>CP036213.1:0-1225713 GCA_004299825.1 Cercospora sojina | reverse complement strand
GGACTTGATCTCGAACGGCATCTCCAACGCACCAAAAGGCAGCATTGTCGCAATCACGCAGACCGCCGTGCAAGTGCCAGTGTATGCCGCTAATGGCGCGGAGATTCAGAATCTGGCCATCAAGCCTGCTGCTGGAGCTAATCGCCCAGGAAGTGGCTCGCTGACGACTGCATCTGGCGGCGCTTCATCTACGAGCAGTGGTCTCGCGGCAAAGGCCACGTATGGTCCTATGGGTGGTGCTGTTGCGGCCGCTGTCCTCGGCGCTGGCTTGATTCTGTAGGTTTGTCAGGTAGGTTTGCGGATGCGTGGGATTGGCATATGGATTGTACTGTGGTTTACTGAACACGATTGAAATGACTGCCTGCCTTTTTAGCGATAGCAGATAATTGAATATTCATACACTAGGGCTAGTTCGCGCGACCTGTCGGCCTCAAAAGCTTTTGGATCCTGCTCTGCTTGGGATTGTCACAGCTCACTTGCAGCAGGGAATTCACCAGTGCGGCAACGGCACCGCAGTAGAAGGTGGAAGGTGAATGCAACGTTATGTGCACGTGCATCTGCACTTCCGCACTTTACTTGTTTACTTCGCTACTGACCAGATTTCCAAGTCGACCAACATCATCACGGACTGGTTACAAAATGGCCGACTCCAACGAACAAGCCGCGGCGCGGTGAATTCGTCCACAGCCTCCCAGTCGAGCTCTTCGACGAGATCTTCGACTTCTTCATACTCGTCGACAAAGAAGAGGTCAAAATCGATCGGAATTACAACCCCCCGGTCCAGCTACAGGTTGACTGGGCTACTCGCAGAGAACTTGCCGAAGACTACTACACGAACACGATCTTCATTGGGTTGGAACTGGATAAGGACTATCAGGATCGCAAGAACACGATCTGGAAAGGTTTGGAAATGAAGGAAGCCGAAACTGCAACGGTCGCGGTCTGGTTGACGAGTCTTATGAAGAAGCGTCGATCTTTCGTCCGCCATATCAGTATTTCCGGAATTGTTGGGATCGATTGTCGTTGCAGCGCCTACGGATATTGGGGACTGCCGATGCCTCCGTGCCTGGCAGCGTCTGAGCGGACCCGCTGGGAACTGGACAATTGCAAGAAGATCTTGAAGAAGGAGGTGAAGGGTGCGTCGCCTCGATCGATGCGTTGCCTTCGTGTTCGAGTGTTCGTCGAGCACATTCACGACAGCGGTCTGGCGAAGGCTTGGTGGCGGCATGCTTGAGGCTCTGTGTTCGCCGGAAGAGGGAGAAGAGGCGCGGTGGGAAGCGCGATGGGAAGCGCGATGAGCGGTGTTCGAACAGTATTGGTGGCATTGTACAGATTGACCCTGACCGTGGGAGCAATTGAATGACGGACATCACTGGTCGCGTCTTTTGGGGCAGCATACAATTGAGTGTGCAGACATCAGAATATGTCTGGATGAGCCGCGTGGCCTCAACTCTGCTTCGAAGTTTTCACAACTTACGTGCAGCAGTACCCAACAACGTTGCAGCATGTGGCCTCAAAGTAGCAAAAATATAAGCAACACAACGCAGTCGCTTGGTCGTACACTTGCACTCACACGTCTCCGCCATATTTGATCGCTTCATCACTGACAAGAGAATCCGAGTGACGAAGATTAGCATCGACCTACTACAAGATGGCACAGATCATCAAATCCCACGAAGATGAGGCGACAGAGCTCCGCCAACGCATGTATAATCTGCCTACAGAGCTTTTCAACGACATCTACGATCTCGTCATGACCCCCGACAATACCGAAGTCAAACTTGACCGCAAGTACAAAGCACCAACTCAACTACAAATCGATAGATGCAGCCGCAAGCAATTCGCCGAGAAATACTACAAGCTCACAAATTTTACTGTCCCTTGGCTCAATCCGGGAAGGCTCGTATCCTGGTTGACAGGTCTCACGGCCGAGCATAGATCCTCTGTGCGCTGCATCAATGTGTGCAGAGTAATTGATCTGAGCCTTAAAGCTGGCTCTCCTGAATTGGCGGCGCAGCGCTGGAAGCTGAGGATCACCGCAAGACTGTGCAGAAGTATCTTGAGAGGTTGCGCGCGTGAGTTGGGGGCTGGGGAGGAGGTCGCGGTGCATTCGTCGATGGAACAGCTTCGCTTTCGAGTTAATGTCAGGAGGAATACCGGTGGTCCTGTGGAGGGTTTGTGGCTGGATTTGTTTGTTTGATGATTGGGGATCGATGGTTAAAAAAAATGAAAGCGCCATCGTCACCTCCAGATTCCAAAAGAAGATTGATCTTTCGAGATAAGAAAATCATCCTTCCTCATAGAAAACCATCCTTCCTCATAGAAAATCATCACCAACACTCAACTCGAACCTCCTTCCTCCCAGCCGAACCACCCCTAGCCCCTGCCGCCAAGAAAACTTGCCCCTCCCCCCCCAACCCGACAGCACAGAAACAAATATCACACCCGAAAACAACGATATACTTCCCGATCGAGTTCGGCTGACAGAATTTCCTTATTTCATACGGCCTCTCTTCGTACCCAAGATCCCTCCTTGGACCGAATAGATCTTGACCGACCTACCCGGTCACCGAAAATCATCCCCTAGCGCTTCACCGGCAATAATCTCCCGAGCACGACCGTCGGCACAGAATGAATAGTAATTATGTTGGCTCCGAAGCCGACTTTTGCGGTCTCTGTATCCGATTCGGGTTGGTCTCAGAATAGAGATTGTGTATCCGAGTGATGCACGTAGAAAATGCCGGTTTTTTTTGGCGTTGATTCTTGACGCTTATGGCAGCGTGAGATGGCTTCCATCTCGCTTCAGATTTTCCTAGGGGCAACAAGTCAGAGTGAACATATGTGAAAGAAAAAAGGTGCACGTTCGCGATTTGTTTTGAGATGAGAGAGAGGGGAAAGAAAAACGGATAGCAGTGGAATGCTTACTGCTGAGCATTCAACTCAATGGTCTTATGGCGTAGCTAACTGTTGGTACCTACAATGAAAAATTTATACCTATCAGCCAAGTCATTAATTTACCAGTATTTGGAGAGATACAGAAGTACAAAGCTTTCCGAGCTCGTGGCTTCAGGCAGAGTACTGCACTATAATCCCTTGGCGACGCGATGACCAGTATTTAATACAACTACTTGTCGCAGCGCAACTCAAGTAGGTATGGATGTCTTCTGTGCAATGAACATTGATGTTCGTGCACATGCCTAGGTTCTGGCATTCGGTACAAAGATTTGAACGAGGCAGCCGGCAGTTGGCGAGGGCGGCATGGAGGGAGATCGTCGCCTGCTAACAGCTCTGATTCTGATGTTGTACGCCATAGTGCCGCTCGTTGGTTCAAGCGCTCTGTGCTGCCTCGTGCTGTATTGAGGTCGTCTACTCAGCCATGATTTTCCATGGCCTAAGCTGTAGCTTGGAGGTATAGAACCTGTCCCACGAGCTGATGTATCGAAGCCTGTTCAACAATGTATTGCGTCGCCTTCACTACTCCCTCAAAAGTTCACAGAAGGAGGCGTGCAGCGCAAAGAGGGTGGGGCTCGTGGCTCTGACGAACTAGTGTTGTTTGCAAAACCAATACTCGCGCCAGATTCTAGGCTCCTGGCACAAAGCGCGTCACTGCGAGTACGGCAGCGAGAGCCGCGACGATAAGGGCGAATATAATCGCCAGCAAAGATGCGAGACCGAAGATTGGAGGTCGCGGGCCACTGCTCTGCACAAGGCGTTCCACTTCGTCGTGGAAAGACTGAGCCATTTGTGTTCGACTGAACTGAGACAGCACCTGCGCGCGACCGGCGTGTCCCATGGCACGCAGTTTGTCGGCACTCGAAGGGATCAGCGGCTTTTGCATGACTTGGGTCCATTCCTCGATCTTGTCAGGGCTCCTTAGCCAGCCTGTGCGCCCGTCGTAGATTGTTTCTAGGGGGCCACCAGTGTTCGTTGCCAGCACGGGCACTCCAGCCAGCATTGCTTCGAGGGGCACAATACCAAAGTGTTCGTTGGTGGGTGTGTAAATCAGTAAGCTTGCTGAACTCAAAAGCCGTGACTTGAGGTCATTCGGAATGGACAGCAGGAACAAGACATCCATGTCTTCACTCGAAAGATTGGTCAAAGCGGTGTCGTTGCTTCGGAATGTCGCATGGGTGAGATTGAGAGACGCACAGAGGTCCTGGAGATGTTTATGGGTGTTCGCGTTCTCAGCATTGCGCGGGTCGTAGCCTCCGGCCAGCACGAGTTTTGCTTTTGCTCGGTCTTGAGAGGATAGGCCCGCATAGGCTTTGATGGCCAAATCCAGCATTTTCTTGCCCTCGAAGCGATTGATACTGAGCAGTAGCTGCTTCTCTGGCCATAGAGTTGCATTGCTGCGGTCGTGCGAGGAGATGCTGGTGTCTACGCAAGGGTAGATGACCTTGAGTTGTCGCGACTTCACGCCGGGCAACGTTGACTTGAAGACGCTCCTCGTGAATTTGCTGTTGACGACAATGCCATCTGCGCAACTCGTGCTCCAGCCTTCGAAGGCATTGAAGGGCACTCGGTAAAGCGACTTCAGCGTCTGCTTCACGCCAGCCTCCTGCTTCACCAGCAGCTGATCGGGAAAGTGCCCATAGAACAAGATCTTTGCCTTGGGGTAGAGCAGTCGGAAGAAGGGGATGCATGCGCTGAGTTGATCGACGATGAGGACATCGGGATCCAGCTGCTTGAGCTCGTTGGATGCCACTCCCGTACTCGCAACCAAGGAGAGCTGGCGAAGAATGGTGCATAGAATGCTGAGACGTCCTGCTATCGAGGGCGGAAAGACCGCGTCCCCTCGTACGCGGACATCGAGGGTGCCTGGCGGGGAGTCTCAGCCTTGACGCCCTTAGCACCGAGTCGCGGCCGTGGCGGGCAGCGGTACGTACCATCGCGAGCTTCCTCGAAGCAATGATTGCGGTCGCGGTAAGAGGTCAGGACGGCGACCTTGTGGCCCAGCGCCTGCAGGCCGACTGCAGCATCAATCACCAGTCGCTCTGCTCCGCCAATGCCCAGATCGGGATGCACGAAGACGATGTTGCGCGGGATCTTTGCCGCAGTAGACATGTCCTGTTGTGGTGAGAGTCATGTGCAGCTCATCGCAGCAGAAGCAGAAGCAGAAGCAAGCTGGGCAACGCGAAGTCGTGTCACGTTTCTCGCGGCTTGGCGACGATCCCTGCATCCCTGCAACACGTGGACTTCGCATACGCGACGCGACCCCTTCGCACAAAACCTCGCTTGGGGCCTAGTCTCGCAATCCGCATCGCATCCCGCAAGAAGGAATTCCGCGATATATCGCCAAGCGGTATGCCTACAGTGCGCATAGTCGCCGTCATGGGCATCTATATAAAAGGGGTCAGTGTGCCTTCGATCACGCAGCAGAAACAGGCCCATCCTCCCCCGTACACTACCAAAAGACCGACACATACACATTGAGCAGTCGAGGACCAATCCACCATGGCCATCTACAAGCACACCCCTCACCCGAACGCCTTCGTGCCCTTCTTCCGCAAGATGTACAATCCTGTGGGCTTCAACAAGGGCTACAACTTCATCCTCTTCTTCATCTTCGCAGGAGCACTCTTCGGATTCGCTTTGGCACGAACACCGTACATGAATGTCAATGGCTACTTCATGTCCAAGATGGCACCGGGAGAAGCATACTGGTATCGTCAGAGCTACTACAACATCGGTATCCAAATTCACCTCCTGTGCGTGATCCCAGCTAGCCTGTTGGTCGTCTTCCAATTTGTGCCAGTCATCAGACACAAAACTCGACTTTTTCATCGCATCAATGGCTACGTGGTGGTCCTTCTCCTCATTGTCGGAAATGTCGGCGCTGTCATGATCGCGCGACGAGCCTTTGGCGGAACTCTCGCGACACAGACAGCTGTCGGTGCCTTCGCCATCTTCACCACTGTCGCCTCAGTCCTTGCTTGGGTCAACATCAAGCGCCTGCAGATTGAGCAGCATCGTGCCTGGATGCTTCGCACCTGGGCCATAGCCGGCGGTATCATCACTGTACGCCTTATTCAAGTCATCATGGGACTTGTGATCTCGAAAATTGGCTCATACTACGTCGCCATGCTTTGCGCTCAGATCGAAGGCGCTGGCGGCAACTTCGACAAATATGCATCGTGTCAAGCGAATCCCGAAGGACTTGCTGTCGTGCACGCGAACTGGTCTGGCACAACGGAAGGAGTCGAAGAAGTCGCTGCAACTTTCCAACTCTCATTTGGCGCGACCATGTGGTTGACCTTCGCTCTTCACCTCCTTGGAGTCGAACTCTACCTACATTTGACAAAGTCCGAGAGCGAGAGACTGCGTCAAGTCTCTTACGAGCGCCAGCTGGAGCGAGGCTGGAAACCCCATGGCAGCGCTGGTTTGACGAGCGACAAGTTCGGTGACGAGGAGGAGTGGCAACCCAGCGCCAAAAGCCAACTCTCACGGCCTGTCCAAGCGGAGCGCAAAGCGGAGGTGGGCGAGGTGCTCAGCGACGACTCAAGTGTATACAGCAAACCAGCGAGCGCGCTTGGCTGGAACCGATGATGACGGCAAGGCACTCTTTTTGCAGGACAGTTTCGTCACAGATATCCGCAATCTTAATTTTCTTCATAATAAGTCTGCACACGCTCACAGATTCCAGCTTCTATCAAAGAGATGGAAATCAGTTGAGGAAGTTTGATACCAGGAAGCCAACGTGGCAGAGTAGAGTTCATACCCTTGCAAGTCTGGCAGTGGCTTGCCGATGTAGATATGTAAGGGTCCGAGCCTTGGCGTGCAATGGCGGTCGCCTGGAGTGCTGTTTTCATCACTGCGTGTTCTTCATTTGCACGCGCATTGGGGTTTTCATTATTTGTGCAAGCGTAGCAAAATGTGGAGAGGGTAGAGGACGCGGGCAAAGAGAGAGGGCGGGAAAGCGAAACGCGGGAAAATGTACTCCGCGCCCTACGTCTAGGCCTTATCGTAGCAAGAGACGACTTCCCTTTTCATTATTAAAGGTACCCAAGACAACGACGTTTAGAGAGACGAAAGACCAAAAAATTGATCAAGTGGACGCCCGTCATCAAGCACAGAAGCAATCGAGCTCTGAGATATCCACAGATCGGACCACTCTCCACGCGACCACTTCAACCTCTTTATCCTACACCATGCCTTCGCCTCATTGCATATCTCAAGCTCTCTCCTCCCTAGAACAAGCCTTTACGCTCAAAAACCCTAAAAGTCAAGCGCTTTACGAAAACGCAACCAAGGCTCTCCCTGGAGGAAATACCCGCACAGTACTCTTCTACTCCCCTTTCCCTCTCTACATAACCTCCGCCTCCGGAGCCCATCTCTACTCCGCCGATGGCGATACATATCTCGACCTACTCGGAGAATACACAGCCGGACTCTATGGCCATTCCGAACCCGCAATCATGTCCGCAATAAACCAAGCTCTTCAAAAAGGCGTCTCCTTTGGCGGCCACCACTCCGACGAGGCCAGATTAGCATCTCTCATCCAACAACGCTTTCCGACAATGGAACTCCTCCGTTTCACGAATTCCGGAACAGAAGCGAACCTCATGGCTCTCGCAGTGGCGAAAGCATATACCGGAAGAAAGAAGATTTTAGTCTTCGGTGAAGCATATCATGGCGGGGTCTTCCTATTCGGAGGAGGTGTGTCGAGCAAAATCAACGCTCCGCACGAGTACCTGATCGCTACGTACAACGACGTTGCGTCTGTGAAAAGACTGGTAGATGCCAATGCGCAAGATCTGGCTGCGATCATCTTGGAGCCCATGATAGGATCTGGAGGCGCCATTCCAGCAGATAGAGAGTTTTTGGTGGAGCTGAGAAAGATCGCAACTGCGGCGGGAGCGGTGCTGATTTACGATGAAGTGATGACAAGTCGCATGTACTCCGGGGGCGGAGTTCAATCTGATATGCCGCTGAATTATCGTCCAGATCTGACAACGCTGGGGAAGTACATTGGAGGTGGGATGTCGTTTGGCGCTTTTGGAGGGAAGCGGGAGATTATGGAATTGTTTGACCCTCGAAAGTCGGGTGGTCTTGCGCATGCAGGGACATTCAACAATAATGTTCTGACCATGGCGGCCGGGAGTGCTGGATTGGAGCAGATCTTTACGCCTTCGCGAGCAGAGGCGCTTCATCGAACTGGCGAAAAGCTTCGCAAGAGATTGAACGAGACTGGTAAAGGCACCTTGCTGAAAGCGACTGGTCTCGGTTCTGTGATGTGCTTTCACTTCACTCAAGCTCCGGCGGAGCAGGTGAAGACTGTTGCAGATATGCCCGACGATGATCTCAGGCTGACGGCCTTACTGCATCTATTCTTGCTGAGCAAAGGATATTATATCGCAAGACGGGGGTTCCTTGCCTTGAGCTTAGTGCTGACGGATGCCGGGCTTGACGGGTTCGTGCAAGCAGTGAGGGATTTCGTCGAAGAGTACAAGCCTCTTCTGGAGTCGAAGTCGAATGGTGTCGCAAGCAGGCTATGAAGGTCGTTCACTGGCCAAAGAATGCGCAGCATCAACCTCCAACCTCGGCCACTAGTCTTTCCATTTGTGGCACCAGCTCCGGGATGCGGAAAGGTTTGGTTACGACTTGATCCATACCTGCTTCGATGGCGTTGTTGATTTGTTCTGAGCGAGCATTTGCAGTCACAGCTATAACAGGAACGTGGCTGACAATACTGCCGGTAGCCTCGCGTCTTCGAATCTCTCGTATGCACGTCAGACCATCCATCTCGGGCATTTCAAGATCCAGTAAGACCACAGATAGAGGTGTTGTAGATGAGCAGTACGTCGAGCTCTCCAGAAAGTTCAGACACTCTATGCCATGATTAGCAACGTGCACGGTGCAGCCCGCGCGACGCAATTGCTGCGACATGACTTTCTGATTGATCAACTGGAATGCAGTCAGCTCTACTTGCTGTGTAAGCCTCAGGCAGGCGCGATCCTACATTGTCCTCCACGATGAGCACGTGAAGTGCCTTCTGCTCATTCTCTGAAGAATCTTTACGCGCCTTGACTTGACTTGTGTAAAAGACGGGCATCTGCTTTGCAGCTCCAAAGGACTGCTGACGCGCAAATGGTTGTTGCCTGGGGTGGAAGTTCTCAATCATGTTACCATTCTCTTCGCGGGGTGTCCCAAGTTGATCAGCTTCATCGTTCAATGTGGTGCTGCCCCCTTTGCTGTACACCACGGGGCTTGAGGAAGCACTCGCATAGCGAACGGGCACTGGGAGTGCAGCGATATCTTCTTCGCTTGGCACCCATCGTTTGGCTTTGACGAAGAAAGTGAAAACCGTCTTTCCGTTACCGCAAGACACGCCAATCTGCCCGCCCTGCAGCTCGCACAGCTCGCGGGATATGTAAAGACCGAGTCCACTCCCGCCATATTGCTTATACGTCTTCGGCGATGCTTGGCGAAAGCGCTGAAAGAGCAGTTTCATCTCGTCCTCGCTGAGTCCGCGGCCGGTGTCGTAAACGGCGAATTGAAGGTAAAGATCCTCTCCTCCAGGCCATTCCTGGACTGGCAAGCGAGACGTTCGGATTTGTTGCGGCTCAATGAATGAAATACCATGATGCTTTCCTGTGGGTTTCTGATATGAAGCGCCGATGCAAATTTTGATCTTTCGCTCCTCCGAATACTGTGTGAACTTGATGCTGTTGGTCAGTAGGTTTATGATCACCTGAAGCAACCGGCTGGAGTCCAGCACGACCCAGTTGACGTCGAGTTCGTCATACGTTGGTTCGATACAGAGCTGAGCATCGATGCCCGCGCGTCCGATCTCGGCTTCGTACATCTTCAAGGCTTTGGTCACGAGTGAGGGCACTTGCACCTTGTCTGGAGACATGACGAGCAGGCTGGCGTCGAGTTTGGACAATGTTCTGCAAAGATTAGTCACCGAAGATAAGCAAGAATCTCTTGTGCACTTACAGAATGTCATCCACTATCCTCTTTTGATGTTGTGCACACAGTATGATTGTCTGCACAGCATCCATTATGTCTTCGCCTACGTGAGTGGGGACCACCATGTTCTCATCGTGCAAAGGCAGTTCAATGGAACTGAGTAGCGTCTCTATCGAGTCGGCACCTGGTGATCGCACGTCAGTCGTGTAATTCCGCCAGGAATACAGATAGCATCGGCGCATGTTGCACTCACTTTGCAATATAGCGCTCAGAGGATTCCGGATTTCATGACTGTGCATATCCATGAAATTTTCTGTTTGTCTTTTGTTCTCGAGAGCATCCTCAAGTCTCTGTGCCAGTAGCTTCTCATTGAATTTCCTGTGAGAGATGTCTGTGAGCCATCCTTGCATGGAAGACACTGTGCCATCCGATTCGATCTCTGGGAAAGCCGTCACGGACAACCAAGTATCCGACTCTGTACCGTTTTGCTTGTTTACTTGCAAGGATGGTCTCAACCGAAACTCTGCAGTGATAGGCATCTTTAGCTCAGCTACCAAAAGCAGTCAGTGAAAGTTATCGTAATGTCTGAGCCAAAGTTCTTCGTGAGTCGAAGATGCCTTGTAGCGACTGATCTTACTCATGGTGGTCCAGACCTCTCGGTATTCATCCACGTCCTCTTCGTGCACTCTCTGCGCTAGACCATCAGAGTCTCTGATAGCTAGGTACTCTGCTTCTGTAATTTTCAGCATCTCCAAGCATTGCTCGTTCGCGTAAAGTGGAAGACCGCTTGCGTCGAACAAAAACATCCCAGTAGGTGAGACGTCAGCAAGGCGTTTAAACCTCGCTTCGATCCTCTCAGCCTTAAGTGTTGTCAAGCGCAATTGCTGCGCAAGAGCGTGATTCACATCTTCAGCAATCTTCTGAGCACGTTGCTGCTCGTGGGGTAATTGAATCAGTGCCGCAGCTTTTGCAAGAATGTCGACAAAAACTGTGCGAAACACTTGGTACTCTCCGTCAAATACCGAGCGTGGATTGAGACCCCAGACCAGTATTGCGAGGGGTTCGGATCCTGCCATAGCCTTGATAGGTGATACTGTCGCTATCTTGACCTGGTCGCCGAAGCCACGATCAGGTATTGCGATGGCCAGTTCAGGAGGCAGTGTGTCGTTTTCGGAAGACAACACCAGCATCTCGCCAGAGTTCCACGCATCGTTACAGGCTTGCCAGATTCCCGGCCCGTCTGCTTTGGTGTCTGAGAGGGGAAATGACTTCAGGACACCTGGATGGTCTTCAGGCACCCCAACAGTGCCTACTAGCTGTGCATACTTAGGTAGAGCAGCGCGTGAATCAATGGAGGTGGCGTCGGACGCGACAGTCTCAGTAACCTCGGTGTTAACAGTGTATAGCATGGAATAGGGCACATCGAGCTCTGCCGCGTCCATCTGTGCCAGTACGACGGGCCACAGCTCTGCAAGTGTGTTGAGTCTGTTGAGTTGCGTGCCGAGTTGGTTCACGGTGTATCTCCTGCGTTCAGCTGTAACAAGGGTCGTGGATTCTGTCAGTTCGCTCAACGTGCCGCAACTACGACCGTCCCCGTCGACTACTGGCAGAGCAGTGAAGCTGAAATAGCTTTCTTCCAAAAAGCCATGGCGCAGTATCGGCAAAGGGAAGCAGTTCACACTCTTTACCTCACCACCATATGCAGCTTCAACCACAGGCACAATTTCGGACCAGGACTCTGCGAAGGCATGTTTGACGTTTTGACCCAGACAAGAGGGGTGTTTGGCGCCCAACAACGGGACGACTTGCTCATTGTATATGAGAGCCATGTCCTCGCCCCACACGAGCAGCCTTGGCTGAGGATTGCTCATCATAGATAGGACGTACAGTCTCAGCACTTCCGACCATGAAGACATGGAGCCAAGGCTTGTAGACGCCCAATCGTGACCGCGGAAGAACTTGTTCCACGGCGAAAGATCTGGCCGGTCGGACTGTATCCAGTCCAGGCCTGTTGCCTTTGACGTATGACTGATGCCGTCTTTCACTGGAGCGGGTTCTTGTTCAACTCTTGCCTCTGCGATTATAATGCAATAGTCCTCTGAGACTCGCGCCTGCCATGATCCCCCATCGAGCACTTGGCCGTGCAGGGCGTTTAGAGGTTGGCCAATGTGGAGCGAGCGGTTCAGAGCACGGCGGATGTCGTCCAGTTGATGTGCGGAGTTTGGGAGCTTCTGAAAAGCAGCGCTGCTGTAGACCACTCGCCAGTCTCTTTCACTGTGTCGTGCGTCACGAGTAAGGTGTGTGAAAATCGTGGCCGGGGTTTCGTCAAGACTCAGGAACGCGGCGATTGCTCGCAGGTCGGCAGGCACGTCGTTCGCAGTTTCCATGCTCGCAGTCGCGAGAGGCAAGCATCTCTCATTGGGTGGTGAAAGTCTATGACATGGTCAATCGACGAGGGAGCTGATTATGTTAGTCGCACTTCGCATCCCCGTCGACCTAAGAAGTGCAAACGCGACGCACGTCGACACGCGGTTCTCCACGGACCGGCATGCTGTGGTCAGCAGACTTTCGGAGCTCGCTTGAGCAGCCGTGCGCGACTGCGACAACGGCTTGGCCAGACGCTCAACTCCATCGCTTTCATCGACTGCACAGAAGACGAGATGGTTACGTGAACCGGAATTGAAACTTTGGCATCCACAAAACGACAGGCGACGTGGAAGTGACGAAACAGGTTCTCCGCCTGCAGCCAGCCGGTTTCTCCACGCTAAGCACCCATGTTCATTCCAATTGCGGCAGCATTATTCGCCACTGCTACAATGAACGAGCTGCCTATAATCTACAAAGCGACCTGCGGTCACGAGAAAGAAGCCGGGTTCGCTGCTCGGCATTATCAGTGAGCCACAGCAGTGTGTCGGCCTGTCTGATCTATTCGTTCGACGTGTCTCCCACATTCTCGGGTCGAATTGCCTCACGAGCACACCTTGAGCGTCCACAAACTGTCTGCCTGTAGCATGAACAGTCTGGAAGGGTTAGAGGGCACTGTGTCGTCAAAGCCATCCGCAACGAGCTGCTGCCAATACATTGGTGACCGAAGAATATGCTTAGAAGATGACATCCTCATCCTTCTCTTCTCCTAATATATCCTTCGCTTGTTGCTGTTCTTCTTCTGTGACGTTCTCCTTCCCCTCAGCCTTATCTTTAATTGCTTGCTTCTTCCTCTGCTCTTCTTCAGCAGCAGCAGCTCGTTCTTTCAACCCCTTGACTTTCTTCAATCTGAAGAACTCCTCTCGGTCCATCTCGTCCAGTTCCGAGTTGATATATTTGATTGTGTTCTCCGTTCGCGGTATAATAACGTGTTCACTGTAACCAACATATCAGCATATCTCCAAGCCAGTTGGTCCAGGTATACCCACATAGCATTGACTCTTCGATTCACCACCTTGATCACCTCATCCAAGACTACAAAAGCCGTCTGCAAACTCGCCAGTTCGACCAACGTCTCCACTGCTCTTGTGTACGTTTCCCTGCACTTCTGCACCTGTTGACCTCCCTTACCCAAGCCCGTCATCGCATACTCGCTCGCCCCCTCATGCTGGTAGCTCTCAAATTGCGGCAGAAACACACCACTGACGTTCTCCTGCCTTGTCTTGATCCGAAACTTGGCACTTCTCGCCCCCTCCAGAATCTGATAACTGAAACCGGAGTTGCCCACCGCGTATGTCACTTCTGCCATACTGAAGGCGGCGATCTGCATGACACGCCCCATCTTTCGTTTGGCTTCATCGATTCGGCGGGTGATTTCGCGGAAACGTTTGGTGAGGGCTTCGGATTTGCGTTTGAGCAGGTCGTGGCCAGTTTGTGCGCCTTTGAGTTTGGATTTCATAAGCCCGAGGGACTGACGGGTTGGGAAGACGGGTTCGCGGCCCTGTGCAGCAATAGCTCATGTTAGTCTGGGCAGGCGGTAGTAGTGGTGAATGAGGCCTACCGCGCCGGACGACATGGTGGGCGGCGATTATAGGTGAGCTGCGACAAGGAATCGATTCGATACAGGTGTGTCTTCGGTGAGAGCGAGTGCCGATGTATGATTGATAGTACGACGAACCTCAAAATGGAGCTCTGTCCACCAGTCGTCGGGCGTCGTGACATAGTTACGCGAGTCAGGTGGCAGCTATCGCCAAGCATTTTGGTAACGGCGGATGCGCGACTTCCTTGCGTCGCATCTCTGCTACGAGAGCTGCCGTACGAATCATGTTGCCGCTCATGGTGCAATGTTGAAGCGCCTTTCAACAAATCTTGTCCTCCCTTCTAGACGCAAGTCCGAACAATCCATCTTCTCCATCACCTCCTCTCCCCTCGCCGCCGACATGGGCGCGCCGAACTTGCAATATCCGCAACAACAAAACTGCCTCTACCTCATCAGCGCGAATGACGAAATTTACGAGAACGACACTCTTCGATCGCCTGGGAATGTGAAAGCTTGGCTCGACTACGCGCATTTCAAACGACAATATGGCACATTGCTTGAGCAGAGCTTCGTGCTGGAACGAGCATGCATTGCTCTTCCGCGGTCTTACAAATTGTGGAAAATGTACTTGGAGCTGAGGACAAAACACCTAAAAGGCAGGAGTCCCGCGCGATGGAAGGCCGAATATCAAAAAGTCAATGCGCTCTTCGAGAGGGCACTGGTTCTGCTCAACAAAATGCCAAAGATCTGGGAAATGTACTTGGAATTTCTGTGCACGCAGCCGCTTGTCACATTTACGAGGAGAACATTCGATCGAGCGTTGAGAGCACTACCGGTGACGCAGCACAACAGAGTATGGAGGCTATACAGACCGTTCGCGACCAGTGCCGGAGGTGAGACAACGGTGAGGGTATGGAGGAGATATATCCAGCTGCATCCGGAATTCGTCGAAGAGTTCATCGATCTACTGGTCCGTGAGGGGAGGTACACTGAAGCGGTGCAACATTACGTTCAGATCTTGAACAACCCTCGATTCAAAAGCCAGGAAGCAAAAGGTCCTTTCCAACATTGGACAGAGATGCTGGAGGTCTTGATCGATCACGCGCGAAAGGTGCCTAATCCCGTGCCTCTGCTGGACGGAAGTGCTTTGGACATTGAGACCATTGTACGATCGGGCCTAGAAAGATTCCCGGATCAGAGAGGAATCCTATGGGTTGGACTAGCCCGATACTACATTAACCTGGGCGTGTATGAACGAGCGAGAGATGTGTTCGAGGATGGAATAACCACAGCCATGACAGTGCGCGACTTTTCCGTCGTGTTTGACACATATGCAGAGGCAGAGGAAGCGCTTATCTCCATCAAGATGGACGAATCTGCGGCGCGACAGGAGAAGGGCAAAGTTGACGAGGATGCGGACCTGGATCTGGACATCCGGATGATGCGATTTGAACAGCTCATGGATCGTCGACCCTTCCTTGTCAACGACGTCTTGCTCCGGCAAAACCCGCACAATGTCAACGAATGGCAGAAACGCGTGGCGCTGTGGGGCGATAACAAGGCCATGGTCGTGCAAACATACGCGGATGCGATCGCAGCAATTAACCCTAAGAAAGCTGTTGGGCGTTTCCATGAGCTCTGTGTCAACTATGCCAAGGTCTATGAAGTCGGCAGCGACCTTATCAATGCGCGCATTATTATGGAAAAGGCTGTCAAGGTGCCCTACAAGTCTGTATCTGAGCTTGCTGAATGCTGGACTGAGTGGGCAGAGATGGAGTTGCGCAACGAAAACTTCGATCAGGCCGTCAACATCATGGCAACTGCTACAAAGGCACCGAAGCGCAGCAACGTGGACTACTTCGATGAAAATCTCTCCCCGCAGCAGAGGGTGCATAAGTCGTGGAAGCTATGGTCGTTCTACGTGGACCTCGTTGAATCGGTGTCGTCGCTGGAAGAGACGAAGAAGATCTACGATCGCATATTCGAACTCCGCATCGCAACACCACAGACAGTCGTCAATTACGCCAATCTGCTGGAAGAAAACGGATACCACGAGGAAAGTTTCAAGATCTACGAACGCGGATTGGATCTCTTCTCCTACCCAGTCGCCTTCGAACTCTGGAACCTCTATCTCACGAAAGCCGTTGATCGTCGCATATCCATAGAACGACTTCGTGATCTCTTCGAGCAGGCCGTCGAAGGCTGTCCTCCGCGCTTCGCCAAGACCCTATATCTGATGTACGGTGCTCTCGAGGAAGAGCGAGGTCTCGCACGGCATGCGATGCGCATTTATGAGAGGGCTACGCGCGCCGTTGGCGACGAAGATCGCAGCGAGATGTTCAACTTCTACATCACTAAGTCTGCCTCGAACTTCGGTCTCACCTCAACAAGACCGATTTACGAGCGCGCCATCGCCGCTCTGCCTGACAAGGAAGCTGCAGTCATGTGCATCAAATTCGCAGAAATGGAACGTCGTCTCGGCGAGATTGACCGTGCTCGTGCCATATATGGCCATGCTTCACAGTTCTGTGATCCTCGCGTTGAGCAAGACTTCTGGCGAAAGTGGGAAGCTTTCGAGGTGCAACACGGAAACGAAGATACTTTCAAGGAAATGCTGCGCATCAAGCGAAGCGTGCAAGCGCAGTTCAACACGGACGTCAATTTTATCGCTTCGCAAGCTGTCGCAAGACAAGCTGCTGCTGCTAATGGCAATGCCAATGGCAATGACGAGGAAATGGACGCCGATACTGCAGACGCTATGGCCCAGCTAGAGAGGCAGGCTCGAGCACCAGTTGGCTTCGTGGCTGCTTCCTCTGGACCCGAAGGCGGGAACAGGAAGAAGCTTGAAGAGCCCCATAAGGAGACTGTGAACACAGATGCGGTCGAACTTAACGATGAAGATCTGTAGATATAATACCAGGTGAAGCTCAATAGCGTTGTGAATATCAGAACATTCTCCACGAGGCCGCCTTCGGCATAACTCAACCACGTTTGCCTCCTAATCAGGACATCGGCGTTTCTTGGCGGGGCTGAAGAGGCGTTCAGCTGAGCTGTACCTCTTCGAAGTCTGCTGCGCAAAGCACTGAGACTTTGCACATCGACATGGAGGGCGATATCCAGATCTACACTCCTCTCGACGTGGCCGTCAGGCAAATTCGAATCGCACGGATTCTGCCGAGCGAGGACTGCTCAGCCGTTGTACGATGCGAATTGGACATAGTGACCCTGCCGGAAATTGATACGACCTTCGAAGCCCTGTCATACTGCTGGGGAGATCCAAAGATCACGGCAGACATCGAGCTCAACGGCGCCGTTGCTGCTATCACGGTGAATCTAGAGGCCGCACTACGGCAGTTTCGTGCAGATGCCAAAGGCAAGCCGGTCTGCATTTGGATCGATGCAATCTGTATAAATCAACAGGATGTCGAGGAACGCAACGATCAAGTGACTCTGATGCAAGAGATCTACACTAGGGCCACGAATGTGAGAATCTGGTTAGGCATTGCGGATCAAATGTCAGAAAAGCTGTGTCGGGTCCTGCGGCGTCTTATAAATGAGCCGACTTCGAGCAATGATCTGGAGAGCCTGTTCGCGGAAGAGCATTCGATTGAGGTCAGGATGATATATCTGTCGGTCCTGTTCGCTTATGAGTACTGGATTGTGCAGGAAGTGAGGTGCGCGCAACATCGAACCCTGCACATTGGTCAATATATTGAAGACTTGCCACTGGACGTATTTGCCAAGCTGAGAGAGTACATACGTGTACAGGTCATCTTGGCTCTATACCAAGCCTTTTGCGTCAAGAAAGACCCTTCTATCGACATAGGTCACGATGGCCTTCCAGAGTCTTCAGCAATTGGTGAGGCTGCCTTGGCACTTGGCTACATGCTGGAACGCTCGCATACTGTCCTTGCTGACTTGAACAATACACAACAATGGCACAATTTCCTTCGTGCGCTCAAGACATCAGAATGCTCGGTCGAACATGATTCCATTTACGCCATCTTAGGGCTGCTCCCGAACAAATTGGGCATGGAGATCGACTACAAAATACCAATCGTCGACCTGCTGTGCGAATTTACCTGGCGATGGATACAATATCATCAGACTCTGAATTGCTTTTACGATGTCCGCAATGTCGACTCCAACATACCCTCCTGGGTGCCCGAACTCCGCCACTCAAAACTCAGAATCTCTGCTTTGGGCACGCGAGCTCTCGGTCCAGAGGCGATAAGTCCCGACACCCTCTCTGCAGGCAAATTCAAAGCGCACGCCGGAGCCAACAAGTCTCAACTTACACGGATTGACCATTATACGGTCAGCGTCGGCACATTCCTTTTCGATACGATCGTCGCAGTAAGCCCCAATGAGGGCGATGGGACATGTTCGGGAGGAGGAAGTGTGTCGACGGGAAGCTCTTCTTCTGGAAGTTCGGGATCGAGTGGTGGTAGCAGTAGCGGTGGAAGCAGCGGCGGTAATAGTGGTGGATCCCCATCATCGTCATCTACAGGATGTGATCCAGGAGAAAAGGAATGTGGATCGGACTACTGCATCGACAACACGGCTATCTGTTGCAGTGAAGGTAAATACTGCGATGCTGGCCAGAAATGCACGGGCACGGGGGGCTGTATCGACGAAGACGAGATCAGCTGTGGGGACGGAACGAACTGTGATGCTGGAGAGCAGTGTACCCCATCTGGGGGTTGTATCCCCGCAGGGGCGGTTGACTGTGGCGATGGAACGTTCTGTCGAGCTGGGCGGACTTGCAGCCCGAATAGTGACGACTGTAATCTCACTTCAGATCCGGACGAAGAGACCGAAGACGACGATATCTCTACAACAAGGACCTCCGATAGTGCCACCACAAGGACTGCACAGAATGCGGCTTCCACCCCGACTACCGCGACTCGGGCTACAGCAGTTTCGGACAGGACGAGCACGGCGTCCGATACGACGCAGACCGATGTCGAGGGTGGAGCGGCTCGGCTGCTCATAGCTGGAATGAGTTTCGCTCAATTGTTTGTGCGGTTTTAGAGAGAACTCAGAATTAGGTCCAGCCTGAATCATGGTGGTACTATCCAGTAGTAATTCGCATCAATCTGCTCATCAATGATCGACTGTTGTATTCCATTCGAGAGCTTTTGCGGAGAGTGAAAGCTTATCTGTGATATTGCGTATGGTGTACATAACGGCGCACGTCAAGCTCAATACCCTGTGCTTTAGTGCTTCGGAGCTTGAAATAATTCGTCGTAGCTATGCATCTACTTCTCACAGTAAGCACTGACTACCACTGCCGACGAGGGGATCGTCCACCATCGATCAGGCTTCGACATGGTGCACAGTCTCATATGTGTCTGGCAAGGCGATACAGAGATCACAAAACGGCAAGTTGTCAGTGGTGATACAATGTATCTCAAATCTGTGCCACATCGCTAAGATCTTAACACCAAGTTCCCAACTGTGTTGGGTATCCGCCCATAAGTAGTCAGAGCCTGCCACAGCGGCGAGTCGGGCAGGAGCTCAACGAGTAGGCATTGACTCTCTTCTTGCCAGCTACCATGCACTTCCTCTCAATCCTCACGGCCCTTATCGGCTTCACCTCTCCTAGTCTCACCCACCCGACAATCTCATTCATGAAAATGCCCAAAACCCCAATGACTCTGGACCCACTCGACTACAACCTAACATCTATCATCCTCCCAGATCCAAACATCAACATAAACCAGCCCGGAGAATACGACCCCGAGCCCCGAGTCATTTGGGTACCTCTTACACAAACACATCCCACAAAGCTCAATCGTGCCCACTAACGCTCCACACAGGTCGAATTCTACGACAACGGGAACTGCATTTTCGGCGAAGGCCGCACAGGAAGAATCATGAGCATTCAAGCCTGGGCTTCAGGCCACTGGTACTGTCTACAAATCACCTGGGGCGGAAGCATGAATTTCTACGGCACATTGACAGCACCAGATTGTGAAGTCTGGCTACATAGTCCGGCAGAAACATGTAATGGACCCGGACCGTTCTCGACGAGTTTGCGAATGACGGAGGAGCAGTGTATGATTTATGGGGCGTCGAGGAATTTGAATGTTATGGTGAGGTGTCCGGTGCCGGAGTGATTAAGAGGTTGTTGGTTCGTTGATGGGTGGGAGGGCTTGGAAAATTTTGTATGATTTAATTGGTTGTCTATGAGTCTATGCTTGATACCTTGGTATGGTGTTATCGTAGTTCCTGCCACATCTACTCCGCCAGAATTCTGTAGATTGGGTATTCGTCTCCTGCAGCAAGAGCAATGAAATTGAACGTGACGTAAGAGTCGATCGTCTCCGGCTCCAAAGCAATAAAAGCCAAAGCGGCGTTCTGCTGCCTCGCGCTAACGAGGAAGCTTCCAGGTGGTAGGTGAACTTCCTTTGTGAGGGGCTCAGTTGTGACCGTATTCAGTACATGGCCCTCGTAGATGCTTTCGTCCAGTGTACTCGAGGTGACATTCAGCGCTTCAACAGTGCCGCGGTACTCATAGTCCAAGGTCTGCACTTCCAGACCGAGTATCCTTAAGCGCTCAGCAATGTCGTACCACGACCGTGGAATCAGGTAGGCCTCAGGTCTGGACCTTGTAAGGTTGGCCACTGCAGGTCTGGTCTCGTAGAATTCGACGGTAAGCTCGACGATACTGCCGTTCCGGCGGTCCACGAAGTTGAAGGGCTGCTGTGTGAGGTTTCCTCTTGGCACGTCGGTGATGACAATGTCCTCATTTGAGCGAATGAAATCTGCTCGTGCATCTTCCACTATCAAGTGAACTTGCTCAGTGTTGTCTCGCGCATACTCCAAGATGGCTTCGAGCTTGATCAGAGCGGTTGCAACGCGCCTCTGGAAGTGTTGGTCAGCCAAGCGGATTCCTCGCATCTCGAAAAGAAATGCGATCGTCTGTGTTAGTCCCATTGCGTTGCGTCCACTGCGGGGTTGCGTAGCTGGACCGTCCCAGACGATCTTGGAGCCTGATGTCGTGTTCGAAGAGCCCGTCACGTATGGTCCCCAACGCAAGCCATAGTTCTCAAGTCTTTCGCCAATCGTTGGAATCAAGACATCGTTGAGGTAGCTGCGAATGCTGCTGTGTATGTTAAGGTGGATACCTCCAGCGATGAGACTATATCAATAAGGTAAGCATTCTGTGAAGAGAGGAGTTAGACTATACTCGACTTACGCATCATTACCGTGCTGGTAATCTCCGCCATAGACTGTCGGCGCTGTAAATTCGTGAAGATCGATCGCCAGATGAGGATTGTAGTCGCTGAAAACCTGCTTGATCCCTCTCGTCTGCTTCCTGTCAAGCTTAATGTGATCTCGATTTGGATCCAAGTTTACAGCCAATTCTCGCTGGAAGTATGAAACACCATCCACATTGTAGCGTGGCAGGATCAAGATGTCTAACTTCTCGAGCAGAGAAGCGGCATAAGTTTGGTTGGCATCCAGTTTACCAAGGAAGGCGAGGGCACCTTGGTCAGCGGCAGGCTCGTTGCCATGAATTGCAGCTTGGATGTAGACCTTCAGCTTGGTGTTGTTCCCCGTATAGCCTGGCGAGCTGGACAGGAACACATAGGGAATGGTTCGTCCTTCTTCTGAGAGGAAATCAGAGGACTTGTATGTGATCCAGTCGTTGCGATTGGCAATGGACCGGAGAAAGTAGTCTGGGCCGCGGTCAGTCAACTTGGGACCATGCTATCTCGCTTTGACTGAGAACTGACCCAGCTCGTAGAGGTCTGTAGGACCAGATGTGCCATTGTCCCACCCTGCTGGCAGACGCTTCGGATTGGTGAAAGCAGGAGCAATAAGCTCAATACCCTCAACCTCAGGGAATGCGGATGCCACAACATCGCTGTCTTTGGTAACTCGTAAGCTGTTATTGCCATACGTGCTTTGCGCTTGAGCATGAAATAGATGTGGCGTTAGCACCGCAAGCGCAAAGCGCTGCCATGTGTGACGAGCATACATCATGAACGTCTGTAGAAGAACATAGAGAAGGAAGCAGCAGGACACCAAGAAGACGAGTATGTGATATACTCGCCGTCCGCGTTGGCCGCCGCTTTCTCTCGCCTCTGCGGCCATGCCTTTCGCCGCATGTCCATCCCTTAGCGTTCTTGCATGGATCGCATGGCCTCAGTCCCATGTATTGGTTGGGTTGTCCGCGCCCAGAAATGACGACATGCCGTAAGGGCTCGGAGAGGAAGGTCCTTTGCATCGTCTCTTGGTATTCTGGAGTCGATCCCAGTATCGTTCATGGCCAAGAACAGCTGTGGCCTATGAACGTCGACGAGGTTGGAGCTTCGGTCACACGAGGAGATCGTCGCTGGCGGCCATTGTTCAGCACGACGTCAATTGCGAGTCAACCGGAACCGAAATTGCACTTGTGGTTCAACAATGAGGTCGACTGTGATGGAAATTGGATGCACATCAGGTTCATTGAAATTCGTCTCCTCAGGGAGATAGGACGAAGAGGAGCTGAAATTGGGGAACAAGTGCAGGCGACTGCACCAGTTGTGGGAGCGATACACGACCCAATCAGACCCATGCACGATCTTCCTCGCGCTAGCTGATGTTTACTTGGCAAAATCCGACCGTCAAAGGCATCCAGGATTTGGAGTTTAGTCAGCACAGATCAAGCAGTTTTGGAGAACGGTGATGATCAACATGCTTATCAACAATTGGCATAGGACATCATTCATCTAATTTAGCGAACCCATACGACTGTGTCCATGAATGCCAGCTCTTGCCGTCCTCGCACCAGAATGCTGTATCGTACTGTCATTCCTTATACTTTCATTACAATCCTCGCGATGCACTTCCAACATGCTTCGTATCTCAACCATAATAGAATCTACGTAAATCAGTCAAGATCGAGAACGATTTCGTCCAGTAGTCTCAGGACGTACGGCAGATAAGTCGAGGGCTCTGCTGTGCCTTTATTAGGACAATATAGTCGCTAGTCAAAAATACGACATGGGCATACTGGACGACTTCTCTTCTTCGAGCTCATCGCTTTCTTTCCAGAATGCCGTCGGCCCTGCAGGGCCGTGCATATCGTAGTCCTGTCGTTGAAGTCAGCTCCGCAAGTTAGAAAGTGGCAGGGTTTCTTACCTTGTCGAACCAGTTGCCGAGCACCCCTCTCGCAGATCTCAATCCGCCCACCTGAATGCCTTCGCTTCTCCAGCGCTCCTCGCCATGGAATATGGAGAAGGTCGTCCACCGGATCTCGCCCTCGGGTGTCTGGCGGACTGTTCCTCGAATCCTACTATTCGCGTTCGGATCCCAACTTGCATGGAGGCTCCTACTAGTCCCGCGAAAATGCACGATGGGAAGCCTCTCTCCCTCGAAATTGCTCCAGTCAAGCCCTTCGTCTTCCTCGTCTTCTGTCTCATCGCCATCAAAATTTTCTGAGCTACTTCGTGGCCGCGTGTTCCCGGGCGGGTCGATACGTGTGACTTGCAACTTGACGCGAATCAGTCTTATAGCTACAACAAAGAGATCAGTATGGGCGATACGTGCCGTTTCTGCAAGTTCAATCAAACCTTCTTCAGTATCGATCGGCTCACGTAATTGGTCGTCGGGTATGCGCTCGCTAAAATTGAAGGCATAGAGGTCATTGTAGTCGAGAAAGCAGACCACCCGCATCCAAGACCCCGTCACACCATATGGGTCCATCGCATCCAGACTGAGCGCAAGGTCTCGGATTACTCCTGCGTCCTCATCGAAGTCATTCTTCTCAGGCGGAGCGATCCGCGGCGGGGACTTGTAAGATCCTGGAGTCGCACCTACAAACGGATATTTCCAGATCAACGGAAATCTGCCGTCACTTCGATCGGTAAAGCGCCGGAGGTTGAACCCGAGCACAATCATTACCGCTTCGACCTTTTCCCAATCGACCCGCTGGGAGCCATCTTTCCTGAAAGGTCCCCAAAGAGTTTCGTCTGTGTACTCTCGCAGATCATAGACCTTACTGCGTGCGAATTGATGCGTGCTCCGCGAGCTGACTGGTGAGCGGGTACACAGTGATGGAGACAAAGCTAGACCTGCTCCATGATTTCGAATGATTGAATAGAAGGACGACCGCGAAGGGACGGTGTCCACCGCAACACCATAGAGACAGTGTAGTTTGGCACTCGCTTGACGAAGCTCAGGAGTGTCTGCTTGTGTTTGATCACTGTCTCCAGCTCGCCCAGGTGCGAAGAGCGACGATCCGCACAGAAGGGTGTCGATATTACCGGTTGACATGAAGCTGTCACTCAGAAGCTGAAGATTCTTGCTCTCTTCCTGGTCTTTATCTGCTGTCTCTACCAAGCTGTTGATCTCTCGTGCAATATAATCGAGGTTCTGCCGTTTCACATCTCTATCGTCCGTGTCGAGGAGCCTCTCAAGCTTCGCTCGGCGGTGTACAAAGTCTTCCCAATCTGGCTCGTTCTTGCCGGCTGCTGGCTCGTCATATCGCCGTACGTAAAGATCTCTGTGTAGCAGTCGGTTGCCGCTGATATAGCTGTGCAGTGCTCGGCAGCTCCGCGAGAGGGATGAGAGGTCGGCTGGTTCGATCTCAGTGAAGATGCAATGGATAAGCTCGTGCGAGAGCTCAAGCAGTGAAGCCATGGCCCAAAGCGGGGCAGGGTCGATGGCTATGCTATGGAGAGGAAGCGAGAGAGTGTGTGGATGTCTCGCCACGAGTACGCTGGCGCCGGCGGACTTTACATACGTCGTCGTTGCTGATGCATGATGGATCGCAGTGATCGGACGTCGTCCGGTGCCTCCGGGATGCCACGCTATCTCCGCAATAGGTGGTCAAGGCGCGGGGTAGATTTCCCGATGCTCACGGGGCCGAAGTCGTGATTTGGTCGAAGAAAGCAAGAGAGCTCATCATTCGAGTAGATAGTTGCGTTAGAGCATACCAATGAAGAATTTGGCCATCACGCCGTCTATGCTGGTAGTCGTGACCGACATTAAAGAAGAGGAAGAGGAAGAGGAATTTGGCGATATGGGAGTTATTTCTGCCTGAGGCATCTAAAAGGTCTTGTGCGCTTACACTTCACTTCTCACTTCTCGTCCATCTTGCCCCAATCCAACACCATGTCACGAACAACACTTTCCTGTTCATAATTCAAGAGATTAGCCTGCACAACAAGAACTTGAATCGAGGATCCACTCGCGCTCGACCACGCCCTCACTGCGATCTGTCGCTGCCACAAGACCGAGCCCTCCATCCTACGACGAGAGCATTTCGGCATCAAGGATTTCATTCAAGTTACCGTCCACCTCGTGAGTGGATGGGCGCAGCCTATGCCAAAATTTCCAAACTGCAGCGTTCATTTAAATCATTTCAGAGCAGGTATCAAGCCGTATTTGCATTACTGTCAG
This sequence comes from Cercospora sojina, assembly GCA_004299825.1. Classification (NCBI taxonomy): domain Eukaryota; kingdom Fungi; phylum Ascomycota; class Dothideomycetes; order Mycosphaerellales; family Mycosphaerellaceae; genus Cercospora; species Cercospora sojina. The sequence continues at coordinate 1,200,440 of CP036213.1, read as the reverse complement.
AATTGAAAGGTCGAGGTTGACTGACCGCAACCTTCGCGACGAATGTCAGATCACTAACAGCAGAGCACAAAGACTTCGTGACTCAGCGTAGCCACTGGCGGCCACCGATACACGAGGCTGCAGAACCGCGAGATGAGTGATCGCGCATATTTTCCAGCAGGTACATCCTCTGGCTCATTAGCACTTACCGCTTCACGGCATGATCCGAAAAGAAGTGGTCCCACGCCAATACGATTGTGCAGAATGCAGGAAGCTCTCCAAAGAATGCACGGGCGGGCAGGTTAAAGCCGTCGAATAATAGCCATCAAATACAGTGCAATCCCAACGTGGGTAGCGAGGAGATGCTTTACACTACCCAACACTACCCCAGATCTGCTGAAGATCATCAAATTCCCCACCAAGCCACCACGCAAACACCAATGCATAAGCTAAGGCCGTCACATCTCCGTTGCGCATGCAGTAGAGCATACATATTTATTTGTCGGCCTGCTCAGCAATAGTGATCCATCGAACGGTACCTTGACGCTCTCCAATATCGACACCTGACACATTCCATACCTCGTCCCACCATGATTGCCAAATTTCTCACCGTTCTGACCCTCTTGGGCGCCTCACTTGCGTCTCCAGTTTTGGAGCGACAAGCAGCATGTACCGATGAGTATCGTGCGGCGCAGCTCGATGGCGTTGCTCAGCATTCAGCGACCAAACACCAGGTGCTACAGCGAGATTTTTGCAACAGCTTCTCCTGAAGCCAGATGCTAAATTGTTGCTGTACGTCTATACCAGATGCCGTAGCATGTGCATGACAATATTAACCCTCGAATCAGGTACATCAACGGTGCCCCTCCGATCACCATTGCTCCAGACGCATCGACAACTCGAAACTTCGCTTTAGGAGTTCGGCAAATCTTCTACCGAGTATATCCAACAATCGACCCATCGACCATCAACTCTCTCTCCCAACGGCACGAGCCATACTGAACTGGAAATCGTAAGTCTTCATCGTTGTGTTTTCATTCTAGAATGCAAAACTGACTCCCACAAGGAACTTGGTCCGCGTGTGATCGCTCTGCCTGTGAATATCCATGCCGGGATGAATTCCAACTACTACTTGGCCGACTGCAAGATCAAGACCCTTGACGGGTTCTTGACGATCCCATCCGCTGTCTTTGGCATCCCAGTAAATCAGGCTGCTGCTGTTGCGGAGCTTCTGGCAACGGGCAATGCTGGCAGGATGCCAGCGCTCTGAGCACTGAATGTGGATAAAAGTTTCGGCGCCGGCGCGTGAGAGGGATTCCCCAGTTGGAGAGACGCTATTAAATAGTATCAGATATGTTTTGGCTGGAATAGCGCAAAGGCGAATAATGGTCTCGAACGTCTGGTTCTCTCGAGGGCGCGTCTTCGTTCACACCAGATCACCTAGCTGTGCAGGCAATGACGAAGTCAAAAGCGGCTAGACCAAATCAACACCGTAGTGATGAATTGCCGCGGCGAGCATTGTCTCGATTGAGGACTCGCAAATCCCGTCGTCCTATGAACATATGCGAACATGACGATCCCGCTAAATCCTTGCGATACTGTACTGTAACTTGCAGGTGCCAGTGCGAACTAGTTAGATCTATCTGCAAGTTAATATTTGAAACAAGGAAGATGCATGAAGGTGCATCTTATCTCCATCTTATTACCGTCGCAGTGAAACGTCGTCCAAGCGCGAGACTACTCCCATCATATTGCCATGCACTGTTGTAACACCAGAGAGTGGATGTCGTTCGTAGATGGCTTGGTGCATTTTGGCAAACGTGGTGCACTCGCATCAGAATCGTGGCGTACCGTTGCGCACGACCGGCAGGAAATGCCAAGAAGTCTGCGGAAATAGTCTATCTATGCCAGTGCTAGCAAGACTTTCAAATTTGTCAAACGTGCTTGTCGCGATCGCTCAAACTCGAGAGAACCATGCGCTCTGTCGAGTATACGAACGTAACGGTCGAGATTGCTTTTGCCTTGCATGTACTGAAAGTCATCAGCGCCCACTTGCCGCGATTCTTTTCGCTGCATCGGCAATAGCGTCCCGAGCATTGTCTATATCATCGCTCCGTCAGTCCCACTCGTGACCTGGCCAAGTATTCAAAACTCACAGCCATGGCGAAAGTGCGATTTTGAGCAGGTCCCCATGCATTTGCCTTGCTGGGCAGCATGCCTTCGTGACAGGAATTGATAACACCAGCACAATCAGTCGCAGTCCCGGCCCCATTGTCCTCGTCGAGGTAAAGCAATGCAAGCGTATGAAAGTAATTGCTGGCGACTGTAGCCGTTTGATAGAGCAAGCGTGGAGGAAGGCCATCGAATCGATTAGATCCGAACAGACAGAATGGCTCGTCCCATGAACTGTAGAGATCTCGGAAGCGCGCGATCACTTGCTGCTTATGAGCAACATCGAGACCCAGAGGCCACTCACGAGACCGAGGGATGCAGATGTTGGTCTGGACGAATTCCGAGCACTGCCACGTCGCGCAGATGTACGCTTTGTCCGTCGTGCTGAACCCGCTTGGGCTCAACGATTCGGCTTCCCGCAGAGCCTCGACATCCAATGTATGATACATGGTCGTAGGGGGAAGGCCCATATGCAGTGAGAGGCTAGTGTCTTGAAACATCGCAGCTTGCCACAGGCGATACCGAATCTGCGCTTTGTCAGCGTCATTGTTTGAAGTTTCGTGTTCTGGTTTGTGGTGCAATTTCAATCCATATATTTGTCGCTGCAAGATGCCCGCAATGGCCCACACGTCTGCTGTTCGGTCACAATCCATCAGGAAATGGGAAATCAGCACCATGGTCTGAATGGTCGGAATAGAGATCCGGTTCAAATAGCTTGATATGCACAAGCTTTGGTGACAACAGCTCAGATAGAACTCCGACATGTTCTCGTGGTCCGTTATAAAGGCGTCAGTACCGGTATGTTGCGTCGCTGCAGCGAAAATAGCGAATTGAAGTGCCACGTGTGTAGGATCGTATTTGTGCTTCTCCTCGTCTGAAAGTCGCCAGAAGCGATCGAATTCCACAAGAAAAGTTTCGTGAGCAATAATAGGGTAGATTGGATCGACACTCTCGAAACATTTCCGCACTAGAAAGTCGGCCTGTAATTTGGGCGGCAGACCTGCAATGACTTCAACCAAACCGCCGTTCTCTGTCCAGTAGTTTTCTGCACAGGCTTGGTGTTCAGCCTGATTTCAGTGCTGTCGCAGGACACATGTTGAACGACTTACGGAAGGGATGCTGCGAGTCCGTGCCGAAGAGATTGAGCAATGCATGCTGTTCGTGCGAAGTGGATACTCCTGGCGTATGTATAACCATGGGAGAGAAAGTCGCAACGACATCGGCGAAGATTGGTGACATGCTGCTATTGTCGCAGTCATTCTGGGGAGGCAGTAGCAATTCCTGCTGTTGGAATTGCTCATCGTTGGATGTGTACGGTGGTGCATTGAAGTTGTTGAAGGTTTCCACTTCGCCCGCGACTGCCGGCGTTTGTGTCAGGGAGGACTGCACTCCTACCTGGCCGTCGGAAGTCCTCTCACGGGTCCGTCGTCGATGTTTGCACCCAACAGCTTGGCCTGCCTCCGCAATAATGTTGGCAACGTTGGTATACTCGCACTGAGTTTCACGTCGGGTGCTGGGGCCGGACGTGAGCACGAGAACAGTGCGTGAATCACAACGCAATACACGCCAAGCGAAGCAAGACGGCCGTGCTCGATCGCATCTGGTCTTCCTCTCTACGCATTTAAGGCAATTCAAGGTGTGCTTGTTGTGCTTCTTGCCGAGTTTATGTTGGTTTTCGGAGTCATCAAGCTGAATCACCGTGCTGGAGGTTGCTGAGCCAACAGGATCGTCGCGAAAAGAGCCAGGCGGCTGCCCAAGGCCTCTGCCTGCGTCCTGCGAGCTCATAGTAGCCGGAGCACATGGTTTTGCGTACAGCCAACAGGTGCGTGTCGAAGGGATAAGATGTGTGCGGGGTAAATAAGATGGATCTACACCCAATCTCTGCGCCTCTCTTCGTGACTTGGCTGCCACATTTGTCTTTGTCTGCTTCAAGTGTTGCAGAACATCTGCAGTTGAGCATCCCGTCGTCGCGCTGGCATCTGCCACAAACGCCACGTAGCCAAAGTGGAGCCAGTATTCTGAAGTTGAAGGACACCTTCTTGCAGTCTTTCTCGCCCCTCATGCATAGAGCGAACTCATGACTTGTCCATCGAGGAGTTTGGAGAGACGCTCCTTCTTCATTTGTTCAAATTCAGGTGCGTCATGTGTATGAAAAAGTATATCGATATAACGATCGAAATCTCCTTTGACCAATTGCAGCCATGGATCTTCCTCGCTTTGCTGTTGCTGCTCGACAAGCGAGAACATCTTCTTTATCATGACCTTTGAATAGACATCAGCTATCAGTATCTGGATGATGGCGCAACCGATCGTACATACTGCTTGCGCGTAAGCTCTGGTATTTGCAGGAGCCCACATTGCCGCGTGTTGGGGCTCTGCGGCGATGAGTGTGAAAAAGCAGCCCATCGCTTTGGCAGACGCTTTGAGCGCCTCGTGCAGATCCCGGCGGACATCGGACTCCGCGTTGTCAGCTAGATGGAGCATAGTGAATGCGAAATGGTAGTTGCTTGCGACCATGATAATCTGTCTCCATGTCCGGTGCTCGTGGTTGTTGAACACCGTAGTATTGAAAGGTGGGTCCAGACCATCGTAGAGACCCTGGAGCTCCAAGATCAAAGCGGCTTTGTGAGCACTGTCTCTCACCACGGGTCGTGCCAGGGCCCCAGCGAGACGAATGTTCACCTGCATGAATTTTGCGAATAGCCACATCGCCCGAACATAGCTCACATCAGATTGACACGTTAGAAAGGCAAGATCGCTGACAACTGATCCGGTCGTAAGTAACTCTTGCACCCGCAGTCCAGGACGGTTGTCTCCTTCGTCGACGTTTGAGAGAGCGCTTGCGTCGATGCTGTGCTGGCATGTCAACGGCACTAGCTGGAGATAGTAAGAGAGGGACGCGTCCTGGAACATAAGAGCCTGCCACAAGCGATAGCGAAGCTGTTGCTCGGATACAGTTGCAGTTTCCGGAGGTAGCTTATGAAGACCAAGCCCATATGCTTGTTTCTGAATGATGCCCGAGAACGTCCATGAGTCGGCAGTGCGGTTGTTCATCACAAAGTAATTGCAAATGAGTATCAGCACTTGGATGCTTTGTAACGACCACTTGCTTAAAAATGACGAAAGGCAAGTGCGCGATATGCGCAAGAGAGGAACGTTTCTGGTGATAGAAGGTCGACAGAGTCTTGTTTCGTGATGAACAAGCGACCCGTGGCTAGAATGATATAGATTAGAGCCACTTCAATAGCATCGGCGGCGTTCCTGGAGGCGAATGAAAACAGTCAGTCATGTCGTAACTGTATACAAAGCCACGAACCTGGACTCTTCCGAGGACGTCCAGAAGCGTTCGGCCCTAGCTCTGAATACTGCCTGTGGAATGATTGGATAAAGAGGGTCAACATGGAGGAAGAATTTGTCAATCATCAATTCGGCATTCTGTTTGCTGGAAAGAGGCACCAATGCCTCACTCAGGCCTCCAAGTGCGGTCCAGTAGTTCCTGAATGGATAAGTCTTTTGTGTGGCATGACGTCCCTCGTGGGCAACAGTATCCGTCGAAGACTGCCTGGGACTGCTGCATTCCGGAGAGCCGTGAATGTTGGCCGAGAATGACATTCGTTTCATTGTTCTCTCAGCTATCTTCCCAGGGTTGCAGATGCGTAGCAATCGTCCTGAATGTGCCACGATCCACGAGGAACCGCGAAGCGGTTCAGCTTGTTCCCCGCTCCTGTGCTTGGCATAGATCGCCGAGTGTGTTGGTCGAATATTGGGAGCATATGATAAGTCCAAATATGTCCATGTTCGAGCATGGTGCCGGAAGTCATACGTACCAAGACTTGCTCTCTCAATTGCTGTACATTGCCGACAGCATCCGTGGTTACCAAATGGTAATGTCCATGCCTACGACGTTTCACCAACATCTAGACAAGCACACAATGAAATGCTTTTGCAAAAGCTGGAACTATGGTATACAAGTTTCCAAAATATCTTCCCATTGGGAGCTTGTTGTATTGCAGCTCTCATTGACCGTAGTGCCGACTTTTCATTCAGTGCGACTCGTGCTTGCCGTTCGTCTTCAGGCCTGCGACTCATCTCGAGCGAGCAGCGAACCTACACGCATGTAGTTGTGCGGCTGCTCATCCGATCACTCAAGCTGAAGCGTAGCCAGAGTCTCCATCAGTTGCGGTAAGTCATCGGGCTGTTGAATTCCTGTTTGAACTGAAGTATGCTCAACTCCCTGCATCTGCCGCTCCTGTTGTCGGGCCAGATTGAGATTCGTCGTGAGACCTTTTCGTCGCATCTCTTCCAAATGTTCCAGAACCATAGCGCGCATGGACATATGCTGCTTGCTACTCTCGCCGAAGGTGTAGACTACATTGCGGAGGTTGCGGAGCAACTACATCGCGTTAATCATGGTGAACTCCGGGCGCTTCCGGGCGAACCGCGTACTATGAGAAGAAGTTCGTCGTCGGGTGTTGGTAGAGCCATCTGACAGAAAATAGTTGACTGGATGTCGAGTCTGAGTCTCGTTGCGCGCGATGTGTGCTTTCTGAGTGGTGTTGCGAGCGGAGGAAAGTGCACGGCGAAGTTGGAGAAGTGAGGACGTGGCGAGCGCGATGCCAAGACTTTTGGACTTTCTTTGTCCAGTCAGAGAAGACTCCTCAAGTGTTCACTCCAACACTGCACCACTGCTCTTGGTCGAAGTCGCGCAAATGGTCATGGCGGACGCGGACGAGGATGCCATACCTCGAGGTACCGGTCTCAGTGGCGAAGATATTGACCTCTCAGACGAAACGCAGGATTTTCGATTCTTGAGTTCAATATCGTAAGTGCACATTATCCTTTCAACTGAACATGAACCAACATGAGAATACAGCACAGGCGATGCAAAGATTCCGAAGCGCGGAGAAAAAGACTTCGAACCTCATGCCACAGCCCTCCAGACTAACATTTTGGCGGCATCACGGCAAGCCATGCACAATGCACTCGCATTCGAAAGAACTCATCAGCCCAAAGGCCACACTATTGCCACTTACCACCCAGAAACAAATATGTGTTATGCCATCAACCCCAAGGGCCCGCTGTTCGTCAAAATGGGCAGAGTCCTGCCAGCTCACGAGGATCCTCTTGGCGACGATGAGTTTCGGGGTGTACGAGTCTGGATGTACCCTGAGGAAGCCCTCTACCTACTCGAGCGAGGCACGATGGACATCAGGTGGCCGAAATCTGAGGAGGGTGACGACGAGGATGAATTTGGCCTGCCCATGAGCGTACAGGCTGGCTATGCAGTGTTCCTCGGGGATGAGGAGAGTCACGAAGGCGCACTAACTTTCGAACGATTCTCCGTGTACACAGGTCTCAAGCGAGCTGGCTACACAGTACTTCGAGCACCATCTTGGAAATCCACAGGTCCACCAATCGGGTCAGGGTGCTATCCCTGTTCACCAAAACGAACCTGGCAAACAGGACTTCGCGACTCCATCGCTGGGCTCGCACATATCTTCGCGCAGAGCCCAGAAGCAGCCCTGGGGCAGCAACATCACCGACAAGTCGAAGGACCCATAGTATCAAATGGCCTCTACCGAGACTACCACACCATCTACCGCCGTCTGGCACTCATCAACTTCCACGATCCGACCACTTCACAAGCACCAGAGACGCCCCACGACGCAGCCACAGATCCGAACTTCCGCATTACTTACCACGTCTGGAAGCCTGGGTCAGCACACTTCAAGAAGTCCAACCCAATAGATCCGGACTTCCGAATCGCAGTCGTCAATGCACGAGAAGTTGGTGCGCCGACTCTTGAGCAGCTGAGCGCTTTACTTGAGACGACTCCTTACGACCCTCCCAAGGACGATGCGCAAATGTATACGAAGCTGAAACATGGTTACAAGAATGTTATCTTGGCAGTTGTGGACCAGGGTGTGACGAGTTACTTGAGGTTGGCCGATGCTGCTTTCGGGCGCGAAAAGATCTACGAACGGACACAGAGCGGTCGTGGAGGAAAAAGAGGTGGCCGTGGGGGCGGCAGAGGTGGTAGAGGAAGGGGTCGAGGTGGGCGGTGAGGTCATGCATCGTGAGAAAATTCGATGTCTTCGTACTCGCGAAGCACCAGCGTACCAGGTGCCGGAGGCGTCGGATGGTATCTACTCAGACGTCCATTCTGACTCCGGAATGGGTGCGGGGTTATTTGGATGACTAGATCGTTGATGCCGCTTGAATCATCGTCCCCGGAATCGGCCTCTGCCACCGCCGCGCCCTCTTCCACGTCCGCCGCGATCGCCTCGGAAGCCTCCTCTCCCGCGACCTCGCCCCCCGTGGAACTCCGTATCTGGACGCGGGCCAGCTTGGAGTCGACTTGCAATCTCCTGCTCACTGATTTCGAGCGCATTGGGAATTTGCAAAAGTTGGCAGAACGCTGCTGCCTGAGGATTAGGAAATTCTTTCACCTGCTGATATTGTGGGCTGCGGAAGTCGCCGCCATCGTACACTGGTGCGGTCACAACAAATTTCTCAGGAACTGCAAGTTCCTCGTCAGAGAAGTTCGCATCGATCCAGTTGCGCTCAATCTCGACCAGCTCCTTGTACTCCGCTTGTGTTTTCGCGAACGGTACTTTCGCATCTGGGTCCCCAACCACTGTGGGCTCACTCTTTGCAAATGCCCTTGTTATAGCAAGCCACTCGCGATCGTATTGGAGCTTGAGTGGTCGCTCAAGATCGTGCACTGGCTCAGTTGAGGCATCCAGTAGCTGCAGGAAGTCTCGGCTCGGTAGACATTTGTCGAGCGCGAGAAAGCAAGTCTCGGTGTTGGTGATCTCGGGAGGGTGTTCGATGGGTTCGGGCTGCTTGCGAGGTGCGAAAGACGCGGGCAACGCAGCTCGCGCTGCCGCCAGACGTGCTTCTTCTTCTGTCTGAGCCTTGTCGCTTTGGGCTTGATCATCGGCTGTCGTGACAGGCGCGTTGTCATCAACGTCGTCATCGAGATCTAGCTCAACCTCATCGTTATTGCTGAGTCTAGTACCAGCAATGGGCTTCTCTGCCACCGATTCGGGTTCATTGTCATCGAGGTCGAGATTGATTTCGTCCTCATTCTTCGCGGGCGGAGCGGACGATGCACTCTCAACGGCTTCCGCTCCGTTGAGATCGAGCTCGTCTCCATTCTTCGCTGGCACAGCAAATGAACTTGTACCCAGCGGTGCAGTCTGCTGCGGCAGTGTCGCATTGTGGCCTTCATGTTGTACCACAGCGGCGAATTTGCAGTGCAAATGTGCTGAGAACCAATACCTCGGTCGTAGTCGTTCCAGTACCTGTTTCGCAGCGACGCTCCCTAATTTCCCGCTTCTTGCATCGTCTTCGAAGTGACTCTTCTTGCTGAAGAGTCTCTTCCAGTTGCCCTTCCACTCAATACCTTGAGGCCAGTCATGACTGACTCCAATGTCGACTTGTGTTCGAATCTGCAGAAGTTTCCGCACATCCAGTTCTCGAACATGGTAGACACTCTTCATGTCAGACTCATTGTACGGCAGTCGCTCAAAATGTGTCTTGCGATAGTCGAATCCCTTCCAGATCCCACTCAAACCAGCAATTCGGAGTGGCCCAAGCCGTAGCACATTCGCTGCGCCCATGTAGTAGATGTTCGGCGCGACCCAGCCTCCATAGTACAATTCGAATAGGTAGTTGCTCGCCTCGTGGTTTCCGCCAACGAAGATTGTCAAGCACGGAGCAGTACGTTGGCCAGAGTAGTATTCGTGGAAGTCGCACATGGACCGATACTTCGGTGGCATGCTGACACAATTCAGGTCGTAGGCGTTTCGTACAGATTGAAAGTCTCCGCCGATGATGAGCAAGTCGATTCCAGGCCAGCCTTTGTGTTTGCAAGCTTCTTCGATTGATGCGTAGATCGCGTGGAGTGTGCCATGGCCGCAACCTTCGACCGCGAGTCGGACGCCATGCGATTCTTGCAGTTGGACCGCCATCGAGAGCGGTGCTCGATGCGAACTTGTTAATGTCGAGAAGCAGACTTGAATGTCTTCTTGAACCCTTGTCTTGTCGTGAATTGAAGCTGCGATGCACAAGTTAGAGTTTGGCATGGGTTCTGCGGCAGTCATGCACGACGAGTGCACGAGCATGCAGCCAGCCGCTAGCGCCTGCACTTCCCGGCGGCACCAAAATCTCATTTCGACTTCGAGCCACCACAGCACAGACATGTAAACGATATGGCTTCGATGGCAGCGCCTGCACGTGCAGCTCATCTAGACGCTGCTTCCCAGGCACTGCTTGCAAGCTCACCTGCAGTTTCAGCTTACTTGCAGACTCAACGGACAGGAGGCTACACCACAAGCAAAGACCCTTCGACACTCCAAGCATGTCTCTCTTGCGGAACTCTCCTCATCACTGGATGGAATGCGAGCCGCACAAGAGCCTCAAAACCCACACGTCAAGACCGCATCGCACGAGATCGTTTGACATCATGCAGAATAAAATGCTCGCCCTGCGGAACAATCCAACACCTGCGCGTTAAAATATCAACATCTAATGCAACCATATCAAAGTCCACATCCCGCTCGGCGGCCCCATCGAAACCTCAGAAACCCCCACCCGCCTCACCACGACACGCTGCCGCAATATCGCCGGCTCCAGGGGCTGTTGAGCAGGTAGATGCAGCATCCGTCACCCCAGAAGAACCGAACACAACAAGCAGCAAAAAGCGCTCCCGCAGCAAAAAGTCCACGAGTAATCTCCAGGCTATGCTCGCAAACCGGAACGCTCCTACAAATCCGCGCAACACAGGTTTCGGGCTCGGGCTAGGAGATTTCATCAAGTGAAGGAGGACGGAGACATCTTCAAAAGCCCCAACAAGTTACACAGTCTCTCAAAACATCACACTCGAGGAACCCGGCAGCCAACATCTCAGAGTGGATAGGAAAACTCACAGCCGGCGAGTGGTGCAAACTACAGAGCCCCGCGGCTCGCCATGATTCTCTAAGTGGCCGATCTCCACCCATACTCTGATGCAAAGACGCACAACCTTGCGCCTATTGGAGTGGGTGACTTGTGTCGTCTAGGCGCCACATCGTGAATGCAGTTAATAAGAAATGCCGGCTTGACGATATTTGGATCATGATGAATCTGCAAGAAAGTGCCCAACCCAGTATGGAAATTCGAGAGGGGCAGAAACTGACGAGAGTCGTGACAGGGATATGAATGTTGGAGAAAGGACCCCCAATATTCAATACGGAGAGTCTAAATCAGAGGGCAAGCTTTAAAAGTATTCGCCTCGCCGCCCCAATTGCTCCATTTTTTCAGGGGACAAAACAAGTATCTTTTTCGCGGACTGTGCTATTCATGCCAAACATAGCTCTAGTAAACCCGGCCCTGTCGTGCGATACTAAAACAACGTAGTATTTCGAAAAAGGTAGAAACGCCCTCCTAATGCCGCTTCCTACGAGATCCATTTTCCTCTCGTGGTGGGAAAGGTAGCTAGCGGTTGCCGTCTGGAACAAGCCGTCAGCAGCGCCTACTAGGCTTTGACCTTCTCCCCAAGCTGCGGCCCCAGAAATCGTTCCTGAGAGAAACGACTCGATTTCCGCAGTCCCGTCACCCGGGCCGTATAATCGTACAATCTCATCGCGGGGCGATGGAGTGAGACCACCAAGACAAAGGCCGTGGCAACGCCCAGAATGATGAGAGGACCGCGCCACTCTTCGGCAATTTCTTTATATCTCCCTGCCAGTCACTGCTCTTTCTCGTAGCCTTCGGGCATCGGCATTTTGTTGATGTCGTACCATCGTTTCGTGCCTGAGAAGAAGTCAAGGTTAGTTGAGTCGTGTGAATGCTTTACTGGATGCTCGGGACTTACATGAGTATCCATTCCAGTCAAAGTTGTCCTTGGGGTTGCAGTGGCACTTCAGATCCAGTCTGGTCTGTTCGCCCGTTGGGCAGTGCGTGAATGGAACGTGGTAGTAGGCAATATCGTCGAAGAAGTGGATTTCCTCCTTCTTGAGCATCAGAGCTGCTGCGATGGAGTGGATTGGAGCGTCACCCCAACGCTCGTAGAAGAAACCGCCCTCCTTGTCCAGGTGTGTGAAGTAGTCGATGTAGGCATCGCTGCGCAGCCAGTTGAGATTGCCGATTTCGAAATTGGACCAGAAGTGGCAGTGGTTGTAGGTGTTTCCGCCATCGTCGGAGATCCACTCCATCGCGTTGTCCTTTTCAATATATTGTGGGTTGGTGGAGATGAATTTCTTCACGCTATCCCACAGCGTTGGGATTGTTTCCACGTATTCGTGCAGCGAGAGCACGAACGAGTACTTCTTCTTGTTCTCAGCCATGAACTTGAATGGATCGTACGCGATGTCGCAGAAGAGCTCAATGCTGGGCTCCACACGCCAGTACCACTCGTAGTCGAGCATCAATGGGTGACGGAAGAAGAAGCCGGACTCATATCGGCACATGTGACGGTAGCTGATGCTGTCGCCGTAGATGATCTTGCGCTCGTGCATGTCCTCCCGCACCTTCTTCGCCTTATCCTGATCGATCCATTCTGGGAATCCCCAATGCTCTTTGTCAATCTTGCCGTACTTTGCCTTGCCAGAAGTCAAAGCGGTGGTCACCTTGACGAATGTGTCGTCAAATTCGGCATCGTTGAGGAAGACCCAATCGTAGTTGTAGGCGTGGTTGAAGCGATCCTCGACTTGGCGGATGGACCTGGAAATCTCCCACACGTCACTGTTGCGAGCAAGTGTTACGAAAGTGGCATTCATGCGCGGGCCTGGCGCGGTGTTCGAGAGGTGGGTTTGTGTGCCAGGTGCTGGGTTCGGTGAAGTGGATAGATGGTCTGGTGCAGCAGCGTGGGGTACCGCGACTGGGTTGCCTGCGTGGTTCACTGGTAGATTCTGCTCGCCCGCTCCGACAATGCCAGCATTGCCCGTCTTATCCGAAGGTGCCTGCGCAGGTGCTTGCGAGCCCGGCTGCGTGCCTAACCATTTCCCTTGCGCCTTGAGCAGTTCTGATGCGGATTGGATGTGTTCAGCGCCGGGCACGCGTGATGATGAGGAGGAGATGAAGAAGATGAGGATTAGCGCGATGAAGGCGAAGACAATGTATCGCACGTATCGCGTCGAGCCCGCCATGTCGTCGCGAGGTGTGTCAGCATGCGGCGGCGATCGATTAACGCGGATCGATGAGGCTTTGTCTCGGCAGGATGCGTGGCGTTCTGGACGGCAGCGGGTGGAGTGTGGTAATGCTCTTCGACGGCCGAATGATGGGCGATGATGGCGAGGACACGGAGCAGTCGCGAGAAACGAGCGACTGGGTGAGGAGAGGGTGTCGAGTTTCGAGTGTTTCGAGATGCGGTACGCACGCGGCTTACGCAGGCTTGTCCGACAGAGTTTCGAACAACAAAGAAATCAGGGAGGGCAGGTGCGCGCAGGGCAGGTGAAGGAGGTAATATCGCTTCCTGGACGCGCGCCCCTCCACTAGTCCCGCGTGCATATGATACGAAGGCGAACGGGGATGGCGACGTGGTCTCCCGCCGGCTCGGAGAGAGAAACTCCTCTGGGTCTGCGCGCCGCGAATTCTTGCGTCGCAAGGGGTACAACAGCAGCGCTCGTATGGCGGATATAATTGGACTGCCACTAACTAACTAGAGGCCCCTCTTAGTTGCGCCAGACGAAGTTACACGTTGGGAGCGTTCATCACGACGGCTCGTATAACCTTAGCAGGAGAACCTTCCTGCGGAACACGGCTGGCTATGCGCGAGTAGACTCGATGTCGCGACACCGTTGCTGCCCGGCAGCTGAAGCACAGCATCACAGATGGACTGGTGTTGCAGCGCGGCACGGCGGACCACCGAGCTGAGCAAGATCTGCAACGGCGTACTATAGCACCACTGAGGTCACAGTTCGCTGTGGTCAATGCTTCCGCCCACATCGTTTGCCGAGCAGAGTGGCTTCAGCACACCTCATCAACTGAGCCCATCGTTACGCCATTTGTCTTGCCCAGCATAGCGAAGCGGTTCCTCATTCCTCCGAGTGGGCGCCTTTGCGCCGTGCCGCCTTGGTGATAATTGCCGTCTCGCAACAACCAGCACGCTCCGCGTGCGTAAACAGCCACCACCACCGGCAATATGTCGTTCTTCGGCTTCGACACCACCCTGCCTCGCGACAAGGACGCGCAGCAATCGAGCTCGCGAGGCATGTTCGACCAGCGCGATCCCTTTGCAGGACTCGGAGGCGATGGAGGCGGCGCAATGCTCGACTTCGAGCAGACGTATGATGGACTGGGAGCGCAGCTGCAAGAGGCCGGCGATGATTTCAATGATGACACGTTCGGCGGCGACGAGCCGGTGACCAGAGAGAGCGTGGGCAGAGACTTTGACTTTGCAGGACAGACGGCCAACATTCGAGACACCTTGATCGAAGAGCAGGTCCTGCATCAAGCACGCCAGCCATATGCTCAGCCCCGCCTTGCGCAGAAACCTGCAAAGACGGGCTATGAGGCGTACAAACAGCCAGAGTTTATCCCCAAGTTGGAGGCCGATGCATCGATTTGGGGCAGCTCGGTGGCGAAGAAGGCCGACCCAGCCAGGCAGCCTGAGCCGGCGGCGAGGATGATGACTCTGGAAGAGCTGGAGGCACAGATGCGAGCACAAGCACGCCCTGCACCACCAGTGCAGCAACAGCCAGATTACCAGAGCCAGTCGCAGGGCTTGAAGAACATGCTGGGCTTGGGAGGTCCGCCATCTCAACCACAAGCGTCATCACCATTCGAGCAGCAAAGAGTGCCCCAGGTACTCCAGCGTCCGTCCCCAATGCAGCAGCAGCAGCAGACCCCCCAGGAGTTGCCAGCGCAGCCTTCTCCCGGTCCTGGCTTCAGTCAGCGGGCGCCTCAAATCCTACAAAGGCAGCCCATCGGTAACCATGGTCGCCCACAGTCGCAGGATTTCCATGGTATGCCGCCCCAGCAACAATTCCAGCAAGGGCCTCCTCCAGGCTTTCCTATGTCAGGTCCTCCGGTCCAACCTCGAGGAGCACCAATTCTTCCTATGCATAGCCGTGGTCCATCGTACAACGGCCCGCCAATAACCCAGGCCCAGCAGATGATGAACATGACGCCAGAAGATCGAGAGGCATACATGGCGGAGGAAGCCAAACGTGCCAAGCGTAACCACAAGATCTTCCTCTTGAGCAAGAACAACGGTCTCATGACGCCCCAGGACAAGAATTTCATTACCCGGATCCAGCTTCAGCAATTGCTCACTGCCACGGGTGGCATCGACAATGAGCCGGGCAGCAAGGAGCAATTGGCCGAGGACTTCTACTATCAAGTCTATGCTCAAATACGTGGTCCTCCACGGAGCGGTCCAGGTCAACCTATGAACCAATTTGCGCAGACATATCTCTTCCAAACAGGCAGTCGCTATGGGTATGGTCGCAGCCGGCATCATCCTCGCGGCGGCGATAACCATGTGCAACGTATGGAACAACAAGTCGCTCGGGCTGTCGAGGCAGCGAAGTCCCGCCCGAAGAACAAGTCACTCGTCGTCGAAGGATCGCTTGGCAAGATTGCCTTCAGCAACTCCAAGACGCCCCGGCCGCTCCTTAACATCAAGCGCCCGGATGCTGCAGACATTCGCAAGCACCATCCCACCAAGCCTGCCGACCGCAAGTCTGCGCTTCGCGATATCGAGAATTTGTACTCGACGCTCATGAGGCTCGAAGATCACGAACGAGAGATGCCACCGCCACCAAATGAGGAAAGTCCGCCTGAGGTCATAGAAGGCCACATGAGGTGGAGGAGTGCCATGCAGGAGTTGAACGAGCAGCTGTGGGAAGCGCTTCGCATTATGGTTGAGATTAACCCAAAGTGAGTGCACTACAGCAGAATTCGAATTTCTTTGCTGACGTTAAAAAAGCTCAACCTCGCCACACCCGTTCATTCAGATCCTGTCGCACAGCAAAGGCAAGAAAGCAGTCCCTCGCACATTCCGACACCTCGATGATCAGCAACGTCTCACTATGCTCACCCTAATTGTGATTCACCTTGACATCCTGGACGTCATTCGTGACGCATATCCAGCAGCGGACAACAGCGCCCTACCAGCACGCGTGAAAGAAGAAGTCAATCTTTTCAACCAGGCCGTCATTCCACCACTGTTCAGCTATGTCAACGAAGCGCCTCTGAATATCATCATCGGTCTCCTTGGCCTGGTCTTGGAACGGACCCAAGTTCAAGCCATCTCGCGCACAAAGATCGGTGTCAGCATTCTCACCATGCTCATCTCTCGCGCCGAACTTCTGAAGCAATCTGCTCCTGCATCAGATTTCCAGCAATTCACGGAAATGTACGATCGTCTCTTCGATACTCTGGAGCCTGTCTTGCCTTATATCTTCCCGACCGATGGGCCCGTTTCTGCTTCCGAGGACGTCCACGTTTGGCAATTCTTGGCTGCGATGGGTGTGGGCGCTAGTCCTGATCAGCAACAGCGCCTTGTGTTGGGTGTCAAGGATCGTGTGATGGAGACGGTCGGTGTTTCGAAGACGTTACCAGAGGAGATGAGTTTGAAGAGGTTGGCGGATGTCAATCTGTTCATGAGGGCTATTGGATTGGATGTTGAGCTGCTCGGTTGAGATACGCCAAGCAGTCGACGCTAGCTGTCATTCATGAGAGTGAGAGGAGGAGTATGATGCATGACTCGACGAAGGAGAAGAAGCACACGACTACTGCTGAACATGCGCGGTAGCGAAAGATGGAAGAGTTTTTATCGATCGTTGTTGGTTTGCATAAGCATTCAAGTATTTCTGGAGAAACGCTTTTGATCTTCTCCAAAAGTTCTGCCGAACGTCTTATTCTGTCTGAGCAGAGCAGTGCTGTCTTCCTGCTCGTGACCTAGCTTTATCCCAAGTTATCATCGCCATTAACTTTTTTAGTCGGACACGAAGAACGCGTCGACGCAGTTCAAAACAAGCCAAAGCTGCCGCCCATGAATCGTCCTTGCGCCAAGTTCTCCATTGTTGGCCGTGAACATGATGTTTAGTCTAGCAGAACCGCTGCCATCACGGAGAACCATTGCCGCCGCCGAGGTTTCATTAAAAAGAAAGAGAAAAAGCAAGAACTTACCACATCGCGCCCTGCTTGATGGCCTCTCATCAATCCTCTTCACTCCTCGAAATGACCTCGATCTCTCGAATCGAGCTTTCACCATCAATCTCGATGCCCTCCAACACAGCCTGGGTTCTCTCCCACTTCACCCCAAACAACCCCGAATTGATCTTACACATTCTGACATCTCCAACTTTCTTCGCGTTCTCGTGCTCCGCATTCCACTTTCCCACCTTCTCCACTAAATCTCTCACCGCAGTCCCCGTCGCGCGCAGAATCTTGTCGGGAGAATCTTTGCGTTGGCCTTTACTGACTGATGTGAAGAGGCAGCCGATGAAGTGTTTACTCGAGTCGGAGTCGTCTTCTTCGGATGGTGGAATGAGTAATGCAGTTCCGATGAGCTCGTCACTTGGTGTGAGGCGACAGTGGTCGCGGTAGGTTTCGAAGGCAGAGGGGTAGGACTTTTTGAAGGCGAGGGCTATGCCTGCGCCCCAGGAGCCTTCGGTGTTGCAGGCGTGGAGAAGGAGGGTGTTGGGTGGTGCAGAGAAGATGTTGGAGATTGATTGGTTTAGGGTTATGTGGTTGGCGGTGGAGGATTTGGAGGGACCAGCTTTGCTCGTGATTGTGGTTGATGTTGCTTCGTTGGGTCGCTTTGACGACGACGCTGTTGCCATTGGTTTGGTGCTCGGCTTTGGGTTTGAGCCGCTCGATGTGGTGTTCTTGAGTTGCGGTTTCGATTTGCGTTCCTTTCCAGAGTAGGTCGATTGGCCGAACGACTGGGTGATCGATGTCTGCTTGTATGCACTTGCTGGAGCTCGAGTCGGTCGTTCTTCTGGGGTATAGGCAATGTCTTCGCCAGTGATCATTCGCCAAGATCCATTGGGGCGTGGCTTCATGTATGGGATCTCTCTTCCGTCTGACGTGTATCGCTTTGGTCGATCTGCAGTACTTGACTTGTCTTGTGCTTCTTGAGCTTGAGTCTGTGCTCTAGTTGATCGACTGCTGGCCTTGGCACGCTTCGAAGAAGTGACGCTTGTATCGTCTGCGTCTTCAGAGGCCGAACGCTTGAAACTGGTCCGTGTCGCAGGAGGCGCCATGACGATCTCTGCCGTCGAAGGATGATTTCCTGGGCGTTGGCGGACTGAAGAAAGTGAAGCGACCGTCCCTTGGTTGACATGACTAGGCAGTCGTGGGCCCAAGCTTGAGCTTGTCGTCGCCTGAGGCAGGAACAAGCAGATCAAACAGCTCACTTCTGATTGGCCACAACTTCCTCACTTTCCGAGAGCAAAAGCATCATTCCATCTCACGCCTCCTGCGACCACCACGACCCATTGAGACCGATCCATCCTCCGCAGGCACCTCTCACATCCGCCGACATGTCGATCTCCTCTCGAGCCGCCACCTCGCTGGTGCGCGGCGCCACTCGTCAGGCCGTGCCTGCTCTGCGCACCACCTCAACCGCCATCCAGAAACGCGAAGCCAGCTCTACCGATGCCTCAACATCACACGCCGAGTTCAAATCGCCTTTCCACCGTGGCGCTAGCAACAAGCCAGACACTACCGTTATCCCTTCCTTCAAGAGCTACAGGAATAATTCGGGCGAGACCGGCAACAAGCTGTTCCAGTACTTCATGGTCGGCGCTATGGGTGGTATTTCAGCGCTTGGTGCAAAGAATACCGTGCAGGGTGAGTAGAGCAGAGCGCAAGGATATTTCTTGCAAGACGGAGAATCAATGGCTGACACACGCAAAGACTTCCTTGTCAACATGTCCGCTTCCGCCGATGTGCTGGCCATGGCTAAGGTTGAAGTCGACCTTGCGACCATCCCGGAGGGCAAGAACGTGATCATCAAGTGGCGTGGAAAGCCGGTCTTCATCCGCCACCGTACTGCGGAGGAGATTAAGGAAGCCGAGGACTTCGACTGGAAGACCCTCCGTGACCCACAATCCGACGGCGATCGCGTCAAGAAGCCCGAGTGGCTCATCATGTTGGGTGTCTGCACACACTTGGGTTGTGTGCCCATTGGAGAGGCTGGTGACTATGGTGGATGGTTCTGCCCTTGCCACGGTTCCCACTACGACATTTCAGGTCGTGTGAGAAAGGGCCCAGCCCCATTGAACTTGGAGGTGCCAGAATATGACTTTCCAGAGGACAATGCGCTCGTCATTGGTTAAAGGAGGATCACAAGAGCTGGAATGAAGAGCAGGAGGTGAGAAGAGGACATAGAAGTGGAGGTATGAGGTGGTATACGCTGAGCCAGACAGGTGAGGCCATGTACAGTTAAGATACTTCATCTTGTTTTTAGCGCTGGTGAGATCAGGTCTGTAAAAGAGGTCACTTCCACAAGAACGTCCGTGACACATTGCACATTGCCGAGATACACAGCTGCGTGCAATGAGCCTGCTTCAGTGGAGACTGCCAATGGTGCGACCTGTGTGATTGTCCATCTAGATTGCCTGTCATGTATCGAACCCAGAGTACTGCCCAGCTTTGCAGTCGATAGACTGCTTGAGAGCGTTCGCGTTCACATTTGCTGTACTCCAATGGCGCCAGTCACGTGCCTCGGCCTCGGCGGTTCAAAACAGTTGGACCGATTTCAGTTCCAACGTAAAGTTCGTCGTTCGTCCAATTCTCTTGTCGAAATCAAAGCAAGCAGTCATAGCAAACAAGCTCACTGACTGTATACTTACGCGCTGCGAAACACGCCGATATGGGCAAAAGGAAGGCGAATGGCGACGACAAGCTGCCGTCGAAAGACAAAATGGACGTGGACGGCGAAGACAGTAGCAGTGACGATGTACGGCACCAGTATTTGATCTATTAGAGCCAAGACACTGACTTCCGCTCAGGACATGAGTATGCTCGACGTAGATTTCGAATTCATGGACCCAGATCCAGAAGTGGATTTCCACGGCCTGAAGAACTTGCTCCGACAACTTTTCGATGCCGACAATCAATTATTTGACCTTTCAGAGCTGGCCGATCTGATCCTTTCACAGCCTGGTATGGGCTCAACAGTGAAATGCGACGGCAAAGAGAGCGATCCATATGCGCTTCTCACGGCCCTAAACCTCAACCATCACAGGATGAAGCCCGTCATTCTCAACTTGACAAAATACATCCTCTCTCGTGCCAAAGCATCTGGGAATCCTGGTCTTCAGCAACTCGAACAGTTGCTTGCGCCTAACTCCAAAGCACAAGTCGCTCTGGTTCTGAACGAACGCTTCATCAATATCCCACACCAGGTCATTCCTCCAATGTACAACCTGCTTTTGGAGGAAGTTGAACTTGCTGTCAAAGACAAGGAACCATACGACTTCACGCACTACCTTATCTTCAGCAAGACTTATGCGGAAGTGGACTCAAAACTTGACGCAGAAGAGGAGCGGCCGAGCAAAAAGGGAAAGAAGTCGGGAGGCGCAAACTCTAAGACTTTCTACTTCCACGCTGAAGACGAAGTGTGGCAAAAGCATTCTGTGGGCTTTTCGAATTTCGAGTACGAGAAAGAAGCAGATGAAGGTGCCAGTGATGCGAAGAGAGCTTTCACTGAGGCGGGAATCAAGCCCCAAGGTCATCTGATTCTGATTGAGGCGAAGAACTTCCAGAACGCAGTCACGACTGTCGGAGAGTATCTGCAGTAGAAGGACTTCCATGCAGTGCTTCTACTTTGGGGACGATCTGAACGGCGGAGAGCCCATAGCGCGGCCTCATGCTCGACTACATATCAGGATTATAGTTCGCGTGAACCACCATTTACTCTCCAGTACCAGGACAGGTCAACGGATATCGACAGCCCAGAGTCAGAAGCGCGAGTTTCTTGGATCACAACCTTTTTGAGGACATCGCTGAGGCCACTCGGCCTCTGGTTCTTTTGTATGCATAAATACCACTCGTCCTCCTCGAAAAGCAGCCCTTCTACTACATTCTCAAACACTACGGATCATCATATCGGAACAACGACAAACAGACCATCGACCGCATTTCCCCACTTCGAAAGACAAGCCAACACCCACACTCAGCAACAACTCAGACCATCGCGTCAGAAGACAACGACAAATAGGACATCGACCGCGTACCCACATTTCGAAAGACAAGCCATCAACCACACTCTCCAACAACTCAAACTATTATACCACAAGACAACATGCCTGAAACAAACAACCCGACCTCGTTCCGCGATCTGTCTGCGGAGCTGCGCAACAACATCTACAAGCAAGCTCTTTTACTGGACGACCAAGCCATTTCCGTCTCTGGAGAACACGGCAAAGCGCTTCCGCGAAACCTGCCACCAGCAGTCAACATCATCGCCGCAAACCGAGAGATCTACGAAGAAGCATCCGCAATGCTCTATGGCGGGAACACCTGGTACGCAAACACGGAAGAAGAAGCCATCACTTTCCTCAGCACGGTCTCGAGAGACAACATCGCAAAGATCCGCCGCTTTGAACTGAAATACGTTGACTGGAGCGGCCAAGGCGCGAGGCACTTCACCTACAGGCATCTTCTATCCTTGATCCGATCAAGCATTCGCGAGCAGATCACTAAGCTCCTACGTTGCACAGATGGGAAACTTTTGCCGCTGTCCCTTGATGCAATCTATGTCCCTGATCATCGCGTACCAGGATGCTACCGTTCTCTTTCGAAATTGAACATCTGGGGCATCTACGACTACAGCGAGTGGAAGCGGGAGTTGTCCCGTGAGCAGACTGGTGTCAAGGAGTCTCCGGCGTAGAGGCGACGACCAAGGAATGGTTTGGTATGGTGTGGTGTGGTGAACGAGCGCTGCACATCAGTTTTAACGCCGGCAAGTGCAATGAAAGAGCAGAACCGAACACGCAGACTGCATTTTCATCGATAGCGAGATAGAACGAGCTTCTGATAGCATAATACAAGAGCTTTGCAATTGCCTTCTCCTGCATCACAGCACTGTGAATTGAGGCGAGTAAACTGAGGAAAGTGTATCCACACCCGACCGTGCAAAATGTGGCCTTGATTCCCCCAAACCCACCGTGTCTCATCAAGCTCTTCCTGTGGAGAACTCTCACCACCGCGACGAACTTCACATCACAATCGCACATGTCCGGCCTAGACCGCGCCTTCAAGGCATGGCGCGACCACCACAGTTTCACCTCAGACGCAAGCACTACGCTATGGAAAACGCTCTCAAGATCTCACACCATCTACGGCGACCTGCTCATTTTCCCCCACAACGCCCTTTCCGCACCCGAATGGCAACCACTTCAACCTCTCGCCCCAGAAACTCTCGATGATCTCTGGCAACGCATCTGCAGAGAATGTAAAATCACCCACATCGCCTCCAACAAACCCATTCCACCTCGGGTTGAACATGCCGAGCACTCAGAAAACATCCTCCGCGCCCCAATAAACTTCACACCCATCTACGGAGGTTTCGGACCAGAATCTACTTCAGATCCCCCAACTGAAGAAGACTTCACGAAAGCCTACTGGGCGACTGCGAAGCAAAATGGAATTCATCAGACTTGGGCGCCGAGATGGACGATGTTTTCGCGAGGGAATATTTCGGAAAAGGCGAGGTTGTTAACTTTGCCTTCTGTGGTTCAAGCGGCTGGGGAAGCTAAGCAAGCGCGAGATATGGGAGATGCAGAGTCAACAATGGGGTTCGATGTTGTGGATTTGTATGCTGGGATTGGGTATTTTACGTTTTCATATGTGAAGGCTGGGGCGAGGAGGGTGTTTTGTTGGGATCTGAATCCTTGGAGTGTGGAGGGGCTGGTGAGGGGAGCGAGGAGGAATAAATGGGAGGTTGAAGTCTTTGGGAGGAGTAAGGGCGCAAGTGGCGAGGATGAGGCTGCGATGGAAGTAATGGGCAGGAGTGATGCGAAAATTCTGGTTTTCAACGAAACGAATGAGATGGCCCCGGATCGACTGAGAGATATGTCAAGGCACAGCAAACTGAATGTTCGACACGTCAATCTAGGCATGCTACCGAGTTCAAGGAAGGCTCTGGAGCTTGCTGCTGCTTTCGTCTCGTTGAAGCCGAAGGGGTGGCTGCACATTCATGAGAATTTCCTGACAAAGGAGATCATGGAGAAGAGCGAGGAGACGAGGAAAGAATTTGAGCGCATTCTGCTGGCATCCAGCAACCCTCACCTGGAAAGTCTCGGAGATGGGCAAAAGCTGAAGGTCGAGATCGAGTATATCAGCAAGCTGAAAAGCTATGCTCCTGGGGTCATGCATTGCGTAATCGATATTGCTGTCGAAGTTACAAGATGATTAGGATCTGGAGTACTGCGTGCGGCACTCTCTCTAGCAGAGCATCTCAGCGGGATGGGGCGACTTCCAGACCTTTGTTAACTTCGATATGATCGAATGAGCAGAGAGTGAATGCCAGTGGACCAAATTAGTGGTTGAGCAATACTTCCTGATCGAGTGCCTGGACTCGGCCTCTTTCTTTATATTTAGCCTTGGCATGAGGGGCATGACAAAAGTGAGAGCAGCTATCCACGGGGCCTCCGGCAGGATAGAACGGCGATGTGGAAGCAGTGCTTGCACAGTCCTTGCTATCCGATCAAGACTTCACCGCTGTCTTATTCACAACGCGAACCGCCAGCATATTGCTCGTGCATCTGCCTTGTCTTTGTTGGCATTTCCGGATGAGCACAAAAGACAAGGCCGATCTCCTGCATCGGCAGTGTTCAGGTAATTAGCTAGGTGGCCCGGAATTACATTGGACAACCTCTATAGAAAGCTTGCACGTCATTCACTTGCCATTCCCTGATGAGTTGGCTGAGCGACATTCCATTTACAGGAAAACAATTGGCTCAGATAAGATGTATTGAGTTCGAAACCGCAGTAGGAGTATTTTTTGTAACCTATCCACCCTCTCGTCTATCTCTATCTCTGTCTCTTCTCTTGCTCTGTCATCGGCATCATATACTTCCGTCTCCTAAACTCAACCACTTTATACTCCTCTGCCTCTTTCATCGTGACCTCCCTCCACTCCTCCCTTGCCCCAGCGATCCCACTCGTAGGCCGATTCTCATCAACTGGCACGTGAACCAGCATTTCTACCTTGACAACATTGTCCTCCTCCTTTCTACCAAGAGAAGTATTGAGCAGTCGGAGCGCATGTTCAGTGGCGCCGAGCGTGCGTGGCCGGTCGAGGATGACGTCTTTTTGTCGCTGATGAGGACGATTCGACAGGTGCGTGTGGATATACTCCATGCCTGGTGGCACCACTGGCGTCGCCAGAGGGCCGAACTTCTTCAAAGCTCGTGGGCTTTTGTCCAGAGTTGTGCGAAGCTTCGTCTGGGCGGCTCTGCTTGCGGATCTCACACTATTCCAGTGATAATCGATGTTATATCTCTCAATACGGGCATCCTCAAGTTCTGCCTCGACTGGTGTCACAGCTGCTTTGTATGGATCGCCAACCTTGAACGACTGGAGTGAATTGCGCTGTGGTCGATGTAAGGCTTTCAGGAAGCCAATGGCTGTTTCGGTATCGTCGAAGTGGAAGCTGTTGTTGTGATAGAACATGCCCAGAGCTTCGGACCGGATCTTCTTGCTGGAGAAAAGAAGGGCTGGCTCAATCTTGTTCGGATTCTTGCTCGTGATAGCAATGCCCTCTGGGCTTACCAACGAGAGTTTGTATATCTCGTTGCGAAGTTCCGGTGCCAGATCGAAGAACATGAGCTTCTGGTCCCTGTTGTGCGGTGTTCGGACAATTGCAGGGCGCTTGCCATCGTGAGCGACTGGACCAGAGACGCGGATGGTCTGATGTTGTTCTCGGGAGTCGCCAGGCATCAGGTCCATTGTGTCGAATTGTTTCATGGCTGCTGGGACCTCTTTCGTGATATACTTGCCAAGAATAGGGAAACGAACTCTGCGATAGTCGTTTGCGATTTCGACCGATTCGTGCTGCAAGAGGCTGAATATGGAGGGAGTTTCGGTCTCGATGTTCTTGCTCCCGTTCTTGTTGCACTGGGTAGGGGCACTCTTCGTTGCTTGTCTCTTGCTTGCAGGAGGAGTAAGCTGGGCCACGGCCTTGCGCTTGCTGGAGAATGCCATTGCGTCGAGAAGAGGAGTATACGTCTGGTGTGATGAGAGGTATAAAGGATACGATCGAAAGCCGTCACGCGTGAGACAAATCTGAAGTCTTGAGAGATGGAGCGTACTCGAGAGCTTGGGATAGAGAGGGATGAAGTCGACGTCCTGCGATAGGTCTTCAGATGATGAGAGTCAAGTCGGGGTTTTGTGCGAGAGCGTATGCGAAAGGAGTTTGGACTGTGCAGAAGTATGTCAGGAGAAGTACGTTCGAAGCTGAAGTGATATGTATTGCAAACCCTATAGAAAACATGACAACAGGAAATTAAGGTTTGTGGTGCACAATGGTTTGTAGTCAATTGTTACAAGTCAAATTATTTTCGCTCAATAATCTGTTACGATAACGCTTCAAGCTGTGACAATAGAAAACTCGCGTAAGCGCTTCCTCATAGCTGTGCCCTCTCGGACCCTATTGTTTTCGTGGTGAACGAGTTGAAGTAGGAGTTCAGCGCGTCGACAGTGCCAGATCCCTCGGCAAGTTTGACCACGCAGCCGACGTAGCCATCAGGTCGCACAACGACAATACCTCCATCCTCTTCTGACAGGCCGACCTTGGCGTGCGCTGAAGCCTTTGCTTTGGGCACCATTTGATCCCAGATGTCGTCAGCGTAGACGTGATCGGTGTAGCGCGCCAAGACTTCCGGTAGAAGCTCGCGGATCTCAATGTCGGGTCGGTGAGAGTTGAAGATGATGTTGAAAGTGTAGAACCAAGAATGCGGGTTGTGTCGCTCATGATAATCCACCTTGTCGATGTCGGCTCTCTTGTACACGTCGTAGAATGAACCTTTCTTGCGCATACCGGCGGCAAAGTCTGCGATCGCCTTCTTCGTCTTGGCTGGCTTGCCGCCGAAGAGATAAAGTCGGTAGGATCCATTCAGAGGGATTTCCTGTTCGAGATGCACAACATTGGCGTCGACAACTCGAGTAACGGTCGCTGGGGTCAAAATACGCCCGGTCCGTAGTTTCGTGCCTCCGTTCTTGGTGGTAAGGAAGAGCGGTGATTGCGCCGCATGAGATTCTGACCAGTTGAAGACATTCTCGAGGTAGGCGACGCCGTAGCCAGATGTGAACTCGCAAGACTCCTTGAACTTCTGCACGAATGGGTTCTCGTCTTTTCCGTTGTTCGACTCGCCAGCAGAGGCGCGCTCTGCCGCTGAGGGCACTCGTTGCGAGAATAATTTGGCGTACGAAGCATCAAAATTCAGCAGATTCTCGGCCACGTATTTCCGCTCTGATTCATACGACTTCAGAATGCTGCGATCGGCGAAACCAGACTCGACGTGATGGATTTTCCAGGCCAAGTTCTGCGCGTCTAAGAATGCAGTGTTCATGCCTTGACCAGCTTTAGGCGAGTGTGTATGGCAGCAGTCACCGCCCATGAACACTCGCTCGTCCAAGGTATATCGATCTGCAATGCCCTGTCCAATTGGGTACACCGAGTACCACTCTACACGATCCCACTCGATGTAATATGGCTTCATGATCTTCTTAGCATAGGCTTGCACTTCCTCAGTTGTAGCTGTTTTCCGTGGATTCCAGTCTTTGTCCGTTGATGAGGCAATTTGAATGTAGAGGCGGACCATGTTGTTCTCGCGAGGAATGACCATAATAGAGCCAGCATCAGAATGAATTGTGCATTTCATCTTGATGTCTGGGAAGTCTGTCCGAACGACTCCGTCCATGACTCCCCACACGTATGCAATTGGATCCTTGTGTGTGATGCCAACTCCAAGCTGTTCTCTGATGAATGATCGCGCGCCCTCACCCGAGAACAAATATTTTGCGCGAACAGTCTCCTGCTCATCTCCGTTCACATGCGCGAGATTGACCTCCACAGGATATATTGGGTCCTTCCCATCGTTCTTAAAGCCCGTGATCTTCCAAGGCCTTTGTATCCGTGTGCCATGCTTTTCAATATCGTCGATGAAGACCCTCTCGATCAAGCCCTGGTGCAATAACGTTGTGAATGGGTATCGCGCGTCGATGAACTTCGGGCAAGACGCCCATGTGCCTGTTCTCGCGATGCCCTTGCCTTTGTCTAGAGGGTCCCAGAAGGCGACCTCGTACACCTTCGCCGGCTCGTTGGCCATGATGGCTCGCTTCAGGCCCATATTTCGGAGTAGATCCAGCGATCGCGGCTGAATGCCATCGGCGCGTCCAGTGAGTGTGGGCTCGGGTCGCATGTCAATGTGCTTGATTTTGTAACCCCATCGTGCTAGACATGTCGAGAGCAGCAGGCCTACTGGACCAGCGCCCACGATCACAATGTCATACTTCTCCACCGCCATCGCTGCCAATGTGAAGATGATGTATGGTGGTCAGAGGTGCGTCGCGTGCTTGCGCGAGCGTAGGATGGGATCGTCCTCCTCTCGTCGGAATGGTGTCAGGGAGAGTGAAGAGTGTATGCCCAAGACAGAGAACAATGGAATAGTAGAACGGAGAAATCGAGGAAGAGAGCAAACCTACCTATTTGAACACATGGCTGACGATGCTGGCAAGCTCGCGCTTGAAGGCGGCTAAGAGATCGGGAAGGGTCATCGGTGGCCAAAATCGAGCAAAAAATGGACAAGCAATAGTTACCATGTAATCTTGCCGAAACAGACATGACGTTCCCCGCTAGAAGGATCGCACGTGAGCCGCACAGGCCACCGGCTCCAGATCACGGTAAACCAGAAAGTGTGCACTGCATCCGCAACTTGCGGCCGGCACAACAACTCCGAATTTCCTCCCATCCAATCGAGACTACATATCATCGCACACCAGGCGGCAAGACAAGCGGCTACTCTTTCGCATGCGTCGACCAAATGCTATACCTGCGGTCTCATCCGGGAACGTTGTGCCGATATACAGTAGGTTGCGACCGCCCACAATCCGACAACGAGGGCATAGTAATCATTGTATTCCGATCTCAATGCCGGATAGCACAACCGGGAATGTAGTGGCCAACGAATTCAAGCACGGTGGTTCCTCCGGATCCGTCTGTCTGCTTATCACGCATATTCTTCATTGTGCCGGGCAACGCAGGAACATTGGAGATACAAGCCACGAAAGTATAACAAGCGGCCAGGCCCTGTCCTCTCACTCTGACAATTCGCGTGCTTCTTCGGCGCAGTGTCTCTTCCACGACACCGAGCAAGGCAGGAAGATCGAAGGAAGAAGACATGAGCACATGGTATCGCCCTTGCGCACTCTGCCGGCATCCATAGCTCTCCCGGCATCCATAACTCTGTGAGTTGCCAGAGGATAAGATAAGAGGTATAGAAGTATGACTCTCGGCGTACACCACTCCCCATGTAGGGTATCCTAGTGCCATTTGTTTCATTCACCTATGCACTGCTGGAAGCACCAAACCAAAAGAAAAATTGCCAAGCGTCATTTTCCACACTCAGTACTGTCCTTGCTCACAAGCAATCTCGGAACCACATGGCATCAAACAAGAAACCATGTCAGAGACACCAAGAATGTCTGGCCTGTGAACGTATTTCACCCCACGCACCGTCCTCGGACGAGAGCCATTTTCTCTTAAAACACAAGAAAATACCTTTTTTTTTTTTGAAAACACATAAGGAATCTCACTGAGCACATATCTGTTAGCATGTGACCATCGACCACGTCTGGCGCCTCCACTTACAATCTCATTCATCCTCCACATCAGTGTCTTCTCGGACACACAACCTTCCACACAGCCTCTCCATACTCGCTTCTGCCTACAGCCTAAATCTCGCTCGCAGCCTGCGTCTTGGCCGCATCAATGTGTGTATTGTATGCTAACGCCAGCTTCCTCGAAAGCTGTCCCGTTGGTGAAGTTGTGTTGGCTTCTTCCCAGGCATTGATACCTACTTCCCATTCATTAGGGTATTCGGAGATGCCGATGTCTCGAAGACTTTCTTCACTCCGATTCATGGCCGAGTAGTGGTAGGAGATGTAGCCCACGGCTTCGACGAGAGCGGTGAGAGCTGCTGAGGTCATGATGAATATATGTTTGGAGTCGAGGTTGGATTGCGGATGGGCCAGTTTGAAGTCGGTATGCTGCTCTTGAATAGTGTTGGGGTTTGGTATACTAATACTGATTGATGTCGATATAGGGTGTATTGTGCTTTGTTGGTATCAGGTGTAGGAAGAGAAGCAGAAGCTAGGAAGGGGAGAAGCCGGCCTATATGCTTCAGAGCAGTCGAGGGTCACGTAAACAGGTACCACGCGACATGTGTCGCCTGTTCAATCCTTGAGACTCGTTGGATGCGGCTGACCTCGAAGCCTTCGGACCAGGGAATGAGAAATGACGATGTCACGCTCATAGCTTGCGGTGACAAGCGCTGACTGACCGAGCGGGGTTTTGTAGTAGTACTCAGAACGGGACCATGTGGTGAATGGCTTGAAGTGGATTGCGATATTTGGCGATGCCATCATACTGCGGTGATTTTGTACATCGATCACGTTTGCTTACCAGTTTGCTTCATTGTTCGAATTGGTATGAGAGTCAAAGAATCCTGTCCTTGTTAGTACTCTGGAAAGCACTTTCTCGGTACTGATCTGATGGCAGTCTCTCGTAGAGTGCTTTCTAGTCGAGCTGCTTCTGCAAAGCGGATTCAAATGTGCCATAAAGGTGTTCGATTCCTGTGATCAACTCGCGATCCTACATTCTGGACGATGCTACGATACACTAGGAGGCTGTGGTCTCGAACTTGAAGTTTGCCGATGTCAGCAACTTGATTCCAGAGCCACGAAAGCAAAAGGCACCAATCATCGTTTTCGGGACGAAATACTGTCATCACCCATAAGCAATCTTGTCGAGCAAAGACAGAAAACTTGAACACAGGAATCTGTCAAAGACCAGCAGCACAAGCACCGCCCAGCGCCACTCTCTGCGCCACATACCATATTCGATTACAACTCAATTCTTCCCAAAATGCTATGAAGCATACACTCGACCGGCGCTGTGTACCATATTAGTCAGCATCGAATTATCACCAGAGTTAGTGCTTCACTTACTCCTCCACAATTCTTCCAGCGCTCCATGGATAGGAAAGCTGGCACCTCTACTGCTGCCATTCCCGCAGCCACTTGGACATCAATACTCCATCAGATCATTTTCCTCAAACCATCAATGCTGAGACCACTGGCCTTGAATTGCTTGGCTTGACGAATCATTGCATCAGTGGAGCGGTTGAGGGCATAAACGTGAGCTACTGACGGAGAATCGGTCAGCTCCTCAAGGATGTGGCCACCCAGAGAGCCTGTGGACCCTGTCAGAAGTACTGTGTGCTCAATCGGTCGCAGCGTGACTTGTGATGGCCTCAGGGGAAGATCATGGGTGTACTTCTTGATTATCGCTTCCATAAGCTCTTCGGTCTCAGTGAGATATCCAGCCAAGCTCTTGATAGTTGGA
The DNA here is from genome assembly GCA_004299825.1 of Cercospora sojina. Lineage (NCBI taxonomy): Eukaryota > Fungi > Ascomycota > Dothideomycetes > Mycosphaerellales > Mycosphaerellaceae > Cercospora > Cercospora sojina. Next base: position 1,169,716 of record CP036213.1, on the reverse strand, counting down.
TGACCGTAAACCACACGAGATGACACTGGCTTTGCTGTCGCGTGGCTCAAAATTGATGAAAGGGCCATGACCTGTAGCGAGTCGATGCCAAAGCTGAAAATATCGGCATCTGCGGAAGCATCATCTGGTATTTCAAAGCCATTCGCCTTGAAGGCCTTGCGCAAGTAGTCCATGGCTGTGTCGATATCAGCACTTGGGTCGAGAAGACCAAGCTCGTCAGAAGTCCCTTCATTCGAATACAGCGCTTCGATCTCTGCACTGTAAAGATCAGTCGTCTGTCTTCGAATTATAGACCACTTAGGTGCACGCCTGAACGGCTCATCTTGCTTGGTAATAGCGACTTTCGACTTCCAGACACGGCCGTGTGCTGGGGCAGCTTTGTTGGCCTGTTCAATCAGTGGCCACAATTCTTCCACAAGCTCTGACATTTCTCGACCCCGGTGTCCAACTACATTCCATTCCGGCTCAATCAAAAGTCCGGTTGGAAACGTGCCTGTCCGACTACGGGAGCCCCCTTGATCAAAGCATGGCTCTCGAGACTCTTCTCAAAGCCAACCGGTTTGAATTTCTCGCCGTTACTCAGCACTAAGACGTCGTCCTTGCGACCTTTGTAGAGCCACATGCCACTCTTCGTCGGGTGTTCCTCGAACAAGTCTTTCGTGCGCCACTCCGAGTCGTTGGGAAAGGTGTGAAATATAGTTTGGTACCGGCGGTTGTTAGTTGGTCTCGTTGTCATTTCGTGCAGATCTTCGCCCTCGTAATCCATGTACACTCCGCTGCCTTCCATGAACTCAAAGTACTGCCAGTCTGTTTGGTCTTCCGGAAAAAGGGAGGGTATGAAGCCAGCCTCCGTGGAAGCAATAGCTGTGACCAGCCGGGTGCCTTCATTGACGCGTTCGCCAACACCATAAGCTAGGGGGCCTCCGCCAACGAAGACATACTCTACCTTAGTGAGCGCCTCCATCCCGCCAGGAGTGTCTACGAGCTCTTCAATGATCGACGGCGGAGTCAAAGAGACCTTGGGCCGTGTCTGAGTAAGAATCTTGACTATCAATTCACTCGTTGGAGGCTTGCTCGATGGTAAACAGCAGATCGAGCGCCGACAGAGCAATGACGTCCAGGTGATCGCTGCACCCATCAAGTGAAATGACGGCGCCACTGAGAAGATGAGGGTATCAGACTCCAGCGCAATGTTGACGACACCTTGACGACCAAGTGGGGCAGGCACGTTTGCCACTTCCTTGAACGCGCCGATACTGCCATTGGTATGGTAGAAGTCAGAGGTAGTGTCGCACTAGAGGACTCTCATGTAGGACTCAATGATCCATCGATCTTCTGTCAAAGAGGGCGTCTGGCGATGCTGTGAAGGCTGGGCACAGTAACGGCCATGCGTTAAAACTAGCTCCTCCCCACATTTTGACGAGCATCGCATGCATCGGCGTAGACACGGCTTCTGGTCTCGTTGGGATGAAATATACCCCCGTTCCAAGAGAACCACATGTACACCAAGAGCGGTAGATGGAGTCGTGGTCAAGGATCGTGTTGTGGAATTTCGGCTGCACTGATCACTTCTTGATTTCAGGAAGCCTCAAACGCATTGGCACGAACCGATCGAGGTATTGCACGAGTGCTGTGCAAGCCACGAGTACCTTGCGTGCTTGTTATTATCGCATGGGTTCTACCTGATTCAAGCGTTAGCTTGAATTCACTGTGTCAGCAAGCGCACGCCTTGATAAGTAATCATGTAAGCTGATATATGTCTTGGCGACTGAGTCTTGCGAAATATTTCGCTTGTTCAATAGGGTTTGGCTATTGGTATTTGCAGATCTTGGTGCTGCTCCTGACCGCGAAGGCTTAAGCTTTGACTGCTCCTCAAAGCCGGTTCTTCAGCTTGGGGACATGCATAGCCATTCGGACACAGCTTCAACTCTCTCGAAGACCATGGATAGATCAGGTATTGCGGGGTCTAGGCCAATGCATGGGCATGACTTCAATCTTTCCGTTGACTCTATAAGACCAGACGGTAGCAAGGTCTCCTGTTGACCAAAGCTGTCTGGGTTGCCTTCCTGACTTCGCGTCTAAGCCACAGACACTCATCGCTTCTCTAATGTCACGAGCCTGGCGAGGATACCTGGAGTGAAGGGCCTGTGTCGTTGCGTCCGCTCTACTGAGGATTTCGCCGGACTTTGGTCGATTGTTCTTCGCCCAGAGAAGAGTCAATGCGGATTCGCACGGACATAGAGGTTCGACAAGCACTGAACGCAGCGTCAACTACGATCCCGTGCTATGAGAGCAGAGAGTGAGGTCGAGGCTAGGGGAATGCTGAATCATTATTAGCCACTAGGCGTGCCCAGAACTTGGCAGTGCGGCTACCGCCACCACTGTGCTGGTTCATGGCTGTAGGCCGCGTCGCGCATCGACCATGAAAGGGTCGTCCGTGGAGAAGCCCATCGGTAGGCGCAGGGCGAAGAGCAACAGAGCAACATCCGATCTTGTTGCAGACCTTGCCATTGGTAAAGCATCAGCGTGCCATCGTATCAAAGATCAGCTCGTGGAGGCGAACGCCATTCGAAACGAAGGAAGCTTGCTAGCTTTCATGCACTCGCGCATCAGGCAAGGCGACCGGTAGATCGAGCGCGCGTGAGACTACAGTATACGCGGGAAATACGCCTGAAGAGGCGCAAGAACACGAACATACTTTCGAGCTTTTCAAGTCCCTGGACTCACCAGGAACAGCATGATACCGCGTGGCAATGTCGCGTGCCGACGAACGCGAACTCTCGTGGATCGAAACATGATAGGTCAGATAGACCTGGATATTCCGGTTCAGATCTGTTATCTGTGCGTGAGCGAAGCGATTGCTAAAACTTTCAGAGATAAGCGCAGGGCTCGGCGTTCCCATGCTGCGGTCTCCACGATAGGGTCCATGAGGCTTGGCTTGATAGGCTGTTGCGTCGAGCAGCATCAGGCACATTGATATGCACTGCAGATGTGGCACTCGCAAGCAAGCGATCCTGCTCGAGATCTTCATGCATGTTGCTTTTGTGTCGCATCAGTCAATCCGTTATCGATGGGCGTTGTGGATCACAGAGCTGGGAAAATTAAATATACTTCTGCCCTGCGCTTCTAAGCATCAGTCTTTCGTTCGTTTCCGCCCCTCTATGTCAACATGGTCGACGATAAATCGGAGAAGAAGAGCTCGATCGTTGAAAGTCCAGACACAGAAGTCGGACTCATAAGTTCTGAGGTGCTCGTGGACAAGAATGGCTTCGTTCTATTCCCGGTTCCCGTGCAGGGAGATGTCCTGGATCCTCTCAATTGGTCGTCCTTTCAAAAGCACACGATCCTTGGAATTGTGATGGCATTGTATGTTTGAGTGTTGCGCCAGCACAGGAACCGAGCCAGAATGGCTGACTATATGTCGCAGGTATTTCATGTTCACTTACATCACCACAACGACCGTACCAGCATTCCCCGAGCTCCAGGAACAATTCGATGCGACACTTGAGCAAATAAACTGGACTGTCGCCATTCCAGCTCTGGGTCTCGCCATCGGCCCTTTGATTTGGTCGAGTCCCGCAGACATTGTCGGCAGGCGACCCATCATGATCATTGGCACCGTTATGGCCATCGCGGCGACTATAGGCGCGGCTGAGTCAAAAGATTATTCGGGATATATGGCGGCTAGATTCTTCCAAGGTCTGGGTTGCTCACCAGCTGCATCAGTGGGATTGGCGATTATCAACGACATGTTCTTCGAGTACGAACGTGGCCAAAAAGTCGGACTCTGGGTATTGGCCCTCGATTTGGGCCTGCTCTTGGGTCCGTTGATTGGTGGATTCATCGATCTTGTCTCGTCCACGTGGATACAATGGCTGACGGCGATACTCTTGGGGGCAATCCTTGTGGCTGAGGTGGCCTTCATGCCGGAAACTCTGTACCCGCGCGACTTGATGCTGTCCAAGAGCACTCCAGGTATGATGGTATCTGAAAAGGTATCGGCAACACAAGTAGGAGTGAGGCGAACCAAGAGCCTGCCGTTTGTCAATGTCACGCCGCTCCCAGGCATGAAGCATCCCAAGGTCTGGGACACTGTGATCAGGTTTTGCAAGACGTTCAAGTTTGCTGTGGTCCCGATTTCGATCATGGTCTACTGCTTCGGGTGGTACTGGTGGATGCTGTCCGTGATCACACTCATTCCCGTCGCGTACGCCAGCTATTTGCCTCAGAGCCAAGGGTACGAGCACACCTGATTCATCCAATAACAATTTCGTGGAGCATGCTGACAGGGATACCAGGTTGCTGTTCATCGGCCTCATCGTCGGCACGCTGTTTTCTGAGATCTTCTGCTCCGGCCGGCTCAGTGACTGGCTTGTGGCGAAGCTTGCAGCGCGCGCCAACTCAACCAAGACTCCAGAAATGCGCATCTGGCTACTGTATCCTGCAGCAGTGTTGACTTCCGTAGGGCTAGTGCTGTGGGGCGTATCCATCGAAAATAACTACCACTGGATGGTGGGTCAGGTGGCGTTCGCATTGTGTAAGTCGCCCTTCCAGGACTGTCATAAGAAGTGGTTGCTGACTTTGACGCTTGCAGTTGGCGCGGGAATACAGATGGGAAACACCATCGTGGCTGCGTACGTCTTGGACGCGTATCCCATGCAAAGCATGTCGGTGATCGTCTTCTACGCCGTCTTGCTCAACCTTTCGGCATTTATAGACCCGTTCTTCATCGTGCCATGGGTGGATTCTGTCGGTTTCACGTGGACGTTTGCAGGTCACGCCATGATCACGGCATTTTTCTGCATACCGGCCTTCGCGGTGCTCCAGCGATTTGGAGGTGCGATCCGGGCGCGGAGCGGGACGCCGAACTGGGTGAATCCAGAGTTCGATCATGAGATCGTGGCGGGTATAGCAGAGCAGTAGCCATCCCCGAACATGATCGTGTGTGCTCCATGTTTCCCAATTCTTGAGGCGCTGTCGGTGTGTTCGTACATGTTCAGGTTCCGGCGGAGCAGAAGGAGCGAGTTTCCACGCCGCCATGTGCCAAGACGTCTGCCTGAGGCTGGCAAAGGCAACTTTCTCGTCTCCACACAATGTTCTCTCATCCTCCCCTCAACTTCCACGCGTCATGTCGAGTCGACTGCAGGCAGAGCTCGATGTGGCTTGCGCTGCCGTGCAACACTGCGCGGTGCTCACGAAGCAGCTGCAACGGCAAACCGTGAGCCAAGACAGTCAGATCTCGAAAAGCGACTTCAGCCCAGTCACCGTGGGCGATTTCGCCTCCCAAGCCTTGTTGACCTCCGCTGTGCACGCCGTCTTCCCGTCAGACAACTTCTTGGCCGAAGAGTCGGCGGATGATCTGCGCCAGAATGCAGCTCTTCTCGACAAGGTCTGGGAGCTGACGGAGTCTGCAAAAACGGCTTTCGAGGCACATACTCCTGCGCTGTCTACTCCCCGCTCCAAGGACGAATTGCTTGAGTTCCTTGACTGGGGAGGCAAGAGGGAGAGAAGTGACGAGGGGAGAACTTGGGTCTTCGATCCTATCGACGGAACTGCTACGTTCCTGCGAGGCCAGCAGTATGCCATTAATTGTGCTATGCTCATTGACGGACGTGAGGAGATCGGGATCATCGGCTGCCCGAACGTCGTGCTTGATTCTTCCACTGTGAGCGAAGGTGTGATTGATGAGCACGGATTGGGTCTGATGATTTACGCTGTGCGTGGCGAAGGCACATTTGTTCGACCGATGCAGGCAACCGGAGAGCTTGCAGCAGCGACCAAACTGGAGCGACATGGTGAGAAGGCTTCTCTTGACCGTCTGATCTGGTCCGACTGCTCAACGTACACGAGCACAATCCTTGAGCTGCATCAAAAGGTCGCTGCGAAGCTGAACACGCCGTGGCCGGGTGTGGATCTTTTCAGCAGCCTGATGAAATACGCGGCCTTAGGTCTGGGTCGAAGCCATGTTGTGGTTCGCATATTCAGGTATACAAGCTGGAGGTCCAACATGTGGGATCACGCAGGCGGTGTACTCATCTTCGAGGAGTCGGGCGGGAAGGTGACTGACTTGGAAGGCAAACCAATCGACTTCACAACAGGAAGAAAGATGGCGTCCAGTGTGTTTTGTTTGCCGGCCGTGTAATATTGAATCGTGCTGACCAAGACTGCAGATTATGGATTGGTCTGTGCTCCATCCATCGCTCATGCAAAAGTCCTCCAGCTAGCACAAGATGTGATCAAGGAACATGCACCTATACCTTACAGCAAATGATTGGTCCAATGATGATCTGGCCTCGCTATGGCGCTATCGAGCTGTAAATGTATGCTCGAGATTCGACGAAGCTCTGCTGCGCTGTAGCACCTCTCTCGTAGGCATTGCGTCGAGGCTTGTCACTGTGTGGTAGGCTTCTATGGTATAAGTACCCGTGGAATGAGGTATACTGCGAACATTTTCTTGATCTAACTTCACTCAAAGTCAAAACTATGTGTTTCAGCTTCCCCACTTGCTCTGCCAGCATATTATATCCAGATGCATCCAGCACTCGCAAGGCTGCCTGACTGACGGCGGTGCTGCCAGCTTCCACACTGTGTTCGGTGCGATACGCCGCGAGGTCGAAGGTTACGGAGATCTGATCGAACGTCCATCAGCCCAAACTTCGAACTCGTATCGGACAGTCTGGCATTCTTCACTGGGGGCACTGTAAATCTTCTCCTTCACAGTGCAAAACGGCCTTCTAACTTCTGCAGCTCAACGACACAAACGCTCACAGCGTGGAAGAGTATCTCGCGAGATACTCTGATCCTTTTCCACCGCCAACTTCAAGCCGGCTGATTCACATTGCTCATAGCTGCGACACTATCACGACATATTCGGAATTCATTGTTGGCGATGTGTCGATTCGGGCGTTCAGCCTCTACTTTGTGGACCTACTGAGTGCGAAGATCACCAAACTGTACACTGAGATCAATACCGGCGCGGCGAGATACCCGATTTGCAAGCTGAACTCGACTGCTTGACCAATGCAGGTCAAATTTGATGTCGGCAACAGCGGCCCAGCATATGGATTGTCCGGATGTCGGACTCCCCTCTGAAATTATCCTCGACAAATTGACACGAGCAATCATGTCACTGAACAAGATATTTTCAGAGCGTTTGACAGCTAGCTAAGCGCCAGCTTCCACCTTCTTCATGAACTCTGCATAATCTGGGTCTGTAATAGTGGCGTCTAAATCGCCCGGCGCAGGCTGCTCAAACAGTTCCCAAGCCTTGTCCGCCACATTTCGAGCAGTCGTCACTTTGGCATCGTCAGCTACTTTGCCTTCCACCACGATTGCTGCACAGTGCACTCCTTTTGAGCCGTACTCCTTGTGAAGACTGTGTACAAGATTGTACTGCGCAGCCTTACACGATGCGAGTGAAAACTGCTTACAGTTAGTTCACATGCCTTTCAGTTGCTCAGCAGACTCGCAGTACTTACGAATTGTGGAAAAGGATTCTTGTATAAGCCACCACTCGTCACCAGGAAAGAGGGCGTGTAGTACTCCTTCTTTGCTGCCGCCACTAGCTGCGGCATAGCCCACTGTGCAACCATCAACAGACTCACAACACTAATCTGTCCAGAACACATCAGCATAAAATCCCACTCCCAACCCAAAACAGAACAACAACAACCATAACTCACCCTAAAATCCGACTCATAATTCACCGCACTCCACTCCATCAATTTGCTCTGCCCAACCCTCGCAGCATTATACAAGACACATTCCAACGACTTCTCATGCAACCTCGAATCCAGCTCCGCCAGCGCAGCCCGCACTTTCCCCGGATCCTCAAGATCGACCGCAATAGCTTTAACACTAGCTTCCGGAGCGGCTTTCTTCACGATATCGATATCTTCTTGCAGACGTTCCTGATTTCGAGAAAGTAAGTAGATTTTGTAGAAACCGCGTTCGGCGAAGAGAGAAGCGACATTGCGTCCTATACCGGGGCCGGAACCGAAGACTACGAGGGCGCCGTGCTTGGCGGCTTTTTCCTCGTCAGTGAGCTTTTTGCTGGGGGCTTTGGACATTTTGAGTAATTTGTTGCTTGGGCTTTTCTGATTTGGATCTGTGTTGTCTTTGGAACGTACGGTTCAGAGAAGGAGAGTGAGAACGAGATGTCGTTCATTCGATTGTGACGTCATCTGGGTCTTTAGTCGACTGCGAGTCATGGGCTACTAGACACCTACGTAGCGACCCGGACGGTGGTCTCTCTGGGGCCTTGTGGCTAGTCAGTGTTCTGGCTTGTGATGAGTCTTGCGTGATTATTGTGCTGCGGTGGCCGTCGGACATCTGGTCGTCCGACCTTCACATGCTGAGGACAGGCCCAAATAGGAAGTGTTCTTCAGCTAACCGCATATGGGCTGGGCCAAATCTTACCACTACACCGTACCTTAAAGAGTGGCGCTTCTCGACGTATGAGGGGCCTTGAGTCGCTAGACGGCTGGAAGAGGATTACAATTGGCGGGCTGATCAACTCCAACGAACGACGGCAGGGCAACGCTCATCAATGGAGATGCCCTATAACTCTGAAAGCTGAAGGATCGAAGCAAGAATTATGCTTTGTGTTAACGTGAGGCTGAGGCCTGCATATGAACAAGCGTGTCGGCAGAAAGTGGTGGTTTACCTGGTGGCGTGTACACAGAGTACAATTGTTCTCGTGGCTAAGTGCGACTTCAGGCCAGCCCACTATAGGTCCCTAGGCCAAATAAATCAGAATTTCTGACTTCGTCTGTTCAGTCCCGAGACTCCAAGCTCATAAAGTGATCAGCATGAGAATGTGGGCACTCCCGGCATTTCTCACCGCAACCATGGCCAGCGCCATAGGGTATACGTTTAACATATTCTCAATCTCAACCCCATCGCCGACAACGTTCGCCTCCAACCTCGCTCCTCACCTCTCCTCACAAGCTCAAATTTGCCTCTCAGACTCCACATGCTACAAGAACGCCACATCTCGGTGGCAAACCTCTTGGGGCATCCCGCACTTTGACATCGTCATCCGACCTTCCACTGTCGAGGACATTCAACGCACGATCCGGGCCGCCAACGCCCACTCCAAGCCTTTCCTCGCAATTTCCGGCGGCCATGGCGCAGCTCTGTCCCTGTCGAAACTTCGCAACGGCGTAGGGATCTGGCTCGAAAGCTTCAAAGATGTTGAGATTCTTCCGGATGGCCAAAGTGCAGTGGTCGGTGGTGGAATCCTCAGTGGCGAGCTCCGTGACAAGCTCGCTCTCTATTCGAAGCAGACGGTCCAAGGAGCGTGTGATTGCACTGGAGCAGTGGCACCCATGCTCGGAGGCGGCCATGGTTGGCTGCAAGGGAGATATGGGCTGATGGCAGATAACTTGATTTCTGCGAAGCTGGTCCTGGGGAATGGGAGTCGGGTTGAGGTTTCTGAGCATCAGCATGAAGATTTATTCTGGGCGTTGCGGGGTGCTGGGCATAATTTTGGGATCGTGGCGGAGTTTGTGTACAAGATTTATGATGTTACGGAGAACCAGGTTTGGGCATATGAGCAGTTTTATTTTGAGGAGGACAAGTTGGAAGAACTGTTGCAAGCTGTGAATGGGATGATTGGTGGTGTTGAAACCCCGGGACCGGTGGAATTAATTGTTTTCGGGCTGGCAGGCAGGTTTCCCGGAGCGGCCGATGAAAAGGTATGGTATCATAAGTGTATGCTCAGCGTGTCTTTTGTGCTAACCCGGCTACAGGTCATCCTGGCGATCTTTCTAATATGGCAGGGCAACGGCATCCCTGACACCTTCTCCTCCGGGTTCCGCGCTCTTGAGCCATTCCACAGAGTCAGCGGAGCCACCGATCTGGCAGGCGTCTCCGTGATGATGGGATTTGACATGAACGCCCCGCCTTGTAGGAAGAGTTTTCCGACGCTGCAGCGCTTCCCGCTGGCTTTGAAGACATATCCTCTTGCTGGTATGCGCGCAGCAGTAGATGTGCTCAAATCGCTTCCGACCGAATTCAACATCACGCGCATCATCCTGGAGGGTTATGGCGTGAACGCCGTCCAGTCGGTCCCAGGAAATAGCACGGCGTTCGCAGATCGGTCAAGTAATCTCCTGATCAGCCCCTTCATTACGCATGCGCCCAACGACGCGAACCTGGCTCGGGGTGGTGCAGTGTACGGCAATGAAATGCGTCGACTCATGGTCGAGGGGAGTGGCCATGCGTTGAATGCATATGTGAACTATGCGCACGGCACTGAGACCCAAAGAGAATTGTATGCATACCAGCAATGGAGAGCTGACAAGCTGCAGAAGCTGAAGAGGAAATGGGATCCAAATAATCGTTTTGGCTGGTATCTCCCGGTGGACCTTGATTGTAGTGGAGGCCAGAGTGACAAGCACGATATCTAGCGTAGGAAAACCTTCGCCACGTGGCGCTTCTTCGTTAAGTTCTCTCGAATTCGGCTGATTCCCAGCTGTGAAAGCGGCAGATGCCAGGAGTAATTGTCGACAAGTAGCGGGAATGCTGTTGCCAACGTTCTGCTCTCGCGCCATTGGGAAACGACCATGGCTTCGTTCGGGTGCACGTCCAGTTAGCCTGCCGCATCAATATCCTGGATGGTGGGCAGAAACCCTAGGTCTTGATTCGCGTGACCTTGAGCGCTGCTCGTGCTGTCGTAGCGGCACACCCCACATCACCTTCGATGTCATAGCCCGCCAACGCCATCGCTAATGCCAATGAAATCCCAGAATACATTCATGAATGCCGCATCTCTGCGTCCATTGTGCCGTGAGCTCCCTCCTGTGCCGCGATCTCTTTCACTGGGTCCATAGCTGGTGCTGGCCCAACCGCAGATCCATTGGCGCCGACGTGTCCATCTAATGTTCCCTGGCCTTTTCCAGGAGCTCCATTCTCTGCGGATGCTGCTCCCGCTGCAGCGTCCTTGGCAGCTTTCTGTTTGTACTGCTTCATCGTCATCGTCCTCGGCACCACGTCTGTCAGGAACTCGAGGTTTTCGACACGTGCTACAGCGTTGGCTACAGACCTCCCATTAGTGCCTCGCTCCTTGATCGCGTGCCGTGCGCATGCTACTCACCGACGTCTCTGTACTGTATGTTCCGCCTCGGCTTGGGCCCGTGTTCAGATTTCACCTGGTTGTATGCCTGCTCGACCAGATGTTGTAAGAACATCTCAGTGGCAACCGTGATCACGAAGGCAGCATTGTTGGAGCACTGGTTGATATCAGGATCGGCATTGATGATCTTCTTGACGCGAGCAACTGAGAGCGTTTTGTCAGTATAGAGTGGCGGGGAAGGGAGCGCTGCGGCGGGAGGCTCACGAGGCAATGAAACGGTGCCAGTGACCTCGTTCGACGGCGCGATAGGCGTGTTGTTGTATGGCATGTTGGCGCTGTTTTCGTCGTTGCACCAGGACGAGTCGAGATGGTATGTTCGTGTAGAGTGCGCGCGAGTAGGACGCGTGTGGCGCCGCGAATGAATTGATGGCGGCGGGCTAACTTTCATGTAAAAGTCGCTAACGTGTTTGATAAGTTAGTGCATCAGATAGGTTTGTGCATCAGCGGAATCGCGTATCTACCACCACCACTAAACGCGTCCATTATTCCACCATTTTACGCGATGGCACCTCCAAATGAAGACAGTATTCAGAGTGCTATTCGTGATTACCTGTCAGGTCGTTTTGCAAGCGTGCGCTGCGCTGCAACTGCCTATGGAGTCAAATATTCCACCGTTAATCGCAGACTCAAAGGAACACCTCCACGAGCCGGTACACCACACAGTAACAGAGCCCTTACTCCGATTGAAGAAGAGGTGGTTTATCAGAAGATTCTGGATCTGGATTCACGTGGTTACTCGCCAACACAGGCTGTAATCAGAGAGTGGGCATCCTCAATAACCAAGGCACGGAATGGACAAGAGGTTGGCCAAAGATGGGCTTATAACTTTGTTAAGCGTTATCCAGGCTTGGAAACACGATTATCACGGAGGTTGTCAAACCAGAGGGCTAAGAATGAGGATCCAGAGGTTATTATGGAGTGGTTCCAGCTCGTTCAAAACATAATAGGCTTCCATGGAATCACACAACACGACATATACAACTTTGATGAGAGTGGATTCAGGCTTGGACTCTGTCAGAATACTATAGTTGTCACTGCAACAGAGCGTAGGCAACGACCTAAGGCCTTGGTTTCTGATTCAACGCAGTGGCACACAGTCATTGCCTGTGTTAATGCGGAAGGCTGGTCAGTGCCTCCATACGTTATCTTCTCTGGCAAGGAAATGAACGGAGCCTGGTTCAAACACCTACCACCAAACTGGAAGCTTGGAGTTAGTCCTAAAGGCTGGACATCCTTTGATCACGCAGTCCAGTGGATTCAGCACTTTGATGACTATACCAAGCACAGAACTGTTGGTCAGAAGAGGCTCTTAATTCTGGATGGCCATGACAGCCATATGACTCCAGAGTTTGAGTTATTCTGCAAGGAACAAGGCATTATTACCCTTTGTATGCCACCACATTCATCTCACTTACTCCAGCCTCTGGATGTTGGCTGTTTTGGTCCATTAAAGAAGGCATATTCAGCTAGAATCCAAAGGCTTGGCATGGTTGGATACCACTGCCTAGTTAAAGAAGACTTCCTACCACAACTCAGGCCTGCCTATCAAGCTGCATTCACTCCAAACACGATCAGAGGTGCCTTTAGAGGCTCAGGCTTGTTACCACTGGATCCACAGGCTGTGTTGTCTAAGCTAACACTGCGTTACAAGACACCAACTCCACCACTACCTTGTTCATCAGATACACAGAATACCCCTCAGAATCGAAGGCAGATTGAGAAGCAAACAAGCAAGATTAAGGCTAGGGTTGTTAGCCACCAGAACAGCTCACCAACCTCAATCCTTGAGGCAGTGGACAGGTTATCAAGAGGGTTCAAAAGGTCACAGGCTGCCATGACATTACTCCGGGGTGAATATGATAATATGAAGACTATAATTGAAGAATTACAGTCTCATAGGGCTCCAAGGAAGAAAATCAAGCTTACTCTTGGTATTGACACTGATGAATTGGCTGCCAGAGACACGGCTCAGGTACAGGCTCGTCAGGTAATGGAATTAGTTAGTTATATTGAGAAACAGCCAAGAGCCAAACCAACCTGCAGCAGGTGTGGAATTCAGGGCCATAACTCAAGGGGTTGTCCATCAGATAGAGTGACTTCTGAGCATTCAATTGATCCAACTTTGAGGTAGTTCTGACTCCTATAGCCTGAGAAATCAAGGATCAAAGTCATCCACCTTGTAAATTTGATCAGGTTGCCTATCTGATCAGGTTGCTTATCAAACACGTTAACGTGTTTGATAAGTTAGTGCATCAGATAGGTTTGTGCATCAAGTTTACAAGGTGGATAACTTTGATTATTAATTTCTCATGCTATAGGTGTCAGAACTACCTCAAAGTTGGATCAATAGACTGCTCAGAAGTCACTCTATCTGATGGACAACCCCTTGAGTTATGGCCCTGAATTCCACACCTGCTGCAGGTTGGTTTGGCTCTTGGCTGTTTCTCAATATAACTAACTAATTCCATTACCTGACGAGCCTGTACCTGAGCCGTGTCTCTGGCAGCCAATTCATCAGTGTCAATACCAAGAGTAAGCTTGATTTTCTTCCTTGGAGCCCTATGAGACTGTAATTCTTCAATTATAGTCTTCATATTATCATATTCACCCCGGAGTAATGTCATGGCAGCCTGTGACCTTTTGAACCCTCTTGATAACCTGTCCACTGCCTCAAGGATTGAGGTTGGTGAGCTGTTCTGGTGGCTAACAACCCTAGCCTTAATCTTGCTTGTTTGCTTCTCAATCTGCCTTCGATTCTGAGGGGTATTCTGTGTATCTGATGAACAAGGTAGTGGTGGAGTTGGTGTCTTGTAACGCAGTGTTAGCTTAGACAACACAGCCTGTGGATCCAGTGGTAACAAGCCTGAGCCTCTAAAGGCACCTCTGATCGTGTTTGGAGTGAATGCAGCTTGATAGGCAGGCCTGAGTTGTGGTAGGAAGTCTTCTTTGATTAGGTAGTGGTATCCAACCATGCCAAGCCTTTGGATTCTAGCTGAATATGCCTTCTTTAATGGACTAAAACAGCCAACATCCAAAGGCTGGAGTAAGTGAGAAGAATGTGGTGGCATACAGAGGGTAATAATGCCTTGTTCCTCACAGAATAACTCAAACTCTGGCACCATATGGCTATCATGGCCATCCAGAATTAAGAGCCTCTTTTGGCCAACAGTTCTGTGCTTGGTATAGTCATCAAAGTGCTGGATCCACTGGACTGCGTGATCATAGGATGTCCAGCCTTTTGGACTAACTCCAAGCTTCCAGTTTGGTGGTAGGTATTTGAACCAGGCTCTGTTCATTTCCTTGCCAGAGAAGATAACATATGGAGGCACTGACCAGCCTTCTGCATTAACACAGGCAATAACAGTCTGCCACTGCGTTGAATCAGAAACCAAGGCTCTTGGTCGCTGCCTACGCTCTGTTGCAGTAACAACCATAGTATTCTGACAGTGTCCAAGCCTGAATCCACTCTCATCAAAGTTGTATATGTCGTGCTCTGTGATTCCATGGAAGGCTATCATGTTTTGAACCAGTGTAAACCACTCTGTAATAACCTCTGGGTCCTCATTCTTAGCCCTCTGGTTTGAGAGCCTCCGTGATAACCGTGTTTCCAAGCCTGGTCGACGCTTGACAAAGTTATAAGCCCATCTTTGGCCAACCTCTTGTCCATTCCGTGCCTTGGTAATTGAGGAGGCCCAGCCTCTGATTACAGCCTGTGTTGGCGAGTAACCACGTGAATCTAGGTCCAGAATCTTCTAATAAAGTACCTCCTCTTCAATCGGAGTAAGGGCTCTGTTTGGTGGTGGTGTACCGGCCTTTGGCAGCGTGCCATTAAGTCTCGTATTCAAGGTGGAATAAGGCACAAAGTACGCGTCTGCAGCGCGTCGCATGCTTGGAAAACGACCTGACAAGTAGTCACGGATAGCACCCTGAATAGCTTCTTCATTTGAAGGTGCCATCGCGTAAGGTGGTGGAATAAACGACGCGTTTAGTGGTGGTGGTGGATACGAGACGAATTTGATCAGGTTGCCTATCTGATCAGGTTGCTTATCAAACACGTTAATCGAGATCAATAAACTGACAAGTGTAACTTAAGACCCTCGTTTCGACATCCAACGACTCTCACGACATCACTCTGCCGACATGAAGATGCAATGAGCCGGCGCGTGAGCAGTATCTCCACCACTGGCCCCGCTTCCGTCCGCCGCACCAGCAGCTATGCGCCCTCTTCCACCACCGACCGCCCACACCACAGCTTAAGCCGCCGAGCCTCCGCCCTCTCCAGCGCCGAGAATGGCCAACTTGATCAACAGATCTCCTCCGAAGAGGTCCGCGTCGCAGAGGAGATAGCTGAGATCAAAAGATATGAAGACTTCACGACGATCGACTGGGTCCAAGATGCAGCTCGCGAACAGCAGCGGCGCAAGTCACGACGCTTGTCCCGAGTCGCTCACCAGCAGTCCTTTGGTCGCGTAGGCTGGAGGCGTAAGGTGTGGGAAGCATACGATGCCGGGCAAGGCTGGATTGTTGTCACCTTGATTGGTACGGCGATTGGTCTCAATGCTGCCTTCCTGAATATCGTGACAGAATGGCTATCGGACATCAAGCGAGGGCATTGCACCACCGCATTCTACCTGAACGAGAACTTCTGTTGCTGGGGAGCGGAAGGGGGATGTAAAGAGTTTGTGCCTTGGTCACGCTGGACGGTTGTGAACTATGTGGTTTACATCATCTTCTCTACTCTCTTCGCATTCACCAGCGCGAGACTGGTCAAAAGTTTCGCACCCTACGCGGCAGGGAGTGGTATCTCGGAGATCAAATGTATCATCGCAGGGTTTGTGATGAAAGGTTTTCTTGGATTCTGGACACTGTTGATCAAGAGTATTGGATTACCGTTGGCCATCGCCTCTGGATTGAGCGTGGGAAAGGAAGGGCCGAGTGTGCATTATGCCGTGTGCACCGGAAATGTCATCAGTCGCATGTTTTACAAGTATCGACGCAATGCCGCTAAGACGCGAGAGATTCTGTCCGCATGTGCTGCTGCTGGAGTGGCCGTCGCATTTGGAAGTCCGATTGGGGGAGTCCTATTCAGTCTGGAAGAGATGAGCAATTACTTCCCGCTGAAAACTATGTGGAGGAGCTATTTCTGCGCTCTGGTCGCAACAGCAGTGCTGGCTGCGATGAATCCCTTCCGCACCGGGCAGCTGGTCATGTTCACTGTCAAATATGATCGCACCTGGCACTTCTTCGAGATTCCGTTCTACATCATGATCGGAGTCTTTGGCGGCTGCTACGGTGCTTTTGTGATGAAGTGGAATATGCGCGCACAGGCATTCCGGAAACGGTACTTGACCAGATTCCCCATTCTGGAAGCGACATTGCTTGCTCTGGGCACAGCTGTTGTTTGCTACTGGAACATGTTCCTACGCATCGACATGACAGAAAGCATGGAGATTCTCTTCCTTGAATGTGAAGGCACCAACGACTACGATGGATTGTGCGACAAACAGAACCGCTGGTATATGATCTTCTCGCTCTTGGCAGCTACGGTTCTGCGAACGTTCCTGGTCATTATCTCGTATGGTTGCAAGGTCCCTGCTGGCATCTTTGTGCCCTCCATGGCGATCGGAGCCTCCTTCGGTCGGATGCTGGGCATAATCGTTGAAGCACTACACCAAACCTTCCCGGATGCAGCGTTCTTTTCGGCTTGTGAGCCAGATGTGCCCTGTATCACGCCGGGCACCTATGCGTTTCTGGGCGCCGGCGCAGCTCTGTCAGGAATCATGCACTTGACCGTGTCTGTAGTAGTCATCATGTTCGAATTGACGGGCGCGCTGACCTACATTCTCCCCACTATGATCGTGGTGGGAGTAACCAAAGCTGTATCGGAACGCTTTGGCAAGGGCGGCATTGCGGATCGCATGATCTGGTTCAATGGTTTCCCCTTCCTTGACGGCAAAGAGGAGCATACTTTCGGCGTCCCCGTCAGCAAATCCATGACCGCTGATCCCACAGTATTGCCCGCTACGGGACTGACCCTCAAGCGAGTTGAGCAGATCATGGCAGACGCCAAATTCCAAGGTTTCCCAATCGTTGAAGACACCAAGACAAACATTCTACTGGGCTACATCGGCAGAGTCGAACTCTTATACGCCATCAAGCGCGCAAAGCGTGAGCAGCCCGTCTCGTCGGGTGCGAGATGCTATTTCAGCCCACCTGAAGGCCCACGCACTGCAACAACTCCCTCTGCCGCCGCATCAGCTGTGTCCTTCGACGACATCCCCGAAACAGGCGGCAGCATGTCTATCGATTTCAGCAAGTTTGTCGACCCCACACCTCTGGCAGTACACCCACGTCTACCCCTCGAGACAGTCATGGAGTTCTTCAAGAAGCTCGGTCCGCGAGTTATTCTTGTTGAGCATCGTGGCCGCTTGACGGGCTTAGTTACAGTCAAGGACTGTCTCAAGTTCCAATTCCAGCACGAACAACACGAGAATCCACGAGACGACACCTCGCAGCTGCAGAGTCAAGAGAAGATGTGGGTCTTACTCCGGACAGCTGCCATATGGGTGCTGATCAAAATCGACTGGGCGAGAAGTAAGGTTGGACTGGGAAGGCGTGTGACATTGCAAAGCGGCGAGTATGCGAATATTGCGGAAAGCCCGCGTGAGAGCGACACGTACCGAAACGAGCGAAGCACAGAGTTAGGTACTGATGGCGCCGGTCCTGCGGCCGGAGGTGTGGAATTGGAAGATAGAAGGGAAGTACTTAGCTAACCAGAAGCTGAAATGCATTCTTTCGTTGTACAGATGTTGCGCCCAAATGCGCGGATATATTACCATACCACATGCTTCCTCAGCGACATCCTAATGGACTAAATGTCACATTCGCTGTTGTCTCGGCATCACAGTGCGTAGCTCCAGACCTTCTCTTCTAGCCCAGCTTGACATGTTCACCCGAAAACCCGTGTCACAAGCAATACTTCAGGCCTCAGCTAAGTTCCCTCTTCGTAGGATATCCCGCTCCGCAGCTTCCTTCACAGGACCATGCGCCCATGGCTGCATCGCCGACATGCTTCTGTGGATGGCTTTTTCATAAAAAATGGCGAAGGACATTGCACCCCACACGACAGTCAGATCTAAATGGCGAGGAAAATTTGATTGTTTTGCTGGTTGTGTAAGTTTCGGGATGCCGTGCGGCTTGGCCCGAGAGTCCTGTGGTCCTCCTAGTAGTGTCTCTGCTAGATTATGCTGCTGGGGGCATGGCTCTTGCTCCAAAGCAAGCCCAGCGATGACGCCTTTCGCCCATCAATGTATGGTAGTAGCTTCTCAAAACATTGCTGATCCATAATTAGCAGCGTTCAAGTCGCATCACTCCACGCCTTCCCGTTCCAGAAACGATGGATCCAGGTCAATCTTCTTCTCAAATTTCTGCCACCAATCTTGGAAAGCCTTCAGAGGTACCATATCACTTCCGAAGCTCGCAAGGAAGTTGAAAGCATTGCCGATAATTCTTTGTGCAAGAACTTTCGTGGTGGCCTTCCCTTCCGGACTGCTCCCTAGCTTGACCAGCGCTGAGGACAGCTGAGCATTGTTGGACTGACCACCACTTTGCAGAGTAGCAAGCTGAGCTGCTACTTGTGCTTCTGACTCAATCGATACTCCGATCACCACATCGCCTTGAGGTACCGCTCCGGTCTGAGCGGTAGGATCATCCAGCATAGCATTTTGGTTGACGTTGGCAGCAGATTTCAGACCTGAAATTTTGAAGATTGCGCTTTCTTTGCCGGGTCCGACAGCTCCCAGTAGCTTGAATTCTTGAGAGGGCGGTATTTGCACATATACAGAGGCTGCCGTTCCGGAAGGAAGAGTGATCCCGGGTAGAAGAAAGACCACGATATGGCTGAATGCTGGTGCAGGCGGTATCCGGAAGGCATATTGGGCTTCCGTAATCGCTTGTGGTGAGACATCGACCGGTCGACCAGAGATGATAATCCCAAATGGCACTGACATCCTGAGTTGACTCTATGGTGTTCTATACAGTAGACCCGCTAGGTGTAGCTCGATGGTCACATATAACGTCGAGAAAAGTGTCCTTACTTTATCGCGTCTCCGGCGTGCAGTAGCTGTTTCTTTAAATTGCTCGATAGGACAGGAAGGTTCGAGTGTTTAATCCTTCCGGTCAACGTCTCGGTCCCGCATTTTAGCCGAAGCGCCAAGACTAGAGCGTCCTCATCAGACAGACCCTGGACGAGAAGGTCAGTAAGCTCAGCTCGAACCGGTAAGCACAACGAACTTGCTCAACAACAACACAGTCGCGGACATGGCGTTCAATCTCAATCGCCTTCGAGACTTCATTCCCAAGGAGCTTCCAAGAATACCATCTTGGACTCCGGCCGACGCCGACTCCGATACATACGATTCCCGCCCCGGGACAGCACAAACGGGTGACTCCGCCGATCCAGATGCTGTACTTCGCAATGATCGAATATCGATGGTACTTGCCGACCCGACACCAATTGGTCCAGGCCCCAAATCGAATCTTGACCTGATCAACGAATGCGACAACTTTCCCTATTACCAGACGAACCCGAAATTGTTCTTCGCTCACATAAACACATACTATGCTCTCTATGTCAAGGGCTATCCAGAAACAGAGCTGGGATATCTACTTCCGAGCGTTACAGAGGTGTTCAGAGGGCTGCCAGACTGGTGGATCAACGACGAGGAGAGATCGTTGACTCTGGTCAGCGGTAACACAGAGGCTGAAAGGACCAAGATTGTGGAAGCAACGATCCGGGCTATGCATGCAACTGGACACTTCAAAGTCCTATCGAAATGGCGAGACGAGCTGTACCCAGTGTATGGGCCAAAAGGAGAATTGCTGTTCAGCATGGAGCGATCTGCGAGTGCCCTGTTCGGAATCGTCACATATGGTTGCCACATGACAGCGTACGTCAAAGGCAATGAAGAGAAGGAAGAACAGACACGAATATGGGTACCAAGAAGAGCAGCGGATAAGCAGACATACGGTGGCATGCTGGACAACACGGTAGCTGGTGGCATTGCAACAGGAGAATCGCCCTTCGAGAGCTTGGTGCGAGAGAGTGCAGAGGAAGCCAGTCTACCAGAAGAGCTCGTGCGGAAGAAGGCAAAGGCGGTCGGAACAGTCACATATTTCCATATTCGCGACCGGCGAGCAGGAGGAGAGACACGATTGCTACAACCAGAGTGTCAGTACGTGTACGACTTGGAAGTAACGGCAGACGTTGAGCCAAAACCTTCAGACGACGAGGTCGAAGGGTTTGAGCTGAAGACGGTCGAGGAGGTCAAAGAGGCTATGAGAAATGGCGAGTTCAAGCCGAACTGTGCTCTTGTGCTCTTGGACTTCTTCGTCCGGCATGGGTACTTGACGATGGAAACGGATGAGAATTACATCGAAATTGTGTCAAGACTACACAGGAAGCTCGAGTTCCCGACGCCGTGAGCAGCAATGGGTCAAACGGGTTATGTGAGGCCTAGGCGAAGCGGCCAAGCCGTGTGGCGGTGCGACCATATCGCTGTCGCCGTAGCTAGTGGATATGAAGTAATGTGCTCTTGCATGGCCATTTTTGAGGACCCTGTATACAATCCCCGCAACCATCACGTTGACGTATGCACAATGCAGCACACGTTCGGGCAGCTGTCGAAAGTTCCTGGCGAAGCGCGAGACCCCTGTCGCCGCGCCTAATCTGCCGCGCGGGACGGTTGCACCGCGCATAGCTTATACTGACCGCGGCTGTTAGTGCCGCTCCTGAAGTTAGTTTGCCAGCGACCAGATCCTGTCAGAACTGCTTCTTCTCACCTCACCTTCTCTTTTGTGTCACCATGGTGCGCAGAGCACCGCCAGTCATCCCCGATATTGACGACAGTGAGAGATTCGAGATCGTGGTGCGGAAGCTTTCTACGTGAGTCCTGGCCGTGATGCTGGCAGACGCGCTATCCAGGTGGCTGGCACGCGATGGCTGACTTGTCGCGACTCCAGCTTCTTCGTTCAGGCGATAGAAACCCCGCATGAGTGGGATGAACTCCGTCGCGAAGTGTATCCGCGAGAGCTGAGGTCTTTTGTGCGATATCTGGTCGATGACGTACAGCATGAAGGCATCGTGAGCGCGCTGCTGTGAGTATGGCCCGGCATGTTGCCATGAATGCGACTGCAACTGACCGCGACACAGCGCCCTCAAGTGGCACTTTGACGGCCTCGATGATGGAGAAGACAGAGGCGTCAATGAGACGAGAGGTCTCGCGTGCGAGCTGGTTGCATGGTAGGTGAGTCAATGCGAGCCAATTACTGGGCTGATATTCCGTGCAGGCGCTTCATCAGCCATTTGACATATCGTGAGACGATTGATTACCTGTGTACAGACCTACCTGTCCACTTTGGTGGCCCTAACATGGAGAATGGGGACCTGGAAACTGCCGAACAAGAACCAAATCCGCCCGATGAGCAGGATGAGGAGAGCCCGCTCCTCGAGAACTCTTCAGCGCCTGTGCGGAGAATGGACGATTCCTTCTACGATGAAATGCAACACCAGCATACCGACACTGAGCAAGCGAACTTTGCATCGACATTCGCCAATCTCAGCGCGCTTGAAATAGCCGCGGTGGCGGGGGCGAAAAAGTTTTTGAGCCAGAGGTCCATCCAGTATATCATCTATGGTCTTTGGAAAGGCGACATCGTGTTCTGGACCTCCGTCAGCACCCATTCGCGGAAAGAAGCCAAGGTGTATCGAAAACACCAGAGCGACCCATATGCTCGACTCCGGGTCCCGCTCTACCTCAAGATCTTTGAAGTGCTCTTCTTCGCAGGGTTTTTGGCACTCTACTACATTGTTTTGATCAGGAAGCAAGCTTCGCATATCACTGGCGCTGAAGTCATGCTGTATGTCTGGCTTGCGTCCTTCTCTTACAATGAGCTCGTGGAATTCAAGGATGCTGGCTTGACATTCTACGCTACCGATTTCTGGTCACTGTGGGACTTGGGAATCATTTTCGTTGGCATAGCATTCTTCGTTGCGAGGGTGATTGGTCTCGCACACCACGACTCCTACGTCAACGACATCGCGTTCGACATCCTATCTGTCGAAGCCCTCTTCCTGGTACCAAGGTGAGAACGGGCCAGATCATGATTTCAGTAGCGGGGAACTGACCGATCACAGGATTTGCTCCCTGCTGAGTCTACATCCATACTTTGGCATGCTTTTGCCTGTTCTCAAAGCCATGGCACGTGACCGCAACTCTGTTCACTTCCGCTCTCGCTGATTTCTTGGCACAGACTGTCGAGTTCCTCAAATTCCTCTCACTGGTTGTTATCATGTTCTTCGGTGAATAGAAGATAACTGTGGCACTTCTGAATTCATGGCTAATACAAACAGGATTCTCCACATGCTTTAGCTTTCTGGCGCGAGGCACGTACAGCTTCCGCGCCATGAACTGGATTTTGATCAAGGTCTTCTTCGGCTCGAGCTATTTAGGATTCGTAAGCCAAGGCACTCAATCTGCTGTCGATTTCCATGCTAATCATGTCCGAAGGATGTTGCGGACCAGGTTCGGCCTTGAAGCTCCTCACACGACCCCCAATTCGGACTGACCGCCACAGATCTCGCCCGTTCTGGGACCTCCGATCATGTTGGTCTTCGTCGCACTGACTAACATTCTGCTCATCACTTCTTTGATCTCGTTGCTCTCGAATAAGCTTGACAAGGTGAGTGCAGGTGTCGGCCCAACAGCGGGCTTCACTTAAGCGCCCACCCCAGAATGATTGGTTGACAGGCTCTCTCTGCCACAACACAGGTCGTGGAGCATGCTCGGGACGAATACATGTTCGTGTAAGTTTAGAGGCATATGGCAGTGCTGTGGCAGTACATTGTGAAGCTGACAGTGAAGCACAGCTACAGTGTCTACGTGCTGGAGGTAATTCTCACTTCCAGAAATGGGTCAGATTCACACACTGATGCACTCTCTAGGCTTCGACTTCTAACCGCCTGACCTACTTTTATCCTGTACTTGTAAGTTGACGCTCATGCCTGCGCCCCATACACTTGGACTTGCAGATAGGATGTTCACATCCAGCACGCACACGTCTACGAAAGATCAGTACAAGCCAATCGTACGTTCGACATCTGTTCTGCCGTTCAGATGACCTGTCGGCCGATGAACGTCACGACTTGGCTCCAGAGCCCCCCACCGTCCCGTGGAGGGCTGCCGTCAACGAATCATGGTCGCTATTTCTGCTCGACTGTGTTGGTGCTCCGCAGACCAACACCTGCACGCTATGCTTTCGCGCTCGTTGGCACTACTGGCAATCTAGTGTGCAGTCGTGTGCAAGTTGCTTTCGAACTGATTGCCCGATACAGAACCTGTTGCCTCTGTTGCTCCGGCCCCTTCGATTGGTGTTGTCTCCGCAGCGACTGCGAGCCACTCGCATCGTGCTGCTCAAAGCGACGCACTGGCCTTTAGTGGCCATGATCCTTCTGTACGAGAGGGCGCTTACGCTGCTGGAAGATCGACGGGAGACCGGCTCCTCTGGCGTTCAACGCAGTCAGAACTCCCCACCTTCCCTCCGCCGACCACTTTATCGAAAGGCGCCATCGATGTCTCGGACGTCGTTATTGGAAGAACAGCCGCGAACGGCACGATCGCCTGCAGGACTGTCTGCGCATGGTTTTACGGCGGCAAGCGACTCGGCTGAGAGGCTGAACTCTGTTGTGGCTGATCTACACGCGCAAGTTCAGGTGTTGACTGATCTCCTCGTCAAGGAGAAGAGACTGAGCGCAGATGCATGCACATAATGCATGGAAGCGCCTGTAATTGCGCACTGAAACTTTGCAACAACACGGCCATGCACGATGCGACCGCCACGTCCTTAGCGTCCAGCCGCGATTGGAAAGACAACTGGGCATCAAGCCGGCGAATGCCCCCGCAGGCGCGACTAATTGCATAGGCGCGAATAAACAAGGATCATGCATACTACCTGCACGGATGCGCCTAATGGTCGATTTCTGACACTTGCACTGGTTTGGTGACTTTTAGTGGCAGGCCGGCGTCCATACTGTCGGTAGTTGCGCCAAGGCCAGCCAACAGCCGTGTGAGGGCCTCGCTCGCTGTGCGGAGTTTCTTCATTGCGATGCTGGCATAGCCTTCTCTCTGCCTGGCTGAGCACGCTACTGCTGCACATGCTGCGACCGCCTGCTCTCTGGGCTATGTGGAGCTCATGATGCATGCGAACTCTCCTGATCCTGCCTGTCGACTCTACACCCTCGCCCGCCATGACCCTGGTTATCAGCACTGAGTCCCGCGCCACCAGCGCATTGTCCTCATTCTCCTTTAGCTATTCGGCCTCTTATGGTTTTGTGAATTCATGTCCAACCATTATTGCTGGGACTAGCAACACTGCCTGGTCCTCTTTTCAACATCTATTCTTGTCGATATCGCTATTGTGCAGAGCCTGATGACGTTCGTCACACAAGATCTAGATATCTACTCGATCCTTTCAGGACGAGAAGGCGGCAGCAAATCCTTCACCACGGTTCCTTCCACCCGCGATCATGAGCTTCTATCCTGCAGACCATTACAACAACGAAGACGACAGTATGGGAGAGTGGAAACATTATACTTATGAACAAATGGGACAGTCAGGCACCGCTCTGCATGACGCAGATGAGAAGTTCAACATCAACGATCCCAGCTCCACGTACACTCCGATCGGGAGCTCATCTCAGGATCCTTACCCCAGCTCCCAACCCATGACTTTCGCAGCAGAGACTTGTAGTCTGGGTCTGGATTCACTCCCAAGTCCCACTCAGGCGATGTTCAACAACGCATCGACTGCGCTGTCCACTCGGCACATTCCATCGAGCTGGGCCCTTCAACAGACGCATCCCCCATACACGTTTCCCGAGGTCACACGGAGCGACTTACAGTTCGACCAGTACTATCCGACATCAAGTGCACTTGCCGACCACGCTCAGTGGAGACCACTGCACCAAGTGGCAGAATTTGCGACGCCGGCTTACGGAGCAGTGACGGGGCGCACATCGCCGGCGCAATCTGAGCACAGCGAAAGCTCGTACTCCTTGATTGCTTCGTCACCCTACGCACAGTCTGATGGATACTTTCGGGCGGCCAGCCCTCCCGACATTAAATCTGAGGAGTCACTCGACCAAGGCCGAGGCCATTTGTACTCTGTTCCTGGCGTGTCCGCAGACGAGATTTCGAGCCACGTCGATCCCAGCGACATCTTCACTACACATGCACCAGATGCTCACGTGAAACGGGCGGTCACCACAGCAGACAAGTCCACGTGTCAGTGCCGACAATGTGGGAAGAAGTTCCAGCGCACGTACAATCTGCGGGCACACATGATGACCCACGATCCGCAACGAGAACATCCATATGCATGCGAGTACCGCGGTTGCGCGAAGAGGTTTGTGCGACGGACGGATCTGGTTCGACATGAACAAAGCGTACGTCCCCTCTTCGAAGCACCTTTCGCTGGATTCGATGCTGATGGTGTTTCTATGCAGGTCCATTTGAAGGCTCGCAACTTCGCTTGCCCGATGTGTCAGAATGCGTTTGCGCGCAAAGACACTCTTCGAAGGCATGTTCCCCCTGCCCCATCTTTCGCACGATCAAGATTGACGTGTCCACTAGGCATGTCGATGAAGGCTGTCCCCATCGGGCCGAGGTGAAGAAGCGCATCGGCCGACGGCGCAGTAGTGGCGGCAGCACGGGCCTTGTGCGACCAGCGAACAACACGCCACGCGTGGGCTCCTCTGCTGTGGTGAAGACCGAAAGAGAATAGAGACAGCGGAGCCCGATCATCAGGGACGACACGCACGCACGCACTGGAACCGCAGAGGGACATACGAGTTGGGGCCTCAGGGCACAGAGGAGTTGGAGGCGTGCAATTCATCGGATCTGGGAGCCTCGCGGCTACGACTTGACCACCCTCACGACTCATCACAGCAGCAGCGCAGGAATGGGGAGATGGATGCATTGGGGAGGAAGGAGCAGGAGCGAGCACGCACGGCTGCCTCTCCGGGGAGGCCAATCGATGGAGGGCGCGCGTGCAAGCCAGTCGTGTAGCTCCATGCACGTTCGAATCATACCAACACGGTCGGACATGTGCAGCTTCCGCAAGCAACAATCCCCATGTGCGCTTCACACCTCGGTACCTTGCTGTCGGTATTCACGACATCACTCGGAGGCCTGATGAGGAAATGTACGTGTACGTTCACCGCGGGCCAGCCACCATTGAAGCTTTGCGCCAGACGCTCCGAGCCATCTCGGCTCGCCACGCTCACGCTGGAGCGGACTCGAGTCTACAGCATGTTCGTTGTCGTTCGCAGTGCCCTGACTGGCTTCGGCTGGTCGTTGTAAGCGCCCCGCTCGATTTCTTCGCCCTGTCATTCGCGGACGATGCCGGACTTGGCTCACAAGCGTACCGCGCCGTGACCCGCGGCAGACGGAAGGCAGGCACGCGGCAGTGGAGCTGCACCATGTTCGGCCTCACGCCTGGACCAGGGATGGTGTGTGTCGATGGCGCAGGTGCAGGCGCAGGCGCAGGCGCAGGCGCAGGCGGCATGTCGACCAGCGTGCAAGCAGGGGGGTGGGGAGCTCGACCGGTGAAGAGCTTGCCTTGCGGACGTGGGACTTCCTCCACTCTGATCCGAGAGTCCGACTCGTGAGTGAGAAATTCCGAGTGTGGAAAGGGCCGCCAACCGCCGCGCTCACGCTCAAGCACTCCCGCACCGCATGGGTGTGAGACATGCATGAATGCATGCATGCAGGGATGCGGGCGATCCGTGGCGCGCGAAGCGGAAGAACAAAGCATCCTGCAAAACGTACGGCGTCTAGGACCACAGCTTTTGTTGCCGACGTTGCCTGCTTTGCGCTTTCTTCCTGCTTGCTTGCTTGCTTCCTTCCTTGCTTGCATCTTCCGCACG
Organism: Cercospora sojina; assembly: GCA_004299825.1. Lineage (NCBI taxonomy): Eukaryota > Fungi > Ascomycota > Dothideomycetes > Mycosphaerellales > Mycosphaerellaceae > Cercospora > Cercospora sojina. Next base: position 1,142,597 of record CP036213.1, on the reverse strand, counting down.
GGCGGATCCATGTGACGATGAGCCGCTCCGCGACGCGATGAACTCCCCGCCGAACTGCAGAACGGAGGCTCGAGCGTGATCGTCATTGCCGCGTCGCATGCACTTTCCGTCATGTGATTTTCGGGCCCGGAAGGCGCCTGATTTGTGGGAAGAGGCGAGTCCCCCGTTCGTTCGTCGATATCTGGTGATGCGTACGACTCTGTCGTGTCTTGTCGTGATTTTGGCGTGATGTGCTTGCTCGCGTGGAAGGGCGGTACGAAGGTCCATCACCGTAGATTGCTGGCAACTGGCGAAGTCCAGCCAAGCCCCGCATGATCCGCCTTCCGCCGTGCCAGGCGGTGCCGGGCCTGTGTCGCGCCGTGTCCGGCTACGCTATCTCGACATGAGCCAGATATTCTGCGATACTTATTCCTGCCTGACAAGCAGCGGCGTGGGCGAGTAGCAGCCTTCTCCAAGACCAGACGATGCAATTCTCCAGGCAGGGCCAAAAAACCACCACGTCCAGCAAGGCTGATGACAATTCCGATTATACATGGCAACTCTGCTTGAATATTGCTTAGGAGCATCAGACCTATGTCCGGCGTCCTTCGACCAGACCCGGCCCATATCATGCACGAAGGCGAAGCACAATTCGTGCTTCTTACAAGAGGTGAGTCTGTCCTGGTCCATGGTTGACGTCCAGCCGGCTTCACATGCCGTGAGGCGCTATCGTGGATTGCCAGTTTGAGTTCGACCTGGTGAAACCAGTATGACTATGCATGACCACGCGAAAGCCCATGGTCTTGGCACGTGTGTTGCGGGAACTACCGTCAAAGTTCCCGAAAGCCACGCTCTCCAGAAACGCACAACAACGACAAAGGGGAGCGAACTGCTTCTCGTGATTCGTACTGTCCTGCTTCTGCCCACAGCCTGCTTTTGTGCTCCGAGCACGACCCCGACGGATCAAAGGACGTGTCTGGTTGGCCTTGGATTCGGAACCCGCGACGCGCAACCTGCGTCAGCTCTCGGCGCCGAATCCTCAGATCGCTGAGCTTTGGACCGCTTTTCCACTAACGTGTTTGATAAGTTAGTGCATCAGATAGGTTTGTGCATCAAGTTTACAAGGTGGATAACTTTGATTATTAATTTCTCATGCTATAGGTGTCAGAACTACCTCAAAGTTGGATCAATAGACTGCTCAGAAGTCACTCTATCTGATGGACAACCCCTTGAGTTATGGCCCTGAATTCCACACCTGCTGCAGGTTGGTTTGGCTCTTGGCTGTTTCTCAATATAACTAACTAATTCCATTACCTGACGAGCCTGTACCTGAGCCGTGTCTCTGGCAGCCAATTCATCAGTGTCAATACCAAGAGTAAGCTTGATTTTCTTCCTTGGAGCCCTATGAGACTGTAATTCTTCAATTATAGTCTTCATATTATCATATTCACCCCGGAGTAATGTCATGGCAGCCTGTGACCTTTTGAACCCTCTTGATAACCTGTCCACTGCCTCAAGGATTGAGGTTGGTGAGCTGTTCTGGTGGCTAACAACCCTAGCCTTAATCTTGCTTGTTTGCTTCTCAATCTGCCTTCGATTCTGAGGGGTATTCTGTGTATCTGATGAACAAGGTAGTGGTGGAGTTGGTGTCTTGTAACGCAGTGTTAGCTTAGACAACACAGCCTGTGGATCCAGTGGTAACAAGCCTGAGCCTCTAAAGGCACCTCTGATCGTGTTTGGAGTGAATGCAGCTTGATAGGCAGGCCTGAGTTGTGGTAGGAAGTCTTCTTTAACTAGGCAGTGGTATCCAACCATGCCAAGCCTTTGGATTCTAGCTGAATATGCCTTCTTTAATGGACCAAAACAGCCAACATCCAGAGGCTGGAGTAAGTGAGATGAATGTGGTGGCATACAAAGGGTAATAATGCCTTGTTCCTTGCAGAATAACTCAAACTCTGGAGTCATATGGCTGTCATGGCCATCCAGAATTAAGAGCCTCTTCTGACCAACAGTTCTGTGCTTGGTATAGTCATCAAAGTGCTGAATCCACTGGACTGCGTGATCAAAGGATGTCCAGCCTTTAGGACTAACTCCAAGCTTCCAGTTTGGTGGTAGGTGTTTGAACCAGGCTCCGTTCATTTCCTTGCCAGAGAAGATAACGTATGGAGGCACTGACCAGCCTTCCGCATTAACACAGGCAATGACTGTGTGCCACTGCGTTGAATCAGAAACCAAGGCCTTAGGTCGTTGCCTACGCTCTGTTGCAGTGACAACTATAGTATTCTGACAGAGTCCAAGCCTGAATCCACTCTCATCAAAGTTGTATATGTCGTGTTGTGTGATTCCATGGAAGCCTATTATGTTTTGAACGAGCTGGAACCACTCCATAATAACCTCTGGATCCTCATTCTTAGCCCTCTGGTTTGACAACCTCCGTGATAATCGTGTTTCCAAGCCTGGATAACGCTTAACAAAGTTATAAGCCCATCTTTGGCCAACCTCTTGTCCATTCCGTGCCTTGGTTATTGAGGATGCCCACTCTCTGATTACAGCCTGTGTTGGCGAGTAACCACGTGAATCCAGATCCAGAATCTTCTGATAAACCACCTCTTCTTCAATCGGAGTAAGGGCTCTGTTACTGTGTGGTGTACCGGCTCGTGGAGGTGTTCCTTTGAGTCTGCGATTAACGGTGGAATATTTGACTCCATAGGCAGTTGCAGCGCAGCGCACGCTTGCAAAACGACCTGACAGGTAATCACGAATAGCACTCTGAATACTGTCTTCATTTGGAGGTGCCATCGCGTAAAATGGTGGAATAATGGACGCGTTTAGTGGTGGTGGTAGATACGCGATTCCGCTGATGCACAAACCTATCTGATGCACTAACTTATCAAACACGTTATCCCACGAGCACCGAGGGAATCATTCGGACCAAGATCTGCTATTCTACAGCACACGTCGAGACGTCCTTGTTGCCACGACTCCTCACGCTGTACAGCCGAGGAAGTACGGAGGCGTCGCGGTGACCCTCTGAGTGAGCCGCAGAATGTGGCCCAGCTCAGACAACGTGCCGTGGTCTCAACTTGACCATGTTGCTGGTACTCTTCAGAAGCCGTCTTTTCGCGACCGCGAAAAGACACGAGAAGTGAGTCCAATTCGGTAATGTATCTCCGTTGAGCAAGCATGACGTGCTGCCTACATGTTCAACGCGTTCGTGTCAAGCATCGCGATCGCAGAAACCCCACGAAGGAGGCGTTAGGGGCGTCCTCATGGCGTTTTGGGACGCTGCACAGTAGGAGAAATGACGGATTCCACCGGTTGCGACTGCCTGAGGATGCCAATGGCGGCGCCATACGACGCCTCGTTGTGCAGATCTTGATCTGTTTCGAGCTATCAGCCGAAGTGGCTGCACATTCAACCCTACATCTGGCAGAGATCGACCGGTTACAGCACGAGGAATCGTCGGAACGTGTTCCATTCGCCCTATTCGTTTCTTGCATTCCAGTCATGGGCACAGCCCATCCGAACCCATGTTCGTGCGGCTGGCATGCAAGGGAGACAGCCTCCTTCTTTTTTACACTTCACAGCATCATTTCGTGAGCAGCGAGGAGAATCGCTTCTCTTGCTCGCAGCTTGTCAATCTCTGCACGGCAGTACACGTTGAGCGGGACGCGGGTTGGCAGTTTAAGTTGAGCCCATTGTTCTTGGCCGTGGAACCGACAGCAAACTGAGCCGCAAGCCGTCCTTTTCACGCCCGAGTCTTTTGGCGCATGCCAGGAGGGAAGCTTGCATACCACAACGCTGGGCCAATTCCCAAACAAAGTCGACTTTCTGCTTGCGATACATCTCTGCGCGTTTCTACGCCCCTGCTCCCCAGACGACAGCCGCGAGTTCAGGCGGAAAAGGATATCCGAGTGCTGGTTGTTCACCATCTTGACCATGATGTAGTGATCGTGGTCGACGGGAACAAATGACTGCCTCCCTCCATACCGGTTCTGGTCCTGGCTGCGAGCAAAAGCCGCGCGTATAGCATTGTGTCCGATGCGAAGTAGACTGGCCTCTCCTGGTCCTCACCAATGGCTTCGAATGACGACCTGCCGGCCGCCCTCCACAGCATCGGAAATGGCCTCACGCAGGTGCCGGCGACTGCTCTGGCAGCCGCCATGTCTTCGATACAACAACTACCCGACCAGTTTGGCGTGAATCTGCAACCAAGAGCCAGCTTGCTCGGCTACAATCCCGACTTCAATGCCTCGGCGGTCCTCGCGCGGAGGCAGCAATATCAGCTACAAGTCATTGCGTCCACGTTTGCAAGCATCAGTATGCTTTCGGCCATATGTGCGATTTACTGGTTCTGCATGATGCGACGCAACTTCCGAAGAGATCTGGTCTTGCTTCTCATCGTAGGCGACTTCTGGAAGTCCACCTGGTTCTTCGTCTTTTCCGTTACCACACTCGCAACGGGCCATATATCTACCAGAACGAGCTTCTGTCAGGCGACAGGGTACTTCCTTCAGCTCGGTCTGGAAGCTTGTGATTGTGCTATCTTGCTCATGAGCTTGCACATGATGCTCCAAATTTTTCCGCCAAAGAATTCCCGCCTGGGTGCCGATGGCCTGTATCGGACCAGGTGGTACGTCCTCGCAGGATGGGTCCTGGTGCCCAACCTTATGACTTCGCTTGCCTTCGCCAATTCAGGCCCTGCCTTCGTCTCTCAAGGTGGATTCTGTTCGTTGCCTATACGCCCCATCTGGTATCGACTTGCTCTGTCTTGGATACCGCGATACCTCAACTGGATATTCGTGATGGGAGTCGCTGTCAGAATCTACCGGCACGTAGGGTACGAATTCCGAGTCTTTGGCCAGGAGCAGGACCAAAGCTCAAGCGCTGGTATTCCCGATCACAGCCCAGGGGCGACCAGCAATGCCCCAGCAACTATCAAATCAGTCACAATGCAACGTAATATGTCTTCGAACTCGGATGCTGCGACCATCGAGAAGCAGCTGGTAGGTGAGGACGATATCGCGCCCGATGATGGTAGCATCCTCGCACCAATGCACAGCAAGAATTCAGCTGCATCGAACACATTCCCTCGCGCAGACCCCAACAGGAGACAGTCGGTTCCCAATTGGGCGTCGCCCTTCGGCAACAGCTCGGCCAATCCGTTCGACTTGCCACCTCCTGGGCCGCTTCCGCTGACCAGCAGGAGCATGCCGTCATCACGGCGTGGCAGTCGCCAGATTTCTACAGGCAACGGCGTTGCTGCAGAGGATTTCGCTGTCCTACCGATCGAACTTACCCGGCCTAGAGGCTCGATATCGACGGCAGCCTCTCGACAATCGTGTAGCGATCAGCCAGCACTGGCGCCAATTACAGAGCAGAAAATCAGTCTGACAACCACGCCGAGCGCTCCGGGAAATGCAGCTTCGAGAGCCATGCGAAGCCGACGCAAGGCCATACAACGACAATTGAGGCTGCTCTTCATTTATCCGGTCATGTATCTCCTTCTCTGGATCTTTCCTTTTATCAATCATACCTTGACCTACAGCGACTACTACGCGCAGCATCCGATTTTCGCCTTTTCGGTGCTCAATATATTTTGCCAGAACATCATGGGCTTCTGCGATGTTTGTGTTTTCTGTTGGCGAGAGAAGCCCTGGCGGCACATCCCTGGCAGTGATGGAACCTTCTTTGGCAGCTTCTGTTTCTGGAGATACTGCTTTACCCGGCGATGGATCGATGAGCAAAGACGGAAGAGCAGTGCTTTCCTCTCGACCCAGGAGAAACCAGACGAGGACACCTCACAGAACGGTTTACTGAATTCGATCAAGCGTTGGAGCATGAGCGTTACTGGGCAGGCCAGCGCACACAAATCATCGAATGCATCAACACCGGGTGGCGTCCAGAGTCCGGCACGATCTAAGCCGCCAATGCATAGGCGGACTCGAAGTGGTGGCAGCGACAGACGAATATTACAGGCAGAACAGGCACAAGCGCGCCTGGCTAGAGAACGAGCGGATTATGAAATGCATCGCAAAAGTTTACAGGAGCGAAGGACGAGCATCATTAGTGAGCAGCAACAGCAGACACAGCCTGAAAGAAAGGAATGGTGGGATCGACATATGAGTATCGGCGATGATTTGGCTGATGATGATGATCGTGTACGATAGACTATAGACAAGCATGGCTAATGTGATACCATCTTTGCAGTTCAATACAAGCCGCATGGCATTGCAATCTGGAGCGCACTACAAGGAGAGCTCAATTGATCACAGAATCACTTACAGCCCCACCCATCTCAGGCACTAGTGTCACAATCAGGACCCAGACGTGCAAGGCCCGACACTGGTACCAGCGGCCATAAATCAAGGTAATCGAGGACTGATTGACTTGGGGGAATATAAGGTGAGTGGGGCTCAGGTGTATATTCTTCTATTCATGCCAAAAGAATTTAACAAATTACTAAGCGGAGCGCTGAACTCAACCAAACAGATGAAAGCTCCTGCCATCCTCCCGGAATCACCAACCCGCAAACCAATGAGAACCACCAATTCTAACGACGACGAACCAAGCCCGCTCAGCCCAGCCCCAAGAACTTCCCTGGTGCGGCCGTCAACTTCTCCAGGAACGTCTTCTTCCGAACTGGGCAAGTGTGGTCGCATGGTACCCAGTTTTCCTTCAGCACCTGCAAGGTCTCACCATTCATATGGACAATTCGCAAGTACCGATTCGGACTGCCATGTCGTGGAGCGTCTTGGAGGTCTTCTTCCATGGCCCCTTTGATGAAAAGTGGGCTGCCAGGATAACACTCTTCTACGAAGAGGTTCCAGCGGCGAAGCTGGCCTTCGCGGCCGCCGTCGTCGAGTCCAATGGGCGATGCGTGCTTTGGCGGGATTGGGTAGTCTGGGACGCGGTGGTGCATCATGGCCCTTACGTGCTGTTCGTGGATGTAGGCCATGTCGTTCTCGTCAGGGATTTCCTCATCGCCCAGAATTTCGAAGTCTTCTTGGTCGTTGAGGTTTTGAGCTGGAGTTGGGGACGAATGTGGTGCAGCTTCGGCGTCCTCCTTGGTGGTCTCATCCCACGCGTTCTGTCCCAGACCCACCTGGCCCATGGTCATCGGGTCCTCGTCGTCGTTGGAATGGTTGGCCATCATGCGAGCGATGGCCGTAGGGGGCTCTATGGTTTGAGGGCTGGTCTCAGCTGATGTTCCTGTCGACATCGGAGTGCCTTGCTCCGGAGAGCTGCTGGAATTGTTCTCGAATGGTGTAGCCGACATTTTGATTGTTTGAAGTTGTAGTAGAGGTTCGAAACTGCAGTGAGTAGTTGACTTTGCGTGTGCTCTGCTGCAGCGATTCGGTGCTCCTGTTGCGGTCTTCGTAGCTGGGTTATGGTGTAAAAGGAGGACCGAGAACAGCGATGGAGGGTGGCTTTTGTAAAGGAGACGAAGCACGAAGACATTGTGCTGACGCTTCACAGTCGCTCAATCACTGCGAGGTCACATTTTGACGAGTGAAGAGTCGCACTTTGAACATTGCCTTTGTTCTCAGAGCGCAGCGAGCGAAGGCTCCGCCCGGTGGTCCATAAAGGTCTTCTCCTTGCGTTTGCCACGTCAGCATAGCCTTGCCTGAGTTGACACTGCTGCGTTGTGTAGGGAGGATGTGCTCGACTTGAGGTGTAGCAGACGCTGTGTTGGGCATTGTTTTCGGATCGGATTGCTCGGCCACGGGCGGGTGAAAGGTGCGTGCACGTTGTAGTTCTCTCAGGGGCATCATGGCCGACCTCATAGCAGTGTTGCTGGAAAATGGCTTGCCGGAGTGATGCTAGAGAACAGACAAGAAGTAAGCGGGGGTATCATGTGTTTGAAGATGAATATATTAATGAACGAAGAAGTGGGAAATCTGTGCGATGACGAATTGAAGATATAACTATTCATCTACCAATGAAAGCTCGAGCAGACAGCAAACTTTCTGAGACACGCATCGTACAGCTAGACTACAATCAACCGATCAACGTGAAAGCGACATGTGCTTGCCCGGAACATGTCTCTGAGACTGCAATCATTCCCCTCTCAACAAAGAACCAAGGCAGCAGCTTCCCCTAAGACAGTTTGCCCAATAGCTTGCCTGGAACGCCCGCCAGCTTCTTGAGAAAAGATTTCTTCTTCATTGGACATGTCTGATCGCACTTGGTGTTTTGCCACTTTGAGATCTCCTGTACCTGACCGTTCACATGAACAACACGAACGAATGTCTCAGGGGAGCCATATCGAGGGAAACCTTCGTTCGCTTTCTTGATAGCTTGCTTGCGCTGCTCGTCGTCCCCGGGATAGCAAGCTCTCATGAAGGCTTCATATTGACCAAGTTGGGTGGCGTAGGTAGTGTCTTCGAGCTTTGGCAGAATGGCGTATTGGGGTGGGATGGGATAAGGCGGCACCAAGTGGTACGCCAGAGCGCGAACATGCTGGTCGTGAACGATTGCCGCATCGTTGCTGGACTTGATTTCTTCCTCTGTGACCTCCTGAAAGTCGTCAAATTCGTCGTGAGGTTCGATAAGAGCTGAAGTCGATGAGCGATAGTAGAAACCAGCATCTTCATCTTCCACATCAGCGAACTCCCAGTCGTCTTCTACGAGACCAATCTGTGCCATCACCATGGGGTCCTCTTCTGCGTCAGAATGATCCGCCATGAGGCGTGCGAGTGCGTTGGGTGGTTCGATGAAGTCGTTGCAGGAATCCGCCTTCATGTGTTGATTGACAAAGCTATGTGGAATAGCTTCATTAGAATCGAATCTATCCACGACTTGGAGAACTTGAGCAGATAGATCGGTTGGCCTAGGGCTCCCACGCTCAGGAGAGCTGCTGGTGACATTCTTCTTTCCTGAAAAAGCCATCTTGGCTCGCGTCTTTGATATTGATACTGTGGAAGAGTTTCTTGATGGGTCTGGTACACTTGTAATTGTGTGCCGCTGTGCGTTAGACAATTGCTTTGATGTCACTGCTGGATATTACTCGAACAAGTATCAACAAGAACAGCCCAGAGAGCGTGCTGAAGGTTGCGATATGCATGCGATGGACTGTGAAGAGACGGACGATCGCCTCTCCACCATCATTCACCTCGATAACCGTGATTCGCGAGAAAGTGAAGGTCGTGTATACAAGCCCCATGTGGAGAGGAAGTGGCGGGAGTGATCGCCTATGTGCAAGCGCATTGCTCTGCATCAGGGTTGAACATGTTGCCGAAGATAAAATTGCTGGGAACAGGTACGGCATAGAGTAGCAAGACATACTCAGCTAAGCATATCGAGTAGGTTCCAATGGATATCATTAAAAATGAGCAACAAGCCATGAGGGTTGCGGACGTCTTCAACCTCAGCCTTCGAACAAGCAGCGCAAGGTCTAAGTCTCCATGCACGAGCAAAGCTGAAAGGTAGAAAAGCATGGTTCAAAATTAGCAAACAATCGCACAAACGAATGGAACAGATCGAGATCAAGTATGTTGTGAGTGATGAGATGGTCGATTATACACCGTCACTAGTTTCCCCTGGCATCGACAAACGTCCAGGCAATGTCGTTACATGCGGGATGCTTGAAGATGCTTAGCCAGCACCGACCACGTTTCGTAAGTTGTATGCCTCGATGATAGAGGGGTCTACCAGAGCTGCAATTTTAGCACAGATATACATCTTGACCAAGCACTGACGCACACAGTAAGTACTATTTGCTCTCACACCTTATAACATGACACAGGAAGTTTAGATACATTTACCGTATCAATTGATGACATTGTTCGTTCTTTACTACCAAACAGCCGCTCTGGTAGCAGCGGCACCAAATGTGGCCTTCATGTTGCCCAGACTCTCCAGTCTCTGCTGGCCCCAGGAACCAGCTTGGGCGTTGAGGAAATCCAACATGCGGCCACAAGTTTCATCGTGCCCCTTTTGCTCCTTTCCTTGCCAGTATAGTGTCCGAACGCTCCCGAACACTACGACACCAAATCTGCAGTAAGGACAGCAATAGCTCGCACGTTGTTCTTCCTCAATGCTGTAGTTCTAAAGAAACAGAACCAGTGCAGCATCTTTTGGCACCGCGGACGTTCGGTGGGCCAAACCAAGTCGATCGTGCTCGTTTTGCCTAGCCTGCGTGCATTTGATCGATAAAGCGACAGGTCCATGGATGCGGGGATACCATGTAGTCAGGTGTGGTGGGAAAGTGTGGGTGGGAATGTGTTGCGTGTCGAAGTACCACCTACTTGTGGCAATGACGCTTCTTCGGACAGCCTTTGCCTTCGTCCTTCTTTCCGCGCTTGCGCTTGTCTCTGGCAGAAGGCTGGTACTCGTAGCGATTGCCCCAATCTCTCGTTTCGAACGGGCGAATTGCACGAAGCCGTGCGGCCTCGGTTTCGTATGTGTCTTGTGCAGGCATTTTGTAGTATTTGTGTTCCTAGAGAGAGTACTTAGCGTCTTGGTCGAGCGCAAATGGATGTGAAGTAACTTGCGTACTTTGGGAAAGCGCTTCTCGATTACAGGAGAGTGGGTGTCATTGGGAGCGGCAATTGCTGGGCCGCTTAGCTCTTAGCTGAGTTGAACATATTCCATTCCACCCTCGGCGTCAGGGGACTGAATGTTGGTATCGGCGGTTGCTGGACTACCCATCTCTTGACTGCCTGTGGCCCTCAGGCCAAGCAATCGTCCGTATATGCTAAGACCTGGAAAGCCCTCCGTGTTGTGGTAGGACATTGTGCTTCCTGGATAGCCGTACTTCTTTGGATGAGGATCAGTAGAGTCTTTGTGCGATCTTGCTGTTGCTCGTATCAGCCGATTTTTGACGTCGTAGACCTGTATTTTTGGTTTTTATTTTCCGCATGACGCACAGTCGATGCTGAGACTTAAGCATGGTGGAGATCCCCCGGCAAGTGGTGTTCTTTCCTGCACACGCGCGATTGTCTTGTGTCCATCGATGCTGTGCTGCTCCAAATGACCAATCAGAACAGTGTTCCCAGGTCAAGATCGTCCCACCAATCCTTCTTCAGCCTCGCTGCAACTCTCCCGACCAGGGTGGTCGATGGTCAGTACACTCCAATACGTACTGTACTGATTGATCAGTATAGTACAATCAAGCAGAAGCCTCCAGATAGCCAGTACAATCAAGCATGATGTCGCCGTCTGTCTGTCTGTCTGTGTGTATCACCATATAGTCGTATCTCAGCCTCCCGGGCTTCTTCTCTTCTTAACCCACCCACAATCGAGCTTTCCACTGTAATATCGCTGTCGGCTCGATCCAGTATGAGCAATAAGGTGCGTAGAATCGATTGCGACCGGGCAGAAGTGGCTGATTGTAGTAGGAGGCTGTCATTGACCTCACCGGCGACGATACACCCCCTCCCTCCCCTGCGGCAGCGCCATCGACACCGCGGCCGCGCGACGCTCTCGATGAGTTCCTTACAGTCTCACTGGATCACCTTCCGCACTGGAAGCATGGCGATGTGCTGCATGTTCGTGGTCGAGTCGTAGATGCTGTATATTCGAAGGGTACTCGGCGCGAGCAATTGGAGGCTGTTGTTCTTGATACCAAGCCATTTACGAGGGAGCAAATCAAGCGTATCATTACCAACAGGAAGGAGCTCCATCTGTACGTCTGGAATCGTGGTTGCGAGTGCTATTGGTGTCAGAAACGAGTAGATGGTAGTGGTCTTGGTGCATTAGAGGAGGTGTTGGAGAAATAGGGCTGATGAGGCTGAACATGAAGACAAGGGTTTGGTTGGCTGGCTAGCTCCGAGCCGCACGGGTAATGATGCAAGACTGGCATCTTTCACCTCGATTCAGGGTCTATACAGCAAAGCCAAAGAACTTCAAAATGTTCATTGCCAAGTTATCAACACCACACATGTAAACGATGTCGTACGAACAATCCGAGCGGTGCAAGTTGCAGCTGAGATCAAACGGAAAATTTCTATCTTGTCAGATTTCTCGTAGCATACGTATCAAGCAACGAAGAATTTACGACAGATTTTGGGTTAGAAATATAACCTTGCACATGCAATGTCAAGCTTCAGTTCACTCTGTGAGCAGATGCGACACAACCACTTGGCCAAAACACATAAGAATCATGATTCCGACTAAACAAAGCATGCCAAATAACATCCAGTTGAGTGCACGCGAAAAAGCGCGTTGGTTCTATGGCGCTGGGTGTCGTGAATGGACGCGTCGTAACCCTAGTCTGTCGCAATCCAAGCTTCTCACCTTCGAAGCATCTTCTTCTGCGCACACCACAACAACACACTCCAAACACGACATAATGGACGCAGCAGAGTCAGAAATCGGCACCGAGACCGTCGTCGACAACCTCACCGAGATACACGCCGAATCGCAGCTCCCTACCGCCCACCAGAGCCGTCACACCAAATCCGGTTTCCTCGTCGATGGACCGCGCCTTGCAGGATATATCCCTACACCACCTGGCAAGCAGCCACGCTCGTCCTATGTCTGGCGGGATGAGGTGGGCGTCGGCCTGACCCATGTCAAGACTGGCAAAAGGTACTGGATGTGTCGCGCGTGCTTCGAGAAGCCAGGCTCACAGAGTCTCTATCTGAAGAGCGACGGCTCTACTACGCGCGCAATGGACCATCTTGGGGATCACAAGTTCGGTGAGGGTCACTACTACAAGCGAGATGGCACGTATGCGCCGCCAGAGAAAGACAGCAAGAAACGGACACGCGACGGCGATGTACAGGCAGCTTTCCAGGCTCAAAAGCGACTCAAAGAAAGCACCGAAGTCTTCGACCGCATTGGCTGGTGCAAGACCTTTCTCGAATGGAAGATAGACGACGATCAATCACTCAGAAACACAGCCTCGAAGCGTCTGCGCAGACTGCTATGCTACAAGAACAGCACGATTGAGAACATTGTACCTCGCTCTCACACCACAACGCGACGCTGGCTTATGAACCTGTTTGGAGGCTCGAAACCGAACATTATGAGGAACCTCAAGCGCGCGCGCAGTCGTCTTTGCGTCTCTTTTGATGGCTGGAAGTCCGATAACGAGCTGGAGTTACTTGGTGTTTTCGCGCACTACGTGAACCACGAAGGCAAATACGTCTCAGTCATGCTAGGTTTACCGAACCTCTATGGCTCGAAGGAGGCACAAGACACTGCGGACGCCATATCCAAGATACTCACCGAGTTCGAGATACGAGACGATGTGCGCTATTTCCAGTCGGACAACGTGAACATTAATGACAAGGTCTGTCGCTTGCTAGCAGCTGATCTTGGACTACACCCTCAGAAGTGCCGCCTGCGCTGTAGCGCTCACATCCTCAACCTCGTGTGCAAGGCGATACTCTACGGCTGTGACATCGACGCGATAGATCAGGCTTGCGAAGAAAGCGAGGAGGATGAGGATAACGACTGCGAACCGGACGACCTTGACGATGACGAAGAAGTGAAGCAATTTGAGCGACAGGCGAAGGTGCAAGAAGCCGTGGACTCACTCGTTTTATGGCGCAAACGTGGTGCCGTTGGCAAGCTTCACAATATCATCGTTCACGCACGACACTCAGGCTCACGGCGTGAGTTCTTCAAGGATAAGCAGAAAGAAACGAACCCGGATATGCGCATATTGGAGCTCATCCTCAACGGCGGCATTAGATGGAATAGTGACCACGATATGATGGAAAGAGGCGTCAAACTCAAGGGCGCAATTGAGCTCTATCAAGCGCACTACCGCGAGGTTGACGACAGACCGCTAGCGCAAGAAGACTGCCTTACAAGTGAAGACTGGCAAGATGTTAAAGAGCTCTGTGCACTGCTAAGACCGGTGAAGGAAGCCTCACTTGGTCTCCAAATGGACGGTACCTATATATACGGATCTCTGTGGCAGTCACTAACCACCCTCAACCTGTTAATGACACGCCTGGAAGAAGCCAAAAACGAGCAGTCTGTGCTACCGAACTCGCACTATAAAGCCTGTGTTTTGTTAGGCTGGAAGAAGCTGGATAAGTACTTCGCACTCACAGACCGATCGCCAGCATACATAGCCTCTATTGCGCTGCATCCGCACTTCAAACTACGCTGGTTCGACGACAAATGGAGTGGCTTACGCTTCGATCCAGTGACCAAGAAACGCAGTCGATCTACTGCAAGGTTTGGCTATCGCAAGAAGAAGAAGAGTACTCAGTCACAAGCCTCACAAACTCCGGCTATTGGTGAGCTTTTCACGGATCGTGCACGTCGTGTTGTGAAGGAGTTATGGCTGGAATACAAGGAACGTTACGGCTCTGAGGCACTGCCAACTGCACGCCTCACTTCATCTACTAGCCGTGATCCAACAGGCTATGAGGAGGGTATTTGGATGACAGAAGACGCCGTCATTGACGAATACGACAAGTACCTCGCAGCTCCGGCAGCACCACCGAAAACAGACGCCTTATCGTGGTGGAACGCACACGCTTTTGAGTATCCAATACTCAGTAAGCTAGCCTACGATCTAATAGCCTGTCCAGCCTCCTCAACGGCTGCAGAGCGTTGTTTCTCAGAAGCTGGTCATGTTTTAAATGAGGAAGCGTGGCACACAAGAAGCGACCTAGCTGAGGCTAACCAATGCCTCAAAAACTGGCTTAAATATGACCTTATTGCTGATGGGGTGGAGGTTTGGTTTGATGAAGAAAGCGGTGTTGTTGGCGACGATGAGCACTAATATTCACTTACAAAAGGTCCGTGCATTGATACAGCTAGTACAGACAGACACATGGACGCTAGTACCAGTACAAGCCAATCAGACGACTATCACAAGCCAATCAATCAAGCACTACCCCTGTTTGCCGCTTGATTGTCTGTCGACCACCCTGCTCCCGACTTGCTGAGCCATGCTGTCCTGAAATTGAGGGCAGGTCTTGTCACACACAACATCGTAGAAGATCGTTGGAATTTCAGCGGTCTCCCCGCGCACATGAACTACCTTTAGTCCATGGCGGTAGTCTCTCAAGTCTGCAGTAGCGTGATTGAGCTCCCAGTGGTCGAGGCAGGGGTCTGGGTCCCGCTCATATTCCTGCAAGGCTTTCGCGTAAGCAGCTTCGTGCTTGGCTCGGAGCGCCTTCCCTTCCAGTGACTCTGGGTGGATTGCCGTGGAAAGGAGATCGTTTGTCTCGCCTCTGATCCTATAGGGCGGCAGTATATGATTTCGGGTCGCAACAACATGAGCGGCGTGTATCTGTTGCAAATTGTTGGTAGGTTTTGGTCCAGCGTCCGCGTGACTGATGTGTTCGAACGCGTCCTCGAACTCGTCAAGAGAGGAAGCGTCCGTGTCGTAGTCCTCATCGCTGTGAGTGTAAGAAGCCTTGGTCCTCTTGCTATCGGCCGACGAGCGCATGTCGGAAGCAGTCTCCTCTGCTGGCTCTATCTCGAAGTCGCAGTCGTCCCAGCCTTCCGGGACTTCGCTTTGAGTCGAGTCTTTGCTGTCACCAGTTGCGACCACTTCTTCCTTCTTCATGTCGCTGTTAGCCATACTGGCAGGCTGTAGACGTGAGCTTTTATGTGGCTCGAGTGGATTGAAACTGGTGACGCTTGTGTGAATGATGCAGACGGGCTAGTGCTTTACGTGGTGAAGCCTTCGTCAATCTGCTCAGATGTGTGATGCAGCAGAGTATAATGTCGATGTAGGTGAAGAGTATATAGATAGATAGATATGTTCATTTGCCTGTCCTTGTGCCCTAAGGGCCTATGCAGGTCGCGCTATAGATGGTACGTACAGGGAGAAACCTCTCCGGACAAAAACCCCGTCTACTTCTGTTGTATGCGAGCGCCACTTCGCCCTCCGTGTTTGGCCTTGCTCTTGGGCGCGTAGAGGTCGTCTTTGACGACCCTGCAGTTCCGAGTGTCTGACGCTCAGACCTTCCCCTCTCCCTCGTTGCCTATCCCCGTCTCCCGGACGATCTTGAACTGTTCGTCGCATAGTCGGTATTTGATTAACCATCTTGTTACTGCTTTGATCCCTTGTCCACTGCTGAGCATAGTGTCCAAGTTTGTTGTTCCTGCTTTCGTAACTAGTTCGATCCGCTCCGTTTGGAGCCTAGGGCATTTCATAAGGACGTGTGCCACGTCCTGCTTGCCCTCCCCGCATTCGCAGTATGGGCTGTCGACCCCCGGGACTCTCCTCCTATAGAGGTACGCTTTGAAACCTATGTGTCCTGTTCGCAGTTGGGTCGCAATCGTGCTCTGTGCCCGAGTCAGCCCTATGTGCATGCGGTGCCCGTCCTTGCGCCAGGGCGGCTTCCACGCCGTCGGTGCCATTTCCCCGGTCCGTATATTTCCCCTCCCCTCTCTTTCCTCCCTCGCTTTCTCCCATTCTTCCATCCATCCATTGTGTGTCCAGCCTCGACCATCTTCTGTATAGCACCTGCTCAGCTCCCCCTCCTGAGTGGCTTGGGTAAGTTTGTCTCTCCGTGGCCGGTATCGATGTTCTGTCTTTGTTGCCCGCCCTCGGGTCCTCCGTGTCATGCGCCTCGCCAGTTCAGCCACTTCCTGGCATCTCTGCCGGATTGCCTTTACTGCTTCGCTGCTGTCGGTCTTCCTTATGTAGTCTAGAGTTAGTTTCGTAGTATGTTGTGCTATCGGTGGTATGCCCGCTTCTTGGCGGAGGACGGGCGTAGGGCTGGACTTGTATGCTCCGAGCATTGTGCGGAGGGCCTGTGACTGGACCTTCTCAAGTGTCTCGATGTGGCTTTTGCTGCTTCTTTCCTTCCCTATCGGGTTGTTCCAGATCTGGCATCCGAACGCCATTGCCGGGCGAACGATCGCGGTGTATAGGTGTCTAGCTCTCTGGAATGTCGCTCCCCACGTCGATTTGCAGAGCCTTGTAACGGACACCATTTGGGTAATTCCTTTCTCCCGGGCCTGTCTGATGTGCGGTCCCCATTTGAGTTTCGTATCGATCCACACTCCGAGGAGGCGTATGTCCGGTACCGGCTTGCCGTCGAACCCAGAGATGTTAACTGCTGCTTGGAGGTTGTGTTTCTTTCTCTTCCGTGTAAAGTGGATGAGTTGGTACTTTTCTGGTGCGAATTTTGCTCCATGGCGATCCGCCCAGGCGAGGCATTTCTCGTGTGCTGCTTCGAGGGCCCTGCAGTTCTCCTCCGTTGTCTTGCTAAACGTGATTATATTTGTGTCGTCTATGAATCCTGATGCTGATGTCGGTCCGTCGGTTAGGTTTGGGAGGAGTCCGGACGCGAAGAATAGGAAGAGTATCGGGGAGATAGTAGATCCCTGGGGGATGCCCGTCTCTGTATCCCGTCTCCTGTCTATATAGTCGCCGAGGACCAGCGTTGTAGTGCGGTTCGTAAGGAACGATTCGATGAATCCGACCATCCAGCCTGGTACCCCTTTTTCACGGAGGTTGTGTAGTAGCCGTTTGTGGGAGACCTTGTCGAACGCGCCGGAAATGTCAAGGCAGAGCATTGAGGCGACAAGGTCAGGGTTCGTGCCCCAAACTGTGTGTATTTGTTCGGTTACGAGTTCGAGGGCTGTTGTCGTAGATCGTTTCGGCCTTCCTCCCATCTGGTTGTACGGAAGCAAGTGGTTTGCCTCTGCCGTGTCTGATAGCCTCCTCGCTACAATGGCTTCGAGTAGTTTTGCCAGGGTATTAAGGAGAGCAATCGGTCTGTATGCCTTTGGCGACGCGTAGTCCGGCTTCTGGGGCTTCCGCAGGACGGCTGTATTCGAGTCTCGGAACGATTTGGGATGGTATGACAGTTGCAGGCACCTGGTGAAGAGCCGTGCGAGCGCCGGGGCAATCTCCCCTGCGCACTTCTTTAGGAATCGATTCGTAATCCGGTCGGGTCCAGGCGCTTTGTCTGGGGGCATCTTTTTCAGGGTCTTTATAATGTCTGCAGGGTCGACTTCCGCTGCTATGTATATCTCTGCCGGGTATTCATACCCGGCTAAATCGGTTAGGTTAGCTTGTACTGGCGGCGGGAAGAAGTGTTCTGCTATGATGTCTGCCTTCTCCTCGTTGCGGGAGTGTAGCTGCCCGTCCCTTGACTTCATCGCAGGAAATTGGGGAGGGGGGGGCGGTTTGCCGGCTCCTTGGCGGGCCCACCTCGCAAGTTTCCATATCTTGTTCTTGTCCGCTGTAATTTCTGCTACCGTCTTCCGCCAGTTGAGGTTGGCATCGCGTTTGATCTGGCTTTTCTGCATGTTTGTTGCGGTTCGGTATGCCTTATAGGCCTCCTCGCTCCTACTGGCCTGCCACTCCCGTCTTGCCTTCCTTGCCGCTTTGGTGTATCTCGTGCAGTCTGCGCTCCACGCCATCTTAGCGTAGGCCGACGGCCTCGCCTTCGGGATCTTGTCGTCTATAACCTTTTGGATTGCTTCCTGTATTCGCTCCGCCATAGCGTCAAGCTGGCCCTTGGTTTCGAGCGGGCCTTCGAGGGCGAACCTTACTGCCTTCTCGGCTTCTTCCCGAACTACCTTCCAGTCTGCTTTCTTCCACTGGGGCCTCGCCGGTCGTTGCGCGCGTTCTTGGCTCGGGAGTTGTATTACTGTTTCGATCGGGAGGTGGTCGGACCCGGTTTCGACCTCCTGTGCCGTACCGCACCTTACCACCCCCTGACTGAGGGTTTGGGAGGCGAAGGCCAGATCGAGCGTTTGACAGCTTCTACTCGTCTCCCACGTGATTGTTCCACTTGGGATAAGCAGTTGAAGGCCTGCAGTTTCAGTAATCTGGATGAGTGCGTCTGCTGCATCGTGGCATTCCATCGTCAGTGGTCCTCCCCACCGCGGGTGATGGAGGTTAAAGTCTCCTATTACGACGTGTTCACCTGGTTCCTGGATGGCTTCCCCTACTGCCTCGATCGTAGTGCATTCGTTACTCCGCAGGGGGCTAGGTGGGTTGTAGCAACTGTGGATATGTATCGGGCCTTGGTTCGTTTCCCAATGCAGTGTGAGGAGGTTCGGGCCGCGGCTCGTCGTCGTCCACTGCCTCGGGGGAATCGTTTTAGAGATATACAGCCCGACCCTTGCGCCTCTGTCCTCGGGGAGGACAGCGTAGTACGCCGGGTGCTGGACTGTACTGTGGAAGTTCGGGTTCAGCCATGGCTCCTGCACCGCGACGACTAGGTGTCGTTTCGGGTCCAGTCCTTGTAGGAACGGAAGCGTAACCTTGTTTCTACTGTGGTTGACGTTGTACTGTATGATCGTAATGTCTTCCGGTGTATTACTCATTTGTAGTGTCCATGCTTAAGCTATCGGCTTCTCCACTCGTCTCCGTTTCCTGCGCAGCCTGGGGGTCAACCGTCGGCGTCTGGGGGCCGGCGGTGAATATGCCTGCCGTAATTCTTGGTTGGTTCGGGGGAGGGGCATATGCCGTGAATCTCGGCCTGCCTGGGTTCCTCCTCGCCAGGGACTCGGTTCGCGTAAGTGAGTCGGTACGCGTCAGCAGGCGACTCGTTCTCTCTGTCGTCTCGGGGGAGTGGATCCTCGGTCGTTTGCCTGATGCCACTGTCCATCCCTCTTTGTCGGCCTCCTTCTTTTCGGCCCTTATCGTAGCCCTCTGTGTCCAGATCAGCCTCATTGCGTCCAGCTTTCCCCTGACTGCCTGTCTTATCTTGCACGTGCTCTTCCATGCGGCATGGTTGCCGTTGCAGTTGGCGCACTTCTGGATTGTCGAATTGCATTCTTCGGGTCTGTGGGGTCCAGCCAGGGTGGTCGATGGTCAGTACACTCCAATACGTACTGTACTGATTGATCAGTATAGTACAATCAAGCAGAAGCCTCCAGATAGCCAGTACAATCAAGCATGATGTCGCCGTCTGTCTGTCTGTCTGTGTGTATCACCATATAGTCGTATCTCAGCCTCCCGGGCTTCTTCTCTTCTTAACCCACCCACAATCGAGCTTTCCACTGTAATATCGCTGTCGGCTCGATCCAGTATGAGCAATAAGGTGCGTAGAATCGATTGCGACCGGGCAGAAGTGGCTGATTGTAGTAGGAGGCTGTCATTGACCTCACCGGCGACGATACACCCCCTCCCTCCCCTGCGGCAGCGCCATCGACACCGCGGCCGCGCGACGCTCTCGATGAGTTCCTTACAGTCTCACTGGATCACCTTCCGCACTGGAAGCATGGCGATGTGCTGCATGTTCGTGGTCGAGTCGTAGATGCTGTATATTCGAAGGGTACTCGGCGCGAGCAATTGGAGGCTGTTGTTCTTGATACCAAGCCATTTACGAGGGAGCAAATCAAGCGTATCATTACCAACAGGAAGGAGCTCCATCTGTACGTCTGGAATCGTGGTTGCGAGTGCTATTGGTGTCAGAAACGAGTAGATGGTAGTGGTCTTGGTGCATTAGAGGAGGTGTTGGAGAAATAGGGCTGATGAGGCTGAACATGAAGACAAGGGTTTGGTTGGCTGGCTAGCTCCGAGCCGCACGGGTAATGATGCAAGACTGGCATCTTTCACCTCGATTCAGGGTCTATACAGCAAAGCCAAAGAACTTCAAAATGTTCATTGCCAAGTTATCAACACCACACATGTAAACGATGTCGTACGAACAATCCGAGCGGTGCAAGTTGCAGCTGAGATCAAACGGAAAATTTCTATCTTGTCAGATTTCTCGTAGCATACGTATCAAGCAACGAAGAATTTACGACAGATTTTGGGTTAGAAATATAACCTTGCACATGCAATGTCAAGCTTCAGTTCACTCTGTGAGCAGATGCGACACAACCACTTGGCCAAAACACATAAGAATCATGATTCCGACTAAACAAAGCATGCCAAATAACATCCAGTTGAGTGCACGCGAAAAAGCGCGTTGGTTCTATGGCGCTGGGTGTCGTGAATGGACGCGTCGTAACCCTAGTCTGTCGCAATCCAAGCTTCTCACCTTCGAAGCATCTTCTTCTGCGCACACCACAACAACACACTCCAAACACGACATAATGGACGCAGCAGAGTCAGAAATCGGCACCGAGACCGTCGTCGACAACCTCACCGAGATACACGCCGAATCGCAGCTCCCTACCGCCCACCAGAGCCGTCACACCAAATCCGGTTTCCTCGTCGATGGACCGCGCCTTGCAGGATATATCCCTACACCACCTGGCAAGCAGCCACGCTCGTCCTATGTCTGGCGGGATGAGGTGGGCGTCGGCCTGACCCATGTCAAGACTGGCAAAAGGTACTGGATGTGTCGCGCGTGCTTCGAGAAGCCAGGCTCACAGAGTCTCTATCTGAAGAGCGACGGCTCTACTACGCGCGCAATGGACCATCTTGGGGATCACAAGTTCGGTGAGGGTCACTACTACAAGCGAGATGGCACGTATGCGCCGCCAGAGAAAGACAGCAAGAAACGGACACGCGACGGCGATGTACAGGCAGCTTTCCAGGCTCAAAAGCGACTCAAAGAAAGCACCGAAGTCTTCGACCGCATTGGCTGGTGCAAGACCTTTCTCGAATGGAAGATAGACGACGATCAATCACTCAGAAACACAGCCTCGAAGCGTCTGCGCAGACTGCTATGCTACAAGAACAGCACGATTGAGAACATTGTACCTCGCTCTCACACCACAACGCGACGCTGGCTTATGAACCTGTTTGGAGGCTCGAAACCGAACATTATGAGGAACCTCAAGCGCGCGCGCAGTCGTCTTTGCGTCTCTTTTGATGGCTGGAAGTCCGATAACGAGCTGGAGTTACTTGGTGTTTTCGCGCACTACGTGAACCACGAAGGCAAATACGTCTCAGTCATGCTAGGTTTACCGAACCTCTATGGCTCGAAGGAGGCACAAGACACTGCGGACGCCATATCCAAGATACTCACCGAGTTCGAGATACGAGACGATGTGCGCTATTTCCAGTCGGACAACGTGAACATTAATGACAAGGTCTGTCGCTTGCTAGCAGCTGATCTTGGACTACACCCTCAGAAGTGCCGCCTGCGCTGTAGCGCTCACATCCTCAACCTCGTGTGCAAGGCGATACTCTACGGCTGTGACATCGACGCGATAGATCAGGCTTGCGAAGAAAGCGAGGAGGATGAGGATAACGACTGCGAACCGGACGACCTTGACGATGACGAAGAAGTGAAGCAATTTGAGCGACAGGCGAAGGTGCAAGAAGCCGTGGACTCACTCGTTTTATGGCGCAAACGTGGTGCCGTTGGCAAGCTTCACAATATCATCGTTCACGCACGACACTCAGGCTCACGGCGTGAGTTCTTCAAGGATAAGCAGAAAGAAACGAACCCGGATATGCGCATATTGGAGCTCATCCTCAACGGCGGCATTAGATGGAATAGTGACCACGATATGATGGAAAGAGGCGTCAAACTCAAGGGCGCAATTGAGCTCTATCAAGCGCACTACCGCGAGGTTGACGACAGACCGCTAGCGCAAGAAGACTGCCTTACAAGTGAAGACTGGCAAGATATTAAAGAGCTCTGTGCACTGCTAAGACCGGTGAAGGAAGCCTCACTTGGTCTCCAAATGGACGGTACCTATATATACGGATCTCTGTGGCAGTCACTAACCACCCTCAACCTGTTAATGACACGCCTGGAAGAAGCCAAAAACGAGCAGTCTGTGCTACCGAACTCGCACTATAAAGCCTGTGTAGGTTGACTGAAAAAAAATGCCACGAGCACCACAACTGCGACCGCCTGGGGGCCTCGAGGCCTCCAAACATGCTGCTCCATACCCATACGAGCGACCGACACCTGCCAACGCCGGGGGAGACGCTGTGGAAAGAAGCTGGCACCTTCTGACCCAGCAGATCACCCCGGAGCAGGCACCAGCGCAATTAGGGCTCCGAGCCCCGACTGCACCACAGAAGAAGACCACAGTGAGCAAAGCTATTCAAGAGAACAATGCTGACCTCAGTGCGACAATCAAGGAAGCCCTGGACAACCCCCAGGCCCAATCCACAGAATCCCTCTCCTCCCTCCTCCGCCTGGCGTACCAGGCGCTCCTCCACTCGGACCATTGCCAGTCCATCGCCAACACCCTCTCCACCATCCAGGAGACCCAAAGGCAGCAGACCGCTGCACCAAAGACAACGTGGGCCCAAGTGGCCTCAATTTCGACACCCACGGTGCCAAGGTTGCTGCAACAGCCTCAGGCACCACACACCGTATCCGTAAGGCTGGGGACAAACGAACAGAGAGAACACATCCGGGGTATGACACACAGAGAAATTCATGAAAAGGTGGGGTTGAAGAAAGTAGCGGCGGTTTTCAAACTGCCGAGCGGAGACATCCGATTTGTCGTAGGATCCGCGCAAGAAAAGAACAAGCTAGAGCAGGACCAAGGGTGGGCCCAAGAGCTGTGGCCAGACGCGACGGTCCTCAAGCAAGCACACAGGGTCCTGGTCCACCAAATCGATACGAGATGGGACATGAGAGACACGAAAACGTGGGAGAGACTACAGGAGGATAGCTTGAAGTGGTACCCGAACCTTCGGGTTACACACGGGACGTGGCTAAAGAGCGCGGAGGCCCGCAAGAACCAGAAGCACTCGTCAGCAGTAATAACAGTACAAAGCGAGGCTCAAGCGAAGGAGGTAACAAAGAGAGGCCTATTCCTCGGAAGCTCTTGGCTCAGAACCGAGCCCTATCACCCACAGCAGAGGGTAATCCAATGCCTGCGCTGCCAGCAGTTCGGCCACAAGGCCCTGCACTGCAAGGAAACGCAGGACACGTGCGGGAACTGCGCTGGAACGCACAAGACGGAAGCGTGCACGAAGACCGAAAGAAAGTGCGGGAACTGTAAGGGCAACCACCCGGCGTACGCAGTAAAATGCCGAGTCAAGCAAGCCGCTATAGCGAAGGCGAAAGCTTTCTCCGATTTCTTTCGCCAGAAGTGGGAACAAACAAAGCCACAACAGGAACCAAACAACGCAGAGGAATGGACACCGGCCCCGACACGCAAAAAGAAAAGCCCACACAACACAGAGGAGCAAACCACCCAGAGAAAACCTCCGGGGAAACCAGTCGGCTCCAATGCGACGATAATCGCAGGACGACAGCAAGCAAACAAGATCTCGAGGTGGACTAGCCAAACAGGCCAGAGAGAGAATGATAAAGAGACCAACGGGGAGACCAATACCCAGACCATAGAAGATGAGGACCTAGAGATGCTCTGCGCTACAAGTGGCGATGAATAGCCACAACCTACGAATATACCAACATAACGTCAACCATAGCCCAACGATCCAGACGCTCCTCCTCGAAGACATGGACCCAAGAGACACCCAGATCATACTGATCCAAGAGCCATGGATAAACCCACAAGGCCGCAAAACGAAGAGCAAGAGGGGATACCATCAGATCCTGCCGAAAGAAGGACACCCCAGGGTAGCGATCCTAGTATCGGAAAACCTCGACAGCACGAAATGGGAACCCGTGTACCACCAAACCAGCGACATGATCTCTGTTCGGATTACGACGACCCAAGGAAAGACTACACTCCACAACTGCTACCACCCGAGTGGGCCGCACAGCGACACGACCACAGGCACACTGCCGCACGTAAAGGCAGCACTGGAAAGGGAAGCCGAACACGACCTTAAATGCGAACAGATCCTTGCAGGAGACTTCAACATGCACCACCCACACTGGGGAAGCCACCTGGCCCCAACCCAACATAGAATGGCCGACACGCTAATCGAGACCGCAGGGGCCGCAGGCCTCCAACTGTCACTCCCGGCGGGCACAGTTACATGGGAGAAACAAAATTGTAGCTGCCAAACAATCGACCTCGTCTTCGTTTCGGAAGGGCTCAGACAGAGACTTGTGGAGTGTAGAACCGAACCGGACGCGACGCACGGATCAGATCATATCCCTATAATCACTACGATAGACAACGAGCAACCGAGAATGCGCAAAACGCAACCAAGGCCTCAATATAAAAAGGCGAAATGGGATGTAGTCCGAACCGTCCTTGCCACTGAATTAGACGCGATCGAGGAAACGACGCTACAGACACACGAGGAAATAGACGCAATGGCCGAAGCCGTACAGAGAGCCATCCAAATCACGGTCGAGAAAGTAGTCCCAAAAGCAAGGCCATCACCGCATGCTAAACAGAGTTGGACCCCGGAATGTCAACGACTGATCCGATTGACACGACGCCAACGCAGAGAATGGAGAGAAGACAGATCGGAGGAAAGACACCGAGCATACCTGGCGACGTGCCACGCCAGGAACAAACAGATCCGGAGAGACACCAACCTCGCATGGAGAAAAGTAGTCAAAGACCTCACGGACGACCCAACCAAGATCTGGAAACTCGCGAAATGGGCGCGAAACGACGACGGGAAACCGAAACCACTCCCACAGTTCCCAACACTAGTCGGGCCCTCGGGCCCCGGCCCACACGACGGCCGAACAGATATAGGAAAGGCGAACATATTGGCAGCCCACTTCTTCCCCGAGCCGAGGGACGCGGACCTTAGCGATATCCCCAACACAGCGGTCCCGGAACCGTTCCAAATGTTACAAGAAGTTACAGAGGAGGAAATCTTAAAAGCTCTCAAGTGGCTCCCAGCGAACAAAGCCCCAGGCCCGGACCAAATCCCAAATGAATTCCTTAAGCAATGTAGAGAAGTACTAGCAAAACCACTAGCGACCCTATACTCGGCATGTCTACACAAGGAATACCACCCGAAGCCATTCAAACAATCGATCACAGTCGTCCTTCGAAAACCGCAAAAGCCCGATTACACAAGAGCAGGGGCTTATCGACCGATAGCCCTCCTCAACACGCTTGCGAAGACGCTAGAGGCAATTGTGGCCCGCAGGATGTCGCAAGAAGCAGAAAACAGGGGACTACTGCCGGACGAACAGATGGGCGGCAGGCCAGGAAGATCGACAACAACGGCCCTAGACATGGTCACAGAGAAAGTGCGAACCGTATGGAAGACGGACAAGAAGGCAGTAGTCTCGATGCTGTGCCTCGATATATCCGGAGCCTTCGACAATGTCTCTCACCAAAGATTACTCCACAACCTACAGATGAAAGGGTTCCCACCGCAACTGGTGGGATACATCCGCTCCTTCCTCGAGGGTCGATCTACACAACTGAAACTTGGAGAATTCCTAGACGAACCCCGACCACAAAGAACTGGAATACCCCAGGGGTCTACACTCTCACCAATCCTGTTCCTATTCTTCGCATCAACACTCCTGCCCTTACTGAGGGGAACCCGCATTACACCGATGGGATACGTCGATGACTCCAACATAGTAGTGAGCAGCAGATCTACCGAAACAAACTGTCGGATGCTAGAGAATGCACACCAGCAATGCATAGAGTGGGCCCGCAAACACGGCGCAGCCTTCGCCCCACAGAAATACCAGCTAATACACTTTACGAGAGGGCGATCACACAACATGCAGGCCACAGTACAGATCCCGGGATTCGAAGACGGGCCAGTCCCGTCCCTTCGACTCCTCGGGGTACAAGTCGACTCAAAATTGCGGTGGGGACCACACATCAAGAAGGCCGCGGAGAAGGGAGTCCAACAAATGGCAGCCATCCAGAGATTAAGCAAATCCACATGGGGAGCATCCTTCACTAAAGCAAGACACATATACACTGCAGTAATCCGGCCAACAATGACCTACGGTTGCCAGTCGTGGACTAACCCCCAGGGTAAAGCAAGCCACGCGAGAAGACTGGTGGAACCGATCGAGAAGGTGCAGAGCCAAGCCCTGCGACACATCACGGGAGCATACAAAAGCGTCCCAGCAGTTACCCTCCAAAAGGAAGCGGAAATCCCTCCAATACAATTGTACACCCAGGAGCTCACGAGACAGTCTGTCCAGGCGAATTGGGACAAACCGGCATACCAGTTTATCCGCAAGAGGTGCGACGAAATCGCGAAGGAAATGACTGTAAAAAGAAGACACAAGGCAAAGGCAAAGGCCTATACGAGACACGAAGGGATCCTCGAAGCGGTACGCGACCAGGACAACCGAATCACAGAGAAGTCGAGAACATGGTGGATGGACCGAGAGTGGAAGAAAGGATGGCAAGCAGAAAGGGGGAAACGAACAGAAGGGAGAGCGACTATCCCGTCAACATGGACGGCGGGGCCGAAGGAAACAGGGCGATCACTCCACCGAGGCCTATCGCGGCCGACAAGCACTATGATCACGCTGATCAAAACAGAACACATCGGCCTAAACGCATACTTAACGAGACAGCGGGTCCCAGGCGCAACACCAGAATGCCAATGCAACTACAGAGCCCAGACGCTAAAGCACGTGTGTATCCAATGCCCGCTGCGGCAGAGTACACGCAACGCACTGTTCGCAGCAGCAGGATCAACAGACTGGAAAGAGATCACGAACACAAAAAGGGGCCTGCTCGCGACGGCGAAATGGCTTATACGAGAAGGGGTGCTCGACCAATTCTCGTTAGCAAGGGAGGAGGAGATAGCAGAGGGGGAAAAAGACAGGGAGGAATAGGGTCCTGGTGAGAGGAAGGGCTTCCAGCGCACCTACGCAAGTCCAAGAGAATCCAAACCTAAAAGCGCGGAAGGCCAACCGCAAAGACATAGAGAAGTGCGGAGAGTTTTTATGCCGGAAGTCGAGGCCTCGGGCCCTCGACAACGGATTTTCTTTCCGATAGAATAATATAGTGCGCGCCGCTTGCTCTATAGAAAGAGGTAGCCCGGCAAATTGAACTTATCTATCTATCTATAAAGCCTGTGTTTTGTTAGGCTGGAAGAAGCTGGATAAGTACTTCGCACTCACAGACCGATCGCCAGCATACATAGCCTCTATTGCGCTGCATCCGCACTTCAAACTACGCTGGTTCGACGACAAATGGAGTGGCTTACGCTTCGATCCAGTGACCAAGAAACGCAGTCGATCTACTGCAAGGGTTGGCTATCGCAAGAAGAAGAAGAGTACTCAGTCACAAGCCTCACAAACTCCGGCTATTGGTGAGCTTTTCACGGATCGTGCACGTCGTGTTGTGAAGGAGTTATGGCTGGAATACAAGGAACGTTACGGCTCTGAGGCACTGCCAACTGCACGCCTCACTTCATCTACTAGCCGTGATCCAACAGGCTATGAGGAGGGTATTTGGATGACAGAAGACGCCGTCATTGACGAATACGACAAGTACCTCGCAGCTCCGGCAGCACCACCGAAAACAGACGCCTTATCGTGGTGGAACGCACACGCTTTTGAGTATCCAATACTCAGTAAGCTAGCCTACGATCTAATAGCCTGTCCAGCCTCCTCAACGGCTGCAGAGCGTTGTTTCTCAGAAGCTGGTCATGTTTTAAATGAGGAAGCGTGGCACACAAGAAGCGACCTAGCTGAGGCTAACCAATGCCTCAAAAACTGGCTTAAATATGACCTTATTGCTGATGGGGTGGAGGTTTGGTTTGATGAAGAAAGCGGTGTTGTTGGCGACGATGAGCACTAATATTCACTTACAAAAGGTCCGTGCATTGATACAGCTAGTACAGACAGACACATGGACGCTAGTACCAGTACAAGCCAATCAGACGACTATCACAAGCCAATCAATCAAGCACTACCCCTGTTTGCCGCTTGATTGTCTGTCGACCACCCTGGGTCCAGCGCAGTTGTTGCACTTTGTCTCCGCTCTGCAGTCCGCCGCCCGGTGCCCGAATTTCGCGCACTTCATGCATTGCATTACACGGTGGTACGGGCTGTAGTGTTCGGCGTACAGGAGGGAGTAGTCCTGGACTAATCCCCTCGCCACAATCGCGTCGGCTTCTCGCTGGGTCCGGACCCCGATGATTAGAGAGGACTTCTGCTTGTCTCCAATCGCCTTCTCGCTCTTGTACCAGCTTGCCTTCAGGACTTTCAGGCCCGGGTGGGCGTTTCTGTTGTGGTCCTCGATTCCTTGGCGGATCTTGACCATGTTTGTCCTGTCCGCCGGTATTACTACCCCGTGGACCAGGACTTGGAACTGTTCCGTAGCGACTCTCGCTGTCGTTCCGATTTTCTCGGTCCAGGTATCAGTCCTTTTCGCGTCCTCGAGGGACTTCTGGTCCTTCATAAACAGCCGGAGGTCCCCGCTCGTCAATTTCTTCACCGCTACTACTCCGGGGCATCCGACTCTTTCCACAATAGTCGCGTACGACAGCTCTCGGACCGCCTTCTTCTCTTCGTCGTCCGTGATTTTGACGGTGATCACGTGACTTTGTTGCGGAGCTCTCGGGGGTGCTGCACAATCAGCGCCCGCTGCCATTTGGGCCCACGTCTTCTTCTCCTGTGTGTTGTTCTCCTTTTGGTCTTGTATTGCTTTCTTCATTTCCTTCACCTCCTGCTGGAGGGTCGCTCTTTCCTTCTGTGCACCGAGCGCTTCGCCAAGGACGATTAGGACTGGGAGGGGGGTGGCCCTCGTTAGGGCCTCGTTCTGCAGGATCTGTTGGATCTTTTGGGCTACAGTTAGTTCTCTGGGGGGATTGGTACTCTTTGGATGGTGGTCGGGCGCCTGTTGGCTCCCTAGGGGGTGCTTTGGGGCAGTGTGCGCAGCGGGACGGGGGTCAGGTTGGCCGCCCACCCCCGCCTCGCCGGCGACGTCTGCTCCTCCGCTGCTTTCGATATCATTTCCTCGATGGTTCGTCGCGTCTTTCCTTCCTGTGAGCCTGTGGTTCGCATTTTGGAAGTAGCTCATGTCGAAGTTTTTACGTGTGAAGAGTATATAGCCGACGCTGCAGTAGCGCACAGGGTGCAGCGAGTGAAGTGTAGCCGCCCATCACTCTCCACAACCCGTGTGTCCGAGTGAACGGGGACCTCAGACACGGGATGTGAAAGTTGAACAAAGGCATTATCCACGCTGCTAAGTAGACCTTGCTCTTTGTCTCCCAATGTGCATTGAGCAAAGCGCTCGAGCCCGCGTTGACAGAGCGTAGAGATTTGGAGAAAGAGTCCTGCACGATAGAGGCAGACCAGCGCGAGGCTGTTAATATGGTCCAACATCGGAGCCGCGTACGAGGAGCGCGCGTCAAGTTCAACGCTCCCCATGTAGCGTCAGTCGAAGTAGAGACGGAATGAGGAGGACGATATAGTAGGTTGAATTCGAAATGATCCACTGTGGCGTATCATAGCTTCTCTGCTAGCGAAGTGAAACGACATAAAAGTGGGGGTTTGTGGTCCGGTGCACCGCGAGTGTACTGGACGTCGTCCTTCATAGTGTCCAGAGCTGCCAGCAGAAATTTTACCGTGCGGTAGCAGGAGAAGAGCGATGGTAAATGTGCAGGCCAGGGTCAAGATCACAATCTCCTCTGCCTTCGTCCAGATGTAGAGCACACGCAGACACGCGCCTAGAGTTGTGCGTATCGCAGTCCAAGCAAGGAAGAAGGGGAAGAAGAGACGCTCGACCAGCAGATGCAAGAAGCAGGCTACCAGCACGATCAGTGCGAGCAGGACGTCCAGGCTTAGCGCTGCCGCCACAGTCTCTTGGCACGTGGTGAGGTCAGGAAACACCTCGCAGGTTGCGGGAAAGGAGTACCAGAACGCGCAGAAATACCACGAGACATCTTCCGTAGATGAGAACGTGAAGCCGCATGCGTGTGCAATCGAATCGATCGGCCGATACGGCTGTTTGTGAGCCTGGAATCAAATCTCAACGGCGAATGTTTGCCCGTGAAGAATCGATTGCGCCCAGAACCCCCACCATATGTATGCCCATGAGCCTCCGTGAGCTCTGCAGCCCTCTAATTCATGCGTATACCGCTGACAAGGTGATCGGAGGGCCGTCTTTCAGTCGTATTTTTCGTCATCGAAGACGCCTGATGCCCCTTGCTTTGCTGGACCCGAATCTGAAGACATAAAACGGGTACTGGTCTCTGTCATGTCTGCGCAGTGAGCCTCTGCGAGCGAACAGCAAGACCGGGCCGGCATACTCGGGATCTATTAACAGCCGAACGCTCCGGTCGAGTCATTGTATGTTGCGCGGTTCACTTCGAGAGTCGTTGGCGTACGGTTGTGAGAGCCGATAGGGACCAGATCGATGTAAAGATAGTGCATTTCATCGTCCTTGTCGGCATTGCTTACAATATCACAGTGAAACACCGCAGTTGAGGAGCAGGGTCCATGGTATCCCGCTTGCCCGCCCACTCATCAGGCATGACAGCGTCTGTGGTCGGGATGTTCAGCGGCGACTTGCTGAATCAAGAAGGTTGCGTATTGAACGCCAGCATCCATCCACGGGTTGATCACTTCGTGGACGGCTTGAACTTGTTGCACCATGGCGCCGACGACGGCGACAATGGGGGTAGCTGGATGGGAGCTTGAACGGTCTCCGTCAAGGCGTAGAGTAGGGCGACGAGGTTGCCATGTGTTCGACACCCGATATCCGGTTGCTGACAATCGGAAAGCGACTCCGACCACTTGAGTCCCTCATCCTGCTCAGCAATGGCTTCTTGACTGACGCACACGATGCATATCAGATTGTCGGGTTCCCGCTCTGGGATCTGCTCTTCCTCGTTGCCGATGGGATGGTTCTTTTCGTAATCGACGTTCTGCGCCCATTTGAAATTCACATTCTGCTTCGCCTGCTTTCTGTCCTTCCATAATCTGGAAGGGCCAGTGATGAATCGTATCACGATCCTGCAGACCTGTTTCCTGAAGGCGTCAGCAGAACAATGCTTTGCGGTCGGTAGAAGGGGTTCGTCACTTTCTGGAGTATAGCCAAAGATTTCTGTTCTTCCAGCTGTGAGACCTGCTCACGGAGCTGTGCGATCTCTGGTCGAAACTCTTAATCTCCTGTCTCGGAGGTGCTGGTCTTCGTCTTGGTCCGTCATAATTGCTCGCTGAATTCTGCGATGCCAATGTCGACTTCCAGGATCCTAAGCGTGTCCAGGACCGGCAGAGAGTATCCGGATCGAAGGGACCACCAGCGCAGACTTGATCGCCTCCAATGCTTGTTTTTCTTCCAGTTCTGGACAACGCGGAAGAATTCCTTGGATTGCCGCAAGCAGACACAATAGGGTCGTCCTGCGTCCTCTGCGTCTGTGAGCATAAAGTTTGGTGATGGTACATATAAATGAAAAAGTACAATCGAGTATAAAAGCATGGATGAACAGAGAAAGAAGACGTGAGAGGAAGAGCAGGTCCGTTTTATGAGCAGGAGCATGATGTCAGATACAAACGGCCTTCCATGGAAAAGCAGGATATGCGCTGAAGGCCCATGCGCACGAGCTGGGGCTAGTCTCGGGTTCTCGCAGCAGGCAATCTGCTTGACATCCAGATGCCTTGAATTCTGCTGGCATTCGCGAGATTGAGACGGCGTGGCTTGACACTGGCGCTCGTTGAATGATCCCATTCTTGGTACCTGCGGTCAACATGACGTGGTGCTCAGCTCTATCCGGAACGTGTGCGCAGCTTGTTTGCGCCTCCGGTCCTTTGGGATGCCCTTCAGCTGCCGAGTGTCGCCTATAAGATGCTCGACACCGTGCAATGGCATGTCATGGAAGTACATGTGGCTGGCGTATGGCTCCACCTCGACCGAAACAGCATAATTCCGAAAAAGCCTAGGTGAGAATTTCCGAGATTCCAGGCTGCTATCCGCACAAGAGCCAAGGCTTTCAGCTGAAGTGCCCATGTCAAGCGTGTGCATAGCCCTAGTTGGTGCTAAGATCATGTGAGCAATGGCAGAAGACAAAATTCATTCACCTCGAGGCAGGATCATGCGTGCACGAGCCACGCATGTCTTAAACGCAACATTCACTCTGTACGCGGACAGCTCAATCTTACCATAAGAGAGCTGACAATTCCTTCTCTTTGCTCTGCACATTAGCAAGCCTCTCGGACCAGCAGCCTCGCAGGTAGACCACCAGGGTACAATCGAAACACCAGAACAAGGCACTGAATCTCGGCCAACAAGTACACCGCGGCACTCGACCACGACCACAAGAACACCATCGCAACTCCACAGCAAAGCAAAATAATTCCTACATCATGGACCCCTCCTGGTATGGCGGACATGACCCATACACCCAGACTCGCATGCACGAGCTGAAAAAGCGCGAGCTCGAGTTATCGCAGGTCGAGAATCAAGCTGAGCGTCCGCCACTGCGAGCGCATTACACCGATCAAGGCCCTTACGGCCCGGGCAAAGCCAGTAAGACACCTCTCGAGTCTCGCGACGTGTCTCGCAGCAAACTCAGCGGCACTCAAGACCAAGGTGATACTACAGTTGCCGGACCGTCGAGCTCGCGTCGTCCAGGCCTGAAGAGCTTCTACACCGACCAAGGCGTGTACGGCCCGGGATACGGCGCTGCGTTCGGCAAGGGCGACGCCCTGGACAAAGTCGGTGCTGGAAGCTCCAAGAAACAGCTCAAGCCAGTGCCCGAAGAAGGTGAAGGATTGAGCAGCCGTGAAGATGACCATTCGAGGCCCTCAGACGGAGGCAAAGGCAAGCAGACCGATTTGGGCTTCTCCAGCAAGACGGTTGACAGCGGGTCGTCTTCCTCTCGTCGTCGACCATCGAACAACGGCAACTCTTCAAGCAGCAACGACCGCCCTCAGCTACAGACCCGTCGCTCTCGTGGCTAGATCTAGCTTGTCGATGAACTGAATCTGTTCTGGCTGTTTTAGAGTATAGGAGGACTCGACGACGCATTTCCCGAAGTTTTCAAGATCAAATGATCATCGCCAGCGATAATTCGCATTTCGCCGGACATAATGGCAGGTGCGGTGGTCTTTCAAAAGCTTTGCATTTGATTTGTCCAGGAATCCGGTCGCGTTGCTGTACCTGAAAGACGCGAATTGCATACTCGGCCAAGGGTCGTCGAGGTCTGATCCTCGAGGGTGCTCTTCTACACTAAACATGCTTTGACTTCTGCAAGCAATTTCCAAAAAGCCGCAGTGGCATGTATCTTGGCTACAAATGCCGAGAAAAGCCCTTACTCGCGGTGTCAACGTGCATGTTTCCGTACTCACGTCCCATGGTTTTTCAGTCGTAAGGTCTCCAGGAGTGTTGACCTTGGCTTGCAACTTGTCGGGTCGTGATAGTATGATGGTCAAGGACGTAGCACCTTCTTCTTCATGTTTGCTGATGAGCATGATAGTATAGTAGAAATCGGAAGGGAGATCTGACGTTCCGCAATAGATCAGTGATGGCACGTGTGTTGTCGGATGGACGTGGTTGTACGAGATGAAGTCGGAGGACAAAGGCGGTCTCTTGGCAGGGCACTCGTCCGGTGTTCGGCGAGGAGGGGTCCACGCCAATGCGACTCACCGGACCGGCCAGACGATAAACAGGCACGTCCAAGCGCAGCCACGCAGGAAGCACTTGTTCTGCAGTCGAAGGGACCGTACCACGAAGACAATGGTGTCGCACAGTCCTTCACAGCGCTATTTGAGCACCAGAGGCGGCTCCTACGATGTATGTCCGACGCCCCACCAGCCCTGCGACTGCGAGTCCCCCAAAATTTCACGGTTGGAGCAGCATTGGAGCTTACGCTGAAAAGTGCTGCAGCTGTCGTTCGAGGACGTCGTCCTCAAGGGCCTCGCCAGCGATGGAGGCCTGTTCATCCCCGAAGAGATCCCTCAATTGCCCTCCGACTTTCTGAGCAAGTGGACGGACTACACATTCCAGCAACTGGCCTACGAGATCTTCTCGCTCTACATTGCACCCGACGAGATCCCGGCAGCCGACTTGAAAGACATTATTCAACGCAGTTACGCCTCGTTCCGCGCTTCAGACATCACGCCTGTTGTCACTCTTGACCAGGAGAAGAACCTCCACCTGCTCGAACTCTTTCACGGGCCGACGTTCGCGTTCAAGGACGTGGCATTGCAGTTTGTGGGGAATGTGTTCGAGTACTTCCTCGTGAGGAGAAATGCGAAGAAGGAAGGCAAGAGCAGAGAACACCTGACTGTCATTGGCGCGACAAGTGGAGATACGGGCTCAGCAGCCATTTACGGACTGCGAGGCAAGAAGGATGTCTCGGTGTTCATCATGTACCCCAAGGGCAAGGTCAGCCCCATTCAAGAGGCGCAAATGACTACAGTGACAGACGCAAATGTGCACAATCTGTCTGTGGAGGGCACCTTTGACGATTGTCAGGTATGAAGTATGACTCGCGCCCCAAGGCACCACTAACAGTGCCTAGGATATCCTCAAGACGCTGTTTGCAGACCAGGAGCTCAACTCCACTCACCGCCTCGGTGCTGTGAACAGCATCAACTGGGCGCGTATCCTCGCCCAGATCACCTACTACATTCACGCCTACTTCACGCTCTCACGACAGACCGCAACCACGAATCCAACTGCACGCTTCATTGTCCCAACCGGAAACTTTGGCGATATCCTCGCAGGCTATTTCGCATCCCGCATGGGCCTGCCCACCGACAAGCTCGTCATCGCAACAAACGAGAACGACATCCTACACCGCTTCTGGAAGACTGGATACTACGAGAAACAAGCTCGACACGGCAAAGACATCGAAGGCGGCGGCGCAGAAGTTGAAGATGGAGCAAAAGCAGACCCAAGCGGCGTCAAAATGACCTATGCCCCAGCAATGGACATCCTCGTATCCTCCAACTTCGAAAGACTTCTCTGGTACCTCGCATTCCAAACAAGCACAACGGAAGAAACGAACAGACGCCGCATGGAAGCCGGATCAAAAGTCAAAGGCTGGCTAGAAGCACTCAAGAAAGACGGAGGTTTCGGCGTGGAAAAGGAAATCCTCGCTGCTGCCAAAAAGGACTTCGAATCCGAGCGAGTAAGCGATAAGCAAACCATCGAGACGATCAAGGAAGTCTACAACTGGTCAATACCCGCTGCAAAGCATCAGACAAACAGCAACGCGAAACCAGCGACGACTGGAATGGTTCACGATGGGCATTACATCCTCGACCCACACTCCGCAATCGGTATTGCTGCGTCTCTTCGCCAAGCCCAGACTGTGTCAAAGGAAACACATCTCATCTCTCTTGCAACAGCACATCCCGCGAAGTTCTCGCACGCTGTCGAGCTCGCGTTGCAAAATGTTCCAGGTTTTACATTCGAAACCGTGCTTCCAGAGCAATTCATCGGGTTGGATAAATTAGAGAAGCGTATCACTGAGTCCAAGGCCGATTGGAAGCAAGTGAGAGAGATTGTGGTGAGGCAAGTGGAAGAGGAGCTTAAGGGGCAGAGGTAACTAGCGGAAGTTGGCTTTATTAGCCCTGGCGAGTTGCGACTTCTTCAAGCTACTAGGATACCAAATTCAGTGCAAGACTGGACAACGATGGGAACATATAGATTGATATGAAAGTTCGCAAACGATGTTGCTGTTCTGGCAGCTATGATGTCTCGTAATTGAACATCAAGAACGAAAGTGCGAGAAAGCAGCAACATCATCGAAATTTAGTTTCGATATCCGATCACTATGTTGTGATCTCGTCTGAGCTGCGAGAGCAGGGCGGCCGTAGGCTGTGGACTGCAGGCTCGATCGATTGTATCGAGAGGGTATACGCCTGAGACGATTCACAGCAGAGCTGGGTCAGTCGTTGCACGTCAATTCTGTGCTATTCACAAACGAGCTTCACTGCACCATATAGTGCACTCGGCTCGCTCACTTGTCTTTGCTTCTTCCGAACCCAAAATGATGCTTCTTCTTTTCTTTCTTCTCAGATTCTTTGTCCTTGTGGAGCTTCGCTGGTGTTCCTGCTGCTGGCGCACTAGGTGCACTTCCATTCGGTCTGCCTCCATTCAAATTGATCGCGCCCATTTGCTGTGTCGGGGGTTGCGCATGCGGCGGTCTTTGTGCTGCTTGTGGTACGGGCGCAGGCGCAGGCGCAGGCTTGGGCTTCGGCTGCTCATCAGGCTCGAACAAGTGTCGCGGTGGCTGAGGTTTGGGCATCTCCGCGGGAATATTGAGTCGCCTCTTGTCAGCAGATAAATCGCCCAGTTGCCGGACGAATAAGCTCGGCGTGAGCATGTGTGATGTGACAAGGAAGGTCTCTCTTCCTGTTTGTCTTCCCACTTCGTAGCATGCGCGTGCTTCGGAATATGTTGCACCCCCCGCCATAAAGACTATCACTCGTTGTCGATTTTCTTGCCCCGCGTTGGCTGTCCGCGTCTTCGCCCATGTAGGCTTGGCAGATCGTAGCGAGGCGGCAGCTTGCTGTTGCTGCATTCCGTCATTCATATCAAGCGGTGGCTTGGTGTACGGAAACACTGTTGCATCGAGGTTGTTGGCTGCATGTGCCTCGAGCAGATTTTGGAGCACCGGCTCATATCTACTGAGCGCATACTCCTCCTGGACTGTCATAGGAGGCGGCTTGAGCGGAAACAGGGGTTGTGGTATAGGTCGGGAATCTTTCAGGTTTCGGGTCGTCCGTGCTCCCATAATCTCGAGGTTCTGTATGGCCTCACCATCTTGCGGCGGTAGTTGTGCATGTGCGAGTAATTTCTGAAGGTCGGCTGGGACGAGACCATCTTTCCATAATATGAAGAGCATCAGCAGACGCAGTCGATCTGGTGGTATCACGCCCTCTTGATCTAACGTAGCGACCACTTGCGCTGCAACTCCCTTGGGTTTCTTATACTCCTCGTCAAGGCCAGTCGCAAGTATCTGATTGTACGCATTAGTTGGAGGAATGTACAGGGAGATTCAACTGTGTTGCCCACCTGTTCTACTGACGCCACATCGGGTAGACTTTGCCTCTGAAACCGGTTCATGCTCTCGTTTGCCATACCAAGATGTAATGAATATGCTTCTTTCATCTGTGTGAATTCGGGCAACCCTGCCATCATGTCTTTGATCGTGTTCAAGTGGACGCCTTCCGCTTCCTTGTTGGTGAAGTTGGCGTTGTTCTTGAGGAATGTCTTGAAATCGGACTCGAGTTTCCCTATCACGTGCACCATATGGCGGTGCCTGTTCTCCGCCCAGATCTTGTCCTTTTCTGAAATTTCAACGTCCTTATCTGCCTGGTCGGGCTGACCCTCGTTAACCAGCATGCGATATGTAACTTTATCGCCCTCTTTAATTGGCAGTAGGTCGTGTGCCATCGCTTGATATGTGAATTCGTGCAGTATCGGGGCATAGAGGTCCATCGATCGATCGACGATATATAGGACTCCTCGTGGTCTCGTGGTTGCAGGGGGAAAATCGTCGTGAAACTTCGCATATAAATCGAGCTCGTCCTGCACAAACCTCGCCAGGTGTGAGCACAGAATGCTCGCCTGGTGCGTAGGCGTCCGTGGTCGATAGTATCGTATCGTGGGATATTCTCCGAGAGCCACGCACACTCCAACAACCTGTATTCTCCTTAGCTGTAGTTACACATCTTCCATCCGGCTGCCCTACCTTCTGAGCCAGGTCTTCTAAATGTTGCCTAACGAGGTTGTTGCATGCCGGGTGGTATAGTATGGGGAAACTCCATGGATCTCTGAATGTGATCAAGTGTGATTCCCTCGGGAAGAATTCTACATTCAGCACTTTGAAGAGTGCAATCTGGTCTCGAAGCGGTGATTTGTCGATTCGTTCTCTCAGCGCAGGCGGTAGCACTTGTCCTTGCCGTCAGCATTTCTCCCCTCGTTCCCCGCATAACCAACTCACAGCTCGTCCACACCAAATGCGACCTCCTGTATTTCCGCTTCTCGAAATCTGCCATGACACAATCGACGATCCATGGTTGCGGTGTAATGAGATATATAGCATCGGCGTCGCGGTTCGTTGCTCGTCGATCAGTGATCAGCTCGATGCCTGCCATTTTGTCAGACTGCGTCCCGCCATGAGTCGGTGTCTGCGCATACTCATAATATTCTCGTTGAGGATGACATCTTGGTCGACCACATTGTCGATCAGCTTCCGCGACTGTGGGTCGAGCACGAGCACCTTCCACTGTGCAGAACAAAAGTGTTAGGAGGATGTAGCGAGGGAACAGGATGGTGGATCGTACGTCGTCGCGGGTGACTTGTCGAATGACATTGAGAATGACTTGTCCGTAATCAGTATTTCCTCCTGCAGCATGTTGTGAAGTGCTCACTCTCGCGCTGGGCGTCTATGATGGAGACGCCCATGTTTGGAACTGCGCTGGAGCTGTGTGGCTCACCAACGGCGCTTCAAGGCGGTAATCGTCGCATTCGGTCTGGTGGGCGCGGAGGGTGGGCAGGGGAGAATTCGAGGGCGTCGGTGTGCAGTTGCGGTGAAGCTGCGAGGGTTGTGCCGAGTGGAGTGCGTGGTGGTCGAGAAGTGAACGCCGTTTCACAAAGCGCACGATGCTGCCCGCCCGCACAGAGGACAGGGCACGACAAAAAGCTATGACGATGTGCCGCGGCGCCCTTTGCGGCCCGGAGCTTCCTACGGCATTCCGTAGCTAGCTCTCCAAAAGTTATCGAGGTCGCTTCATGCACATGGCAAACGCGTATCTTTCATCTCTGCCTGGACAGTGGCGCATTCAGCGATGATTGTGCCATCGCGGAGTGGCGCACGATGCATTCGGTGTGACTATCGGGCCCAACTACGCGCCTTACAGCAGAAACGATCCGGCTCCACGGCGAGTGCTCCAGAGCAGCAATGGCAGCAGGAATGGCAGTCGAACTCGCACGAGAGAAATATCATACGCCGAACGGAAGGCCCAAGAGAAGGACGTGAACGTGGACCAAAAATAGCATATCACTCCATCGGGGGCGACAGGTCCGACAACATGGTGAGGAGGACTTCAAGAAAAAAAGCAGACCTCTCGAAATGGGGCATTGGCCGCAACACTGGCTGGAGCATCGGGGGCAGGAGAGAGCAAGATTTCAAGACTGCACTTCAGGAGGTGCTGGCCAAAGTGAAGGAAGATGTCAAGGAAGCTCCTGTACTGGAGCAGATGGCGAAAGACCAACAGGAATGGGATGGCAAAAGTGGACGAGATTTCAGCTTCAGCAAGTTATGGAAGGTATTCACATCCTCGATCATGTCTGGCGCGCAGGGCAACGCTTTCCGCGCCGATGGAGAGAAATCATTGTACAACGACCTCGCCAGCGTATTCCGAGAAAGAGGCAAAAGTGGACTGGAAGATCGCGTCAAGTATGCTTTCTACGGACATGTCACAGGCTCGCGTTT
Organism: Cercospora sojina; assembly: GCA_004299825.1. Classification (NCBI taxonomy): domain Eukaryota; kingdom Fungi; phylum Ascomycota; class Dothideomycetes; order Mycosphaerellales; family Mycosphaerellaceae; genus Cercospora; species Cercospora sojina. The sequence continues at coordinate 1,102,591 of CP036213.1, read as the reverse complement.
CAATGAGTCGGACATCAGAAATCAAAAGGCGATGGCAGACTTGAGATATCCGACAGAATGGTTCCCGGCCACTAGAGCGGTGCATCGCACCATTCACCTCCATGTTGGACCCACGAATTCCGGAAAGACGTATCATGCTCTGCAAAGACTTGAGCAGGCCACGAGAGGAGCATACGCAGGTCCGCTGCGGTTGTTGGCTCACGAAGTCTTCTCGAGACTCAATGCCAAGGGTAAGCCATGCGCGCTGGTCACTGGCGAAGAACGACGCCTGCCAATCGGCGTCACGTCTGTGGAAGCGGGGGACGACAGTCCATACAAAATGACTGCGTGTACTGTCGAAATGATGCCGCTCAACAGAGAGCTGGATGTCGCCGTCATCGATGAGATTCAGATGATCGGCAGCGCTGAGCGTGGTTGGGCATGGACTCAGGCGCTCTTGGGAGTCAAAGCAAAAGAGGTCCATTTGTGTGGCGAGGAACGTACAGTGCCGCTCATCAAAGAGTTGTGTGCGAGCATCGGCGAGAGGCTGGAGATCCATCACTACCAGCGTCTCTCGCCCTTAGCAGTCGCCGAGACGTCTCTTGATGGCGACTTGAGGAGGCTCCGCAAAGGCGATTGCATCGTTTCCTTCTCCGTCATGGGAATCCATGCTTTACGGAAACAAATCGAGAAAGCCACTGGCCGCAAAGTCGCGACAGTCTATGGCTCACTGCCCCCAGAAACTCGTGCTCAACAAGCTCGTCTCTTCAACGACCCCAACAACGACTACGACTTTCTCGTTGCCTCGGACGCTGTGGGCATGGGTCTCAACCTGGCCATCAAGCGCATCATCTTCGAATCATCAACCAAATTCAACGGTATCACACGACAGACTCTGAACATCGCAGACATCAAGCAGATCGGTGGACGTGCTGGTCGCTTCAGAATTGCAGAACAAGCCTCAGCAGGCGCAGCAACAGCAGAAGAACTCGCAGCAGCCAAAGGCGACATTAACCCAAACTCCCCCATCGTAGCCGCATCAGAGACCGACGAACATCTCGGCCTCGTCACCACCCTCGAACGCGTCGATTTTCCCATCGTCCGCTCAGCAATGCAATCCGAGCCCGAACCCATCCGCTCCGCAGGCCTCTTCCCACCGGCTGCAATCCTCGAACGCTTCGCCGGTTACTTCCCCCCAGGAACCCCCTTCTCCTACATCCTCACACGCCTCCACGAACTCAGCCAAATACACACCCGCTTCCACCTCTGCGGCCTCCGCGACCAAGTCTGGATCGCCGATATCATCGAATCCATCGAAGGCCTCTCCGTCGCAGACCGCAACATCCTCTGTTCCGTCCCCGCCGGCAAATCCGATTCCGATATGTGGAAAACTCTCATGCCCGCTTACGCCCGGTGTATCGCCACCCAATCAGGCGGCAATCTCGTCGATATCGAAGACCTACCTCTCGAAATTTTGGAAACGGAAATTCAGGGTACGAGGGAATATCTGAGAGAGTTGGAACGATTACATAAAGGTGTTGTGGCATATTTGTGGTTGAGTTTTCGCTTCGCCGGGATTTTTACGACGAGGAATTTGGCGTTTCATGTAAAGGGGTTGGTGGAAGAGAGGATCGAGAAGACTTTGAGTCAGTTTTCTTTCTCGGAGGCGCAGAGGAGGAAGTTGGCTGCGTTGAGGGAGCAGCAGTTACTGCAGAATTTGGCGAAGAATGCTGAAGAGGCGGAAGAGGAAGGCGTGGAGAGAGAGGTGAAGGATGTTGATAGGACTGGACTTGGGTATGCGGCTCCGGCGGGTGCTCCTGTGAAAGGACGTGATGACGAGAATCAGGATGCGATGGAGCAGTTGTCGAAGGAGCCCCCAGAACCAGCAACCGACGTCACATCGCCGGACCATGGATTCGACCTCGGAGCTCAATTAGATGGCCTCGCAGAACATTCTCCCGTGCCTGCGCAAGGCCACTCCTCTAGACACCTGGAAGAACAGACCAGTCAATTGGGCGGAGGAGACCACTTTGGTGGCGCAAGGGAGGACATTGAAATTGCGGAGCCAGGTCTGGAACCAGACGCCTTAACAGAGGAACAGAACAACAAAGCCGACGAAGCTGTCGCCGGGGATGAGAGCAACGCTTCTGAGACGGAAGGTAAGGAAAGGTCCGAGTCCACAGGTGAGAACAAGGCCGTGTAGGATATGTGTATAGAAGATGGATGTCTGGAAATATAGATGGCGTTTCTTCGGCGCAGTAGAGGTAGAGACGAATGTATGATCAACTACACTCCACAAGACGAAGGTAATAATTTCTCACCGGCCTTGTTGAAGGCCGGCCCATCCATTGCGCAATTGACATATCGACACTCTTCTCGGCATGAGGCCCATCGAAGCTCGCGTAGCGAACTGTGTTTTCGCATTTTCCATGTCCAAGCGAGGCGCATTGCTGCCTGGAGCATCTCGTAAGGCCGTTCTGTCCAGCTGTAATCGGATTGCCAGTCTTTCGCAAGTCCGAATGATGCTGCACTCGCGGCGAGTCACCTGTAGTCAATTGGGGTGTCTTTGAACGCATCTGGCAATGTAATGCAATGATGTTGCGAGAAGGACCGCCTCTGACTTGGCCTCCAGGACCTCACGCTCCAGAACAGCATACAAATTCTTTGATCCAATTCGAATGGCATAGCCCCTCAACTCTTCAACGCCTCCAACCGATTCCTCATCTGCGCCAACGTCTCCTCGTTCTCGAAATCTTCTTCCTCCTCCTGCGCAGGCTGCGCCTCGATCGGCCCCAAAGGCCCACTCGGCAACTGCGGCGTAGCCTGCGTCCTGTCTTTCAACACCTCCCCCAAAATCTTATCCACCTCCGCCTCGGCCTCCTCATCCTCATCCTCCAACACGCCCTGATCCGGCAAAGAATCCCCGACCATCTCCTCAATAATGCCCGCCTTGACCAACTCCTGACTCAACTCCCTCATCGTGCCCGTTAATTCCGGAAGTTTCACCAACATGTTCACATCCTTCATAATGCCCACGGAATTTTTAATCCCGCCTTCGATTTTTTTCATTGCAAAGGCTTCATTGACTTGCATTCCGACGGATTGGAGAGTTGCTTTACTGGTGGAGAGGCGTTGTGTTTGTTTTCGGACGCGGAGGAGTTCTTTGGCGAAGATGCGGGTTTCGGCTCGGGCTTGGGTTGCTTGAGAGGGGTTGCGTTGGGCGCGTTTGGAGGCTTGGAGGATGAGAGATTTGGTTTTGGATTCGAGGGCTTTGAGGTTTTGGAGGTCGCGGTCGAGTTTGCGGGTGTTGCTGCGGAGGAGGGAGTTGCATTTTCGTTTCTGCTCCTCGGGGGAGGGCCCGTAGAGGAAGCGTCGGGCGGCGTCCATGGTGGGAGCGTTGTGTGTGAGGGGTGGCTAGGGGAATGGCGGGTGGGCGAGCATGCACGAGGTGGGGTCGCAATGGTCGCACCGACTATGCGCGGCAGTCGAGTGGAGCGGGATCTGAGCGAGGACGGTGACGGTATTCTTCATGTGATCGAGACGGCGGGCTGGGAGTGAAGTGTGTCGTCACCGAGCTCGGCGGATCCTCGTGCCTGATCTCACTCGGCCCGGCAGCTCTCAGCCCAGCCTTGCCTTCCTCGCAGGCCGCAGAATATGGTGCAGACTGGCTCACACTGGGACCGAAGCAGAGGAAGGGGAGTCCCGTCAGTTTCGTCGGTAGCACTGCCACTCTTCTGCTATGTGAGGCGCAGTCGCGAGATGATGGCTCATGCGGGAGGCTGCCCCACCTCAACTCCCGCGCATTGGCCCAAGCGTCCGGAGGTTCTACAAGCTTCGATATGTGGGCAAACGGTGCCTTGACGTCTTGCACCTCGAATTTCCAGCTGAACACGACTAAACCACCTCCCCTCCACCACCACTCCAATCCAACCTCACACCACAACACGCCCCACGAATACCGGTACCTGTACAGACTTCCGACCACACATCCACCATGAGTGCGCAACCGAAAGACACCACCGACGCAAAGGTCGGCCCCCAGACTTTGACGCCCGAAGGTAGGAAATAGCTCCCCACGCGAGCAGTGGTTGTAGCTGGACGCCCTGCAGTAAACGCCTGCCAACGAACTCGCCGACCGCCCGCGACCTGTGGGTCATATTCTACGCACATCCCGTCCTGCGAGGCGAGAAAATCAGGGCGAGCGCATACACCGACCGGCGTCTGCGGGCACTACAACCACTTCTGTGTGCCGAGCACGTGTCGCAACAGACTGCTGACATCGTATAGTCACCTGGGCACAACGCTCGAGCGCGTCTGAGGCGGAGAAGAACCACATCTTCCTTGCCATCAACGTGCCTGATGTCGACCCAAAGAAGATCAAGCTCGACATCCAACCTTCATCGCTCACCTTCAGCGGCTACTCCGAATCCAAGAAGGCCGACTATGGCGTAACGCTCGAATTCTTCGCCGAAATCGACCCCTCCGCCTCCAAGATCCACCACTCTCCACGTGCCATCGAGCTCGTCCTACAAAAGAAGGAACTGAAGGCAGAGTACTGGGATCGCCTGCTGAAAGACAGCAAGAAGGTTCACTTCCTCAAGACCGACTTCGACAAGGTAAGCGATATTGACTACCCCCCATTTGCCTCTGCCCGAACTCTGGCAGTGCTAGCAGTGCAGCCCCAACTGCCTCCCACGCCACCCTGCACTCCTGTTCCCGCGGCTTCCTCATTCGAAGCCGCCACTTTTCCGTCATTAAAGCCTGCTCACCGGCCACCTGCACACGCACCTTTTCTTGAACAATCCCGACTCAACTGTGCTTCTACTTACGTCGGCGTGATCGCCTGTTGGTTTACTGTGCTAACCTTTGCGCTTTGCAAACAGTGGGTGGACGAGGACGAGCAAGACGAAGTGGCAGATGATGATGACTACATGTCGCGCATGGGAGGCATGGGCGGCATGGGCGGCATGGGCGCCGATGGCGGCTTTGGAGGCATCGACTTTTCGAAACTCGGAGGCGCAGGAATGGGCGGCATGGGAGGTGAGGACGATGAAGACGCCGAAGATGACGATGAGGAGATGCCCGAACTCGAGGGCGAGGATGATGCAAAGGAGGGTGCTGCCGGCGCGGACAAGGGCAAGGCTAAGATTGAAGAGGTTGCATAAGCTGCGACTCTTTTGAACCACACCGCAAAAAAAGGTGTGTTGTATGAGAGATGATGCGTGAGGCAACGATCGGCAAGGTCTCGACGGATAGCGCTAGGCATTGTCCGCAACACCACGAATCGCGTCGATTCTGTCCTCGTGGCTGCAGTCCGTTGTGGCCATCCGAATCGAACGAGAAAGACCGACCTTGCCTACCATTCCCAAGACGACCATTGCATAGCGAAGTTCGGCGCAATGTTGTAACAATGCTTAGACGATCAGTTAGGCATAAAACGTACATACAAGACGCTTCGAGAAAAAAATGGAAAAGAGCGACAAGTCTAGTCTTTTCCTCCTCCACAAGGTCCGTACAAGAAGACATTTGCCATTCTGCTAATTGATTCACACGTATTAAACATCTACACTACCTGACCCCACCCCTCTCATCTCCCCTATAAAGCGCTTCAATCCCATTCGTCGGCTGCGAAGCGATCCTCCCATCATTCGAATTTGTCCTCTCAACATCCAACCCTCCCTCCTCCTTTACCTTCTTCCCCTCCTCAAACTCATCACTACTATCCGTCGCCCTCCCAGCCTCCACACCCTGCGAAACTCTCACATCATCCGCTCCCACCAGAACCTGCGGCGCATAGCCTCTGTTGCTCTCTTCCCGTCTCTCCGCCGGTATCAGAGGATCCATCCATCGAGGGAAAATGAGCGTGCTGGCGACAGTCAAGATCGCAAAGTGAGAAATTGCGAAGGCGAAAATGACGAGCGGGTCGACGCGCTGAGCGGAGAAGGAGGGATAGCTGAACGAGAAGACGATTGCGAGGATTGGCATGGAGATGTAGCGGAGGCAGATGGCCCAGTACCAGGTAAGGGGCCAGTTTTGGCCTTGGGCGACGGAGATGTTGAGGTCACGTTTTAGCTGGTCGCCCTGTGGAAGCGAAAGGTGTTAGAGAAATGATGACTCGGGAGAGGGTTTCGGTGAGGGGAAGGGAGAGGCTTACGGAGTAGAAAGCTAACCACCAAAGACGGGCTAGAAAAGCATTGCGACCCCAGAATCCGGGTGGTTTGGAGTCGGGGATTTTGCCGATGAGGGAGGAGATTGTGACCATCAAGAAGAAGAATCCGAAACCTGCTCCGATTCCGCCGCCTATGCTGGCCATGTGAGCGATTATGAGGCCGAGGAAGTGTCCGCCGAGGAAACCGACTTGGTGGATTCCGAACGATACGAGTCCGACTTGTCCGATGACATCCTGGCTACGATAGATGACGGTTGCTCCGTAACATTCTGCAAAGACGACAAATGGCAGGACAATGTTGTTCGTGTTCATATCGATGGCATCCAGCAGCTGAGGTCCGAATTGGGTGTTGTACATCATCGAGACCAGGAACGCGGTCAGGGTACAGGCCGTTACAACGTACACTCGCGGCATCTTTCTTCCACGGTCCGTATCGCAGAGGATGGAAACCACGGTGTCCAGTTGGACGAAAGCCGAGCTCACCGCCAGGAGGAATAGAGTGAAAAAGAACACCACGGACCAGAATTGCGCTGCTGGAAGTTGTGCCAATCCCTCCGGCAGCGTGATGAATCCAAGAACAAAGCTCCCAACTCTTCCTTGAATCTCAGGAGTCAGACCCATAAATCCCACAATCGTAAAGACTGCGAACCCGCACGAAATCTCAAACAACGAATTGCAACAGCAAATCAAGATCGCATCCTGAACCGCATTCGCGTTGTTCGCATTATACGACGCATAAGCCGTATAATACCCGAATCCAACTCCCGTGGAATAGAAAACCTGTCCCAGCGCATCCTGCCAAATCTGTCCCGCAGCGAGTTGTCGCCCGTTGAACTCGCCCACATACAATCGAATTCCATCGATGGCTCCAGGAAGCGTCGCACCTCTTATGATCAGCACCAAAACCATAATAATCGGCAAACCCATGGTAACATAAACGACCTTCCCCGTAACCCTCGTGCCCCCATAAATACAAATCCAAACGACAAACCACGAAAAAGCATTCCAGCCGACTTGTTCCCCAATCATCGCCATTCCAGGATACGACATAATGGTATTCGTCTCCAGAGCTTCCGCAAGCGGCGGAACAGCATCAACACGTCCAAGAACATCCCTCTCATAAAACTCCTCCAACCGTCCCTCCCACGGCAAAGGACTCTCAAAACTGCCTCGAAAAAATCTCATAACCCACGATAACATCGGAACATAATACAACACCACCAACAACGTCACCCACACATTTCCCAACCCCGCTCCTCGGGCTCTTTTATCCACTGCATTATACGCCAAAACCGGTCCTCCTCTCAAAGAAGAACCTAGCGCGACCTCGAGGATTAGGACGGGGATGGCGAGGGCTCCGAGGGCGAGGAAGTAGGGAATAAACCATTGGAGACCGTTGTTGTTGAAGACTTGGGAGGGGAAGCGGAGGAGGTTTCCGAAGCCTATGGCTCCGCCCATGGAGGCGAGGACGTAGGATGTGCGGGATTGCCATTGATCGCGGCCGTCTTCTGTTTTGGGGTTGGGTTTTGTCATGTGGTGGCCTAGGGCGGAGGGCCATTTTAGGGGGTTGGATGGGATGCGGGAAATCCGCGCGCGGAGGGGTTGCAGGGGATTCTTCATGGTTGCTGTGTGTATGTCGTTGTCTTTTTTTTTCTCCCCCGAGGGAAGTTATTGTTCGGTTCGTCTTGAGGATCCGATACTCTGGTCTTGGCGTGGTGTTTTCGATATACTCGCGTGTTCACTCCATGAGTGCTATTGAGATCTGGAAGGTGTTCGCGTGCGCCCGAGATCAGGGATCGCGCGGAGCTTCGTTGGGGATATTTATGAGCGCGAGCTCATGCTGCAGGATCGTGTGCAGCATTGTTGCTTCCTCTTGTTCTTGCGCGTATGTGGCCCAGCTATCTGAGAGCCAAGTCATAGGCCCGCGGAGGCCAAGCATGTTGGCAGGCTCGTCGCGCGTCATTGTGTAATGTACTTGAAAGAAGCGAACCTCAATTTTGGAAGGCAAGAATATGGAGTAGGCCGATGATAAGAAATGCCATGTATCGCGTGGGCGAAGTGTGTTCTTGGTAGTCTGCTTTGGACTTGGTAAGGATGGAGTCTGGCGATGCTTGGCGTATGGTGCAGTCCTTCATTGCGACTCACGAGCGCACTACATATCACCTGGTCCTACGTCAGCGCTCAGTTGAATTGAGGTGTATTATCCTCAAAGGGAACCACGATACTCAATTCTTAGAGGCATATCGAGATGAATTGGGGTCATGGCATTGGCACGTGAAAGAGCATGCATGCGGCACAGCACTTCTCGGTACACCAAGACCTTGACCATATCCGAGATATTCGTATTGGCCCAAGCAGAGCTCAGAGATTGATACCTCCTTCCGTTTGGATAGTGGTGTGTACCCCTACGAGCACGCATATTCCTCTGCCATGGACCTGGGCGCCGGTCTGTTCGGCGCGCTCCAAGTCCGCAAGAGTGGGCTCATGACTTCGCGCTGCTGCATTGATTTCTGTCGTTTCGCCATGTCTCATTTCTGAACTTCATAGCGCATTTAGATCTGTTTGCCGTACTCGCGTCGCCTAGGTCATGCCGCAAAAACAAGCGAGCGAATTGCTGTAGTGAGCCGAATCATATCGTCCTCTCATCATGCTTACCGTTTTACCAGGTCTGATAGGCCCGTGTCGTGGGGCATTGCGAAGTAACACATGCCATACCATTTGGGGCCGGGATCAATCCCAGCTAACTTTTCTTTGACATTGTGCTGTCATGTCCGGCGGTACAGGTCTATGTGTGCTATACTCCAGAACTCGAGCCGCCAAGTCCTTCTACATCTGTGACAGGCTGCTCGGGCATCGCAAACATGGGCACTCGCTTCGGCTGGCTCGATACCACATGTGATGAGAGGTCACAAGGAGAACCACCGTGCTCGCTCAGATGCTCGTCTCGGCTGCTGCCACGCCTGAGCTGCACGCCACTTCCAGAATTTAAGCTGATTGACGCTGAACGCCTAGTCGCAGTTGGAGGATAGCGATTGGGATCTGCTCTTTCTGGAACGCGTTCAACAGTGCCACCAAACATGCTAGGCGGTTCATGCTGTGGCTGCGATGATGGTGTTCTGGTACCATGAGGGATGGCCGCCGGTATTCGTGGTGATGGGTTCTCGAACCCTTTATTCAGTACTGGTGTTGGTGTGCGGCCGTCGTTGAGAGCCTTGACTTTCTCGCGAACATTTTCAAGTGCCTCAGGATCGTGCTCATACGGTGAACGATCGACTGGACTTGGCTTGGGATGTGACGAGCTCATTCTTCTATCCTGCGGAGTTACCATTAGCGGAGGCGGCTTTGCAGCAAAGAAAGGACTCTCGCCATCACCATTCACAACTGCGTCCACCTCCGTCTGCTTTTGTTCCTGAACATCTTTCGCCGACTCCGATGTGGTTGTTGAGCTGCTCTTCTTCCGCCTCGCGTCGGCTATTAGCCGGCTAAAGTCATCATTGTGTTTTCTCGAGTAGGCAGCGCCATCGAAGTCCTTACGCATGACAGCATGCGAGAGCCCGTTCCCTTGCGGCGCCTTCCCGCCTTGTGTCTTTTCCCAAATGTCCAGGTCACGCAGCAGATCTCGTCTCGATCTAGGGCTGTTGGAGTCACAGTTCGCATTCCAGATATTGACCCATTCCCGATGGCGATTGATCATGAGTTGCTTCGTACCGAAAGCTGGCAGTCCTTGTTCTTTCAATTTCGCGGATAGTGCCTTATCTTTGAGCATGCCGTAATTGAGCTCATTGATGCGATCTTGAGGCCGCGCTCCTTGCCCTGACGGGGGCCGTGATGAGACGAACCCATTGAGCGGTGTTCTTGATTTCGCTCTGCTCGCTTGCTTCTGTTCATCCTCGCACTTGTCCAGGTGGTTGAAGACTTCGGCCTCCTTCATGCGTTTCCCGCACCCTAGAGGACACTCGACAAGACCATCTTTTGGCGGCGATTCTAGTTTGTATTCTTCCTCAGCCTCCTCATCACTATCATCAATCTCTATCGCCTCTTGCTGTGAGCTCTGGGATGCAGCAATGCGCCGGCTCTTAGCTCTCGTCGTCCGCCTGCTTTCTTGCACCTCTGCTATATCATCGGAATCTGGTATGATCGGACGTTTCCGCTTGCCAGTCTTCTTCGGCGTCGCAGTCTCCTGCTGTGGCTTTCGCGCCACTTCCAGTGCGGTCGGTCTTGCATCCAGAAAAGTTGCGACTACTTCTTGAATGGCCCAATTATTGCGCAATTTGCTTGCTTGATCTGATGCCCGACAAGCAGGGCATTTTCCATCTGCCGACAATGAGGTTCGTATACATCGCGAGCAGAAGGTGTGGTTGCAGCTCGTAATCATCGGGGTGTCGTAGAATTCCTTGCATATTTGGCAATGCAATGCATTTTCGAGCGGCGCAAAGGCTTTCAGCGGCGTCTCGAGCCAGTCGGTACTATCGGGCACGTCGTACGCATCGTCCATAGTGGTGTGGGATGTTGTCGGCGCGAGAAAGCGAGGACGTGGTGTCGAGGACGCGAAACAGACGCGGTGTTGAGCGCGGGTCACGAGAAACAGAGTTGTCAAATGACGAAGCATCCGGAAAAGGGAACCACGACGAAGCAACTTCACTACTGCTTTTGATCGACAGTCACAATCCTTCCGCCTGTTCAGGCGCCCAGATTCACCTCGTGTGTAATCGGAGGCCTCTTTCTAACCATGTCGATTCTCCATCTCAACCCTTGCAAGCACTTCGTATCACTGCCACATCCAAGCCTCAATCTGCCGCAATTACGTAGCAGTCCATTTCAGTATAGGCTCGTAAAGCAAGCATGGCCACAACAAGCACGAATTGATATGAGTTGGCGAAGCGCAGCAGGTCATTCTGAAAACCCATCCATGCCAACTACTTTGTTCATCTCTACGGGTTTCTCCAAAGACAATTGCCAGAAGAGCACAAGGCGAGGACAACATGTCTGAAGCGCTCATTCACTGTGCCCGGAACGCTTGTGCAGATATATTCACCTCACTCCGCTGGGCACTCTCTCGCGCTCCTCTCATTCTATTGACATGTGCTCAAAATCCCGTGGGGACATTGAATGGCCTCTTCAGCTCCATCGACTTTTCCCTTCGCGAAGTCCTTCCATGGCTCTCGCACGCACTCAGAGACGCGGCGCGGTTCCTCATAATCAAGGAATACTGGGCAAGGTATAATCAGTGGAAAGGCTTTCGGACAGAAGCTCGAAAACGAACGCAACGAGCATTGACGCCTGACGGGTTCCGCAGAACAGAACAGCAGGCTGGCAGCCTCTTCTTGACGAGACTTCCTTCCGAAATTCGCAATCAGATCTACGAGCTGTGTTTCGAGCATCAGAAGCTGCTCGTCGTGCCCATTCAACGGCAACTGCATACGAGATTGGTAACCTTTTCGGCCGGAGGCAAACACGACCATAATCCAGACGACCTCGCAGTCTGCAAAAATCTATTGGGATTGCCATTGACCTGTAAGCAAATGTGAGTTCGTTATTTCTTGCTACAGAAGTCAGAGTATGATTCGAGAGCGCCTGAGCTTAGTGTATGGTCAGCTACTCAGAGACAATCGACATGCTGTACTCCCGAAACACATTTTGCTTCATGCAGCCCGAGCAGATTATACCTTTCCACAAACAACTCTTGCCGCGACGCTGGAATGCCATTACATCGATCGAGTTCGACAGCGAGCTCTACCACCGCTTACGCAAAGTGAATATGGACCTTCCAGCCCACATTTTTGTCAAAGGATCCGCGGCATGGCTTAAATTCTGGTCACTCGTCAATACAATGGAGGGCCTTGAGCAAGCGATTATCACGAGAACTCCACTCGGCTTCCGCTTTGAAGATTTGGCTGCGATGATGCAGGTCAAAAAGCGATTGGAAGGGTTTGATGTCTATCTGGCCGAGACACAGATGATGTGCGATCCGGTTGATGTCGACTTGAAGACTGCTCATTTCAAGTTGTTCCTGCCTAGTGGGCAACGATATCTGGCGGATCCGCCTCTATCTGGCCCCGCAGGAAATTACGGTGGAGTCATGGAGCAAATGCATCAAGCTTGGTGGCAGATGTGACAGTGGCTGCGGGAGATGAGGTACTGAGAGTATGTGAAGAGCAAAGTCGAAGTTGACAAATTGGAAAGTCACAACCGTTTCCCCGAGCTATCTACGGCTTGCAAATTTCGTTCAACTCCGACTATGCAGTCCACTGTATGACGATGAGAGTCTCCGAACGCGGTCAAGCCCCAACCGCTTGTGGCCAGCACATGGAATACAGGCGGGGTCTATCTCGCCAAGTCCACCAATCCAACGGCTGTGCTGTGATAAATGACCTTTGTCCAGACCGCAACGACGCAACCTGTCGCAAGACACAAGTCCCAAAATCAAAACTTGTGACTTCAACCCGTCAAGACTGCATGCTGCAATTCTCAATCACAATTCATCACCCCACTCCGCACTCGCCGATCATCTCCGCACACGGTAAACTCCGCGACGCGTGAAGAAAAAAAGACAGGGCGAGGTGAAGTCAAAGTAGACTACATTCGTTAATCTAGTTCACGTGCAGAGTACCCTCTCAAAGCGACTTTGACAGGACCTGTGGAGCCCATCTGGACCGACCTTGACGGCATGGCGTCCGTAGTTAATACATTTTACTCCCCGCCAGGGCCGCTACGGGTGACGTGCACAATGCTCCTGAATTGATGCGGGGGCTTGAGAGGCTATTGTTTCACAATGTCCGTTTTCTGTCAATGGTGCTTGGCGGTTGCTTCTTCTTTTTCACATCTTGACCGTTGGTGGTGGGATGTGAGATGTGTCGGCAGCTGCAGAGGTGGTGGCGTTTGAATGCCCGTTTGTCAGTAGTGTGTATTTTGACATGAATTCTCGAATCTCGTGCGATGGGATTGGTTGGCATTTGTGGGTTTGTGCATGTGAATACACCGCTCGGACAAATTCCTGCTTCATTTGTCCAAGGCTGATCTAGGGTCTTTGATAGCTCTAGCGGCGAAGTAAGGTTGCGGTACGCTATCGCATAGGAAGCTGTTAGCTGGTCGCGCGCGGTGCCATCCCGCTCCCGTTTGCCGCATCGCGAGCAGTTACTGTATCTTTTGTTACTGAGAGATAGAACAACCGAAAGAATGCGCGAAATGGTAGGTAATGGGCCCAGCTCATCGGGTCAGCTGCGGTAGGCAGAGCAGCCATATCACAGGTGCTGCGTTGGCACGCGTCGAAGGCATTGTCATGCTTGAACGCGTAGCTGCATACAGCAGTGACAGATCGGCAGTCATGCCACTAGGCAAGCTATCCCGTGTGCTGGCATTATCGATTTTACCAGTTCTCTGTCGCCCGTTCCTGCGTAATAGCGTTGCTGCTGGAAGCTCCGAGGGGTCGAAAGACATGGAGATATTGGCAATGTCTTCTTTGACATCGAGCGCCATTTGTCACCTGTATCTTGTCTCGACGTGCGTTCGGTATCATACCAGGCTGCACGGTTCAAGGCTACCATTTGTCGATCCGACAAGCCAAGAAGCATCCAGCCACGTTCTGGAAATCTGTTGGCGTACGACAGCGAATTGTAGGTTGCTCAAGCCATGTAGAGTGTGAGGCTCGTATCAGGTCGTGATCGTCGAATGCGAAGTTAGGGATCGCACAGAGGCGCGCGAGGCTCACATGTTGGGCATTAGTCCAGATCGCAGCACGCAAATCTGTCGTCAATGACACAAAGGTACGATCCATAGCACGTGCATCTGATTCGTCGCGGCGCAATCGCACGGGCTGTAGGGACTCTTTAAGTTTTGGCGATGACACCCATCTGCAAGAACGGCACCGCCCACCAGCCCGGCGGGATGACAAGAGCCACGAGGTGTAGATACTTGAGTGGTCCTTTCGGTTCGGCGACCAACCTTCTTGTTCGGGTGAGGGGCAGTAGCGCAGAGCGGATCGCCGACGGAAATGTCTTCGGAGAGCCATCGGACTCCCGCCGGAAGGCTGAAGATAGCAAGTTGCTGGAGGAAAGAACGTGGCTGCGAGAGCCGGGAAAGCAGTAGGAGCCGACGAGGCGTGTTCGCGCTGGTCATCTGACGGTCCACTTCGCTGTCAAGTGCGCGTACAGGTGTGTGTTCCCGTTGCGGATTGCGGTGGCCGGCATAGTTCACGTCGTGGACGGCGGGCGCGAAACGCGTCGATCTGGCCGCGCTGGTCGTGAGATTCAAAAAGTTGGGGCGGACGGAAGCGCTAACTCAAGGAGGAAGCATGTCTGCCTGACGCAGCGTGCAGGAAGTTAGAGCGGTCAGCGCAGCTGCAGGTACGGCCTCGACACAGACGCGTGGCGCGGTGGCAGAGGGCTGAGACTGTCCCCGCGCTTGGCCGGTGGACGAATCGCTGGAGCGGGCGTCGGTTATGATTGATACAGCCAGCCCGCCCTCCGACACTTGACGCTGCGTTGCGCCGTGTTTCAATAGAATGCCGATCGGGTAGGTCCGCGCGCCCCCGAGAGCTTGGTACCGTGAGTTCCTGTCCGGGCGGGAAGGTCTCGGACCAGCGAAGCCTATGGGCACGCCCGGTAGCGAGTGGAGACGGGCGACGGGCGTTGTCGAGAACAATCGAGAAGCACGCACGCACGCACGCCCTTCGCTCGCCGCACTCGCTGCAGACGCGCGGGCAGGCGGCGGCGGCGGTGCGGTGATGCGCGGGCTGGGCTGGGCTGCGCGCGTCTCTCGTGCTCTGGACGATTGATGGTGGGAGATGTACGAGACAGGGAGTACCTGCAGGGCGCTAGGATTGCCCCTTTCCCGCGCGAGGCGAAGCTGAGTTTCGCTGGCGCAGACAGCCTGACGGCGAGAAAGGCGGCCGGCAGTGGCACGCGCGGTGAACAAGACACGCACCAGAAGTACGTGCGCGCGCGCCTGTGCTCCTTCTCCTCCACTGCCCATTGCACTGTGCAGACGGTCTTGCATTTCCCTCCACGATCGAGTTGCGCGCTGCTGCTGCCCGGCGCCGGCATTCACTGCGCGCGGTCCATATCGATATTGACGATCGCCGGCGCATGAAACACCACAGCTCCATAGGCTGGCCTTCCTTGTCCCCCATGCAGATGCGTGGCAACGCCGTAATAATCCTCTGAAAAACGGCCGTCGGCCGCCTTGCTGCTGTCGCGAAACGTCGACACCACCCGCCATCCTCCGCGCCCCTCCACCTCCGCCAGCGACGCTTTCGCATCGATTCCCGACACTCGCTCGGCTCGCCCGCCTCGCCGGCGCCGACACACGACGTGGGGAGGTGAAACACGCGGACTGGAGAGCGCGCAGCTTCTAAGCGACGACCACCCCGGTCTCGCGTTGCCTGGCGGGAGGCTCGTCGAGACTGCGAGATGCCCCTGTTCGGGAGTGCAATGGAAGCTCCTCTTTCACCACCACCGCAGTCGCCGAATGCCATCCAGCGGCCGCCCACCGCGAACATGCGGACCACTCACTCGCGGACCCAGAGCCGCATGTCGGCCAGCCGGGGCAGCGACGAGGACGCCTCGCGGACAGCGGTGAAAGTTGGTTCGTACACACCGCACGCTTCCCTCATGCTCCACCACATTTGCTAACCGCAGAACGATACAGCTGTGCGTGTGCGACCGCCGCTCCGGGCTTCCGATCCCGGATACGACCTCATACCGCAGCGATTTCGAGAGAGCACCTGCAATGTGCCGACTCCCAATAGCCTGTCCGTGCAGTCACCACAGGGGAAGAAGCTCTTCGTGTTCGATCGAGTATTCGACGAGACGACCGACCAGGAGGGCGTCTGGGAGTACCTGAGCGACAGTGTGGCGTCGTTCGTCAAAGGCTACAATGTCTCGATCCTCGCCTACGGCCAGTCGGGTGCCGGCAAGTCATATACCATGGGCACTGCGGGGCCCTCCGAGCAGAGCGAGGCAGAGGTCAAGGGAATTGTGCCCAGAGCTGCCGAAGCGCTGTTCGAGAAGCTCAACGGTGGACAAGGCCCTGTAAGGGCCTCTGGACTGCAAACGCCAAAACGCTACTCCACTCAACCCCTGCCGAACTACCTCTCTCTGCAGAAGGCCAACCCAGCCACCAAAAATTGGGAACTCCGGGCGTCGTACGTGGAGATATACAACGAACAATTGCGGGATCTCTTGATCCCGGAATCTGTGCCCCACACGGAACGTGGCCAGGTTGCAATTCGGGAAGACACGAAAGGTCGGATTATGCTCACCGGTTTAACCCAAGTCCCAATCAACTCGGTTGAGGATATGCTAAACGCTCTCAACTTCGGGTCGCAGATCAGGCAAACGGATGCAACTGCGATCAATGCCCGTTCCTCACGTTCACACGCAGTCTTCAGCTTGAATTTAATCCAACGGAAGCAGGGCGATGCGCCCCTCACATCTAAGCAGGACAAACGGAGATCAGTTCCGCTTGCGGAGACCAACGGAGGCGATAGCATTGTCACTTTGGACAGCAAACTACACTTCGTGGATTTGGCCGGTAGCGAACGTTTGAAGAACACCGGCGCTACGGGAGAAAGAGCAAAAGAGGGTATCTCGATCAACGCAGGTCTGGCCAGTCTCGGCAAAGTCATCTCTCAGTTGTCGGCGAAGGGCGGCAGTGGCCACATCTCATATCGCGATTCTCGACTCACACGATTGCTGCAAGACTCACTTGGAGGCAATGCCATCACCTTCATGGTCGCCTGTGTGACGCCTGCGGTCTTCCATCTCAGCGAGACGCTAAATACAGTCACCTATGCTCAAAGAGCTCGCGCGATCCAAAGCAAACCCGAAATCCAACAGAGCCACGAAGAGACGGACAAGCAAGCCGCCATTGACCGGCTGCGGGCTGAAGTCAGCTTCCTGCGCGATCAACTTCGCCACTCCGAGCATACTTCTGGACGCATCTTAGATGGCAATGACCGCGGTGATAGATCGCGAGGTCGTGAGAACGAACTGCAATCGCAATTGATGGACATGCAAGAACACTACAATGCCCTCAGTCAGCGGCACGCTAGGCTCATCGCTGAGATTACAAAGACGCGAAGTGGTGAAGACAGCGATACTCCGATCCTCAACGAGGCGATTGGCGAGAACGTCAGCGAACGCATCCAGCGATCGAACTCCTTCGCCGAGGCCGTCGAGCAAGTTGTGCTTGAGTACGAGAAGACGATCCAAACTCTTGAGACGTCACTTTCTCAGACGAGATCCTCTCTTTCAAGTGCAGAAAGCACGCTCCTGGAGAAAGAGACACGATTAGCATATATGGATACTATTCAGAAGCAGCTGCAAACGCGGATCGCAAAATACATGGAGCGAGAAGCCAACAATGACTCCTACACCCGTGATCTGGAAGAGAAAATGGAAGGCGCTTCCTCGGAGGAAGACCGCAAAGACACCATGATCAATGAGCTGCGAAAGGAAATCGCGCGAGTCCGGGACAGCGAGGGCAATGCCGAAGAGTACATCTCCACACTTGAGGAGCGTCTGGCCGAAGCGGAGCAAGATCAAGAGATCATGCAGCGTGAGATCGACCGTCTTGAGCACGTGGTGGAGCGGCAGAGAAGCATCGGCAGACTTGACAATCTCTTGGGCGAGCTCGATGGCATGCGAGAGGCCCCGACGAACGGTCGTGCATCAAGTCGCTCACCTGAGCCTGCGGCGTACACGAACGGCCACAGCGATGGCTATGACCCATTCCGGGATAGCTCGAGTGTCAAGGCAGATTACGTGTCCGACAAGGAGGACACGCAGAAGTTGTCGGTCGCTGGAGAAGAACTGAAGAAGACGATCACTGCAGAGTCTGCGCGCACGCCAGCGCAGGATGACTTTGTGGCCGAAAAGCTTGAGAACCTGACACAGGAGTTCTTCGACTTGAGATCCGAGCACGAAAATGTGTTGACTGACTACGATAACCTCCAACAGAAGTACAGGACAGCTCTGGAGACGCTCGCGAAACTGGAGTATGGCAAGGAGGCTGAAACGAAGGCGCAACCGGAAGAGGAGTCGACTGCTGCGAGCAGTCGAAGCTCTTTTTTAGCAGAAGCGGGGATGAAAGACGAGGACAAGGCTACCGAAGGGCAGCTTTCATCCTCGCGGTCATCGCATTCGGAATTGTCCTCGCAGCAACCGTTGAATGGTGCCTCCGGAGAGAAAGCGAAGGAGCCTTCGGGCGATGAGGCTCAGCCGAGCCCGACTACTAGCGAGCATCAGCAGGTCCTCCTCGAGATGGAGACTCTCAAAAAGCTACATGCAGAGAAGGAGGTTTCCGTCGCGGAGCTCACCAAGAACTACATGAGTCTGGCGCAGCGACACGAGACGACATTGAGCCAGGTCGAAGAGTTGAAGCAAGAGGTGCTCAACAACAAGCGATCGTCGTCACCAGCATTCCCATCGTCTCCAAGCTTCGGCTCATCTCCTGGACTTCCTCCCAAGGGTTCATGGAGAAGAAGATCAGAGGAGATCCTTGGCAGCAATTCCGATCGAGCTTCGAGATCATATGTGTCGCTGCGCACGATGGCACTCAATAACTTCGAGGATCAGGCCGATGTGCGACACACGTTCGAGCAGCACCTCAACACGGTGATGGCTGAGCTTCATTCGCGATCCGAGCGTGTGCAGACACTGGAAGGCGAGATCGTGACTCTGCGCAAAGACATGGAACAGAAGCAGACTATTATTACTGGTCTGACGCGAGAACGATCAAGTTTGGCCGCAGCCAGCGCATCAGGAGTCGACTTTTCAGTCGTCGGCCAGATGAGGGAGCAGCTCATGGAGAGCGAGAACAAGATCCGTGCCCTCTATGAGGAGCATGCCGCCAGAGAGAAGGAGCTTCAGGACGAGGTCGAGCGACTGAAGACCACCATTTCGGAGCACCAAGCTTCTGCTGCTGACTCATTGCCGACTCCGAATGAGGTGCCAGGACAATTCCCCGTGACCCCAGGCTTGGAAGTTGTATCCCAACCTGATCTGTCGAAGTGCCAGGCAACCGAAGGCGCATCCCGAGACGACGAGGTCGAGAGACTGCAGAAGGAGGTCGCAGCTTGGGAGAGCAAGCATCGCGAAGCAGTTGAAAGCATGACGGCGTCGCAGAACACGCTCATGAAGACCATCTCAGAGCTTCAGGCCTCACTGGATCAAGCGCAGAAGAGCGAGCGATCTATCTCAGACGAGGAGAACATTAGCGCGAATGATCTGCTGGAACAGGAAAGAGCGAAGCATCAGGCTGTTGTCGAGACTCTTGAGACGCAAGTCAAGGAGCACAAGTCTCTCGCCGAGCAGCATGCCGAGCGTCTTGAGCAGTTGGAACAGGAGCGATCGAAGCAGCAGTCTCTGGTCGAGACACTCGAAACCCAGGTCAAGGAGCACAAGACCGCTGCCGACGAGCACGGTGGTCGACTCGAGCATTTGCAGCAGCAACACGCTGATTTGCAGAAACGGCTTGACAGCGACAGCGATGCGAGAGATCTTGCACAGAAAGAACTTGCACAGCACAAGGACCTCGTGGCTAACCTCGAAAACCAGCTGCAAGTCCAGAAGTCGGCGATCACCATCCATCAAGAAAGCTTAGAATCTCTGCAAGCAGCTCACACCAAAGAGGTCGAGGATCATACCGCTCGTTACACCGAGCTACAGCAAAAACACGACAGCGTGACAGCTGACCTCGAGGCACAAGTCCACGAGGCCAATGATGAAGTATCAAGCCTATTGCGCCTGGCTTCATCTGCCCTTGGCTACGAGACAGATCGGGAGCAGCTCCACGGCCACATCTCTGGCCTGGTCGAGGAGGGCAAGGAGCTGCATAGCAGGCATCTCAAGACGACAAATGATCTCAAAGCTGTGCAAGAGCAATTGCAGACCGCAGTCAGCCGCTCGAACGAGTTGGAGAGCGAGGTGGAGGAGTTGAAGAAATCAAGCGAGGAGAAAGCGAAGAAGCTGGAAGAGGTGACCGACAAGTACAACAAGACCTCAGCGCTTGTTGACCAGCTCGAAGAACAGCTCAACTCGACGTACGATGAGCATCAAGCAACTAACAAGCGCTTGTCCAACATGCAATCGGAGACGAGCGAGGCCCGCAGCGCTTTGGAGAAGGAATTGGAGGAAGCCAAATCGAGAAGCATCCATCTCGAGGTGAGTCGTCGTGATATATTTCGCTGTGCTACAATTGCTAACCTGAAGCAGCAACAACTCAATGCTTTCAAGCATCTCTCAGTCACCTCAAATTCCTCCTCCAACTGGAACCGCGATTCCTTGTCGCCCGATGCTGCTGGCCATGTACTTGGCCGTCAAGGCTCTTCTTCATCCACTCAACGCAAGACTGGGTCAGCAACGCTGCCAACTCCCCCGCCTTCAATTCCTCTGCCGCCTCTTCCTGGATCTCCCAATTCTCCGGCGCCGTCTGGCAATCCTCTCGATCGAACAACTTCACCAACGCCACGCGGGCAGTCTCCGCACAACAACTCGCCACCAACCTCGAGACATGCTTCTCATGAAGTTACTCCAAGTCCAGCTGTTTCGCAGCTTATTGAAGATCAAGAAGCGCGCATTCGCACAATCGAGAAGCATCTGTTCGCTGAGAAGCAACTGACAGCGACGCTTGAAGAGGCGCTCGTCGATCTTGAAACCTCCGCGAACCGGACCAAATCTGAGATGGAGAATTGGCGAAAGAAATGCCAGAGTCTGGAAGACGAGCTGGTCAGCTTGCGTAAGGAGCGCAGCAGTTCTCGCGCAAGTCTCCAGGCTGTCGAGGAAGAACGCGAGATGCGCCTTCGCGCTGAACGAGCTCGACAGGCGCTTGAGCAACGCATGGCAGAGCTGAATACGAATAAGAAAAAGAAGAAGGGCGGCTTGAACTGCTTCTAGGAAAAGCACGTCCGTCAGACCTTTGTCATCCACCGATCTCGCCATAAACTACGTCGCCGAGAACTACCCACCGGTTGCACACCTTACGGCTTTATCACACCTTGAAACGAATAACAAACTTTCCCTCACCCATTTGCGATTGTTTTTATTACCCGCTCACGTGCTCGAGCTCCCACGGACACGCAACGAAATTCCGATGTATACATGAGGACTCTGACGTTCCTTGGATACAAAAAGCTCTTTGTCCTGGCGAATCGTGCACTGGGCGTACCCACGAAGTAACAAGACGCTACGTAGGCGCAGAGCAGGAGCATGAAAGGCGTTTTTTCACCAATTTGGAATTTTTATAGCTGGCAAGAGGAAGACTGCTGTAAGAAGAGACATGAGAATTGTGTGCTTTTTGGGATTGAACTTTTTGTGGCAGGACTGACTGCTTTTTGGGAATGGCTAATACCCCTTTCACGCAAAAATGGTAGACTGCTCGCCTTTGGGCAGCGTCGAGGCAATGCATGTATTATTTGTATAACATTACTCGATTGTCATTCTTTTCGCTCATGCGAGTTTCTTCGACTCTCTTTTCGCCTACATTTAAGAATCACACCAGGCACAACTCCTGACATCGCTCAGGCTGCCACGCTTCCCCATACATCATACCATACACATACGCCTCCCCAACGAGCATATACTCCTCCTCCTCCTCACCCGCAATAGCTCTCAAAATATACGGCGTCCTACCACCCTGTAACAAAGCCACGCAATTACCGACCTCCGTCATCGCAGGCGCCAAACACAACTTCCCACTTTCCGTCCTCGCCAACCTTCGATCAAGCGTATGAACACAATCCAACTCATGCAACAATTTCACCTCAATCGGATCCAAGCCTTGCATCACAGGCACCATAGCAAAAATCAACGCCATGAAATTTTCTTCACCTGGCTCCACATTATCAAACGAAGGTAATTTTTGCATCAAAGAATGTATGCCTTGTAATTTTTCCAACCATTCTTTGCAGTCTGCGACACAGGTTGAGGGATCTTTGAGATCGGTCCAGAGGGTGCGGGCGAAGATTGTGAAATTGTCTTCTCCTTCGGGTGATGATGATGCTGATGGTGAGAGAGAGGTGGGGTTTTGGATCTCAGCGAAATCTTTCCAATCTTCGATGACGGTGGGGAAAGTTTTCAAGACGGAGAAGAAGCGGTTTATGGATTTGATCATGGAGGTGAAGTCTTCTCCATCTGTTAATTTTGAGAATTCGACGGGCATGAGGAGGTCTTGTTGGTCGATGAGGAGGATTGAGGAGATTGCGGAGATTTTTTCTGTGATGAAGCCTTGAAGGTGGAGTTTGTTGTCTTTAATTTTGAGTTGAGAGGATGTTGTTGTTGTTTCTGCGGAGGCCTTGAAGATTCGGAGGGGTTCGATGGAGACTTCGCTGCTTTCGAAGTTTTGGTTTCCTGCAAGTTTATAGGGTTTTCGGGTTAGGTCGCTCCAGTCTGGGACCCAGGAGGGTTTGTTTGAGTTGTGTTCAGGGGTGGTGTGGCAGGAGGCGAGGAGGTCGAGGTGTGGACTCTGTTGGAGTAGTGTGGCGGCGACATCTTGGTAGACTGCTTCGCAGCTTTTCGCGTAATCGGGAACTAAGCCTTCGTTCGAGCTCGCAATTCCCAGTAATGCGAATACCTTGTCTCGTGGGTCTGTGGCTTCGTAGCCACGATAGGTCGACAGTAGCGACGTGATGGTCAAATCTGGATCTGGCTTGGTCATCATGTGCTTCATACTGTTGCCAACATGAATGCTGGATCTCGTACGACTCATCACAACGAGGTTGCGGTGTGATTTTGGCCCAAGACGAGCAACGCGCTTGAGCTTTTGTGTGATGAGGAAGCCAAAGCTGAAGGCCCACCAATCGATTTGTTGACCACCGCATTGCACAAGGATCTGGGAAGAGACACCAGCTTCTTGTACAATCCAAATCCGGCCGAACCAGGGGCGTTCGAAGAGGGCATAGAGAGCTGCGATCTCTTCGCTCGTTGGCGGTTCTGCAGCGGCTGAGCTCTCCTTGTTCTGCTGACGGGCGCGCAGTATTTGTAGAATCACGCTGTGGTGATATGTCGAACCACTCGGAGCCTTGATCGCCGCGCTGTCCTTCGTTGCCTCCTCAGTCGTAGCAGTAGTGGTTCCGTCCTCACCTGCATCAGCACCCGGTTGACTCTCATCTGTTTGCGCTTCGCCATCAGCATTTGACTCGCCTTCGTGTTCGAGCTCAGCCATGGCTTCGGCAAACTGAGCATAGACGAAATCTTTTAGTGGTCCATTGTATTCCTCCCCCTGGGCAATTCTGCGGCCGACATCTTCCCAATCGATGCTCGCAAGCTCTTCTTGATTAATTCCTTCATCGGCCAAAGCTTGATTGATTGCTTCTTCCAATGGTCCTTCGTACGCCTTGCCAGTCTTCATCGCATCCGTGGTCGCGTTCAAGGCTTGGTTATACAAAGCATGATCAAGGTCAAAGCTCGTGCCGACTTCAGTCAACATCTGCTGGAGCTTGGCCTCATCGAAAGCTTCGGACCCATCGCAATCGTCGGGTGTCTGAACAAACAATTTCTCCACATCAACGCCCAGAGTTTGTCGAATATACGTATTTCCATGTGCATTGACCATTCTATCGCACATTTCAAGCGCCAATCGACTGTCATCAGCCTCTTCACCTAACCATACGATCGTCTGTTCGGCTTTCTCGTATATTTCGCGCATCATGGTGACCTGTGCAGTCTTCTCGTGTACGTCGCCCTGATTGATGCATATTCCATCGATCCATAATTTGCGGACTTTGTCTGGGATTCTGAGTCGATACAAGGCGAGCTTTAGGTTTGTGCCCACCTCGAGACGTGCGTCGGAGATATTGATGACTCTTCGGGGCTCAGGATTGCCCCAGCAGTATGAGAGTGCCTCGAAGGGGAAAATATCCAAGAGCTTCACAGTTTCCAAATGACCAACTATGGGTTCTTGGCCTTCTCCTGGCTTCAAATGCAGGATACGGATGCAGGCTTTGGTGGGTGATGTTTCGGTCAAGCTCTCGGAATACTGCAGGAAATCCCCAGACTCTATATGCATTTCCAGTAAGTTGGCGAAGCGCGACTCTAGATCTTTACCATTCCCGTCACCGGACGCTCTTGAGCTGCTGTCATCTGCTGAAGAGTCCGCGTCCGCCTTCTCGCGAGCTATCATCTTACCAGTAGGAACTTCTTGTCTCCAGCCGCTCTCATAAAGTGGCAAGAAGCGGTGTTCAGGATGCTCTGTCCCACGCTGGTCGACACAGTCCGCACAGAGATCATAGTCGCCGCAATCAAGACAGGCATAGCGGATGTCGAATATTTGCTGATCACAAATACTGCACTCTATGTCCGGGAAGACTCTCTTGGTGACAGTCTCCGGAACCTCAGAATCAGAATCCTCAACTCCAGTGTCAGCAAGCAGAGCTGCAAGCTCCTGCATGTGAGCCTGGAACTCCGCTGAAGTTATTACTTGCTCTTCGAGTTGATCTTCAGCATTCGAAGCGGCTGTTACAGCTTCTGGTTCAGCGTCCACGGCACCATCATCGCTTCCATCATCCTCTGCTGCGTCGTCTTCGTCGGGGTCAACAGCTGCGTGCTCATCAATCTCTTCATCATCCTCATCAGAATCAACATCAGCGGACTCATTGTCCTCGCTGTCTTCCTCGATTGGCCACGTCTTGACGACAGAAGGCACCTTTAAGAGTCCACACATCTCAGCATCAGCTTCCAAGATGATCTTTCTCCCATCAGCATCCATGATTCGAACCACACGCTCAGTGCTAGCAGTGAAGAAAACTTCGATGTGTTCGAATATAGCCTGCACAAAGTGCGCGAACATTAACTCGATGGAGCTTTTCCATGGCAAATTCAAACGCTGATTGTGGGAAATTGCAGTTATACCATCTTCGCGAGTGTTGAAGATGTGGACACAGATGACCGGTCGTCCGTCCTGTTCGAACTTAGGAACGAGTAGCCATTGATACAAGCGAAATGCCTCCTTCGCATCGCATTCGTCAGGTTCAGAACTGCAATCTCTGCCGAGGCGAATCCAGTTCCGATCGTCGTACAGAGGGTCGTGCGACGTGTCCGATTCATCATCACTAGGTTCCGAATCACTTTCACTTGTGTCGCTGGACTCGGATTCGCTGCCATTCTCGTTTTCCTCCTCCACTTCTTCTGTCAAGGAGCTCTCGTTAGCGGCCTTGTTCTCGTCCAGACTATCTTCGGCAGATTCATCGTCTCCATCACTGCTCTCAATTTCTGGTTTGCTTTCTTTATTTTCTCCTTCGTTATCATCATCAGCATAGTCCCCTCTCAACTCCCCAGCTATACTGATCTTCGATTTCTCCCTCTCGAACACCGCCTGGTCAGCGTCCGTGTCACTCCTCCAAAAACGACTCATTCCACTTTCTTCGTCGCGTCCGCATAACCTGCAAGCTCTGTTCGAATCCACTGAAGCGGCCTCGATTCCAGACTTGACCCGCTCAGCCTGACGAGCTATGCCCTCTTCTGCCAGCTTCCAGATCTCTGGCAGACCGTTCTCTGGCCATTCCCAGTCTGCAAACCTCGCTACAATCGGCCATTGCCCCTCGACTCCTGGGCGCTTCCTGCGATCGATAACATCGTCTCCGGCCTCATTCGTTCCCTGTGGCACATGGAAGTAGTAATCCCTCCCTCGGAGAATACCATCTTTGTCAGGCACAACAGGCTTCGCATCCCCCTGTGTCGAACTCAAGAAGCCATCCCATCGGTTTCCAGCCAAGATACACCCAGCTAACCTCAAGGTCTCGGCATGTATACCACCCTCCGGATCATCTGGTGCTTGTAACGTGAGAATGATATTGCTTGAGTCTGCGTAACCCGGGTGCCTCAAGTTGACAGTGTGCATCTTGACATGCGATCGTCGCTTTTGCCAGTAACAAGAAACAAGTGTTTGCCAGTCACGCATACATATATGAGGCTGCTAGCCATACTGCAAGCCGACAAGCGCCGGCGCTATTGTGATCAAGCATTCCAATTCGACGTTGAAGGACTCAGCCGCAGCTGAGCTTGAGCCTGGAACTTGACTCAAAAACGCCACATCCATCAGTGCATATGCAGTCGATATATGGAAGGCAATTCCACTTACTTTGATAATGAAACGTAGAAGATAGAGCTTACTCTCTAGGTCCGATAGCTCTGGTACTTGTCGAGGCTTGCGCATCTTTCCATAGTGTCTGGCCGAGGCCTCACTGTAGTTGCCGCAAGAGTTGGCTTTGGCGAACTTTTGTTGCTTGTTTTCTCTGTATATTCTACTTGCTAGGATCGAGCAGCAGCTTGCCAGTGGTTTTCCGGCCCTGCAAATCTTCGTGTGCCTTCGCAACTTGACTGAGCGGATATACTTCGTGGATTCTCACGTCCAGTTTGTCCTTCAACACGAAATTGAAAAGTTCTTTCGTATAGTGCTCAAACTCTTCCCTTGTGACCAAATACCCAAACAGGGCTGGCCTCAGCAGTCTCAAATTCTTGGCCGAGAGCCTTGCGATTGTCACAGGCGGAACAGCGCCAGAAGCATTGCCAAAGGACACCAATGAGCCTTTCCTCGCCAGAATGTCAAGCGACAGGTCGAAAGTATCCTTGCCAACGCCATCGAAGACTGCAATAACTCCTTGACCATTCGTCAACTCATTGACCTTGCTCTTCACATCCTCGTGGCTGTAGTTGATCATATGCGTAGCTCCCGCCTTCCTGGCCAGCTCGACCTTTTCCGGCGTACTCGCTGTTCCAATGATGTTCGCTCCAACGCTCTTCAGTAGTTGCGTCAACCACAGACCTGTTCCTCCTGCCGCTGCGTGTACCAGTACCCAGTCTCCCTTCTTCACTGGATGTGCTTCTCTTATGAGTGTCAAAGCTGTAAGACCTTGCAGTAGGGCGGCAGCTCCGATCTTTGGTTCCATGTCACTTGGAACCTTGACAGCTTTGCCAGCGGGGATCACACTGTATTCGGCGTATGCTCCTACGTCCATCCATACCACTTTGTCCCCTGCTTTAAAGCCATGAAGCTCGCCCGTCCCAGTGGACACGACTGTGCCTTCGGCTTCGCGACCGAGAGTGTATGGAAAGCTGGGTGCGGGATATAGGCCCGAACGGAAGTAGCTGGAACATTATCAACAGACAAACAAAAGTTCGGCTAAACACAATACCCACGTATCGATGAAGTTGATTCCAATGTAATCGTTCTTGATCAAGATCTGGCCGTCCTTGGGCTGTGGAACGGGCAAATCTGTCTTGTACTCGAGCACCTCGGGCCCACCAGTCTTGTTGATGATCACGCCCTTCATCGTGCTCGGCACGGAAGCCATGGTGCGCACGAATGGCTTTTGTAGGTGGGAAGAAAGTGCTGCTACACGCTGCGTCGGATTGGAAGCCAGGATTCGTCTGGAAACGTTTCGAAAGGACATGAACTCCTTCAGTTAATTGAGAATGAAGACGGTGAGAAGACGGGATTCCACGGCCATTAGAAGCTCAATGAGTCTTTGCGGCTATTTGTTTTGTCAGCTGTATAACGTGCTTTCTCCGATGGAGCTTTGACCGTGACGCAAGCGCGGGGAGTGGCCGAAGATCGGATGGTCTGGCCTGGCCGGCACGGCCGGCTCGGCTATTGCACCCTGTCAATCACTCCTGTCAATACCACGCCGCGACTCCAATGCTCCCTCTCGCAGTGAGTGCTCAATGAGAAGATACACGTGTATCTGACTTCAATCAGGCATCAATAACACACTGTTCCGCGGCATGGTCGGGTGAGTCGAGCTGCATCGTTCGTGATAATGCAGTCGCCTAATCGGGCGTCTCGTCCTGGATCTCGTGCTTGACCACATCCTGACCCTCCTCGACTTGCTGCGTACCACTGGCACGCTTCATCCACGCCTTCGGTGGTCCGGGCTCCTTCCATTCTCGCATTCGCTCGTTCAGAGTCCACCTGAAAAAACTCGGATAGACATTCTCGACGAGATCCAGCCACATAATGCCGTTCGCCAGCCGGCTAACGTTGGCCTCCAGCTTCATGCCCTTCTTGCAGTGCTGCAAGATGCCTTCTTCAACCCAGAACTCGTATGTCTTGGTCTTCTTGTCGGCAACAGTAGGAGGCAGATCTCGAGGAGCGGACCCAGGGTGGACCCAAGGCCTGCAGTGCAACTTGCCTGTTCTCTTGATGAAAGTGCCCTTGATGCGATCGTCTTCGTACATTTGAGCGGCTTGCTCGCTACCCTGCTCGACTCGCACGATTTCGAGGCCGATGTCCTCTTCGGTGATCACTTTCAGCAATTCGCCGTTCTTGCGGGCTCTGAAGATCTCGTTCATCTGCTCATTCGTGGCGTGGGCCATGATGCCGGCGCTGAAAGCGAGCCAGGCATCCTCATCGGATAGACCGATCTGGTCACCAGTTAGTACCCAGTCGGCTGCCCCATCTGAAGGGCGAATCTGGGCATAGAAACCGGAGTGCAGTGTAGACGCAGCCATGTTGAACTGACCGGGAAGGCCCGAGTCCAGGCGCGCAAGTTCAGGCACCTCCTCGTTCGCAACGCGACAAACGTCAGTGGCTCTGTAGATGTCCTCCTCATACTCAGGGCATACGTCATGATAGAGCAGATAGTCGTAGAATTTGCGGAGAACATTGGTGGCCTCATACAGAACTTTCTCATCGTACCAATCGAAATGCTGGAAGAATTCAGAAGACAGGAATGCCTCGGCCATGCCGGCGAAGTCCACGAGCCAGGAACCTGCGTCCAAAGAGTGCTCGTCGAGTCCGTCCACAACGACATCGGAGACACCGAACTTTGCCTTCATTTGCAGGATTTCCTCTTTGTCACATCCTACGAGTTCCTTCTTGTCCAAGCCACCAGCAAACATGTGGGTGAGTGACTCAAATCCACCCAACAGCAAGAACTTGCTGAAGACAGCAAGGCTTGCTTGATGCGTCTTCTTCCTGCTGGAGAAACGTGTGACGGCATACTCAAGGCGGGTCGTGATAGCATCCTCCACGTCAAAGAGTACGCGTTCTTCCTCGTATTGTTGCGGCGTGATAGGTCCGTCAGTAGCATATTCTTCAAATCCTGTGGCTGCTAGCATGCCCTTGGTGAGCCACGGCTTCTGCACAAGTAGGTGATCGCGCTGTCTCTTCGGTTCCATTCGTGGCTCGACCTTTGGCGCGACTTTGAGGGGCGCCTTGCGCCGAATGTACTTGTTTTCTTTCAACTCAAGCATGCTGCTGGTTGCCACAGATGCTTTTACCTTACTACGAGGCTTGAACTGTCTCATCTTTTTGAAGCCGAGAATCTCGTTGATACTCACCCAACCAGTGCCGTCCGGTCCAGTTCGCGATAGAAGGTGCTGGTCTGTGACGAGATTTTCATCACTGAAATAGTACTCGACCTGTCGTAGAATAGCAGCAGTCTCTGGGTGAAGACCATCCGTACGGATGACCTGTGACACGTGGGCATTGGGAGTCTGCGCAGTGCAAGAGGCACTTGCGGTGGCGGCCTCGACAGCTTGCTCGGAAACAGGTGCCTTTTCGGTCTTCTTGGTGTTACCGTCATTCGGAATGCTAAAAGATTTCGGATGCGGGACCTCATTGGTGTATTCGATGTCTCCTGAGTGCTGATCGCCAGTCGACAAAGGAGGCGGTGGAGCCAATTCCCTGTCGACGTTGCCGTGTGGCGATTCTGGTTCGGGATGCTCTTTGGTGCGAAGGGCATTTTCGCCTTCGCCGGTTGTCGCGCCTTGAATGAAGGACCTAGCTTGATCAACCGAGGACTGGAAGGCATCTTTGACCATGTTGGTCTCGTCCTTCAGTGGTGAGGCCATGATGGTGTTGAATGTGTCAGTTGGAAGGTTAATGTTCTGTATGTCAGCGCCGCCTCAAATGCGGCCGAGAAAGATAGCAGACACGGTTGTTTGCTAGATCAACGTCGCGAAGGTGCGCGAAGGTGCGTCGTTTGCGCTGATGCAAGTGAAGTTGCTATCAGAGGACAACTGAAAGCAAATGGACGCGAGTGAGCGCAGGAACAAACAAACGGGCCGCGCCTGACTGCCGAAAGCTCTGGGACGACAGTGGAGAATTTCTCATGCTTCGCCAGACTCTTCCACAATGTCCACAGCAGCTCAACTTAGCATGTGAATGTTCGGCGGCCTCTGGCGCGGCTCAGAGGGACCTGGACATGTTCCCTACCGTGGGATGTTGGAAGATGACTATCGTGCCCAAAGACACCATGGCTTTTACCTCGCGTCTCGTTGCTGAAGCGAGCGGTCGCTTCGAGGTCATGTCCCTCAGCCGCACACTAATGCTCACTGATGACAGATGGAGCTGCCGAGGCTGAGGTGAGAAGATGTGCAATATGCTCATGTAGAGTTGCGAAACGAATTGTGGACTCTTGGTGCTTAAGTGCTCGGAGCATACAAGCATCACAAGCATCGCAAGCATCATGGCCACAGATGGCTCGGAAACAGATGAAGAGCACGCATCTCAAGATCCCGTAATCTCGATAAGAGTGACAGCGCCTTCCGGTCAACCAAATCCTCGCCGCCAACTGGAAACGCATCGACCTGTTCCGAGATCTGTCCGTGACAGGCCATCGCGAAGGGACAATCAGCCCATTGACCCAGTTGAGCGTATTGAAGATTACTACAGTGTGCACCACGAAATTATTGAGGAACAGTCGACTGCTAAGTCACGTGGAAAGCGGTCTGAGCATACCGGCACAAAGGGTGCTCCAAAGCTCATAATCGAAGAGGAAAAGACTGCTGCTCGCAAGCCTGGTCCTGACCATGGACCGGCAGCGGCACCGAAGACGCGAGATCCTCACATATCTTTCGTACAACCGCTCAGACGCCACACAAACCGGCGGTACCCTGAGTCACCCTCCCAGGATCTACATGGGCGACGTAAACCAGACCAAAGCTCCGACGAGATGCTTGATGACTATTACGATGGATTCGATGATACTCTGCTCCCTCAGACGACCTCAGTTGGTCTGAACCTCCAATTCGGATCAGACTACGAGCCAGTCAATTTTGAGCCTCCTCCACCTCCACCTCCCAGACCGCCACAGGATTCATGGTTTCCAAATGACATGCCTCCAGACAACCCTTTCCACCGGCCACTGTATACCCACCAAGTGCCCGGACGACATGGAAGGAGACGTGATTTTATAGTCCGTGCGCCTCACCGAACAGCGATCTGGGACCGTGCAGCAGTATGGAATTCTAAAGTGGAGAAATATGACATCTTGCTCAAACTCGTACTCACTCGACACGGGGAACGTTACTCAGGTGGAAACTTCCCCTATCGTTCTGGCACATGGACCGACATTGTCTTTGCGCGCAAGCTTAATCAGCAATACCGTGATCTGAAGACCGCCAAAGTCGGAATCGTCCAGAAGCTCACCGCCTACAAGAAGATCTCCTTCGTTTATTTTGTGCAATTCCACGCGTTCCCGGACGTTCGCTATTCTTCTAGGACGGGAGCATGGTTACGGACCGCTAGACAACCGATCACGTTTCGAGACAATGCGATGACTCGCAATTCATTTATGAACCAATTGCAACGAATGTGTAGGCAGAAGTCAATCCTGTACAGCATATTCACCGGACAGCCGAGTGATCGCGATGAGCGGCCCCCTATTCGCTGGGTGTCACGCCTCGAAGATCTAATTGAAGAAGGTAGGAACCCTCGTGTATAGGCAGTACTGTCCTCAGTGCTGTCCAGTCAGTCACTCGAGGTGATCCGAGACATGCTGACTACTTGCCACGCTTCCTAGGTGCCGTCATCGACATTGATATCCAAGAGACATTCGACAGCAGTAAAATCTACATGGGACTGATGCTTGCGATCATGGTCAGTCTTGGAGCAGCTCTAGGGTACGGCTTTGCGATGGACAATGACTTCTCGACTGGCTTTTCGATCGCAAGCTGGGTGATCACCGCATTGGGCTTCCTGGCCGCAGTAATCGCAGCAGGAGAGTACTTCGGACTGGACAGCCCGAAAGCTACACTAATGGGAGCAGATGGGTACGATCGACCCTACAGGTAGACCTGGTTGTGCTCCAAGATCCACATCACGGCACAGGTAGATCACCAGATCGCCGAGGCTGTTATGCCGCCGTCCCACTTCGAGGGTCTGTTATCAAGGTTATCCCGGAGCAAAAAGCATTCGCAGGGCTGCGTGGAGTGCAGTGCAGCAAGCTCCAGCATAGCGGTGAAGTCAGAGACAGCCGCGATAGTCGCTCAGCCACGTGTAAAGTATCGCTCCCGATGATGTCAGTCAGGCAGAAATCCCACAACGGACCACAGGTTCAGCAGGTGGCGGTGTATGAGCAGTCGGACTTGCCACGTACATATAGCACTCGTAGAATGAGCCTCAAACATGTTCGCAGACTATGAATGCACTTTGACGAGATGATTCAAGAGAGTTCACCTGCGTGTCATCTCCCGGCCTACCTTGGCGCTAAGAACAAAAGCGTAACCGCTAAGCCGCATCAAGCTCGGTATGTCCCAGCCGATCGGCCCAAACTGATATCACAACCTCGCTTTCATCTTGTCTCTCTGCCCGCAAATCCACTCGCAACACCCAGAAAAGAGAAGAGTAAACCGCTGTACGGCCACAACACATTCGCAATGGCCTCACCGGCGCAATCGCGACAGAAACCGCTGGATCAGGCGAAGCTGAAAGCTTTCGAGAATGCGGCTGCTGGCCACGATGGAGTGCTTTCAGACGAGTCCGGAGAGCTCATCATCAAGCCCTGCACAGATGCCGAAGTTGCATTCTACCAAGAGTCACTAAACCAGCACCCGAAGTTCTATGAGCTGATGCCGACTTTCATGGGCACTTTGACGCTTGGGGCGCCGGCAGCTGTTCCGGATGTCACAGCTACGCATGAGCCGGAGCTCACTCAGGACGAAAAGGACAAAGGTCTCTTGCATGGTAAAGCGCTGGATACTCAGACTGCGATTGTACTCGAGAACCTCGAAGCTGGATTCAAGAAACCGAATGTGCTGGATTTGAAGCTTGGGGCTCTGTTGTATGATCCGGAGAAGACCAAGCCGGAGAAGGGAGAACGTCTCGACAAAGTCGCCAGTGAGACGACAAGTAGCTCACTCAATTTCCGCATTGCTGGTATGAAAGTATGGAATGGCAAGGACTTCGACATCTACGACAAGTTCTATGGACGGCAATTCAACAAGGACAATGTGAAAGATGGCTTTGCGGCTTTCTTTAGTGGTCTTTCGGCCGGCGTCAGCAAAGACGATGCACGTCAACTACTCGAGACGATTCTGGCCGAGATCACGAAAGCGCGACACAGTCTGGAGCGATCAGAGTCACGGATGTACAGCGCCAGTATCTTGATTGTCTACGAAGGTGATTCTGATGCCCTCGACACACTTATGGGCAACCCGCCCAAGACTCCACGCGTGGATGAGAGAGCTCCGACCTCATTTGAGCTGAAGAAGAGCGTCGAAGATGAGGATGAGGAGGAAGAGGAGAGGCCAACCACGCACCGTGTGAAGATGATCGATTTCGCCCATGCTGCCTGGACTCCGGGCAAAGGACCCGACACAAACGTCATCAAAGGTCTGAAGAATGTGGAGGATCAGATGGATGTGCTGATTGCGCGTTTCGAGGAATAGTAATGTCGCGGAGTGATGAAAGATGATCATGCATGGTGAAGCGCAAATATCCTAAGGATCAGGACGGGAACCGCCAAGATCAGAGTCGGAAAACAGCATGACCTGTCCAGAGGCGAGGTAGCACCCATGTATTGTAGAACCGTAGTGCAGATCACCGGTCAATGCCGAATTCTTTGAGAATCGCTTCACTATGCTCCCCTACACTTGGTAGTGGGTCCATGCGAGTTTCCATACCCTCTGCCGCCCCCGCAGGTTTCAATGCTGGTATCCTGCCATTCGGTGTGTCGACTTCAGCCCAACGATTGCGAGCTTTAAGCTGCTCATGGTTCCACAAGCCCGGCATATCGCTGACTCGTGCATTAGCAATGCCAGCAGTCTGCAGCCTTGCCAGTACTTCATCAGCTGAGAAGTTACTGAATACCTCTTCAATGATCGTTTTCAGTTCCTTCCTGTTCTCTGATCTACTACTTGTGCTCACAAATCGCTCATCCTCCAAGAGCTCGCCCTTCTCAAGCACCTGCGTGCAGAAGATGCCCCATTCTCTTTCATTCTGCATGCCTAGCATAACAATCCCGTCGCTCGCCTGGAAGGGACCATATGGGTAGATGCTCGCGTGCTCAGCTCCAGCTAAAGCAGGAGCGGGCGCTCCATCAAAAGCATAATACATTGGAAAGCTCATCCACTCAGCCATGCTCTCCAGCATGCTCACATCCAACCTGCATCCCTTACCTGTCTTACTGCGTTGTATGATCGCCGCGAGAATGTTATTGTAAGCTGTCGTTCCTGCTGCAATATCCGCAATGCTGATACCAGATTTCGCTGGCTGTCCTGGACTACCAGTCACAGAGAGAAAGCCCGACTCAGCTTGGATAAGGAGATCGTACGCTTTCTTGTCCTTGTATGGACCTGTGCAGCCATAGCCACTGATATCGCAGACTATCAGTCCTGGGTGTTTGTCTTTGAGAGATTGATAGCTGAGACCCATCCGATCTGTGGCTCCCGGAGCGAGATTTTGCACGAGGACATCGGCTTTCGATAAGATCTTCTTTAGAGCGGCTAGGTCGTCTGACTTCTTGAGGTCCAGGGCTAAGCTTTCTTTGCTGCGGTTTGTCCAGACGAAATGACTGCATAAGCCCTTGACTCTAGTATCATGGTAACGGTTGAAGTCTCCTGCACCAGGACGTTCGACTTTGATCACTCGTGCTCCTAGATCCGCCAGTTGCCTGGTACAGAATGGACCGGCAATTGCTTGCTCAAGTGAGACTACCAAAGTTCCTGATAGCGGTAGATTGCTGTGTAGCCTTTGAGCAGTGATGCCATTGACTCTGTTCGTTCGTGGCGATGTGATACGAATTTGTGCTCGCAAGGCAGGTGGTAGCCCGAGTCTGACGGATTGACGAGAGAAGCAAGACATCTGCTCAGCATCGAACCCGTGCACAGCTGTTTATTGCTGTCAGCCACAGTTCGAGCATGTTACAGTGAATGTCTATCCTGAGGCGACGTGAGGGGTGCCGATGTCGGCGCAGCTCGTGTCGGTAACAAACTGGCGTGTCCGGGCGACTTCGTTGCAAGGCGTGAAGATCAAAAGTGCTTGCGACCGCACGGAGGTTCTGGAGCTCCGGCTTCAGAGAGGGAGAGAGTGGACGGATGTCATCTGTGCCTTTGTTTCTGCTCGCCCATTGCCGACAACAATGACATCGGGAGTCGCCTGACTGAGCGTGATGATAGTAGCAGCATCTTCTATCCTTCTTTGTTGGCTTCGAAGCGAGGTGGAGTTCTCCAGTAACGTGTTTGATAAGCATGTGTATCGGATAGGCATGTGTATCAGCCCGAATTGCACTAAAATCAACATTCTGCGAAGAGTAATATCTCGACAACAAAAGGTAATATAGGCTTATTATTTGAATACTGTCTTTCTAGGTACGTAATCTATATTATACCGGAGTTGAGGACTCGTCCGACTCTCTAAACTCGAAGACTTCTAAATTTAGTACTAAAAAAGTTATGAGATTAACAAATATCGCTCTATAGCAATAGGGAGAACGGTTAGCGAAACCTCGACTCTAGAATCTCGATCCTTATAAGATTCGCTTGCTAGTGCTAAATTTACAAGGCTGTTACGCTGTTCGTTATCGAGATATTACTCTTCGCAGAATGTTAATACTAGTGCAATTCGGGCTGATACGCATGCCTATCCGATACACATGCTTATCAAACACGTTAGACGCCAAAAACGCAAGGACGGACGTGTTGCAGACGCCAATGCACGGACCGCGCCGCTCTGTCCCGCCCTCCTGCTGCCAGCTCTGACGCATCCGCAATTAACGTGTTTGATAAGCAAGTCGGACAGATAGGCATTCCGGACAACTCCACCTCGTATTCAACACTACTATCAAAACGCGTTTATTATTCCACCACCTTACGCGATGGCACCTCCAAATGAAGAAGTTATTCAATCCGCTATCCGTGATTACCTGTCAGGTCGTTTTCCAAGCGTGCGACGCGCTGCAGGCGCGTATAATGTGCCTCATTCTACCTTGAGTGACAGGCTTAATGGCAAGCTACCAAAGGCTAGCACACCACCATCAAACAGAGCCTTAACTCCAATTGAAGAAGAGCTTGTTTATCAGAAGATTCTGGATCTGGATTCACGTGGTTACTCGCCAACACAAGCTGTAATCAGAAGCTGGGCCTCCTCAATAACCAAGGCACGGAATGGACAAGAGGTTGGCCAAAGATGGGCTCATAACTTTGTTAAGCGTCATCAAGGCTTGGAAACACGGCTATCACGGAGGCTCTCAAATCAGAGGGCTAAGAATGAGGACCCAGAGGTTGTTACAGAGTGGTTTACACTGGTTCAAAACATGATAGCCTGCCATGGAATTACACAACACGACATATACAACTTTGATGAGAGTGGATTCAGGCTTGGACACTGTCAGAATACTATGGTCGTTACTGCTACAGAGCGTAGGCAACGACCTAAAGCCTTGGTTTCTGATTCAACGCAGTGGCAGACTGTTATTGCCTGTGTTAATGCAGAAGGCTGGTCAGTGCCTCCATATGTTATCTTCTCAGGCAAGGAAATGAACAGGGCCTGGTTCAAACACCTACCACTAAACTGGAAGCTTGGAGTTAGTCCTAAAGGCTGGACATCCTTTGACCATGCAGTCCAGTGGATTAAGCACTTTGACGACTATACCAAGCATAGGACTGTTGGTCAGAAGAGGCTCTTAGTTCTGGATGGCCATGATAGCCATATGACTCCAGAGTTTGAGGACTTCTGCATTGAACAAGGCATTATTACCCTCTGTATGCCAGCTCATTCAAGCCACTTACTCCAGCCCTTGGATGTTGGCTGTTTTGGTCCATTAAAGAAGGCATATTCAGCCAGAATCCAAAGGCTTGGCAATGTTGGATATCACTACCTGATTAAGGAAGACTTCCTACCACAACTCAAGCCTGCCTATGAGGCTGCATTTACTCCAAACACGATCAGAGGTGCCTTCAGAGGCTCAGGCTTGCTACCACTGGATCCACAGGCTGTGTTGTCTAAGCTGACACTCCGTTACAAGACACCAACTCCACCACCACCTTGTTCATCAGATACTCAGAATACCCCTCAGAATCCAAGGCAGATTGAGAGGCATACTAGCAAGATCAAGGCTAGGGTTGCTAGGCATCAAAACAGCTCACCAACCTCAATTATTGAGGCAGTGGACAGGCTGTCAAAAGGGTTCAAAAGGTCACAGACTGCTATGACATTACTGCAGGCTGAACATGACAACATGAAGACTATTATTGAGGAATTACAGTCTCACAGAGCCCCAAGGAAGAAGATTAAGCTTACACTTGGCCTTGACACTGATGAATTAGCACTCAGAGACAATCAACAAGCACAGGCTCGACAGGCAATGGAGTTAGTTGGTCAGATTGAGAGACAGCCAAGAGCCAAACCAACCTGCAGCAAGTGTGGCATTCAAGGTCACAACTCAAGAGGTTGTCAATCAGATAGAGTGACTTCTGAGCATTCAATTGATCCAAGTTTAGTGTAATCCTGACTCCTATAGCCTAAGTAATTAAGTGTCAAAGTTGATCCACCTGGTGGAGTTGTCCGGAATGCCTATCTGTCCGACTTGCTTATCAAACACGTTAAGTTGAAGCGGAACACATTCGAACAATGTAGCTTTACAACCAAAATCGCAGCGCTCGCTGCACCACCACAACAATGCCATCCGCAGCGTCACATGATGTCGCCTCCTTCGACGTCGTCGGAACCTACCACCGCCTCCTCTCCGACGACCCAGACCTGACGATGCCCGTAGCAGCCATAGAATCACTCATTCTCGCGCTCGCCAACACACCCTCTACTACCGTTTCCGAAACCCTTGATCTGGTGCAAAGCCTCACTGCATCCCTCAAGACCTCGATACCGAACAGTATTTCCTTGTCAGCAGGCACAGATCTCTTCCAACAATACCTCATCGCCAACCTCCAACGTCCCAGCACCACAGGCCACTCTTTCGACGAGGTTCGCAACCACTTGATCCAGAACGGCAAACTGTTCGTCGAGCGAGCGAAAGCGGCGCGAGAAACCATTGCTTCATTTGGACGCCATTTCATTCGAGATGGGAATACAGTCCTCACGAATGGCGGCTCCAGAGTCGTGGGCGCATTATTGAAATCTGCTGCAGAAACAGCCAATTCCTCTTCTGGACGCGGCTCGATTCGTTTCCGAGTAATCTACGTCGTGACGCCTCCTGCCCCAGGATCATCGTCGTCTTCGAAGGAAAGGGATATGGACGACGAATCCACAGCCAACATCTCTGCTCTCCGCGAGCGCGGGATACCCGTCGCTGTGATCCCGCCTACAGCTACAGCTTATTGTCTCGATCAAGTCACCTCATGCTTCGTCGGTGCTGAAGGCGTTGTGGAAAATGGAGGCATCATCTCCCGACTGGGGACGTATCAAATGGGCATGTTGGCCAAAGCTGCAGGGAAACCGTTCTACGTGGTGTCGGAGAGTCACAAATTTGTGAGGTTATATCCTCTGGGACAGAAGGACTTGGGTATTGAGCAAAAGGTAGTGGAGTTCAGGACGAACGAGGGAGCTGTAGGTGAGGGTAATGAGAACGTGGTGGAGGAGAAAGAGACGGGGCAAAAGGAGGGGAACACTTGGAGGCCAGAGGAAGCGGTGGATTATACTCCACCTGGGCTGATCAGTGGCATTATCACCGAGTCGGGAGTTCTGCTGCCTAGTGCTGTGAGCGAGGAACTCATCAAGATCTGGTTCTGAGAGACGGATGAGTGTGGTAGACACGTTCGAATGCCTAGGTCACCAAGCTCTTTTGGTGAGCATGATCACCATAGTACACGACTGGGGAGGACAATGACTCCATGGACAGCGATACAGCTCTGATAGAGCACAAGATCCATTTTCTAATCGGAATGATCTAACATTGTGCGAATATTGCCGGAATATACAACAGACCGCACCCTGTTCGTTGATCGCCTTCCAGCTTGTTGTCAACAGATAGCATTCCGCCCACCAGCCGAGATGACCCAGAAACAAAATTGCTGTAACGCTTTCAGATTTACTTCCTTCGAAATTCACAGACTGACCTCCCATTCCCGTTGTAACTTCTGCTTATCCGCCATCACTCAACTCTGCCAATTCCCGTTCTTTCGCCTCGAGCAACGCACGCATTCTCTCCGCTTCTCTCTTCAACTCCGCTCGCCGATCTTCTTTTGCTTTTGCAGAAGAGAAAGGGCCCGCTGATGCCGCAGCAGAGCCGCCCGCTCTCGGTAACTCCGGATCAAGATTATCAATCGGCGGCAAGCGTTGCATTCGAGGCGCGACTTCATCCTGAGTTGCTGAGTAAGATCGTTTCTTGCTGTCACCGATATCGCTACGCTGCTTGAAAGCATCTGTGAAATCGATCGGGATGGGCGCTGGGCCATGCGAGACTGTATGAACGAAGGGGCTGCTTTCGGGTTGTTGGAGAGGCGTGTTGAGGAGTGATGAGGGTCCGCCCCGTTCTGATGGAGCGGAGCCTTCACTCATATTTTCAGTCGGGAAGGGACTACCCGGATGCTGCATGTGTTGTTGACCTGAAATTGCAGGAACGACACGTTTGCGTCTTTTGATTTCGGCTTTCTTCATTTGCACTGGTCGGTGTGCTCCGTGAAGTTTGTGGTACAGACCGCATGCGTTGCAGATTGTATGGCCTTGTTCGTCTCGTCTCCAAAGGGGCGTAATCGTCGTCCCGCAATTTTGGCATGCCACGACGACGTTTGTTTGTGAATGCTGGGATGGTGAAACGTAGTTTTGCACAACGGTGTGCATGTGCGCTGATCCGGTTAGAGCTGACGATGTTTCTCCCCTCTCGGCGCTAGCTTGCCGTAAGGCTACCTGGGCAGTTTTTGAGACTCGGTTGTTGTACGCTGGACATCCTGCACATGCATCCTGTCCTCCTGTACCATTGCAACGTCCACCACCCGGACACGTTCCGTGCATACTCTGGTCCGCCGACACGTATGTCGCGCCGCCTTGCCCCGAGGATGGTGAAGTCCCTCTCTCATTAGTTGGAGCTTCCGGATTTTGGTTCACGCTCGCGGCTCCACGTTTGAGTCCTACTGGCCGCATCTGATTTCGTGCTTTATAGTAAAGGCCACACGCATTGCAAATTACTGCTCCAGCAGGCGATCGTCTCCATAGGGGTGTTTTTGTCGTTCCGCAATTGCTAATCCAATGTTAGGGAAGACGGAACGCGTAGACGGTGCTTGCTAAGGAACATACCTGCACATCTGGCCGCCTGGGGTACCAACGTTACTCATGGCAGATGGTGAAGTCCGTGACGGTTGCATTATGGGGGCACTGGCTAGAGAGACCGCAGGCGAACTTTGTGTAGGCTGCGCATACTCGTTCGTCTCGCGATATCCATAAGGAAAGGCCGTGGGAGCCTGAGACTGGTTTGAGGGCGCGTGGGACGGCTGTGACTCTTGCACGGGTGCCTGCGTAGTTGTCGCGGTACTTTGCGAATGTTTGACCAGCTGCTGTGCGGCTTCCATTTCTAGTTGCGAAGGTGGTGTCAGGAGATTGGCCATTCGTGGCGATAGGCCTTTGGACCTATTTGGCGGCGCGGAGCTCGTGCTGACGTTCGCCATCATGTCTACGCTCTTGCTGTCCAGGGCGTATTGTTATTGGCGCATGGAGCAGTCTGGTATGGCGCGACAATCTTTGAATGGCGTGGATGCAGCTGAATTACTTCTGGGAGATGTAACAGAGCGGAGACTATCTGATGGTCTGATAAGGTCGGTGATTCTTCACGGCGCAGTATCCAGTATACCCGCGGGCCGTCGTACGAGGAATTCCGGGCCAGAGAAAAGATGCAGTCGTCCAGTGGTGGAGGTCTTGCTCTCTCAGCGACCGGATGGCGTGTGTGTGACTGGAGTGGCACTCGTAGAGGTGTCAGCGCCGCGATGTCGCTGCAGCAGGCTAAGACGGTGCGGCACAGGACAAGCGATGCGCGGGCGCGGGCGCACGACTCGCGGAACGGAAAATTGTTTCAACAGCGAATCAGACTCGTTGCAATTGTTTCTGCTGACCACCAGGGACGGCACGAGGTCTCCACACGGCACTGATAAGACAAGATCAATCTAACGTGGCACAGACTTTGTTTACATTCACCCAAAAGATATTCAGAAACACGAAGTTGACGGCATGTGACCTCGGCAATCGAGTGGATGGCGGCATCCCGCTGAAGAAGTGGGCTACCGGCCGGCAGTTTCATGCAGTGAGGCGAAAGTGAAACCAAAGTGGCGAATCAGATCAGTAGCCACAGACAGTAGCTCATCGTTTGCTTCAGAGTGCGACTACAGCGCCCATATTCGTCGACCTATGGCCCGTGGTGTACTGTATGCTCCTCGCGGTCCTCATGCAGACTGATCGAGTGCACCATACTTCCAGCGATGGACTCAGCTGTCGCTCCAGGTCCCCCACCACTTCCATCTGCCCACCAGATCCCTCCACTTGCGCCATCAGAACCCCTACCCAGTTGACTGATCATGATCGCTCCCGGTTCACGTTGAAGATATGAGTGCTCGCCGGTCATTTTTTGCAACACCCTGTGACAATACATGAATCCTGCAGCCTCGTCTTTATTATTTAAAGCCGTATGCGTGTGGTGCTCAGCCAAAAGCCACCTGCAATGATGTCTGAAGCCAGAGTCGGCTGCTCTTCGAAACACGGGGGTATCAATGCTGGCGCGAGACTAGCCTCGTGTGATCTATCATCTCCATGCCTTCTCTCACCGCCAAAGGAAACCGAGAGCGAGGTGGACAATCGGGCTTTCGCGTCTCGAGCAGTGGCTGGACGCGTGAGCATTTCGCGGCATATCATGCCCAATGTCAAATACAGAGGACGTCGAATGACAACGCTTCGACGGGAAAGCCATTGGGCGCCATGTCCGGCATCCTCGATCTGAGTGGGACACACGAAGCTCAGCTCATCTGATAGTAGGGAGCCGTGCGTTCTGACAACCGATGACAGCGTAAGACAAACGTGGTGCGAAGATCGTCACACGCGAACTCAGGTGATGCCCAGTCGGGCGAAGAGAAGCGGGTTGCCCTCAACAGCCAACCACGCGATGCCAGCATAGACAACAAGCTTAGTGATGACTTCCACATCATATCGGACCCGAGGCTTTTCGAGGTTGGAGAACATTCGGCGATCGCTTTTTTCTTCCTCGGTACCGCTATCGCTACCAGTGCCATTTTCGCTCGCAGGTGGAGTCAAAAGCACGTTCGCAGCAGAATTGATCTTAGTGGGTGGCGTAGAAAGATGTGTCTGATTGTGCTTCGCAGTGAGATATGATGTTGAATCGGCAGGTTCTTCAGGTGTCATTACGAGCGAAGATTCTTCTGTAGACAGTACGCGCAGCGAGGGCGCAGATGCCTGTGGTCTCGGTTGACGAGCTTGCTCACGGTTCGCAATCATCTCTCTAGCGTCAGCCTCTGATTGCGGCCCAACTGAGATGGTGCGCTTCCGGCGTCGGATGGCGTTCAGCATACTCGGGATGTCGGAGGCGGGCGGCAAGACTTTGTCGTCCTGTCGGAGTTCGGGAACAGTATTGTAATCCCTGTTGCAAGTCAGAAGATACTGGAAAAAGCACTGCGAGTGCACACCTACCTCGCTTGCAGAAAGTATCGACGTGGCATCTGTAGTCCATAATGTGCGACGAAGCGAAAGGTCGGCGGTAAGGTGCGCAGCAGCAATGGCTTCATCGTCGCTCGCCAGGCAAATACCACGACAACGCCGAGCACAAGACGAGCTCCTGCTTTGAAGATGTCCTTGTTGTCGAACATGTACATGCTCTGGAAAGCGGCTGCCGGATCTGCGCTGTTCGGGTGCAAGGATGCATAATGCCAAATCCCAAACGTAATGCCCATGACTACGCCAATAAAAGCGACGCTATCATCGAAACATGGGCAGTTGTCAGCCGGCTCGGGATGAAAGCGGACAGCCAGTGCCAAGATGAGAGCCACCATAGCAGGTCGAGCCCATCCATCTGCCAAGACCCAGTTATCGAATGCAGGACCTGCGGCAACTCTACACACTGCGATGAAAGCACCGAGGAGTG
This sequence comes from Cercospora sojina, assembly GCA_004299825.1. Classification (NCBI taxonomy): domain Eukaryota; kingdom Fungi; phylum Ascomycota; class Dothideomycetes; order Mycosphaerellales; family Mycosphaerellaceae; genus Cercospora; species Cercospora sojina. The sequence continues at coordinate 1,059,197 of CP036213.1, read as the reverse complement.
CACCGAAGATGACGTCGGAGAAGCCATGCATACCACAGTACATGCGGCCGATGCTGATGGATGTGGCGTATGCCAGACAGCCGAATATGCTCAATCTATAGCTCCATGGGGATAGATGATCTTGCTCATAGCAGAGATAGTGGAGGCAATAGATGGCCACGGAAACTGCGTTTGTCGTATGAGTCGAGGGAAAGCCATACTCGAGCGCTGCTGAGCCAGACATGGTGATGCGCTGCAGAGGTGGCGAGAGAGGTCGTGGCAGGCAGACGAGATCTTTGGCATATCCGCTCAGATAGACTCCAGCTGCCAGCATGTGCACCATTGCCACGCCGAGAATCGGATAGCCACACCAGAAGCAGATAGGCAGCGCGGTCATGAAGAAGGTGTGCGTTCCCAGGTTGGCGGTCATTGCAAAGTACGAATCCAGCAGTGGTGTTCTTGCTGCCTGTTGCACTTTGGCGAGAAGGACCGTTTCCTTCCGCACCAGAGGGATCAGCGCTTGCCGCAGGCGGTATCGCCATGATGGGAGGCGTCGCTCGTAGTGCGAAAGTCCTCGAAGTCCCGCATCGGGGTCTGGCGAAGGTGTTCGCAAATGCGCTTGAAACCTCAGGTGGACTTTGGAGTCGGCCATGGATGGACGTGCCTGCGGTCGAAGCCGAAGCCGACCATGTGCGATACGAATTGGCAGCGATGAAGTGCGTCAGTCTGGGTATGGCTGGAGGCGTTCGCTGCGCCAGAGCATCGGCAAGCCATAGAGCACGAGGCGGGAAGACGATAGCGGGCACGTCACAGCGCGCGCGAACAGGACTTTGGCAGACGCCTGAAACCACGGCGGGCTGGCGGAGGTGTCGTCGCGCAGGGGAGATGGTCGAGCCTCCGCCAGGTGGTGCCAAGGCTCACATGGATGCGTCAGCGTCGCCCAAGAGCACCTGCTGCCACCACACGAGCGACCACGATCGACCGCCCGCCCTACGGCCAGCAGTGGAGCAGCGATGGTGCGTGTCTGTGCGAAGCACGTCCATCCTGACCGCATCTCTCCGCCCCATTCGCGGGGCGCCGACAGCACCGCCAAGCGGCATCGAACTGACTTTCGTCATCGGCGCTGCGAGGAGCGGTTGCTGCGCCAACATGGGGAAACATGGCGAGCCGCGGCGCAGCTGGACTCGAAGCGCCCAACACCGCCCAACATCACCGCCTTCTCCCCACGAACACTCGACTGCATTCCAGTCTCCTTCACATTCTTCGGCATAACAATCCAGCGACCCGCCCGCATCGATACCGCGCATCATGACCATCAGCGCCGTCGGAGGCAACGCTTCGTACGACCATTTGCGCCGCAAGAACAGCAGCAAGTCCTTCCTCGGCCGCGGAGACAGCTATCGAAGGAGCACTCGCGGCAGCGACGGAACTGTAAACACCACGAGCAGCGCACGCACGAACATCACGGCGCCGCCCGAGTACAGCAAGAAGTTTGTGGTGGTTGGAGATGGAGGCTGCGGCAAGACATGTTTGTTGATCAGCTACAGCCAGGGATACTTCCCCGAGGTGGGTGCCCTATAGCTGATGCAGTGGCCACGGCAAACTGACTTGCGACAGAAATACGTGCCCACGGTATTTGAAAACTACATCACAGCTGTCGAGCACAAGCAATCAGGGAAAGGTGTCGAACTTGCCCTGTGGGATACCGCCGGACAAGAGGAATACGACCGTTTGCGACCGCTTTCCTATCCCGAGACAGATCTCCTCTTTGTGTGTTTCGCGATCGACTGCCCCAATTCACTCGAGAATGTGCTCGACAAGGTGAGCTACACCTTCTCTTTTGCGCGCACGAAACATCCACTGACTCCTTCCAGTGGTATCCAGAAGTCCTGCACTTCTGCCCCACGACCCCCATAATCCTCTGCGGACTCAAATCCGACCTCCGACATAAACGCACATGCATCGAACTACTCAAAACTCAAGGCCTGACACCTGTCACGAAAGAGCAGGGCAAGACTGTTGCGCAAAAGATGGGTGCTTTATACATGGAATGCTCCTCCAAGGAAGCCACTGGCGTACAAGAAATTTTCGACACCGCCATCGACATCGCCGTACGAGGCCAAGATGAACTCGCCGACGAGCGCACACGCCTGGGCAGCAGAGGGAGCCAAACCCTGCCTGCCAAAAAGAAGAAGCGGAGTAAATGCTTGATTCTCTAAATACGTCCATCACTTCCCTATCTCGCAACCAGGTGCGCTGCGAACAGAGATCACGATGGAATTGTTCTTGATTATTTGCATTTATTGACAGCGCGTCTTTCCTTCCTTTTAGCGTATCAAGAGAACGAACACGAGAGAATCCAGCCTCGACCTCCACTGCCACCACCACAAGCTCCTCACGAGAGGCTTCCTCAGCGAGTCAAGACGGTCGCTAGAGCACGTCAGCAGCCGCAGTTGCAGCTTATGCCCGAACCTCCGACTCTAATGCAACATGTCGGTCATTTCGGGTTACTGTTCAGAGGGGTGGGACGCCTCATTTGGGGTTCACCGAGACGTCGTTAACGAGGCGTCTTCGATAGTAGTCGTCGCAGGGAGGGGGATGGGATCAGTGCATTGATGAGGAAATACATACCAGCAGGCAGCAGCATTGGAGCATATTCCCTTTCACATCTGCTTGTTTTTGGCGCATGGGATTGATTACACGAGTTGAATGCGAAAGTCTGTGGTATCGAAGAGGACACGGGGGTTTGGGAAGGAAAGGAAGATTATAGGTATGATGATTATGTTTTTGGATATCACGAGACAATTGGAGGGACGTAGTCTTCTCAGAGTCGGAGAGCTGTCGCGTCCTCGTGCGGGCATATGAGGAAGCGGCGATCCCTAGCTCGCGAGGAAAGGGTTGCGGTTTGGAGTTTTTGTGCAGGGATTATGATGATTCTTGACGACATGTCTTCTCACTCTTTTCGCTCCAGTCAGAGCTCGATGAGGTTTTAAAACTCCGTGATCACTGTCCCCAGATTTTGTCCTTGCTTCTGTGCTAATTCCAATATCGCTTCTCCTGATGCCAGATCAGTCACGCTCACACCCACACTTTTGTATATCAAAAACCCCTCCTCGAGATGCGCGTTGAGCTTCGCAGCTTCCTCACTCTGTCCCAAACTCTCTCGAATTTCGAGCATCTGGCCAACCTCTATCATCTGTGCCTCGGATAATTTGCTTTGCAGAAGTTCCCCAGTGTGCTCTGCGACTGACTTGCGATCATCTACAAGTATAAATCCATCATCGCTCGGAGAAACAGGATTATACATCCTCTCCTCGTCGACAACTCTCTTCAATAATTCCGGATCCAGTTCAATCATGTTCGGTCTCCAAGATCCAATGGCTGAAATATAAGGCTTCGATTGCCCCTCCTCTCTCCTCACAGCCTTGTCATCAAACAATACGGCTTCGGAAGGAACCGTACAAAACACCGCATCAGCTTCCCTCAAACATTTTCTCACCACCTCCTCCTCCTCCTCACTTCCAATCGCCCTAATCTCCAACCCCTCCCTCCCCCTTCCCTCTCCTCTCACCTTCCCAACAACCTCCTCCGCCCTTCCCTTGTTCCGATTAACAACCACCAAACTCTCAACCTCACTCCCCCTCAACCCCAAACACAACCTCACAGTCCAAACCGCCACCTTCCCCGCCCCAAACACCACAACCCTTTGCGTCCTCTTCCTCCACATCCAAGGAATCAAACTACACAACGCCGTCCGAAAACTCGTCACCTCCTCCGCGTTTATCAAACCTTTTGGTACACCCTTCTCATCACAAATGACAAGCACACCATGTAAAACATCTTTGGTTCCTGTTTGAGGGTCGGGAGCAGGATCGACGATGATTTTACAACCGACGGAAGAGGGAGAAGTAAAAGGTCGGAAGAGAGTTTTTTGGCCGTTGGGACGGGTTGTTATGCCGGGGGAGGGTTGATGTTGTTTTTCTTCTTCCGAGGAGGAGAAGGCGACGAGGGAGGTTTGGAGTCTGCGTTGGAAGTGGATAAGGTCTTGTTTGGTGAGGTTGAGGAGGAGGGTGCGGATTGCGGAGTCGGGGAGGATGAGCATTTTGGGGTTCTTGTCCTTTCGTGTAGAGTTGAGAAATGTCGAATGTGGGATTTAATTGTTCCTTTTTTGTTGAAGGTTGGAAAGGTAAGTATTGGTGCAGCTTCAACCCCATGTGGCTACCTACCAGATATCAGTCATTGCGAGATCGGACGACGGCAATGGACTCCGCACACGTGACGCTCTCTTCACTGGAGCTCTCTTCTGTACGGGAGAAGGAAAAGGAAAATGAACATCGCTCGCACTTTGCAGACATCTTCCACGCCACAAGCCATCAGCCGCTTTGCCAGATACGTGCACCAAGATAGAAAGTTTTGTAGGCCCGCCTCCTCCAGGGTATCCCCACCTCCTCATGTGTACGTGTTGTATACATGAAAACTTTGTGCATCGAAAATTTCGCCAAGTCATTACTTCCTTCATCATAATGCGAGGCCTTGGCCATCGCCTGTCCACCTGTACAAGGATAAGACTTCTCGTCTCCGTTGTTGTTGTTCGCCAAAATCTTCTACTGATCGCCCTCGGACTTGCATCAATGCTGATCGCATCACTTTTCGGAAGTTGCGCTGCGAAGTGAGTTAGCAAGTTGTTGCTGAAACAGGGAAGGAGGATGCTTACCTGATACTCGGTATTCAACGTCACAACGCAAGCTTCGTGCGCTCTGACGATCGTCTCACAAGCCTTCACAACGCTCGGGCTGGCTTCTGCGCCCAGCTTATCTGCAATCAGCAGGAGCAAGAAACTGCCCTGCAATAGATAAATGCCGAAGAAGAATGGCATGAACGAGATGTCGGGATCATAATCCAGGATCTCGTTAATCGCTTCAGCTGCCGACACAGCATGACCGGTGGCAGAGATGAAGGACTGTGAAGAAATCCACAAATCATTGTCATCCAGCAACGATATTGGATCCCACTTGCCATTTAGCAGGATGTGCATAGTATGCATGAGATGCGTCCCGTACGCTACAACAATCTTCGTCTGAAGAGTGGTCTCAGTCATTCGCTGCTGGTTCGAATGCGATGTGCCTACTGAGTGCGGACTCGTGGCATCTGGCGCTCCCTCATTCCCGTTGGTCGCATCCTTCGGTGGGTCAGGCGCTTTCAGATGGCGAGCTTCAAATTCCTGCAGGCTTCTTCCATATGCTTCGAGCTGACGCGATATCTCGGCAATCTGTTCATCCCAGATTGAGCTGCCTTTGAAGACCATACCAAACCGGGGATGGTTGCGGGCCTGATTCAGATCGACGATTTCGCCGAGGATGGTCATCAGAGGTAAGAAGTAGCCAAATAAGCTGTGCCCAGTGCATTCAAAACCTGGACCACGCCGTCGATAGTGCAACGCCTCAGTATGGCCTTCTCCAGGATAATACTCTCCTGCATGCCAGACAGTCTCATTGTCAGGTTGCAGTAGTCCTTCGCATTCGACATCGAGCAAGAAGAGCGGCTTGTTGTAGCACAACGATAGATGCCTGTCGACGCTGTAAAGCAGCCACCATATACGTCGGCGCTCTTCTCGCTCCTCTTCAGAGACATATCCAGGCTGATCCGTAGGGGCAATGCCATTCGCATGTCCGACCCCAGCTTCGCCAGTTGCCTCGGCTTCAGCTTCCGGCCCATCTGAATTCTCAGGATTCGGTGCAAGTTCACGCCCAAGCTTCAGCTCCCTTGCCAGAGACCATGCTGCGTTCCACCACCTCAGACTTGCTGCTTTGTACTCACTCGCAGACACAACGGTCGCGAGGTGGATGTACGTGGCGACATCATCCAGTGCGGCGCTTGCCCCAGGCGTGCCCGCTTCCGCCTGACCAGTGACTGTGACGCCAAAGCCGCCCAAAGCAACGCCATTGATGACCGTGTTGCCTCCGTACAGCTGAGTTCCGTCCAGAGGGGTGTGAACGAGGGGCTTCAGTAAGCTGACTGTCAGCTCGAGCAGCTTCTGGCAGATCTTGCCACGCGCCGAAGGAGCAGAAGTCAGGAAAGCTGATTCGCTTGTCTGAGCAGCGACCCAGAGCATACTTGCGAGCAGAGCCGGACTACATGATCGCGGATTGGTCTGCCGTAGGAAGGATCGTTTGCGAAACACATAGCCTATCACATAGGGCGATTGCGGTTGCATAAAGGTCTGAGATGTGCTCGCGAAATACAGGTCCAGCAAATCACAGGCCAGTCCGATCGGTATTATAGCAGAGATATGTGGAAGAAGTGGTCGTAACACAGGATATTTCAAAGTCTGGTTGGATGGCTGTGCATGCATTTGAGGGTATAATCCAGCGGTCGGCGATGGTAGCGAAAGCCAACCCGGAGAGCCAGCAATCGGCGATTGTCGCAAGAAACTGGCAGACATGGGCGAGCCTCCTATGTGGTAGGGATGCCCCGTGATACCTTGTTGACTGGTCGGAGACGGCACGCCATATGGAGGGTCGCCGTAGCCTGTGATGGTCCCTCCCTGTATCATTGAGTGAGGCATACCGCCGGGACCAGAATGTAGAATGTTGTGCCCGGTCACAGTGGCTCCAGCTCCGGGGTGTAATATGCTGCGATGATAGTCATCAATGCTACCATACTCCCCAATGCCAACTGACATGCTCCGCTCTTGCATGGGCGCAACTGGTGCTCGTGGAGCCGGAAGGAATTGATGATCATTTGGCATCGGCCGTTGATGTATGCCATTCGTCTGCGCGATCGCATTGCCAGTGACACTACCTCCCGAAGGCTCCATACCGGGTCTATTCATCAACGGATGCATATTGTTCGGCTGGCTCGTCGTGCTGTCTGATCTCGGAGGTGGTAGATGGGGCTGTTGAAAGTCCATACTCGGACGTTTGCGCTTCAAGGCATTTTCGGCCTGCGGTTTGGGTGCAATGGCCGCATCTTCTCCTGGTCGATCACTCCCAGACTTCGGGCTGTTATCGTCTTTGCTCTCCCCTGCCGCAGCAGCAGCTTGTTGGGCAGCAATGTCCTTCCGCGATGCTTTGCCTCTCTTCTTACGTTCGCGAGCATACTCGCACGTCAGGCCAAACTCCACACAGTGCACGCATGGCTGTTGCCCATCGCACTTCGTCCGCAGCTGGTTGCATTGATCACACGCCCGACTGATCCTTCGCCGTACCGGTTGTCCGTTGGTGCTTGTCTTGCCATTTTTTGTGTTCCCATTCGTATCCTCCAGTGCGGTGTCGTCGGCGCCTGCGCTGCCGTTGCTGAAGCTATGCCGGTGTTTCATCCCGGGCCGCGCACCATTCAGCGCCCGACCCTGCGGCTGCTGCTGCTGCATTTGCATCTGCATTTGCTGCTGGGCGTACTGCGAGCCTTCGGCGAGAGCGGCGAGGCCCCCATTGCCGCTCCCGAAGTCGCTCGAATACTGCTGTGGCGTGCTCGCCGCGAGCATTTTCGCGCATGCGGCAGTTGTCTCGCTAGAGCGGAGATCTGGGCTCAGAAGCTCGTCATCGCCCGCGCCGGCATGGTGTGGGGCGCGCTGAGTGCCGAAGAGACATCAATCGCGCGGTGGCGGGAGGCGAGCGAGCAGGTCGTCGGGGCGGAGAATGGAGAGGCGACGGGGTGGTAGGCTCGCAGAGGTGTCTCTGCGCTCCGCACGTCCACTAATCACTAGTCAGCCCTCCAAGCCCTCGACTAACTAGAACCACTCCACCATTCGGGCCGCGGCGGGCATCGCGCACGTCTGTGATGAAGCTGGACGCCGTTTTCTGCAGCAGCCCGTCCCCGTCACCGCTTTGCAGTGCCCGCCTGCCTGCCCAGCTCGGCCCCGCGTCTGCTCGTTCGTGGATTGATTGCGCCTCCGATGTCGAGCCCAAAGCGCGCGCGACGGCCATCGGACCATCGTCGCCTGCAGCTGCACAGCTCCTCCCATGTCTCCCCTGCCTCGCGCAAGGCCATCCCAGGCAGACACCCTCGACCCGCAATTTCCATCCTCCTTCTCGAACGCCATCGGCCATCTGCCGTCCTTCTACACAGCAACATGCAGGGTCTCTCCGCACCGCACCCCTCCTAAGCGAGGCACAGAGTTTGGTCCACGTGCGACACCTTCTTTCCCACCGGATGGCCATCTTCATACCATCATCACCGACGACATCATGATCTCAAGCCGGTACTTGGAATTTGACACCGCATTACATCTGGCGGAGCTTGCCCCATCTCGAGCGAAGCGGCGCGCGAGGAGCGACTAGCTGCATCGTACTTCTCGTACACGTGCAGCGCAGCACTAGACCTTGTTTGTGGCTTCGCGTTGCACAGTCTTCTTCATCTGCGACATACAGGACTGCTCTGGAAAACCTCAAGGCATGTCTGAGACTGCGATTTCACATTTCTATTCTTCGTCACGGGCTAAGTGAACAGCAAACTGTGCTTTTTGAGACAAAAGGCCATGATGATATATATTCCGCAGCCGGAGATTGCATCGCAGCTCATCGACGCTTGTTCTCTTGCATTTCTCTTGCATTGACTCTATTGACTAGGATCGTCAGCACAACAAACATCACAGCCATGATGCCGGAGCAACAATTGGACGCATCCATCAATCAACTCAGGCCAGACAACTTTGTCACCATCAACATCGATCCTGAAGATGGAAGGAACATATCTGTGAAAATCCAAAAATGTCTTCTTGAAGCTACATCGCAGTGGTTCAGGCACGCTCTCGAGGAGGACAGATGGCTGGAGGGACAGGCACGAACAATCTCCTTTCGAGAAGATGATCCAGCACTCTGGACTCTTTTGCTCTACTTCATCATCCATCGCCGCCTTCCTTCCGACTTCTCAGACTGGTACATTGCAGCACGCTGCTGGCTGCTCGGAGACAAGTACGACATACCACATTTCCAAGACATCTGCATGGTCTACATCTTACGAGAGTTCAGCCCGAAGGGAGTTCATCACATCCGAGAAAAACTAGGTCTGTTGACGGAGCTCATTACCAATATGCCGTCCTCTTGCAGCCTACTGAGCTTGATAGCCGAGGAGGTCGCGTATGCCATCTATATGGGGAACCTTGACTGGTTTGAACTCATGTGTTTCGACGGTACTGATGGGTTCTGGACGCTCTTCTTGGCTTGGTATTCTGAGATAGATCAATACGAGGAGTGGTCAAGGAGGCATTTTGAGGAGCTCGAAATTGTGCCTCGCTACGAGGGCTCTCACTGGGAGGAGTTCATGGTTGGGGAATTACATCCTATCTTTGATATCATTCAGGCCAGAGAATCTCAGTAGGGCTACCTACTGCTGAAGATCGCAAGCTCGATGACGCGAAGCGGTCTGATTGTGCCTGTGTTCGCATCTCGCCATTGCACGACTTGCTCTCGTTGTATTGCACCAAAGTGGGGCAATGATGCTGAACCAAGAACATCCCTCCAAGAATACCGACCACCCAAGCCTTCTTGCGTATTTGCTCATCGAGTCCCACCTACGAAATGGTGCCAGAAATGAGTTGAGCGTTCGGGAGGTACAATTTCAATCGCTCCACCCATCAGTTTCGTCCTTGATGTAGTGCACGAAAGCCGGCAGCTCCCCCAACATATAGTCACGCCAATGCGCATATCCTGAACGATTGAGCCCTTCCAAGCGAGGGCACAAGTAATATGAGACAGCATTGACCTCCCGCCATGCCTTTTCGTACCACATCGAAAGCCCCATGTTACGCTTCAGCTCCGCGACTTCCGGGTAACTATAATCATCCGTTCGCCATGCGCACACCTCCATCACTGCTTGTTTCGCGACAAACCTCATGAGGACGGAATCTGATGGAGTCGCGGCGACCAGATCTTGGTACCCGTCTGGTGTGTATAGAACGGGGTTGTAGCAAATGGAGAGTGAAACGTGTGCGGGTCACCAATGATGTCGAGTCGGTTGCCGCGACCGCGACCTTTTGTGCTTGCTTCACGTATCTCAGCAGAGCACGTGTGGAGTGTGGCAGTAGACTGGTTGTGGGTGTTGTCGACAGAGCAATAGCACAGCGCTAGAGGTGTAGGCACTCGAAAGCTAGAGACCAACGAAGTTCCGAAAGAACTGAGCGAATCTTCCCGCCACAGTGCATGCAGCAATCTTTCCTATTATTAGCGACATTCGGTCATCTTGACCCGACTGGCTTCAAATGTTCCCGAGGGCACTGACGGATCTTGGTCACAATTTTGGGAAACACGCTCCCGAGTTGGAAAGGGGTGGGGGGAGTGCACTGCCGTTCGTCCTCTGCAAAATGGCAGCAATTCTCGGTAGACTCGTCTGCAAAAGATTAATGGTAGAGACAGTATCTGCATCTTGAGTTTTATTCATGAAGCAAGCACGGTGAATTTGTATTTCTGACTAGCCCAGCACGGTCTTGCAGAGCTGATCTGTTTATCTGTTTCGCGTTGTCACAGTTCCCGGCTCTTGGCATCGATGTGCTGAGCGGGAAATGCGGCATGTCGAGACCAAAGATCGCAGTTCGTCTCCGAACCTCAGGTCATGAAGCAGAAAGAAAGCACGCCACCTGCTCACCTGGCTATAATACCTGCAGAGACGAGCAGATTACGAGAGATGTGCGCCACTCAACGCCAGCCATCTTTCTAGTCCTCGTTGCAAACGTACTCCAAGGAGCTGGGCAGTTCGCCCACCATGTAGTCGCGCCAGTGGGCCTTTTCTTCATCGAAGTGCTCAATGCGGCTGAAGCGATGTGATAGGTAGGTCTCATCTTCGCGCATCTTCTCATGGGCTGTTAAGAAAATCGGCCAGAAGCTTGTTCCAGCATCCATTTTTGTTGCATCTGACGCACGAAGAGGACCGTGGTTGTATTGATAAGCTGCCTCTTCGCCGAGCAATCTCATCAGCCCAGAGTCTGCTGGAGCAACGGAGATCAGCTCTTCGTAATGCGCTGGTTGAAGACCGGTGTCCACGGCGCTCGCACATTTGAGCAATTGAAACATCGCTTCGTTCTGGAAACCGCGTATGCCGTACTTGTCGCCCAGAACCCAGCACTTTGCTCTGCTGACAAAATATGTCGCGTTGTCGCCGTCGTTGTCGTTTATCGGGATGCCGTGATGCAGCAGCCAATATAGTAGAATTTCCCACGACGTCGTATCGTCCTCTGGAAAGTTGATCACGCTACTATGGCCTTCGATGAATCGGTTCCAACGTAGCGTGTCCCGAAACCATGGACTGGCTGCCTCCAGAACTCCTTGCTGGACTTGTACAGAGAATGAGGTATTGGAGTTGCCGATGTTGAGAGTGATGAGCCTGTCAGACTTGAGCGCCTTGACACACTCTGCAATCGAGCTACTACCCATCGTCGTTGCAATGGTCTTTCGAGACTAATGCGGGGCAAGCGTGCTCTGCGAGACTGACGACGGTTAGCAATTCCGCAATGTTGGTGCAAGTATTATCCAAACGAGCGAAAGTACGCACAAGTTTCCAATGACAGTGGCCGTTGATGCAATGGAGGCGCTGTGATGGGCGAGTGCAAAGTCGAGTCTTGTTAAGTGGATCCGCAGGTAGATCAAAAGGCTCCAGTTGGTGGCAGCTACCTACGTGCCTCCTTGTCGTATTGGGTCTGCTCTCAGCAGTAAACAGATGCGTTGTGATAGTCCGAGAAGTAGAGGTTTCGAAAGCTGACTTCGATGTAACAGCAGTTGAGGTGCCGAGTTTGTGATGATGCCGAAGTATCAAAAGCTCAAAATAAGGGACGCGATAAGGCAGCTAGGTTGAACTGAACAGCTCGCTAGAGTGAAGGCCGCAAATACTCACGCAAAGGCAGACATGCATATGAGCAAAGTGAGGCGGCGCATCCACCTGCTGTTCACATGCTCATTTGATTGTTGTTGGGCCTCTCAAGCCAGATCAGCGAGCAACAAGCGATTGGCCTTTTGGTATGCATGCTCGTGATACAGGGTCCATCAATAGTGAGCATAGTTGCAATGGGATTGCTTACTGTGCTTATCCTATTGTCTTTGGAAAGTGACCCTGATAGTCTTATCTCCCAAGTTCGCTCCATTCATTGCCTCCTTGGCAGTAATCGCCTCGCTCTCCTCAGTGTACTCTGCAAAAGCCAGGCCCTTACGCCCAGGCACCATACGCACTTCCTTGAAGCCAGGATACCGCTGGAATACAGCAGTGAGAGCCTCCTTCGTGTAGTCTTCGGGGAGCTCGCGCAAGATGAGGATCTTGTTGGGCGGCAAGTATTCGTCTGCCATTGCAGCGGCGCCAGTCGCTTTCGTAGCCTTCGCGGGACGCTCGGCGAGAGATGACGGATCGGCGGCGCGTTTTGCGGGCTTCGCGGCGGCGGCTGCTGCTTCGGCTGCTTGTTTGCGCTCTGTTGTACCGTGTCAAACCATGTTCCACCAGCTTCGCGCGCACCAAATTCCCGCTCACCTTTCTCCGCCAGACGATGTTTTTTGTGCTGCTCAAGTGCAGCCTCCCCGCCTTCCTTCAAGACAGTGCAATCGCTCTTCGTCTTCGCGAAAGCGAGCTCCATCGGTCGGCCTAACAGATCGAAGCCCTGGAGAATTTCCACAGCATCTTGCGCCTCGGAGACGTCCTCGAACACAACGAATGCCTGCCCTTTGCGCTTCACGCTGCTCTTTGCGATGACATCGACGACAGTCCCGCACTCGCTGAAGACTTCTTTCAATGCCGAGGTCAGAGCCGGAATTTTGACCTTCTCGTCCAAGTTGCGGACATAGACCCTACACGCGTCGTCAGTTTCTACTCACACCTTACGCAGTCCGTACGATGTGCAATGTACGAACGTTGCGTTGGGCGTGGCGGTTTCTGCCATGATGACAGTGAGAATATGTCGCAATGATTGCTTGATAGGGTTGGAGCAATGAGATGTTGCGGAGCAGCAGGTGCAGCTGTGAAGTCGGGCAGGTCGGGGAAGAAGGATGGAGCGGACTGATCTCCGCGCAGCACGGGCCAAGCGCCACTAGACTATTCGATCTGGTTCGCGTGCACTTCCTGCCTTCTACCTCCCTCCATCAGCAGCACCTCGTCCTGTGCCTCAGGCGAGAACGTTCGCAGCACAGCACAGCACAGTCCATTGAGACTCGACATGAGGAGAAGTGGCACCAACAAGGAGTAGTCTATCGAATTCGCATCCGCGTGTCCCCAGAAACTCAAATCGGTTAGCAATCGTTCCTGCCGATGGTGACGTGATGTCTTTGAACAATCCACCCTCTCCCTCCTTCCCATCTCACGCTCTCCAGCATCAATGGCACTCGCTGTCGCTGACCTGTAGCTCTTCATGTCCGATCAAGCCCTCCCGCACGGCTGGTATACTCGCCTCTCGTACTACACTCGGCCCAAGCCGGCACCTCCTCCAGACTTTGAGCCATCAGCCATGACCAAGGACGCGTCGGGAGTCGCCAAACTGCTCAATACATTGCAGATCCCGGGCTACCAGAACTACTCCGTGTTCCCGGCTGGATTGCAATGGCGATCGAACGCCTTCTTCATCATCGCCACGGTGGCCATTGCGCTCTTCACGGATCTGTTCCTATATGGCTTGATCGTGCCAGTTCTGCCTTTCATGCTTGAAGACCGGGTCGGCGTGCCCGAGGCACAGATCCAAAGCCTTACGTCGGGACTGCTAGCAGCTTATGCAGCTGCTAGCGTGTGCTTCTCGCCGATTGCTGGCATCCTTGCCGACAAGGTCGCCACACGACAAGCTCCATTCCTCTTTGGTTTGCTATCGCTTCTTGCGTCTACTGTACTCTTGTTTTTGGGCACTACAGTACCTGTTTTGGTGCTTGCCAGGGTCTTGCAGGGCATGAGTGCTGGATTCGTCTGGACCATCGGCCTGGCGCTATGTTTGGAGACTGTTGGGCCAGAGAATCTGGGCAAGACAATTGGCTCGGTAAGAGTCGTGAACAGGGTTTGAAGAAAGACACGAACTAATGGCAAGCACAGATCTTCAGCTTCATTGCAGTCGGCGCCCTTGCCGCCCCGATCCTGGGTGGCGTGCTCTACGAGAAGACAGGTATCAAAGGAGTCTTTGCCCTCGGCGCTTCCATTCTTGCCGTTGACTTCATCATGCGACTCTTGGTGATTGAGAAGAAGATCGCGAACAAGTATTACGCGGATGATCCGAGTACAGTCAGTGATCTGAACACTACTCGTGCAAACGAAGAAACCAACGACCAGTCCCAAGATACCGAAGCTCAACCTAACGGCGATACCAACGATGAGGAGCGGCCACTTCTCGGTGGTAAACACCCAGATGACAGCTACTACAAGCTGAAGCCTCGCGAGGAGTATTCAAAGCTTGTACAGTGGATTCCGATCCTACCCTGCTTGTCCGATCCGATGCTTCTGACCGCGCTTTTGGTCGCTATGATCCAGGCTGTACTGCTCGGCTCTTTCGACAGCACGATCCCTACAGTTGCCAAACAATTGTTTGGCTTCACTTCACTGCGTTCCGGCCTGCTCTTCATTCCTCTGGGCGTCTTTGACTTCATTCTCGGACCAGTCTTCGGATGGTGCGTCGACCGCTTCGGCACGAAACCCGTCGCAGTGCTCAGCTATGCCTTCCTCGTCCCAGTATTGGTCTGCCTGCGCATTCCTCATGAGGGAGAAACGGATCAGATCATCGTCTATGCTGTGCTTCTTGGGCTTTGTGGGATTGGTCTTGCCGGGATCGGAGCGCCCAGTATCGTTGAAGCTGGTGCAATTGTACAAAAGTACTACGAGGTCAATCCGGATTACTTTGGTGAGAAGGGACCATATGCTCAACTCTATGGTATGAGCAATATGGTATTTTCGTTTGGCTTGACCGTCGGACCCGAACTAGCTGGCGAGCTCAAACAGACAATTGGATATGGCAACATGAATATCGTCCTCGCGGTCGTCTGCTTGATCACGATTATACTCTGTTATATCTTCATTGGCGGCAAACCAAAGGTTTTGAGAAGAGAGAAGGGCAATACGTATGTGGCACGAAAGAGAGCATAATTTTTGTGAAAAGAACTGTCATGATGTATTTAACAAAGCACTGGTTCTGACTCCCACGCCAATTTTCATCGTTTGCGGCCCTATTTTGCTCCACTCGACTAACTCAGCGACAATCCGATGCAAATTTCTCTCATTGAAATTCCACACAACAGATTGCTCAAGAAGGTCCCTCAGCGGATGATCATACACATTCAATTCGGCGAGGGACAAGAATCTCCAAATAGATCAATGCCATAAAGGCCCACCACCTTGCAGACAGGTTGCATCACGCTGAATCTGTCTCTGCAAAAGTCCCCTCCATCGCGCTCATATGGAATTTGCGCGATAGATTCTTCGGAAAAGCCACTTGGACGAAGGACAATCGCCGAGCGACCGCGTGCGGCGTCTTTCTGTTGATAAAACGGTCCACATAATAAATCGCCAGACTGCAATTTTCCCGCTACCAATGTGTCATTGCCGCTATTGTACTGTGCCACGCGATGAGGCTTCGATGATGAGTGCCGCTGACCTGGACCCAACAGTAGTCTGATCTGCCGCGTCGTCTTGTTACTACCTCGAATTTCTATCTGGCCGAAGACGTCCATGTTGAGACAGACAGACGATTTCCAGGTTACTCCAGCAGAGTGTAGATAGCCTTCTATGCCACGACCGACTGCCGTCATGGGCCATCCTCCTGGTAATTCAAAACGCCAGTCAGGTATCCAAGACGTAAGTTCGATTTCTGGTTTGCGAAGTGGTGAGCTCGCTTGGTAAGCCGCCAGCCATAGAAGCTGCCCCCCCCCCTTGTGTAGTGTTTGGTCCATGGCTAGCTCTGCTGCGAATTCAGTGTAGACTTCCTCGCATGAACAGTTGTAATAAAAGTTTGTCCTGAGCATAGACTGACGAGCGCAAAGATCCTATCACGCGGTTCTGAGCAGCCGATGTGATTGAAGAGTTTGAGCACTTACATCGGCTGCGGAGTAGGAAGAGAGAGCAACATGTGTACCTCATCAGCGATGCCTCCAACCAGGTGGCCGATGAACCTCATTGTGGCTGCAGTGGCATCCCAATTGCTCATGTACCCGAATCTGGCGAGCGGAGCATTGGGCCGAACATTCTGCTCTCAGCGTCTCGATCTCTGCGCTTGGTTCCTCTGTAGTCGGCTCAGTGCTACCAGGAGTAGGCTCGAGAGTCCGAAGTTGACCAAGAATTGTCGCAAGCGAAAACATCAACTCGCCATCCAAGATTTCTGTATTCTCATCAAGCCACACTAGGACTTTCGAGCAGTGTGAGTAAATCGTCTCCATAGAGTCATAGACTGGACCTGCCCATTTCGTTCAGGAACATCATCTTGGTTAATGCATAAAGCATCTACCCAGAGACGCCGGGCTCGGTTAGGATATCTGAGGCGGCGGAGAGCATTGTATAGGTTGCCTCGAATCGGAACGATAGCACGATAGTCCCATCGCCCAAGTCCTCGTCACCGAACGCTCATTCTCAATTATACAACAGAGCTTCATACGTCTGCATGACTTCTATGAGCTCAAAGCCATGGTTGGGATTAGTCTCAGGCGCGGTTGTCACGCATGTGGCACAATAGTCCAAGTCACCGCAGACTTTACATTTGTGTCTTGCTCTACGGATGCGAACTCCACATTCATCACACCATTTGTTGTGCACTTTGAAGTCAATGCTCGAAGGATTATTGAACGCAGCTGGCTCAGGCCTCGTGATGAATTCCTCTTCAAAATGGCCATGAAGCAACGCATTGTATTGTTCGGCCGCATTCAGGTGGAGGATCCGGATTCGAAAAGTCTAGTACAATAACGGCTACACTTGCATGTTTGTCTTGCTTCACTGTGTGTTCTTCATAGCCTTGATTCAATTAATAGTGCTGTCGTCTGAGCTGTTGCACCGGCTTGCTGCAGTCCATACTTCGCTTGACATCGCTCGACATTGAGGACTGGCTTGATCTATCGTCACTCACGGCCCTTCAGGACATCCACACTGTGCGCAGCCTCTAGTGTCCGTGGGATGGGCACAAGAGAACAAATCAAACAAATATTTCACTATCGGCAAGCTCAGATGTAGCATGTAGCGTGAGCAGCCGAGCATGCGGCATGGACGGCATGGACGGCAGGGGATGATATCTACCTCAAGTAGCTTGTGCAGGAGTCTGCTTGGGGCAGCTGCTATGCTTGATCTTTGAGGTAGTCACTTGGACAATGCTCGTTAGACAGAGACTTCGTTCCCCAAGATTCGATGATTCGCGACATGATATGATGTTCTGATCCACTTGTTCCAATCTAGATTAGGAATCTAAGAAAGAACGTGTCATCTTCAATGTCGCGCTCGAAAGATACTAATGACAAGAAACTTTGGGTCTCAGTTCGCTTAATGCTCCATCGACAGCATCTTCCGCTAATTCAACACGAGAGATGGTTCAATGATGCCCTCCTGTTGAACACTGTAACGACAGATGGAGTGGTCATTAGCATCGGTCAGGGGCTTGATTTGTTAGTGTGGTCGTCGCTGGGTTGACACATAACGAAGACTCAATCAATCCTAGGATCGAATGTCGACTATCTCCCTTATGACCTCCCCACACCCAGTGTACGTGCTAATCTACTGCATCCGACAGAACAGATACTGGAAGCAAGACCGGTCAAACTTTCGACCGTTCAATGGTGTTGGCTTTGAAGCGGCAAGGTGCGAAAAAGACTTTATTTGATTTGCATCGTCCGCTCTTCGCTAGATTACTGTGGTGAGGTCGATCGTTGCTCAGATAGCATAGAATCATAACATAGAACCCGGAAGGTGCCATTCAATGTCTTGCTGCATACTCCCTTGACGCGCCGGGGGCCTGATGACAGCGGGACTAAAATTGCCCAAAAAAAACAGAAAGAAACGGCTTAGCTATTGCATTGTCCGTAGATCGATCACAAGGGGGAGACTCATCGGAGATTATTTACCAACGCGACTGGCTCAAATCACGGAAGCGCAGCAAAGGGCCCAGCCTATTGGGTCAACCAGCCTCGCAAGAAGAACCACCATGCTCCAAATCTGCCGCATTAGCAATCAAGAGTATCAACTATGAGCCGAACTTCGAGCTAGCGGAACAACGTTGAATGCTAGAAACAGGACCACGTAAGTGGTACGCATTGTATAACACATGGAGCTATTGCGATTTCGTCTTCCACACTCCACTTACGTAAAGTTCACCCAAGCTTTGGGAATTTCCGATAGCCTTGTCTCTCAACGAAAGTCGCTTTCCATGGCACTTGACCTGCTTTGTTTTCCGCCAGAGCCAAGAAGAATTCAGCATGACCCGGACCGCTTATAGCCTCGCCTTTCGCGTCTCCTTCAGGAGTACGCTCATCGACATAGTAGAACCTAGTGGATCAAATGTCAGCTACACTGACCAAGGATTATGCCTCGAGGTAACATCGTGGCCGCACGTACCGAAATCTCTGGTCGCGATAGCTTTCGCTTGCCTCGCTTATCATGTATGCTGCCGCACTCTTTCCAACGCCTAGAGTCAGAAATCCTGGCATTGCTTTCATCTCGTCGAGACAATTTCCAGTGTACAAGAAAGTCCTGCTAGCCGAGCTTGGTAGAGACTTAAAACTTGCAACTGCCTCTCGCGCGGCGACGAATGCAGAAATCACGTTCCCGGTGATATCGGAAACGAAGTCTCCAATGCCCACCGAAGCTAGTGTATCCTTCGCATCGGTAATGTGCCACGTGTACGCTTCCCACGCCGTTAATTTGAGTCCACACCGACGAAGGAAACAAACATGTGCTGCAGCTCTTCTTACCGTTGAAAATTACGACATTCGGCTCGCCCCAAGTCTTTCTTAAGGTAGCGAATGCCGCAGTGACAGTCTCAGGCTGAGTAACGTCACACGGCAATTGAAGCACGTCGTCGGTGCTGTCCTCTGACTTGGCTGATCGGGTGGCTTGAGCAACTCTGTACTTGTTCGCGAGGAATGTCTTGATCGTGGCAGCGCCGATGTTCTTTCCAGAACCGAAAATAAGAAGGATTGGTCGGGACATCATGAAGCGTGGCTTTGCTCCTAGATGAGACTCAAGTGATACTAAGAATGAGACTTTGCTGAGACATTCCTTTCGCCCTTTTGTATCTCCTTGAGGGATTTGCATACAGTATGGAGGGTGCAAAGAATTCAATTGATCAGCATCAACACGGATCAAAATGCCACACGACGCTATCTCCAGACCTGTGCTTCAGGTCCTGTCTAGCTTGAGAATGCGGAGATAAGCGCAGTGCTGGTGTAAGCGGAGACTTCGGTCGTCCCTGGAGGATACTTCAATTTGGATATTTGTGACCAGGATAGCTGCTCTAGAAGCTCGAAGAGGCAAAAGACCGAAGGTCACGCGTGAATACTCTATTACGCCCACGTGGGATCAGACGGCAATGCTTAGCTTGGACGTAATCCGACGTTGAGAGCACCAAGCCGTAGATGCTTGTCTCGGGACGTAACTATTCAGTCATAATACCATACGAAGAACATTATATGCTATTCACTAAGACCTCGAAAGTATAGGTCCTCCTTTCTCCTACGATATTCCTTGCTAATTAAGAAAGCATTCGTGGACACCCATGTTCTGCACAGAGGCAGGGAAGTTAACGAAGTACCGTAATCGGCGGCTGACTGGCATCTAGATGAGGGTCCCGCTGCAGGCATAGATGTGACAATTATCAATGTGTCAGAAGGCGCAATGTTACGCACATGGCACAGCTCCCCCCTGGGCCCCTGAAGCAGTCGAAGACCACAGTCCAGCTTAGTACGTAGCTGGGCGTTCAGGTCAGTTCATAGGTCAATCCGTATGACCTGTCCACCCCTCATACCCGGGAGGGTAAGAGGAAAGTCCAGCCCTCCTCCCGTCACCACATACACGCTGCCAAAGTCAGCATTGGGCCGTCCCAGTGCAGAAGACGTTGCATTCAAGGCGTCGATAAGCATTCGACTCGTCCTTCCGGGAATATCGATCTCGATAATTGAGTTGCGAGGATTGGTCGCAGCGTATGCCTTCTTCCCGTCCCGGGAGAGGCTGAAGTCGTCCACGAGAGTGTCGTTCAGGATGAGGGTCGGTGGACCCGTTGGCCTGCCCTGGGGGGAAATAGCAACTTTGAAGAACTTCTGGCTGGCAAATTTGGCATAATACAATTCTCCGTCGTGAGTGTGGATACCAGTGACTCCCGCAACACCCGATATTGGAGATATGGTGGTGTAGTCCTTGAGCACTACGGTAGACGCACCGGTGCTCACATCGAGCCGCAGTACATGACCAGCACCAGAGTCGGAGATGAGAATGGCGGAAGTGTCATTGGGCGTAATCGTGGTCAAAGTGTTGAGGAATGTGGAGGTTGAGAGATCGGCCACCAGTGATAGCACACTTGGGTGTAAAACAACGCCCTGATCATCCGTTTGGAGATGGCGGAGGTCGACACTCCAGATCTTGGATGGGAAGACCAAATAGTCAGCGGTGACATTGCTCAAGTTGCCCGCGATCAGATAGGACACGTCCGTTTGTAGCTCCACGATACCGAGCAAGCTAGTCGCATCAGGAATTATGGCGACATCAATCGGTTGCAGACTACCAGAGGGATCAACTTGGACCAGTGCCGGTGTACTGATGGATGTGACTAGGATCTGACCGTTGTGGCGGACAGCGATATTCTCCAGCCACGTCGGGTTGCTGAATTCGAAAACAGGGGTGGAAGAGGTTAGGCCTTGCTCTTGTTGACTTCTTGCATCCAGTGCAATACTGGTGGTCGTTAAGGCCGGTAGGACGAATGTCAGGCCAAGTGCCAGGAGGTAATTGAGGTATAGGAACATAGCTCAGTGTTGCAAGCTGGAAATGGAGTACAGATGTACGACGAATCTGGTTTGGTAGACAATGTATTCGAACGCGCCGGTGAGGGAAGCGGGCGGCTCACTGCCTTTTTATCCTATACGCCAGTATGTTGCGTCTGCTTCGGTTGGGAAGCTTCTCATCGCAGCCAGCTTTGAGTTGTTAGCTGAGGATCTTTCTTGTGCCAAGGCTGAATGACCTCAGACGCTGATTAACCTACGGTCTATGCAAGGGCCGGAGATGAACGGGAGGATGTTCAACGGCCGGAGATAGAGGACCTGGACTCATGCGGAGGCCAAATTTTAAGCGTCGCGTTCTAGCGACGCAGGTTCGAGCACAGAGTTTGGAAGCAGTATAGCAGCTTCGGTGTCTTCTCGTTTCATGGTTTTCGAGTTCAAAGCTCTTTTCAGGCACGTAAATTATCTGTCTTTGATGTGCGGGATGAGAAGTCTGAGGAGAACGCTTCGTTCCCTAGGTGGCACAATGATGTATTTTGCACGGCCCAGAACAGGCGTCAATCTGTGTCGACTTGTGTCATCAATGTGCACTAGTTGAGCGTGATACATGCAGAGAAATACGATTCGTCGACGGTAACAAAGGCATGCTTAACATTACCACTTCGATGCTCTAACTTAGCGTTTCTATGTACAAGGACCTTAACTTTTAAGAAGCAAGATCCCTGTATGTAACTTCCGATTCGCTAAAGTCTATATACTTGCGCGCGAGCCCGAAGGAGAGGGGGAAAAATCCACTACGAGGAGTTACAAAACTTATCCTCAATTACTACGTATTAGCACTATATTAATGCTTATTCAATTCTATCGAGGTGCACTGCCGCCTCTTTCGCCCTCGCCTTCGGCTCCGTCTCGTTCGTTGCCTTAAAGAAATAACACTATCTTTTCTAGGGGCGTATGCCTTACGCGCTCGGGTATCGTACGTCGTCGCTATGCTTGTACCTCGCTGCTCCGAGTACTTACTTCGCTCGTAAGCTCGCCTCGCTTGTCTAAAGTAGGTTTCAGATTCTTATTCAACTGTAGGGTATAACTCTCCGTAGTCGAATTTTGCCGATCTCCTTAGGGCTCGCGGTATTTGCGCGACAGATCGTCAATCTTAGCGCCCGAAACGGCGCCCGGTCTAAGCAGGAGAACCAGGGAGTAGATAAGGTTTCGAAAGAACGGCATATGGCAAACCCACGTTCGTAGTAGATATCCCGAACTTTGATCTGGGCACTACTTTATCGAGAAGAGGGATTTGAGTTCTAGTTGCTGCCGCGCGACTTGTTGGGTGACTTGGTCTAGTGCATATAGATACCTGGAAAAGCATATGCGATACTGCGCTCGCAAGCCTTTCCTACCTTTAGGCCGAACATGCCGTCTAGATCTACGTAGCCACAGGTAGAAACAGCTCCATCATTCAGCAGGCCCCCGTCGTGTCGTCGCCGCTGGTGCGGTCTGCGCGCTGGGAGCAATCAGATGGCGCGGCTTAGAAATAGAGCACTACGATCCGTCTAGCGACCGCTCCCTGCTTTAATGCGAACAACCTCGATGCGGCATGCTCTTACCTCTTGTGGCTCATCACAGAGCTCCTGTGGTACAAAGGGACGGTGAGGCACGATGCTGCACGGTCGTTACCTACAGACCCACAGTCTAGAGTCCTGGAGTGCTAAGCAGTAAATTGGAACGAACCTTTGGCAGAACTAAATCTTGACGGAACAGCTGGCTCAAAGTGAAGTTCCCTATGATATATACCGCACTATACACGAAACAAAAGGGGCCGGCGAGGAAGCGGTAGTCGACGATTCAGTACCTACCGATAACCTGGGTCTTACTAGAATAGGGTACCCACTGTTTCTGAACCACACCAGAATACGAAGGTAACAAGGAACATTTTTCACGCCCTTCCAAACTGCCTACACAACCTGATTATGCTAGCCAAGTTGCTACCTGCAACAGCGGTACTTCCAATCTCTGCAGCTGGGTACCGGCCCACCGGAGAGAGACACATCTTGAGTTCTCGAAGCAACCAGGAGACGTTCCTTGCGAGCAAATGAGCTCGATCAACGGCAATTCACCCAGCGTTGCTACGCAACAGGTAGTAATTACTTGTGCTTGATTGTGCCGTTGAATGGGCGTGTAGCCTGCCGTGACGAGCTGAAAGACGATTCGCGGAACTCCGATATTGGGTTGCAGGGCCTTCCAGCCCATTTGCTAGGTGCAACCCTTGCCTCAGCGTTCCCCGAATGCAGGTGAAGCATTGGAGATACGTAACACACTAGCTGACCTCGAAGAGTTTGCGCTCTTGCACCACTGTATTCAGTGTTCGACGCACGTATAAGTCCACCATAGCACCTCTGTAGGCTCTGTCTTTGCTGCTTTAACAGAAATCTCGCAAATCGAGATGGTAGTCGCAAGCGACAGGAAACCTTTGACCAGGGTCTTACCCCTTTTTGAGGCAGCTTTTCCTCGTAGTGCTCCACGTGTTTGAGCTTATCGTCACTAGAACCAGCTGCAGCTGGCCGGGAAGTAGCGAGACGCATTACATGGTGTGGAACGTAGGCAGGTGACATCAGTCAGGCGCTTGAGACCTGTTTGTGATGCGCCAATAAGTCAGTCCGCGAGCGCTAACGTTGGTGCATGTGTAGCTCGAAAATTCCACATCTGAGCGTCGTCACTACCCGAGTATCTCGATTTTGCCTGACATGCAAGTTAATCGGAAGCACTTCCACACTCGTTATCATCCTTCATGGCTTGAGCAAGTGCAATGAGCAAGTGCAATGATCAGCCACCAAGGTCGTGTGTCCCTCGTCTGGTGGTGTGGTTTCCTCAACCATCGTACTCTGCATCTCCAGAGGAACGTTGCGTGTTGACAATCTGGGGCTAGTGAGATGTGTGAGCTCACCAATCTGAGGAGGCATTAGGCGCACTTTCAAAATTTCCTCCTCGTCCCTTTGGACCAAGAAGGTGACGGGCGGACTGTCAAGTTTCGGCAGTTTCAGTCGTCGGAACGCCGAGCTGTGTTGGCATGTTCACTCCGTCACCAAGACATACTGCTTTATGAAGGAAATTGTTCCTAGTATACTCTTCCATGTGCTCGATGGATGGCATTGGTATGACACACGGCGAGTAGTAGGGATTAACTTGATGGAGCACTTGAAGCAAAAGAGCCATTTATTCATGCTTCGTGCTGGGCTGAAAACATCTGACTAAAGCCAGTGCTAAGGTACTTCATGTTCGGCAAGGAGGCGCATGGTATTGGCAAAGGCTGTCGCGGCCTCGGCGGAATCGTGGTCGAGAGCTTTGATGCCACTCTCGACTAGGACGTTCGAGATGCCGTCAAAATACCAGCATGCTGGCGCCACCCGTTCGACTAGCTTTACAAAGTGACCAAAAATCATCACCGCCGCGAAATCAGCTGCTTGCAATAGAAGCCTATAGCGCTTGGAAATTGTCCATGGCCATGGTTCGATACAATTCCAGGCAGCCAGGTGGTCATCGCTTTGGACGAAAGAAAGCTCCGCGTTGCATGCAGATAGCGCCCGGGTCGCAGACATCAGAGCAGCGCAGTCGGCATCGCGCCGCAATTGACGGTGAACGGCTTGTATGCATGCCCCTAACGATGGACATATGACATCACTATCTGGAGTGGGTGATTGCTGACCTTGAGGCATATTGATCAGCCGACTGAAGTCGGAGTCCTCCGTTAGGAGGCGCTGGGCAGCAAGCCGGAGAGTTCCATCGCCACGCGCTAGAAAGAGATGCTCCGTAGGTGTTAAAAGTGGATATATCGGACAGTCGAGACTCGGCTTCAGATATTGGTCGAGCTTTAATCTGCAACGCGAAACGTGTAAGCCATGCATGTCAGCAGGTTCTATTCTGTGTTCAGATGCGCTTACCCATCCAAGTATTGGAAATTTAACAGCCTCCCAGCGGCGGCAAGGGCTTCAACATTGTGGGCTGTAATCCCCTGCCAGAGCGCCTTGCGATGACCCGCCAAACCGGCGGCGTAGTAAGTGAAAGCGGCTACGTGGTGTGATTGCACTTCTTTGGTATGCGCACCCGCTTTCATGGCCAGATAGACTTTGTGACGGGCGTATATGCCCAGAATGGCGTGCATTAAAAAGTCATGCTTGAGCGCCTCGGCGCTAACGATTTGAGCCCAGTATTTGCCAGTCCTTGTGCATCAAGGGCTAAGAGTCAGGCTTGTAGACACATGCCACTGGTGCAAGTAAGCGAGGCTTTGCTGGTCAATGGAAGGCAGGATCGTTTCGTCAAGTGACGAGAGATTTGAGTGCATCGGTACTGGCAGCGAGCGGCGCTCTTTGGCTAAAGATGAGCGTATAAGTCTGCGGCAAACGGAAAGATCGCGTTCGACCTTGAAGTACTTCGTCTTGTTGCCTCGAAAAAGGGTTTGCAGCTTTGCATTGCGCGCTTTGACGTGCGTAGCTTGATGGATGTTGTGGGCCTTACTAAAGTGCTGGCCCATACGCTTTGCTGTGGTACATGCATAGTCGCATGCCAGAAATTCACAAATATAGCCATCGTGAATGCTCAGCCCTGCGACGGGAGAGGATGTCGGATGTGGGACAGCCGCTCTCGAGGGCTCGACCAAATCGAACTGCGCAGCGTTTTCGGTCAGACGGCGGCGGTTGTTGCGGTATACGTTGTGACGAAGGAGGTGACTCGGGAGAGCGGATGGCTGGACGGCAAAAGCACAGACTTTGCATATGAGCAGCTTGTATTCTGGATTGTATTGTAGCAGGTCGGCGAATTTGAAGGCACGGCGATGCGGTTTCCGTGATAGGCTGGCATCGTAGTCCATCAGCAATCGTGCCGCGAGAGATGTCGATGTTTTGGCGATCGTCTCGACGTGGGGCGCAATCGTGGAGGATTCATCCGTGACTCTGCTTCACGCCCGGTACATGCGGCGTCCCTGCCGTTCAACGCGAACGAGCATGCCCTGTAACTCATGGAGTCCCTGCTCCAGACACGAGGGCCTTGTCAATCGCACTCATCAGATGCAAGACGCTCGCAAGGGGTTATCATGATTCATCACCCAGCCTGTACGCAAGTCGCTTGTGGCTGAATTGTTCCTGAGGCTCAGCGCTGTTGCGAGCGCGCTCCTCGTCGACACATGCTGCATGGCATTCGCCCACCATCCCGAGACCAAATGATTGGTAAATGGGACATGCTTCGGTCAATTTGTCGCATCGATTCCGATTTAAGCGGTCGCGGAAGACGAGCATTGCACTCGGAAGGCGAAGGCTCCCAAACGGCTCCCGATGGTCGTGTACGGCGGCGCTGTCGTCAGCTGGACGACATCATACCGATAGCCGGACATGCCAGTACGAAGGATGGAGGAAGGTCTTCAGTGCGCGTCATGTTGGCGTGTGGAAGGCCGGATGCGAGCGCGTTTGCCTCGGGTCAGGCACGCGGGGACGCCGGGTAGCGAGCTGTTGCGGACGACATGGTGTGATGGTTGTATGCGGCTCCGAGCGATAGATGAGAAGAATGTACAGCATTGCATGATGGGGTTTGTCAGCAGGCAGTGTCGGCGGAGGATGGGCGCCAAGAAGGGCGGCGGTAATGAACGAATGACGACCCGCCGACTTCCGATGGGGATGGGGATGCATAACACACAGCCTCCCTTCCTGGTCGAGAAAGCAAATTCGAAACACCGTCCGCCCTCCACGCGCCTCAGTCACCCTTCGTGCTCCGGGAAAGCTACTTGGCGCGCCGCTGTGTGGTTTGCATTCAGCATACTGAGCGCGCAACATCGACGACCGACCAGCCTCCGGGCACGCGACGACCACCGCAACAGGCGGCCGTGATTACGCGGCGGACAGAAGAGCGCCACGACTATGGCGCTCTCAATACTGCGCTTCCCGAAGCCGCGGGTATGTCTGCAACACCCCATCGCACGGCCGCGCATGTTCAATACTGACCGGCGCGCTGTTCCAGAGCCTCCTGCACTTCGTGTCCCTACGGACGGCCACCGAGTTCATCAACTTCACGCTGGTCATCAACAAAGTCACAGGCCTCTATGGCATTCTTGCGCTCCTCACTGGCTACGAGCTCAACTGGCTTCAGCTCAGCCACTACAGCTACTCGCTCATCGTGTTTGGCCTCTTACTATACCTGATGCCTAGCATACGACGGCCCGACCAACCTCTTCGCAATGTTGCTCTAGCATACGTCTATGTGATAGACACTGTCGTCAACGGAGTCTACACGGCCCTCTTCGGCATGGGATGGTTCCTCCTTTTGTCGCAGCATCTCGAAGAGCCTGGCAAGGACAACCCACTGAACAAGAGTAATGGTGTGACAGGCAGTGGAACAATGGGAGACACAGCAGGCTTCACCAACCCTGAGCACAATGTTTCGGAGGTCAACGTGATTGCAAAACCAGCTTCGGGAGTGCTCACGGGACAAGAAGCAGTGGCATATGGAGCGGCCAGCGGGCCAGCCGCCATTGGTGGAGCAGTACTGCAGAGCGACAGCATGACCAGCATTGCGCTGCTCGCGCTCTTCACGATAGTGAGAGTGTACTTCTGCCTCATCGTGATGAGTTACGCCCGCAGCATTTTGAGACAGTATGTGGCGCAGACGAGCTCGAGCAGCATGCAATACAGCACAAGCGAAACAGCAGACTCAACAATGGCGCCATCGCCCTTCTCAGCAGATCGATTGGAGGGTGCTGGCTGGAGAGGAAAGCTGGGAAGGTCCATGCTCCAGTTCCCGAGCAAACGTTACTGGCTTGGAAGGGAGGAGACGGATGGCCAGAGCGAATGGGAGCGAGCCACCAGCGGCAGATTCGAAAGCGGAAGGAAGCCACTGAAGATCAAGGTGCCCGAAACTGGAGTCGGCGAACGCGAGAGGAGAGCACGAAGCGGGACTGGGCCACCACCTCCCGTCAAGGTCACCAAGGGACCGGAATAGTATCTTCGCTGGGACTGTGAGAGGGGCATGAGATGGCAGTCAGCGATTCTCTCCCGGCGACATGAGCGTGCAGCAAGCGAGCCTGGCGCAAGTGCGACGGAGGGGTTTTAGTTTGATGCGAGCATCACTCGAGAAGCCGGTCACGACGACGTGGCGAGGACAACGAGGCGGCCATCCCGGCTCTTTCATATGATGAGTTTTGGGCTAGACGGGAGATCTGGTCAGGTTTGGGCATGATGAGTGATATCCATAACAGTTTCGAAGCAAGCAAGATGAAGGGCACAGGACTTGCCTGAAGCAGAAGTACCGTTTGCATAGAGACGAAGACATAGCGTTATTTTCTTGCATCTACTTAATGAGCATGAATACTCCAACGTCCCGGGCCTGCTCTTTCCCTCTTCCCATGTCCGACGGAGTGCGCTCCTCTTCGATGAAACATGAGCCTCAAACATGCTGCTCGACAGCATACGACAGTTCCGATCCCCCGATGCGACTTTCCACGCTGACCGCACATGACCTCCTTGAGAAGGTGTCTGAGAAGGCCGCCACGCATCTGCTGGAGCATCCCTTGGCAGCTTACGACGAGAGAGCGACGGAGGATCGCGGTGCAGTGCAGCGAAGCGCGGACCCGCACGCGATGCAACAAGGGTTTCGGGCGAGGCGGAACAGAAAACGACATTGGGCCCGCTATCGTCAACATGTCGAGCTATTGCTGGACGAAGGATCCGCAGAGGACTTGCTCTCCCACGTGCTGTCTTACCCGAGCATGGGCATGAGCGGCGAAGCACTAGAACTAGCGGAAGCGAGCAGCAAGACATTAGCGAGGAATGCGGGCACCTATCTCCTTTGTTGAGCTGTGGTGAAGTCGCTCGTGGTATGCCAGCCGCCCACTTCCGGCCGACCAAGGCCACGGGCGTCTTTGCGGCCACTTTCGACGACTTGCTCCTTCATTGGCATTCTTGTCATCCGATGAGTCGCTCGAGGCTGTCCACATCTATCGTTATTGGCGCTTGGGGCTACCAAGTTCCACATTCGGACCCGTCGTCGACTCTTCAGCTTCTCGTTGAGCTGCGGTGTCGAGGCACGATACGGCTGCGAGGCGCAACTACGCGACCTGTTGCAGTTCTGCATGCGCCTCTTCTTGGCTCACACACCCTGCAAGAACGTTCAGCCTCTACGCTCAACCCGCTGCGTGCTTTCTTGCCTCGCGTGCTTGACAGTCAGCAAGAAATGTGGCCGATCTTGACGCGGAGCCCAGCTATCGGAACGTCAAAGACAGAGTTTGAGTCCGCTCCTGACCATGTGCAACTCCATGTGTAGATGCTGAAGCGAACCATGGCCAGACAGCCGGGAGGCTGCTATGAAGGCAGAGCCCCTCCTCCACGCGAACAAGAAGACTCGGATTCCGGGATGAATGGAAGCGCGCAAGATCTTGCAGAAATGATTCTGCTGTCCTCGATTACACAGAGATCCTGGTCCATAGTCTTGGACACAGAGATCCTGGTCCATGTCTAACTAGAACTAGTCTTGGAGTCTCCGCAATACCCAAGACCTTGGCCAACACCCTTGGCCCATGGGGTGGCTTTCTCACTCCAACCAGCTCACACGCTTTCATGCGAAGGGCGACGCCTTCACAAGGCTTCGCTGCGCCAACGTCGCAATGCAAATCAGGCTAATAAGCTATGATTCCAACTACGTCGCACCGCGTCCTCGATGGCATCTGCATGTTCTTCGCGCCCCGAAGCTGCTTTCATATCAGTCTCCGATCTTCCAAGCATCCGATGATTTAGAGGCGGCTTGGCAAAGCATCGGGGCCAGCGAGCAACCAGTCGGCAATCACTTCTGGTCGTGAACCGAACCAGAACCCATGCAGGAAAATCTGGCACGGCCGCACGAGAATGCCATGTCGCACTAGATTGACACGCCCACGGGGAAGCAAAGCGGTAGCAGGGTCTCCATTCGACACCGCAATAATCAAGTGCCTTGGCGGTCTGCAATGACCGTGTCTGCTGCAGGCGAGGGCTGAGGAAGGCCCAGTTGGCGGGAAGAAATCATGTTCAGAACTTCAGCCAGTGCCTTTGCTATGTCAGCAGACTCCAAATGGGCGTGGAGGATTCCATGCGGCAATCTATAAAGCCCCGGCGTCCGCTGCTATCGCCATTGATTCGAATTAGCTGGCCTGTTGCTTTTGTGCTGTGATACTGTGTCCCCTCCAGTGCACCCACACCAGCCGCCCACCATGACTACTGAAATCAAGGATGACTCGGCTATTGAGAAAGAGATCGCACTGAGCTCAGATGAGGACCTTGCTAAGCACAGAAGATCCTCCATCGATGATCAGATTCCAGATCCAGATCCTGGTGCTACCCCAGAGGAAAGAGCTGCGCTGGTATGTCCATGACAAGGCACTTGGCAAATATCGCGAAACTGTTCGCTGACCACATCTACAGGACAAGAAATTGATGCGCAAGGTTGATTTGTGGCTGATTCCATGGCTCTGTCTCCTCTATCTATTGTCCTTCCTGGACCGAACGAATATCGGCAATGCACGCGCAGCTGGTATGGAAGAAGATCTCGACATGTCGGGCCACGATTACAACAACTCGCTCACGATCTTCTTCATTTCCTACGCACTTGCCGAGCCAATTACGAACGTTTTGCTCAAGCGGTTCACGCCGAGAATCTTCTTTACGACGATCATCCTGATTTGGGGTCTCGTTGCGACGCTGATGGGTGTGGTACACAACTATGAAGGACTTCTTGCTTCCAGATTTTTCCTCGGATTGGCTGAAGCTGGTCTTTTCCCTGGTGTGAACTACTACCTTTCTTGCTGGTACAAGCGATCTGAGCTTGGTCTTCGTGCTGCCACCTTCTTCTCCGCAGCCGCTCTGGCTGGTTCTTTCGGTGGACTGCTCGCTGCTGCAATCGCGCAGATGGATGGCGCTGGAGGTGAGAAAATGAGCTGGTCGAAAATCAACGAACTGCCTACTGATACAGTTTCTAGGACGTCCTGGTTGGGCCTGGATTTTCATCCTCGAAGGTCTCGCCACTATGATTGTTGGAGCATTCTGTTGGTGGATGGTCTTCGACTGGCCAGATACTGCCCGTTTCCTGACTCCCGAGGAGCGCCTCCGCGTCCGCCGCCGTCTCGCAGAGGACAAGCAATCCAGCACTGGTGAAGAGTACGACAAGCGCCACATCATCGCCGCATTGAAAGATTGGAAGTGCTGGGGTTACGCCTTGATCTACATGGGAAACCTTTGCCCACTCTACGCCTTCTCCCTCTTCCTGCCAACGATTCTCACCGGTATGGGTCACAGCGGCACTAAGCTCCAGCTGCTTTCCGTTCCACCTTATGCCGTTGCTGCAACAATGACCATTTTGATTGGATACATCGCCGATCGAACAAGGCAGCGAGGTCTTTGTAACATGTTCTCGGTCTCCCTCTCGATCATTGGATTTGCCATGCTTATCGGATCGGGCAACCCGAATGTTCAATACGGAGGTACTTTCCTCGGAGCCGCAGGAATCTACCCGACAATTCCAAGTAAGTGAAGAATTTCCACAATGCATTTTTCAATGCAACAAGCGCACGGCATATCGAGTGAAGCTCGAACAACTTCGCTGCATATGAAGCGCCATCGAGATGACATGCCTGAGATTTGCACATTTGCTAACGATTTCTTCCAGACACTCTTACCTGGGCTTCGAACAACATCGAAGGAGTCTACAAACGCGGTGTCATCATTGGTATTGTCGTCGGATGGGGTAACCTCAACGGAGTCGTTTCGTCCAACATTTACCTGATCGAGGAGCGACCACGTTTCTGGACAGGTCACGGAGTCGTCCTGGGATACCTGGTGCTCTGCCTTTTGGGCGGAACAATCTTCATGTACACTATGCTGCGAGTCGAGAATCACAAGCGTCTCACTGGCAAGCGGGATAACATGCACGCTGGCAAGACGCCGGATGAGATTTGGATCGCGGGCGACAACCGACCAGATTTCATCTACGTTTTGTAAGGGAGAAGAGAAGCACGGCGTTATCTTTAAAAGGAGGTCGTCGGTACCAGTCGTTATTTTTGTACATTGAACGACGACTGCCATATACACAGATGCCCAGTCGAGACACCTTACTTACGAGGATCGCTCTCCTGGGCTACGATTAGAATGATATGAGTAATCACCATACGTACCAACGTTCGTATTCGTGTTTTGGTAGTTAACACTGCCGACGATGTTGCCATTCTGGTTGCGTTGAGGAAAGAGTGCATGCCACCAGCGTGCGCCTCGAATCTGGGCATATGTGCTTGATAGCGGTTGATTGTTCTGCCTATCGAAGCTATTAAGAGCTTCGTATCGTATGCAAAGAGTGACTAGAGCTAATCCAAGCCTCCAAACTCCCGAAAAGACCCAAAGTTCTGACATTCTGTTTCATCCACTGCGTCCTCTTCCTTTCTCAGAGCTCTCCTAAATCCCAAGTTCCACACACACACACACACACACACACACACACACACACACACTTTCTCTCTCCGAACCCGCAAACCCCTCACTCAACATCAATCCCACTATCCGCATCCGACCCCACCAACTTCGGCTCCCTCACCATAATATCCAACCTCACCAACTCCTCCTCCCTCTGCAAATAAACCTGCCTCTTCAACCTAAACCCCATCCTCTCATAAATCTTCAGATTCACCGCATGCGAAGATTCCAAATAACTCGCTTTCCCTTCCTGATCCGCGAGCGAAGTACAATATTCGATAACTTTTCTCGCATAACCCTTTCCGCGGCCGGAAGGACGTGTTCCGACGTAGACGAGATACCAAGAATCTTGGTCGCGTTCGCGGAGGACTTGGAGTTTTGTGTCGCCGAGGAGTGGGAGGAATTCTTGGAAGAAGCGGTGGCGGCCTTCTTTGGAGAGTTGGTAGTAGAGGCGCCACATGCCGCTGCGGAGGATGGTGGCGTAGTCGTCCATGTTTTGGCCGGGTGGCATCCTGTTTCGATCGAGTGAGGTTAGTGGTTGTTCACATACTGTATAGAGGTCAAGTTGGAGGACAAGTGAGACCTACCATAGAGCCACGGCAGCGTAATTTGGACCGGCGCTTACGACCAAGCCCTTGAGTAAGTGGGCATAGACAATATATTCCATGATCTTCACATGGAGGTCCCATCTCTGCTGCTCGGTCCAGTGAGCACGATCAGGAGTATGGGTAAAGTAGGTACTGGTGTGATCCTCTTTGAAGGCTTCGGCCAGAGACAACGCGGCTTCCTTGTAGTCCGCCAAAGTCAGGACGCGCACTTCATCACCGCTGACACCAGTTTTCGCTGCTAGAGCTTTGACCTTGTCTGCTGCCTCAGAAATAGTGCGAACACTAGCCTCTGGAGTTGCATCATTCAACGCTCGCTTCTTTGCAGCGACAAGTTGGTGGTGGTTGGACTCCATGTTGGTAATAAAATGGAGTTGTGTTCACTATTCCGTTTACTAAGCGGGATGAAGGCGCGTCCTGATTTATTGATGTCTACGAAGTCCGACATCAAGGTATTACGATTCGCGTTGTTGGCCAGCGTGGTGACTACCGATGGGTCGGTGGAGCGGGCTTGAAATACGTGTATGCGGCAGCTCTGCTCGAGGAGGATGCTCGCGGCGTGGTGATGCTCGGACGGACTGCCTGTTCAGTGGAAGAGACGTGAGCGGGTTTTCGAAATGGGCAGTAATACGTTGCTGGTTAGAGATTACTGGTAAGGCAACAAAGCTTATGGAAAGTCGTCGTTTGAGCAAGAGAGAGGCAGCGTGAGATCAACGAGGAACCCTGATATACTACTCAGCCATCACCAGACCCCACGCTAGAACAGTGCACCTACGCATGCTGTGCATCCGGCCCGCAGATAGCGGCTGGTGGAGGTTATGTGAGCTCTTCTCCCACGGGCCGCCTCGTTGTTCCTCATGCGACGCCGTTCCATCGCTTGCTGCACGTGTTGCATGTTGTGCCGGCATTGGGTCAACCACACGATTCCACCACTTCGGCATCTTCGTCCCTCGTCGTGGTCTTCTTGTCGAGAGCAGTGCAGAGTAGAGCAGCTGTGAACACAGTGGCGTCGCTTGTGCCTTCCCGATCAAGCCTAGGCGCCGCTGTTCTGGATCCATGGAGAACATCGGGCCAAGGCGCACCAGATAAGCTTCTTCTAATGGTAGCGACAAGCAGAAGTGACGATGCATACCAAAATGTACAACATCGAATGCCGTTGGAGTTGCGGTGACCAGTCTGTTATTGCGTTTCCAGTAACCGTATGTGGGCAGTAGATGGTCCAGCCTGGAGCTCCGACGCCCGGACATGAATTGGGCCGTGCGACCAGAATGCGGAGTAGCAGCTCGCTCCGCGGCTTCCTATCAATCATCCCAGCCATCACAGACTAGTGAGAACACACTCGTGACCATGCTGACGAGTCACTGTGCGGCGATACAAAGAAATGCGGTCCTTCGAAGTGCTGTGGGACGCATTTGGCTTCGATCTAACCGCGGGAGAACTTCGTACTAGCAGTGGGCAAAAGCTCTGCTTCTCACTGCCGTGGCAGCTCGCAAGTTGGAGGGACATGGTGGGACCGGATCAATACACATCGTGAAGAGAATATGATGTAGAAGGGAAGTGGCAGAGGTCAGGGTGTAATAATATTGATGCTGAGGGATTTGAATGAAAATGCCGCAAGCGCTAGCCATTCCAGGTTGGTCTCGATAGGCGTCACAACTTCACCTCAATGCGATAGACCTTTTCGAGGCACGCAAAAGCCTGCAGAAAGGTGCTGGATTGCCCTAAAAGCATAGTCAGCCACTCTCCACGCCACATGTTTAGGGAGAACTTATCAAAAAGTGAAGAGCCGCCTCCTACTAGCCTCTGCAAGCAGGAAACCAGCAGGAGGACGGCTCGCGATCCCCCGTCCCTCCTCAGCTCGTCTTGTGCTGTGCAGTACAACTTCCGCGAACGTTGAAAAGCCCTGAATCCAGCACATCGACCACGTTGCAGGCTTACGTGCTCTTCCTTGTCACGACGCCAGCCTCTTCCATGAACGAGCTCTTCGACACTTGCAACGCTACCAAACCGCTGACAACCCGGCGAGCCAGAGGTTCAGACAAGCACAAAACTTTGATCCTCAC
Source organism: Cercospora sojina (assembly GCA_004299825.1). Classification (NCBI taxonomy): domain Eukaryota; kingdom Fungi; phylum Ascomycota; class Dothideomycetes; order Mycosphaerellales; family Mycosphaerellaceae; genus Cercospora; species Cercospora sojina. The sequence goes on along the minus strand of CP036213.1, from coordinate 1,024,248 downwards.
ACTAGAGAGGCCCCGCTCCCCTGGCTCGTTGGTCCGGACGTCAGGCAGAGAGGCAGAATGCTAGCGTTTCAGGCCATTCCAGCAGATGTCAGCCTGCGGCATCGCGACTGGAGCGTGCATCCGCTCCGCCCGATATATGCGTGCCTTCAACAGTCCCGATCTCGGTCCGCATCTGTGACTGTTCAGCAAAGCCCCAAGCATGCAGAGCTCAGAACAATCGCCGCCAACCAAACCCCCTCGACCGGTCCTCTTCTTCCTTCGAGGAACCACCACCGTCATTCCCCAAGTCTCAAAGTCGATCGCAGGTATTCACTCCTTCGTTTCACCAGCCAACCTAGCTCGTTTCTCCTCGCCGGCATGCATCGGACTAGAATCATGTCCACTCCAGTGTGTCGTAGCGCTCCCGCTCCGAGACAAGTCTTTGATTCCTTCCCTTCATCCATTGACGTAACCAGTGAAGTTGGTCAAGGATGTCCAGGAGGCAATGTAGTGAACGGACAAAGTACATCTTCAAAAGCCGCTCGTCATCTGACAACAGTCAGGATGCAACCGAAAGCCCGGTGGGCTCGGTGCAGTGTGTGTTCGGCGCTCACCAGTCGACCTCTACGCTAAACGTAGAAGGAGGCGATTAATGCGGCTGATCGGGCAATCTGCAATGAAGCATAACCACATCGTACGCTGTTGCTGTGATGCGGGCTTAAAGGCTAGCGTGTTTGTGATGTGACAGGTTGGAGATTGGGTAGCTTTCTGCCTGATGGCAGCGTAGCGTGTAGGAAACTGTGCAGGATCCCGACGGAACGGAAAAGTTACTGGCGGCATGGCAACGACACGCGAGAATGAAGGCGTACCGAAACCGGATCGTGACAGAGGGGCCTGAGCACGTGCAGCAACCAAGTCACCTGCGGCAAGTGGACTTCTCGACGGCGATCGGCTCAACAGAAGAGACTGGGGTGCGGGAGCTATGTCATGCCTGGTAGACAGTGCAAGAGTGGCGTGCTTCTGCGTGTAAGCCCGACGGCCTCGCTACATGACGCCGATTTGGCTGACATGGTGCTGACGAGTGCGATACGGTGCAAGAGATGAAGCTGCCAAACTGCCTTGTCTGTGTGTGGGGCAATGACATGCTCTGCCAGTATCTTCACGAAGAGCCTTCCGCCAGCAAAGCTGTGCCACAGGCCTCAGACACCACCAAAGGTGCTAGTGAAACAGCCACAGCAGTCTCAAGACCCATCGACCCAGTTTCCAGCATAGCCATCCCTCGTGCCGGTGTCCAACCATATCGTGACTGATCCGGCGTCTCAAGAATCTCAAGACACGTCCGATGCGGAGGTGTCCGACAATCTGCGTCCATATCTCTCCTGACGACATCTCAAACGCGAGTCCTCTTCAGCTGTCCGTCCGTGATCAGAGCATTCGTCCAGCCAGCAGCCTCGACGCGCGCCTCCTCAGAGAGTCTTACCAAACCGACGCATGAAGCCGCTGTGTTACAAGCGATGAATCTTTCGATTTCGCGACCGGACAATACCAGCGATCCTTTTGTCTCCTGCAACCAAGTCCTTCCACCAGCAGAAATTCAGCCGCCGAAGCAACTTGGTTCCACACTGACTTCACAGAGCTGATTGAAGGCGAACTAGTCAGGTTGCCAGCTGCTCCCGTCTACCATGTGTAGAGACATGGGTTCAGGTCCGCAATACTTTGATGAACCGAGAAAATAGGTTAGGGTTAAGTCGTTCCAAGTGACACATCCGACCACGCTCTGGCTACTGCATCCAGTGATGTTTGTTGCTGTCAAGCACATCGACCGAGTTCGCAGCCGGAGGCAGCGCTGCCCGAGGACAGTTGTCCTTCACTGAGGAAGCCATTCGACCTCACAGATCCAGACGATGAGACACGAGGTGACTTTGAGGAGGGTATGCGCTGTTGGTGTGTTTGGAGAAGTGGACGCGATGCATGCGCGAGGGTGGAAGCGAGCTTCGGTGGACCAGATACGCGAAGGTGTAGTGGTGAATTCGAGCGATTGTAATTCGAGTCGTGAGGTCCGGTTGCGTTCTCGCGAGGAAGCTGTGGTCGAGTTCGGCGAGGATGTCGGTGGACGAGGGAAGGTCGCTGCCAATGGCTGGGAGAGCTTGTGGAAGGCGCGTCTGCCAAGACATGCCTCGCAGGGCAGACGCGACATCAGATGATCAGGTGTTGCCAGAGCCGCCGACAACAACGATACGCGACGCGACGCTACGAGCACAATTGTCCCGTCCCGCTGACATCGACGGTCTTTGCGCGATTGCGTCGTAGTTGCAACGTGTCTGTACCGGATCGATCCTGCTCCACAAGGCCATCTGGAAATCCAGGCAGCAAGTCGCGTCCCAGTCGCGTCGGTGGCAAGTGCGATGTCCTAGAACATGCCTCCAGCAATTTGCGATTCCGAGGACGAGGAGGAGATTTTGGTGGAAGACGACGAGCCCAGTCAACGGAGTCACGGCAGCAATCGCAGTTTCGGCCAGGCGGTGGCCCTCGCGCATCAGATATTATCGGGTTCACAGGGCCCTGGTGAAGCTGACGGCAGCAGCTTGTCCACCGGTCAGTGGAACTACGATCCGCTGTTTGCACAATGCTGACAGCAACAGGCGAGATAAATCGACAGATCGCAGACACCACGCGCGGCTTCTTCAGCTCTGCTACCCACCACTCCACGATGCAGGAGGTTCCTGAATCTTCTGCCAAGCAGAAGCTCAGCAGACGACATACCAATGTCGATGGAGCCACTGCAACCAAGCCATCTACGACTGCAAAGCGAACGCCGACAACCTACGGCAAGAGTAGCAGCAAAGGCCAGCGTTCTGCGCATCCTAGCCCTGACGAGGCCTTCCAGGCGTATTGCAACGATGAGAGAGCGTCCCAGGAATCCCTCTCTGCTGCTTTCTTGCAGCCCTCTGATTCTGCTAACCCGACAGGCGGGCTCCCGGGCGGTACGCTGTTGCAGGACTTCCAGTATCATGACCCACAAGCTCTCTTTCCCGATACGGGAAGCACAATTCCCGACAACGAGTCTTCCGCACTGCGAATGGTCGAGCTCGCGCGAGAACCTCCGGTCATGCCTGATGCTCCGATTCAAAAGCTGTCGAATGAGTCACAGCCACAGCAGTCGAGCCCCTTTGTAGCATGGTCCGCATCTGAGAATCAGACACCAACGCCCAAGCTGAACTCAGACAAAGCTCTACCGCGAAGTGTCACGTCCGCGCCGGTAGACAGTCATGACGCTGCTAATACTTGTCATGACTCACAGCAGGATGAGCCCAAGAAGCTCTCCCGCACCAAACCATTCGCGCAAACTGAGGCTTCTCCCGTTCAAGAAGACTTCGACGTTGCTGGAGATCCGAAAACAGAAGGACAACAACCAATGTTGGACTCTGTATCCGAAGGAGATGAGCAAAGCAGAGGAGTGGACGCGTCCGCGAAAGTGCAGCTTGGGCCTCACAAGCCCAGACCACCGCCGAAGTCGAGTCCCATGGTCATCATACCGCCAGCTGAAGCCTCGGTATCTGAGGCAAACATTGATGTGTCAAATGGTTCACGGGGTCGAAAGCGCAGGTCGTTAGATGAGCAAGGCTTGGATGGTCCCAAGCCTGATTCTGAGCCAGTAAACCCCGATGATCGCGCAATCGGACTTCCCAAAGAACTTTACAAGCCAAGACCGAGCCGCCGGAGGGCTACTGCTATTGAAGAACCCATTGACTACTCCATCGTTCCCGAAAAGGCAGCGAAGAGACGACGCAAGACCCACAATGATGACCATAGAGACGATTTGAATGACAATCCGCAAGCACCGCTCGCGAAGGCAACGTCGAAGACCCGCAAGCAGCAATTGAATAATGAGCGTGTTAGTTCCGCTGAGATGTCCAAGGCCACAAGGCACAGTAGGCGCGATGAGGACGCAGAGCTGGACCTGGCCATCGCAAATAGTTTGCGCGATATGGACCAGGTAGCAGCTAGTAAGGCGTCGCCCACAAGAAAGGGGAAAGAATCTGCTCAGCCCACACCGACCACGCCACGGCGCGAAGCGCAACACGACCCACCAAGACCTATGGCATCGCCGCTCAGCCCACCAGTGGGCCTCAAAGACAAATCGAGCGCTTTGAAAACAGCGTCGACTACGCAGCAACCCGTTGTGACATCACCGACCAAAATGCTACCTCCACCGCTTCCCGCATCGGCGTCCCGGAAGGCGCCACGTAGAAGCCAGACGACCATCTTTGAGGATCACGCAGCTTCGCGCTCCCCCAGCCTGAGCCAACAGCAGGCGGAGAGATTGGCAACTGTCAAGGATGTTACCAAATCTACTCAGTCGAACAAGCGAAAACGACGCACGATCGTGCAGAACGATGAGGAGGAAGAGGACGAGCTTGCAAAGGTGTCGCCGGCTAAGAAGCCAGCACCCAAGAAGCGAGGGCGGCCCTCAAAAGCTGAGACAGCCGCCGAGGCTGACGCATCCAGGAAGGCACTCGCACATGCCGAGGACGAGGAGCTTGTCGTTCAACACCAGCAATTGGGTGAGAAAGCAGAGAAGCGAGTCTCTACTCCACAAAGCGAAGCGGATGCGGAGGACTATGACATTATTTCACATCGCAGGAAGTCCACAAAACGAAAGTCCTCCGCCCTGGTCCTAGAGGATACCGAGGATGAGCTGGAAGCACAAGAAGACGCGGACACAATTTCCCAATTGGCCAAAAAGAACGGCCGTGGTCGACCCAAAAAGACCATCCTGGAAGACTGCGATGCAGAGTCCGTGCTGGACGATGAGACTGAACACTACGACGCACAGCCAAAGAACCAGGGACCTGGTCGACCTGCGAAAGTGAAGGCAAATGGGGCTGTGGCCTCGAAGGAAAAGGAGCAATCCACTTCAACGAAGGCTACACCGAGCGCGGCTCTTATCCCAAAAGATGCTAACGCCAATGCCGCTACCAGAGGATCTAGCCTTGGAAGCAAAGAACCAACCCCAGCACCTTCGATCGAGAAACCTGCTCCAGTGACCACAACAAAGCACACGACACCTGCAACAGATGTGAAGCCCAGTCCGAACAGCCACTCGCCAATCAAGAAGAACGCAAAAGTCATACACCGCGTAGGTCTAGGCCGTCGACAGCGAGTGCAGCCGCTGCTCAAGATCATTCGACCCGAGGCAAAAGCTCGCAAAGAGGATGCCACTCGCGTGACGACCGTGACCAGCGTTGCTGAGCTCGAAAGAAAATGGAACACTGTGGAGGAGTGAGTTAGCTTGACTTCTGACCTTCGCAACAAATGCCCTCTCGCTTCTACTTTGGCAGCCGCTGTTATGATCACTACTTGCTGGCAACCAGCGCATCGATCGCGATCTCTGTAGAATTTTATACAGCATAAAGCTACCCGCGTGTATTGATATTGCTGAGCCAGAAGATGGCACAGTTGTAGATAAAGAATCAGATCGTCGTCTTCGGCACCACCAGCACTCAGTTTCCCTCAGCATATCGCGATCACATCCGACGCGATGTACCGAGAATGTTCCTCACGCATAGAGGTAGAGTACGCACAGCCCAAGGCACGACACGAAGACGTTGGTTAAAACACGATCTTCATGACCATCAATGACTCAGCCCGAGAACACGCATGTCTATTCTTCTATCTCTTCTTCTCTTTTTCACTCTACGTTCATCACGAAGCTCATTCCAGGGCCCACAACACAACAACATACATCGATTCGAAGCTCAAGCGTCTCCCATTCGGGAGAATCGCGAGCACCTCCAGCTCCAGACATCTCGAAGGAATACAACAACATCAAGAAATGACCATCACCTCCACACTAACGCCACTCCCCCCAGTACAAGTCCATTTACAAGAGAAAACCGTACCGAGCACTTCAGCGCGATTCTCCAGCTAGGGCAAATCAAAACCGGGGAAAAACCAAACATGACTGGGCGCATGTTGAATCGTGCGCGCCACAAGCCTGTGTCATCCTGCAGCAGCTCACTGATCGTCTTTCTTCGCTTTCAAAAGAAGTAAATAAAGTCCTGTTCTTCTCTCTTTCTCACACTTGTACAAAAGCTCCATGGAGCAAAGATCACCTTCTCATGTCTCTTCCTCTCCGATCACAGCACTTCTAATGCGTAGAATTCGGTCTCGGTTCGTGATCCGCAGCCACAGTAAGACCATTCTGGAGTTCTTTCGTCAATTCGCTCACACCGTTGACTTGTGCTTTTTTCGATGCGATTTCTGCACCATTTGTGACTTTCTCGGTCAAGCCCTTTCGAACACGAGCTACGCTGTCCACGATGACGGCGTCGATGCCCCAATCGGCTTGCAGATTGCTGTGTATAGGGTCGTTGTTCGCAGTACCGTAGCTGACGCACACCAGACCCGAAGATTGCACGACGTTGATGAGGCTAGGGCAAAGCACGAAGGGGTCCGCTGCGCTGACAATGCCGAGGAGATTCCAGCGGGAAGCGAAGCGGATAGCCTCTTGTAGTGAGGATGCTCTGATGTCGCCAACAGGTGAGACTCCAGCGTCGGTAAGGAAAAGCACCGGTATCGAAGGTTGCTTGAAGGTCAAGAGCAAGCAAATATCCGGGTGGAATGAGCTGAAGACAATGTTGCGCTTCTTGCGTCGGTCATACACCATCTTCAACACTGTGTCAACGAACAAATTGAGCTCGACAGCATAAGTGTCCATCTCTTCTTCGACTGATTCGAACAGCATCGGGTACTTCATTTCGATGTTGAATCCAACGTCTTCTGGCAAGGTACGGAACATTTCCTCAAGTGTTGTGAATTGTGACTGGATGACGTCGCCACGACGGTTGCCTTTGAAGCCTTTCATTTTGAAGTCGCGTGTGTGCTTCAACCTGTCGTTGGTATCCTCGATGAAAGGTGCTCCAACCGAATAAGATCGTTGCACACGCCGAATGTCTCCATCCCCGTTCCGCTCATGTCGCCCGTTCAATGGTGGTGGTGAGGCAGGCCGCGATGGCTTTGGCGTATCGCTCAATGCAAGAAATTGCTCCAGAGTTAAGGTGTGAACTGGCACGTCAGCGCCGGTCTCGCTGACGATGAAGTCGTGGTAGATCACCGGAACGTGATCTTTAGTCATTTGAACATCAAATTCGACATACGATGCGCCCAAATTGGCTGCCGTGATGAAGGACTGAATCGTGTTCTCTCCCAGTTGTAAAGATGTCTTGGTGGACACATTCTTTCCGAGGCCACGGTGACCAATGACCATGGTAGATGACTTGGTCCAATATGTTTTCTCTTCACTGATGTTGAGGTTCGGATGCTGGAATGGCGATATGATGAGGAAGTTGAAGTTGACCGAACCAATAACATCAAAATCTTGTCCTGCCAGCAAAGGGACCCTCAGATCCGTCTGTAGCGTGACACGCTTGGAGCCCACGCCAGGCTTGATGCTTGAAAGAAGAGCTGCCGCGCGCGCGATTCGTTTCTCGGTGGTGCCGGCATATGTAGGCACAAGATCGAAGAAAAGTTTCACCTTCGAGGGGTCCTTGGCCTTGAAAACTATTGGCGTAGTACTGATTTCCTCCTGTATGGGAAGATCGATGAGCGTCGGCTCACCTGTCGCGCCCTGAGCTGTCACCACCAGAGTCAAAGCAGTGTCCAGTTGAGTAGCGTGTGCATCTGCAATCGCAATGTCCTCAAGGCTGATTGGCATCAAATCCTTCTTCTCATCGAGCGTTCCCAAACTGACAAGAATCATGGATTCATCAGTAAGGTACCGATGTCCAAACGATTTGACAGGTTCAGGAATGCGTGCCTTCGCATCTTCCTTGGGCACTCCATTGGAACGTCGCTCCGCCAATGTGGTTGCGCCTTTCGGTGGGGATCCCGAGACCTGGGCCTTCAGCTCCGGGCTGGCGTTGAGAGCGGGCGTTGGACAGAGCGGATGCAGGTAGCGAGCGATATCAATGTGTCCTCGCAGAGCAGCGTGCTCGATGGGCCTCCAGCCAGAATAGTCTTTCTTGTTGGGATCGGCGCCCTGGTCGAGGAGCAGCTTTACAATACTCAGATGGCCATTCACACTTGCAATATGGAGGGGTGTCCAGCCAAAATCTCGGTCGGGCAACTCAACCTTGGTGCGATGCTCTCCCACGGACGCAGTAAGCAAGGCCTTTGCGCACTCCTCATGGCCGTTCCTAGCAGCGATGTGCAGCGCTGTGTCGCCTTGCTCATTCTGGTAATTCACGTCCACACCAGCATCGACCAGCAGCTTCACGATCTTGTGATAGTTAGCTTTTGTTGCCAACGCCAGTGAGACGCCGCTCTTCTCGACATGCTTGTTCGTCAATGGGGCGTCTGTGTGCTCGTTCCAATCATCAGCCATGAGGAGGGCTTTCGTCGTCCGATAATGTCCGCCGATCACAGCCAGGTGCAAAGGCGCATACCCCTCATCATCCTGCCATTCTTCCGAATCAATGCCGTGTGATATTTCGAAGAGGTGCCAGTCCTGAAGATGCTTCATGAGAAGCTGCGTCGCGAACACAAGGCCATATTGCGCTGCATAGTGGAGCGGAGTTCGGCCGTACGTATCCTTGGACAACACAGCCTTTCTTTGTTTCTGGCCGAGATGATCGAGAATGAATCCTAGAAGACGCTCCGCTGTGTCGTCCTTGAAAGGCTCCTGATCAGGATCTCGCTCTGCGACCTTGAACTGTCCCGGCAGACGCGTGGGCGGCTCCGCTGGATTGATGAAGTTTGAATTTTTGACGATCTCTTGAAAACCCCCAGATATTTGGGAAATTCGCGTGCGTCCTGTCGTGATCACGATACGGTGCAAGCAATTGCGCTTGTTCATGTCATCATCGGCGTCGATAGTGGGCACTTTACTCAAGATTGATTTGATGCACTGGAAAGACTTGTGCGAGATTGCTCGCTGCAACAAGTCGAGGTACAAACCTTTCAGCATATCATTCGCCACATTGGGGAGATGCGTAGCGATCAAGCCGAATAGCTCAGTAGTGTTATCCTGAGAGATGGCACTCTCCATTGCATCAAGGGCGGCCGACGAGATCTTCAGCGACGCTCTCGAGCCCATGCGATGTATCGATCCTGAGCTGCCCGAGGCGACGGAGCCATCGTCATCAACCACCTTGATCGTGGTCAATGCCAGCAACCAGTCATTGATGCTGCGCAGATCCATCTCCAGCTTATTGTTCGTCGCAAAAGCCTTTGGATCGACCTTTGTAGACAGGTATCGCGACTGATGTCTCGAAGACTCGATCTTCTTGTCCAGCTTCTTTGTGATCTTCACGAATGCTGTCCTGTTGATATTCCCGTACCAACGCAGATTGCGACCCTGGGCGCGGAGCTCCAGTAGCGTACTCGTCAGGTCCTGAATGTCCTCCTTCTCCATGCCGTCCTTGAGCTTCGAGGCCATGCCATAGCGGTCGTACAGGAGGCGGAGGCGTCGCGAGATCTCGGCATATTTGCGATTGTAGAAAGTGTCAATGTCCTCCAACTGGCGATCAAGCGTGAAGAAGAACTCTGCCACACGGTTAGGTTATCTGTCGGCGGCCACGAGCACTCTCACCGTATACCAGCCAGATCCGGCTCTCCGTTGGTGCCCTCGCTCGCCTTGGCGGCCTTGATCAGCTTCTTCAGTGCCTTGTAGTCGATGTACGCGGACGCCCATTCTGGAACCTGCTGGCGCGGCAGCTGCTGACCAAACTTCATTGTTATTCCGCGACCAGGCAGGCTGCGGAGCGCCTCCGGTCTGCGTCGGCGGCAGGCAGAGGGACCAGTGTCGGTGGAGATAACAAGCGGAAAGAGCCCCTGCGGTCAGCAAATGCACGAGCTGTTCGACCTCGCAGTAGCTTTGCGGCCTCGAGTCAGTGGAAGGCAGCGGGCAGAGCTCGCTTTGTCTGAGGCGAGTGACCTCAGGGTGGACCGAGGCGGAACATTCTGCCAGCGCTGCTATCGTCACCGCCGGGCGTGTGCTGGGTCAGTCGGCGCGTGTTCGCAAGGAATTTTGTAGGGGCTCATCGAGACCATGTGAGCCGGCGGCGGGAACTCATTGGCCGTTACTTTTTTGGCTCACGGTCCGTAGCAAGCGACCCGCACGCAACTCGGGCATCTCGAGCGGCATTGAGGCATGACTTCCTGTCAATGCTGCGAGGAGGACAACGTGCGCAGAGGCACACGGCACACGTTGCTGCCTATATATTCACCCACTGCGCGAGACACTACTGTAGAATTCTGCCCAAGAACATGCCACATTGTGCGTGGCAGAAGGTTCCTGGAGCTGTTGTTGCGTCAGATGAGAAGGGTCTGCGACTAGTGAGCTTGCCGCCGCACATGGATCATGGCACGTGGAGACGTTGGTGCGCGCAAAGCGTGCCTCCTTCTGCATAACCCTGACAAACCAAATGGGATCACTGTGGGATGCTGATGCTATACCCTCGTGACACGCCGTCAATGTGCTCAGCGCCACCCTCATTGCAACGTTGTCGATCAATGGGGGTTTCATCGTCCATCTGGCCAGCCCTGAAAACAACCAAGTCCAGACCCATGCGCGGACCACTAGTCTTCCCCGGATTGCCTATGCTTTGACAGAAACGTTGTCCATCAGTCATCTCTCATACTTTCAACAGCACCGAGGATAGGATGTCAGCTAGCTTGCATAGATGCGGTATCTTTGCTGCTGACGGTTCAGGGAGGCGTTGCCCGAGAAAGGCATACATATGGCATCAAATGCTGCCAAGTATCTGTGCCAAATTGTCTTCGATGTTCGCTGCCGCATGATCAGTCAGTCGTTCGGGTGCTCGTCGGTTTGCCGAAAGACGATCCATGCACCGTGTTCTCTCAATACAGTACTGGGGCCTGAGAATCCGAGTCTTCGATGGCACGAGCACCTCACCTGACCCAATGCAAGAGCCGGAATACTGGTTACCGCGAAATTAGAAAGAGTCCTCGTGACATTGTGAATCAGGCAGACCTCTGGCCAGTCCAGGCGTACGGGCCTCTGCTAAAACCGGTCGGCGGCGCTGCCACGAGCGCTTCTTCCACACCGCCTCCTAACGTTCTGAAGTGTATGCTTTCACCTCTCGCCAGGTAGGACCTTCTGAGCCGCAATCGCTTGTGCTCAGCCCAAGCTCGAGGGACCGCCTGCATCGTTTACGCACGACTCGAGTCATGGAATTCCTGAATATTGACTACGTCCGATGGGACGTTTCGTTCCTGCATCTCGCATCAGAGTCCAAACCCAGGCCCGTGGGTTCTGCATGGAGGTGCCAAGTGCTACCGGCGCCACGGTCGGAAGTCCGGAGCATGGAGATGCCTGTCACTGTCCCCAACAGTCTCCTGGGACATCCGCGATGGCAGCCAGATACGCAAACATGGTCATTTTGATTGCGTTCTGTATAAGCCCATGATTGGATTTCAGGGCTTGAGGTCTGGAGCTCATACTCTCCACATTGAATTCTTTCAAGTTTCATCATCGCAGAGCTCAACGAGCTTCAAGGATGTACATGGTTCGGGCCTGTGCGGGAAGCATCTGACGTTGCACGCCCGTGAGGGATGTTGAATCGTAAATGCATGTAACAGCGTTTCATTGTCTTGTCAGGAGCTTCGCGCTGCATCGAAGGCGTTGTTGAGGTGAGAGGTGTTCACACAACGCACAACACGATGCCAGTTGATCCAGATCCTGCCATTCCAGTCCAACATCTCGTATGCGTGCAGGAAGAGGCAGTCGCATCCATGTCGCTCTGGTACTCTTACTCGTGCTGATGTTTTACCATACGCGCCTGCTGCGAGCCAGCACGGCAACACGTGCCCAAACACCTTAGCTGTCATCGCGGCCATTCGTTACCGAGGAACAGGGTGAGCGTCACGACCGAACAGAAACAGACTTTCGATACCGTCGACCTGGCCGTCGGACCGCTCCCAAACGTCAAAGTCTCCCAAATTTCGAAAGCAGCTGGAATCGACCGCTACGAACCTTCCATGAGTGTCATCACACACCAGCAGAGCCGCATCTTGCCTGAACCCGAAAGCCCGGTCAGGCTCCGTCACACCGAAACAGGTCAAAGGTGACGGACGGTACTGAACCCCTTCGTCCAAGACACTCCGAGCCCAGAAGCGACCCAAGGCAAGCCACGCATCATAAGTCGGAAACGGGTGCGAGCGCACGCGAAAAGCCCGCGCGTCGCGACAAATAAGCACACGGGGAAAAAGCCACGACGTGCTCCTCGATCACTACTGAACCGTAGTAGGTACGGCACGTTCGGAGACCCCCTCAACCTTTTCTGGAAAATGACGCCGTTTTCACGCCAGTCTCCGTAGCTTTCAGCGTCTAATAAACGCAAGATATTTAGTCCACATCCACTGCGTGCCATACATCCACCGCGGGAACTTGCTCGTTCGTGATCACACGCACGCGTCTCAAAGCGTGTGATACGGGCAAGGGAAAAGGAAAAGCGTCCCCGCGTGCATGTGTGAGTGCGTGTGAGTGCATGCGTGCCACGCGAAGAGAAAGAATCCTGGACCCATTGGCTCACATTCGCGTGCTCCGAGTGGTTCGTTGCAAGCCGTGGCGTCTGCCATTTCATGCAATGCCACGAGACAAGAATTCAGTGGAGCGATGCAGTGGAGTGCATCAGATGATTTCGGGGTGTGAAGAACGGTAACGATGATGCAGGAGGATGCAAAAGGACCAAAGGTCGAGTACTGTTGAGGGCTTGACGCGACAACGTGGCCTTCCTTCTGGCCTTTCGTCCAACCAGCCATTGACCCACCAGCCAGCCATCTACCACACACAACGAATGTGAGTACAACAGAAGCGAGGTAGCGGGAAGGAATACATGGAAAGAAGTGGAGTGTTGAGGCTTGTTCTGGAACGAAACGAAGGAGATTTCCCCGGCCATGCGGTGGGAAGAGCGAAAACGGGGCGGATGATTCTGGTAGCGACGACCACGACGAGAAGAAAGCAAGCAAATGATCCGAAGAGGGATCTTCACGCTTCATACAACACTGGAGCCGACGTCTCGCTTGCACAAGAGTCCCGGCATCTTGATAGACCAACTTCGTGGCAAGGAGGTGTCCCGAACCCGGTTGCTCATCATCAATCACGGCCGAATATTCCCATACGGGATGCCGAGCGCAAAGAACCACGAACCCCGAACGCTGCCATCACTTGGCAATCCCATCATCCTCTCGCCAATTCATGGCAACAAAAACCAATTATACAGCAATCAATTACCATAGCTTCTCACCTCGTCTTGCTCTGCATACGCAACCATCTACAACACATCCTCATAAGATTTTCTCATCGTCTACGATTTCATCTACGGAACGCTCCCGAGTGCGCCCTAAATAACGGATGGGCATAATGAGCAGAAAGGGATGATGATCGGCATCGCCCTTCCACAGCTTCGTCTGCAGAATTTTGGCGAGCCGAGCAGAGAATCCTTCGCTCGCACATCGCAACGTCCCGAAGGAGCCCTCAATGATAATCATCACGGAATAAGGTAGTAAGGCAAGGGTTGCCAATAGCCGCAACGTCTCTCTGTCTCCGTCTCCGTCGTCAGTGTGTTCCAAGTTCTCGGTTCCGAAGCGAGGTTCATCATTCTTTCCTGTGGGTCGGGTTGGGAGACATGATTTTCAACGGTCGTGCACATGGTACGGCATGGCATTGCATGGCGGGGACGGAACCCAGTAGGTATGTGACCACGATGACAGTGAGAGGAGTGGAGGATTTGTAGTTGTACTAGTTGGTTGTTCGTATTTGTCGCTCATTGGACAAAAAGTCTCCAATGAATCAACGTGGCCAGACTCTGACCGTCACGCAACTACCTCAGAAATATTCACTACGTGGACACCATTCCCCTCCGTTTGTCCAAACGTCGCCGTGGTGACAGTAGTGATAATAACGAGAAGCTGGAGTAGCGATGCTGTGGTATTCCGGTGCCCATTTTGCTTTCCTTCCCTCCCAAGTCCCATCATATACTCGTCAGTTCCCCAAAAGATAGCGTCCTAGACCGCCGTGGCCAAGGCTGCTCAAAAGAAAATGCCCGCCCAAGGGTATCGTCAACATCCCAAGAATGATAAGATAAAAACATAAAAGTGGTATCGTGAATGAAATTTTCGGTTGTGTCCCAGTCAAAGCAAGCAAAAAGTGGTGAAAGTGGTCGTGAAATTGGTAGCATGCAGAAGATATCATGACTGCTCGGCGGCTCCGGCAGTCGAAGATTCTCCGTGAGAAGCAAGTCGGGCCTCAAGAGACCTTAGGACTTCTGGATCGGGTGCTGCGGCAGTGCGTTTGGGTCTGAGAAGAACAGTTAGCAAGTTGAATGTATGTAGCAATCGGAAGTACTTACGGTTGGCGAAGACAACCATCACAGCGCTCGTGCCCACATCGCCAACATTGATCGTGATCGACGAACAGCGTATCGCATTGCTCGCAAGTATATCGCACCCGTTGTCGAGGTTTTCGGTACACCCGTTGCACAGCCGGAACCACTGGAGCCTCATCGTCCGGCGAAATGGAAGAAGCAGCGAGCGCATGCTTCTGTTTCGGACGAGCTTGTGGCTTCCATACTGTCTGCATAGCAGCCCGGGGTCGGGTATACATGGCAAGATCGAGATCTTGTGGCAAATCGTGGTTCGAATATTCATCGTCCAGTTCCAATGCCGCTTTTCGCATGTCTGTTTGCAGCCTCGAGGGTTCTGCAACAGGTGGCGCTGTGGAAGGTCCAGCAACCGGACTAGTCCGGTTATCCCCCCTCGACTCTGGCGCATTGTCTGACACCTGTCTCACTTCCCTCGGCGGATTCCTCAGACATTCTCGACATCTTTGATGCCCACATTCCATGCAAGTCCTCTCCAAGCCGAGTTGTCTCGTGCACTCGTGACATGTATAATGTACTCGGAGCCTAATGGGCTTCTCGACACGTCTGATCTTGTTTGGTGGTTCCTCCAGAGGTCGCCACGTTCGTAGTCTGTAGTCGAATCCGTTTTGGGCGAAGAGCGATCGCGCTTTCTGTCTCGAGAAGCCGGCCCGGCCTACTTGCGCTGGCATTGCAGATTCGCCCGCGTCTTCCTCGCTGGAGTCGACTTCAATGGAGTTGAGCATGGCGAAGGGTATTGAAGGCGATTCCACAGGCTCTGTATCATGTCGCTGCTCAACCTCATCCTGTGGAATGTCGCTCGATTCGGCCCCGGCTCCCGTGGTGTTCGCCGGTTCGATGGCTGCCCCGATTGCATTCCTCGCCTCGCCGTCTGAAGTCGCAGCCCGTTCCGTCGTGGTCTCTCCGGGATCCCTTGCTCGATGCATGGCAGCGCGGACTCGCTGCAGAGCCCGTCTCGCCAGACCCCCTCTCCTTCGGTCGCGAGCGTCCGGCGGCGGCCGTGATATGTCCTCGGCCATGGCGTGGGGAGATGGAAAGGTGGTCGAGCGGGTGGTGTGGTGTACTCGCAGGGCTCCGCCAAGCAGAGGTGCGGGTAGGTGTTCAGAAGAGAGCAAGATCGGCCGTCAGTGGTGCAGCACGCTCACGACGATGCCTGATCGACGACGCAGCGAATCCTCTCGCGAACCAGCGCGCGCTCTCGCATCCCGCGGCAGCTGATCGGTGGTGGTGACTTGGTGTTTGTCGTTGCTTCTGCTGCGAGCGTGCCTGCAGCAGACGGTGTTTCTGGGACGTGAGGGCAGGATTGGACGGGCGGACGAGCAAAGCAACCAGCACGACGGGACCCACGGCTCACAGCCCACGGAGCCGGAACAGCACACGACGCGGGCACGGTGGTTTTTTGCGGGTCGGGGCCCACCCAGACTCCACCAGCGCTCCCAAAGAAAGCCAACGTCCGCTCGCCCCAACCCAGACCCAAAAGCCGCCCACAATCCTTCCCGTCCGCCGCTTGGCTAGCGCCCGTCGCGCGCCTCCACCTCCACCGTGTGCAGCACAGCGTCCACGCGCTGGCGACTCGCGACATCCTGCCCTCGCCTGTGCCCCCGAACGCACCTCATCGCTGCCCATTGCACCACCACCGCCGCCATCCGCCCGGCCGCCGCCTCGCTGTAACGCCGCCGTCACATGTGCTGCACGGCCTCGCTGCAGATCAAACCACGACCGCGAGCAGGACGTCCCATGTCGCTGGCATTCGGAAAGCTTGCAGTCAGCGACCCCTGCTGGCCGGGATGTCAGTCTGCAGATCTGTTCCGCTCATTCGGGACTTCCTGGTCTCGATGTTTGAGCTTTGTGCAAGGAACACAATGCATAATTCTGGATCACGGATCAACCGACAGATGCTGGTGATTCACGCGTGTCAGGCTGAAACGTGAAGAGCAGTGACAGAGACATTGACTCCTGTTCCGACGTATCGTTGAGTACAGCGTGCTATGCATACACCAAGTCCTCTCGCAGTGGTATCATATCATACAACACAGCATAATTTTGTGGTCAATGCCGTTCCCTTTCGTGCCAACGCCATCGCTATGCAGCTTTACCTTCAATCCTTCCCATAACGCTTACATGCTGCAATAATTACCATATTTTACACGCCTCCCGCTTCCTCAGTGGAAGAAGTATCGACTCTCGCGGAGTCGTCGGACATCGAAATCGCCCTTGGCAGGCACTTCCGGGAAGGTCAGCGGAAGCCAAACATAGAGCTTCTTCGCCGTGGCTTTCTTTTCCTGCGTCGTCTTCTTGCCCTCCGACTTAGCTGCTTCACCGCCGTTGTTCGTTGACTCGGACCCTTCCATGTCTGTCTCGGCAGCCTCGTCGATTACCAGTGTCTCTGAATCGGCATCAAGGGTCTCGTCAATGGAAGCCTCCTCCACGTGAGCCGGGTTCACAGGCATCTCGCCCAACGTTACACCTACCAGCTCCGTGGCCGGGGTGAAGGCAGCTGGGTCGGTCTCGGCGCTCAGGATGCTACCTGATGTGATCATTGCTTCACCTTGGAGTCGTTCTTGCGCGTCTTCACTCTGCATCAATCGCATTCGTTCGGCCTCCAAGGCCAGCTCGATCGGAATCGATGTCGCTTTCGACTGCTTCGCCTCCGCTTTCACTTGCTTCCGATGCTGTACAATGCGTTTCCCCACAGGACTGTCTGCAAGGACAGTCGCCATGTACATGTGTCCCTTGTACCTGGTCTCGAACTCCTCCCGTAGTCTCCCAACGATGTCTTCGCTGTGCATGGCGACGAACGCGTCACGAAGTACCTCGCTCATGCGATTGACGTCGCAAGCGTGCGTCCAGAAAGAATCGTGAACACTCGCAAAAGTCATGCCGGTTTCAGTGCACTTGAGAGCGCTGAGCAACATGTGTGTTGCGTCGAGAGAGTGAATGAAATTCGGCGGGAACGCTTGGAGCTGCTTGCGCTTGCTCACCGGATCCCAGGCTTGCGGATCCTGGATGGCCATCGTTTGCAGCTTAGTGGTTATCAGCTTCGATTTCGCTGCCCGGTAAGGCTGGACCACCGGAAGACGCATAGGAGTCGTCCACACTACTGTCGACTTGAAGAGTGGCTTGCTTGCTGTAGCCGTGTCGTTGTTAGAAGTTGCGGGTGCTGCATGTGGCCTGACACCGATGACTACCTCGTCCTTCGTATTTTTCTTCCCACGTCTCAGGACGTTCGTCTCGTTCTTCAATGATGCCACTTGTTCCGGAGACAGGCACGTAGCCACCCGGTCCGCACATTGGCCGAGCCAGTTCTGAATAGCCTGCGCACCAGTGAACATCTGACCGAGAGACTTGAAAATCTTGAGTGCGACGTAATGCGCCATATTACCCAAGTTAACGGCATCGTGCGCATTGACCTCGGGGAAAAGGGCTTCCAACTGCTTTCTCACCTGCAGACGAGCACCGAAGAACGTGACGCCATAGACGTTGGTCATGACCGGCTGCTTCACACACTTCCTGGTAATCCGGCCGTGCAGCTTTTGAGCAATCGGATCGCCATCCGCGGCGTCTTTCGCTACTTCGGCTTTCACGACCTCAGCCACTGCGGTGTAGACATCGGCGGGACGATCGCTAGGCTCGAGATTGACTTGCGCGGCACCAGCTCTGTCACCACCCAATGCGGCATAATGCTGCAGACCGTTGCACGTTCCATCTTGCTGAACCGGCAAATGTGAGACAAACTTTGCGGGATCGGGGGATTCCAGTGCGGCGACCAGCTCGAAACAAGCCGCCAGCGTTTGCCACGCATCTTCTGCTTGTAGCCACCACCTGCGTCCATCCAGAGGATTTCGGACCGAATCGTATATGTCGTCTAGGTGCTTCATAGTGAACTCGACACGCTCTTCCATGCTCGCTTTGTCGTAGCCCGCGACTGTGGCTGTGTGGATCTTCAACCATCTCAGGCCGTTCTCGCCAAGCTCCTTGCCCTCTGCAAACACGAGCAGGCCCCTGACATTGTCCGCACCCATGTGATTGAGATAAGGGGGGATGGGATAAGCTCGTCCACGGAAATCCAGATTGTGGGGAAAGTACAGGGTCTCGTTCAGCATACTACGAGCGATTTCGAGCTGAAAGTTCTGGAAACAGCGCTTGGAGTGGTTTCCACTTCGACGATTAGCAACTTCACGGCACTCCTGGATCCATAGTCTCCGCTGCTGCGGATCTGCGGATGCATCCGGCTCTGCAGGCATTTCGTAGTCAGGATTGAGTGGCGCAAAATTGGCAACTGCCTCTCCTGAGTTCCAAGCTTCCAACTGCACCTTGAACACGCCTTGATGTACTTTCCACGGCACCTTTCCCAACGCCGTGAGACCCTTATACAGCGTGCTAAGATCATTCTTTTCGTCCGCTGCCAAGAAGTAGTCTTTGGCAGATTTATCTCCGGCTGCGAGTCGCAATATGGGATTCGAGTAGTGCAAATATCCACCTTGATCCCAGCCTGTCCAGGGTAAAGGCTCCACGACCATGGGCATTCTTTTTGCAATAAGACTGCCCACCGGCTCGCTTCGAATCTTCTCCATCAGCGCTGGATTTGGCATCACCACGCCAAGTTTCTTGCCGCGTGAATACTTCATGCGATGCAGGAATGCGGGCTGCATTTGTGTTATCTGCATTTTCGTCCGCGGGTGTTCCTTGGTGACCGGAAGCTGAGCGCTCTGCATCAGCTTAGATAACAGCATGGCGCCTAATTTGACGTGAACAGCTAATGGCCATTCCATTTGAGCCAACTCTGCCTGTTTCAATTTTTGTTGTCGTGCTTTCGAATTGGACTTCGACTTCGCGAGCCCCTGTTCGAAAACTTGTCTTGCTTGGCTCCGAAGCTTTGACTTGCTGCTCGCTTTGCCAGACTTCTTGCTAACACTAGCAACAACGGCCAAAACCTCGGACTCGAGCAATCGCGACAAATTGAGCGCGAGAGGTGCTAGCTTGGCCTCACTCTCATACGTATTGGTTGCCTTGTTCTTGCCGGAAGCCATGCGTGTCATGACATAGAGAATAGTGTCAGCAGCTACTTTTTCCAATGGTAAGAGGTCCAGGTAAGGGCCATAAGCGACTCGGTCTGCATCGGTCATTTCACCTGCCATCGCCTTCTTGACCTCGGCAAGCTCTTGTTGCAAGGCTGGCAGCAGCTGGCTGTACCATTGCCACATTAACGCAGCAACAGGTTTGCTCTGCATCGAAGTATGGATTCCTACTTTGCGCAGATCCTCGTCGGCCTTCCTCCATCGATCAATCGCCACATCAACTGCCGTGTCTTCCAAGAGCCGTTGCCGCTTGTATGCCAGTTCTCGACGGGCTTCAATGCCGGCATCCACTGGCAACGTGGGTAATTCTGAGAAGACGTTCATGCTCTTTCTGATGTTTTCCAGCCCACTGCCTTTTTGCTCTGTTTGCAGCACTTCTGGCACCGCTGACATATCCAGTTCTTCCTGCCTGACACGCGCTTCTTCCTTGTTCTTGGAGTCTCCTTGCAAGATATCTTCCACAGCCTGCTGCAGAGGAACATCCTCCTCGTAGAAATCCTCGGTAGCCCGACCCAAAATCGCGTATTCAATGTCATTGTAGACTTCCGAGAGTAGAACCTCGTTCAAGACATCGTCACCCAGCTGCTGTGCAATGTCCGCATATCTGCGTATTGAGCGGTCTCGCCGTGAGCCTTCCAGTCCAGATATTGATGCCCGCATCATTGCGATCAGAATGCCGGCGTCAGGTTGCGTGCCTCTGCTCCGTACTTCGACCTCGAACCATTTCTGCATCTCACTGAGCAGGACTGCAGTTTGCGGCGAGTCTCGACCATGCCGCCTCACAGCCTCGCGCAAGTCGTCTAGATACAACCAGTGAGCGTGCACGGCCTCTTCCGATTGCGGGCCGCATTGCTGAGCAAGTCTCTGTACAATTTCTGCTGCACGATCCCGTCTCCCCACCGAAAGACTGGTGTGCAAATGACCCAGGAGCTGTTTTGCGGATCCATGGACGTATCTGTTCACACGAATGACCGTATCGGCAGCTTTCGATGGTGCATTCAGTATAATCGGCTCGCTCGGCCCTGGCAGAACATGAGAGCCGGAGAAATCAAAAGGAACGTAGTCATCGTGGTAGGAGGCGCTGGAGGTGGATTTCAATCGGTCGGTCGCCGAAGGATGAGTCGAATCGAATGGCGTGCTCGTCGAAGAATGGGTATCAGCAGCTGTTGCGAGCCGTCGAAGCTGCGATGTGGGAAGTGAAGGTCTTCGTGATCGATGGCGGTGCGTCGACGCCGTCGTCTGAGATGGCGTCGGTGATGGATGTGTTGCGTTCCATCGTAGTTGTGCTGGAGCCAGCCATGGCAGAGAGAGCTGGGCGAAGGAAGCGGCGAGGACGCGACAGGTGTGCCGTTGCTGCCGTCGGCTGGCGGAGCGCACCAGCATCTTCAGATCGGATCATGCAGTGTCGCAGGACTGCCTTCTCTGCGCGGTCCCCTCGCACTCCAGCGAAATGCAGAAGATGCAATGTGAAGGACAAAAGGGATCGATGGATGATGCCGACAGAAACTTTGGCCACACGCGAACAACTGTGGTTCGTCTAGCCCCGGATCCCTGCCCGACAGTCTCCCGGCACCGGTGTGGCGCCGCCGGCCGAGGATGCAGACACGCGACGACGCCCTTACTACAGCTCCAGCAACTTGGATTCGCAGCCATGATTCCGTGCCTATTCTTTTGCGCACTGGTGAGCAAGTCAGAGCATCCTCACGTGTCAAATTTCAGCGCCGGCAGCGGCCAGCATTGTGAATACTTCGCCACCTCCGCAGCAGCCTCACTGGCAAGGCGTTGGTGAGAAATGTTTCGTCCATGTTGCCTCAGGATGTTCCTCTCAACAGACGGCCCCGAACACATCGCACGCGGCCTGTCGAGTGGTCCAAGGAGCTTTCCAAGGCGTGTTGTGTCCTGATCACCGACAGAGGCAGGGCGGAATTGCAGCAGCCCAAACACCACACGAGGCACGAAGCAGATCGCGGCGCTGAGGTGTGCGTGAGTGGTCTTGTTGGGCCGCCGGACAAACCACGGTCATGATTCGCGAACGCGTGTCCCAAGGCAGTCACGCATGTCACAGGGAAGGCACGCGTCGTGACCAAGCCCGACTGCAATCTGCCATCTCTGCCGCACTCGTACAACGTCAGGTCACCCTAGAAGCCGCACGAATACTCGATCTGCCAAAGTCCCATGCCCAACAAGATACCGCACTCGCTAGCCGTGCGCTGACACCAATATTTTCGACAGTGTCGGCGAAGCATTTCGCCATGCCAGATCCGCCATGCAGGGAGCACATCAATGGGTCGAGAACGAAGAGCACTCTGGAGATTCGGCTGCAGTAGAAGATCCGGCATACCACATGTTCTCAGATGACGCCAGACACGACGACTCGGGCTATCATGGCAACCAAAACCACCTCCTCCCAGCCGAGCACTCCGGCCAGCACTCATATGAACATCACGCTGTCAAGGGCCATCACCTCCCTCAAGTGTCTTCTAATGATACGCCACTTGAACCACGGTTCGAACCTGGAACCGGTCAGACCTACAGTGAGCGGTCCACAGAGGAAGAGATCTATGGCCGCGGTTACTCTCAAGGAAATGATCATCTTTCCGAGGCGCAGAGTCTTCCTTTCGAGCCTCAACAACACGCTGATGGCAATAAGCCGTCTGACTATGATCATGAAATGAATGACACCAGTGAGGGAGAGGACGAGGATGAAGCATTTAGGTGCGGCATGTTGCGAAGTGCAGAAGCTCGTTGTTTCGGCGACGACCTCCTACAATACATGCCGACTGCACTCACGGCTTCCGCATTTCATGACCTGGGGGATCCTCCAGGGTTGATCGGCATAGAAGGACTTGTCGAAGAGGAACAGGGTGAAGGATACTTGCAAGATCGATGGCAAGTGGACAAAGAATCTGCCACAATGCTCGCCTCGATTATACGTAATGTGAAGGAATACCAAGTCAGCAAAATGCGCTATCATCTGCCCGTGCCTTTGCGACATTGCAAGTCAGAGATCCCTGTTCTACAATGTGACCCCGACACCGATCTGAGGAGATTGAGGCAACGCAACGAGATCAAGATTGCTTCGGATGACATGATGCCATTTGATCTCGACGACAACAAAGGGGACAGCTTGGTATGGGGCGCAAATGACCTGGCCTTACCTGAGCGAATCCGGAAAGAACTTGAGTGCGAGAGATTGCCAGTCGATGCAGACACCATGTCGTTCATGAAATATGTGCTCGGCGGGACAGAGCAGAGCCTAGGGGACCTGCTTCGGTGTGAATGTGAGCGAAAGGTAAGTCGTCCGGAACACATCGCAGAGAGTGTGATTAACTTTTGTAGGTCGTTCCTAGAGTCTCGCCCACATTGTTACCACTCTCACCCCCTCTGAGTCCGACAAAGATACCCTCGGAGATTGCCAACGTTCCACTTACATCAACTCCCGAGGATCCGAATTTTCAAGAAGCCGCTGAACTGCATGCACGAATCAGAGCTCGTGACGAACAAGATGCTCAAGCAGGGATGGAGGCAGGAGTGGAAGAGATGCATAGTTTCCTGGTCAACGAAGCTGCTCCCTCCTCCACTCCACTGCGCAAGAAGACCAGAGCACTGCAGAGCATAAAGGTCATGAGTCCATTGTTGCCCCATGCGTCTTCAGATTTGCCCGAGCCACCAGCGAAGAGGGTGAAGACGGTTGCGTTCAGCGATGAGCTGCAAACTTTGATGGGCTCGGTTCGGCCACTGGCCGATTTGACAGACCCCGAAGAGGGCGCTGAAGAAGCTACTGCTACACTCACCGAGATACTCGGACCTCTTGTCCAGCCCGCCCTAAAAAGACTTCAGAACGAAGAACTTGATGAGCTTGATACTGTGGCAAGAGTACCTGTCCCTGAAGTACCACCGATCAAAGCCACTGCCCCATGGGAATCCTCAGACTCCTGCAACGGACTGCTTGAGCAGATCAGCGAAGAATGGAACAGGGACCAAGGCACATGGCATGGTGCAAGCAAACTCGAGAAGAATGTCCCCTGGGCTCCGTTTCCTTCCCATCTGGCCCGAATCAAACCGGAAGGAAACTTCGACGATGGTTCCTGTGCGAGATACCTCAGAGATCTTGACCTCGATGACAACTTCGATGTACAGCAACTTACGTGGAAGCCAGCGGGGCTCAGGCTGTTGGACAATGAAGAAAACGATACAGAGAAATTGCGTCGTGCCGAATGGTCTAGCGATGAGGCAGATCTGATTCCATTCGGATTGCACGAGGCCACGAATGACCAGCCGAGCGTGTCTGAGCCTGCTTCCCACAAATGCACTGATGCGGCGACTGGTAAGGCAGTTGGAAATTCGCACCAGGCTACTGCACATCGAAAGAAGTCAATGCTCGTTGCAATCGCTGCTGATGTCGATGATGCCGGAGCCACCCGGTCGAGGTTCTTCTCGGTACCTCCCAGAAGGAGGAGAAGGTCACATGCTCACCAGCAAGCCAAGAGAGCAGCAGCTGCTAGCATTGGCGATGTTTTAGCAGAGCGCAAAGCGAAGCTCGACAGAGCAGTCGCAGCGAAGTTGGCAAGTGTCGACAAGGAGTCGACTGAGACCGGCGATGCCAGGAAAAGAGTGAAGAAGTTTACCGTGGGAGACCAGCAAACCTCGCGTACCAATCCAAACGCAATGGAGCATTTTGGCCAGTTTCTAGTCCTACAGGGCCAGCCGGACTTACCACTAGCTGGAGAGGACGCAACTTTCCAGGATCGTTCTAGTGCCCACATCGAGACGGCGCCAGACCCGCTTGATGTGATTCAACGGAGACTCAAACCTGTCCCGGATGGACCACGGCATTTTGCTGTCAACATGCCCACGCCGAAGGTCACTCGAGGTGACCAGAGATTCTCTATCGCCGTGTCATCTGCAGTGATGAATAATCGTCTCATGATTCGGAAGCTCGAAAAGCTCATACCTGCCATCGAGATGGTGATTCGGGACTCGGACGCGCGCGAAAGAGAAGCAGATGTCACAGTGTCAGGCAGTACAGGTGTTCTGTTCACGAGCTTGCAAAAGCTCAAGCAAAAGCCTCTGCCAGGCCAAAAGGCTTTCTTCGGAATCCGCGCACAAGTGGCGACAGCAGCTGTGAGATATGAACGTCTGGTTGTGCTCGTGAGTGAGGGCAAGCAGACTTCTGATCAAGGAGAGTCGGAAGTCTCGGGTGTAGATCAGCAAGAGGCAGATGCTATGTGCGAATTCATCGGACACTGCAGCTTGATGGATGCTGAAGTCCAATTCGTCCACGTTCCCGGCGGGAATGAGCAGCTTGTGGACTGGCTTGCGGCGATCATCACACGGCATGGAGATACTTCCATCCAGCTACAAGAAGAGACCTACTGGGAGCGGTTCTTGCGGAAGGCAGGCTTCAATGCCTTCGCCGCGCAGGTCATTCTGAATGAGCTCAAAACATCGGCAGTGGATGAGCAAAGCACAAGTGGCACTCCGGTACGTAGCCGTGATGGCCCGTACGGTTTAGCAGCTTTCATATGCATGAGCGAGGAACATCGCAGGCGGAGATTTGCACATTTGCTCGGCGGTGAAGGCATGCTTCGCAGAGGCAGCAAAGCCATCGATAGTCGATGGCTGTCTGCTGCAAATGTAATGGCCTGAGACGTGATATATGATGCCGACTCCGCGATCAGAAGTGCCAGACTCACGCTCGGTAATCTGCTTGCACGACGTTCTGGTGATCTGCGCGTGAGCAAGCGAGGTCCGTCCTCAATCCTGTACCTGACGATCTTCACCAGCAAAACGCTCCACACCTGAGCTCAATGACGTTCATGATTCTGCCTGATTGCGCTGTTCACCTCTAGCTTGCCACACCTCCAGCTGTACCGACACGGCAGCTTCCAGAGCTCAAGAATTGCCCATGTTATGCAGCCAGCTGGTCGAGGTGTCCTTGTGACCATGTGGAACTCCAATACATGCGCAGTATCTTTCGTCTCTCACAGCTACGCAGGGGAACAGGTTAGTGTGAGACGTCTACCATCTTCAGTGGTGACCCGATAACGATCTGCTCTGCTTCCGAGGCGGGCGTGCGAAGCTACCACAGTCCGATTGATTGGTGTCGCTCGCTTAAGCTCTCGTTAAGCTCCCTCGTTCCATAGATTCCATGAGAGGATCTGTCATACTCGTCTACACAGCCTCCACCATCGCAACGGCCAGAATCGTCTGCCATCTGTGCATCGCGTTTCATACGGTGGATACATTTCAACGTAGGCGTTTTGCGCAAATCGGGCGGATGTTCGAGACTTCTCGGGCCCACAACGGATGCTTCCTCGTCGTCAGCCCCAGCCTTTCTTTGCTCCAGGATCAGGAACAGGCGGCCCCTGCATAGTCGTTCGACGTTGAGCGTCCGGCACGAGCGCGGTCACTCGGCCGGCGAATCAACATTCGAGTTGCTCTTCACAGGCGATACAGTAGTAATCTTCAGCTTCTCCGAGACCATTTCAGACGACGTGTTGCTCGGCAATTCAGCGATGGGGGAGATTGGGGGAGTGTGAGTGGCATGTGAAGAAGTATTCCGCGTGCGTGTGAGAAAGGCAAGATGGGGGTCGAAGCATGTGAAAGACCGGATGATGGAGTGATGCTGGCGGAGGGTTCCTGTGGGCAGATGCACCGACTCTGTTTGCGAAACCGCCCATTCCCTGTTTTGCGCTAGTCCACACGCTGTGGCGCTGGCGTACTGTGGCTGGACCCTCGCGGACGTGCGTGTTCAGCTGTTTGGACGATGCGAGTGCGGCGTTGTCGTGCACGCACAGCCTGGCGACGGGCGGGGAACGTCGAAGCAGGACAGGACACTCTGCACGTATAAGGCACTCCTGAGGCCTCGTCGCCGACGACCAGCCCAGAAGCGCCAACACCGAACAACACAGGAGCGGTCGTCGTTGCTCCAAAACTCTGCGTCGCGTGTCTGGGCAAGCGCCATCTAATCTGAAGCTTCCGTCATAGCGCGTCGATCTCGAGAAGAGGCAGGCTAGGCCAGGCTGGGAGCAGGGGGGACAAGCGCCCGTGCCTGCTCTGCGTGTTTGACCACGCTGCACATTGGCAACTGCGTGCGTCCCTTCGCGCGACCGCCGACCACCACCACCGCCGCTGCTTCTGCCAGCTTACCGCGCTCTCTCCCACCCACAAGCCCGCATTAGCGCGACATTCCCGTCCACGCGCATCCGCATTCGCATTGCATTCAGCAGCTTTTCATTGCCTTTTTCCCGGAGGCGCTACGACGGCATTGAGCGCTCCTCCAGGAGCACACCCGCCGCGCCAGGATGGGTTCCTGCTTGTCGGTCGATCAGAGCCAGGACCAGAATCAAGGCTCGTCCCAGGAGAGCGAGAACAACTCCAGCTCCGCGTCGCAGTTGCTGTCGACATTGGCACCAGGTACGAATCGCGTTGGTGACGGGATGCGAGTCGCGCTAACAACGTTCCACAGTTGCCATCTTCGCTCTCGTCTGGGCCATTCTCTTCCTCGTTCTCAGGAACAGATTCCCGCGATACTACCGGCCCCGGACGTTCGTGGGTAGTCTTCGCGAAAATGAACGGACCCCGCGAGTCGACGGAGGCCTCGTGGGCTGGATCAAGGGATTCTGGGAGCTGCCCGACACTCATGTCCTCAACCACCACTCCTTCGATGGCTACCTCTTCCTCCGCTTCCTCAAGATCTCGGTCGTGACCTGCTTCGTGGGCTGCGCCATTACTTGGCCCGTTCTCTTCCCCATCAATGCCACCGGTGGTGGAGGCAAGAAGCAGCTGGATCTCCTCACCTTTGGAAATGTCACGAACAGTGTGAGTAAATGTGCCTTTGCATGAAACATGGAAGACAATGTTGTCTAACATATTGCAGTACTACAAGATGTTCGCGCACGCGGGATGCGCCATCATCTTCTTCAGCTTCGTCATTTACATGATCACTCGTGAGATGATCTACTATATCAACCTCAGACAGGCGTACCTCATGTCACCGCTCTACGCCAGCCGTCTCTCATCTCGCACCGTTCTCTACACCTCCATTCCGGAGGAGTACATGGACGAAGCCAAGCTCCGAAGCATGCTTGAACCAGGCGTGCGCAAGATCTGGCTCGCAACCGATTGCAAGGACCTCGAGGAGAAGGTTGAGGAACGCGACAAGGTGGCTATGAAGCTCGAGGCTGCTGAGACCAAGCTCATCAAGACCGCAAGCGCGAACAAGTTGAAGGCGGACAAGAAGAGCGGTAAGAACGCCGACGCTGGCGCGGAGGAAGCGGCAGTGGGAGATGGCAACGCAGGCTTCGCACAATATCTCAACCAAAAGGACCGCCCAACCCACAAGACAAAGTTCATTGGTGGCAAAAAAGTCGACACGATCGAATGGTGCCGAAGTGAGCTTTCGAGAATCATTCCAGAGGTCAACGCAGAGCAAGCCAAGCACAAGTCTCACCACGCCGCCCGACTCAACTCTGCCTTCGTGGAGTTT
Source organism: Cercospora sojina (assembly GCA_004299825.1). Taxonomy (NCBI): domain Eukaryota; kingdom Fungi; phylum Ascomycota; class Dothideomycetes; order Mycosphaerellales; family Mycosphaerellaceae; genus Cercospora; species Cercospora sojina. The sequence goes on along the minus strand of CP036213.1, from coordinate 996,295 downwards.
GACACCCTCAGCGCAGCCCAGGCGGCCTATCAAAGCTTGACGCACCACCAGGTCCTTCAAATGTCTCCACGCTTCACAGGAATGACACCAAACGAAGTGATCTGGTCCAACCTCAGGATCAAGTGGTGGGAGCGTCTTGTAAGGAAAGTGTCTACTACCAGCTTCGTTGTCGCCCTGATTGCCTTCTGGTCCATCCCCGTCGCAGTGGTCGGTGCCATCAGCAACATCGACAAGCTCACGACCTGCCTGCCATGGCTCGGCTTCATCAACGACATTCCTAAGGCCATTCTCGGTGTCGTCACTGGTCTTCTGCCCGTGGTGTTGCTTGCTGTCCTCATGGCTCTCCTGCCCATCATTTTGCGTCTCATGGCTAAGATTGGCGGTGCGCCGACCCGTAGTGCCGTTGAGCTTACGGTCCAGCACAGCTACTTCGCTTTCCAGCTTGTCCAGGTCTTCTTGGTTGCCACTCTCGGTTCTGCTGCTTCCTCAGTCATCCAGGGTGTCGCTCAAGACCCAAGCAGCGCTCCAATGCTTCTGGCCTCAAACATTCCGCTGGCTAGCAATTTCTACCTGTCTTACTTCGTTCTTCAAGGACTTGCGATTGTCAGCGGTCTCCTCGTCGGCCTGGTTGGCCTGGTTCTCTTCCTTGTCCTTGGCAAGCTTCTCGACAAGACTCCTCGCAAGATGTACAACAGATGGATCTCGCTCTCTGGTCTTGGATGGGGTACACTTTTCCCTGTCTACACCAACTTGCTGGTTATCGCCATCTGCTACGCCGCCATCGCACCACTGGTCCTCGGCTTTGCAGGCATCGGTCTGTTCTTGTTCTATTTCGCCTACCGATACAACCTGATGTTCGTCTCCAACGCCCAGGTTGAGACCAAGGGTCTGGTCTACCCACGAGCCTTGGGACACTTGTTTGTAGGACTTTACGTTGCTGAGGTGTGCCTCATCGGTCTTTTCGCGATCGCCACTGGACAGAGCATCGGGGCACTTGGGCCGTTGATCCTTATGATTATCATGCTCATCTTCACCGCGCTCTACCACATCAGCTTGAACTCCGCAATGGAGCCACTGCTGAACTATTTGCCAAAGTCGCTGGATGCCGAAGAGCGCCACCTGTTGGCGGTCGAGCAAAGCGGCGCCGACGATGTCGAGAGCGAGAAGTTCGCCGCTAAGGACGTGCCCGCTAACGGCAATGGCGGGAAGGCCGCCCTTGATGGGCCAAACCGCGACTTGGGACCTGCTCCACACAAGAAGCCCAACCTGTTCGTCAAATGGCTTCGCCCAGACATTTACACGGACTACAAAACCATGCGGCGACTTGTGCCCAAGGAGATCGCAATCCACTACGACGAGGACACATCCGCAAATGCCTTCTACAACCCAGCGATTTCCAGCCCAACTCCTCTCCTCTGGGTGCCACGCGACAACCTCGGCGTCAGCCGACAGGAGGTTGCAGACACCAGCAAGGTCCTCCCTATCACTGACGAAGGTGCCTTCCTGGACGAGAAGAACAAGATCGTTTGGGATGCCGAGGATGGACGTCCTCCGATCTACGAAGAGAAGGTCTACTACTAGACTTCTCATCAATGACTGTCAAACGTGCATACGTGGCCACAGTACACGTGATACCCCCGAAAACTCTGGTTTCTTGTTACTCGTTTGGAAACCTGTGATGGCTTGAGGGCTTTTCAGCTTTCGTTGGCCTGGCATGGCGAGAGCGATGATACCAGTATGGACGCGAATGTTTTGCAGGAGCGTGCCTGTTTTTCGATTGTTTGCATTTCATTCACGCGTTCGCGGAGTAGTAATTACATTGCATGGATGGATACCCTTATCCTCGGCGGGATATGCATACGCACGTATATGGAAGTACGAGCAATGAATGTGACTTTGTCGATGACCTCAGCAATCTTGTGCCTTTTTTTTAACGCTCACCGGTGACTCACTGCGTGCCACTTGTACGGATCTCTTGTGTTTCCCTCGGTCACAGCCAAGCTAAATGTACACTCCGCATCACAGCTCACCATGACGACCATTCCACATACCAGCCACGGAAATGACGATCGGTTTTTGGGGGTTTTTTTTGGTACCACTGTGGTTGTTCGGTCCCACTCGTTTCGGGTACTTGATCTAGCGTCCTCGTTCAGAGAGCGTATGAAATTTGTTTCCGAAGTTTTCGTCTGGAATGTACATGCATACATCGGGCAGGGGTCCGGCGTGGTGTGGAGAGCACAGTCTTGTCTCGGGTGCGCTGGGCTGGATGGAGGTTTGTGAGTTTCACGGGCTCCATGAAACTCTGATGGCCATCATCAGCTTTCGAGCATTTGGAGGAAAGAGCTTCCCGCTGCTTTCTCTCGACGATGTTCGCAACGGCAGGATCGGAATGACCTTGCACTTACCGCCGAGTTCGCCGAAGGCAGCTCTAGTTAGTTAACATCGGGGTCGCAGGACTTTGCCGCGCCTCCATCACACAAGCGCTATCTTCTCCGACATCAAGCTGCATGCTGCCCTGCCAGCCTCTGCGGGCGAATTGTCAAGGCTGTCGAGAATGGCGAGTGTCAGCAAGCCCGCTCTCCACTGGCACGTTTGGCCGCACATCGGTCGTGGCGACATGCAAGACCTTCGCCGTCTCATCGAGAATAACCAAGACGACACCTGAGCCCTTGGTCGTCAGGCAAATGCGGCGCCAATGCTTTGAGAAAAACGAAAAAAAAAAGAGGCGTTTGTGTTCGGCTGAATCGGCCATCAACAACCTTGATGCCACACATATATTGTCGGCATCACCGAGACCCTCATCACCAACACGACCGCATGCATCCTATCACAAAGTTCCGAATCAGAGATCTGACCAACAGAGGCGTTATACCTCGCGCAACCCGCATCGACTAGCGTACAACCAGACGCTAGAGGCGTCAGAAACACGAGGGAACAAGAAATATCGGGCACGCGAGCAAAGGTCGCAGCACTAGCAAGCGGCTGTTCAGAAAACAGGAATTAAATCGTCGCTCCGTGTATGGGCTGTATGCAAAGAGGAAAGTCACATCAGACCACCCAGGAGCGCCGTTGTTTCACGTGGGTGATGCTCCGAACGGCGCCAGACGGCCTTTTGGTGATGGCCCGGGCTTCCAGAAGGCGCTTTCGACGATTCTCGAATGGCGATCTGCCACATAGGTACCAGGTGCTACGTGTCACCATCGAGACAGGAATGGCTCCTTTGAAGGCGGGGGAAAAACAGGCAGTTTCGGAGGGCTTGGCGCATCTCTTTCATGGTGCGTTGAACAGAGCATAGTGAGTGTAGGTCTCTCTTCAAGAGACCAGGAGGACGACGATAGGGAAAGACACATGATGACTGAGGGAGAAAGTCTTCGCAAGGCCACAACTCATCATTAGAAACTACATTGACTCGTTTTCCACCTATCAATTGCCAAATTCCGGGGGCTTCAAATTTCGTTACGCTTTTTTGTTCGACCTTCCATCTGTCCCCGCAGAGAAGACCATCATTCACACGCACGTTTTGGTACTCCGGAGTCCGTACACTGAGTAGCAACGCCCCAAGTCTCAAGATCATTCCCAGTAATTGAAGAATCCACTCCATAAGTTTTCCCCCGCACTGATCATTACTCTTTCCCCATTACTTCACACACACTTTCCCATTTTTCATCTTCAGGAACAAGGTTCCCCCGCTGCTTGCCTTTCTGCCGTGCATTTGTGGTCTGTGACCGGCAGGTGTCTTTGGTGGCAAGGACGATTTACTCCCACTATCCCTGGAGGAGGACAGTGAACCTTTCGAGCGCGACTGATCCTTCAGGTCATCGAGCGCGGTCTTGCAAGGGACCAGATCTCGTTGCTTCTTGCGTCCGCGTGAATTCCAGCAAGATGATGAGGAAGAAGTCGTGGTTGAAGTCGAAGACGAAGAAGGCGTGGGGCTCGTCGAAGTCGAGGGCCTACTTCTTTGAAGGTCTTCTGGGTTCCAGGCTAGCCGACCATATGATTCTGTCAGACTATCGATGCTGTCGCGGTGGCTGCCACACGGAGCGCCGAATAGATGAGCGAGGTGGGTGTTGAGTTGGCTTCCACTTCGGACGTGGCCTTTGGGATGAAATGACCGGCGTGGGGATTTTGGCGGAAGAGCAGGAGGTGGAGTGGAAACCGTATCAGTCGAGAGTTTGGACGACTTTGATACGTTGTCGAAGCTGTAGATGGATGATGGCACCGGGCCACCAGGTCGTTCCGGAACGCTGTAGAGCTGTGATGATGTGACCAGAGAGCGAACTGCGCGGTTCCTGCGTTGTTGCATCTTCGATAGCAAATTTGCGACTGTGGACAAGTGTCAAGCTGGATGTTGTATGTGGAGCGAAGTCGTCGGTGTGGTTGCTAGTACGCCAGAGGGTGCTTCTTCTTGTGACGATCGTCGTCCAGGTGTGTTGTTGATCAAGTCAAGACAAAGAGCACCCCGTACGCCACCGGCACCAGCAACAATAGCGGCAGCATCTTGTCCCTTATACGCACGGCACACAAAAGCAATACAATGTACCAAGAGGGCCGGAGGATCTGCGCAATGCAATCAGGCCTCGTGGCTAAACAGAAACGTCTCGGTAGTCCTTATGAAACGCAGATCCGGCGCTATGGTCCGATGCCTTAAGGATAGGAAGACGCCACCGGCATATAGTCGAAACGCGGTGTACTCTCTCACGAGCGTTTGGGCAGCGGCACCTCGTGGCGGGAGAGTTCGTAACAGATGGGTACAAGACAGAAGTCTAAAGAGGTGCAGTGGTGAGGCTCTGGCGTAGCGTCGAACGACGAAGGAGGGCTCCACGGCGCGCAGCCGTGCTGAGCTGCAGTAGTCCTTGAAGATATGTGGATAACACGTTCCACGAGGTCTGGAGGTGTGCTGCACACGTCTTGATCTTCGTGGTGCGGGACCAATGCGCAACGAGTCCAGGCGAGGCTTTCGGCGCAAGAGAGTCGAAGTTGGCAGCGTATCGTAGTCGTGCTCGATGTTTATGACGAATTGGGCAAGGGTGTTATAGGTGGCTAAGACAAGGTTATCCTCGAACGCGCACGGGGTCCAGCGCGACAACTGGGGTCCCGATCGTGAAGTAGCTTTGCTGTTCTGAAACGGAGGGCTCGAGAATGCGAGGACAACGGGATTTGAGAGCTGGGGCGGTGGCCGTTTGGTCACTGCAACGGCCCGGGCGCTGTCAAGACGTGGAGAGATTGCGGTGTGCAACGCAAGCAGTCGAAGAGTCTTAAGTGTCTGCGCCGACGTTTCCAGCTCCCTGGTCGGTGAACCAGGCAAGCGGCGCACGGAAGACATGTGAAGCGGCGCACCGCTCGACGAGCAGCTTGCCCACTGGACAGAACACGGGCGAGCTCTCCACCAAGCTCCCTCGCACTGCCTATAACATGCGTTTCGGTGCGTGGCGGAAGAGTGCTGTGGTGAGATGACGCTGAGGATGCTGTGGTGTTCGCGGGAAGCAGGTGCAGACACGCCTGGCGCGGGGTCTACGCCATCCGACCTCCGGGCCAAGATGCTGCCAACTGCCACGGCGTCGAGATCGGATCGCCCGGGCAGCAACTTGGATTTCGAAGTCGTGCGGCGTGTTATTACTTTCATGTTGTACGACGCCGGCTGTGATGTACGTGCTTTTGCTCCGTGTCGGGTCGTGGGCCAGTGCACGTCGCATTGCCATGCTGGACGGCTGCCCAAGCATCATCATCGTCCTGCCTGGTGCCGCCCGGCCGTTGGACCCTATTCCCATCACGTCGAACGGTCGCGGGGAGGAGGGTCGTCGATGCGTGGGGAATCACAATCATCATCCGCCTGGACCTCGTCCTCGGCTTACGTGTCTTCGTGTTCGCTTGGCAGAATCGCGTTGCACGGCAAGATCGCGTGGCCCGTGATGACGCGGAAACAGATGTCGATGCTCGACAAACTTTCGCCCTGCGCCTTGCGGGTTTCAGACAGCGGCATAGGGCGGGCGGCGATACCGTGGGATGCCGCCGAAGATGGAGCTCAGATTTCACGCGCAGAGAGTGCGTGCCCTTCGTTATTTCCACACCACGCGAGTCTTGGACGTCGGCGCGACGAGTTTGCAACTTCCATCTCAGATGCTCATTTCGAATGACACCGGCGTCAGCCAGCGGGAACACCGCCCATCTCATCATCCGCATCCTCATCCGAAAGGTCAATGTGCTCCTGGTCCTGCTTGCGTCGCGGTGCTCTCTTTCGTCGTCGTGTCGGGCTCCCGTCTCTCGGAAGGCTAATGGCATCGAGGAACGCATCGTTATCCATCCCACTCTTCAGATGCGGCACGTTATCGACGTCGGCAATTTTCAACGCCTCCTCGAATTTGTCGTAGGCTCGCTGGTCCTCGTCGTCGACATACTCCATGCGTATCCATTTCTCCGATTCAGCAGCGGACAGGATCAGCTTCAGCTTCTCCTCCAGGCTCAAATCTTTCTGCTCCTTGTTGTTCTCCTTCAGCTTCTGCAGCAGGCTCTGGGCGCCCTGTTCCTGCTTTGCGCCTGCGGCATCTGCTTGTGCACGCGATGCAGCGAGTCGCGTGCGCTCGTCTTCAGCATCGAGGTGGTGGAAGGTGGGTCGCATCTGCACAGTACCGTCGATCTTGGTGAGGAAGAGTCGTTCATCTTTGAAGGCGCCCACGAAGTAGTGAGGCTTGCCTATCCCTAGCTCGTCGTCGTGCCGGATAATTTGTCCGCCGAGTATCTGCGACTCGTGTACTCGGTGCTCTCTTCCTGCCTCTCGGAAGGACTGGAGGTCGTTCTCCAAGTCCAGCTCCCGCTGCGCCGTATCCTTCAACGTGCCGTCTCTCCTCGCGTTTCGTGCTTTTGCCGGCGCGAGTCCAGCAGCTGGGCCATATGTGCCCGAGGCGTTGTGCACCTGCTTCGATGTGGCCGTCGCATCTCCCCACTTCAGACCCATGTACTTGTTGAAATTGTGGTTGGTGTTCAGCTTGACGTCAACTTCGACGAACCCAGCTTTGGGCTTGATGCGCATGTCGTGGGGCGTCGCACCATATTGGCTGTTGTAGGGTCGGTTGCGCGGTCGGTTGGGGTACTGCAGCAGTAGAACCTGCTCTTCCAGTGCCGGCGTGAGGAAGACATCGTACTCGGCGATGACTGGATCCTCTTCCTCTTTGGTTGCTGTACGAACGAGTTAGTCAATGGGTCACAAAAGCCTCTTCCGCAGAGACTGAGCAATTGACGCGTGCGAGGGCGACTTACGCGCCATGTCGCTGAGCGTGCGCAGCAGTGTGTGCAGAAGATGTGGTGGATGGTTGATTTGTCGCAGAAAAGTTGTGAAGCTCACCTCGTACAGAGGCCCCACCTTGGGGACATCACGAACGCGAGGCGTACAGATGGTCCGCGTCAAGCTCCAGCGTCCGGTTCGTGACGATGACATATCGACTTTCTCAGACACACCTCCATTGACCGCCGACACCACTCTCAACGACACCAGAATGATTGCATGACTGCCAACCACGAAAGAATCACGACTCATAAGGCATACCACCCGATTGCCACAAGTGCACCTCATCCGCCATCACCATGGCTTATCTCGCACCTATCCACCGCCCATCGAGTGTCCGGCATGCTATTAAGCTGTCGTTCACTGCCCCGAACTCAGAAGACTTGGTTGTGGCCAAGGCGAATCGATTGGAAATATGGTCTCCCACCCCCCAGCAACCAGGAGACCCTACTCTGGTCCTGCAACACACACGAGCCATCTACGGCAAGATCACAATGCTGCAAAAGCTCAAGCCCGCTACAAGCCAGACCGATCATCTGTTCGTCGGCACCGATCGATACCATTACTTCACTTTGAGCTGGAATGCTGAGAAGAACCAATTGCGAACGGAGAAGAGCATGGTCGACATTGCGGAGAAGAGTGCCAGAGACAGCCAAACTGGGGATAGGGTGCATATTGATCCAACTGCGCGCTTCATGACATTGGAGTGCTACGAAGGCGTTGTGAATGTTCTGCCCATTGCACATGCTGGAAAAGGCAAGAGGAAGGCGGCTGATCACGAGATTGGAGAGCTGAGAGATCCTATCCCCGTACGGATACCAGAGCTTTTTGTTCGAAGTAGCTGTTTCCTACACAAGCGACAAGCTGGGACAAAACTTGCAGATCCAGTATTCGCAGTCCTTCACGAGGACAGCCAGAACAAATTACGCGTGAAGGTTTGCGAGCTAGAGTACCAACCCTCGTTACGACCGAACGAGGAGCCGGCGACGGCAGAGTTGGAGAAAGGGCAGGAGGTGGAAGGGACGATAGAGATTGGCGCAAGCCACCTGATACCACTGCCCGCTCCGATTTACGGATTTCTGATCCTCGGCGAGACTAGCATATCGTATGTGGACGAATGGAAGTACGAAATCATCGACACACAACCTCTAGACGAGGCCACGATATTCGTGGCTTGGTGTCAGATCGACGAGCAAAGATTTGTGCTAGCGGACGACTACGGCAAGCTGTACCTCTTGATGGTGCATCAGAAAGCAGACGGCGAATACCAAAGTCATCAAATCGATGTGCTGGGTGAAACAAGTCGAGCGAGCACCTTGGTATATCTCGATGAAGGCCGAGTCTTCGTCGGAAGCCACCAAGGAGACAGTCAGATCATTCAAATCTCGCCAAAGCAGATTGAAGTGGTACAGTCGTTCTCGAATATCGCGCCCATACTGGACTTTACTATTATGGACATGGGCAACAGAAGCGCCGACGCACCCGTTAACGAGTTCTCGAGCGGACAAGCAAGAATCGTTACTGGATCCGGGGCCTTTAAGGATGGCAGTCTGAGATCGGTGCGGTCTGGAGTTGGCTTAGAAGACAAAGGCAGCTTGGGAGACCTGGGCGAACCGATTTCAGAAGTCTTCAGTCTGCGCAGTAGCGGCACTGCTGGGACAGTCGACACGCTGATTGCCAGCTTCGTCAGCCACTCGAGTGCCATTGTCTTCAGCGAAGATGGCGACATTGAGGCTAGAGAAGACTTCCGAGGCTTTGATTTGTCACAGTGCACATTGTATGCTGGGAATGTGTCGAATGCGCGAGCTGTACAAGTGACCAGCTCCGGCGTGCTCTTGGCTGACGCCGATGGCAGTATGGTTTCTGATCGATGGGAGGCGCCAGCCGGGTCATCTATATCCGCGGTGTCTGTGGAGGGTGACAAAGTGCTTGTCTCGCTTGGCGGTGCAGCGCTGGTTGTGTTGGATCTGTCTGGAGCTAGCATCGTTGTGCAGGCGCAGCGAGAATTCGGCAGTGACGAGCAGGTGTCGTGTATCGCATTGTCGCCATCCTTACCTGGAGCATGTGTTGCCGGCTTCTGGAAGGATAGCAAGGTATCAGTGCTTGCATTGTCTGACCTGCAAGCCATCGCAACAGAACGAGTAGCCGAAGACGACAGCCTTGCAGTACCACGTTCTGTGACGGTTGCCAACATCTTACCGCGTCAGCCAGCGACACTTTTCATCGGCCTTGCCGATGGCAACGTCGTAACGTACAGGATAGAGTCGGCACAGAAGCCCTTTTCCGCCCGGAAAAGCATCATTCTTGGAACTCAGCAAGCCAACTTCGCAGTACTACCTCGCGCAGACGGTCTACAGAACGTGTTTGCAACATGCGAGCACCCTTCCCTCATATACGGCAGTGAGGGGCGGATGGTGTATTCGGCAGTCACTGCAGACAGTGCAACAAGTATCTGCTCTTTCGACTCGTTCGGGGATTATGCGAATAGTATCGCTATCGCGAGCGGATCTGAACTGAAGCTAGCATCTGTTGACGAAGAAAGAACAACGCACGTACAGGATCTGCCTGTGCACGAGACCGTCCGGCGCATAGCATATTCTGCTGATTCGAAAGCTTTTGGCCTCGGCTGCATCAAGCGAACACTCAGTGCAGGAGTGGAAGAAGTGCAGAGTCATTTCAAGCTTGTGGACGAGGTTGCCTTTAAGGAGCTGGATTCTTGGGCGCTCAATGAGGATGAGTTGGTCGAAAGTGTGATACGATGTCAACTCGACGACGGAAGTGGCGACCAGGCGGAGCGATTTGTCGTCGGCACTGCATATCTCGACGACGATGACCCCAACTCAGCACGAGGGCGCATCATTGTGCTGGAAGTGACGGAGGATCGCAAAATCAAGCTCGTGACCGAGCTGGCTGTGAAGGGGGCGTGCCGGTGTCTGGCAACATGCCAGGGCCGTATTGTGGCCGCACTCGTCAAGACCGTGAGTGACATGATGGGCATATATTGACATTCACTGTTCGTGCATCGCTAACACATGCTCCACAGGTTGTGATCCTCGCCTACGAATATGCTCCCCCCAAGTCATCTCCCCTCCTCGTGAAGAAGGCTTCCTACCGCACGGCTACCGCGCCCATCGATATCTCCGTCACGGGCGATATCATCGCCGTGTCGGACCTCATGAAGTCGCTCAGCCTGATCAAATACACGCGCGGTCGAGAGGGCATGTCGGACTCACTCAGCGAGGTCGCTCGCCACTTTGAGACGGTCTGGGGTACGGCGGTCGCACCTATCGATCAGAATTCGTACATCCAATCCGATGCCGAAGGGAACCTCATCGTCCTCGAACACGACGTCTCGGGCTTCTCAGCGGAGGACCGACGGCGCCTCCGGGTCACGTCGGAAATGTGCCTCGGGGAAATGGTCAACCGCATCCGGCCCATCAACGTCACGCCTACCGCCCACGCCGTCGTCGTTCCCCAGGCATTCATCGCGACGGTGGAAGGCAGCGTGTATGTGTTTGCGACAATTGCGCAAGAGCAACAGGATCTATTGATGAGATTACAAGGAAAACTGGCAGATGTGGTGAAATCTCCTGGGCACGTGAGGTTTGCCAAGTACCGGGGATTCAAGACGCAAGTGCGAGACATGGGCGAAGAGGGACCGGTGAGATTTGTAGACGGCGAGCTGGTCGAGCAGTTTTTGTATTTGAGCGCGGAACTTCAAGCGGAGGTGGCGAGGGAGCTGGGCGGAGGGATGGACACGGAGGTGCTCAAAGAGCTGGTGGAAGGCTTGCGAAGGGTGAGGTGATGATGGCGTGCGTGACGAGACACGATCGCGATACGGGTGGCGAGTGGTTGTGAAGAGGCGGGCGAGGTTGCGCTACACCATTTCCGACCAACTTCCAGCATTCCCGCCAATCATCATCAGGCATCAGCGCTTCCTGGCGAGGAGCAGGGATTGCATCGTGAAGAGAGATGTCGATGCCGCCGTCCGAATGGTCGCCCAGGGTGCAGTGTCGACGGCTCGGGGTCTAGAATGGAGGAGAGGAGAGCTCGCAGGCGTGCGGATTGGTGAGCCAGTTTGCCAGTAGAAGGAGAAATGGTGCAGCAAGCAGGGCTAAACTCAGTTGAGCCCGGCACGCCTCGCGGAGGCAGCTCCTGCCCTGGTCATCATCGCCCGTCATCGCGATCCCGTGCTGTGCTGTGCTGTGCTGTGCTGTCTGTCTCTGTGTCTGCCCGCCCAACGCCCGTTTTCCTGCTGACGGGCCACGGAACGCGTGAACACCACGCGTTGCAGCCATGTGCGCAGAGAGCGCGTCCAACGAGGCTCATCGCGCAGCAACGACCGCATCCAACGAGGCTCATCGCGCAGCAACGACCGCATCCAACGAGGCTCATCGCGCAGCAACGACCGCATCCAACGAGGCTCATCGCGCAGCAACAAACGACGGCAGAGCCATGAATCATCGGCGTCGATATGGTTGTCGAGGGCCGCGGGCGCGGGGTGGGATCCTTCACCACCGCTGCGATCCTCGGGCGCATTTCGTGCAGAGAGTTCAGCCACTGCCGCCCCGCTGCTTCTCGCATCATGGCCACGCGAGACCCTCCGGACGCATCACACGCGCGCCAATCTGCTGCGCTGTTGCTCTGCCTGTCTGTCTTCCTTGCCTCTCCCATTGCCGCCGCCGCCGTCCACCTGCTGCCACCAACATCATCCGTCATCCGTCTGTCTGGCCATGGGGCGCTGTTGTTGCCTTTCCTTGCCCTTCGAGACCGCTGTTCTTGGCGCTCCATAGTCCCCTTCCACCGCATCGACGATGGGCAGTGAGACGCATCTGCGGAGCGAGCGGACCCGTGAGCGCGAGTTTTACAAGTGCGTCGCCGCGGGCAGGACCGACGTTCGCTGACCTTGTTATCTACAGATACTACAACCCGCTGCAAGAATCGAGTGATGCGCAGCCGACGAGACTCGATCTCCACGATGCCGAGGCGCTGCAACGACATGTGCCTCGAGCAGGACCGAACCTGGCCTTGACCGCGTTCTGCCAGTTGGGCGCGCTGAGACTGGCGGCAAGGCGGTCGTTGTTATTCTTCTTTGATCGCAAGCATGCATTGGTGCTTGCCGAAGCCACCCGGACGCTGTCGTTGCTCGACCATGACCTCCACCACGATCCCGACGATGCGCTGTGGTTGGGACATGCCATTGCTCCACGAGGCCTGACGATATGCGAGCACGCCCTGAATGTACCCCTCTCCAACACCGGGTCGAATGGCTCGGATGCAAGTGCTGGCGACATGCTGATCATCAACGACTTGAAAGAATCATCGCTTTTCTGCGACCGGCCTTTTGTGACCGGAGGCCCCAAAGCCCGGTTTTATGCGGGCGTGCCGCTGACCACACCTGCCGGTGTCAGAATTGGCGTGTATGCCGTCATGGACGACGAACCACGAGATGGCCTGTCGGATGTCGAAAAGGGCTTTCTGAAGGAAATGGCCACCATGACGATGAGCCATTTGGCCATGATCCATGCCCAAGCAGAGCTGAACAAACAAAGTCGAATGCTGGCGGGCTTGGGAACTTTTGTGCAGAGGGGACCTCCACCTGCACCAAGGCCGAAATTGTCCGACTCGTCAACACACAGCAGCGAGTCGGCTACGGGAAGACCAAAATCTGCACCTGGACTTCCATTGGGCTCTCGAAGCGACGCCAAATGGCGTGAAAGACGCTCGCATGAGGACCTGAGGAACACAGATGTGCATGACTATGTTTCGGACAGTGATCACGATAAACCTGACCGGCGGGCGATGGTCCAAGCACAGAGAAGACTGCACACTCAGCTGGACAAGGACCCCGCGGCAGGCGCGAAGAACACCCTTCAGCGAGCAGCAGACCTCATACAGCGCGCGATTGATGCTGATGGCGTTCTTTTCCTGGATGCCACACCGAATGGACCCGACGGGACAGGCAGCTGCCAAGGCTCTGGCACCGACACGGGGACCACGGTCTCGGACGCTGGCTCGGATGACTCTATGGAAAAGACCAAGAACGATATATGTCGCAGGCTAGGCTCTGCAGCCCAGAATGGCGACACTCAGGAACAGGCTCTCATCCCCATGTCGAGCAAATTTCTAAAATGCTTGCTTCGAAAGTACCCCGAAGGGAAGATCTGGACGTTCAATTCAGAGGGAGAAGTGAGTTCAACAGAATCGAGTTCTTCAGATGATGCGTCTTCCAAGAAAGAGGGCAGCACTTCCGGTGTAAAGAGCCGTGTATCGAATCGAAATCGAAAGTCAGGCGAGGCTGCTGAGATTCTGCGCCTCTTCCCGGGGGCCAGAGCTGTGTGCATCGTAGGAATGTGGGATCCGGTCCGGCATAGATGGTTCGCCGGAGGCATCATGTGGACTCACAGTCCACTGCGGGTTTTCTCACAGGAAGGAGAGCTCGCATATATGATTGCTTTCTGCGATGTGGTCATGGCCAAGATTGCTCGATTGGAAGCAAAGTCCACCGATCGGGCCAAAACGGACTTCATCGAATCAGTGTCTCACGAATTGCGCTCTCCGCTGCACGGCATTGTTGGAAGTTTGGCACTTCTGCAAAATCGCGAAGCCAACGGCGATCGAGCATTGATCGCTCAAATGGAGAAGTGCGCTTCCACGCTCACGGATGTGATCGATCACCTTCTGGATTTCGCCAAGATCAATCATCATGTCTCGAGACCGAAGACGCGGAGGCAGCAGTTGAAATTGATGGAGAGACAACCCTCGGTGGATTCTGTTGCTCGTAGCGTCGCAAGCGAACAGGGAGCACAGTCGCTGGCTCGTCTCACAGAGGAAGTTGCTGATGCGACGTACTACTCGTATTGCTGCGGCACCAGCGAGGAAGCTGGCAACAAGGTGGACTTCGCACTGGACATCTCGCCGAACGCAGACTTTCATGTTTGTGACATGGTCGGAGCCTGGAAGCGCCTGTGTGTCAACCTGATCGGCAATGCGCTCAAGTTCACTCAATCTGGATATGTTGCTGTCTCGCTCAAATCGCTTTCTCGTAAGCGGAAACGACCTGTGGCGATTTTGACAGTGGGCGATACTGGTTGTGGAATGTCGCCGGAATTCATCGATAGTGGTATCTTTCGAGCGTTCTCGCAGGAAAATCAGCTTACTCCTGGGACTGGACTGGGGCTGAGTGTGGTGGCGAAGCTGGTGAAAAGCTTGGGCGGGAAAATCGACATGCAGAGCGAGAAGGATGTAGGCACCACGGTCACGGTCATGATACCCATTGATGCTTTGCCTTGCGAGGACACGGCAGAAGATCAACATGAAGCGCAGGATTCGGTACCTGTGGGCATTCTACAGCCAACGAGTCCTGGAGACGATAACGAGGACAACAATAAAGTGAATGACGGACGATCTTTGCAGGTGCTTGGAGTACAAAATGCTTGCAGGCGTGCCGGTGCACTTCTGACGTCTACGGAAACCGCCCTCGTCAGCATGGTATTCGAAGACGATATACCAGTGCTCGCCGAGGCAGATCAACTCTCTGGTCATCCGGATGGAGCCCATCTGGTCGTGCTATGTCGGGATCCAATTGGGACCTGCGGACGCCAGAAGTTACCGCAACCCTTGGCGAACGTTGGCCATATTGAGTTCGTCCCGCAACCGTTCGGGCCTGATCGGATCAGTGCAGCAATTGCCAATTGCCTCCTGGCACCGCCTCATGCAGAAGCTGATGATCCAATCGTGAATGCAGCGTCAACAGATCTATCTGATGTGGCGTTTGTCGAAGCGCAAACCGACAATGAGCAATCGACAACCACGACACTGACATTGCGCGTCGACGAAAAAGGATCTCTTCTCCTCAACACGACAGAGGTCGAAGCCTCTTCATCCGAGCAACCTTCAACACCGGAACCACCCGGCTCCCCAATCTCTCGCAAACTCTCCTTATTACTAGTAGACGATAATCCACTGAACCTCCGATTACTCACAACATACGCCGACAAGAACAAACACCCTCGACTGGCAGCCACAAACGGCCAAGAGGCCGTGGAAGCCTACAAAGCCGCCACTTCAATCCCCAGCGACAGAGGTCGGCCCGAAGTCGTCTTTCTCGACATCAACATGCCCGTACTAGACGGCTTTCAAGCCGCACGACAAATCCGAACTTTCGAAAAGGAAGCTCAAATTTCTCCTACGATTCTTATTGCTTTGACGTGTCTTGGTTCTGAAGCGGCGAAACAAGAAGCGGTGGCGTGTGGGTTTGATATGTTTCTGACGAAGCCCGTGAGGCCGAGAGATCTTACGAAGATTTTGAAGACTGTGGAGGAAGAGAATGAGAATGGGAATGTGAGTGACGTGTAACGAAAACGACAGAATTGGATGGGACATTTGGGGTGGCGTTTCTGCTTTTTACTCTCTATTTCATTCAGTGCCTGAGAAGGAAGGGCATGGTGTATTATGACGATGATGGACTGGGGGCGCCCCAAGTGGCGTATCTTTCAACATGTACATTGATGGTGGCACGAAATTTGTGCTAGGCGGCGCACAACCATTTGAACTGGAATCGGAACGACACAAGAGAGATGACTGCATGCCAGACCCGAAGAGGAAGTAAGAAACAAAATTCAGAATCCGAACGATGCAAAAGATATGTTCTGCTCTATCATAAGATGCCTTTGCTGTTGTTTCCTGATGCCGGTCGCCCGGCGCTGCAATCAATCTTCTCACATGGTGGCGCCAAAGAAAAAAAAGAAAGAAGACCAATCACTCCCTCTCACTATCCAAGCCACTCCCACTCCCTTTCTTCTCCTCATCCGACTCACTCTCATCACTCACCGCCGCCGACGACGACGACGAAGCAGAAGACGCGCGTTCACTCTTCCCGTCAGCATCGATGACCGAATCCGCTTTCCTCTTCCTCTCCTGCCTAGCAACAACCTCTTTCCTCTTCTGCTCTTCCTCCCAAACTCTCTTGAACTCCTCCGTTTGCTCCAAAGCTCTATACCCCCCCCTTACACTCTCCGCCTCGAAACCCTTCGCTCGTAAAACACTAGTCGCCACTCGTGCCGTATCTCCATCATAACATAAACACAAAATCTTTCGATCGTGGAATTGTGATTGGAGGTATGATTCGGAAAATAAGGATTCGAGTTCGCGCCATTGGGTTGCGAGGAGGGAGGGGGTGAAGAAGGGGCTGGGGGAGGTGGGGGAGAGAGTTCGGAGGGGGATGTTGAGGGAGGGTGGTGGGGTGGGGAGGTGGAAGGTGAGGTAGTCGGATTGGCGGCGGAAGTCGATTATGAGCGTGGTGGTGGGGTTGGAGAGGGGCAGGGAGAGGGCTGTTGTGGGGGAGACTTCCCAGGCTTCGTCGTAACGGTAGAGGTCGACTTTTGTGAGGTGCTGGTGGGTGAGGTGATTTAGCGCCGGAGGTATGCGTTTTTGGTGTGTGTGGGGGGGGGGGGGGGGGGGGGGGGGCGGAGTGGCCTAGATGAGGAGGAGGGGTGGACGACTTACTTCGTTTGTGATGGGAGGGAAACTCTGTGGACCGAGTTTGTCGAAGTATTCTTGCATATACTGGTATGGCAAATCACAGCAAAGGAAGACGCTGTGGACGAGGCCGTCTTCTTGTGCTCGTAGGTCGCTTAACGTGCCGTCCGCTTTGCGTTTTTCGAGAAGATTGAAAAGACCTTTGAGGTTGAAGCCTGATGATGGGCCACAAAGCAAGCCATTCCTACAGAGTTCGAGGGATAAAGCGAAGGAATCGCGGGAACCGACATGCTCGACGTGGTCAATGGCTTCTTTCCACGGAAATTCGACGGGGGCGAGAAGCGCGTATGATCGCGGTCCGGGAACACGGTCGCCGGCAGCAGTCACTACACCGAGACGGAAGACGGAGGGCTTTGCTTGCTTGAAGTAGGTTCCCAGCCCGGTCATCGTCCCGGAAGTCCCCATGCCAGCACAAATGAGCGTGATTTCCGGAAGTTGTCGAAGAATCTGCGGCCCTGTCCATCGGACGTGCGACTGCCAGTTCCCATCATTCTCGTACTGATTCGGATTGATGATCGATTCCGACGATTGGGACTGTATCCGAGCGCTTTGGATTCCGCCTCGTTCATCTGTGGGGTCAGGCTGCGAGGGACCACCAAAGAGTGTCAACCTCAAACCGAAGAACTGCATCAGTCGCAGCTTCGCTTCACTCGTTTTGTTGCTGAGATAGGCGTGGGTGTCGTTGATATTGTGGAAGACTCGTGCCACCATGGACATCGATATGACTGTGGACCCACTGCTGTATTCGACGATTGTTTTCGTCTTGCCCGGAACGACTTCTTTTGACAGGAGATTCATCGCTGACTGCATCAGTAGAGTCCGCTGGAAGACTTTTCTGTGACCAACCTGGCATGCATTTGACATTGTTCGCTGGATGACAGGACATCATCTTGGCGTATATCCGGACGCCATCTCCGTAGTATGGGTTGAGTTGTGACGGAAGCTCGACAAGTGGTAGCGGTGGAGCATGATCCGGATCGAAGTAGTGTTTTAGTGAGTCTGGTCCAGTATAGACATTCTTGACATTGTCCGTAGCCATGGTAGAGGACAGTGCGGTGGCACGGCAAAGATCGAGTGAGAGAGAGAATGCGAATGCCTTCGGAGCAATGGCTGGTGGCCGAGATATTATAAAGACCTTGCATGGTAGCACAGGAACGGCAATACGCGAGAAAAGGATGGGGACACCTACGTTCCAAGTCCGGCAAGCCTAGGCTTGTCGTAGCCTAAACATGTGGGAGATGTCCTCCCACATGACAGCCGCCAGTAACAGATACTACCATCTAGTGGCGACACCATCGTAGGCACGCCGAGGATTGGCGAGCGAATTTTCGCATCGTTGTTTCTTGCGCCGAACGGTTCGATCATCAAGGTATTGTCGTTCAGTAATGACAACCTATAAAGCTGGAATTTTTTTCAATGATCATCATGGCACCGGCCTGATACAATGATGGAATCGCGTGCGATAGGTGCATGAACATGCGGCTGGAGCATTGGCAAGCGCAAGCGGCTTCGGCGTTGTGTCAATAAATTGCTTAGTTCAGCAAGGCGGGTTGCTCGACTGCGCATAGGCAAAGCTGGGCTGTATGACCTTGATGAGCAAGTATGCGCTGAAGCTAAAACTAGCGCCGCGCCATAAGAGGTATGTGACCAGCGGCTTTACCCTGCATGCGGGGACAAACCCTCGCATTTTGCCTCTAGCCAGGCGCGCCATAGAACAGCGTGGGGCCCTTAGGTAGGACGTAAGTGGGTCATCATGAGACGTCGTTCGGTTCCGCAGGAGCGCGTTTACGACAACTGTAGCCGGTCTTGACCGAGGGTAAAAGTGGCGGCGATTTGCATTCATCGACGAGCGAGGCTTTCGCCGTGCCATGGCCACTAGCAGAAAGACACTATTTTCTAGTGAGCTTGGGCGGCATTGCCTCATGTTGAGTTGTCGTAAAATCCGTTTGTAACCTTTTGCCATCCCACTCGTGATTAGTTGTCCTTCACATAACCTCGAGAACTCCACGTGGCTCGACAACCAGGAACATCCCAGACATGGACAAAGATGCGCGAGTAGAAGCAGGACCAGAAGTTCCGACAGCTCAAGTCTTGGATTCAAAATCGCCTTCCACCAGCGATGTCGACAACACAGACGAGAAGCCGAAGAACACGAAGCATGAATTCAACGAACAGACTCACTATGTCCCGGTCAGCACCATCATCACGATATTCCTGGCAGCGGCGAGCGTAGATTTCCTGGCTCTTATGGACCAAACGACGCTCGCAGCCAGTTTGACCATAGTAAGCAACGCCTTGAATGCCGGCGATGAGCAAGCGTGGATAGCAGGAGCCTACTTTGTGTCAGTAATTCTTAGAAATGGCATTCCTCGAATGCAACGCTGACATTGCTCTAGGACATCGACATGCTTTCAGCTCCTCTATGGGCGACTTTCAGATATCTGGTCGAGGAAGGTCATACTGTATATCGGCCTCTTCATCTTCTTCATCGGATCTCTCGGCGCATCACTGGCACAGAGCTCAATTCAGCTGATCGTGTTCCGTGCGTTGACCGGAATTGCAGGCGGCGGGATGATGACAGTCGCTCAAATGATCGTCTCGGATGTCGTCCCGTTACGAGAGCGAGGCAAGTATCAAGGTATCCTTGGATCCGTCGTAGCATTGGCCCACGGAGTAGGTCCAATCATCGGCGGAGCTTTGGCAGAAAGCGGCAGGCAAGGATGGCGATGGATCTTCAGACTCAATCTTCCATTGACTGCCATCACGACACTCTGCGCCATGTTCTTGATGCCGCTCAAGAAAGTGGAGGGCGACTGGAAATTGAAACTCAAAGCCATCGATTTCTTCGGAGCTTTCCTCGCACTCGGTGGCACAGTGGTGCTAGTCCTAGGCTTGACATGGGCCGGCTCTCAATACGCCTGGAACTCTGCAGCTGTAATTACTCCTCTGGTCGTCGGTTTCTGCACATCGGCTGCCTTTGTGCTCTGGCAGTGGAAAGGTCCACGTTACCCTCTGGTTCCGCTTCATGTTTTCAAAGGCCGGATTGTGAATGGCGCCTGCGTCACCATGGCCATCAATGGATGGAACTTCCTGGTCCAGATGTACTACATCCCGTCATTCTACCAGCTGGTCTACAACTACTCCGCCGTGCGCTCTGCGTCACTGCTGCTGCCAATCACTCTCTTTCAGACAGCAGCTAGTACAGTGTCGGGCTTAGTTGTGCATTGGACAGGCCGCTACCGAGAGGCCATTCTCTTTGGCTGGGCATGCTGGGCAGTCGGACTTGGACTCTACTCCACGCTGGACGAAAATGACGGCCTGGGTAAGCAAATCGGGTATGCCATCCTGACGGGTATCGGATGTGGCAATACACTGCAGCCAGCCTTGATCGCAGTCCAAGCCGGTGTGTCCCGCAAAGATATGGCCATCGTGACATCTTTCCGCAACTTCGCCCGGAATCTCGGTGGCACGATTGGACTTGCAGTCGCCGGCACCATCTTGAACAACCTGGTCGCATCAGGCGTGCGCTCTCTCCATCTTGATGAGCAAGACACCACGGCATTGTTGAAAAGCCCGCAGGCGTACTTGAATGATCGCCGACACCTGGACGCGAATCGTGTGCGAGAAGTCATCATTCCAGCCTACAGGCAGGGCTTTCGCATCATTTTCCTGATCGGCGCATCATTAGCAGCGCTCGCATTTGTCTTGTGCTTCGTGTTGATGCCGCAAGTGGAACTCGATAGACCTGATGATACACAACTGAAAGAGGAAGGCAAGAAGTGGAAGGAGGAGCGAAGATGAGGCTTGGGCGGATCACGGAGTGCACTCCGGCTCTAGTTAGTTCTAAGTTACGGTTAACTAAAGCGGAAACCTAGAGATAGACCAGCATGTTCGAGCTTGGCCTTTGACAAGGCATGGGTATATCGACTTGACAAGGCATGGGTATATCGACTTCACGTCTTCTGCTTATTCTACACTTCATCGCTCAGAAGCGCGATACTGCAACCCCGGACGCGTCAAAATGCTGAAAGCCAGTAAAGATCAATGTTCTGGAAGCTACGCAAGTCACAGACATTGATACGTTTCTTCGGGTCTAGCAGGCATCACTTGGAAATCCCTGCGAGCGACGGTGGATATCAGCATGCAAAGCATGTGATGCCTTCAAGCGGTTTTCATTTCGCGCAAGGCTACGAGACAGTAATCTAAACAAGTAAAATGCCGCCGACAGTGCCAGCAAGCAATGCCAACATCGAGCCGCTCAGAGCCGCTACGCTCCCGGCGGACGACTCGTTGTCGCCTCCTGTGGGAGATGGATTAGCATGTGGTCGTGTCGTGGAGCTTCGCGACGATCCTCGTGGATCGCGGTAAGCAGAGTCGAACACCACGCACCGACAAAACACATCAACGCAATCACTCACCTGGGCTGCCGGTATTCGAGGCGCCGACTGCAGTCGCTGCGATCGTCTCGCCCCCGTTTCCGGCCTGGCTTGGCACCTCGGTGTTGTTCGTAAGCTCAACGATATTGTCTTCTGTGGAGTTGAAGACTGTTTGAGCAAGACTGATTTCGTTCTTTGCCAGGTCGTAAACGACATATGCCGAGCGAAGAAATGTGTCTCCCAAGATATAGTACGACTCCTCGAACGATGAATCCCCCGACGGGAGGACACCGAAAACACACACGTTTTGTGGGTATCGTATCACCATCTCGTTCATGGGGACTTGTATTGTTTTCTGGGCGTTGAATTTGAAATCCAGCGTTTCGCGAGCGTTCGCGCGGTCGCAGTCGATGAAAGGAACTTGCTGGGCACTGCTGTATTGCGCGCCAACGGCATCGTAAATATTGAAAGCGAGATCATTGGGCAAGTATGTCAAGCTCGCGCCAGAGTCCAGATGCACATCAAGGTCATCCAGATTTTGAATAGACGAACTGTCGCCGTTCATGCCGACTCCTTGGAGAGGGATGGTGACCTGGCGATATACGCCACCCTCGTACGGGACAATGGGAATCGTCTCGAGCTCTCCTTGGTACCTGTGAAGCAACGATCAGTCTGTCGGTGCTTCGCGAAGGATGACGAGCTGTGCATACTTCTCTGTGTTGACACCCCCAAACAGCAGATCGCCTTCCGCGGCGTCCAGATCGTTCAACCACATGCTGTATGCCAGTGTACTGATGCGACCAGAATTCAACAAGCTTTGCGGGACATTGCTGTAGACACCCCTTCCACGAGCAGTCGCGGATGCAACATTCCTCCCATACCCAATTCCCATGATGCCATCTGGCGTAGATGAAAGATATCCAATGCCAAACTGCTGGTCCTCCAGCTCCACACCAGCAAAGCGGACTGTATCCGTGACGTAGTCTCCCTGCGATCCGGTTCCATCTACATATGCGATTTCAAACTCGGAATTGACATAGGTGGAGGTGGAGGAAGTATTTGCATCGTATGTTCCCGTAACACATGGACTCTCGTCCGACAAGCAATATCGGGAGTCGCGCGAATTGAGCCATAGATCGGAGCTTCCCGTGTCCAGGTGAACTTGGAATGATTGTCGGTCACTCCCGACGGTGATGTTCATGTAATACAGCAGGACTTGATTCGTGAGCGGGACATTCAGAGTGCCCGATTGTCGTTTCGAAAGCCATCGTCGTCTCTGGTCTCTGGCCACGGGGTCCTCGACGTGTTTCCTTCGAATTGGCTGATGCACGACGCGCGCCCCTGTTCCTGCGCGTTGTGAGAAGTGCAGCGCCTCCACTCCCCATGTCCCGGCCGCGAATCCGGCCGCGGTTGCTGTGGAGAACTTCATGGCCCCGGACGATCGCAAACAACCACGCTCAACGGAGCCCCCACGGAAATACGGAAAGAAATGCGGACACTCGACCAGCGTGGAAGGGTGTCGAGATGGAGAGGGGAAGAAGTTTCGATGCAAAGAGGGCGATGATGAGTGGAGGAGAGCAAATGGCTGTCCGCCTCGCCGCCACCCCCCGCGCGTCGCTCAGTGCAGCCTTCTTTTGCTGCATACCAAGACGTGCCAAGTGTTGCGGCTGCGCTGATCCGTCGGCAATGAAATGTTCGGTGGCGCGCGTGTGGGGCTGTGGGGGGCGGAAGGTGCTGGCAGGTTTGTACAGCGGGACGTGGGTGCGTACGAGCGTGAAGCCGGGGATTGTTTGTGCGATGACGAGCTTTGCAGCTGATTGTGGTAGGTCTAACTTAGTGAGTCTATCTACCGTTTCCAAGAAGCGCAATTCGGCGACGCGGCAGCCGAAAGCCGATCGACGGTGGCTGCTCCGAGGCTGAACGTCCATCAATATCTAAATAGCGACAAAGAATGGACATGGTCAGCGCATGTTTGAGACAGCCTCAGACAGGCCCTCTGCCGTGGAAGGGGAGGACCTGCCGTAAGCAGACTTCATCACCGAATACGGCGCCACAGTTGCGTTATTATACCACACGAGGCATCGAGCAAACTCCTTGATGGCCCCACCTCTGTCGGTCGCGAACCAACATGCACTACGAATCTGGTGTCGGGGCAGAACAGATATAATACACATCAGAGTGCGAATGTCCACACAACGCCGAAAAGAGAAACTGGAACGATACGAACAACACAAGTCACCCTCGGTGCACAAGAAATCAGGTCTCTGAAAGCGCATCCTTCATTCGTAACGACCAGCCATGTCTCCCTCAGGCTGAATAGCATGATCTTATGTGCGTCGATCGGAGCACCTGCCTATGAGACTGCTGGGTAGGCGAGAACGTCATTCTGCCGGCAGACTGCGTCCTGTGCTTTGCAAGACATCCTTTGCGACCCACGGGAATTTCGTGACCATGTCTATGATCAGCGTCGCACGCTCGAGGAAGCTGGTATTGAGACAATGTTGAGTAAGAAGTTGCAGGCGAAGAAATCTGACCAAGACTTGTTTGTCCAGTCCGTGCAGCAGCGTATTCACTCGACCTGGCCTGAACAGGACAAGTGCGAACTGGGAAAGGACCCGTTCACTCAAATTCCAGCACGCGGGCGCACGTTTGGAGCATGGTGAATGAGTATCCTCTCGCTCCTTCACTCACGGGCGCGAAAGATCTTGTGAAGTATTGTTTTGGTGATGTGGATGTGTTATAAGTCGCTCCAGAGGCTCCAACGTTCACGGGCACTGGCGATACGATGAGCCCTCAACTATGTCTTCTTCGTGCGTGCGAACGCCATCTCTATTATTATCGAAAGCCTGCGAAGTCCCATTGCACACCTCCACGCGGTCGCAGGTGGAAACAGGCAGTCCTAGACTGTGCTGGCAAAGTGCAGGGCAGCCGTAGACAGTGTACAGACACGCTGTCTATAGCTACGGAACAAAGCCCAGCTCCTGGGTAGGTGATTCAATTGTCGAACTCCTGAGAACACAGCAAAAGGACGCCAGCGCGGCTGTTACCAGCACAAGAAACCAATGCCAAACCGGAGACCCCTCTGCCCTGAGTGGTGAATACCACCCTAGGCCTGTAGGCTGGAGTAGTGACCCAGCCTAAGCACAGACTGAAGAGGAGGAGGGACAATTGAAGGGGAGGCTTCAAAGAGAAAGAGCAAGGATAGAGTAGAGAACAGGAACATACAGCTACACTACGGAATACACGTCCTGGTCTGGGTGGAAGACAGGACACTTTGCATAGCAAGAAGCGCTAGGAGAGGACTTTGCGAACCCTCTCTACAGCCGGGAGGCTATTTTCAACCCTGCAGGCAGAGCATCTGACACAAGCGACCCTTACTCTGCAAGCAAGGCTGCCTGCAAAGGAAGAGCTGTACTGGACTGGACTGTACAATAGAATTTCTCTAGATGTGGGTCATGTGACTGGATGCCAAGGAAGGGGAAATTTGGCTGTGGGATTGGTGTAGGGAGAAGGGCCCCCTACTAGGCTGGTCACACCCCTAGAGTAGGCCACAACTCTGGGGGGTGATGTACAAGACGGCAACTAAGAAAAGAGAAGAGAAGGGCCCTGACTAGGAAAGGGGCGAGGGGAGTTGCTGCCCCTAAACCTCTAGTCCCAGGATAAGGCAGCAAGAGGAGGACCTCAAAGGGGCAGACAAGTACAAGGAGACACACTACAGCCCCAAACTCGACAATTCCAAGAAACAGATCAAAAGCACAAGACACTAAGGAACTAAAGCAAACGAACAAGGGAGCTAAACGACCTATAGAAGGATCTGGAGTAGAGAGGGGCTTATAGGGTATACGAAGAGGAAAGGTTGCCAAAAGAATTGCCCAAAGGAAGTGAGTAAAAGCACGAGCAGCCTGACAAGCACCGTGCGCAAGGACGAGGCCTAGCAAGCCTCAATACCTAAAGGAGAGGATAGGTTTTTATGCCGGACATGCTTAGGCAGAGAAGGCTTTTCCTGTCGTGAAACATATAGAGCGTGCTGCTTACTCTAGTTAAAAAGAGGTAGACCGGCGTAAAAGAATAATTATAGATAGATAAATCTTATTGCAGGTCTACCTCTTTTATCTAGAGTAAGCAGCGCTCCCTATTTTGCTTATCGAAGGGAAAAGCCTATGAAAAACCCCTCTTGTCTCCCTTTAGTATTGTAGTTAGCAGCTACCCCTTGTTTTGCTTCTGCCTTTCTTTGTGCAAAACCAGGCTCCTTTAGAGCCCTCTCCCACCTGTCCTATTCTCCCCTCCCTCTCTCTCCTCTCTCTCTCTTACGAGGGTATATAGTTGTCCTAGGTTTCTCCTGTTCCATCTGGTGGCCTGTTGGTGTAGTGGTATCATTCCTACCTCTTAAAGTCTGCAGAGGAGGGATGTAGGTCCTAGCTGTCCCCGCAGCTTGAAGCCTTGCCTTGAGATTCCTGCAGTACGATGGGGAGTAGGGGGTCACGGGTTCAATCCCTGTACAGGCCATTCTTTCTTTTGTTGTTTTGTCTTTGTTTTTGTCTCTCTTGGTGCCCTGCCCTTGCTTTTGCCTCTAGGCTTGTAGGTCCAGTCCTTCCAGCTCCTCCTTAGCTAGGGAGAATTGGTCTAGGACTCCCTCCTGGATCATCCATCTTGCTATGGCCTGGAGGCCCCTCTTTGTAGTAGTCATCTCTTCCCAGCAGCTGGTTCCTGCTCTGGAGAACAGCCTCTGTCTATTGGCCTGGTACTTTCTGCAGGACATGCATATATGCCTCGTTGTCTGGGCTCCTTGGTTGCAGGGGCATTGGGGGAGGACTCCTGGGACCCTTCTCTTGGTAAGGTATGCATTTAGGCCAATGTGTCCTGTCCTGACTAGGGTTATCATTGTGCTGACAGGCCTTGGCAGGCCAGAGTGCAGGTTCTGACCCTCCTTTGCATTTGTTGATTTCCATACAGCTGGGATGTCAGCCCCTGTGCTTGCCTTCTTCTGTTTTGCTTTCTCCCATTCCTGGTCCCATCTCTGGCTGGCCCACCAGCCTTTTGTCCCCCTGTCCCTATGTCCTTCTTGTTGTTCGTTCCAGTCTCTCTCTTGCCTTTTGACTAGGCTCTGGATCTCTGCTGTCCTTGTCTGGCTTGGTCCTTGGGTTGTCCTCCTTCTGGCCCTAGCCTCTCTTTGTGCAATCCTCTGGCATTGGTTCCTTATGTATTGGTATGCAGGTGTGTCTGCCTTGCATGTTGCATATTGCCTAGAGAGGTCTTGGGTGTATACTTGGATTGGGGGGATGTTAGCTTCTCTCTGTAGGACCTGGGCAGAGACTGACTTGTATGCCCCAGTAATGTGCCTTAGGGCTTGGGTCTGGATTCTCTCAAGTGGCTTAGTAAGGCCTTTGTTATAGTCTCTTGTGCCCTCTGGATTGGACCAGTTGGGGCACCCATATACCAGTGCAGGTCTAACAACAGCTGTATAGAGATGCCTTGCCTTCTGGAATGATGCCCCCCAGGTGGATTTGCAGAGTCTCTGCAGAGATTGGATCTGGTGCATCCCCTTTTCAGCCGCTTTTTTCATGTGTGGGCCCCACCTGAGTTTTGTGTCTACCCATACTCCAAGGAGCCTAAGGGATGGTAGTGGGCCCCCTTCGAACCCTGGGATCTGGACTGTTGCCTGCAGGTTGTGTCTCCTTCCTCTTGTAAAGTGGATAAGCTGGTACTTCTGTGGTGCAAATGCAGCCCCATGTTTGGCTGCCCAGTCTTTGCATTTCTGGTGGGCCCTTTCTAGCTGCCTGCAGTTCTCCTCTGTAGATAGGCTATAGGTCAACAGACCTGTGCACAAGTAAGACAAGACAAGACGACCCCATCGGCTTGTCTTGTCTTGGTGTGAGAGCGCCTGTCTTGTCTTGACAAGCCAAGTATCTCATTGGTCTTGTCTTGTCTTGTCTTGTCTTGTCTTGATTAGAGCACGTGACTGAAGTGAAGATAGTTCTATTCGATCAATATAGACTCTGCTGGATCCGCACGTGTTCTGGAGGCCTTAGAGATGCTTGGAGGTGATGCAGGACGTATTCCAAGGCTCGTGAAGTAGCTCCTGATTGGCTAATTAGCCATCGTAGCTGCAGTAGCTGCAGCAGATGTGAATACGTACCTGTCCAATTTGATTAAACCAGCCTTCAACCACTGCTTAGTAACCATCAATTCATTGATTGTGCAGTCCAACAGGCTTCTTCTACGAGTTTTAACTGCAGCTCCAGTGGTGCTAAACACCCTTTCTGTAGCCGATCTTGTCCTTCAAGCCGTAGTAGTCGATGATGTTACTAACTGTGTCAGCTATTCTCACACCGGAGTGTCTTCCTTCCTGTTTTGGCAGCGCTAGCAATGATGTCACAGGCTTTCCAGTCCTGTGAATAAAGTGCACACAGAGACCTAATAAGGCTAGCTTGTTGCCGGACGTCCAGAGGTCAAATGAAAGGTTGATCTTCGATATGGAGCCGGCCAATTGCTCTGTAACGTCGCCAATAGACTTGTCGTATATACGAGTCACTACACGAGATGCGGACGTCCGGTGAGGCAGTATACAGCGTTGATTGGCATATTGAAGAAGTTGTTGGAACCTTGGTGACTGCAACTGATTAAAAGACACGTTATCTTGAATGATCCAGTCGTATAGTAGCGCTTCAAATTGAAAGGGATCGAATGAAGCTGCAGTAGTGTTGTGAACAGCAGCCGCTGGACTATTTCCACGTAAGGCCCAGGCGTCAATGGGTCGTTTGAAGCCATGAGTCTTCGTATCCTTGCCATGTTGATCATGGTTATGCACCTTCTTAAGGTGTTTGATTGGTCCGGTGGAGGCTGCAGTCGTGAATAGCGCTTCCTTCAAGGTCCCTTGTAGTGTACGCTTCTTGATATGGCAATTGCGGCAGAGCCAGTAGAACTCGTCGGTTTGAGGCTTCCACAACCTCCAGCCATAAATCCATATGCCGCTCTCAGCTTTGAAGGAGTCTTGTGGTACGAGATAACCCTTTAAACGTGTCCAGTCCACCTCTTCATAGCCCTTTAGTGGCCGGGACGGAGGTGTCTTCTCAGGCTCGTTGCGCAGGCTCTGGAAGTCGTTTGGGGTTGATTGTTCGTGCGGAACTTGGAGTTCTGAGGTAGCTACAGTCGATGTGAGATCGCTGGAGCCATTAGAGTCCATGGCGGTTAGTACTGGTGTGGGTAGTAGACTTATAATCCCGTAGTGAACGCGTTAGGGCTAGCCAGGCGTAGGTGGTACGCGTCAGATAAACGCGTTGATTGGCTGAAGATCTGAGGGTAGATCCGTAAAGATTAAATTTACTGTACTCTCTCAGGAAGGTGACGCTTCGTAAAAGTGTAGCTCGGAGGTGGGAATACATCAATATACGGCTATATACTACGTCAAGACGGTCAAGTAAGACAAGTAAGACGACAGCTCTGTCTTGTCTTGCCAAGCCAAGTAAGACAACAGCTCTGTCTTGTCTTGACAAGCAAGACAAGACAAGACATCAAGACAGGCTTACTTGTGCACAGGTCTGCGTGCAGCCTACAGGGTTGTAGAAGTCGCTGCGGCTGACGAATGGATATTCGGGTCGGATGGCGAGACGCATGCGGTACGACTGCGCGAAGCGCACGAGTTTTACAAGGACCTTCAAAAGGCCCCGCATGTCTACGCCGTTTCACTCCAGAAGGTGGGCGCTGGCCTGGAGCCGCTGCCTGAGGAGTTCCGGGATTATGCAGAGCTCTTCAATCCGACTGAGGAAATGAGAAGTGTACCAGTCGCAGGCGCTGAGCATGCGATTGACCTGCTACCCGACACCAAGCCGCCGTTCAAGCCACTGTACCATCAGTCTGGCCGCGAGCTTGAGGAATTGAGTCGTTACCTCAAAGAGGCATTGGAACACGACTGGATCGAGCGAAGCGAAAGCGAGGCGGGTGCGCCTATTCTGTTCGTTCCAAAGAAGAATGGCCAGTTGAGGTTGTGTGTGGATTATCGTGGTTTGAACGAAATCACCATCAAAAACCGACACCCTCTGCCATTAATAAGCGAGACGCTTGATAGGCTTATGGGAGCCGCATGGTTTACGTCGCTGGACCTTGCGGATGCGTATTATCGTATCCGTGTAAAGCCGGCCGACCGCTGGAAGACTGCGTTTCGC
This sequence comes from Cercospora sojina, assembly GCA_004299825.1. Lineage (NCBI taxonomy): Eukaryota > Fungi > Ascomycota > Dothideomycetes > Mycosphaerellales > Mycosphaerellaceae > Cercospora > Cercospora sojina. Next base: position 966,938 of record CP036213.1, on the reverse strand, counting down.
ACGCGGTACGGACACTTCCAGTATAAGGTCATGCCTTTTGGTTTGACTAACGCGCCGGCCACCTTCCAGGGTTACATCAACAGGGCCCTCTCAGGGCTCGTTGACGTGAACTATGTGGTGTACCTTGACGACATCTTGATTTACAGCGCGTCGCGTGCGGATCATGTGCGAGACGTACGCGCGGTGCTCGAGAGACTCCGGAGATTCGGCTTGTATGCACAGCGTGCAAAATGCTATTTCTTCAAAAAGGAGGTTGATTTCCTGGGGTTTGTCGTGCGGCCTGACGGCGTGACGATGGATCCTCGCAGGGTTGACGCTATTGCAGCGTGGCCAACACCAACGACGCTCACAGAGGTGCAGTCGTTCCTTGGGTTCGCCAACTTCTACCGTAGGTTCATCCACGGGTATTCTAGGATCGTAGCAGCCTTGACAGCGTTGTCAAAAGGGGCCAAAGCTGGCAAGAAGTCAGGGCCGATCAGTTGGGGCGCAAGTGAGGAGCTTGCGTTTCGCACGATCAAGGAGGCTTTCCAAAGCGCTCCCCTTCTGCGGCACTACGACCCTGCGGCTCGCACGCGAGTCGAGACCGACGCGTCGGATTTCGCCATTGCAGGTATTCTGACCCAGTTGTTCGAGGACGGAAACTGGCGTCCGGTAGCATTCTTCTCAAGGAAGATGATTCCTGCAGAATGCAACTACGAAACGCACGACAAGGAGCTTTTGGCTGTCGTAGAAGCGTTCAAGGCGTGGCGGCCGTATCTCGAAGGCGCCTCGCATGCGGTTACCGTGCTTGTTGATCACGCCAACCTCAAGGCGTTCATGACGATGAAGCAACTGGTAGGGCGACAGGCTCGCTGGGCTGTATTCTTGGCCCCATTCGATTTTGTGATTGAGCATCGGCCAGGGAAGACGAATCCAGCCGAGCCGCCATCGAGGCGCAGTGACTACGCACGCGAACAAGCACACGTGTCGAACCTACTCCCCACGTTGCAAAAGAAGCTCCAGGTATACAACGCCAAAACCGAAGGCGATGAACAGGCGTTCGTCCGGCGAATCGCCACGACGACGAAGGAGCAGCTGGACGGATTCTCGTTCCAGGAATCAGGACTTGAGTGCACTGAGGATTGCTACTCGAGTAGCGTGCGAGTCGCACGCGCGGCGGTTGCGGCCGAAAGCCCGTACGCCAATGTGTCAGACCTGGTGTCTGACTTTGCCAAGTCGTTGACATTGTGGGAGCCGAACGCGAAGGACCTGTACGCGGAGGCTGAACGCAATGGAGGCGCATGCGAGGGCTACCGTGCCAAAGACGGAGCCTTGTATGTCGATGACAAGCTGTACCTGCCCAAGGATTACGCATTGCGTACGCAGGTGATTCGCATGCACCACGACGATCCGCTCGCAGGTCACTTCGGTAAAGATAAGACCATTGAGCTGGTGCAGCGTAAATACTTCTGGCCAAGGATGGCCTCGGACATCAGCGAATACGTGCAATCGTGCTCGATGTGCCAGGTGGCGAAGGCGAGACGCCATCGGCCCTACGGCGAGCTCACTGCTCTGCCACAGCCAGACCTTCCATGGAAAGAGTTGACCATGGATTTCATCACGGATCTGCCTCCCAGCAAGCGAGACGCATGCGTGTATGATGCGATCCTGATGATTGTCGACCGGTACTCGAAGATGAACCTCTTCGTACCAACGACAAAGAAGTGCACGAGTGCAGACCTTGCCCAAATCTTGATTGACAGGGTGGTCTGCCGGTTCGGAATGCCACAGGGAATAGTGAGCGATAGAGGTACCGTGTTTACCAGCCAGTTCTGGTCGGACTTCTGCTTCGAGGCGCATGTGAAGCGCAAGCTATCCACAGCCTTCCATCCGCAGACGGATGGGCAAACCGAACGTGCCAATCAAACGCTCGAACAGTACCTGCGAATCTTCTGTCATGACAGGCAGGACGACTGGGCGATGTTGTTGCCTCAGGCTGAGCTAGCCTGCAACAACGCGGTGCATCCAACCTTCAAAATGAGCCGCTTCAAGATCGTGCATGGATACGACGCGGAGATTGCGACCAGCACGCGAGTCGCTCGGGACGAGCTCCCTGGGAGAGAGGCACCGGCAGCAATCGAAGCTGCGAAACGGTTGAGAGAAACGCATGAAGAGCTGACAAAGCGCTGGCGACACTCAGCCGAGTCGCAAGCCAAGTACTTCAATGCTAGACACAAGCCGACGGAATTCAAGGTTGGCGACATGGTGCTGTTGTCTTCGAAGAACCTGCGCTTGAAGGTGCCTACCAAGAAGTTAGCACCAAAGTTCATGGGCCCATTCAAAGTGATTGACGCAGTTGGAAAGCAGGCGTACCGCCTGGCATTACCTAGCGCGTGGCGTGTCCACAACGTCTTTCATGTGTCGCTGCTGGAACCTTGGAAGGGTGTCGCAGGCGACTCGAATGCGGAAAGCATGCCGCTCGCAGATGAGGACTCCGGCGAATGGCAAGTCGAGGAGATTCTGGAAACTCGAGTGAAGGACAAGAAACGCCAGTGGCTGGTGAAATGGACAGGCTGGCCGGAGGAACACAATACAGTGTAACTTGTCTAAGACGATTCTACCTAATGAGCATGGACTGATCGTGTTGTGGAGGTTATCGTCTTGAAGAATGCCAAGTCTATTGATTACTAAACCATCCTGTGATAGACTGCTGAACCAACCTCTGTTGCCTGCGGCCCTGGAGGAGTTGTTCGTAGCTATCAAGCGTTGCAGTGAAGTTGCTATCACTGTCTGCTTGTTGTTCTTCATAAAGATGGAGTGTCTGTAAGGCAGAGAGGGCTGTTGACACTGATATAGGAGGAATAACCTCCTCCTCCTCTTCACTCTCATACTCTGGCTGTGGGTTAATTAAGCCAGCAATCTGCAGTTCCAACTCCTCTTTAGAAACTATGTCTTCAACTGCCTCCTCCTTAGGGCTAAGAAGGCTGTCAAGTGACATAGCCTGCTGGATCCGGCCTGTAAGTTGTAGACGATTGACAGCTGCCTGTAATCTGTCTGTTTCTTGGCTCAGTTCATAGGACTCCTCACTATTAGTTTCCAGTAGTGTTGATCGTGTCCAGCAGTTCTGAATTGTAGTAACCTTAACAAGGTTCCAGGCTGAGATTGACCAGCGAATTGCCTTCAGAACGTTCATTGTTTTGAGTGGATTACGCTGTAGATCGTACTCATCCAGTAAGTACTCAATCCACTTCCTTCGATAGTAGGCCTTGAAGGTTCTGATAATGCCTTGATCAAGTGGCTGAGTTCGAGAGGTTGAATTCGGTGGCAGCCAGCACACTGTAACGTTCTGGATAAGGCCCTGTTGTTGAGCCAGTTCAAGAGCTGAGATATGTGCACTGAAGTTGTCCGTAATAAGGAGAACCTTCCTCTGGCCAACATGCCTGCTAAACCAGCGTAGCCATTCCAGCATAACCTCTGTAACCATCCAGGCCTTGCTATTATGCCTCCACACGCAATTGAGGTTGCCAAGGTTGATATTAGCAGCGCCAAAACAGCGTGGTTTTGCAGCCTTGCCAATAAACCAGATAGGCAGTTTGTCACTGCCATCAGCATTGCAGCAGAAGTGTGCTGTTATCCTCTCCTTCTCTTTCTTTACCCCTGGCAAGTTCTCAGTTGAGAGCCCTCTATCAGGCACCATCTTCCAGTAGATGCCAGTTTCATCACAGTTATAGACATCTTGTGGTGGATATAACCGTGCAAGAGCCTGAACCTGAGTAACTTGCTGGACAATCAACTCATTCTGCACACTGGCCTCCTCTCCATAACGAACACGCGATTTGATGTTGTGCCTCCTCTGAAAAGAATCAAGCCATCCATTGCTAAACTGAGGCACTTCCATGCCTTGATAGCAGTCTAACAGCTGCCACAACCGTGCTGCCTTCCGTTTCAGAGTATCCCCTGTTAATGGCACATCAGATTGTGCCTGCTGAACCCACTGAAGAAGTGCTCTATCCAGCTCAGGCCATCTGACAGCCTTCTCGCGTTGTTGAGAACCCTGGAACTTGCCCTCAAACTGGCTCTGATCAAGTGAATCCAGGTAGCTAAACCGAGCTGAGAGGCTCTCTGAGACCGTGGATTGGGTGATTTCTCGCTGGAACTCGCTTCTAAACCACTCTCTAAGAGCTTGTTGGCGGAAGTGAGGGTGCTGTTGAGCATATCGTCGGAGTGCATGCCTCTGAGAGACGGAGATGCCTTGTTTCTTGACCACTTTGTGTGCCTCCATAGTACGATAAATGACAGTAGAAGAGACGATATCGGCAGGTAGCAGGTTCACAGCCAAAAACACGAGTTCAGTGCAAAATTATCGCGATATGGAGGTTATCGGCTTGTGGAGGATCGTCTTAGACAAGTTACACTGTACGTGGGAACCGGTCGAGCACATTGGAGAATGCGAGGCGCTCGATAAGTTTGAGGCGGCGCGCCAAGGGAACAAGCGAAACCCGAAAGCGACCCGACCTCGCCTCGCACGTGAGACGCAGGCAAAATTGAATTGAATGGTCAAATTCATTTTTCTATGAACAGGCTTTGTATTAGAAACAGGGAGCCAAGGACCAAAACAAAACAAACATCATGGTGGCGAGTCGCACGAGGTGCGCACGCAAGGCGCGACGAGGGAGCAGGAGGTGAGCGCTCAAGGCGCTGGCTCAAAGGCCGTTGTCCTCGACCTCACTGCCCGAGTCTGGCTCAACCTCCGTCACAACCTCCTCCTCTTTATCCTCGGGTGGTGGTGACTGGTGGTGGCCCATGGCGGCAGCGACGGCGGCGCGATCCAGCGGCACGCCGTAGTGCTCAGCGACCTGCGAAGGCGATTAGCATGCGATGCGCAGGCAAGGAGCCAGGCGAACATACCTCGGCCATGACCTGCAGGATGCCTCTGTTGACGGCAACGAGCTGGGCCGTCTCGTGGGCCTGGGAGAGGGCCGCCTGCGGGGCGCCGGCGAGGCCGGTCTTCTTCACCAAGGGCTTCTCACCGGCGATCTTGCTGTCGTTGGTGGACAGGCGCTTCATGATCGTCTTGCATTCTGCGAGATGGATTAGCACCTGCGCGGCACATGCGACTCGCAGGGCGCAATGCCAGAGAAGGGACACTCACCGGCTACAGCAGCGTCGAAGGCCGCAGTAGCCTCGACCAAGGCTGCATCGGCAGCAGCACGAAAGCGAGCAGAGCGGGCCCCATCCACACGAGCTTGGCGGCGCAACAGCGAGGCGCGTGCGGTGTACATGCGACGCACCACCGCCTTGGCTTCTTCGCGATGGGTGTAGCGGCAGGGGTGGTGGCCGTGGACGCAGCGGTCACACTTCTGGGTGTTGATGTCCTTGGGTGGCTTGCCACCACAAGGAGCCCAGCCTGACTGGCGATTAGCATGCGATTCGAATGCGAGGAAGGTGCGAAAGGAGAGAGACTCACGGTCTTTGCCCTGGCTGGTGCAATCATTGCGGACGCAACGATCACACTTCGTCAGGAAACCAGTGCTGATGCCACCCACGAGGGGAGTTGGCGGCAGAGGAGGCAAGCTTGCAGCGGTCGTGGCGGCTGAGAGGGCGACTCTGGGCGGTCGTAGACCAGATCAGGCAAGGAGCCTGGCTCAGTGAATGGCCCACGTGGGCGCTTGCGACTCGCAGGTGCTTCGCCGGCACCAGACCAGGGACCCTCAAGCGGATCGCCATTGCCCAGACCACCCGACATGGTGACATCTGGAGTTGTTGGTGGCCTACTGGTATTTCTACCAGTAGCTCCACCAGTGTTTCCACCGGTGGAGACGCTTGGAAGCGCACCACGACCAGAAGGCGTCTCGCCGGCGCGGAGCGTGTGGCTCGGGGTGCCACTGTCACTGCCGATCAAGGGGGCATCCTGGAAGCCATCGTCGCTGTTATGCAACGGGCGAGGCGACTGCGGCGCGCGTGCGATGGGCGAGAGCCCCGTGAATGTACCGCGCTGGGCGCGCGGAGCCAGAGATGGAAGATCGCCAAATTCGGCGAACAGCTGCGCGCTGGGGGTGAGCGGCGATGGCATCGAGCCCGGCGAGCCTGCGGCTCACACGCGGCCAGGCTCGCCCTGGGCGGCCGCGAACACGCCCAAGGACTCATTGGCACGGGCGAGGCGCTCGGCCAGGGCACCACTGCTGTTGGCGCGCTCGACGGCGGTTCCTCCAGGAGTCGCTGAGAGGAGCCGGGGAGGCGAGATGGCCGGGCCTCGTGCGCGTGTGCGAGGAGCCTGCGAGGCGCCTGGTGCTGATGCCGCTGGGGCGGCCTTCTTGGATGAGCCCTTGGGGGCGACGACTCGAGACGGCTTCTTGGGAGCCATGACGGCAGTGCTTGATGTGTGGAAATGAGCGCGAGGCGCGTGCGATGCGAGTGCGTGCGGTGTGCGAAGGTTGTGCGAAGCGATGGCGGAGCGAGCAACCAAAAAGGGGAAATGCAAAATGGTGTTGTTGTCGCAAGGACAGCGGAGGGCGCACGAGCGGAAGAAGTTCGCAGCGCCGCTGCCAGCGGAACGCCGGCGACCCCACACAACAAAGCGCGTTGCCACGAACAATGGCACATAGCAACGCTTCACCTGCGTCACGCACGCGACTCGATGACGGTGGCGTTTGCTGGAAGATACGAGAAGACTTCGAAGAACACATGGTGCGTGGGCGCCTTAGGAGCGGCGCGCATGCGAAGCGACAGCTGGCCGACTGTACGAGCTGAGGCAGCTCTATGGGGAGAGGGAGGCAGTTGTAAGAGCGAAGACTCAAGTGAAGTGAATCCTGAGGCCAGGGGCCTCAGGCCCAAGGTGGTCAATGGACGGGTCATTTTTCGTGGCCATGCCGTCCGGACGGTGTCCGGCCGGATGGACAGCTAATAGGGTATCTGCCGGCCGGCATTATCAATGCTAGCGTCCGTCCGGACATGCAAGTGAATTACCGGTGTCCATACCATGTGAATTGACCTTATTGATGAGAATGTCGTTCCTAGGGGTGTTGTTAGGGTTTGGATCAATTGACTGAATAAAGTGCTGGCGATGATGTCACTAACATCATTCCTCCAGCTCTCGGGGCCATATCCGCTCAATCGAGCGTGTTTGATTGGCCAGATGCCAGCCTGCAGAAACGCCGGCCCGTGCGCCGACCTCCCACGCGCGACTTCTCAGAACGCGACTGGGAACGCGTTTCCTTCACATGCCAAAGTCCCTCGATCGTCCACCTTATTATTGGCATTTACGCACACACCACGATGGCAGACGGTACCTCCAGCATAAGCGCCACCCACAGCATCGACCTGACACAGATCCACGCCGAATCGCAGCTCGAAACCGTCCTCCAGACGCGTTATACGCGGACCGGCTTCCTCGTCGATGGAAAAGCTCTTCGCGACTTTTACCCAACACCGCCAGGCAAGGCAGAGCACAGAGCGTGGGTCTGGCAGCATGGCGAGGCTGTTACGCATCTTCAGAGCTTCACCAACTACTGGCTGTGTCGTCTGTGCTTTGACAGCAGCCATAAGGATCACAGGAAGGTGAAGGTCATTCGGACTGGTGGAGGAACGAACTCGATACGCAGACACCTAGGCAAGCATGGCTACGAGCTCGATGGCACATACAAGCAGCGTAAGAGGCGTCCGGTAGACGACGGCAACATCGCTAGCATGATCAAGCGTCAAAGGACGACCGAGAAGACTCCTGTTGATCGTACCGAGTGGAGGTCGCTATTCCTCGAGTATGCCGTAACAGATGAGCACTCACTTCGCGCTCTAGCATCTGAACGACTTAAGCGGCTAGCTACGTATCGTCAACCCGTTCTCGAGATGCTATTCCCTACTTCTCACAACACCCCGCGAGCTTGGATCGTCGACTTGTGTAAGAAGACACTGCCTCGAGTAAAGAGCAATATGGCTGCGGCGATGAGCGGCATCGCTTTGTCCTTTGACGCGTGGCTAGCAGACATCGATGGCGGCACCGACTTCTTAGGTGTTCATGCTCACTACTTCGACAAGGACTATCAGCTGAAGACAGTACTTATTGGACTCGTACCAACCTATGGCAATCACACCGGTGAAGAGCAGGCAAACATCCTTCTCAAGCTGATCAGACAGTATGATATCGCGTCCAAACTGACCTACTTTATGGCCGACAACGCGTCTAACAACGACACAACGATCGAAGCTATTAGGCGCGAAATTCCAAGTCTCCGACACCCTCACAAGTGCCGCCTTCGCTGCGCTGGCCACTTCATCAACTTAGTCGTCAAGGCTATGCTCTACGGCGTCGACATCGAGTGTATTGACCAGGCTTGCAACGACACGAATAAGGAAAACGAGGAGCTCGAAGACAGCGAGATCGTATACGAGTTTCAACGCGCTCTATCTCTACGTAATGCCGGCGATCGTCAGACAGCATGGCGAAAGAAGGGTTGTGTTGGCAAGCTCCATAATATCGTGATCCATGCTCACTATAGCGAGGCCCGACGACGCGTCTTTCGATCAAAACAACGCGAGGCAGACACACGACTTGTCGAGCTAGTGTTGAACGGCGGCATTAAGTGGCAATCTGACCACGATATGATCGAGCGTGGCCTCGAGCTCAAAGATCCAATAGAGCTGTATTGCTTACAGTTCATTGACGACCTTCGTGAAGACATACTCACCGCGGATGACTGGGCCGAGTTGAAGGAGATATTGAAGCTTCTCAAGCCGCTGAAGATGGCGTCGCTGAAGGTCCAAGCAGATGGTCAACACTTCGGTGGATTGTGGCAGTCATTGACAGCTTTGGAGTCACTGCTAACTACTCTTGAGAAGGCGAAGTCAGACCATGAACACGCGGCCAACTCACACCTTAAGGCGATAGTCAATCTTGGTTGGAAGAAGCTCGACAAGTACTATCGACTCAGCGATCGCACGCCTGCCTACCGTGCCGCCGTGGCGTTACATCCATCGCTCAAGATGAGCTGGTTTGAGCAGCATTGGGGTGGTATGAAAGACGACAATACGCAGCGCAAGAATAAGGCGAAAGCGAAGGGCAAGCAGCGGCCATCGCAGCAGCAGAGTCAAGACGATATCGAGGCGTCCACGCTATGGACAGTGAAGGCACGACACGCGATTGAAGAGCTCTATAATGAGTATAAGATGCGGTATCCAGCACCAACAACTAGGCCGGCGACACGTGAACGCGAGGTTGACGATTACACGGCATCGTTAATGCTCACGGACACTGTGTTGCAAGACGATCTGCAGCGTTATTTTGCCGAGCCTCTGACACCTTATATGGTTGGCAAAAAGCCTATTAATGTCGTCCAATGGTGGCGTGACAATCGGCAGCGATATCCGGTATTGTCCAAGCTAGCATTCGACCTACTGGCCACGCCGGCGAGCTCGAGCGCGTGTGAGCGTGAGTTTAGCTTAGCTGGCCACGTTCTCGACAATGAGAGGTGGCAGACGAAGACAGACTACGCACAATCACACCAACTACTGCGAAATTGGTTCAAGAACGACTTTGTGTTGGAGAGACACACGAAGGAGGTGGTAAGCGCGCAAGACGATAACGTTAGCGGCGACGTGGATAGTGAGATGCCAAGCTCATATGAAGGCAACAGCCAGCAGACAGACGTGTGAATAGAGAGCTAACAACACCTTCCTCAGGCTTCATTTTTCAACATCCTTCCTAATTAGGCAAGGCGAACAGCGGACAGGGCTCCGGTGGACGGCATGGCCAATGAGAGGCTCTCGTCCGGACGGACGGACACGGCCGCTGAATCGGCCGGCAGGGCCGGCAGCAGTGGTGTAGCCGGCCGACCTGTCCATTGACCACCTTGCTCAGGCCTGACTGGCGCTTGGCAGCCGGCCTCTGCCGGCTGGCTTGGCGCACAGTACTCGCATGCGAGGAGCATGCGACACACAATGATTCTGCAAGAATTAGTCTTATCTCGGACGGGGAGTCCAAGGTGGTCTATACGTTGCTACATTGCCTTTACATTATGCAAGCGGTCGCCTCAGCTTTCAAGCGGTCGCGCCAAGAAACAAGGGGTCAGGCTTGGCATTCAAGCGGTCGCGTCAGCTGTCGCCCGCTTGTTTCTAGAAGGAAGTGGCCCCCGAGGTCGATCAAGATCCGCGGGCGGCATATTTCCGACAGGTCAGTCTCACCTTTCTCGCAGCTGTGGCCGATCGCTGACGTTCTGTAGATGAGATACGGGCTATATCTGAGGATGGCACTTTTGGCTTTGACACTGTGTCATTACAGACAAACGACGTAGCCACGGAACGCTCCGGTATTGTGTCGGTGATGCTGCGCTCGTGTGCTGCATCCAGTACAGCCAGAGCGCATCGGAGATGCACAGCGGCACCAAATGTTATGATGGATGCTTACCTACGCGCCGCTTTGGCCAAATGGTCCGAGGTAATGTGATGGTACGAACCAGAACAGTAAGGGAGCTTCTTGTACCGCTCAGCCATGAATGCACGCAGCTTCATGGAAAAGAAGCGGAGAGCTAAAACTCTTGTGTATTCTGGGATGGTCTATAGACTCAAATCTTGGAAGCTAATGGAGTACCCTCATAGCCACAGTGGCCCACCAGTCTCCGCGTCAATTCCTGCGTATCGGCGTCGCTGTTGTCGATTTGCTTCTGAGACGCCGACGCTTTGTTCCGACTCCATAAGTCGTAGCAGCCTGCACAATTTGTCTCACGCCGAACACGGTTTTGGTTGGCTTGCAAGTTGGCAACGGGGCCGACAACGTACCAGGGCATGTCTTTGTACATGGAAGAGATGCGATGGAGCTTGGTCTCCATTCCTATGGCCGCCGTGGCCGACTCGACTGCCATGACAAGTGCAACGATGTTGTGCAGATCAGGCTCGGCCAGAATCTCGGGTACACAACCCGCGAGCAAGTCGCCTCCAAATTCGGCAACAATGATATCGTTTTCGATCGACAGATCTTCAATGATGCTCTGCGAGCCCGCAACAATGCGATGACGAATCAGCGACAGCTCTTCTTCAGAGGCCAATGAAGGGCAATACGTGGTTGGAAGTCCAGCATCTGCCTGGTCCAGCCACTGATTGGCGTGATGTGAGAGCTCCAAGAGCTCCCCACGCCGCGCCGTGCCTGCGAGCTTGGCCACTCCAATTCGATAGTTGTTGCGGTGTAGCAGCTCAATTAGGTCTGCGCAGGCGGTGGTTTTGCCACAGTCCGACTTGGAGCCAACGATGGCTATCACAGGTTTGAGCGCCTTCGACGGCCGCAGCTCGAGAGCGAAATCATGTGCGTTGACGATGCGCCCATCCTGGTACCGCAGAATGCCCATGATTTCCACCTTGGTGGGATCACCTTGCGCCGGGGGGTTATCTGGCGACACACCAACTCCACCTCCACGGCAGATGTAATCGATTGTGGCACCAATGGGTATGCCGTCCTTCGGTATGACTGATCCGTGCGAAAGACTGGACTCCCGCTCCACCACGGGCGCGATCATCCACTCGCCCACAACTAGTTTTCGCTGCGTTCCATCACTGTCTTCGGTGTTCGTCGCGCCTGCACGGATGACCTTGGCAACAACCAAATCGTGACATCGTGCACGGACGTCGCTCGCCGCATACTTCTTTGCAAACTCTTCCCCGGAGAACTCTGGATCTGCTAACGACGGAAAATTCTCGTGGAATTTCTTGATGTTCCGGATATTGGAGACAATATGCATCGTGAAGAGCTTTGAGGACATGCCGTCAAGGAACGAGTCAAGGAAAGATTCTGGGGAAGACTGATACATAATCCCGTAGCGGAGCTCCGGCGGAGCGCCGGTGGACTGCGATTAGTAAGGTCTTGTGCATCTCATCCGTAGGCTGATGGCCGACGTCTCATTCTTCTCGTAGACGGAAGATAGTTAGCAAGAGAGTAAAAGAAGAGTATCAAGAGTAATTTGTATACAAAGGAAACAATTGTCTTATAGCTCTCTGTGTATAAGATAAAGTCAGACGGCTCTACCCAAGTAAGTCGCAAGACTAAGCTTTGGGGCCTGCGGCCGCGATTCGCGCCTCTCTTCAGCAGACCGGTATCACTAGCGAGGAAGGCAGGCTCATGGCTCCATGTGTTGACATGACGGCACACGGCTTGTTATCGGACAGTTGTAAGTGGCAAGCAGAGATGAAAATGGATTGGTGGGGATGTGTCTGACGAGGCACGGGTCGCTGGTGGGCCATTAATACCGCAGCACTTGTGTAGCTTGCGAAAGCTCCTTCCTTCCGACACTTACAGCTATAAGCATACACCTCACCACCTATCGCAGTATTCAACATAGTACTCGATAAGGCCACCGGCGGGCTAGACGCCTTTATCTCCGATTCCGCCCCCTCATCCGACGGGGCATACTTCTAGTACAGACAGATCTTCCGCGCTAAGATTTGTAGCTCATCCTTCGATCTGCGTGCTAGCGAACCGTAAGATTTCAGCTTCTTCTTACAAGACTTTCCTACGATCGTTACTTCGACACAATCTCTGAGTCGACTCTCTAAGCTGATAACAAAGGACGACACCTGCTATAAGCATGTCCACAATCCGCTTCAAAGAGCCTAGGCCAGGCGCAAAGCTTCAGGTCATTGGAGCTGGTCCGTAGCTCTGCCTGCAGCCATTGCTGGAATATATTCTGACCCATCATAGGCTTGCCACGAACAGGCACGAACTCCTTCTGTGCGGCGCTTGAAATCCTTCTCGGTGGGCCTTGCTATCACTCTGGCGTCCAATACGCTGCAGAAGGTGCCGGCGATGAGAAGCACATCAAAGCCATGATGCAAGCATCGGCAGAATATCCTTACAACTCGACAACATGGCCATCAGTATCGACAACACTTCGTCAGATTCTAGATGGCTATGTTGCAGTGGCGGATCCTCCGCTTTCTATCCTTTACCCAGAGCTTCTCAAACTCTATCCGGATGCCAAAGTCATCGTCACAGTCCGAGATCGCGAGCCGTGGATGAGGTCTATGGCAGAGGTCATCAAGCTCTCTCAGCCCACACTGGCGACCTTCATCTTCTGGTGGGTACCTAGTGTGCGCTGGCTACCGAAGCTTGCCGAGCATATGGCCCATTTGTTCTACACGAAGTTTGGCGTGGTGATGAAAGATACAGAGACTTTTGTTACGGTTTGGGAGAAACACATTGAGCAACTTCAACAGACTGTGCCTGAAGATAAGCTTTTCTTCTTCAATGTGAAGGATGGCTGGGAACCGCTGTGCAAGGTGAGTCCTCCTGTGGGCAGCCTTGTCAAGAGAGGACGGGCTGACGTCGTGTTTTACTTAGGCTCTGGACAAACCTGTACCAAATATTCCATTCCCAAGACTCAACGATGCAAAGGACATGGAAAACCACTTCAAGAAATTGGCCTCGAGGGGCTTGACCAGATGGGCACTGTTCTTGACCATGCTGCTTTTGACAGCCTGCGCTGCTGCTTTCAGTTCTCCGATCGTCTTTGATGTACCAGAAAGTGCGATTCCGGCCAGCTTGGAGACCATCTCGAAGCTGGGATTAGGACTACTGCTGCTTGTTCCTATTCTCGTCCTGTACATTTGATATACAGTGGCAACACAACAAAAATGAAAGGGTAGGCTCGTATGACGGCATTGTGCCAACTCGAATTTACTATGATTTTGCTCTGTGCTTGCTAACGCTAATCAGCAGAACTCGCCTGAGCATTCACTCGCAACAGTTTGAAGCTCTGCTATCTTCAAATCTGTTGCCTTTTCCGGAGGCACTGGTGCCGCATATGCTTCTCCAATCTTGCACAACAGCTCGACGACGCCCTTCCCACTGGCAAAACAGTACATCTTCGCATATCTCGAGCGGAACTGCCAGCTGAAAGTTGTCGCTCGCGGAACATAAACGATATCTCCTGTATGTAGCGATGTTGGTGATGATGAGGATATCTGGAAATCCACTGCTCCCTCGACGACCTGAAAAGCATGATGAGTATCCGCAAACTTTAGTCGACGACTGTCACCGAAGATGTCTTCTTGTCGAGGTTGCTTCGAGCCTTCGATGCTACCAATCACAAATTTCCCATCGGATTCCGCAGTAGTGATAAGAGGCCTGCACACATTACCACCTGCGAGATATGCTGGACCTGTGGCATTCTTCAGGAAATATGGCTCCAGCTTTCCCGGTAATTGGTTTTCATTATCTTGCCATGGCGAGGGCCCGAACTGCTTATTCTGAGGGCACGGAATCATATCGAATTGCTCGGAGGCAGCTTTTAGCTTCGGTATCAGTACTTCAAATACGTTCCTCTGATCGTCCAGTGGCCATGTAGGCCCGTCGTAAGGCTCGCCGATGAAGCGGAAGAACTCTTCCCAGCCTCCTGGAACGATCAATCCGACCATTTCAGAGTGGTTTCCCAAAATCTGATACTGATGAATAGTATTCTACATGCTCAATCAGCTTCTGCATTCCACGGTCATACAAAAGGTTGTTGGCAACATACCGGAGGCACACTGGCAAAATCTCCAGCCTCCATGGTGCGGGCTTGGTCGTTGGCCCAAACATTGACTTTGCCCTTGAGACATAAGAAGATGTCGTGGGTGTGTCGATGATAATGGAAGCCTATGGGATCGCTTTGACTTCCGCTGCTTCCCACTACAGCAAATGCATTATCGGTTTCCTTGCCTGTCACCAAGAGTCGGGTTGCTGATTTCGAAAGTGGTATGTAAATGATCTCTCCTTCTTGTGATGAAATAACATATGGTCGACCTGGAACGCTTGGGGGCAGATCGGTCGTGCTTAGGATATTGCTGTTGTTGCCGTTGACGTGAGGAGTAGCAATAGTGTCGCCCATTTTGGTTCGAGGTAAGAATATGTATATTGACGCTGTTGATTCGTTGAAGAATAATGGAGGAAGCGAAACGGACAGACGCAAGGAAGTGAAGAGCTAGTGGGACTTAAGCTTGAGTTCTAGTACGTGCCTTGGTGATCTTACTTCCTCACAACTCCTGATGTAGGGCCCGGCTGATGTGGACACTCCACACTCTCCCCGCCGGCATAGAAGGCCGGCACCTCGGCCGAAGCCCTAAGTCTGCTCCCGAGGGCGGAGAAGGTTCGCACCCATGCTGTTCGGCTTCTCTATTTGACCGAAGTCCCGACCATGCTGCATCGATGGAAACGTCGTAACTTAGGAGCTCGATTCGCCCAATCATGGGAGCTGATGAATGGCAGGTCCACCATTGGAGCTGAAAACGATGGCCATACCACCTCCCGTTCAGTCTTGCCGGTTCTGACGCACAAACTAGACACAGGCGCAGTCCGGGCAGCTGCTTCCTCCGCAGTTTCGGGATGTGGCAGCTACCAGTCAAGCAAATGTCGTCTCTTCCAAGACAGCAGCATGGCGTCTCGCGACTGCTTCTCCATCTACCACGTTTCTGATTACACACATCGTCCTCTCCCGCCATAGCACAACACATCGACTCCTTCTGCCCGGCCATGGAGCACTTGCCAGCAGTGGGCACTGCTATTCGCGATATTGTTCAGCCAACAATCAAGCTCTACGAACCCCTTTTGATCAAAAATGCCAGCATAATCCGATCCGTGCCTTGCGATTCATTCTCGTATGGTCCTCATGAGCGGCAGCAGCTGGACATTTACAGACCCTCAAAACCGAGCATCAGGAATGGCCGAAGACCAGTTCTCATGTTCCTCTATGGCGGCGGTCTGACGATGGGCCACAGAACTTTACCAGGTGTAGCCGAACAACTCTGCCACGCCAACATTGCCTCGTTCTTCGCACTCAAACATGGCTACACAGTTGTGATTCCAGACTACAGACTGGTCGGAACACATGACGCGAAGTTCCCATCTGGAGGCGAAGATGTGGCTCTTGCTGTGCAATGGATACGTGACAATGCTGCAAGCCTTGGACCGGAACCTCTGGATCTGTTCATCGTGGGAAACTCGGCGGGTGGTGTACATCTTTCTACATTCTTACTACATGAGGATTTCGCAACCACGAGGAAAAACACGAGAGATAGTGACTGCAATGTTGATTGATTGAACGAACTACGGAGGTGCGAGAAATTACATGGAAGTACTCGAGTGGATGCCAAGAACGGACGACTGCCTGAGGCATCACCCCATGCATCAAGTCACCCCCCAGGCGGCTGTTCTACGCCTGATACCATAAACACGGCCTCTGATTCAGCACGAACGACAGTCCACGTTGTGTTATCAGTTAAGGCGGCTAATTCCTCTGCCTCAGCCTTTGACCACATGGCGGATTCTGGTGAATGCATTGCCTGCTTATGGCTCTTTGGCTCAGGTGGCAGGTTTGCAGTTTGTGATTCTTGTATCGAGGCGGTGAACGCTCGCTGAGTTGTCTGCGGCAGTGACTCAATGCGGCGGCCTTGATCAGTGATCAACTCGTCAATCGCGATCTTAGCGTATTGATCGTACGGACGATTTGGTGCTTTGCGTACACGCTCGGAACGACGCGGCGGCTGTGGCAGCGGCTGGGGTGGAGGTGTCGCTTCAGCGTCTTCAAACTCATCTTCTGATGACTCTGTGACAGCAGGCGCTGGCTGAGGTTGTGGTGGCTGAGGTTGTGGTAACTCGTTGACAAGAGGTGGCGGATTAAGAAGCGCATCTGGCACCCCCTCAATGTTATGGTCATCAGCCTCAAACTCAGGCCGATCAATGACATAGACGACACGCCGGTCAATGTTGTGCGGCGATTCTGAGTCCTTGTCCTTGAGATTGCGGTGGACAACAAACAGTTCCTCAAACGGAATCATGGCGTCTGGATCAGGTTCTGAATCGTTGTGATCCTTGACTTTGCCAGTGAAGTCATTCTCAATGAACTTCACGTCCTTGGAAACGTACACTTTGTGATCAGCAGCGACGTACACCTTGTACGTGTTCTTGCTGTGATAACCGACAAGGCGACCAACCTTGCCACGCTGCTGGAACTTCTCGCCACGAGCTACGCCGTGGTCATGGATGATAGCGGTGCAGCCATAAGCCTTCAGATACGCCAGTATTGGCTGTGTTCGAGGCTTCTGCATCCACTCCGCGTGCACTTGATAAGGCGACTTGCCCTTTAGTGCTTGACTGGGTAGGATATTGAGAAGGTGAGTCGCTGTTTCTGCAGCGTACTCCCACAAGGCTAGTGGCAACTTGCCTTGAGCCATCAACTTCCTAGCCAGCTGACAAACGATGTGGTTTGACACCTCTGCCTCACCGTTCTGTGTTGAGCTGTAAGGTGCCGTGACTTGAAGGACTATGCCCTCTGCAGTAGCGAACTTCTGAAGTTCGTGACCACCGTACTCGCCACCCCCATCAAGGCGGAAGATTTGAATCTTCTTCTTGTCTTGTGTGAGCTTGTTGGCGTAATACTTCTTGATATGGAACTGCGCAGCTAACTTGTGTGTCGCTGCCATCAGCGTACGCTCCAGCGTGGCCAAGTCAGTGAATAGGGTGAAGTACTTGGCGCCTGTAAGCGACGCTGTTCGAACTGTGACCACGTCCACTGCCACAATGGTGTTTGGCTCAGTTGGACGGATCATCGGAACGCGGTTGTACGCCTTGTACGCAGTTGCAGTGCGGCAGGCGATGCACTCGCGTGGGTGGTGTTTTAACTGATCAGAGTGTTCAAGCTGAATGTGGCCCTGGGTAGCTAGTGTTGCCAGCGTGCGGCTGGAGGCATGGCCAAGGCGATTGTGCCAGACATCTGTCGTTGCTTTGAGTGATGGTGGAACCTTCGAGTTCACCAAGGCGACTTCTGATGAGCCTTCAATTGGTGACGATTGAGTTCCGAGTTTGAGGTACGGCAATCCACGGTTGGTGTATAGGTAGGCGATAACGACACGAGCGTCACCGTTCAGAGCCCACAACACTTGGTCGTAGTTGCAGTAATAAACACCCTTGTTTCGTAGTATCTCTGTCGAAATCAAGTTGGCTGCTAGGCCAGGCACGTAAAGAACTTGTGTCAATCGCTTCTTGCCTGTGACATAGAAGTCGAGCTCAACAATGCCACAACGAGTAGCTATGAGCGTTCCTTCACCGCATGTAATAGTAACATGACATGGCTTTGAAACTACCATGTTGTCGAGGTTGTTTGTCATGTGGCTGGTGGTGCCACTGTCGACAATCCATTCCTCAGAACGAGCGGTGTGCATAGCCGCTTGTGCGGCTGCGGAGATGGTGACATTGAACATGCCAAAGGAACCACCAGTGTTTGGAGTCATGTACTTGTCGAGTTCAGTGGTGTAGTGTGCCTGCTGGCCACCACCACCCCCTGATTCTTGATCCTTGTTGGTGTTATTGCTACCCTGGTTATCACGCTTCTTGAGGTGATTAGGGCGGTTGTGCTCGTTGCCAGGCTTGTCCCAGCAATTGGCTTCCTCATGAGAGGTTCTGCCGCAATATTGACACTTTGGATAGGCTGGTCGTAACTGTTGTGACTGTTGCTGACTGCCACTACGGCCTTGTCCATTTCCGCGGTTGCCACGGCTGTTGTTGCCGCGGCCACGACCTCCACCCCCTCGATTGGAGTTCGAGTTGTTGTTGTTAGTGTTGGGGTTGGAGTCAGGGTTGCTGCCCTTGGGGTCGGCCCTGTGCACTAAGGCACGCTGATGTTCGTCTTGATTATTGCGTGCAAAATCTTCATCCAGAACCTCTGCGGTTAACACGTCGAGCGTCAGGGTGTCACGCTTGTCATCAGCGATGTTTCTGAACTGTTCGCGTTTGTTGTTGACCCATTGTGGAAACTCTGGTTCCATCTGGGCGATGAAGATGAACGTGGCGACTGCGTCTGATAACTTCAGCTTAGTCTTGTTAAGTGCGTGAAACTTGGCCTTGAATTCTTCCACAAACTTCGGAATGTTAGAGCCAGGGAGGTGAGACAGGCGATAAAACTTCAGGAAGATGGCGTATTCTTCGCTGATGGTGCTCGAGCCGTACGTGGCCTCGAGGTATGTCCAGAGTTCGGCGGCGGAGTCGTATTCCAGTGCGTTTTGCTGTACCGACTCGTGGAGGTTGTTGATGATAAATGACTGAGCCCTAGCACAAGCGCTGTCGTGATCGATTTGACGCACTTTGAACTCGTGTTGTGACTCTGTGCTGAGCTTAACTGGTTCAGCCTCCAGAGGCATCTTGGGGCCGTCAGTGACATATGACAGAAGCCCCTGACCTCTGAGGCTGGTTTTGATGAGAGTTGACCATGTTGGCCAGTCTGCCTTGCCCTTCAACTTCTTTGAGAGGTTGGCGGCGGCGACGGTGGTTTGGCGGACAGCCATTTTGTTGAACGAATGACTCGAGTCGGCCTCTGTGGCTCGCTGTTGTCAGTGCCTCTGCGGCGATGCCTACCTCTGCGGCGGCGGCGACACTGTCGCGGTTGCTGGCGACACTGTCGCGGTTGCTGGCGACACTGTCGCGGTTGATGTGAATCAGTGCAGTGGAAACCACTAAATCAGGTTGACGCGCTGTGTGGCGCGACGGCTCATAACCACACGAGAGATAGTGACTGCAATGTTGATTGATTGAACGAACTACGGAGGTGCGAGAAATTACATGGAAGTACTCGAGTGGATGCCAAGAACGGACGACTGCCTGAGGCATCACCCCATGCATCAAGTGAAAACGGTACTCTCAGAACCCATACTACTACTGAGAGGCGTTGTCTTACTGTCCGTACCATTCCATTTCCGGAGAGCAGAGCCGGTGTGAACAAAGCATATTATGGTGACGAGGCCGATACGCACTCTCCGTTGGGATTGCTGAGAACACGACAAGCCGAAGACAACATCGATTTCATCGAGGCTGGTGTCCGCACACTCGTGCTCAACGGAGATTTGGATCCTGCAGATGAGATCCTGATACCACGGGATGACTTTATCAAGCAATGGCTCGCTACCGATTCGACACTGGCGAGGCAATCGCTGGCTGTAGATTTCATGCATGGACACAATCACATCAGCCCGTGGGCGAGCTTGGGGACCGGAATTGAGAAGGAAGATGCGTGGGGCTACCAAGTCGCTGCATTTTGTGACAATCTGAGGACGTTCGGGCCAGCTCTATAAAACACAGCAGGGCGCAGGAGTGATAATTGTCACGCATAAGAACTCACGCGAAGAGAGCTGGATTAATGAGGGCAGGATATGGGAGACTTGAAGAGAGATCGTTTTCACATTCGGTGATGCTATGCAGGGGTTCGAGATTTCCCAAGTTCAGAGACAAATCGCGCAGTCCTCTATCCTGTCCCAGCCATGCTATGCACCGCAGTGCACATGCGACTGGAGATCCTGCCAGTCTTGCTAAACCAATACCTCAGTACAAAATGTACAGCCTGCAGCCCATTTGCTGCGTTTTCATGATTCCAACAATTCAAACGCCATTCAGTCAGTCAGTCAGATCGACCGGTCCGCTCATCCGCCTAACCATATCCGAAAAACCCGCCAAACCCATTCTGGGACGCCGAATAATCTCCCGTGCCTTCATCACGACCACCCAACGAGAAACGAGGAGCCGGCTCGCCAAAGACGTTCTGCGGAGCGGGTGTAGGTCCAGCATCCGGGGTCGGATAAGCTCCGTTCTCAGCAGCAGCCTGCCCCTTCTTGCCTCCCTTTTTCCTCGAGCCTGCCTTCGAAGTCGCCGGCGTCACGCCTCTCACTCGATCAGCATCCACTTTATCCAATGCCTTCTTCGCGTTAACCTTACTATTGCTGATCTTCCGACTCAAATAAAGCGCAGGAGAACGAACAAGATTGAGAATGTGATTTCCGTTCAAGATGTCCCAAGCGATATACTTGTCAGCCGCAGCATTCGCAATAATGAGTTCCAAACGATCAGAAGCGATCAAGTTCGACTCGAGTCTGTAGCCTTCTTTCAGAGACTTGTAAGCCGCGACTGAAGCTGGAACACCGAACTCATGAAGCTTCAAAACTTCGTCAATGAGGATGAGAACTTGTGCTTCAGCTTTTGCTGGCTGCGTGAAGATGCTGTTCTGGATGTCGACGAGTTGCTTTCCTTGATGTGAACGCCAATAGTCTTTCAGAAAATCGTTTTCGATTGCTTTTGGAACTTCGGTCGCGGGCACGGAGAGAGCGTCGAAGAGGCGAGCACCATAGTAGTGCACTCCTGAAGCTTTGACGATTTGCCAGTCGTCGCCTTGGACGCCAAGCGGAATCATTGCATCTGTTTCAGCCAGGAGGGTGTGAGCGGCGGCGATGTCAGCGCAGAATCCGCGGTATGCCGCCCTTTCAGGAAGAGGTGTTTGGGTTGCAGAATAATCTGAGTTGTCGAAGGGCTCCTCCTTGATGCCTAGCCCAAAGTTAGGAGTGGTGTATGCTGTTGCAACTGGCCAGTATGCATGCGGCTCCGCTGTTGAGTAAGGATACTGCTCGTAGACAGCATTGTGAAGTGTTTCATGCGCGACGTCTATGCCATTTGGTGATGTCT
Organism: Cercospora sojina; assembly: GCA_004299825.1. Taxonomy (NCBI): domain Eukaryota; kingdom Fungi; phylum Ascomycota; class Dothideomycetes; order Mycosphaerellales; family Mycosphaerellaceae; genus Cercospora; species Cercospora sojina. Next base: position 945,505 of record CP036213.1, on the reverse strand, counting down.
GGTAGAGGTTGAACTCATTTGGAAGGTCATGGAAATGGTCCGGCAGCTGGTCTGATGGCGCATGCTGTCTAGTGTGATTGTCTCCAGAGGGCTGATAGGTGGGTGTCTTGTCGGTTCGCATGGGATTGATGAGTTGGTCGAGGTCGTGTTGAGTGGTGTTATCGAACGCGTTATGAAAGTCGGTCCAATCTTTGTCTGTCCAATGTGCGATGACATCGGGCATTTGATTTATATTGTTGATGCCTAGCATGTCTTGCATGTCCTCCATGTCTTGAAAGCCACGTGTGTTCGCCATTGTCATGGTCTGAGGCGAATCGAGTCTGCGACTTGCGTTTGGTTCAGATCAATGTCCTAGATGACTCGAGTCTAGCTTTCTGTGTAGTGCTGCTTTTGGAGTCTCTCCGCTTCTGTTCTATTCGTACTTGTTTGGGTTTTAATTTTTGAAAAAGCCAAAGGTATGGTTGATGTAGCATAATTTGGGCTCGAGAAGGCAGTGCCGTGTTCGACTAGTGAAGATGCCATGATACTGTACAAGCGAGTGAAACGTTCCGTTTGAGTGATTGCACAAAGGTATTGTTGATATCAGCTCGTTAATGTACCATATCCCAGTCTACTCATGGTGAATAGCCCCGTGCCCAGGAAATGAAACAAAGGCATTTTCCTCAGGGCTGTCTCATGTGGCACAGCGCAGCAGCATTTGGGGTAAGGGGACGCCATCTTTGACAGACCTGTGCACAAGTAAGCCTGTCTTGATGTCTTGTCTTGTCTTGCTTGTCAAGACAAGACAGAGCTGTTGTCTTACTTGGCTTGGCAAGACAAGACAGAGCTGTCGTCTTACTTGTCTTACTTGACCGTCTTGACGTAGTATATAGCCGTATATTGATGTATTCCCACCTCCGAGCTACACTTTTACGAAGCGTCACCTTCCTGAGAGAGTACAGTAAATTTAATCTTTACGGATCTACCCTCAGATCTTCAGCCAATCAACGCGTTTATCTGACGCGTACCACCTACGCCTGGCTAGCCCTAACGCGTTCACTACGGGATTATAAGTCTACTACCCACACCAGTACTAACCGCCATGGACTCTAATGGCTCCAGCGATCTCACATCGACTGTAGCTACCTCAGAACTCCAAGTTCCGCACGAACAATCAACCCCAAACGACTTCCAGAGCCTGCGCAACGAGCCTGAGAAGACACCTCCGTCCCGGCCACTAAAGGGCTATGAAGAGGTGGACTGGACACGTTTAAAGGGTTATCTCGTACCACAAGACTCCTTCAAAGCTGAGAGCGGCATATGGATTTATGGCTGGAGGTTGTGGAAGCCTCAAACCGACGAGTTCTACTGGCTCTGCCGCAATTGCCATATCAAGAAGCGTACACTACAAGGGACCTTGAAGGAAGCGCTATTCACGACTGCAGCCTCCACCGGACCAATCAAACACCTTAAGAAGGTGCATAACCATGATCAACATGGCAAGGATACGAAGACTCATGGCTTCAAACGACCCATTGACGCCTGGGCCTTACGTGGAAATAGTCCAGCGGCTGCTGTTCACAACACTACTGCAGCTTCATTCGATCCCTTTCAATTTGAAGCGCTACTATACGACTGGATCATTCAAGATAACGTGTCTTTTAATCAGTTGCAGTCACCAAGGTTCCAACAACTTCTTCAATATGCCAATCAACGCTGTATACTGCCTCACCGGACGTCCGCATCTCGTGTAGTGACTCGTATATACGACAAGTCTATTGGCGACGTTACAGAGCAATTGGCCGGCTCCATATCGAAGATCAACCTTTCATTTGACCTCTGGACGTCCGGCAACAAGCTAGCCTTATTAGGTCTCTGTGTGCACTTTATTCACAGGACTGGAAAGCCTGTGACATCATTGCTAGCGCTGCCAAAACAGGAAGGAAGACACTCCGGTGTGAGAATAGCTGACACAGTTAGTAACATCATCGACTACTACGGCTTGAAGGACAAGATCGGCTACAGAAAGGGTGTTTAGCACCACTGGAGCTGCAGTTAAAACTCGTAGAAGAAGCCTGTTGGACTGCACAATCAATGAATTGATGGTTACTAAGCAGTGGTTGAAGGCTGGTTTAATCAAATTGGACAGGTACGTATTCACATCTGCTGCAGCTACTGCAGCTACGATGGCTAATTAGCCAATCAGGAGCTACTTCACGAGCCTTGAAATACGTCCTACATCACCTCCAATCATCTCTAAGGCCTCAAGAACACGTGCGGATCCAGCAGAGTCTATATTGATCGAATAGAACTATATTCACTTCAGTCACGTGCTCTAATCAAGACAAGACAAGACAAGACAAGACCAATGAGATACTTGGCTTGTCAAGACAAGACAGGCGCTCTCACACCAAGACAAGACAAGCCGATGGGGTCGTCTTGTCTTGTCTTACTTGTGCACAGGTCTGATCTTTGTGGAGGCGAACAACGCATAGAACTCCGTGGTGGAGCCGCTGAATGAGACGAGTTGCTCTGACAGTTATGCTTTACAGCTATGGCTTCGGACGACTCGTCCGAGAGGCGTCCCCTAGCTTAATAGAAAGTGTCAGCCTGCTCATACTGGAGTATGCAACTTCGTGGACTGCAGCGGGATAGTAGATTCATGAAGTTGCACTCACCTTCGATATGGCATTTGAGCCGCCAATGAAACGCCCGAGATGAGAGAATAGAGCGCGTCTTACTCAACACCCGACGATGCACGCCGATGCATCAATCTACTGCACAAGGTAGCCTTGTTCGCTCGATCTCTTTGCAGCCTTCTCTTCTCGCATTCGGTGCACCGCAACCACCACCTCGAGCATATTCTCTTTTATCGCAAGATCAACAGTTGCTTGTGGTATCCCGGGTATGGTAACTTGAGTATTCGGGGCATCAAAGCTGGTGCCCGAGGATTGTGCTTGTTCAGTCGTCATATTGGTTGGGCGCTGTGCTGGAGTTGGAGTGTGCGATCGACTGCTCTGCTGCTCTTGCTCATCCGGTTTGCCCAGGCTTGGCGTCGTGCCGGGGGTGATGGTGACATCCAATGCGATATTCGGGGACTGTGGTTGGGATCTGGTATATTCGGACGAGCCCTGCAAGGGGACCTCACTCGGACTGGATGAGGTACTAGGCGTGGCGATGACGCTCTGAGTACGCACTGGAGTTTGTGGCTGGTTTGTAGGTGCAGGTGCGCGTTGTGCTGAACTGGGAGTCTGTAGCTGACTGACTTGCTGCTTTTGCTGTTCAGCAAGGGTGCGCAGCTGTTGGCCTTGTCGATAGAAGTCTTTGAAGCAAGGTGTGCAGAGTTTTCCGTCATTCCTGTCCTTGTTGATAGGTTTGTCCTTTTTGCACCAGGAACAGATGAGTCGCCCAGGCTTGACTACCCCGGTGGAAGTGGCGGCAGTCGGAGTATGTCTCGCATTGCTGGCGCATCGAGGTTGTTGAGCGCGCTCAAGTTCGTGGCGCTTTTGAGCTCGGACTGCTGCGAGTTGTGCGCCATTCCCACCATAACCTTGCGGAGCATTGACGGTCGCGTGGGCCGCAGGTGAAGGCGACTGCGACTGCGTACGTAAAGTGTTGCCCACGAGGTGTGCAGGTCGGAAATGCGACGGAAAGGGAGTGCTGCCAATGGGGTGAGTCTCGCGCGTGGCTGACTGGAGCTGACCGAGTCTGCCTCCTTCATTCTGAGCTGCGTGCGTAGGTGAGTGGAGGTGTGTAGGTGGAGTATGGACCGGCGTCACGTGCGTATGGTATGCCAGCTGCGGATGTGACATCTGAGGAGTGGGTCTCGAATGCTGATGTGCAGTGTTGACGCTCGGGGTCGAAGGTCGTACTGGTGGTGTTTGAGTGTACTGCGACTGCTGATGTCGCCGGCGCTGAAAAGCTGCGTGTTGTTCTTGTCGAGACTCAACGGCCCTCTGCTTGTACTCCGCCAGCAACGTTGGTGTGACCTGGCCTCTGAACTCGTGAAGAACAAGCCACTCTTGGTCGGGCGGCGTGTAATGCGGAAACGACCGGTCGAAGGCAACGCCAACTCGCTGGTGCGCGTCGATGTCGCGCAGGGACCGAGTGCACCCAGGACAGAGCCCGATATGTGAGAGATGGCCCTTCCACTCGAGGAAGGAGTTGCCGCACATGCATTCTTGCAGTGGCACTTGCGCCGAGAAGTCGAGCGATTGATACGCCTGCTGTTGTGTGTTGGTGGTGTTGAAGTGAAGGCATTGGTCGCAGAGAGCGCCGCCACCAGGAATCGAAGGGAACTGAGCGCTGCAGCGAGAGCAGACGCGCGTCACGCATCCGTGGAAAAGTGCGAGGTGCGCCATGGCGACGATGAGACGATGGTGTGTACGAGCAAGAGTGAGCGTGTGTCGTGGCTGGCAAGTTCAAAGGCGGGTGTTCGAATAAATGATGGGGATCAAAGCACCTGCCAAGAACCGCGCTAGCGCAACGGCTGCAGGCGTAGATGCTACAGGCGAATCACCTGTCGCAGCCAGCGACCGCGACCACGAGCGCAGTGCGGGAGGATACACAATGACTGCGGCCGCCAGACTCCGACCAGATGTTGCATGCCAGAAGTCATACTCGCGACAAGAGTGCGGCAGACCCCTGACCGCCCGCTCCTCATGCGCTACCACGCATTCCGCCGCCTCGTGCACGCCGCGCGCCGCCATACCTGATGGACCTCCGCCGTAGTGACTCCCCAACTCTGCATGCGCTGCGACATTTCGAACTGCTCGCACCGCGCGGCTTCGAGACCATTCGAGTCCAGAGGGGCCAGCCCATGTGTTGGGAATCTACATCCTTTGCAGTCTCCGCCCAGTGTGTTGCATGCAGCCTCCGGGCGAGTGCAGCATGGGGAATATGCTACGTTATAATGCAACTCCGCACCCTGCCCAAATCAGCTGACAGGACCTCGAAGCGCGAAAAGAGCTGAAGAAACGTGAAAGACGGGGAGGCGGCTGGAACAAACCACGCTCTACATCCTTTCATTCGATCGAAACAATACCACGAACTCCGCTGTGCTTACCGAAGCTGTATCCTACACATCCGCCATCACAGATCCTCCCGCTCTCCAGCCGGCACGTATTGCGGACTGCCAGCACAACACAGCTGCAGCGGAAATAAGCTGCCGCGCGGAGATCGACGGCAGTCGAACAGCAAGGCCGAACAGCATCAACTCTTGTCGCGAGCTTGAACAACGGGATCTTTTGGTGAGCGAATGAAGAAGTAGTGCGTCCGCATCAAGCGCTGAACAGCAGGGTTGGCGAATCTTGGACATGGCACTTTGTCAAACGGAAGCTGATAACCTAAGTCGTAAGGTCAGCGTTGGGCAAGCTATACCCGTGGAATTTCAGAAGAGATGGTGGCATAAGGCCTGGGCATTGCGAGGTGGTGTCGTTCCTAGCGGGAGTCATGGCTTCGTTCCCGATCGTGTTGGCGGACAGTGGGCATGGACGGCCAACGCCGATCGGAGGGACAACCCGGAGAGGAATGGCCTGTCTCCCAGCATGGCCAACTGACCCAGATGGCGGCAGCGTTGTCTCTATCTTGCCCGGAAATGCAATCTCTATGTCTAATTCTTTCATTGCTTTGGCTGAATTTCCATTGTCATCGATGCAAGGCTTTCTTTCTACTTGACTAGCCGTAGAAGCTCTTCTACTGCTGACAGACGGAAGATATCTGGCAACCATCGTGAGCGAAGGCAGAATTGCATTTCTTATCTACGAGGTCGTCGATCGCGGGCTGTTGATCCTATTGATCGAGTAGTACGTGTTTCCAATCTGCTCTCCATGCCCTCATCATCTCCGTCGCCACATCAGCGACGACGTCGTCTTCCCATACCTGCGTGTCCAGTGGACCTCTCAGAAATAAGCCGAGGTCTGGAAAAGGCGCCGATAGACCGATAGACTCACGCAGAAGCCTTTTGAGGCCGCACCGCTGATATGTCGATAGTTTGCAGAAGACAGCTGTACCATGGAAGGGGTGCGGTCAAGGAAGGCGCGGCCCCATTCGGAATAGCGTGGAAACATGGATCACAGGACGCCAAGACAACGTGTTTCCTTTCAGTCTTCAGATAATGAAGTGCAACATGAGCGATGATGGTCTGAGGCCGAGTTTGATCAAGTAAATTTCACTTCACTCTCGGCAAGCCGAAAATCACGCCCGCTTGGATGATCCGAAGCTCCATAGCTACTTAAAGGCGAAGAAAGACAAGATACTACCCTGCCGTTTCTCTCGACATATCTCTCTTCCATGCTGCTGCTGAGTTGTGAAACAAGTGTTTCCCAGTCGTCCGGTATTAAGACCTCCTCCAATTGGGGTGCCCGGTATCACTGGCTCCATGCTTTCATCGATGATTCAACTCCGAAACGAATCGTGTGTACCATTGTAGACTCCGAATGTGTGCCCAGCCCGACATTACTGCAAGGAATATGAGACAGAGTAGGCCACGTCACAAGAAAAGTCAGTCATTGCGGGATGCTGAGCTACGAAGAAGTCTACCTTTCTTGATGAATGAACAGCCGCTCGGAGAGAATTCCCCGTCTCTACAAATCGTGACTTCCTCGTGGAGTTCTTTTTGTATTGCTCGCTATCGATGGCCTTGTGCGTGCAGGACAGCGCGGAGTATGGTGGGTAGCATTGCGTGCGCGCTCGCGCGCGCAGACAATTTGATCGTGGATTGTGATTGTGATCGACTGTGGCTGAAGCATGCTTGCCTGACCGCAAAAGCGTTGACCGAGAGAATTTGGTAGAACACCAATCAAAGAGCTGAAGTTCAGATTGTTGTTGAGCCTTCGACATAGCTGGACGGCCGCTGACGGCCCTTGTCAATATGGGCGAACGTTGAAGTGGGTTCTAAGTTTGAGCAGTGCTTCTTCGGTCGATGAGGGTGTTGTTTGCCGCGTCGTCTTTGTGGTCGCATTGGTGACGGGTGGTGGAACTCATCTGGCGCGGAGTGAGAAGGCGTCGTGCGGCGGTGGGTGAACGGGCAGAACGACAAGCGCAATCAGCTTCATTGCGAGGCGTGCCTTGACTGGTGCTGCACCGCCTAGATCGCCACATGAGATGGCTGAACCAAGTGTCACTGCAGCTGGTGGTGCATTGGTTGTGACTGAGGAAGGTTGTGCTGACTGAGCCCCAAGCATAGGGGGCCGTTGCAGAGCTGGTCGTAGTGAGGCGTCGTAGCACGCTCGCTGTCGCCATGTCACGGTGTCGATGCACCCGTCTGTGCGGAAGCTCGAGAGCCGCTTCGTCGGTCGTCGAAATCCTTGTCGTATCTCAGCTCTGCTCGAGTTGTCGCCGCAGTCGCTGTGTATGATCGCCTCCGGCCGGGAGCGTTCTTCCACTTTTCGGTTGAGTTGCCGAGTGCTTCCAAATACAGAGAAAGGTACGTGGCGGGACGTGCACATTTGGCTTATGGTGTGCACAGGACGCTGTGTTCCTTTGAGGTTCCGAGGCAGCCAAAGCGGGTACTACTTGTGATCGGTCAGAAGACAGATTTTACTCCTCAAGTGAGGGACTCACCTGATTGATGCGCGATATCGCACCCTAGCCTCGTAGCCGCATTTCATGCCGACCAAGTTGACGATGATTGCTGGCCAGCGATTGGGTGATTCGGACGGGCGAGGGCATTGCAGACAGACCTTCCAAGAAGTCGGCTGTTGGCAGTGGGCTCCAGAGAGGTGATAGACTTGGGAAAGCAAAAGGCAGCACATGCTGACCTTTTACGATGTTGCGTTACCCACCGAAGTGGCATCGGGTAACGCGAGAAGAAGTTGCGGTTGCAGAACTGCCATTGAAGGCGTCCGCGTTGCAATACGTATGTGTCGACCTGGGTCGCATAAATTGTCGTCAGTTGGGAGCAAGCCAGATTGTTGAGTGAAAACACGTCGCCATGGGACGGTGACCAAGAAGAGCTCAATGAAGAGAGCGTCAGAAGGTAAGTAACTTAGACAGCGCGGGGAATTCCCCGCTAGCGGGCCGCTGTCGGTCCGTAACGAATTGCTTGACTGCTTACTAAGCTCCATGTGAAGAAGCAGTTCACTACATCCTCACCCCAACATCATTCTCTTGACTTCTGGCACGAGCAGGATTCGATTCTTGTACCTGATGCCTTGCCAAAAGCCAAACCCCTGAAAATCTCACGAAGCTCGACTACCACTTGATCGAAGGAACAAGAAGAATCCGTTTCCATTGATCAAAACAAGCACAACTCATCCCTGGAGTCCTACATAACCTTCTCCCCACCAACTCTCGCATTCAATTTCTGTTCATCATACTCCAACGGCACCTCCGTCTCCACACCCTTCTCATCCACGAGCAAAATACAATTCCTGCCAATCAAATGCCACGCCTTCTCATCATACGTCGTAGGCTCACTTGCCACAATCGTATGCTTTCCGATTCTCTCCTCCTCGCCAAATTTCTGATCCGTGTTCTCTCTCAGCCCATCCGGGTCGCCAGGGTACTTGCGATTCAATGTGCGACCAGCAAACTCACTCCAGTACAGACTGGGTGGCTGCTGGGAAAAGCTGTTCCGGAAGCGACATGCGACTAGTTGCGTTCCGTCTGTGGCGCAGAAGTTCAGACTGTTGGGAGTCTTCTTGTCACCGAGCTCTTTGGCTTGTTGTTCTAGGATGCTGATGACTGTGGACTGGAGAGCCGAGCGCATCGCGTCCAAGGTGTAAGTCTTCTCCCAGGCGTCTTTGGTGCATTTCTCAGGTCCGCCGCAAAGGAAGGTCATGTACATTGCTGCGGCATGCTCACTGTCAGTGCTGCCACGGACATTCTCGTAGGCGTCATAAGCCAAGAGGTCCGTGATGTCACGGCGGATGCGAGTGAAGTCGGAGATGACGCCTGAGCAACAAGTCAGCTATTGAAATGGAGCTTGGGTGGAATGACGCTGGCACCTACCGTTGTGCATGAAAGTATGCCGTCCAAAGGTGAAGGGATGACTATTCACCGGCGTGACCACACTACCGCTCGTAGCACGAATATGCGCAAAAAGACAGTTGCTCTCCGTGTTGTCGCACAAGCTCCGGAAATTGAAATCGTTTGTTGGAGGAGATTGACTTTTATATAAAGCCGGTCTCATGCCAGCCTTCTTGTTCGTGTAGGCAGAAGCCGAGGGCGTGTACCAGGCGACACCGAGGCCATCCATGTTTAGCAGGGAGTTTCGCATCCGGAGGAGCTCATCGGAGGCATCGTCGAGTTCTTTCTCTTCGCCGTGCGGCAAGAGGTAAGGGAGGTAGTGTTCAGAGCATTGCTTGGTGATGGCGTTAGATGGAGTGATGAGCACGTCGGCGAGGAGCGTGGGCTCCGATGGGGAGATGTACGCGAACCAGCGACACATGGTCGAGGAGAAGCTGTGATTCAGATGTGTGGTGGTAGTGAGTGTGTTGAGTGGTGTTTGTTTGTTGTGTAAAGAGATGATGGAAATGGAACAGCATTGCAGAATGCAAAAGTGAACTTATATCATCTCACACAGATTGGGAAGGAGCGTTCAAGCAAGACTCAGTAGTATAATCGGAGGTACAGCCGATACGAGAGAGCTGTCCTGCAGTGTAAGTCTTTAGGTGTCGATCGCTTCCAAGACCAGACTCTGCAGTGTCCCATAGCAGGTGCGGAGCTCGTGCATGCATCCGACGCTTGACCGGTTTGGGTCGATGTGACATGCCAGCAAGCGGACGTGTGCATTTAAAATTACTTCAATGAGCAACGTTCAACCTTGGCATTAGCAGTCGGGAGGGGTATGCAGATTCGCTGAAGTCTAGACAATCATGTGAGAGCTGACAAGACATCGCATTAACGGGCGGTCTCCGTCGATTCGTCACTGGCACAGCTCTGCCCGACCGGACTTGTTCTTCAGTCATTGCCGCAGAGCGGTTTGGCTTAATCAACTGATATATGCAGAGACCCTGTGCATGCTAGCCCCATGTGCCACCGCCACCTCGCCCTTGTCTTCTCTGTGCACTCAATCGCCAGTCGTCCTCGCCAGCGAACTTGTTATGCAATGGCTGAATCCTCTCTGCTCGCTGGCGCTTGCTCAAGCCACCACCATCTTTTCCCGCGACCTTGAAGAAAGTAGGAGCTGCTTCAACGAGCCACTTGGGTTCAATGGCAGTCACATTGTGCATGTACTCTCTTGTGGTCTCCACAAGCGAATGATAAATCACATGCTCCGCATGCTTGCCGAATAATGCACTTGCAGGGTGCATATAGACAGGAGTGCCTTCGACAAGCGTCTTGTATCCTTCTTGAGGATCTTTGCGCGCGGAGTTGCGGAAGAAGCCGGCGCACAGTGCTTGTCTTACGCGCGTGGTATCCCGGCCGCATGATATGATCTTGAGGCGATGACGGTCCAGAATCTGAACAAGCTGCTTTCTGACATCCTCCGCACGTTTGATGTTACGAGGCTGAATGAAGTTCTCGAAGCACCACGGATCGCTCTTGCCTGCCGCTTTCCAGCCGTTGTACACATTAAGCAAGGTGAGGTGGTCGCCAGCCGGATCGTGAAAGCGCGCCTTCTTCTGATCCGCCTGTTGTTGCTTTTCCTTTGGACGATGGAAGACCGTCTGTACGGCTGAGATGAGCGCAACGATGGAAAGCATCTCGTCAGAACAGCCAAGGTCGACAGAGGTGATCAAGGCCTTTCCAAGAGCTGGATCCATGGGGAAATCAGCCATACGACGGCCAAGACGAGTCAAGAGGCCTTCATCATCAAGCGCCCCAAGTGCGTACAACTCTTCGAGAGCTGTCAACATGGTATTCGTAGGTGGTGGATCCATGAAGTCAAACCCAAGCAGATCATTGATTCCCATGGCCTTGAGCATGAGAATTGTGTTGGATAGGTTCTGTCGTTGAATTTCTGGTATCGTCGTAGGCAGCATCTCGTTCTGGAACGCAGACTCAGTGTACAGCCGGAAGCACTTTCCGGGACCTGTACGACCTGCGCGTCCAGCACGCTGCTTAGCCTGGGCCTGAGAGATAGGTGTGACTTGGAGACGGTCCATTCCGAGTTTCGCATCGTATGCAGTCTGTTTCACAAAACCAGGATCGATAACGAAATAAATGCCGTCGATTGTGATACTTGTCTCTGCAATGTTCGTGGCGATGACCACCTTCCTACCACCAGGTGGAGGTGGCTCAAAGATCTTGGAAGCAATTTCCGAGGGTAATGCACCGTAGATGGGCAGGATGACGAGCTCAGGCACAGAAGGCCCGAGTGCTTTCATGCGTTCGAACAGAATCTCGCAACTCGTGTCAATCTCTTCTTTACCAGTCAAGAACAATAAGATGTCACCAGGCTTCTCGGTGAGATGTATCTGCATGACAGTAGTCAAAGCTGCATCCAGATAATCGCTCTCCGGCTCCCGACTGTACATGATCTCTACTGGGAATGTTCTGCCCGGAATTGTCAAGATGGGGCATTCGTTGAAATATGTCGAGAACTTCTCAGCGTCCAATGTCGCAGATGTAACAATGAGCTTCATGTCTGGGCGCTTTTTCAGTGTCTTCTTGAGGAGGCCGAAGAGTACGTCCGTGGCAATAGTGCGCTCGTGAGCCTCATCAAGCATAATCACGCTGTATTTGTTGAGCTCTGGATCCAGTAGAATCTCACGCTGCATGATACCATCTGTCATGTATTTGATTTTCGTGTTTTCGTTGGTTTTGTCCTCAAATCGGATTGTGTAGCCGACCTCTTCGCCAAGTCTGCATCCTACTTCGTCTGCGACTCTGGCCGCGACAGACATGGCTGCGACACGGCGAGGCTGAGTGCAACCAATCATGCCGTCGTTTGCAAAACCATCTTCAGCGAGATATTGCGTCAGCTGCGTTGTCTTTCCAGACCCAGTGTCTCCGACCACGATCATGAGTTGATATTGCCGGACGGCGTCCAAGAACTGCTTTCGCATCTTGTAAGCAGGCAGAGATTCTCGTTGCTCCTTAATGGACATGTTGGTTCTCTTTCCCATTTCTGCGCCCCGACCAGTTGCGATCTTTTTCCACTCCGGCACTTCACCGTTGCCGGTCTTAGCCTGTCGCAAATCGCTGGCGAATCTACGCTCTCCAGGCGCGACCATAGGATCGTTCCATTCCTGATTGAGATCAGTCTTCGCTGCTTCTGCTTTGGCTTTGTCCTGTGCTTCCTGCTGTCTCATATCTCGACGCTCTTTAGCGAGCACATCTCCCTGCATTGCAGCTCTGTTCATACTGCCGTCTGGAGCTTTGATGACACGAATTGGAGACAGTTCTAGAGATTGCTTCGTTTGGCCGGCCAAGAAAGGCGGCTCTTCCTCACGAACCTCGATATCCACATCTTCCTCCTCTTCTATCTGTTCTCCATTCATGGCTGCGTTGTAGTCTTCGTCCAGGTCCGGATAATCACTAGCCTTGATCACGCCTGAAGCTATCAATTGCCGGATTTCCCATCGTTCCGGGCTCGTCATTCGTTTCCGCTGTCGCTTTCCAGCTGCTCCAGTCTCAATGACCGGCACCGCAGATTTGAGACTGTCAAAATTCGTAGCTCCGCCCAGACCCATAGAATTCGCGCCTGTTGCGCCAGTCTGCACCTTTCTCCCTGGCGCGAGATCTTCTCCAGTCTCTTGATCCACCTCCGCCATGCTAAGACTGATACGCTTATCCTGCACCTTCATGACCTTGACCTTGACCTCTTGATTGCGTTCAACTAAATCGCTTGGGTGATTGACCTTTTGATCTGACATGGCAGAGATATGGACCAGCCCATCCACCTTGCCTTTCACGCCGTAGAGATTGACAAAGACGCCAAAGTCTTTCACGCCTGTCACCTTCCCATCGTATATTTTGAACAGCACAGGTTCATCGTCAAGCTGCGCCTCTTTCCTCCTGCCCCGCTCTCGAGAATCTCGTCGGTGTCTCTTTCGGTCGTCTCGATCTGGTCGATGTGCTCGTGTGCGGCCGAACTCGTCTTCGAAAAGGTATTCATCGTTGCGCTTCTTCTCTCGCGACCGTGACCGCGAGCGTCTGTGGCGTTTCGAAGGCTTCTCGTCATCGTATCGCACCGGAGACACGCTTCGTTTTCGGCCGTTCGTCTTTGGTGGGCCCGCGAGCGACTCTAGAGCGGCAAATGTGTCGTCCAAGTCATCGGCGACGGGCGCGGTATCGGCGATAGCAAGACCTTTGAACTTTTGGATCTTATCAGCAGGCTTCTCCGTCGCATCTTTCCCTTCGTTGGAATGCGATGCGTTCTTGAAGCGTGGATGCATGGTCCGGATCAAGCGATCTATGCTATCGGCCAGCGATTCGGGAAAGTCGAAGTCTGCCATCTTTTCTCGAAAGGCCGACTGATTTGCACATTTCGCGTGCTCTGCCATAACGAACTCGGAAATCGTTTTGTCGGAGACGCCCATGTGGTTGTTGATCTCGCTGGTGATTCGGCTCACCAGCGAGAGTATCTCCAATTGCTCCAAGTCGTCCATGGCGCCGGTCATGCGATTGACGGCAGATCAAGAATACGAATCAAGCAAAGAACGCGCGCGATGCAAAAGTGAAGGTACATCTTGAGCACGAGTCAGGTGGCCGGCTGCTGAAGCTGACGCATGTGTCAGGGTCAGGCAGCGTCAGCTCCACCTCACCTCCACCTCAGGCTTCACTCTTCTGTCTGTACCTCAACTGCTCTGCCCACTCAAACGACTGTAAGTCTTCTTGCGCCGTGAGCTTGTCGCATCCGCCGTATTATGGACGCCTCATTGCCGGTTGATCCTGCAAAGTCTGCTGCCAGTGGACCCTAGGACCACAGATTCGTGAACTCACACAAAAGCTACCGGTCGCTGGTCACAAAATTCCACGCACTTCAAATTCCCTCTTACAGCGAATGGTTGCAGCGGCATAGGTAAGAGAGCAAAGTTTAAGCTGATGATTTTTCATGTCCCAAGCAAGTATAAGTTCTTCTCTTTTCGACCTCTCATCTTCCCACAGCTTCAATTACTCTCAACTACAGCATCTGCGTACACACGCAGCTTCATATACATACGCCCAGCGCACAACCAACTCATCAATCTCGACCCAAGGAAGGGAATCGTCACAATGAAGCTCGCCACAGCCGTGGTCCTGACCACCGCCACCATGGCCGCAACAACCACGGCAGAAGACAACTTCGTCACATCCGCCCGACCAGACAAGGTCCCAGGCGTGACGCTCGCCATCTCCGAGCCCGGTTCTTCGCACACTGATCTCAAGCCTCTTGCGATAGAGCTGATGCGTCCGGATGCCACGCGCATCGCGGACGCTCTCAACACTGTCCTCGTGGAATCCAAGCGTCCAGAGCCTGAGTCTGACCCACGGAACCACGACCTCCCCCATTTTCCTGGTTTGGATGTTTCCATCATGGAGATTTGCAGGCTCGTCCCTAAGCGATGTCCCTACTGGGTTCCGCGGCCCACACCAGAAGATCTCCGCCCGCACCCCACAGCTAGTGTGAGCATGGACGAGATTCTCGGCACCATGCGGACAGATTTCAAAGGTCCAGTGGCCCCCATAAAAACCGCTTCGGCAGCCAAAGCCTTCGTCGAGTGCAACACAGAAGACAGGAGCTGCAAACCATTCCGCCCCGTGCCTGACACCCCATCTTCCAGCCTTCCCACCAGCCTCCCAACAACCTGGAGAAGACCAATCTGCCACCACTGCCGCCCTCTCCCCACGAATTCTGTGCTACCCACTCCAACCTCCTCACACACCGATCGCAAGCCACCCAAACCAGAGCGGGACCTCCGTCCAGATCCTTCCGTATTGTCTATGCATCATGTGCCAACGGAGCCCCCGACTCCCGGACTCAACCTTTCCACCCCGTCGCTCGGAGAGATCCTCCGTATCCGTTTTCAATGCAGATACAGGCCTGAGTTCTGTGCTATCATTGCTATGTGGAAGCTACCTAAGGAGCTACTCTTTCCTCGCCCAACAGATGAGTCAAAGGAAGATTCAAACTAAGACCATATTGTGTCGTTAGTCGGAACATGGGTTTTACTATGGAGTAGACTCCACGCGGAGTTCGTTGGATTAAAATTAAATTAAATTGTGAAAGCTGAGATCATGGAAGACTATCTGCACAACAAGCGACGATAGCCATAGATAGTACTTCAGTCTCAATTCACTAAAAACCTCAACTGCTCGCTCCCAATCTGCTGGGAATGTGTTTTTTTGGCCGCTCGTCTCCTGGCTTTGGTCCTTGGTACAAAACTAGTATGTAGCGTGCAACTATTCGTGTCCGAACGAGTGTTGGCCACCCTCACAAAATAAGCCAACGATCAGACCCTCACCATTCGTGCATTCCCATTTCCCCGTGACTCGGCACAATGCGTCTCATAAACTGCAAGGCTTGGAGCAGCTTCGCCGCGAAATCAGTCCCGTTGAGCTCTGGTATTCCTTGCGTGTTCTGAGCCCGCACCCTCTGCGGTCTTGATGGATAGACCGGCGCATTGGCTGCACCATGCTGAAAGGATCCGAGCGAAGGGAACACTGGAGGTGCAGGTGCAGGCTTCATCGCGTTGAGAGGCGAAGGGAAATTGGCTGCACTCGAATAGGCGCCTTGCGGTCCATAATTCGTTGGCGGCATTCCTGCCAGGAAATCGCCCCCGTACGATGCGGCTGATCCATGTGACAATTGGTATCCGAATGGAGCTTGCGATCCAAAGTTCGAGAAGACCGTAGGAGGCGCGGGTGATGCGACCGTTGGTCGCCGTGGACCTGACGGACGCTCCTTGCTGGCTTGATGGACCTCTGCCATCCACTTCTTGACGGTTTCAAGGATCTCCTGCTCGCACGAGGCGAAATGCTTCTTCACGATGTCGTCCCAGATGTCTTTGCTCTTATCAATAGTGCCACTGTCTTGCTCAGCGTCCCGGCCACGAAAGTAGAAGCCACCCATGGCCCCGCGCCCTGGTGCGGCGGCTGGAGCATAACGACGCCGATCGAGCCAATCAAGCATACCATTCTTGGTGGTGCGATGGTACAACGCCTCGTTGTACTTCTTACTTTGGCTCTTTGCTTGTGGGTGATTGGCATAGCCAGGTTCATTGTAAAATGGCTTCTCGCACAAGATCATCGATTGAATACTGACAAGTACTTGTAGCAGAGTACTCTTTGTGCTCCAGGGCTCGCCTTCCCAGGTTCCCAAGAGTGATAGACAGATTTTACCTGGTGATGGTCAGTACTAGTGAAATACTACACATTTGTGACGAATGGTACTTGCCTTCCTGGTAGAGATTGGGGTTGAATCTGACAGTGCCACCGGCAGTAGTCCTGAAGTGCATCTTTGGCGGTTCGCTTGGAAATTTCTCGGCGCAGAACATGTCAAACTCGAACAGTCCATTCTCATATGGAGTGTCCCTAGGCCCGACGATCAGGACTTTCATGATATCGGGTCTTGAGGAAGCGTATCTGACGAAGATACCGTTCGGCAGGCTTGTCTGCAGTCGAGCCAGCTCTTGCATGATTCTGGTCATGCGTCCAGGTGGCGAAAACGCCAAGTGGTCTGCCGCAAAATGATGCTTGGACATAATCTCCTCGTCAGCCACTTCGGACACAAGCATGTCTTTGTGCCAAGACTCCTGATCTGGCTGGCAATTTGTGCCAGCTTTGGGTTTCAAGGTCGCATTTAGCTCTTTGATCGCGCGGAACACTCTGACATGCTCCTCGTTCGCCCCTGAGCCGGAGCTGCGCAACATCATGCTGCATTGCGTAGCCAAATCTCTCATGCAGTTGGCCAGTGGCTGAGAAGTATCCCACTGCGCGGTCTTCGCTAGGTTGCCATTGCCAAGCGAGATTTGTAGGATGCTGGCTGCTGGATTGCGCACAATTCGATCGCTCGATACGAGTGCAGCCGTAGCAGGATTGTGTGCTAAAGCCCGTGTGAAGCGTGCAAGACTCATGTACAGCTTGGCATTCTTAGTAACATTCTCAATGTCATTGTTTCGGAAAAGCTCAGCAGCACGATCCAGGATAGAGCTACCCAAAAGTAGATGCCGCAAGCGATCTGGGGACGAGTTTGACTTCGTCGCGGCTGAAAGAAGACTGGCTATGAGATCCAGTACTCTCTGTGTCATCTCGTCGTCTGCGTTTGCCTCCGTCCTATCGAGAAGAGCGGGTTCCGAGGGGGTGCGCATGTAATGTGGACCGTATAGATTATTCAGAGCGAGATTTTGAGCATGTTGCTCAAAGTTTCGCGAATTGTCATAACCAGTGCCCGTACCAGTGTTCGGAATATGCCTCCTGCCGGGAGTTCGATGTGGCGGGGTCGGCTTCTTCTGCACAGGCTTGTTGAACTCAGAATTGTGATCGAAGCCACAAAGAAGCGCCCAAATGACAGTGACGCTGTCGTTGACGGGCCAGTTCGGAGCCCGACAACCGGGGCACGGAATCGCTGCGCGTATAGTCAGCCTCAGGCGATAGGTCGGTGCAGTGATGGGAAATGCGATACGTACGTTGTTCGACGCGCCACGAAGGCGCCACGAGAGCGACAAAGACGGTCAGAATAGCCGCTTGTCCACCAAACAATGTCTTTGAGCAATGAGAACATTTGTGGTTTGCTACTTTCGCGCGATGCCCGCGTATGCCGTTGCAGATATCTTCGGGCGACAAAGGCGCGCCGGTCTGCACTGTGGTGCCTCGTTTCGAGAAGAATGTGGAAGATGATCTGCTAGATCCACGTGGCGGGGGCAAATCAAGGTCGATGGGCTTTGATATCGAGGTGTCTCTTAGTGCTGATCCCTCGCCGTTCGAGTGTGTTTTCAGTGGCCGCGCAAGTGTCTTATCGTCCACTTTGTGCGATCGACGACGGCTTGACGATGCTTTGCTCTTAGATGACGAGGGACTCGAGCCAGATGCCTAAGCAAGTCATAATATATCAGCGCAAGTCACATAATTCAGGCGTGTACGAATCTCCCCGGCCCCCAGCGGCGATGTCTTGATCAGATCGCCCGCTTGAGCTCCTGACGCGGGAGCTGCCTCTTCGAGGATAATGGCTCACCTTAGCATCGTAACGCGCCTGGAGTTGGCGCGCAAATGCCTCGTCATTGGTCATGCTGTCGGGCTCAGGGATGGGATCCCGGTCGAAGAGCGAGGAGGCAAAATCTGCAAGGCTGCTGTGAGGTGATGCAGTTGTCGTCGTGGGCAGCGCATTCGTCGGGAACTCGGCTGTGAAGTCGATCAAGTCAGAGCCGGCGCTGCGGGCTGGGGCAGTTGTCGTGGTGGCCGATTGAGTCGGCGGAGAGTCGGCTGTCAAGTCAATAACGTTGGCGTTGGCGGTGTGCCCTGGCCCAGTTGTCGGGGTTGTAGCGCGAGAGGAACGGCGCCGCTTTCTAGGCGCGTCGCCGTTGTCCATGGTGAATGGGCTCGGTGCGCGCAGTGAATGTATGTGGGATGGAGGTCCCGATGCAAGTGCGACAGTCCGGGAGGCAGCTTCAAGATCGCTGGTCTGTTGTGCGGTGTTCCTGACGAGTTTCGGAGCGGACTGGGAGAAAGAGGCTGCAAAGGCTGAAGTGGAAAATGTAGCGACGGAGAGCGCAAGCTCAGTGAGGGACGGACGTGGCGGCGCAGCAGCCTGAGGGTGAGCCGTATTTCAACGTTGGAGGACAAGATCCGGCAGAGCCTCTGGGAGCGTACCCGTTCTTACTTACGCCGAGGTGTCTCGCGTGGCCTTCTGCCTGTCGCAGCACGCAATGCCTTGGGGACCTACGAAAGTGCGACGTGCATCAAGAAAGATGAAGAAGCACGTCGAGATGAAGTGACGCCCTTGGCCCTTGGCTTTAGACTATGAGGCCGACCTCAGGCAGCCGCGCTATTCCCCATTCGGCGGCGCGACGATGGGAAAGAGGTCGTCGCGAAGTTGCCCAATCCGAATGCTGGGCGACCGCATTTTACTACCGCCAGTGAAGTAGCGACTCTGGACTTTACCCGGAACTGCATGTCAATCCGGGTGCAGAAGGTGCTCAGCTGGAGCTCGAAAGCAGAGAGCAATCCCGTTGGGGCAGAATACATCATCATGGAGAGGGCCAACGGTGTGGCTTTGGCACAGCGATCTCCAAGACGGTTCCGGATATCTGGAAATGTCTCCAGTTCCGTCAGACTACCGCTTTCGATTTGATACTCACGGCACGCAATTTGTTAACAGACGGTGAAGCTGTGTACCTTGCACATGTACTTGAGCTGGTAGAGGACGGCGCACCCATCTCGGGTGTAGAGGATCAATCCGCAACCCTTGCCATTTCATTCTCTGCAGAGGAGAAGAAGCAGATCATGCCAGATGTTGAGGCGGCTACATTGGGCATGCGAGCCATGTCTGGGATTAAAGATGCTTTGGGCGACTTGTTCCCAGAGCGTGGGATAGGGAGACCGGAACTCTACGATGAAGCCAAAGATGCGTTGCAACAGATGAAGGAGCAAGTCATTGAGCAATTCGCTCACAGTGAAGAGGAGAGGGCAGCTTGGATGAGATCGTGGCCATTCGATGATTGAGGAAGTGGTTCACATGCTCGAAGGCAATCAGTGAGATGCACTGTGCCCAATTTAACACTTCGATAACGTCTTGGTAGCGCTTGACGATTGTCTTCTGCGAACAAGCGAATTTGAGAAAGATAGATAGGCAGATAGAACCTATGTGGCTTCATTGGGTCGCTAGATCAGCTTCCTATGAGCCTGTCTACGAATTTGATGCCCCTCACATCTACCTAATTGGCGCTAATGACAATAGCTGCTCTACCGTTGAGCACCTGCATTAGCAGCGGGACTTTTGTACGGTATGCCGATTGACACTAATATGAGCTCGATAAGCTGCACGAGCAAGCGTTAGAAGTGAAGCGACCAGAATCACAAAGTCAGAAGCTTGGCCCATCCACGCGCACGCGTATGACACGCGACAACTCAGAGCTACCGCTTGTCGCCTTCAACAACGACTTCAAAAACAGCTCAAAGTTCGATTCGCAATCCTATCACCAAACACCATCACCACATTCTTGCGCAACATGGACGACCTAATCAAGAGAGTCAAAGACCTACCGCCTGAACTCTTCTCACGCATCTACGAGTACACTACAGCCGTCGAACCGAATCTCGTCGTCGAGATCACGTCCAGCTACCGCCCTCCTGCGATTCTGCAACTCGACCGCTCTTCTCGCGAAGAAGTTTCCAAACAGTACTACAGCCGTGGCACCGTTTTCCGCTTCGCAAATACAGACCAGGACATGATTCTGATTTGGCTCCGTTCAGTACGGACCCGATTTCGAGTTCTGATTGAACGTATCGAGGCTGGACCTGAGTGCGACTTCTTTTGGGCTCATAGGAAAGTCAGGGGCCTGGCCTGTGGGGCGAGGCGTATGGGTCTGGCACTTACTTCGACGGTATTCGGGGCGACCTTTGTCTCCACTATTGAGCGTATCGAGAACAGACGTCTCCCGAGAGTGAAGTATGGTTGGATAGGGGCGTAGAGGGCGCGATGAGCAGGATATGTTCGAGAGACATGTTCTCAGTGTGAGATGGCGTTTCTACGCCTGATCATAACCACTACTGGCGAAACATTCGGCATGTGTCAAAATCTTGGAAGATTCGAAGCATCAGCGATCTGCCTCCATCGCACCTTTCGCTGTCCCTCTGGCTGCGTGGAATAATGCACCGTACCACGACTGGAAATCCTAAGCAGTCGGCCACGACTTCGAAGTGACTTTGAAACCATCACGGATCCTGTTTCGCCTCTGCTTCGAACAAAATTCCGAATGGAAAGTTTGAGGTCCAGTTAGTACAGCTCGCAAGCTGGGAGCAGCTTGTCGCGAGTAGCGCGAAAGAAGGCTCGCACGCCATGAATCGCTCTCTGCTTCCATAGAAAGCGCATTGAAGATCAAGTGCGGCCTGCAGGCAACTATGCATGAGTTATTGCTGCGTTTGCAAGTTTGGCCATGGTCATCGTGGCCGTGCGTAGAGGCTTGTGGCTGTTCTTGGGATGCGATCGTCAGCACTTGTACCGAGAATATCATATAGACTTAAGGCTGCCAATTGTCCTATTGATGAGTAGCAGATTCTTCTGGATGAACGTCGACGTTGAGATTGTTGTCTCACCAGTGGTGTTGGTGAAGTGCAGGGCAGGGAACGCCGGCGGGCCGCGAGCTTCACAACAACGGACCTCACCTCTCTTTCCTTGACAAGGCATTACTACTCACCGGCCACGACTTCCTCTGTTACACCATCAAGTTGTTTTCAAAATCGCTGCGATGCCATCTATTCTCTCGTGAAACCGAATCAAGTGCCGCAGCCGCGACTTGCCAATTCCTCGGCGTCCATTCCGGCAGGCGAACATTGCAGAGGCATGGTACAACAGCGAGTCAGAACCTGGTCGAGCAGCTCTTTACCTGGCTGAAGCCTTTTCCTTTGGATACTCGGACCCTTCCGAAGCTTTGGTAAAGCTAGTACGGCATCATGAAGACCACTATGGCAGCTGCAGTGGCTGCCCTCGCCAACCCATTCCTCGAGGTGGCAGCATCCAGCGATAGCGGTATTCCCAAAGCAAAGTATCAGGAAGCTTGCCCAGCGTATGAGCATTATGCGCGTTTCTCACAGTAAGCCTGAATTCGCACAGCTGGATCGACTACATGAGCCCATAAACTGATAATTGCACAGCCAGCCTCTCAGCGATGGCCCCATGGCTCTTCCTTTCCAGCGACCCTCGAAACACTGCCGAACCTTCGAATCAGACCTCGTAGAGAAGATCATTAAAGATCTGAGTCACTCCCTAGTGGACCCCGATCTCGCGCGAATCTTCGAGAACGCATTCCCGAATACGATCGATACGACTGTACAATGGCATGTGGATGGCACAGAGAAGCAGGCGGAATCAAATAGGATGCAGCAGCAATTTTTGGGACAGACGGATGCTTGGAAAGGACCACAAAGCTTTATCGTGACGGGTGACATTCAAGCATCATGGCTTCGTGATTCGACGAACCAGCTGGCACAATACCAACCACTTGCGAAGAAGGACAAGAAGATCGAGAACTTGATATTGGGTGCGATCAATACACAAGCGGAGTACGTGATTGAATCTCCGTACTGCAACGCGTTCCAGCCTCCTCCGCCGAGTAGGCTGAAGCCGAGTGACAATGGGCAAGCGGACAATGTGCACCCGGCATATGAGCCAAGTCAGGTCTTTGAGTGCAAGTATGAGCTGGACTCTTTGGCACATTTCCTGAGGTTGGGGAACCAATTCTACGAACATACCGGATCTACAGCATTCCTAACGCAGCGCTGGTTTCATGCACTGGAAAGTCTGCTCAAAGTGCTTGATCAGCAGAGTCAGTCTACGTTTGATCCCAAGACTGGGTCTTTCGTGAAGCAGACATACCGTTTCCAGAGAAACACAAATACTGGCACTGAGACTTTGAACTTGGCAGGGAATGGCAACCCATTGAACTATGGCACCGGTTTGATTCGCTCTGCCTTTAGGCCGAGTGACGATGCCACAATCTTTGGCTTCTTCATTCCAGCCAACGCCATGATTGCCGTGGAATTGAAGAAAGCAGCAGAGATCATCGCCGCATCGGGCAAGCCAAAAGTGGGCGAAGAGCTCAAAGCACGAGGCGAAAGGATCGAGAAAGGTGTATGGGAGCACGGTGTTGTCCAACATAAGAAGTGGGGCTCAGTCTTCGCCTTCGAGGTCGACGGCTATGGCTCATCTCTGCTGATGGACGACGCAAACGTGCCTTCGCTGCTCGCGCTGCCATACCTCGGTTTCGTCAAGAAAGAAGAGCAGACGTACCAGAACACTCGCAAGATGATCCTGTCGAAAGAAGGCAACCCATACTTCTTGCAGGGCAAAGCCCTCAAGGGCATTGGAGGCCCGCATGTTGGTTTGCACAATGCTTGGCCGATGTCGTTGCTTATTCAGGCGATGACTAGCGATGATGACGAAGAGATCTCGGAGCTATTGGAGGCTGTCAAGAAGGCAAGTCCATTGGGACTGGTGCACGAGAGTGTCAATGTGGAGAAGACCAAGGACTATACCCGAAGCTGGTTTGCCTGGGCGAATTCGGTCTTTGCGCAAACGATTCTGGATCTTGCGGAGAGGAAACCGCATTTGTTGTTCAAACCTGGATCAAAACCTTACGTGGTTGGATAGAGGATTCAACTGAGCGTCCGTTCATATGAGTCAACAATGCTTACACATGAAAATGCAAAAGACGCCGCGACCTCTCCACTATGTCGCACTCACTCTTGGTGATGTGACTGACTCATGTGAGTTCTGCAACAAGCATGAAACATGTGACTGTTACTCTTCACCATCGTTCTCTTTTTACCACGACTCTACCCGACCGCCGCAATCCTTGGATGCTGAAGAAGGCCATTGATCACTAAAACTGTGGTTCACGACCGCGACCGTGACCATGACCATCAACATGCCTCTGCGCTTGCGGACAGAGCATCAAGGTGGTCAATGGACGGGTCATTTTTCGTGGCCATGCCGTCCGGACGGTGTCCGGCCGGATGGACAGCTAATAGGGTATCTGCCGGCCGGCATTATCAATGCTAGCGTCCGTCCGGACATGCAAGTGAATTACCGGTGTCCATACCATGTGAATTGACCTTATTGATGAGAATGTCGTTCCTAGGGGTGTTGTTAGGGTTTGGATCAATTGACTGAATAAAGTGCTGGCGATGATGTCACTAACATCATTCCTCCAGCTCTCGGGGCCATATCCGCTCAATCGAGCGTGTTTGATTGGCCAGATGCCAGCCTGCAGAAACGCCGGCCCGTGCGCCGACCTCCCACGCGCGACTTCTCAGAACGCGACTGGGAACGCGTTTCCTTCACATGCCAAAGTCCCTCGATCGTCCACCTTATTATTGGCATTTACGCACACACCACGATGGCAGACGGTACCTCCAGCATAAGCGCCACCCACAGCATCGACCTGACACAGATCCACGCCGAATCGCAGCTCGAAACCGTCCTCCAGACGCGTTATACGCGGACCGGCTTCCTCGTCGATGGAAAAGCTCTTCGCGACTTTTACCCAACACCGCCAGGCAAGGCAGAGCACAGAGCGTGGGTCTGGCAGCATGGCGAGGCTGTTACGCATCTTCAGAGCTTCACCAACTACTGGCTGTGTCGTCTGTGCTTTGACAGCAGCCATAAGGATCACAGGAAGGTGAAGGTCATTCGGACTGGTGGAGGAACGAACTCGATACGCAGACACCTAGGCAAGCATGGCTACGAGCTCGATGGCACATACAAGCAGCGTAAGAGGCGTCCGGTAGACGACGGCAACATCGCTAGCATGATCAAGCGTCAAAGGACGACCGAGAAGACTCCTGTTGATCGTACCGAGTGGAGGTCGCTATTCCTCGAGTATGCCGTAACAGATGAGCACTCACTTCGCGCTCTAGCATCTGAACGACTTAAGCGGCTAGCTACGTATCGTCAACCCGTTCTCGAGATGCTATTCCCTACTTCTCACAACACCCCGCGAGCTTGGATCGTCGACTTGTGTAAGAAGACACTGCCTCGAGTAAAGAGCAATATGGCTGCGGCGATGAGCGGCATCGCTTTGTCCTTTGACGCGTGGCTAGCAGACATCGATGGCGGCACCGACTTCTTAGGTGTTCATGCTCACTACTTCGACAAGGACTATCAGCTGAAGACAGTACTTATTGGACTCGTACCAACCTATGGCAATCACACCGGTGAAGAGCAGGCAAACATCCTTCTCAAGCTGATCAGACAGTATGATATCGCGTCCAAACTGACCTACTTTATGGCCGACAACGCGTCTAACAACGACACAACGATCGAAGCTATTAGGCGCGAAATTCCAAGTCTCCGACACCCTCACAAGTGCCGCCTTCGCTGCGCTGGCCACTTCATCAACTTAGTCGTCAAGGCTATGCTCTACGGCGTCGACATCGAGTGTATTGACCAGGCTTGCAACGACACGAATAAGGAAAACGAGGAGCTCGAAGACAGCGAGATCGTATACGAGTTTCAACGCGCTCTATCTCTACGTAATGCCGGCGATCGTCAGACAGCATGGCGAAAGAAGGGTTGTGTTGGCAAGCTCCATAATATCGTGATCCATGCTCACTATAGCGAGGCCCGACGACGCGTCTTTCGATCAAAACAACGCGAGGCAGACACACGACTTGTCGAGCTAGTGTTGAACGGCGGCATTAAGTGGCAATCTGACCACGATATGATCGAGCGTGGCCTCGAGCTCAAAGATCCAATAGAGCTGTATTGCTTACAGTTCATTGACGACCTTCGTGAAGACATACTCACCGCGGATGACTGGGCCGAGTTGAAGGAGATATTGAAGCTTCTCAAGCCGCTGAAGATGGCGTCGCTGAAGGTCCAAGCAGATGGTCAACACTTCGGTGGATTGTGGCAGTCATTGACAGCTTTGGAGTCACTGCTAACTACTCTTGAGAAGGCGAAGTCAGACCATGAACACGCGGCCAACTCACACCTTAAGGCGATAGTCAATCTTGGTTGGAAGAAGCTCGACAAGTACTATCGACTCAGCGATCGCACGCCTGCCTACCGTGCCGCCGTGGCGTTACATCCATCGCTCAAGATGAGCTGGTTTGAGCAGCATTGGGGTGGTATGAAAGACGACAATACGCAGCGCAAGAATAAGGCGAAAGCGAAGGGCAAGCAGCGGCCATCGCAGCAGCAGAGTCAAGACGATATCGAGGCGTCCACGCTATGGACAGTGAAGGCACGACACGCGATTGAAGAGCTCTATAATGAGTATAAGATGCGGTATCCAGCACCAACAACTAGGCCGGCGACACGTGAACGCGAGGTTGACGATTACACGGCATCGTTAATGCTCACGGACACTGTGTTGCAAGACGATCT
The DNA here is from genome assembly GCA_004299825.1 of Cercospora sojina. Classification (NCBI taxonomy): domain Eukaryota; kingdom Fungi; phylum Ascomycota; class Dothideomycetes; order Mycosphaerellales; family Mycosphaerellaceae; genus Cercospora; species Cercospora sojina. The sequence continues at coordinate 919,611 of CP036213.1, read as the reverse complement.
GCAGCGTTATTTTGCCGAGCCTCTGACACCTTATATGGTTGGCAAAAAGCCTATTAATGTCGTCCAATGGTGGCGTGACAATCGGCAGCGATATCCGGTATTGTCCAAGCTAGCATTCGACCTACTGGCCACGCCGGCGAGCTCGAGCGCGTGTGAGCGTGAGTTTAGCTTAGCTGGCCACGTTCTCGACAATGAGAGGTGGCAGACGAAGACAGACTACGCACAATCACACCAACTACTGCGAAATTGGTTCAAGAACGACTTTGTGTTGGAGAGACACACGAAGGAGGTGGTAAGCGCGCAAGACGATAACGTTAGCGGCGACGTGGATAGTGAGATGCCAAGCTCATATGAAGGCAACAGCCAGCAGACAGACGTGTGAATAGAGAGCTAACAACACCTTCCTCAGGCTTCATTTTTCAACATCCTTCCTAATTAGGCAAGGCGAACAGCGGACAGGGCTCCGGTGGACGGCATGGCCAATGAGAGGCTCTCGTCCGGACGGACGGACACGGCCGCTGAATCGGCCGGCAGGGCCGGCAGCAGTGGTGTAGCCGGCCGACCTGTCCATTGACCACCTTGCAGAGCATACGCCCCAAATGCCCACATACCAGCCAAATCATCAAGCCGACGCAGACCCCTCGACCAAGATTAGTGGTAATTGCCTTGCAACATTGGCTGTCACATGACTCACTAACCTCTGCCCTCGCAGTCAACATCAGCATCCCTCGTTCTGCCGTCGATAATGTTCTCAAAAACCCGAAGCTCCTCGCAAACATCCTTTCCTCCGTCAATAGTCGCACTCTCCTGCACTGCTCTGGCGTCAACAAAATTTGGTTGAAAACAATTTCAAACTCACGCCGTGCCCGACGCAGCCTCTGGATGCAACTGCCAACTCAACCAGGTCGATTTCCAAGACCATACCTCAACCCATTCTTCACTTACTTTTATCCAAATCTTGCCATCAATGCTTGGGTCAAGCGTGAGTATTCGGACGCCACGGACTATGTGATCAGGTTCGCGTGTAAGAGCACGCTGCGGACGCTGAAGCAAGGCTCTTGGAGAGACATGCTGGTATTCTTCCCAACGGAGCGGGCGGCAGGAGAACTGATCATCCAAGTCGAGGAAGATGACACACCGAGCGTTTATGACGTGTTCCCTATGACGATGGATTGGAGTCAGACGGTGACGTTGGGAGCTTTGGTGGACTTGGTTCTCGCAGGTTGAGAGAGAGAGGCGGCAGTCATCGTGGATCACACCGTGTCTACGGCACAGCTAGTACCCGAGGCTAGGATGAATGGCAGAGTTATCATTGTGTCCCCAGAGAAAAGGGGACACTCGTCGGAGGGAAGGCGCCGCCGTCAGTGCATGTAATTTTGGAGCTGCAGTCAATGCGTTGGATTTCAGATTTAGCCTCTAGCACAAGCATGCTCAAGGCACTCCGAGGCTTTGCGTGTATCGATGTGCAACCGAAGCATTTCTATCCAAGCCAAAGCTGTTCCATTTGCTCTGCTCTTTCTTTTCCATCACCTTTCCTTGATGGTCAGTGAGCGCCAACAATTCAGCACCTCAGCTCAACTCTCCATTCATCGCGCCGGCACACATTTGTTGTGAGCAAAGTACGGTCTACCCGCATGCCGGGAGGATCACCTTGTACTTGCGCCCACCATACGTCACGACATCAATAATCGCGTCGATGATCTGTCCAAAAGTCGGCGCAGTATCAAACACGCCCATGTTGATATGCCCATATGGTGGGAGTACAACGCGCCAATACTTCTGCTTCTCAGCACTCCTCATTACCAACATCTTTTGCCAGCTCGCTTCCAATGCATAGAACAATGATACCTTCCCACGCGCTGGAGCGTACAGTATGACTTGAATCATTTTCTGTGGGTCGTAGTGGTAGAACAAATCGAGTTCGGCACGAATTTTCTCGATCAAAGGATCTAGAAAGTTCGGTTGGTCGATTTCTCGAAGGTCCGGGAAGAACTGGTCGGAGCAACCCAGGAACCAGAGGCGGCGTTGGAGATGAGGCGACAGAGTGATCAGATTATTGAAGTAGCGGCATACTCGTTGGGCGAGGAGGAGTGACTTCATGTCGAGATGTGCTAGGATGCGCGTCCCCAGAAAACCTGATGTGCGGGCTGGTAGCGTGGTGTTGCGAGGGAAGATCTGGTAGAGAAAATGTCAGCCATTTGTATAGCGCACTATGTAGCTCAATAGTTTAGAAGTCCGAGGGTCTAGTTGTACTTGCCTCGAGAATGGGGTCAATGTGGAGGCGCACATTCAGCCGCTGTCGAAGGTACTCTCTGTACTTGCTGTAGGGATACATGTAGGCCACTGGCAGCGACCACTGTATTGCGGGGAGATATAGCCTTCTAGGGTCAGAGCTCAAAATCGGGGCCGTGTGCGTGGTGCCTCTCCTGGACGGCGACTTCAAGCTGGACGATGGCGATGGACGCGGCGCTGCCATTGATGCGTCTGTGTTCTGCGAAGGGAGCCATGCGCCAGCATTGCTGAAGATCGAAGGTCTGTTCGATGCGACGAAAGTCTTCCTGCTGGCATCCGTTGTGAATGGGTCGGGCAGATTGTGCTTCACGATAGGAAGTCTGCTTAATATCAGCCTTCATGTTCTCGAAATGTCGCCTGGGAACAATTTACCCCTTTCCTGGGCGGCGGTCGCCCATATCCAGGCTTTTCGGCGAAGAGAATTTAAAACACCACTGTAGTTCAAGGTGGGTGCCAAGTTAGAAGCTCGAAATTGATGCGGCGGTTGGAATCTTGTTTGGACGCACTCGAGCGCTGCCGTTGAACGTGACTTCGAGGCGCGCATGGACCCCTGCTAAATTTTATGGAGCGTGTGATGCACTGTCACGCTGACCGAGTTCATTCAAAGGAATTTCCTTCGGACACTTAATGTTTCGAGATACCTCTTCAACTGTCGTGGTCTATCCATCTGGAACGCGTACCTCTTCAACTGTCGTGGTCTATCCATCTGGAACGCGCATTCTAAGCTTGATTCCTGGCCCCAGTTCAGGCGACGGCCCTGCACCTCACCTCAAATGCAACTTCAGGAAACGTGATTACGGGTCGCCAGGCTTCAGAAGGCCATGCTCGTAGTAGTTACTTGGCGCATTGAGCTGAAGATCCCATACTGGTTTACAGCTGGACTAGAGCCGCTCAAGTCTCTTGGGCATACCTCATCAGGGTCTCGACAGCATGTGCATTTTCCTTCGCCGGTCTCGCCCAGTCGCACTTCAGCAAAGCCTCATCTGCCGTGATGACAAACAGCGCCTCTGCCACAGCTATCCTGACATGGGGATAAGGGTTGGTCCTCAGCATGCTCAAAAGCTTCTTCATCGTCTCCATACGTATCGCCGGCACTTCAGTGAGCCCAGTGTACACATGAACAGCTGCCAGAATCTTCGGAATCTCGTTCGACTTGTGGTGCGACTTCTGCACAACGGAGAGTAAGTTCCGCCACTTGAACGTTGAGGACGAGCTGAGACGTTGTGGGAGCTGCATGTCTAGAAGAAAGGCCAGAAACGCGAGTGCAGGTTGCATCGTTGTGGATGTAGAAAGCTGTTCTTTCACAACTGTTATGAATGTCGAGAAGAAGCTTTCCAGTACCATATCATCTGCTGCTTGCAGTCCGCTAGCTAGCACCTGACGTGAAGCTTGGAGTAGAGGCTCAGCACTCGAGCCCGCACAGGAGATGCACCCCTGCATCAATGCCTGCTGAACATATTCTGCGGGGTCGGGTCGCCAAAGTGGCGCGAGCACAAGGCGAAAGTAAGTTGTTGATGATACGCTGGCCACATCTGTAACAGGTACTTGCTTTATAAGGTGCTGACTGTAGCATTGTGCTGCTTGCAGCCGGACTCGATCAAGCTTTTCCAGAGACAATCGATAGATGTCTGCTTCCAGAGTTTGAATTGCCTGCTCGTGCGAGCTGAAAGCCGGAGTAATGAAGACCTGAGAAGTGCAGGCAATGCACTGAAGTCTTACCAAGGAGCCAATGTCGCCACGCTCGTCGATAGTGTAGTCATTCAAGCCTCGATGCATTGCGGCACACAGCATCTCAGCAATAGGTGGGTCAATCACATCTGTGTCTTGCACGCTTTGTACCACCAGATTCAGTGCTTGAGCGCCCATAATGCGCCAGTCCACGTTGATGGAGTCCAGTAGCGCACATAAAGTCGTGGTTGCGACCACTGCCTCATTGTCCACAAGTCCATCAGGGGCGTAAGACGATGCCAAAGCGCCAAGCGCCATGGCTCGGCCAGCATTGTGCAGGGTGCTTTTCATCGCATCTTTCGCAACAGGCTGGGCTAAAGCTTCAGCTTCTATGCAACCAAGAGGTGCTTGCACTGCTCGCTTGAACTTGAGCATTGCACGAACGAGATCGGGTATGACAACCAGATTGTGACGGTTGAGAAGACGGTCGACTGTCTCGTCTATACCGTCAATAAGTGCTTTGTCACACATTGAGCTGCGATCTGCATCAATCTCGAGTGTGTGACAGAAGGCTGCCAAGTATCGCGCAAGTGCTGCGGGATATTCAGATCGCAATACGCGCGGCGAGAAATCTTTAGCAGCTGCTTGGAGGGCTTCGAATGCAGTTCGAAGTGATCTCATGTGTCTCGTGACTGAAGGTATGTGGGCCTCTGTGACTTGCGCACCAACGAGAGCTAGACCATGAAGTCGTTCTACCTCTTGAGCTGGACATGCCTCAATCAGCTTGAGGACATCTTGCAGTACGTCAGTCGAAATTGATCCCGGTGTGTTGAGAGCAAGCCTCGTGACCGAAGACGCAGTGGCCTCGCGTGAGGGTACATCGGCAGAACCTAGGCCACGCCAGCCCAGAAGTCCATCGAGGACAGCTTGCCAGTAGCGTGGATGAAGGGCGGCAGCGTTGTTGGCTACATCGATCATGCCACGACTTCTTAGACTCACGGCCTGATAGTCGACGATCTGCACAAGAGAGATTCCTTCAGTGACCTTGTTCGGATGCCTGCCAACCACTTCTTGTAGTGCAGCTGAAGACCCTCTTCGAATGTTGCCGGCCGGGTCGAGGCACGCGGATAAGATGAGCTGAGTTGCCAGAGTTTGTATAATGGAGTCCTCTTCCGCCATTCGATTGCTCTTGAACAAGCTGTTTGCAGAAACTGACAACAGCTCTTCAGTGGTGTATCTTCGGGCCAGCGACCAGATGCCGAAATTCGCAGCGTCACGGATGTTGGTGCCCAGCATAGTACCTGTACTTGTACGCTGTTGAAACTGTAAGGCTGAGATCAGTGCGTCGAGAATGTCGGGGAGCTGCTCTGGTGAAGCAGACCGCTTGAACAAGGTGTGCGCCAGAGCCAAGGTTAGTCCATGCCATCTTAACGGATTGGCAGTCGCGAAGTCTATGCCACTCAATGACCTATGAAGGTCCTCCTTGAACGAATCCAAGACGGCTTGGATGACTTCGTGCCCCATATCACGATCTAGCTCAAGTACAAGTAGACTGATAGCTTTGGCGGCGGCATATCGGACCGGCGTGTCTTTGTCTGCCAACGATCGCAAGAGGTAGTCGATGACGTTTTCGAGTACATCTGTGGATTGGAGGAAGTTGAGCAAATGCCCATTTGTGCCAGCTGAGCGTAGCGACAAGACAGCGATGTTGCGCAAAGTCTTGATAGCAATCTTCTTTGCCACAGCATTTGAGCCGAGGATACCATTCGCCTCGTCCTGGAAAGCTTCCTCACAGCATTGATATATGGCCGGCACCAGATGACTGAGTTCTGCAGCTGTAGCGATGCCAGCAAGCAGCTTCAAAGCACCTAAGACTTCGTATGTGTCAGTCGTGCTGGCGCTAGCCCTGGACAATTGTTGCAGCTTTGCATCTAGCAAGGCATTTCCGAGCCGTGCACCGAGAATATCAGGTCGCACAGAAAGCCTCACGAGCATCGCAGCAGCCGCATCCTGCGCTTTTGTGGGAGACGTGAGATAAATCAGTCCAACTCGTAGAACTCTTTTCGCTAGCCGTGGCAATTGATGAAGCTGTAGATAGGTTGTCGAATCTGCTGGAGGTTCTGTCGCAGAGATAGAGCTCAAGTCGAACGGAGCAAGAAGAAGGTGAGACAACCACAGCAGCAGCACGTATGGAACTTGCCAAGCGTTTGCTTCCTCGCTCGTTGCAGATACAGTCTGCTCGAGCTTCTCCAGGATTCGCTCGAGGTATTTCGGTTCATTGTTCAAAAATCCCACGATGATCTTGTAACCGCGAACTTTACAGAGCGTATAGAGCAGAGTACAGATAGCAGATTGGAAGTCATGATGCGCGGAATCTTGCACAGCGCCGTAACGAAGGTACTCCAGGTAGGCATCCACTAACGGTGGCAATGTGGTCTTCAGCTTCGCATCGAGAATTTGTGGTTCGCCTTGAAATGGCTCAATCTACACCAAGCCATAAGCGGGACTCATTTGTTGGCTTCCAGAGGGCATACAAGTTGAACAAGCCGATTCAGGTCCCGTCTCTTGACATATTTGTGTGCTCTTCTTCTGGCAGATGGGGCCCTGGAATCGTGCCATAACACTTTTGGTAAGTCGGATTCAAGGTCTGCGAGTAGTCCAGCCGATGCCTTGATGAGCTTGAGATCATCGTCGTCTTCAGCGCCGTCCATGATGGCAATGTACAGGAGATGGACGGAGTCAAAGGTCTTGGCGTGGAGGTGCGTGGGAGAAGCAGGAGTACATCCATTAGCGCCCGAAGTTCCGAAACGGGAGCGACGCGTGCCACCATCCACTTTACGCGTCGCCGAGTCTGTTCTCCAGACACGCGATTAGGGAACTCCGAAAAAATGGCGCAAGACTATAGCGAGTACCTCGCAGCCAACGTGCTCAATGAGCAACAGTTGGTGAGCTATCGCAATCTGAGCCGGGCATTGAAAGTGCATAGCAATCTGGCCAAGCAGTATGAAATCAAAACAAGGTGTTTGAAATGGAGAAGGAGCTAATGTCGCCCAGGATGCTGTATGAGTTCCACCGCAAGCAGAACACGAAGAAACCGGGCAGTGTATACGCAACATACCTCGTCACGGGTACGAAACAATCGAGCACTCAGACGAACGGGACGCAGAGCCAAAATGATGGGGAAGACACTGTTATGCAAAGCAGTCCGCCGCTACCCAGTAGCTCCTTTCAGAGACCAGACGAGGATGAACGGGACTCGACACCAGTCAAGACTGTCATGATCGTGAAGGAGGAGAACTTGGAACAGGCAAAAGCACAATTCGATGCAATCACAGGGATACACATCTACAGTCTACAGGCCAACGGCTTAAGCGATGTACAGACATTAACCGAATGCACTCGGAAGGTCCTGGCGGACTATGCATCGGAGGATCCTCTAAATGACTGGAAACAATATGGCGTGATACAGAACCCGAACGTGAAGAGGAGAGAAAGACGAAATGGACCCCCTCAAGTCGCACCTGCCGCAGCGAAGAAGTCCGAGCCTATGAAAGCAGCTGCGCCTCCGACTTTGACCAAACAAGCCTCGACGGCCTCGAATGTATCTGCGAAAACTGCAACGCAGCCCTCGAAGACAACGACGAGCAAGACCACAGCGGCGAAGAAAGATACGTCAAATATCTTCAAATCCTTTGCGAAAGGAGCGGCCTCTGGCAATGCGGAGAAGTCGGACTCCCAGCAAAGCTCAAAAGCAGCCACATCTGCTCCAGCTGAAGACGTAGATATGACAGGGTTCTCAGACGATGACGACGACGGTGGTGGAAGTGGTCTGGCCGAGGAGCCGGAAGCGAAACAACCAAGTGGGCCAACCAAGAAAGATCGCAAAGCGGATCTCGAGGCAATGATGGACATGGATGACGAACCGATGGAAGACGCCGCGCCCACGCCAGATGCTGAAAAAGATGAAGAGGAAGAAGCGCATGATGAGGGCGCCATTGACAAGCCTGCAGCCAAAGAAGAGCCGAAGGAGACGGTGACTGTAGAGAATGGCAGGAGAAGAGGCCGGCGTAGAGTTATGAAGAAGAAGACTGTCAAGGATGAAGAAGGGTATCTTGGTATGTTGCATCTTGCTTTCATTTTGAAAGCTACGCTAACGCCTTCTAGTCACTCGAGAAGAGGCAGCATGGGAATCGTTCTCGGAGGAAGAGCCTGCACCGAAGAAGCCAAAGGCTTTTACGCCAGCTCCCTCGACAAATAAGCCCATCGCAAAGAAGGGTGGCAAGCCAGGACAGGGGAACATCATGTCTTTCTTTGCAAAGAAGTAGAGGAGTGTGATGGTTTGACCAATGCCTGGGGATATCGCTCGCAAGCTGGCTATTCATAGTCATTCTCCAGTATCATGCTCCCTCACGATGGATCGCTATGAAGGCGCCAGCACTGGTGAGCTCAACCCTCGTTCGACACTTTTTTCAAGCTCATTGCGCACACCAAAAGCATTCTATCTCCACTTGCTGTGACCGGAATCTCAAGATTTTTCCATGGACGATGAAGGATGCTCAGAAGAAGTCAAATAACCTCGGGATGTTTCAGCGTTAGAACTCTGTTCCGAAGAGATGTGCTTTCTTCCTCCCAATTGCGGCAAATTCGAAACGCTGTTGCTAGGTTTCACTTCGCTCCGAAACTCGTAGGAGTTAATGTTTTACGATAGCGCAGAGACTTGGCTCGCAGACCTACTTTTGGTGGCCTGCAGCATCTAGAGACATCTTACCCAATTCTCTAATGTCTTTCCAACACATTTGCTCATTTTGCTGCACTTGGTTCAGTGGTTGCGGCGCAGGGTGCGTTGTGTTGGGTTGGGTTTTGAATGCACGCACGGATCTTCGGAAAAAGTGGGTCAAGCTAAGTGAAGCTTTTTGCAACGGCCTGAGGCACCACAAACAGGCTGAGTTCCATATCAAGACTTGGAAGAAGTTCAGGAGAAGTGCTCCGAGTTGAACGAGGTATATACACTTCTAAATCTTCGAAATCGGTTTCCTGTGCAGTATGCCCGCACCGGCCTATCAGACACACGTCAGCAGAGGACAATCTACGATCGCCTGTGCATGACTGTAGCAGCCGCCTGTGCATACAGTCAGCATTTTTTATAGGATTACCGAAGCGGCTTGAAAGTCTATTGGAAAAACTCACCTGGTGGTTAGGGAAGACGAGCAGATCAGCAATGACCACATTCTCTGGTCTCCCGGCGGAGAATACGATTGTCTCCGCAATATCATCTGGTGTCAAAGGCGTCACGCCCTTGTACACTGCATCAGCCTTTTCCTTGTCACCATAGAATCGCACAACCGAGAACTCCGTCTCCACCTGACCAGGATCAATCTCGATAACTCTTATCCTCGTCGCAATCAATTCTTTCCGCATAGCGTCTGTGAAAGATCGTACAGCAGCTTTTGTAGCGCAGTAGATGCTTCCTCCTGGATATGGTTCACGACCAGCGATTGATCCAATGTTGATGATATCTCCTGCTCCCGACTCTCCCTTCTTCTTCATGACCTTGAGGACTTCTTGCGTCATGTTGATCAGGCCCGTCACGTTTGTCGCAAATTGCACGTTGATGTCTTCGTCCTTGATATCGCCTGCTTTGTCCACGCCCTTCACGAGGCCGGCGTTGTTGACCAGGACGTCGATGTCCTGATATTCTTGTGGAAGGTTTGGGATGAATTGTTTCACTTCCTCTGGCTTGCTGACGTCTAATTGGACGGGCAGCACTTTGACGCCATCTCCTACTTCCTTGATGATATCAGCGGCCAATTGCTTCAGTGCATCGACCCGGCGAGCTGTCAGGACGATCTTGAGGTTCTTCGGCGACGTGCGAGCGAACTCTTGCGCAGTGGCTTTCCCAATGCCAGAAGAAGCTCCCGTGATGACGATCGTCTTGCCTTCAAGGCGTTTTCCCATAGCAGTAGCCATATTTCGCGTCGTAGCTCGAGTGAGGATGGAAGATGCGGGTTGTGCTTTCGCGAAGCTGTGCAGTGTGCGGAGGAAGTGTTTGGGCTGGAAAAGACTCATAAAGAGAGGTGAGCTGGCTTATCTTGACAAGTTTTCTCTAACTAGCAGGATGACTGAGATTTGCTACGTCGGGAGATAGATGCGCCTGAATTCGATAGCCCCCAATGCTTGCGCCATGGGGGTCTTGGTTGGTGAAGAGGAGCTCGAGCGGGGCTGCTGCCGAGGACGGCGTCAATGGCGTGCTGTTTCCGACAACTTCGGAAAAGACTCCAGCGGAATCTTCATGCATCTTGGATATCAAGCGGATATTCCGTCCCTCGCCCCGACGCGAGTCCACAATGCTCGTGAATCGAAGGATCGCATGTGTGGCTCGTCGACACAAAGTAGCTCGACAAGGCTGACAAAATATGTCCCCGGAAACATGGAAAGCATGAAGCAGACATCGTTCAGCGAGCACTCTTCGTAGCAAGATTGACGACGATCGAAAATCTGTGAGGCGTTACCATGAGGATTCATCCTATTGGGCATTGGTCTGCATGGCCGAGAAGACAGCAGACACGATGCAATACGCGTCCTCGCGGAGGAGCATCTGAAGTACATTACAGTGCTACGGCATCTACCTCCAAGCAAGTAAGTCTGCGCGCTACTCCGAGCAGCATCTATAATTAATTATACTGTCCATGGCGGACAGACTGAAGCTAGTGCCGGCCTTTTCTCAACACCGATGGGGTGCTGATGATTGCCTTTGACGCAAAGGGGACTAAGCCCGGAATGGCACCGCCATCGAAGTAATGTTGTGAGCAAAGAGCAATACAAGAATGCCATCGCTGCAGGTTGGGTGGGAGAGAGCGAATTGGGGACTGACGTGCGGAGACAGGGTCTCACAGCATGTCTACGTCTCTGGCATCAGTCGGTACACGCGCTACATTTGGAGGACGTACGTGACTTACTCTTCTTGCGAGTGGAACGCTTTCTCGGCTGATCGGCTTCTGATGGAATCTCGAGCACTCCATGAAACTGCCCATCATGTACATCGCCGTTCGTGAGAAGAGCCGTAGAGTTACTGTTGAGGAGCTGGCTAAAGTCCATGGCGTTAAATTGCTCACTCGAAGGGTGGCTCTCGACACCGGCTGGAACTTGGACGTGATCGTTTGATGGTGTCTGCCCCAGTTGAGCATTCACCTGTTGCGCAGCTTCGGCTAGCATGTTGAGATCGCCGACAGTTGTGTTGAGCATCCATGCCTGCTCTTGCTGAGTGTTCTGGGTAACGAACCTGACAGCTGGAGCATTCAAGGTAAGATCCGATGACATTTCGCCCATCTGCTCAACGCCAGAGAGCATCGGCTGGCTGGTGAACACGTCTTCGACTTGAGTCTGCTGAAGTCCGGAGTCCAAGGCGATTTGCTGGTCAAGAGCTGGCTGCAGCGTGGCATGATCGGCAGACTCTGGCAAATCGGGAGTGTCTGCCGGACGTTCGCCGTCGGCAGTGGTATGTCTGCACCTCTGATGTCTGGCTTTACAATCTGCGCATGGCTTCTGTCCGCGGTCGTGCCTGGTCTGTTTCTTTGCCTTCTTTGCAGTGATTGGTGTGACCGGAACACGAGCCACTTGCTCCGCTGATGGCGACGGGGCAGGCTGCTGCTCAGACACCTTCGCCGAAGCATAACTACTGCTGGGTCTGAATGCTCTCATTTGGTTGACAGGGCGATTCCCGCCCTCCAAGCGACTGCTAGACGGTGGAAGAGGGACGCTGTGCAGAAACAAAGCCAGGACGTCGCCGCGCGTATGGTGCTGGAGTAGCTGAGTAAACTCGTTCACTAAGCTCCTACGAATCTGCGCAAGCAATGCTGCAGCGTGTCAGTAATTGGTACGGCAAATCTGTTATGCAGCTGCACTCACATGGGTGAACGTGTTTGATGTCTAGGACCGCCAATGGTAGCTTGACCATCAGTCTGTCGTCCTTCGCTTCGCCTTCGTGCTTGCGTTTGCGGTCAGCGCCAGCTGCTGGTGGAGGAGAGGCCTGGGCATCATTTCTCATGGGTCTCAGTGGCAGCGGGTTTACTGGGCAGTAATGCGCGATGTGTCCATAGATGCCGCACTGAGTGCATTGTTGGAGCGGGATCTCGCAAGGTCGCGGGAGATGCCAGCGATCGCAGTTGGAACATATCATCCAGTACTGTGCAACGTCAGGAAGTCCTCACGTTCCGAAGAGCAGATGCGCTTCCTACCAACGGCCCGATCTGACCATTCGCGTCCCGCACACCCAAAGGACAGAAGTTCGTGGTGTGTCCCCATTGTTTGCAGGTGTGACAGAACTCAAGCGTCTTCTGGCACGGCGTCGGATCGACGCCCAGGTGACAGCAACCGCAATTCTTGCAGAGGTCGGTCATGGTGGCGTGGCGACGCGCCTTTGCGCGGAGAGCGGAGAAAGTCGAGACGACGGACAAACGCCGTTGTTAGGCGGAGTCGCAAAGGAAAAGCTCCACTGTGAGGAGATTGTTGGTCAAAAGTGAAGACGACGCTGAATGTGCAGGCAGTTGAGTGAACGACAGATTGGGGAGGCAGGCGCGTGCCAGAAATGATGGTAAGGAAAGAGCGTTCTGACTTCACTTCGTGCATTGCACAAGCGCGTTCTAATATTCCTACCTTCTTGACTTCACCGAGTTCCTTCGAGGGCTTCAATCGTCGAATATTCAAAAAGAACTTGCAGCCTTCGCAAGGTACGTTTGAATTTTGATCAAGCACCGGACGCCACCATTTGTGCAGAGCTGCGTTCACTGCTGCGGACAAGCGACACGCTGCTGTGACATCGCTGCGTGCGGCACACACATATTGCGCTCCAATAGCTGCTTCATGTCCAATGCGGCTTCTTGTTGCATATCGTCGTGATCGTACGTCTGGACCAAGATGGTAGCAGTGGCAGGTCGGTCCGTGTTCTCGCACGCATGGAGACCGTCACCTTAGAACCGTGCATGTCCGTAGCATACGCCCGGTCTCGTATCTGCTTCACCGCTGTTGTTCTGCTAGAGGATTGGCATGTATTTGGACACTTTGTATCCTGATCGCTTCCTGCGGCCTGCTCTTCTTGTCCACCGGCACTTCTTCCATTTTATCGAGTACGTCCCAGCCCTCCAGAACCCTCCCGAACACAGTATTCTTGCCGTCTAGATGTGAAGCTGCGGCGAGAGTGATGAAGAATTGGCTACCATTGGTGGCCGGTCCTTTGTTGGCCATGGAGAGCATTCCTCTCTGGTGGTGCCGTAGACTGGGCTTGATTTCGTCTTCAAAGTTCTCGCCCCAGATCGATGTCGATTCCTTGGTGCTTCCCTTGGCGGGAGATCCACCTTGGATCATGAAATCTTTAATCAATCTGTGAAACGGCGATCCATCGTAAGCACCGCTGGCGCAAAGAGCTAGAAAGTTGTATGTCGTCTTCTCACAAGCCTGGCAAAAGAGTTCGACCTTGATATTGCCGTGCGTCGTGAACAGTGTGACCGACATGTTGGCTCTATGACCAAGAATCTGCAATGCGAGCTCGTCACACCTCGGCGTAGCCTGTTCAGACCTGCCAAGGAGGGCCGTAGAGCATCAGCTGGATCGGTCCAGAACAATGGATGACAGCAGAGTCAGCCGGGGAATGGATGTGGGGGATCGCGACAGAAGAGAGTCGGTGGCCAGCCAGCTGAAAAGTACAACGACCTGACGTGTTGTCGTGCCAGCGGCAGACGAGTCGGCGAATGGGGAGGGATCAGGGTAGATCAGCTCTGGCGGCACGAGCGAACGGGTCAGCTAGCGGCCCATGTTTGGTGAGGTCGACACCAGCGATCCCGACACCACTACGCCGCTGCCGCTGTTGTGCAACAGAGCGATTACCAGGCATTTCTTCGAGCGTAGAACCGCCACCGTTACTCTTGGAGTCGCCCTTCACCGCGTTGCAGGACCCGCCCGCTACCCGAACACCACGCAGCCTTGCGCCTCCCTGATCGCTACTCTGCCTGGCATATGCATGTCAAACCCGCGCGCCGGACTACAAACTAGGAGCGACCCGCACGAGCTCAAGCGACGCATGCTCGCGTTGTCCCATCTGCAAATTCACAGTATCTCACGCCCACGATCTCGCGGCACTTTCACGGGCTCGCCGTTGGACTGGTCGAGCAGCGACGACATTGGCATATCACAGAGGTGGGGAGAGGGAAGCGCAGAGCGAAGGGAATATTTGCAAACCACAGGCGGCCAAGTTGCCGCATGGCGTAAACCATATGCGGTCAAGACGAACACGCAGTTCTCCTCGCGCCTCTCGTGAGCAATGGCCGCATTCGTGAGGGTTTCTGGGCCGCCCAACAGCAACTTCTTGGTGGGGTATCCAGGCATATCTGCGACTTTGGTAGGTGAATGTGCTGTGCGCTCCATGGCATACCAGAAAGTGCTGACATTCAGCTGCAGCCTCGTATAGAAGGCCGCGTGGAGATTCGACCTGGTGTCGGAGTCAGCGCTCCAGTTCAGGTGTCGCTGGTGACTGTGTCGCTACAGCGGCGCGAATCGATCCAGCCAAATGCGGACTCCTTCGTGCGGAACCTCAATTCTTCGAACCGGAAAGAGATCACAGACATCGTGGGGAAAGAGATGCTACTGTTCAGATGTCCGCCAGGTAAAGAGTCAGAGTCGATACTTTGCATGGATCTACCTTTTGTGATATTCATACCATACGGACGAGGAGGAGAGGAGATCGCGCGGCGCGTACCTCCAGCGAGTCTACAACTGGACAAGAGAACAGCTGAAACGTACTACGAGATCGTGGTCACTGTGCAGCAAGGGCATCAAGAGCAAAGGAAGTACCCCTTCCCAGTCCCTATATCTCGTTACGACACATTGAGCACATTCGGCATGTACAACCGGCCAGAAAGCGCAGAGAAGGTCTCAGACCACCTTGTCACACTTGGAATCAGTCTCCCGCGATGGAGTTACGGGCCGCTGGATCCAGTTTCAGTGTACATCAAGCTGTCACCAAATCCTGACTGGACGAGTAAGGCGAAACGAGTCACGATACAGGACATCACGGTGGGCATCGACGAAGAGATCATTTACAATCCGGAAGGAGACGAGCCGGTCCGGAAGACGAAGACGTTGGCAAAGCACAAGCAGAGCGTAGGTGTCAAATTACCCGAAGCAGGCTACTTCACGAACTTAGGCCTCGTATTTCCTGCCAGAGAGCTGAGAGACAACGAGGGCGTGTTACCAAGAGGTCGGAAAGAGTTCCCGATGTATGCCGTGAGCGGTTTCACTACCACTGGAACGTTGTACAAGATTGAGTACTACCTCACAGTGAAGGTAAGGCTTGACTTCCTGTTCAAACCATTGATTTTGCTGATTTGCTTCATAGGCCAAGATGTCCTCGGCTCGAGACATCTTGCTCCGTCAACCGATAGTTGTATGTCCCTTCGACCACGCCGGCTGCAAGGAAGAAATGGAAGCGATCGAGCAGGCAGCGAAGGATGCAGCACACATCTCGCCTGACAACCCTATGCTGCCTGCAGCTTCCATCATCAAGGCAAATGATCCGGCAGGTCTTAGGGCTCTTGGTGTGACCATGGTCGGCACGCAGCGAAGACCATTGATCGAATGAGAGCCCTTCACGTGGATCGCACCAAAATGACTTGCATTGTTGTGCTCACCGCAGCCGCTCAACCACATCCACCCCGGCAAGCAGCTCTTGGCCAGCTGGCGGTTCTTCATTCGCCGTCGGTTGTAGAGTGGCACAGTGCGCCGGACTGAGAAGTGCCTGTCGAGGGCGCAATGGACAACGAATAAATGAATCAACGAAGACTCGTGTAATGAAGCGAGGCTGAAGCTTCGCGTCAATGAACTTGGAATGAGTTCTGTATACCCATTTGCTTTGACGAGGGCGCAAGTTTCTGGCGAGCATACTCGGGTAGGCTGGAACCTACCCGGGAGGGAGACGGTCAAAGCTGCACCGCAGGGAAACAGTAGACCACAACATGCGTCTGCACATATGGCTGGGAGCCTTGTGGATGATAAGAGAAGCATGGCGCTGGGGAGCATGAAAGACTGTACTTGTAGGGAAGGTACATATTTCCGAGATTGAAGCGTCCAAGCGTTTTATCTTTGTGACTATGCTTGGTGCAGATCAATCGACCGCGTGCGCCGAGATTCTACGCGGCATTGAACGCTGGTTGTTGCAACTCGATTGACTAGTTGTTACATCGGCCTTAAGCGGCGATAACCTCATGCAGGGCGTTTTCGCAGCCGAGTGGTCCAGCTTACCACTTTCACAATCGCTTTCACGTTCACTGCTCCTCATTTCGTTCTCGCCCGGAAAGGGCACCATCGGTCACAATGGCCATCTACATCGCCACACAGGCGCTTTTTGATGGCATCGACTCGGTGCCATACCTCTGGCCGTTACTCAAGACAGCTCCGTGGCTGTTCGTGCTATGGCTGCTCAAAACCTTCTTTCAGGGCGCAAAGAACACGAGCGAGAGAAATATGCACGGCAAGGTCATTCTTGTGACGGTACGACCTTGCTCTCACACTCGGCGCGAAACTTGCTAAACAGAAATCGCAACATAGGGCGGCACGTCTGGCGTTGGAGAAGCTACGGTACGATCACTAGCAACACGAGGAGCACAAATTGTCCTCTTGACGCAGCACTCGTTGTCCGACCCCTTTATTGTCGACTTTATTCAGGACCTGCGCGAAGATACCGATAATCAGCTCATCACCGCCGAACAAGTCGACTTGTCCTCGCTCCACAGCATTCGAGCATTTGCGACGAAATGGATTGACAATGCCCCGCCGAGACGACTAGACATGATTATGCTGTTCGCCAACACGATCACACCAGGAAAGAGCAACATTCAGAGCACAAACGAGGGCGTCGAAGTCAACTGGCAGATCAACTATCTGGGCAACTTCCATTTGTTAAGCATATTGAGTCCAGCATTGAGAGCACAGCCTCCGGACAGAGATGTGAGAGTGATCTTTGGAACATGCAATTCATACCTGGGTGGAGACTTGTTGCATATAACGCAAGGTGGTGAATCCAAGAGCAAGGACAGCAAGAAGAAAGCAGACAAGACGACGTCACCGCCTACCAAGTTCAGCCCCGGTAATGCGTACGCTACGAGCAAGCTCGCTCTGACGGCGTTTGCTCTGGCGTTCCAGAAGCACTTGTCTGCATACAAGCGACCGGATGGAGCTCCGAATAATGCCAAAGTTATTCTGGCAGATCCTGGGTTCTGTAGGACACCTGGAATGAGGCGGTGGATGACGCAGGGCTCTCTCTTTGGACTGTTCCTCTACCTGGCCACTTATCCGCTCTGGCTATTGATCCTCAAATCGCCCGATGCTGGTGCACAGAGCTTTCTCTATGCGAGCATGGAAGAGAAGTTTGCACGAAGTGAAGGCGGGATACTACTCAAAGAGGTCAAGGAGAGGACATTCTTGAGGAAAGATGTGGAGGATGAGGATATGCAGAAGAAGTTGTGGCAGTACAGTGAGCAGATGGTGGAAGAGGCGGAGAAGAGAGGGGCAGAGCACCGCGCGAAGGTCAAGCGGGAAGAGCAGGACGCGAAGGACGAAGAGGAGGCGGTCAAGCAGATGAACGAGTATAAAGAGAAGGTCGGGAAGAAGGACACTAAGAAAGAAGGCAGTCGGAGAAGCAAGAAGGCGGGATGAAAAGATCAAGGGAGTCAAACCAGACTATTTTGATATACGCGCTCGAGAGATGCAGATCCAACTGGCAAACAGAGATGCCGCCGATGCACGTCGCATCAGCCTTCGACTCTGATCAACCGCTCGGCGCAATTCCATCCTCTGCCGTTCAGGAAACCTAAGGCGGTGGTATCAAGAGCCTTGGACATCCTTCGCCCCCTCTGGCAACATCGGGTGCTGTGGAAAACATCTGACTCGAGCTTTGAGACATTCACAAAATGCCAGGGCGGCAACGGTTTACAGAAGTACGAAGCAGCGCATAGAGCTGAGATGCGAAAATAGTTCGTAGAATCGCCGCAAAGCGTTCGCGCACTCCTTCCTTCATTATTCCTTTACATCATGTTCCACCAACTACATCAGTGCCACGCTCTTAGGCAGTCCGGCCACCGACGGCAGTACTCTGTCTTCTCCAACCTATGTCCCCAAGCTGTGTCCTCGAGCCGAAATGCCAACCACTGCCGCACCTCTTCTCCAATACCCAGTCTTCACTTGACCAAGCTCTTGATGAAAAGTAACCTGTCAGACGACCGACAGTACCCACCTACGAGAGCCGGCCGAAGCCAGACGCTCAAGCAGGGCGAGATCATTGCCATCGACGGAAGCCGACACATTGGCTTCACTCTTGGGCGCCGCGGTTCGACTCATCAGCCAGGTTGGAGTCTGTGGCTTCTGTGAGAAGTACAGTTGTGGATGTTTACTATAGAAATGATTCTATGAAGTAAACTGCATCAGTTGTTAGTAAATGATTCGGAGTGTAGGGGTGAGTTGGGGGTAGACTTGCATCGCTGATCAGAACAAAGAGGAGGGCGAGGGAGAAGCTGCATATATACTTGAGAAATTTCGAGCGGGCGCTAGCGGGCGGGAAGGTCCGTCGGCGAGCGGTAAGCGGCTTGCGCCCGAGGTTCGGCCTGGCGACGACATCGATTTTGCGGCGCATCGTGAATGATTCTCGCCGAGCAAGAACCGCATTTCAGGTCATCGCAACTCCGGCAGAACTGCGAGGAGGTGGGATTATTTGGGAGTATTACCCGCTTCCGCCACGTCCTACTGATACGAGAAGTTTGCAGCCGCCAAATAATGAGGACAAGCATGCTCAACATCCGTGAAGGACGATTCCCGGAATCTGATGCATTTGTCGTTTGAAGCAAAGTCAAACTCATTGTTATAAGTGTTTGTTGAAGCGCGAGGTGATAAAAGCATTTCCAAACTGGACTTCAGACATGGCTTCTTTTTCTTCTCTCCCAGCCGAGCTACGCATCGCCATCTGGCAATTCAGTATACCCGAACCACGGAATGTCGTTCTATCATGGAATGGCACAGAATTCAAGTCGAACGGCACACCACCAAACATGGCTCACGTCTGTCACGAAGCACGAGAAGAAATGTCAAAAGTGTACAATTTGACTTTTGCTTCACCCACCGGTTTACCGGCCAAGACCTGGTTCGACTTTGCTCGTGATGCCCTATTCATCACGGACGACGCGCTAGAGCGCATGCCAGCAGAAACATTGTCACGTGTACAGAAGCTTAAACACTTTCGCTACACCGCTGCGATGGCCATCAAATGTTCGTCCTGACGCGTTGTCCAAATCGTGGCCAAAAGAAAATTTCTGACTGGCGGCTGCTTACCATGGATTCCCATATTCTAGGTCATTTGGGGATTGAGAGTCTACCCGTGCCATCTTCTCGAGAGCGGATAGGTGAACAATTTGAGGACGCTTTTCACATTTGGTGAAGACGCGGTTGAGGCCTCTCGTGTTTGACGCAGTGAATTTTTGGGAAACACGACCCGCTTCTCGATGCTCTCCAACTATATAGATTACAATTTCCCCTGCTGGATCCTGCTTCTTATTTACTCCATTCGCATACTGATATCAGAGGCCCACATTGCATACCAGCTGCACGCACGGAGTATTCAGACCACACAAGACTATACCGATCAATACACAAGACCATTATACCGAATATCACGCAGTACCCCTTCACAATGGACTGCTTCCAAGAAACGACATTCGACACCTGCCACTGCGGTGCCGCCTTGTGCGAAGACCACCTTCTGGCCCAGCTCAGAGAAGAGGAGAACCAGGCCCTGAAGGAAAAGTTGCGTGAGCTCGCTGCTCAGCTCGATTCTCTCCGCTCGAATGCCATCCAAGGCACTCAAGATCAAGATGCTTCGGCATCGATAGACGCCACTGTTTCGGAAACACAGTCGCAGACCTGGGCGGGTTTCTGCGAAAGCGTCAACAAGGATGCCACCAAGACGGCAGATGCGACAGAGCAGCTCGAGAGCTCTGGTGCGGAGACAAAGCCTCAGGATGGTGCGACTCTCTGGGGCGAGTTGGACTTCCCAGCCAACGAAGTTGATTCTGACCCGGGTTACTTCTCGGGCGGTTCCCAGAGCGAAGAGACCGATGCCGACGCGATCTCTGCTGAGGCTAGCTCTAACGATGCCACTGAGGCTGGCCACGCCTCAGATTGGACGGAGGCATGGGGGCAGAGTGAAGAGCCCACTTCGACCACTGCTTGGGACGACATTGACGAAGAGATTTTCGTTCGCACAGTGCCAGACGATTAGAAGGCATTCTGGGAGCCCTCAGCTCACTCTCGCGTGGGTGCAGCAGTCCTCTCTGACGTTCTTGACGAAGCCCTGCTATCCTGCTCTCGGACCGTGTACAAGGCGTTCGACGAGTTCGACAGAGAAACGTGCTTTGAGAAGTGGGATTGCGCAGAGCACGTCGGTTGGGGCCGGTCAGAAATGCTGGACGGTCTTTGCAAGCGCACGCCATTCTGGAAATTGTTCGGCGGGAACCTGGAGGCAGGTAAACTGGCTCTCGATGCAGCTATCAGGATGCGCAACGCTGCTTGCCATCCTTGCAACCGCCGCAGAAATGAGGGAGATGCATTCACGGTCGAGTATGTTGATCACCTGCTCGCGATGGCACAGGATCTCCCGCGTATGCTTGGCAACAGCGAAGAGATGGCGGTCATGCAGGGCCTCAGAGACAAGCTGCAGACGGAGGCACAGAAGACGTGGACCGAGCTTCTGGCGTTGGACGCTCACCCCGTCAAGCCAACGATGGACAACGTCTCCAAGGCACTGTTTCGCACTTTCTGGGACTTCGGCTTCCCTCTGCTACCAAAGGAGGCAGACATCCCGCTCCTGGTCGCTGTGATAAGACAGGAAGCAGAAAATCGCCGGAAGAAGGACACTGCTGGTCCTCGCTGGTGAGCTTTGGGCACGCTTTGTGAAAGCTGAGTCTCAGATCGATTGATGACGGCCACGCCAGCGCTGCGACGGACAAGTTTATGCCGGAGGCGAGTGTTGGATGGAATCATCATCACGACGAATAGTCGAGGGCAGGGCAGTTTTAACGAGCCAGAGACGAGTGTCGGGTGAAGACATCACGGCGAATAGTTAAGGCGAGGATAAGGGGTATCCCGAGACAAGTTTCGCATAGCATTGCGATGAACAGTCGAGGGTAGGGGCGAGCCTGAGTGGCGGAATCGAAGTCAGGTTGACAGAGACATTGACATTCGGGACATACAACTCATTGTACTGTCAGAGCAGCTCTGGGTGCCGTAGACAGAGATTTTGATGGCGAATGACAATGGAGACGGGCATATGATAGCTACTTCCACAATGAACTGACATGAAATTATTCAATACATGACATCTCTCCGCAGAGTTTCCAACTTTCTTTCTGTCCCATTTCTCCACACTTTGTCTTTGTCCAATGGCTGTCAACAGAGCTGCTATGCATAACTGTAGTATGAACTTTGTAGACAAAGAAACAATGCTTTTGTGTTCTCGTTGCACTCTTTCGCATAAATACGGCGTTTCCCACGTCTCCGAACTTCAACAATTCAGCAAGCAATCATGATGGGCCAAGGCGATCATCAGCAAACTCAGAGCAAGATGGAGAATCCTGAGCATGAAATCGTACAGCTACGTGAGCAGGTCTCACAGCTGCAGGAAGAGAATGATTGGCTACGCAGCAACCATGTGAGACTGCAAGAGCAACTTGACTGGTCAACCCCAGAAGCTAACGAGAATGAAGCGGACTTCGAAGATGAAGATTGGCATCAACAACCCACTGCCAGGAGCAAATTCCTCGAATTCCTTACACGACTTATTACTGCTCCAGTGAGATACTGGCAGGCCAAACAGCAGGCGAAGCGAAAGGAGAATGACCTTTTAGAAGAGGTACAATACGACTATGACGGCTCCAGATGGGAATCATTGCAAGAGCAACTTGACTGGTCAACCCCAGAAGCTAACGAGAATGAAGCGGACTTCGAAGATGAAGATTTGCATCAACAACCCACTGTCAGGAGCAAATTCCTTGAATTCCTTACACGACTTATTACTGCTCCAGTGAGATACTGGCAGGCCAAAAGGCAGGTGAAGCGAAAGGAGAATGACCTCTTAGAAGAGGTACAATCCGGATGGGATGGGTGGGAGGCAGCTCCAGAGCCCGAGCCTGACCATCTGGTATGCGACAAGTGTATCAGTTGGGATGCCCTTCGCGAATAGAGGCAAAAGTATCCACAATGGGATCCGATAAGGTCTAGTCTGGACGAGTTCTGGAAAGGCCCTGCTCAGTACATCTACCTCAGCTGGGAAGACCAGTATACTGCTCTACACAAAGTGCATGCGCTAGCCAAACAAAGTTTCTGGTACGCTTATCACCACCATTGGCCCGAACAAGCGCGTGAACAATTCGGAGAGCATTGGGACCAAGTGCGTTTCGGCAGAGAGGAGATCGAGCGGGCTGGTCTGTTCTGGGCGGGCCGTCCTGACGAAACTCTCCAGATGTGCAAAGCAACGCGAGAAGAGATGATCGGAAGCATGTTTCAGGTCACATCACTGCGGAACGCAGTTTGTCACCCATCCCAAAGCCTGACCATGCATAACCTCAATAGCCTACTCTGCACCGCGGAGAACCTGGCTGAAATGCTCGAAGACAAACCTCGGGTTTGCGAGATCCAGAATCTGAGACGTGGTGTCATGGGCAAAGCCATGGAAGCGTATGAGATCATCGAGGCTCGAACAACGACACCTTTCTTGAAAGAACCGCCGAAGGAGGGAACCAATCTGCAGCTGAGGGCACGCAGGGCATTCGACGCAGTGGAATCCGCTCCCCAAACTGTGCACGATGATCATCCGTACCCATATCATATCCAACACACGCTACGTCGGATCTATAATGACATGTACCACAGTTCACCGCCAGGCGACAAAGATTACCCAGCAGTGCTGTTGCACGCTGCCAAGCTGTGGAAGGCAAGAGGTTTCGGCAGAGGTGAGGATGATCCAGATTCCCAGAAGAGGGTCAGCACGGCTCAGTCTTGTGTTCGAGAGGATGACCGGCCAGCTGACGAGAATGGCGCTGACTCAAGGCCAAGGGACAGCTGACGTCGAGTCGGAGATCGAGCAAGTCCAACAGCAGGAAGCTGAACCACAGTCGCAGGATCAAGATGTTGATGCTGGTGAAGAAAGCCCGACTGACGCAACTCACCCTTGAAGCAGAATGCAATGAGTAGCTTTTCGTAGCCGTCAATGTTCAAAACGCTCATCTCCAGTAAAATGATCTTCGTAATCCAAAATTCAACACTCCCTTCTTCGAGTATTTCCAAAATGTGTCCGATAAACGTAAGCAAGGGGACTGTAATGACTCTCAGCCCTGAGTTGAGATATCAAATCGCATGCAAGCAGGAGTTCGAAATCTCCTGTGCTCCGTATTCCTTTCATATCCAATCTCTCGTTGACGCAGTTTTTTGTGATGCACAACCTCCTCTAGAAAATTCAAATGACGCCCAGTCTAGTAATTTGCGCAGGACATATCGTAGCCGCTTCAGGCTGCTCGTGGCATGATTCGATCGATGAAATTGCCGTTCCTGATAATACTGACACAATCTCCTGCAACGAGAGCTTTGCGTCAATGCGGAGAGAATGCACAAAAGAATATGCCAAAAGTATTGCTTTCTCTGAAGCTATTACAGTAGGTCTTCATCTTCAATTCCGCACTTTGCTCCAGAATGTCCTCAGCCAATTCGCTTGGCCCACCATGACATTCCGGAGCAAAGTGCGGAATTGAAGACGATCACCTTCGGCCGATGACTTGAACATCTATGGTGCGTTCATGTCTATTCCCGCCTCATAACGTTGCTTTTCATCTAGCCCACGCTCCAGTGCTTCCAGGATTGTCTGCTCCAAGTGGTAAGTCAGCTCCGTTAAGCGTCGTCGGGTCCTGCGAACGCTCCACGGTCTCCAAATTTCGCGGCCAAAGCCGACCTCCTCACGCAGCTGGACCACTTCAGCCCACACGTCTTGGTATTGCTGATGATCACTCGCGTTGGTGAAACATACGCCATACATTCGACACAATGCTCGCCACTCGGTCTTCCGATCTATCGCTTGATCGCGAAGAAATAGAAACGGCCACATATGTTCCTAGATCGCAGCTATCAGTAATGGCGAACTCACATAGAAGTCTGTTCAATTACCCAGACGCGTCCTGTCAGCTGATCCGGCCAGTCCGTATCTGTCAGCCATTTCATACTGTGTTCATACTGCTCGCGAGGCCTGCTCAGAATCGCGTCCCGAGATACAGCAAATTGTGAGCAACATGGACCAAGAAGTATCTCTGGCACCACAACATCGTTTCCGAAATTGGCACGTAGTGCATCGGCCATGTATGGCTCTTCTGAATCATTGGTCTGGAGTGGGGTCTTCGAAGTATTGTAGCCCTCCGACCAACCGCCCTTCAAGCTGGTATAGAGATTGAAATACCGTTTCTCCAAGACTTGGCTGAGGTCTAGATATGACAGTGCAGCTGTCATGGACTGCCAGAGAGCACTGTCAAGATGCCATGGGTGCTCTTCTGCATGAATGAAAATGTTGACGTCCGCAAGGTCTTCGTATTTGTCGAAGAGGTAAGTGAAATACATGAGAGCTTCACGTCCTTGGGCTGCCGGTGGGTGATATTCTGCAGTAGGATCATCGCTAACATACCGGAAGATTCGGAGATTCGGAATCTGTGGGATCAAAGCATTTGTCCAAGAGATGTCCTCTGCTCTCGTGCTGGCTATTACAAGATTCGTGGTGATGTTCGATTTCTCAACTTCTGGGCTGAGCTGGAGGCGGACTGGCAGCTGGACTGCATCGAGGGGCTGGTGTACGTGCTGGACAGCAGGAGCCAGATGACAGAGGACCAGGTACAGCATTAAGGTCGCCAGTAACGCCGTGTATCGCCTTGGAAGTCGGAGAGGGTGAGCATATTGGAGGAATCCGGCAAACTTTGGCATGGCAAAGTCTCTGGTGGGGACTTCATCACATTGCAAGGAATCGTGTATGGCGAGCAAAACCTGCGAGCGTGTGTCGCGGAAGAAGGGGCGCGCTCAAATTAAGTTCAGCCACTGCCGTGCCGTAGATAGCGCCGTGCTCGTAGATCTTGTACGACCTTATTGTCTGTGAGTGAGGCGACAACACTCGTTGAGGAGGCACTGGGTACGAGCAGCAGGGAGAGGAGTGTATTCACGATCTGGCTTCTGTCAATCCCAAGAAGTTCGGGAAATCAAGTCACCAGGAACGCTTCGTGGCTTGGCAAGACTTTGGGCCTCAGGCTCGAGGGGCCAACGCCTGCCTGACCAACCGCCGCACGGTCCTGGTCTCCATCTCCAACAAGCCTCGCAGCACGCATCACAACATGGCGACAGAAGGCCTGTCCGAGTACATCACTCTGGTATCGAGCGACGATTTCAAATTTGTGATTCGTCGCTCGGCCGCCAATATCAGCGGCGCCATCAAGCGCATGCTTGATCCCACAAGTACGTGATCAGCGCGCCGCAATTGATTCGACGCGACCTCTGACATACTGTAGACGGGTTTCGCGAGGCCAAGGAGGGTGTGTGCCGATTTGATAATATCAAGTACGCGTTTTCCACACATCATACCATGAGTCGTCCTGACTCGCCACAGCGGCCTTGTCCTCGAGAAGGTCTGCGAATACCTCTACTACAACGAGAAGCACAAGAACTCGAAGGATGTGCCGGACATGGACATCCCGCCCGAACTCTGCCTCGAACTGCTCATGGCTGCCGACTACTTGAATGGTAAGGACTGCAAGCAGGACAGGGGCCTTGTCGTTGCTGACGGAAGCGCAGTCTGAACGCGCCACGCCACGCCGCAAATCCTGCATAGATGCGTATATGCAACTGAATCTGGCCAAAATCCACGCTCGGCTTCCGAGAACTTTGTAACGCGCTCCCGGCAAGGAGCCCGAATTTGCGAAGGCTTCATGCCGACCCGACTGTTGCGCGATTCAGCCTTGTTCACAATGCGGACGATCCTGTGTCGCGCATTTGCTGTGCCATCCTGAGCAAAGCATAAAGCGTTTGCGTACGCGGGACCTCGACACCCGCATCGCGAGCCCGCCTGAGCACGTTCCCCAAGATAGCTTCTAATTCGACTTTGCGACCTGCCGCCCAATCGTGCCACATACTCGGCCTGCTCCCACTTTGGTCTTCTTTCACCCCCTGCAGTACTGCTTCGATCGTAGGCAACGACTCGGGGAGAGGAGCACCCAATACCTTCACGGCAAGTTCGAGGATCTCCCGCATTACACCTTCTACATGAGTGTACAGCTCTGGGTCCACGCCGGTCGCTTGGGTCGTGCATCCTCCAGCGAGCACTGACGTTGGATTGATGCTCGCGTTGATCGCCGTCTTATGCCATCGTGCGAATTGCATTCCTTTGTGCGAGAGCACGTCGACATCTGGAATGCCGGCATCACGCAAAAGAGAGGCGAACTCTTGGACTCGTTTCTGACTCAGCCCATGATCAGAAGGATCTGGCGCAAATGGTCCTATTGTAGTGCGAGTCCAATGCGCGTGCTCTACATGTCCTTGTGTGGGTTGCGACACAGATGTCCTGCAATGCATTAGTCAAGATGGTCTTCTTGCTGACTTGAAAAGCTAGGGACTCACCTCGTCACTGCGCTCACAATGGTATTCGCTGGAAATCTCTTCATGTAAGGCTCCTCGATGCCCAAGCCGTTCTGGAACACCACGAGACTTGACTCATCATCGACCAAACCTTCGGCCAGAGAGCTCGGGTCGCCTAACACCTTCGTCGTCACGATCAAGTAGTCCCAAAGCAAGCTCTCCTTCCTCTTAACTTCTCTAGCTTCATCTGGGCTTGCGAAGACATATGTAGGTCTGAAAGTCGTATCGCCGAATATCGGACTCGTGACTCTGATACCATTCTTCTGGATCGCCGAAAAGTTCGAGCGACAGATTGCAGACACCTTCGTGCCTGACACTGTTGATAGCCGAGAAGCATAAAATGCCCCGATGGCGCCTGTGCCAACGATCAAAATGTTCTTGGAAGACATTGGACACTAGGAACGCGATGCTGTGAATCGCCGGCCGACACCTGCAGGTGGGATGCTCGGCACTGCGATTTCTCCACTTTGAGCAATGCCAAGACGTGGCGCCCTACCAAAGACTGTGAAACAAAGGCCTGAGGCAGAGGCACGAGCTCGACGAGTTCATGTGCCTAACGCTTGGCCTGCAGTACTGTGGTCGACGATCTTCGCAAATGACTTCCTTCCGGCATTGACACCAGGCAAAGCCAAGAAGTCTTACCGCTCAAGCACGAAGGCCAAACACCTTCGCGTACCAGGCATCGCAAAAATTGTGGGATAGGCCAATAGCAGCCTGGCGACAACCTATGGCGTGCATATCCACGACGAAGGTCGTCTCAAGCTGCTTGCCTGCCTGCCGATCGTACCTCTTGGGACACAAATTTCGCGCCAATTAAAATCGTGCATGCAACAAGAGACATCGAACTCCGTGTTGATGGCCGAACTTGTGCCTCCAGAAACTGGTGGTCTACATTCGTGGCACGGAACATATACGAGGAAGCCCACATGCTCTGTTCAGATGCTTGAGCTGCACTCTACTGAGCTGGGCTGATTCCAACCCACTGCTAGCCGTCCTTCAACATGCGCTTCTCGAATCTTATGTGCGTTGCCAGTAGTGCGGCGTCCGCAATTGCTACGCCGCTTCCACGAGCAGCAGCCAATGCAGGGTATCTAGCCGCAATCTTCAAAGGCGCCGAACCCAGCGTCTTCTTCTATAAAGCGCCAGCGAACCAGCCTACAGCCTTCCAGGCTTTGAACAATGGACGAGCAACGCTTGTTCCCACGACCGGAACTAGAGGTGCAAGGGATCCCTACATATTGAAGTCTCATAGCACATCCGAAACGCAGGTGGGCTTTGCCCGAGCATGAGTGTCATGGGTTCGGAGCTGACAGAATGCAAGCAATATCGTGTGCTAGCGACCGATCTCGATATCGGCAAGACCGACTGGACACAAGCGCAAGCGAATGGCTCGAGAAGCATTTACGTGTGGGAATCGACGAATGGGGTCAATTGGTCCAAGGAGCGTTTAGTCCAGCTCATGCCATCAACAGCCGGATACGCAAGTATTCTATCTGCGACCCGTCCAGCACTCGAGACTAATATGTTATAATCCAGGTTTGGGCCCCATCAGCGATCTGGGACGCGCAAAGATCCCAGTACGCAGTCTTCTGGGTGTCTCAAGTCTACGCAGAAAACGACCCAAAGCACAATGGACCAGCTACAGGCCCATACATCTACTTCTCACACACAAGCGATTTCAAAACCTTCTCTTCACCTGCGAGATGGAACCCAGATGACAGCCGCACAGTCATAGATCAGGAAATCCAACAGATCGGAACGACTTCCTACGTTCGATACCTGAGCGACACAAACACTGTCAAACGGGTGGTCGTCGATCGCAGCGATAATGGCCTTTTCGGAACATGGAATCGCATTGGTGTGCCAGTGGACCAGGTCAGAGAAGGTCCGGTATCCTTCCAAGCTATCAACAATCCACGGAGATATTACCTATGGGAAGACAGCTATGGCGGTAGTGGTTATGAGTGCTATTACACGGAGACTTTCCAGACGCCGTATACGCCGTGCTCGCCTTCATTGAGCCCGGCTGGGATGAGGCATGGAGCGGTGGTCCAGATTAGCCAGACGCTATCTAATGCTCTCTCGTAGAGTGAAGCACAAGCACTGGCTCTCGGGGCGGGTATGCCCAAACCTGCCGGAGGCTGAAAACATGTATGCCGATAGCGATGATAGCAGAGTCGTTCTTACCCATGTTTTGACTAACTAAGCGGCCTGTCAGACAAACGCTGTGAGCAGAAGGCGCAGTGGAGCTTTTCGCTCAGCCTTGCGATTTATGCAAAGCTGTTTGACGTTTTCAGTGCCTCAGCTAAGCCCGAAAATACCGAACAAGGCACCGATGACAGATCTCTATGTACTGCATGTGTTTGAACCTCGCTTGCAGGAGATGCCAAGCCCAAGCCCAATGTGATGGATCCATCACGAATCGGACCGACGAAGCAGAACCTAATTCCACAGACTCCACCTTCCAAACTCTTCCCCAATAGCTCCTCCATAACTCCACAACCCGCGTGAGACTATGCTGCGGCACAGAACATGGAAGCATCGATCGCCAAACAGCTGTTAATCCGGCGACAGTTGCACAAAACCCGCCACTTCTCGAGACAAGAGATGCCATATATTATCAAAAACAACAATGGCCGCGGCCTCTCGTCATACCAAGCCTACTACAATGCTTGTCTTGATGTCCCACGTGCAAAGCCACTGCTCATTGGTCTACACAGCACATTCGTCGAACGCCGAGCAAGACAATGACGACAGAATTCAAGCGGCCGTGCCTCCTTTGAACAGAAATCGATCAAGTTCTGATGCATTTGCAAAGCTCGGCCAAGGCGATTGAACGCGTCGCGTGCCCATCGAGGGCTTAATCTCGGGCCTCTAGTACGAAAAACATGACGTCGAACTGGTCATTGGCATCCTTCTCGAAGGGATCGATGCCACGAGGCTCTCGTTCGGAGGTTCGGACCCGTAGTGCTGTTGTTGTGGAAAGCCCGCGGGCAGGCAGAGAGGCTTAAAGCCACCGTCTGCTTCTTCTTCTGCATAGTTTGGAAGAATTTGTTTGCTTCAGTTTTGCTCCAGGACTTTTCTCCCTTTGCAAACCAGTCTCCGATATGTCTGAGAAGGACGCGAAGTCCTCACGGACTCCTTCAACGGATCGTAATGTCTCTGTCCCGGACATCCCAGCTGCGGCGGACTTCAACGATGACAGCAAGGTGCCATTCTTGACCTTTCGAACATTCAGCATGACGGTGATTGTCTCGATTGGTGGTATCTGCTTCGGTTATGATACCGGTTCGTCGAGCAGCAGACCCTCAGGCTTTGCAGCATGCTAACATACATGATGACCTTCAGGTCAAATCTCTGGCTTCTTGCAAATGGAGGACTTCCGCTACCAATTCGCAGACAACCGCGACACCCTGGAGCTCACACCAATCCGAACTGGTCTTCTCGTCGCGACGCTGTCTCTCGGGACTCTTGTCGGCGCTCTCATTGCAGGACCTCTGGCGAACAACCGCAGACTGGGTCGTAAATACTCGATTGTCCTCTGGTGCATCGTCTTCATCATCGGCAACTGCTTCCAGATCGCTGCTCAGTATCCGTTCTGGTGGATCATGATGTTCGGCAGAATCATCTCTGGTTTCGCGATTGGGGGATTGAGTGTCATGGTTCCAGCCTACCAAGGAGAATCTGCGCCTACTCACCTTCGTGGAGCAATTGTGTGCTGCTATCAATTGTTCATCACGATTGGCATTCTGATTGCTTACCTCATCAACTTTGGTACTGAGAGCATCTCCGGCTCTGCTAGCTGGCGGATTCCTGTTGGACTTTCGTACTTCTGGGCACTTGTCCTTGGTGCTGGAATTCTGTAAGTGGGAAAACTTTTCGAGGTGCGAGTTCTTCTGTTCTAACTGCCATGAAAGCTTTTTCCCAGAAACTAGCCGCCACGAATTTAGACATGGCAAGGTCGAATCTGCCGCTGCTAGTATCGCCAAGTTCTATGGTGTCAGCACCCGTCACACAGTAGTGAAGAAGCAATTGGAAGAAATGCGAGAGAAACTTCGCCTGGAGCAAGAAGGTGGCAATCACTCCATTTGGGAAGTTTTCACCGGCCCTCGTATGGCGTACCGAACTTTGCTCGGTGTTAGTAAGTGCAGCCAGCCGATTATTTTCTGCTCCCACTGGTATCGGTATAAGACAGATTGCTTACTTGATTCCTAACACAGCGATCCAAGCTCTCCAACAAATGACAGGGGCAAACTTCTTTTTCTACTACGGGTCAGTTTCCCTTCACTCCTGGTATATTCGATGCGAGCTAACACAGTGTAGAACCACAATATTTGCCAGTGTTGGACTAGACAACTCCTTTATCACACAAATCATCCTTGGTGCAGTCAACGTTGTTACTACTTTCCCCGGTTTATACATGGTCGAGAAATTCGGCAGACGGAAGTGTCTCGGGTTCGGCGCTGCTTGGATGTTCATGTGAGCTCTCCCAGATTGTTCTTATGAAGTTCACAGACCGCTAACGAAGAACTCAGGTGCTTTATGGTATTTGCAAGTCTGGGATATTTCCAGCTTGAGCGTCCTGACGGCACCAATCGATCTAACATCGGTATGGTAATGATTATCTTTGCTTGCTTGTTTATTGCTGCCTTTGCTTCCACGTGGGGGCCTATGGTAAGTCCGACACTGAAGATCACATTGGAGAACGGTGTGCTGACGATATCTAGGCTTGGGCCGTCACATCCGAAATCTACCCATCCAGATACCGCAGTACTTGTATCGCGTTCTGTGCTGCATCCAACTGGGCCTTCAACTTCTTCATCGGATTTGCGACGTAAGTCAAAATATCTAACCTACGTTATTCCCAAATTTTTACTGAAAGACGACGATCAGACCTTTCATTGAAGCAGACATCGGCTTCTCCTATGGCTACCTCTTTGCCGCATGCAATTTCATCGCAGTTCTGGTAGTATTCTTCTTCCTCCCAGAGACAAGTGGAAAGTCGCTTGAGGAGATTGATACTATGGTAAGCCCGAGCGGAAGCAGCAGATCACTTCAGAGTAAAATTGACCACTTCACAGTTCCTTCTCGAAATCAAGCCTTGGAAGTCCAGCAAATGGGTCCCCCCGCCACCAGAGGACCTTGTAACGGCCGACAACTTGCGCCTTAGCTCAGGTGGCCGGGACATCATCAAGAAGAACGAAGCTGGAGAACCAACGAATGCTCAATACGAGAATCTCAAGGACACCCAGCAGAACGACTCGAACGTAATGACTGGTGGTGCCCGGGGAAACTCGATCACTCAGGTGTAGTCAAACTTGTATGAAGCGCATCGACATCTCTTTTCAGCGACTTGGTGTACAACCTAAATACTTGATGAACCATTCCATTTAGCAATTAGAGATGCCACTGTTGATTTTGCCTTTGTTGATAAACTATACAATAGTAAAGATTAAGAGATTCGTCAAGGTCCCGATCGACCACCACTTCCTCGCCACATCGGCCAGCAATGCGTAAACTCATCTCCACCCCTATTCCACAAGCGCAATTCATCGCTACCGCTTATACAAAGCAATCAACCACTCCCAGTTCCTCGACATTCGACTATCCTTCCTCTCCGGAACCCAAAGCCCCTCCCTTCTCATCAAAGTTCATCTCTGCCAACGCTCCAAAAACGACCCCGGCGAAGCATCCTCCGACATCCTCGAATCAATCGTACTCTGCGGCCTCAGAGTCTCTCTGACGGAATACTGCGAAACACTCGGCCCACTCAAACTCATCTGTCGTCGAACCCAACGTCCCGTCCTCGGATCGAATCCCATCTCAGGCATTTGTTTATAAGCAACCCCGTTGAAACTGCTGATATCCTCGTGATTTCCGCAGTTGGCGCAGCGGACACAGGGTGGACGGGAGAGATCGAGACTTTCTTTCGTGTTGGTGTGGGCTCCTCCTGAGCGGCTGTCGCATCCCCAGGCGGAGTCGACGCGGGTGTGAGAGGTTCCGGCCCAGGTTTGGGAAACGCTGTCCCAGGTTGAGGTTTGATCCATGCGAGGGGAAGTGCGGAGGGAGGGGGAACGGCACATGTAGCGTCTTGCGCTTCCCCAGGAACCCATTCGGGATGGTGGTGGGATGGTGCTGCTGCGGGTGGATTGGATGTCGAAGCCGTGGTGTGGTTGGGCAAGTCGTTCGTGGCCGTAGTGGGTCATTGCTGGTTGCTGGTGTACGGGGTCGCCATTGAAGATATAGCCCTCGCCATAAGACTGTGGTCCCCAAGCGCCGTTGGGGATGATGAACAGCTTGTCGACACGGATGACCATCCAGAAAATGACGACAAGGATCTCTAGAGTGAAGTTGAAAATGTAGAAACAAGCCTTAGAAAAGTACCAAGGAGCAGGCATTTCGACTCCAGTCTGAGGAGCGAAGCTAGTCACCGCTCGGAAAAGCGCGCCAGTAAAAAGTAAAGCGGCAGTAGTCAAACAAACCAGAATCTTGCGAATAATCGAGTGTCGTCCAAAGTTATCCTCAGCGCGATCCCTAAGATCCGGGTGCGTTTTCGCCAGTGCAGAAGCCAGCAGGATCGGAAGAGGCAAAAATGCGAACATTGCAAAGAGGACAGCGCCATATTGCCGAATGCCGAGTGCTGCATCTTGTGCTCCTTCAGCATCGGTATAGAAGTCGAGACAAGTGCTCGTGATCAAAAGAGATATCGTGAAAATGCTGAGTCCGACAATAATCGGGATAGCGAAAGTCGGTACAACGGTCCAGCCGAAGTGCGGGTGTTGTGCTCGAAGAATGCGTTGCGACCACCAGAGGTTGCAAACGATCAAGATGATAGTTCCCAGGAAGACGAAGGCGTGAGAAGATGCTGCGAGACTGACGTTCGTGGGGTCGTATGCCCATCCGACACGTAAAGAAGTGGCGAAGACACGCGTGAAGCAGAAGACTGTTCAATTGATTAGCGGGGAAAGAAACAGAGTGTGTGATTTCTTCGAACTCACCTGTCGTTGCGGCGTTGAAGGCAAACAGCCTCTCTTGCTTCTTGTTTCGCCAAAATGTCTCAAAGTGCACCACCCCACATATCGTGAAAAGTATGAGAAACGTGATGTTGATGCCAACGTCTGGCTTGGGTGACGGCGTGCCGCCCAAAGCATGATGCTTTAGAGCACTTTCCATCTCGTAAAACGTCCCACTGAAGAAGTTCTTTCTTATTGCAATTAAGCTCGTGTTAGTCCAACAGTGCAAATCGCGCACGTTGTCAACTCGTGTCTGCCGTTTTGCGTTGTATCGAATGAAGCGAGCGTCGTTTTTGCCGTTGCGAAAGTCAAAGAATGTGTAGAATCGGCGATGGAGAAGAAATGTTAGAATTGCGAGACTGTGATGATGGAGATGAATGAGCGTTGCACCGATGGGCCGTTAGTTAAGAAGAAGGAACTTGTACGAGATTAGTATTCAACTGTGAGCAAACGTCTTCTCCTAAGTACGAGCACTTCGTGTCTCCCTATTGATCAGTACCGTGGAGGTGTACACAACGTAGCTGCGACGCGAACTGTTCTGCGAACCATTGTGTACAGAATGAGAAATGGCTACTCACGGCCTCAAAATGGACGATCGATCGCATGTCTGCATAGTGCTAGTCTATTCTGGTGCTCATGCAGGAGGTCCAGATCCGGTAGCCAGTGAGAGACTTCCCGGAAAGCACAGCGCGACTTCCGCGTGGAAATGTCGTACATTATGCTCTTCGCACGACCTTTGGATGCGCAACGACGGCGTTTGAACATCGCAAACTTGCTCAACGCTGATAATTTTGCTTGTGATGCCGGTATTGCACACGTTGTGCAGTCATTCACTACTGCAAAGCCACAATTTCTTGGCAGGCGCTAAGCCGACTGGTCTCTGCTGTGTATGGTATTGTTCGGTATTCTGTGTGCGCACTCGAGATGCACAAATACAAAGAAATTGTGGCATGATCCATCTTCATAGCGGTGACAGCAAATGCAACGGACAGCTTATCGTTCTGCAAAGTGGCTCGCGAAGCTATGTTGATGGTCTCGTCCGTTGTCCAGTTCCATCGAAGAATGCTGTTAAGCCAACAGCTTTCACAGACCAGAACGGGCAAACCAATGCCCACAGCTCAGGGTA
The DNA here is from genome assembly GCA_004299825.1 of Cercospora sojina. Lineage (NCBI taxonomy): Eukaryota > Fungi > Ascomycota > Dothideomycetes > Mycosphaerellales > Mycosphaerellaceae > Cercospora > Cercospora sojina. The sequence goes on along the minus strand of CP036213.1, from coordinate 884,769 downwards.
TGTTACCCTCAAACATCTGTTCATGGTCCGAATTGGTCGCATCCACCAGCCTCAGTCCGGAGGCAGTCCTCAGGCTAGCTTTCTGGCTGACGTTTCGTTGCCGCACATGCAACCCACGCAATAGCTCAACAGCCGCAGGGTCATTGGCCGACGGCCGCATCGAGGCGTGACTGGAGCTGGTATCCTGCAACCGTTTCTCAGGTGCTTCTTTTGCAAGAACAGGATTCTGGCCCACCATTCCACGAGAGCCATTCGCACCAGGTTGGGAGCCCCCGCGGCCATCGTGCCCTTGGGCACTGGGCTGGATGTGACGGTATCCCCGCAATCGGAAGACTTGCAATAGCCGAAGTCACTCACCGTCCGGGTCAGTGGCTTTCATTCGGTCAAGATGTTTTGTCACTCTTGTGGGGTTGGCTAGCGGGGGCTTCGAGCTGACCATGGACCTTTCTGCCACCCCGTCTCCATCAACCAGTCTCACGCCACTGCTCGCTGGATTTTGATGCACAGACGTGGTACGGCGCACTTCTATTTCACAATGCGCTGCATCTCGGCATTTTCCCTTTCCATCCTCGTTACCAACTCGAGCAGATTCGGAGATTTATCAGTCAAGCTGGCAAGCTCCGATGGCGGAATAGGTCTTGCTGCTGGGTTTCTCTGTGCTATCGAAATCAACAGATGCTGCACTTTCAATGATGGCACATCTTCGACAAATGGCGCCGAGGAAGAAGAATCGTCGGTTTGTTTCGCAGGTGGCTTGAGTTCAGTGCCAACCATTTCCTGACCTGAATCGTGCTTGTCTGGTGTTGCAGAACGCTGCAATGTCTGGTTGCCCGTGGTTCCACGCTTGTCTTGAGAACGTACAACTGGCTGAACAGTTGTTGTAAAACATGGAGAATGGTTCCAGAAAGCTTTTTTGCTGGAAAATCCAGCTTCACAGCCATAGCAACGCCGCAAATTTTGGGAGTTAGTAGGAGCATGGTAAGGAGGAGGTGGGCTTGGGTGACTCTTCCCGCTTTCACGTGCGCCAATAAGCATTCGCGTGGCACCTCTTAGGGGCGTCAAAGCTGACGCTGGCACATGTCGATGCTCGGCCGGCGGCAGAAGGCCGGTCAGTCGCTGGCCTGACGCAGTAGATGTTTGTACTGAAGGCTCTCCAGACCGATGCCGGATGGCGCCAAGATCCTTGTGAGGCAATCGATCATACTGGTGATCTTGAGACCAAGTCCGTTCTCCAACACCCTCCGGAGTCGGGTTGGCAGCTGGGGACCTGTGTACAGGTGACGCAGGGTGTGGGCTTCGAGGAGCAGTATCAGCTCTGTTTTCGACTGCGTTGTCGAGGTTTTGGCCATTCGCTGCTGCCACAAGCTGTGCCTCAAGATCATCGAGCTGGTCGGCGTCATCCTCAGACTCTTCCTCACGCTCGCTGTACTCCTGCTCCACTTCAGCTGCGTCAGATTGCTCGTCCTGTTGTTCCACATCCAATCTGTAGCAAGGTGCGTGATCAAAGAAAGATGGCTCGTCAACGAAGATCTGTCTGCAACCAACGCACTCCTGTGCATAACCAGATTTCTCAGAGTCTGTTGCAGGTGTTGAGCGCTCATCAGGAGCAGTCGACGGACCGATGACAATTAGATTATGAACGCTGCTCTCCACGTGCCTCCGTACACGCCATGGACTGTCGAAGCTCTTAGGACAGAGCGGACATTGATAGATCCCCGGACGGCTAGGCCGACGCTTTGCACGAGACATGTCAGGTCTTTCTATGAACGTGTTGACGAACCGTGAAGGACGTCTCTTCGTTGTCGTGATAGTTCGGTTTGAGGCTAGTGTTTCAGACTCCACATTTGGCTCTGGTGAGCGTGGTCCCTTCGTCCCATGATGGACTTTCACATGAGGCTTGAGCTTGTCCATTCTCGAAAGGCCTTTGCCGCAGAACGGGCACTTGACGGGACGCAGATCGCCATGGGATCTTCGATGCCGTATAAGATCTGCTTGATGGCTGAATATCTGGCCACAATCTTCCCATTCACAGACCAGGCCAAGCTTCTGTCGAAAGTCCCCAATCTCCCCATCTCGCGAGGATTCATCTGGATGCAAGTCCTTCGGATCGCGACCAAGATACCTCTCATGAACGAGGAAATGACTTTTCAAAGAATCTCTCCGCGCAAAACGTTTGCCACATCCATCGAAAGGACATGTGAACCGCTTCTCTCCAGTATGCAAGTGCATATGCCGGTCTCGAGAGTACGGCGAAGTGTATATTTTGCCACAAGCCTCACAAGCGAAGCGTTGTTGAGCGGCTTCTATGGAATTTATCAAGCTTTGCGCGTGAGCCTTCGCCTGGTCCGTATCTGGCATCTTGATGTCCGGCGGCATGTTGTTGTTTGCAAGAGGTGTTTCTCGAGGACAGGGCTGATTTCCAGTGGCGAATCATTGGTATTCTGAGAGATCTGAGTTCATCGCGATGCACTCTAATGGGCGCTGCATCTTCTCGCCGGTTGTTGTATGCCGGTATCGTTTCCTGAAGGCGTTGTCTTGGATAAGCAGGTCAAGTTGTTCACAAACGAAGTCACAGCGCGCCAAGCCAAGCTTCACCTTCCGGCGTGGCAACGGCTGACGCGACCGCTTGTAAGCCAAGCCTGACCGCATCCGTGCACACTTGGCGTCAAGCCAAGAAACAAGCGGTCGCCTCTGCTTTTAGACCTACAGTGTAACTTGTCTAAGACGATCCTCCACAAGCCGATAACCTCCATATCGCGATAATTTTGCACTGAACTCGTGTTTTTGGCTGTGAACCTGCTACCTGCCGATATCGTCTCTTCTACTGTCATTTATCGTACTATGGAGGCACACAAAGTGGTCAAGAAACAAGGCATCTCCGTCTCTCAGAGGCATGCACTCCGACGATATGCTCAACAGCACCCTCACTTCCGCCAACAAGCTCTTAGAGAGTGGTTTAGAAGCGAGTTCCAGCGAGAAATCACCCAATCCACGGTCTCAGAGAGCCTCTCAGCTCGGTTTAGCTACCTGGATTCACTTGATCAGAGTCAGTTTGAGGCCAAGTTCCAGGGTTCTCAACAACGCGAGAAGGCTGTCAGATGGCCTGAGCTGGATAGAGCACTTCTTCAGTGGGTTCAGCAGGCACAATCTGATGTGCCATTAACAGGGGATACTCTGAAACGGAAGGCAGCACGGTTGTGGCAGCTGTTAGACTGCTATCAAGGCATGGAAGTGCCTCAGTTTAGCAATGGATGGCTTGATTCTTTTCAGAGGAGGCACAACATCAAATCGCGTGTTCGTTATGGAGAGGAGGCCAGTGTGCAGAATGAGTTGATTGTCCAGCAAGTTACTCAGGTTCAGGCTCTTGCACGGTTATATCCACCACAAGATGTCTATAACTGTGATGAAACTGGCATCTACTGGAAGATGGTGCCTGATAGAGGGCTCTCAACTGAGAACTTGCCAGGGGTAAAGAAAGAGAAGGAGAGGATAACAGCACACTTCTGCTGCAATGCTGATGGCAGTGACAAACTGCCTATCTGGTTTATTGGCAAGGCTGCAAAACCACGCTGTTTTGGCGCTGCTAATATCAACCTTGGCAACCTCAATTGCGTGTGGAGGCATAATGGCAAGGCCTGGATGGTTACAGAGGTTATGCTGGAATGGCTACGCTGGTTTAGCAGGCATGTTGGCCAGAGGAAGGTTCTCCTTATTACGGACAACTTCAGTGCACATATCTCAGCTCTTGAACTGGCTCAACAACAGGGCCTTATCCAGAACGTTACAGTGTGCTGGCTGCCACCGAATTCAACCTCTCGAACTCAGCCACTTGATCAAGGCATTATCAGAACCTTCAAGGCCTACTATCGAAGGAGAGTACTTACTGGATGAGTACGATCTACAGCGTAATCCACTCAAAACAATGAACGTTCTGAAGGCAATTCGCTGGTCAATCTCAGCCTGGAATCTTGTTAAGGTTACTACAATTCAGAACTGCTGGACACGATCAACACTACTGGAAACTAATAGTGAGGAGTCCTATGAACTGAGCCAAGAAACAGACAGATTACAGGCAGCTGTCAATCGTCTACAACTTACAGGCCGGATCCAGCAGGCTATGTCACTTGACAGCCTTCTTAACCCTAAGGAGGAGGCAGTTGAAGACATAGTTTCTAAAGAGGAGTTGGAACTGCAGATTGCTGGCTTAATTAACCCACAGCCAGAGTATGAGAGTGAAGAGGAGGAGGAAGTTATTCCTCCTATATCAGTGTCAACAGCCCTCTCTGCCTTACAGACACTCCATCTTTATGAAGAACAACAAGCAGACAGTGATAGCAACTTCACTGCAACGCTTGATAGCTACGAACAACTCCTCCAGGGCCGCAGGCAACAGAGGTTGGTTCAGCAGTCTATCACAGGATAGTTTAGTAATCAATAGACTTGGCATTCTTCAAGACGATAACCTCCACAACACGATCAGTCCATGCTCATTAGGTAGAATCGTCTTAGACAAGTTACACTGTATCCTCCTAGCTTACACTCCATTTCGAACAACTATCGCTGGACTAATCGTGGATTGGAACTCAACCAGTTGTGAGCTAACGCCTATACTGCCCCCAACTAGTCTATAGCCAGCTCTCGACCAACCCTTAGCCACTCGCCAGTACCTACTTGACTAGCTCTCAAGCATTATGGCTAACCAGGCAAACATTAAGACTATCGACTTGACCTCCGACGACTGGACGATATTTAATCTGCTACAGTCTAGTCTACTAACTATAAGCCAGTCGGGGTCCAGTCCAGCGCTAGTCTCTAGCTAGACGAGTATGGGTCCACCAATGGCTGTCAGCCAGTCGCCATCCAGTTCGCGGCTGGCTGTTAGCTGGTTGAGAGTCAGTTGAGTTCCAGTTGGGTAAACATACGTAGTAGGGATGTTGGTGTAAGAAGTTAAGTTTATGCAAGCGGTCGCCTCAGCTTTCAAGCGGTCGCGCCAAGAAACAAGGGGTCAGACTTGGCATTCAAGCGGTCGCGTCAGCTGTCGCCCGCCTTCCGGCCCAATCCGTTTCGAGTTATGCAATGGAAGGACCACATTTAGCAAAGACGAGGGCCCACATGCACAGAAACGTGTCTTGTCTACTCGTGCAAGATAGAAGCTGCGTAAAGGTAGCCGACGTACGAAGATACGCGTCAGCGACGAAGGACACCACATGGAGGACAGCAACTTGGCGGCAACAGAAAGAAAGTGAGTGTGTATTACGAGCAACCATGATATTGAGTTGCATATCTACAGAATAAGAAAATCCGCAGTGAGCGTGCCGCGAAACCCTTCGCGTCGCATATCATCGCCCCCTTCATCCACTCAGCACGCCGGCTGAACTGCTATGCCCCGGACTCCTTCGCTTCGATACATTGACAACTATGAGAGAACAGATCCAAAAGAAAGGCCTATTATACCGCTTGAACGCGCCATGTCCGCACATCTCGGGGATTTTCATCAACATTAAAAAAATATCAGAGGGCGGCGAGTCGTGATGTTCGCATTTGAGGCGCGAATCTCCCGCGCGCTTTTTGGAATTGGAATGAAGAGACGTTGAAGTCCTCGCCGTCAGAAGACGACTGATCGTCAACTTCTAACACGTCGACCTCCAGGTCCCCGTCGCTTGGAACTGAAATGTCGGCGGCAAGGTCGTGCACCTGTTTGTGCAGGGCAGCGTCAGGTGAGAGCTTCCGCAGAGCAGCTTCTGCTTCTTCATCTAGACGATGACGCTCTTCGCTTCGTCGACGACGCTCAGCTGCCTTTTCAGCCTTCTTCCGGAGAGCGGGTAATGCCTCGGTCGCCATTTGCAAGGCTTCAGAAAAGTGCTCACGAGCTTGCTTGAGTTCCATAGTGCAGTCTCCATCTCGGAGAATCTGGTGGGCAGCACGCTCGCAGAGCGACTGCGCCTTCTCCAGACGACCATCAACTTTATCAAAGGCCTCGGTGCCATCGTTCCTGCCGAAGGCTGGTAACCGAGACCGACTTTTCTGGTAGTTGAAGTCAGAGACGATGCGGTTACAGTCCATGTCCTCGCCACCACTGAGAAAGCTTGCGTCGCTGCTGCTAGACCCCGAGCGACTCAGTGCATCGACCTTTGCGCTCATCTTGCCCTTGCGGATTGCATTCCTCGAGCTGCTGATTGCCCGAACGAGTTGCTCGAACCGCTTCTGTGTGTCGCCATCATAGTACACGACAACTTCTGCCCTCGCGCGGAATTTGCAGGGTCCCGATGCATCTCCAGATGCAACCGATGCTGTCTTGCGCTTCCGCTGGGAGAGTGGTAGAGCATCCGAGTTGGTAAGATGCTTCAGAGCCGGGCGCAGTCGAGCATTCCTATCCTTGGACGATGTCGACTTGAGGGACGGCGACTTGGAATCGCTTCGTGAAGGGACATTGCCCTCTGTGACCGCCCTGGAGGCATACAAGATCTCCTGCTGGGTGTCCTTTGCCGACTGCAAGATGGCCTCCAAGTCCGCTATCCACGCCGGGACGTTCTCCAATAACGACGTAAAGCAATTCAATGCCTCGTCTGCCATTCCGCGGAGTGTGCAACGCTGAGAGTGGAGTGCAAGCAGTCGGGCATGGAAAGAGCGAGGTCCGATGAGTGAGTGCAGTGGTCGGATCGGGAAGCGCGATCGGGCGGCACCAGGCAGCCGAAAAGCGGAGCAGAGTTTTCCAAAGCGAGGTGGTGCACAAGGCGTGTTGCGGTGGGCATGGAAAGGATACAAAGGTGATGGCGATGGCGATGGCGATGGCGATGGTGATGGCGATGGCGATGGCGATGGGCGTGGTGGTGGATGGGTGCGAGGCAGGAAGGACGCAGCACGCAGCGGGAGGAAGTGAGTAAAGCAAAGCGAACGCACGCCTCGCGCCAATGCAGCGATCGGCGACCAGCGAGCGGAGTGGCCCCAGTCGGCTGCGCGACAGACGAGTGGCCCAGCGCGCAAGCCCGCAGAACACGAGCGGGTCCACGGTGGGCCGCGGCGGGCGTGCGGGCGTGCGTGCGTGTGTCGTCGCCGTCGCTGCAGGATGCACCCCCGCGCCCCGATGTGATGCCAACGTGGTCGCGGTGCCGCACTCGCCACCAGCCGTGCGCTCGCTGTGGCACCGATCTCGTGGAGGGTGACGGTGATGGTGATGCTGATGCTATGCTGTGAGGGGCGGGATGGGAGGGAAGGATGCTGTCCGTCCGCACGCAATAAGCTTTGCGCCCGCGGGCGGGCCCTTGTGGTTCCGCTGTTCCGCTGCGCCGTACCAAGGCGGGCATCACGGATCACCGCGAGGCCTCCTTGCTTTGATGCCCGCCCAATGGGAAAGAGCAGCGTGCTGGGCTGACCCGTGACCCGTCCACAAAGAGCACCTCCCCTGCTGCCACGTCCGTGTCCGACTGCCGTCCTCCATGCCATCGAGCAAGGGTCGCATTCGAGCATTTACCGCATACAGCACGTCCAAGACACACCGAATCAATCCAATACGCTTGTCCAGAATGGCGCGATGCCGCTGTCTTGCCGGGCCTAGCCGCCCCGCAGTGCATTGCTCCAGAGACCGGTGTCGAGACCATGCCACGTCCATCCGCGTCTCGCTCCTGCTTCCGCACGCGCCTGAACCAGACACTCACGTGGGCATGGACTGCCAGCAGGCCCGTCCGAGGCGCCTGCCGTGGATGGCAGGATTCGCAGCAATTCGCCAACGTGGAATGAGCACAGCGATGCAGAAATGCCGCCGCGTCGCACTGGGCGCGATTTCGTGGATCAACATCCACGTGCTGGAGATCGTCGCCGCTACGCCGCACCAGATCAGAGCGCTGGCGAACAGCGTGTTGACACGACGTCCCGCTCCTCCACCTTGCTGCATCGGCCTGACAGGCGTCGACATCCTTTGACAAGCACCATTACGGCACGACATGCGCACCCTCGGCGCCGCTACTGTACACCACGCAAGTCCTGGACAACAACGACAATTTCCCATCACGGCACAGCCCGCGTTTTGGTTTGAATACGACTTCCTCGGCGAGACAGCGCCCTGGCTGGCGATCGCCTCTCTCTCTTCTGCACTGCGGAAATGAGCAAATGATGTGACGGTCTGTCGATCAGGAATTTCCATAGAACTTTCCATCATGGCGCATGTCCCACGAATCGCCGCCAGCACCGGATAGACCAGCTGCGCTTCAGTCCTTGCCTGCGAGCTGAAACTTGCCCATCCTACTGTATGCCAGAACACGCGTCAAACGATGGGTGATCCAACTTGGCCGCACTGTGAACTCGCGGCTCTCAATGCATTTCCACGGGTAAACCACAAGAGCCCTCCGTTCTCCTCAGCATCTGATCGTCACCACTAACCCCCCGGCCTACGCTGTGCCTCCCGACGGCAGCAATCCTTCGCACACGTGAGTGTTCATGTACCACACAAAGTACAATAGAGATCCGAGAGAATAGGAAGAACTTCCGACGGGACAGACGGGCATACCCCCGATTCCATCTCCTCTTTCCGATCTCGCATCTCATCGTCGTAACAGCCAAGATTTTCATACATGCTACCATCCGTATGCCGTACGATGCCCGAGCCTGTCGATTCACGAATCCACCAGTACCCCTGTCCTGCCTGGACAGATCACGGCTTTGATGTAGCCCACTCTCACGCCCACCACTCCCACTTGCACACCCCGCGGTGACAAGAGAAACGAACGCTCACCCACCACATACCATACCTGACCTCAAGATACCCAACCCCCCTACCACAACTCCCATCATCTCTGTACAACAGCTCAAGCCAGCCATCATTGACAAATACTTCCTACTCGTTCCACAAACCCGTTCTGTCCCACATTATCTATGTATGCATCACCTAACAAACATCCTTGTTCACCTTTCTTCTTCAGCCCTCCAACCCTTTGGCAAGATAGATTACCTCCGACCACGCCATGCAGTAGTAGGAATCCCGCGTCAGTGGTTGTGGTGTGTTACACCACCGCCAGATCCCGGGTCAAGCCAAGCGAGAGAAGAGAGCGTGCATACGAGACGAAGCGGTTGTGTCTGCATCGGGTAATCGCAGAATTCCTGATTTAATATACTGCAGAGACATGGGAATGCTTTTCGCGTGCGTATGGTATGCCTTTGTTGGATCGTTGGGAGCTGTGGATTCGTAGGAAGTTGGTCGCCTACACTGCTATGTATGTGTTGGGGAGACGGCGATCGAATCGTTGACGGAACTTGGCATTCGGGTTCTTTGGGTCGGGGGGGGGGGGGGGGGGGGGGGGGGGGGGGCGTCTTTTACTGTATTCCAAATACTGTATTCGTTCCTACGATGCGTGGATTCGTCTGTACATCTGGTCGTCTCTATATTATTCCACCTTGCTCTGTCTCCAGCACCCAACTGTGAGCTTCAATACGAAACAAACAAAATGGCCCATCAAATGCGATGCCACTTGCCGCTCTCATGGCCAACACGTCTCATGCGACCACGTGCCATCTTGGTGGTTGAACTTGTAAACCTCTCGCCTTCCCTTCTTCGGATCACTCAGGTCAACACTCTCCACTTCCTCTGGCTTGATAACCACAACACGAAAGTTCTCTCTCGCAACAGGGTGGTCCAAGTCTTCGACTTTCTCACCCATTTGGTGTTTCTTCTCATCGTATGGCTTATCGACCTGCTGACCTGGAGGTGGATTCTGAAAGCTGCCTGTGCACAAATTTGTGGTAAGCTGAGGTGCTCTTGGAAGATGAAGATTGATGCTAGCGTTGCTTCATGAGTCGTGGCTTGCATGCAACAATCAAAATGCTCGTGCTCAGCGGCATGTTCTGCATAGCGGCCCAATGATCATGTTTGACCGCTTTCGATGTCGTGCATTGCGCTATTCTTGGGCGAGTGTGCAGTTGCTCTCTGTTTGCGCAGAAAACCACATCTTCCACGATTTCCCCAGCAGTAGCTGCTGGGCAATCTGCTGGTAGCCAGTCCGGAGTCCGGACCACGCCGTCACCCAAGCAAGTAGTACGTTGAAGAAGGAAACGGCAAAAACTCACCCCTCATACCAGGACTCATATTCCCAAAATGTCCTCTGATCTCCTTCGCCCAACTCCACCCCTCCACGCCATCTTCCTTCACCACCCTCATCCTCCTCCCTAGCTCACTCTTCACAGTCTTCACCCCACTAGTCTGCTCCTCTCCCACGGTATCAATGTCCTGACTTGCAACCACATATGCCTCTCCTTTGATTCTCCATTGCATCATAATGCCCTCGTCTGGCAGCTTAACCCACCACACCGCTTCACAGGGACCCCCACCACCACTCCCCTGCACCAAGCTCTCATCATCCGCTTTCCCAGCACTCGATGCGAAGATCTCGAAAGGCTTTTGCATGCGAACATCGGTGGTGAAGCATGGAAGATCAGATCCGTAGACTCGATCGTTCTTCTCTGCAGTGTTGTGTTTGTTCTCAGGGAGTTCGGCCCAAAAAGCACGGAAGATGCAGAAGCGGGCTCGTGGGACGTAAGGGACCGGTGTCTTGCCATCGCGGCACTCGGAGCGAGTAGAGGGTGTGAGACTACTAAAGACAAATTCGGGAGAGTCCATCTTGCTCAAGTGTGAGTGGAACAGCTTCTTCCATGGTGCTTCGCTCGTGGGCGGGCTGTTGGGGTTGGCGGTGGTGGCCATGCTTCGTCGGAACCAGCCGTTGCTGGTTCGAGTGGGTGAAGTGTAAGTTGTAGAGGCTGTAGTGCCCGATAGGCTGCGTAGGTGATGGGAGAGACGATTGAGCTGCTTGGAAGCTATGGTGGCTGCTGTATTGACTGATGAAGATCGAGTATGGATGCGAGCGAGATCGTGAGGGGAGCGTTTGCAGGAATCGATGTCTTCTGATGACGAGTCTGCAGAGCGAGTAGAAGAGGATATGCGAAAATGAATTGGACCAAATGTAAACGACAGATTGAGGTCATGTTCCATTGTGAAGCTCGTCCAGTATTTGGCGTCTATGACGACGCGACGCGCATTGACTAGGCACAAGCTCCGATTGGCGTCAGATTAGCGAAGCTTTAGTCGATCTTTGATTCAGCCGACAAAGAAATCGCCACTTGGTGGAGAAGAGGATGCTGACTGATGAAGATGAAGTTCGACTTCTTCAGTTTTGCGTGTCCATGGCATTGTTATTATTTATTGTACGCTGCAAAGCAATCTCTTTTACAAACTCCTGCGATCCGTTGCCCATTGCGACTTACGCATGCGTTGCGCCCGTCCGCCAGACAGAATTCAATGTACCACCAAACCCGTTGTTATCAAAAACGCCGTACCCAAGCACCATCAAACACAGCGAAGCAATACACAAAAATATGCAGATTAGTCCTTGGAGCCCTCGCTGGCAGCTGCTTTTGGTGCGACGTTCTCGTCTTGAGTAGCCTGCTTGCGTGGGGTGCCATTCTGCTTCTTCTGTGTATGAGTGTTGCTCTTCTGCTGTGCATAGTTGGTGCCATTCTTCTCTGTGAGGGTAGGGCCCTGCTCTACGGCATTAGAGACACTCTTCTTCTGTGCATGCTTGAAGTTCTTCTTGCTCTTCTTGTTGTTGAGGCCACGACGTCCACTCTTGCGCTCCAAAGACTGAACGGCTCTCTGAGCATGTCCCGACAAGGTTTGCAAGAAGACCGCCTCGAAGCGGTTGCCAGCTTCCCTCGCGGTCAAGTAGACCTTCTCGATCCACTGCTTGGCGGCCATGTTGATGCTCCAAAGGTCCTCTACTTCAACGCCCAAGACGTTGTATTCCACTTCCTCCTCATTGAAGGCATACTCGAGTGCGCTCTCGTAATTGCCAACCGCGAGAGCAGTAGTCGAAGCGAAGCGGTAAGCCTTCATGAGTTGAGTGCACAGAAGCTGCTCCTCAATCATGAAGCGTATGCCATTCTCAGCTTGCACAAGGGCCATTGCTGGCGAGGCGGGGATGAAGCGTCCCTCAGGAGCTGCACCGTGCATGTACTCATTCAAGCCCCAGAAAGTACCGTTGAGGAGCTCGCGTCTCTGATCAGACATGCCAGTAGGGTCAGAGCAAGCAGCACAAGTGCAGTGGAATCCGTATAGATCGTGGAGTTTCGGCAGACGGAGATGCTGCATCTCATACCCAGCACCTGCGCCCAGATAGTTCACCTGAAGTTCTTCACCGGGCTTGATGTCTCGGACTGCTTGTACGGTCTGCTTACCAAGAACTGGGTTGTTGGTATGGTGTACGTTGGGAACGCACGAGTGATTCAAGCGCGATGAAACCTCGAAGACTCCCAGGTTGCCATTGGCGAGTATGAAGGTGTTGCAAGCGAAGATGGAGATCACACGGACGTGCTCGGACAGGTACTGCTCCAGGTCTGCTTCGCGAATTTGGCGATGGAGCGCGCATACTCTGGCTGCGTGCTCGGCATCGAGATGAGGCGGCAGGTAGCTGTGCAGCGCATCGAACGCGGCCTTCTTAGCGGGCGAGAGGCGAAGGTACTCGTGGTAGGCGAGGTCAAGATTGCCCTGAGCGATCTCGAGGAAAGGCTTCTCGCAGATGATTCGAGTGCCGCGAGGAATGAACTGACAGGCGAAGACTCCGAGACCTTTGCCTTCACTGGCTCGTAACTCGAACAGTGGTTGGGCGACAGTGCGAGGCACGAAATCCGGCGCATCTGCTTTCAGCGGCGAGGCGTTGCCCTTCGAGGTGGCTTGACCGGAACGGCCACTTGCCGGCGTTGAAGCACGAGTAGTTGGGGTGGAGCCTGGACCATTGCTGGTAGAGGTCCCGTTCGACATGTCGTTGCCGGCGTCTGATTGGGGCGAGTCGGTGGGGGAGCTGCTGTCGCCTTGTGGCTTGTTTCTGTCGAGAAAGAAGAGGACGTGATGCAGCGTCGTGCTGAGCGCAGTGACCGTGTTATCCATGTCGCCGTGATACTGTGTCTCAGGAATGGTGGATAGTGACGGTTCTTTGTTCCGTTGTCGTGTTTGACGGTGCGGGTATTTTTCTCGCGCGGCAGTTTGGAGCAGCAACTTAGCGCGTTTTTCAGGGGTGCCCGCGGCAGGCAGCGTTGCGTCACACAAGGCAAGTGCAAACGCTGCAGCGGGCAATGTGAAGACTGAGGACACGCGTAAACACTTTGACCCAGTGTTGTTGGTGCTGAGAGCCGTAACTCGATCACGCTTCGCGCATTGTCTTTGCGCGCAGCTGCCCGAGACTGTCTCAAGGAGTGACTCCGTGGTCGACTTGAGCGGCATGTTCAAAGACCTGCCATTGACATTTTGCAGAGGGATGAAGGCGTTTAGAGCAGTTGATGCCAGCATTGGCCGAAATTGTCGCGGGAATATAGAGGTACCAGTGCCTAGAGCGATTCGAGTTCATCCTATGAAGGGCGAGCAGCGACTACGTTCGCTTCGATGAGCTGATAGTCTTCCTTAGAAGCTGCAATATGGTTCATCCTTGCCAATTGTCGAGCTGGATTACACAGGACCGTCAATTGCAATGACCAGACCAAGTGAAGCCATAGCGCACCACGCCCCAGCCTCCTCAACATGTTTGACACGTATTGCTCGTTTTTCCGCGACCTCCGCCAATCTCGTTCGGCCTGCTCATATCGCCCATCCTGTAGCTTTCTTCTTCGTGCGCACTTTCTCCGCTACCACATCGGCCTCGTGAGAGAGCTCTATGGGCTGCAGACCGAAGTCTGCCAGATTACGAGATCGCATAGCAGCCTCGTCCTCGAGTGCTAGTCCCCCCAACCTGGACTCTAGCTCAGGATTGTCTTCATCTGGATTGTGTGCGACATCTGCATCTTCGCCGTCTTCAACTTCGCTGCCGCTCGCATCACCCTCGTCTCCATCCTCATCTTGGTCCTCATCCGCGGCTTCAGCCTGCGTGCCATCGAGAAACCTCTCACTCTCCTTCATCATCTTCTTGGAGAACCCACTAGCTTCCACCTCAATGTCAAGCCTCCTTTCTGGATCAACGTCCTTCAGCGCGTCCTTCAGAAAAGGTCCTTTCGCGTCGCTTGTGTACTTGAATCGCCGCTCAAAGTATCTTTTCACGCAAGCCACGTCCCGTTCGAAGTAGTACTGCGCATTTGCGTGGTTTGTGCTGACTGTTTGTGGGAAGTCAATCAAGATTGGGATCACCTGTACTGACCCGTCCGCCTTGGGCTTCTCCTTGATCAGGATGTTGAATTCGTTGAAGTCGCCGTGAATCAGGCCTCGCTGCGCGAGTCGTACGATCAAGTCCATAAGCTCGGCGTACAGCTTGCCAGGATCGCCGACTTCGTCAACCATGCGGAGTGGGAAGGAGTCGATGAACTCCATGACAACAGTGTGGCGGCTCCATGCCAGTGGCTCCGGTACTGGAAAGCCTTCCCGGTAAAGCACTCTCATGAATTCATACTCCTTATGTGCCGCCAGGCGAGAGAGATACTTCCAATCTCCTGTGCCTGAGTTGCCGGTTTTGCGAAGGTAGTCGCGGTTCGCTTTCACTGTTCGAAAAGAAATGCGCCCTAGTCGATGGAGCTTGAGAACTTGCTGACGGCCTTCCGGTGACGCTGTAATGTAGATGTCTGACTCCTTGCCCACACCGATCTGATTGCCAAGTGAAAAGATGACATTTGATCTTCGATGCGCGTTCAGTGCGAGGTAGTCGAGTCCGCCGTAAGTGAGGCGGTAGCCGTCATCTAGAAGTAATCAGTCATGGGTCACGAGAAAGGTGGGCAGCGTCGTACATCTTGCGTTCTTCACTTTGGCGATGAGGCCGGCCTTGGCAAGATTCGATATGTTCTTGTGTATACCACTACCTCCTCTGAGTCCAGAGATCGACTGGATGAGTGGCGTGGGAACGACTTCATGATTCTTGCTTCCCTGCTCAAACTACACCTTTTCTCAGTACGATCTTGTGGCGTGAAAAGTGAAGAAAGTGCACCTACCGCAGCAAGCACGCGCCAGTCTTCGCTGGACAGATATCGCAATGCGCCAGTATCGAGCTTCATCGTGCCACTCTATGTTGCGAATTTCGAGATGGCCACTGCATTTACATGTGACAACGGCCAGAAAATTGCGGTGATGTCGTTGCCCGGGAGCCGCCACACCTTCCCGAACCAGCCACGCCATCGAAGCTGCTGCTGCTCTAACTAAGCACTTGGGCTCAGGCGACGACCAGACGCGTTGACAACATCAACTTCCACCAACCCTCTCCATCAACCACTACATATTCGCTGAGAGCGCCCACGGATAGCTCTCTTGATTGCCACTCGTATCAGCCCGCCGGATCGATCGTCCACTTCACCATCGAGCAGCGACAACACTATCAACACACCCGAGCTCTCGTGATCGTCAGAGATGGCGAAGGAGGCGGAGAAGCCCAAGGCCGTCGATAAGGGCAAGGGAAAGGCTGAAGATGGCAAACAGGCCAACGACGTCAATGGCGCCAAGGCAAATGGCAAGGACGGCAAGAAGGACAACGACCTCGATTTGCCGCCAGAGGAATTGAGCGAAGAAGACCAGAAGCTCAAGGATGAGCTGGACATGCTCGTGGAGCGACTAACAGAGGCCGACTCATCGCTGTACTCCGCCGCACTTGAAGCCATCAAGACGAGCATCAAGACATCGACCAGTTCGATGACAGCCGTGCCAAAGCCGCTCAAGTTCCTCCGACCACATTACGAGAAGCTCACCGAAGCATACGAAAAGTGGCCAAAGAGCTTGGAAAAAGACTCACTTGCCGACACACTGTCCGTATTGGGCATGACATATTCCGATGACGAGGACCGACGGGACACCTTGAAGTACCGACTGCTCGCGCCTGGCACAGACATCGGCTCATGGGGCCACGAGTACATGCGCCATCTCGCGCTGGAGATTGGGCAAGAATACGAAATCCGTCAACAGGAGGAGAAGGATTCCGAGGACATCACATCTTTGGCGCTGACTCTCGTGCCCTTCTTCCTCAAGCACAATGCCGAAGCCGACGCCGTTGACATTCTCTCCGAGCTCGAAATGATCGAGCACATCAAAGAGCATCTCGACGAGAACACGTACAGCCGCGTGTGTCTGTACATGGCATCGATGGTGCCGCTCCTCACATATCCTGACAACGACCGCTTCCTGCGCACTGCACACGATGTCTACTTGCAGTACAAACAATACACGCAAGCCATCTCATTAGCGATCAAGCTCAACGATCTTGAGCTCATCGAATCCGATTTCAACTCTGCGCCCGACAAGACCACAAAGCTCCAACTCGCTTTCCTCCTTGCCCGACAGCGGATATCGATCGAGCTAGAAGGAGAAGACGCTGGGGATGAGGAGCTGCAAGAGTGCTTGAACAACACACATTTGCCTACCTACTACAAATCTTTGGCGAAAGAGTTGAACGTATTGGACCCGAAGGTACCTGAGGACATCTACAAGTCACACCTGGAGTCGAATCGCACCGCAGGCCTGACCAACACAGATTCAGCGCGTCATAACCTTGCATCCACATTTGTCAATGCTTTTGTTAACGCTGGTTTCGGCGAAGATAAGCTGATGCTGGTGGAAGGCGGTGTCAAGCAGAGCTGGGTGTGGAAGGTGAAAGAGGAGGGAATGCTTTCGGCTGCAGCATCCGCCGGTCTCCTTCTCCTGTGGGACGTTGAGCTCGGTCTCGACAAGATTGACGCATATACATACGTCTCCGAAGACAAGATCAAGGCTGGTGCTGCATTGGCCATGGGTGTCATGAATGCAGGCGTGAAGGTTGAAGGCGATCCAACTCTCGCACTGCTGGGAGACTTCGAGGGTAAGACTGTTCCGGACAAAGTTGCTCGCATCCTCGGCCTGGGCCTGGCATACGCAGGCTCAAACAACGAGGGCGTTCTTGAAGTCCTTCTTCCTCTCATTAGAGACACTGGGTTGGAGATGCAATTGTCTGCGAGCGCTGCGCTGTCTCTTGGCCTCGTCTTTGTTGGCACAGCACACTCGGACGTCAGCGAAGCTATTATCGAGACTTTCCTTGATGAAGATCGTAACAAGCAGCTCAAGGACAAGTGGACGCGCTTCATGACCTTAGGCCTCGCAGTGTTGTACTTCGGACAGCAGGAAGAGGTCGATGTCATTCTTGAGACACTGAAGGCTATCGATCACCCGATGTCCAAGCCTGCGTCCGTGCTCATCGAGATGTGCGCATGGGCAGGTACCGGTGCTGTGCTCAAGTTGCAACAACTTCTCCACATTTGCAACGAGCACATCGAGGACAAGGACGACAAGGATGACGAGGACAAAGAGGAAGAGAAGAAAGAGGGCGACGAGAAGAAGGACATTGCCGGTGAACAACTGGTCCAGGCATATGCTGTGCTCGGTCTGGCTCTCGTGGCCATGGGCGAAGACATTGGCCAGGAGATGGTTCTTCGACAATTCGGTCACTTGATGCACTACGGCGAGCCCAACATTCGGAAGGCTGTGCCTCTTGCGATGGGTCTCATCAGCGTGTCGAATCCTCAGATGAAGATCTATGATACCCTCTCTCGTTACTCACACGACAACGACGTTGATGTTGCAGTCAACGCAATTTTCGCCATGGGCATGGTTGGTGCTGGCACGAACAATGCTCGTCTCGCACAGCTTCTCCGACAGCTTGCATCATACTACCACCGAGATCCAAGTGCGCTGTTCATGGTCAGAATTGCGCAAGGTCTGCTGCACATGGGCAAGGGAACATTGTCCATCAGCCCCTTCCATACAGACCGAACTGTTCTTTCAAGAGTCTCCGCTGCTGGTCTGCTCACCGTCGCCATCTCACTCATCGAGAACCCGAAGGCATTCATTCTGGGCGAGCATCACTACCTGCTATACCACCTGGCTATTGCTATGAACCCTCGTTTCCTCATCACACTGGATGAAGACCTCAAGCCTGTGCAGCTCAACGTCCGTGTAGGTCAGGCCGTCGATGTTGTTGGACAAGCAGGACGACCGAAGACAATTACCGGCTGGCAGACACAATCAACACCCGTACTGCTTGGACATGGCGAGCGCGCAGAGCTTGAAGATGAAGAATGGATCTCAGTCGCGAACACATTGGAGGGTGTATGCATAGTGAAGAAGGTGAGCACATTCTCCCAGCATTATTTCCCAACTCAAACACATCGCTAACAGCTTCACAGAACCCGGATTGGGAAGCGCCGTAGAATGCGCTACCAATGCAAAACCTTGTTCGCTTTCTCAAAACGATCCCAAGCAACAAGGGTACGAGTCGCCTCGCCGAAGCTTACAGATTCGTCCACTCACTCATGGAAGCCCCAGATCCATGGCAGGCTGTCGCTATGGCTTACAAAGACGAAGAGCGTCCTGTAACTCGCGATGAAGTCTACCAAGCGTTTGGCGGTAATATCACGAGGTTGAGAAATCACTTTGATGAACGTCTTGCTGGATGGCGATGGGATTCGGTTATGGTGGAAGTTCTGAAAAGTCAAGAGTGGCATGGACGTATACGACTAGAGTTGAAAGAGAAGAAGGAGAAGAAGGAAAAAGATGATGGTCACGATGATATGAATGGGCATCGGGATTAGATGGCTGGTTTTGGCTGGCTGGCTGGTCTGTCTTTCTTCTCTGCGCTTCTTGGATTACTTGGTCGTTACCTTTTGCCTCATGCATCCCCATTGGCATCCACATTCGTATAGGCATAGATGAGTACAGTAGTGATGGGTATGGTGTGTATTGTAGTATCATTGGCAGCTCCGTTCTCCTCCCTACGTTTCAAGATCCGATGGTATGTCATGACATTCATCGTCCTCGGCTCTCCGCCGAGACTTGGCATAAGGGCGCGGATCCCGGTCCATCGGGCTTTTCTACTGTATCCCCGAAGAGTGCACTTCAGACTGCCTCTACAACGCAGGAGACACAAGCCGATACAGACCAAGTGCAAGGGAAATGGTTCATAGTGCGATCGGAAAGTCTCGGGCAGTTTGCATGCAAGTAAACTTTTACTCTGGGCCACATTCTCGTGGCATATCTATTTGGTATATCTACAGTGCACAGCTTGCAAGCCATACAAAGCACAAGACTGGTCTCTTCCGTCGTGCATGCATCGCATCGCGTGACCCATGGCCCATTTCATTAACAAGAAATTGTGAACGCCGTCCTTTTTCTCTCTTCGCTAAAGTGTAAAGCAAACTCGTAAAAGGTGTGTACGTATCGTGTCATGACTGCTATCCCGGCTCTTACAAAGAGACCTCGACACGGCCCTCGTTACCTGGAGCACCCTTTCCGAGCTCTGGGAGCATGTAAGTGATGTCATCCCATGGATGTCTGTAGAGACCGCTACGGAGACGCTTCTGGTCGAGGAAGTGAGCAATCAGACCGATAGAGCGACCGAGCACGAAGAGACCGTTGAGAACACCCATCTTGAGGTAGTCTTCAGCTTCTTCATTGGAGAATGCACCGGAGTTGCGGAGGAGATCGACGAAGCAGACAGCGACACAACCATCAACGTTGAGGATCAGGTTATCCTTCTTGGATGTGGTGACGGTCTCGACGGCGATGGCGTAGTCGAGGAGCTTGGTGGATGGGAAGTTCTGTTGGCAGTATTCCTTGACGAGCGAGACACGGAGATCGGGATTGTTTCGTGACTTGACACGGTGACCGATACCGGGAATCAGCTTGTTCTCCTTCCTCATGGTGTCGACGAAGTCACGGGGCGAGAGACCCTTGTCGAAAGCGCGAGTGAACTCCTCGGCGGCGCCGTCAAGAGCACCACCGAAGCGGGAGCCGATTGTGAGCAGACCAGCAACGAGAGATGAGATCAGATCCTTGCCGGCACGAGTAGTGATGATGGTGTTCATGGCACCAGACACAGCTGGACCGTGATCGGCAGTAAGCATGAGAACCATCTCCAAGAACTTGGAGGCGTATTTGGGCAATCTGCGGCGGAACCACAGAAGGGACATGACACCACCAATACCAATGTCCTCCTTGAAGACTTCGGTGATAGGGATACCAGCGTACAGGAGTTCTTGGCCACGGTCGTCGGAAATAGTGGAGATGAAGGCAGCTGGCTTACGGATAAGACCAAGCTCCTGAGCCCAAGAGTAATCAATTGGAATCTTTGGAACAGCTGGCTCTGGAGCAGGCTTAATTTGGCCTTCCTTGACGAGCTGTTGATAGACCTTGGAGAGCTCCTTTGGCAGGTCCTCGAAGGTCTCTGGGACGAAGAAACCAGCGTCCCTCATGGCTTTATTCTTCACGGCGGCTTGCTCGAGCTGAGAGTTGGCCATCGAACCAGCGTGACCGAATTGCACCTCAGTCTTGAGCATGCTCGCCACGGTACCGATGGCCCAGGCGACGATTGGCTTCTTGATGGTGCCGTTCTTCTTGGCCTCAATCACACGATACTCCTCCACACCACCGACTTCACCGAGCAAGAGCAGGATCTTGCACTCGGGATCGGCCTCGAAACGGAGCATGTGGTCAATGAAAGTGGTACCAGGATATCGGTCACCACCAATGGCAATACCCTCGTATACACCATCGGTCTCTTGCGCGACAATGTTGTTCAGCTCGTTAGACATACCTCCAGACTTGGAGACGTAGCCGACAGAGCCCTTGCGGTAGAGCTTGGAAGCCACAATGTTGTCCATCATACCACCAGTGTTTCCGATCTTGAATGCACCTGGCTTGATACCACCGACGGTGGCAGGGCCGATGATGGTGACACCCTTCTTCTTCGCAACGTGGAGAATCTCACGTGCTCGTCGCTCAGGCACACCTTCAGCGATGATGGCAATGGACTTGATTTGTGGGAACTCCATGAGCTCCATGGTCGATTGGTAGACGGATCGGGAGGATGCGAAGTTGACGACGGTGTCGACATCGCTGTGCTTGGCCATGGCGTCCGAGACCTGCTGGTAGACAGGGAGGAGAGTCTCGGAAGTGCCCCAGTACATCTTGCTGACGAACTGGCCACCGAAGGTGTAGATGATCCCGGCTACGGAGGGAGTCTTGCGCTTGCAGATGAAGTCGAAGTCGAGCATGCCCTGCACGGCCTTTGTCTGCATGCCGCTGCGGAGGAGTAAGCATTGCCGTTGCTTGCCATTGCACATTGGCTGCACCTACTAAACAAAACATCTCGTCTTGGGGTGGAAGAGAGTGTGCTGTGGAGTGGGGCTCAGAGGCCTGCTGGGAGCGACGAAGCGCTGGATATTGTCGTTGGCGGACAGGCTACTGTCCTTGTGTGTGCCATTGACGCCGTTTGCGCCATTGGGGGTGGCCATGGTGGGCGGATTTCAGCCCAGGACAATTCTATGTGATTTCTGGAGTGCTGTGCATGTTCTCGTCAGTTCACAGTCGAATTCGCAACTTCCGCAGCTCTGCGACTGCCACGCCTGCGATCGCGATTGCCGCTGCGAGGGTGGAAACGTGTGCAGCCAGTCTCAAACAACCCGAACGCGGGCAGTTTCGAGCTCTGGCAGCAGCTGACGCCAGAAACTCTGGGGACCAGCCGGGCGGGAATGGGGAATGCAGACTTACCACGGAGAGTGTTGTCAGGTCAGGTTCCTCCGAGCAGAGTGAGAGAGAGAGAGGGATGGAGAAGGAGCAAGCAGGTGCGGCGGTGAGTGCGAGTGCGAGTGCGAGAGGGAGATGGGCAGGTGGGTGTGATTTCTTGTCGTCGGACTTTGTCGAGCTTGTGGTGATCCCTGCGTGCGCCAAAAGCATATCGGCTTCAACGCTCCTCTCCCGACGCCGGTGGGAGGCTGACGGGGATCCGCTGGAGGGCTCGCACTGCTGCCGCCAACATCAGGCCTCTCGTTCTCGTGAAGCGCGGGGCCCACCGCTCAGCAACTGCAGAATCGTACCATCCATCCGTGCTCCGCTCAGCACTTTTGGCCCTTTGCACAATTCACACGCGGAGCAATTCACACACGCGAGCGCGCCCGACAAGGCTTAGCCCCGCCCGCGCTCGTTCTCGCTTTGCGGCAACATGCGCTGCCCTGAACTTTGGGGACGGACAGGGACATGTTTCTGCTGAGAGGCTCCTCATCATCGCGCTGCCCCTCGACGCGAGCAAGCAACGAGCGGGCGTTGATATCTGCTTCCATTGCAGCTGCATCCACGCGCGCCACGGGACGCATGGGGCGCGGCTCTGCGGCGCCTGGCGAGCCGACCACGCCCGTTGCAACGCAGCGCTCCACGGCACAACATGGTGTAGGGACTCACTCGAGGGAGGCCCAGCGTGCGTCATGCGCAGGGTCAACGGTGCGCGCTGGGGTTGGATTGTCGATCGCCGACGGGAAGCTTGCGCGTGGGCCTGCATTTGCGCCCGCGTTTAGCGCAGCTCATCGCCTGGCAGACCTTCAACATGTCTGTGTCGAGTGCTGATGAGACCGTCCATCCCGAACCCCATTGTTGACCTGTCCGCCTTCCTGACCGTCCTCCATTCCCCTCCCACTCGCTCCTCCCTCTCACATCTTCCATTCCACCTACACATCCAAGTCCGGCTCCTCGCTCCAGCCCCCGTGCAGCCGCAGGACCGTCTTCAGCCTCGAGGTGCGTAGTCAGATTTTATTTTTAAAGCTCCAGCTGCGGCGCCCTGGATTCCCATTGACTGCTGCACCGCTTCGGACCTTTTTTTTACATCTAACCCCCGAACGCACTTTCCCGTGGGCTGCTCCCTGCGAAGGAGGAATGGGAATGGGACGGGTGCGGGCCTCCGCAAAAAGAGCTGAAACCTGCACACAACCCGCGGCGAGAGAAAGACATTCGCAGCACGCGAAACACCTCTAGCGCCAAGCTGCCACCGCAGCTCACCCGCGGGCGCCTTCCCATTGTACAGCTTTCTCGCTAAGCTTTCCTCACCGTCACCCGCACTTTCAACTGGAGCCCGGGGATCATCAGACCAGCTGTGCCGCCAATTCTTCACTGCCCGGAGCTGTCTTGTTCGGACATCTGCTTACCAACAGCCAGCAAACAGCTTTCTGAAGAAATTCACTTGACCACAATCGTGCCAACACCACCACAATGTCTGCCAAGCCAATCACAGAAGCAGATGGCAAGGCCATTCTGAACTACCACTTGACCCGCGCACCTGTCATCAAGCCAACTCCTCTCCCACCTTCATCAACGCACAACCCACCAGCCAAACTTGCCACAATAACGTTTGCCGATGGCGACGATGTCAATGGTGTTCTGGACGCCGCCGAGGCCAAATACCCATTCCTCCTCCAGCAAGGCGCCAAGTTCGTTGCAAAGCCAGATCAATTGATCAAGCGAAGAGGCAAGTCGGGACTTCTCAAGCTCAATGCTACTTGGGCAGAGGCGAAGGAGTGGATCGCAGCACGCGCAAACAAGATCCAAAAGGTCGAGCACATTGAGGGCGCTTTGAGGAATTTCCTCGTCGAGCCATTCGTGCCTCACCCTCAAGAAACCGAGTACTACATCAACATCAACTCAGCCCGTGAGGTATGCAACACCTCGCTTTCCGGCCTTCACTGAATTTCTTCTAACCAAATTGCAGGGTGACTGGATCCTCTTCTACCACGAGGGTGGTGTTGATGTGGGAGACGTCGACGAGAAGGCTGCTAAGCTGCTCATTCCAGTCGACCTCAAGGAATACCCAAGCAACGAGGAGATCGCCAAGGCACTCCTCCCTAACGTGCCAAAGGGCGTCCACCCAGTCCTCATTGACTTCATTTCACGATTGTACGCCGTCTACGTCGACTGCCAATTCACCTACCTCGAAATCAACCCGCTCGTCGTCATCCCCAATGCCGAGGGAACCTCCGCCGATGTCCACTTCCTCGATCTCGCAGCAAAGATCGACCAGACCGCAGAGTTCGAGTGCGGTGTCAAGTGGGCTGTTGCACGCGCCCCAGCAGCTCTCGGCATTCCAGTCGCCAACACTGGCTCCAGCAAAGTCTCGATTGATGCTGGCCCACCGCTCGAGTTCCCTGCTCCTTTCGGTCGTGAGATGAGCAAAGAGGAGGCATACATTGCAGAGATGGACGCAAAGACCGGTGCCTCGCTCAAGCTCACCATCCTCAACTCACAAGGACGTGTGTGGACACTAGTTGCTGGTGGTGGCGCTTCCGTGGTGTACGCCGATGCCATTGCATCTGCTGGCTTCGCTGGTGAGCTCGCCAACTATGGAGAGTACTCTGGTGCTCCAACCGAGACACAAACCTTCCACTACGCACGCACGGTTCTCGACCTCATGCTGCGAGCACCGCAACACCCAGAGGGCAAGGTCCTCTTCATTGGTGGTGGTATCGCTAACTTTACCAACGTAAGTCTTCTCGCCAAATCCGTAACATATCTACCCGAAGTCCGGCGCTAACTCCTGCACAGGTCGCCAGCACATTCAAGGGTGTCATCCGCGCCCTCCGTGAAGTCGCACCTCGTCTCAACGAGCACAAGGTCCAGATCTGGGTGCGTCGCGCAGGTCCCAACTACCAGGAAGGTCTCAAGAACATCAAGGCCGTGTTCAAGGAGCTCGATTTGAACGGCCACGTTTTCGGCCCCGAGATGCACGTGTCGGGTATTGTCCCACTTGCGCTTATTCCTGGCAAGTACCACGAGGGCATCAAGGAGTTCGAGGGTTAAACAGCTAGACTTCGTTCCTCGTCCTTGTATGATGCTTGATGCTGGAGTTCGGATGAAAGAAGCGACCCGGTCGCTGTTATTGCTGTGGGGAATACAAAAATGCTTCGTATGAATGACACGCCGGATGAGTACGGACGACACAGGCGCATCCTTTGCGTTGCGCTGGGAGCATTGCACAGGAGTATATAGACTTTTGTACGCGGATACCACTTGCTTGCTCTGATGCTTCGCCCGACTTCTCGAGCACGTTTGGTGATGTATATGGGAAGACTTGAAGGAGAAAGTTGTTGGATTACATCATTCGCAGCACTGCATGCACTATTATCATGAGCTTCTTATGCTCCAGTTCTATCTTAGACCTCCGTGAAAGGTCACTGCATAGATAATGAGCGAGTCGTGTTTTCAGGCAGCCCACAAAAACCTATGCCTCAGGCCAACATTTCCCTGTCGCGCTCTCGCGCCTCTCAAGCTTCGACTCTCCGAAATCTCCACCAGCCAGCAACTTCCACAGCACCACATCCAGCACTTTGCGCCAGCACGCCCACATCTTTACCGCTTCCCATAACCCTACCGAGCGACCTCGCGCAGCGCGCGCAAATACCGCAATCATGAGCGTACGTCCACCTCCCATCGCAGCCACGAATCGACCCCCAAACTAACACTTCTTTCTTCTACCGTTTAGTTCATCCCCCTCAACCCTCGCCCCATGCTCCAGGGCCTCGTGAACAAAGACGTCATCGTCCGCATCAAATGGGGACAAGAATACACGGGACGTTTGGTTTCCGTGGACTCGTATATGAATATTCAACTTAGTGGTGCGGAAGAAAAGGCGGCGAATGGGCAGGATGGCGGGGTGTTGGGACAGGTTTTGATTCGGTGAGTTTCGATTTGCGATTTTCTGGTGAATGAAAGGGGGGGGGTGTTGGGAGGGCAGTGGGAAAAGGGCGGGCAGGAGGAGCGAGAGACTGGTGGATGGTAGGGGAGAGGGGAAGAGGGAAGAAGCTTTCGGAGACACAGTATTTTTTGGGGGGTCATTGAAGGCTAACGATCTGGTGCGCGCAGATGTAACAATGTCCTGTGGATTTCTGCAAAGGATAAGCAAGCCAATGGGGATGCGGAGATGGCTGGGTAGAGGAACGAATGGAAAGAAGAACTGGATGTCAAGGTGTTGAGAATTGAGAAAGACTACGCGACCGTGTCTGGCGCCCAATTGATGGGCTGGGGACAAGCGCGAGCTTCGCGAAGACTCTGCAGCAAGGTTGAGAAGGAGCCGGAGGCCGCGAGAGTGAACTTCAACAGGCGAGGAAGGAGATGCTTCGCATGGACGAGACCTGGTGGGCTTCTCGAACAAGCTGAGAATGCGCCAGATGGTCGCCAAAACCGCATTGCATTGGACGCTACGATCAGGTTAGTAGCATGCAACAAGTGATCACGAAATGTTTCAATTTTGTGCTAAACAGTGTCTTCTCTTCTCAGTCAGAGCCCATTCGCGCGAAAACATGGCAACGCCCATGGAACAGCTGTGAGCGTGGAAGCCGGATAGATGTTGGTCATCATAACAGAGGACGCCGTGCATTGAAAAGGGTATCACAGAAGGAGTATGTACAAGTCATCCTTCAGCACGCGCACTGCGCAAGACACTGTTCTTCCCAGCCCCTCTTCTCTTCATTTCCGCATCATCGGTTGCCATTTTCATAAAACAATGCGTTCTTCCCGCATTCGTATCAAACATGCTCGCGCGTTAGCGTAGGTCGGATTCCATTCGGATCAGCAAAAGGGTCGTGCCTCGCTTCCTCCATGCTGGGCCTCAGACTCGCCGGATCTTGCGGAGCACCCAAGTGATTTCCCCCGGCCTCGGCATTCTTCATCTCCCAAGAACCTATTCTTTCGTGTCCGCGGGGCTCATCGACAACAGAAGCGCCTACCATAGCTCCGCCTTTGGGAATGGTCAAATCTTGATCACTTTGCATTTTTCTTCCGCCTTTGAACCCTCCAAGGTCGCTCTTGCGGTCGTGCTTTTCGCGTCGGACTCGCACGCCACCAATGAGCATTGCCAGCCCAAAGAGGATTCCGGCGATCACGAGCGCGATGACCGCGCCGACGACACCTGCGACAGCTGGCGCCATGCCGTGGTGGCGGTGAGAGCCTCGTGAAGCAGAATCAGATTCGTTCCCGTCTTCGTCGAATGCGGCGCAGAAGAGTGTTGTGGCGCCACATTCGTTGCACCAGTTGCCGATGCCTGACATTGCAATGTTGTTCATCCCGTCGCGGAAATCCTCCCATGTCATGTCACTTTCAATGTTTGCGCGTCCGAAAAGAGGATATGAGCGGAAGGGGTTTAAAGCTTCGTCTGTGCCGTTGCGGAATAGGAAGCGCACGTAGAGGTCGTTGGTACTCGGGAAAGTGGACGTGTCGTTTGTGTTGCTGAACAGCTCGAAAACGACCGAGGAAGCGAAGTCGGCTGTTCCAAAGAATCGCGAATCACGCTGAGGCAGACCGGCGAGCGCAAAGAAGGATGTGAGGGGGTGGTAGTCGGCGAAGAGGAGATTCAGCTTGTTTCGGCCGAAATCAGAGTAGTTGATGGATGCGCTGAACAATTCCAAGACTCGTGAGGCGAACATGTTCCCTGCGACTGTAGAGATACTGCCTTCGACAGATTGTTGCTGCACGCGTTGCCGAGTTGTAAGCCTTCGAGCAGTAAGATTTCCGAGCTGGCCGTATTGTTGCTCATCCGCCAGATAGCGCAAGGTGTCCAGGAAGCTGGTGTTGGTGGTGGAGGAACGATATCCAGCCAACTCGTCTCTGACAGTCGCGTTATATGCATTCTGATACCGTAGGTAGTCATAAATCGCATAAGCGTTGTCATAGCTCCAGTACCCTTGGTCTAAGACATCAATGAGTGTTGCGCTGCCCACTGCAGCATAAGTGCCATTGAATTCTGCGTCTGTGCCATCACTGCCTCCTGCCGTGTCCGACAATTCTGCTGCGATCTCGAACGACGGGCAACCTAGATTGCCAGAGAGGTAGATGTAGTTTGGATCATTAGGGCCGGCGGTTCGGAGCTGTGGGTATTGATAGCCACCCAGTGGCGATTGAACCTAGAAATGTTAGCGATGCCATATGTCAACAGCGGAGACAACTCACAACCGTGCCATTCGCGGGCGTATACACTCGATAAGGATCGGCGTCCCCGTCCGTCCCGTTTCCTGGAGTGTACGCAGGGTATAAGCCTTGCATGAACGCCTGCTGCGTGGCCAAGTTGTATTGTTGCTCCAGTGCCAGCGAGGTTGTCTGAAATTGGTCATATCGGTTTTTGTCAAGTCCGACAAGCTCGCCGCCCGAGGCTTCATCGCCAACGGTGCCATTGCTAACTCTCATGTAACGACTGCGGAAGAAGCTGCCAGCTGCGAAGGCTTCCTGAGCGCCGGTGGAGGTGATCTGAGATGGAGTCTTGCCCAAGATTTCTGGTGTTCGTTCGCCAGTCCTCGTGAAGACCACGCTTGACCAGACGACATATCGCGGCGCTGTGCTATTCTGCGACGCCTGTGCAGACGCCCCAGGCGCAAGCAGCAGTGCTCCAACAAGAGCTGCGGCGGTGGCGAGCATCTTGACCGCCTTCAATCGCACGTGGGTGTCCCGACAATCCTGCGGCTGCCAGCAGCTCACGCCAGAGGTACTGAGGGAGTCTTGCTCGCCGAGGAGTGATTCAAAGGACGGCAATGAGCAGGGTAAAGGCTCACCTACCTGGCCAGAGGTTGGAGCTACGGGACTCATATGCGAGCTCTTTATCGGCCATATTCGATCAAGGTCAGCGCCCAGCACGCCATGTGAGTTGGGCCAGAGCATCGTGTGAGCTCCCGCGGCACACCTCGCAGCACGGCATGCAGCTACGTGCCATGAAAGGCTGGAAGAAGGAAGCACTTGACCTCTTCCAGCGTGTCTCTGCGCCGTGCCGAAGGTGGGGTGCGTATTGGCTCGATTTGAGTTTCTGGCATCGGGGCGATGAGTTGTTGGACATGTCTCTCGAGTCTCGCCATGCAGCGACCCCTTCGTATCGCCAGGCTCGTGGGACAAGGACCAGGGCCCCTTGATGCACTTTGGTCGCTTCGTCAGACTCACTCATCGTTGTGATATTGGCGAAAGATGAATGCGACTGGAGCCGAGGAGGAGCGCAGTTGGCTTTGCAGGGTGTGACGACCGGCTGAGTCGGGGCTCGGCAAAAAGCTTGGACGCAAGGATGGAAAGAACGAGGTTGGTGAACTTCACGTCCATGCACGATATCACGATATCGTACGATCTGTGCCACTTTGAACTATGGTTAACTTTCGATCCGCTCACAAAGACCATGGACTCCTGCCAACATTCTGGCAGTATCGTACTGAGAGAGAAGAACGGAGCATCGAGGACGTATGCGACTTTCCGCTATCTGTCAGCTCGTAACACAGACTACTACTCACAGTTAAGCATGCGGTATACCGTCGCAACTTGCATCCGATATTTGCGCCATCCAGCAGTCCTATCTGCGGTGCACTTGGAAAGCACGGGCTTGATGTCAACTCCAGGAAATGCGGCCGCTTCCTCCGTGAACCGAACGTGAAGTTCCTGACCAGATCCAATGACTTTGCGATGCGCAGAAACTCCCTTGTCGAGCCTCACCGAAGATTGAATTGCAACGGCTCACTATGTGCAATCGTCCCTGAAAGGCTTCTCTACAACCAGATGCCAAGATTTTACGACTAGTGTTCAGAGGAGAAGAGCTAACAGAGCTTGCGGAGGCTGCGTAACCTTGCTGACTTCATATGCTCGAGGAATGTGGGAATTAGTGCAAGTTACATAACGACATGGGACGGCAGTTCCTTCATCTATCAAGAACAGACGGACAAGGAACAGAAAATCAACCATGATACGCTCACAACAATGGCCTCGAATCTTAACGTCCCCCTCCTCTCCATCCCATTCTACTACATCCTTGCCGTTTTCCCACATGGCTGGGCAATCTCCAAAGCCGCCAAAGGCGACATGAATCGTCACGACAACCGCAACCCAAAGGGCTCGACCTTCCACGAATCATTGCGCAAGCGCCTCACGTCAGCCGAGTTCGCTGCATTTGAGCGTGCAGAATCTTGCCACAGGAACCACCTGGAGAACATGCCACTCTACATTGCCGCCGTCTTCGCAGGACTGCTCGCTGAGAACAAACTCGGCAAAGGAAGCGTTGGATTGGAGAGCTTTGTGTATGGCTGGAACGCAACTCGAATTTTGTACACGGCGAATTACTTGACGACTGAGACGAGGACCTGGAGTTATTTGAGGAGTCTTTTGTATTTTGCTGGATCTGGCTGGGCGTTTTCAATTCTCTACCGTGCTTCGAAGGCTGTGGGGAAGCAGAATTAAGGCAGAAGCCACGTGGAGCTGCAATGCTTGAGATGGGCCCGCGCCCAGCTCAGGCGGCAACCTGGCACGGAAAGAAATCAAAAGCCGAAGTCTAATGAACTTGTACAGACTAATTGCTTAAGTGTGGTCATGAAAAATGAGCCGACTTGATCACGTCGATTCGCTCGACTATCGCTGCTAAGTATTGATTACATCGCGGACACATTTCCAAGTAACACAACGCTCGACTGCTCCCAAGCTCAAAATACCTCGCTTCATTTTCCGAAAATTGCCCTCATCGCGATCTATGGCACCTCTCAATCACCTCTAGACCTGTCGTTATCGCTCTGCACGGCCTCTGCCCGCTGTGTCTTCTGGACCTGATCAAAGGCACGGACGGGCGCTGCGGTCATTGCGAAAATTGCCTCTGCTTTTGTTGCCATGGCAGTCACCTGAGGCAAGGGCGTTGTAGGAGCCTCGCTGTTGTCGCTATCCTTTGTCGTCTCTGGCGCCGGCTTTACTGTGGAAGTTGAAGTCGTAAGGGTCGTCTTCCCATGGAGACATTCGCTTGGTCTGTACCCTGGCCGCCTCTTGCGATTTTCACAAGCACGGTACTTCTCGACGGCTTTCCGAATGGTCTTGATCTCTTCATGAGTTGCTTGCTTCTCAATACCATATCCTTTGAGTCCTTTCTTGAGGTCCGGATCGATCATCAGCAGCCATTTCAGCTCCCAAAACTTCACTTTGAAGACGATTTTATCATTTTTGAGCTTGATGGGCTCCCTCTTTGGCTTAGGCTGGAAAGACTGGCTTGGTGGAGATTGTGCAAGCCAGTCTGGTCTGGGACTATAAGACCATCTCGTGTTGACACGAGAGGGCCATCTCCGTGGATGATGGTATGGCCAGTTGCTGACCATACGATGGCAAATATGCAGGAACTCGGCGACCGCGAACGATACCACTAGAAGCAGTAGCAGTGCTAGAAGAGGGAAGTTCATGGTGGGGACTTGCTTCAACGACGGTGTTGTTGCTGTGAAAGTGTGGTTGCTGTGGTGTTGTCGAGATTCTGGGCACAAGAACGTGAGTTGAACGAAGAATAAGATGAATGCCAGGAGTTGACTTGAGTGACTAGCATATATATCTATCCTCTGGTGCTATGGCCCACGAGTACACCCAACCAGTACGAAGCGTGCCAATACCCATCAATGGTCCGTATACGGTACAGAATGTGGAAGAGTGCGGCCTCGTAGGAATTTCCTGCTTCAGATCTGGATTTTCCCACCCAGTCCTCAGAAAGTTTCTTCTAGGACTGGTAGCGGATGTGACCGCTTGGTCGCTGTACTGTATGTGGAGTCGACCTCCTTCCAGGCCTGAGCGCTCACTTTAGTGCGGCTGTTTGGTGTTCGAAAGCATCTTACGTCTTCGCAGACTGTGGACGTCGATTTGTGATGAGAGGAGGTTGGAGCGAAGAGGGATTGCAGATGTTATTCCCATCGAGCCTGGTTCAGAGAATCTGCGGAAAGCCATGTAGTGGCTCAGGAGAGAGTTGTTTCTGAGAGTGGTTACTCAAAAAGCGTACCATTGCTGTGAACAAGAAGCCCTCAGAGTTCTCGAAGACCCACAGCGCGAACTTTTGACCCCCGTTGGCACACAGTCGAACTGTGGTTCAGAGAACGACCACGCTCTCTGGAGTATACTGAAACTCCGATGTTGGTGTATCTGCACGACCGATGGCTTTGAGTTGTACTGTGACTCAAGCAAAGATTCTCTGAATAACGCATCTCTGGGGAAAACGTGCAGCATCCATGCGTCTTCACCTGCGATGGGTTTCAATCGCAACGTGATTCCGGAGAATGACGGAGATCAAATTATCTCTGAGAAACGGCTAGAATGCCACGTCGATACCTCTGTGACCACGTTCGCCCTCATAAGTGATGCGGCGCAGAGAAAGGGACGCAGAAAACTTTATGACTTTGTGAACCGCATTTTCGTACCATCATTACCTATTCTTTACAATGCAAAAAATCAAACTTTCCCTGCACCAGTGGATTTCCTCCCCATGAACTCCGCAAAAGACCCTGTCCTCATCTCCCCCTAATCGCTCCTTCCCTCCTTCCCTCCTTCCCTCCTTCTCCTCCTTCCTTCCTTTCTCTACAATTCCACCCAAGTCATCTCCTCGAAGTCGCATGGCTCCCGGATAGCGTGCTCACTCTCCTGCCCGGCGAGATTGACTGTGACCGGGGCCATCTCCTTCCAGCCGATCGATTGTCGTGGGCCCTGACCTGCCACCTGGCCGGCTCGGAAGTTGCACCAGTCCTGGAGCATCATGAGGGTGCAGGCGTGAAAGCGAAGTGGCGCTTCGTGTGTGCGCCGGAAGATTCTGCCAGTTGGAGTGCGCACCAGGGCCATGTAGTAGACGATGGCAGACATGTTGGCTTGGTGGGTGGGCGTGTGTGTGTGTGTGTGTCTCAGTTGGTAGTCTTGGTGGAGAGTGGTGGCAGTGTGTCGTTCTGTCGGCCTGAGTGTATTTGAAGCTGCCGGAGAGAGAGGGCAGAGGGCATGGTGGGCTGTAGTACATATGGGTGCGAAGAGACACACATACGATTGGTACTAAGGACGGCGCCAGAAGTGAGTGCATCACCGTATCCATTCGTTCTGGTCGGGAGGCCTCATCAAGTAAGTTTCGTCCTTAGAGAAATTGTCCTCGATTCCTTGACGACACGGTGTCAGATCCTGTCAGTAGCCATAAGTACTACACGCCCCCCAGTCAGGTCTGCTCTCATAACTTCGAAGAGAGCTCATACCAAAAGCGAAGACAAACGACCTCTCTTCAAACATCCAAAAAAAGCCAACATGTCTCAGAAATTCTTCGAGCCTACGCCGGCAACAGGAGTCAGAAAGTACTCCAAGCCCACCAGAGTCTGGTACAGAGACGAGGCTTACGATATGCCAACAACACCACCACAAGAGCACAAGAAGAATGTGGCGCTAGCCAAAGTCCCCAAGCTGTACCGGGACACCAAGACCGCCATCAGATGGCACTTCCGTCGCCTCTTCCCGCATGATATATCTGCTCACCTGCGCGCTCTTTGCCCACAAGGCCAGGTCCGAGACGTCACGTACTGGGCTGAGGTCTCGATTTTCAGCGACAGTCTTCAAGAGAGAAACGCTGGTGCCGGGAAGAAGACTGTCCAACGCGTCCGCAAATGCCAACAGATCCGTCCTGGAAGTGGAAAGCATCATTTCCAGCTGATGCAAGCGCAGGAATGGCTTGAGGAGCAGAGGGTGACATATGAGGATGCTGAGACGAAAATGGTGATGGGTTGGTATGTGAGGCCGCGCGGAGCTGGTCCAGAGATGAGTTGGGAGAAGTGGGGTGGGGAGTGGTGGGACTTGTAGGACGAGTCGAGAGGTTCGGTGTTGTGAGAGGGCGCAATCGCGGGTACAAAGCTGTAGTAATGTTCAGCTTGCTTGGTTTGTTGTAGTATGCAGAATGCCAAAGTCTTGATCATATAACACGTTGTCAGATCACGTTGGAAGTACGCAACGCTGGTAATCGTGAATGCGCGCACAACTTTGCCACTTTTCATCGTGGCGTATCCTCGTACCCATATTTAGGATCGTGAATAGGTGAGTGAAAGCAGTACAGGTACATGTGAACTTCTCGTTAATACCACAGGATATATACAGACCCGTTTCGATGCCTCCGCAAACCAGCAGCCAGGGTTCTCGCACTCTACTTTGTCCGCACCTGCTTCAACTTCTTCGGACTGTGGATGAACTGATCGGCATAAGCCTTGGGCACGAACTTTCTCGTGTTTGGCTCCTGCACAAAGTACTCGTAGCCTTGCTTGTTGGCGAATCGAATGGCGTCTTCCTTGGAGTTGAAGTTCAAATGTGTGCCTTGCATGAAGTCGGAAGATGATTGCCAGCCCATAAGAGGGTTCTCCCACCTGTGGCCTTTGCTGAGGGGGTCCCAGTCCATGCGCCATGAGTGACCAGTCCAGTCGCCCGATTGAGTCGCGGTCTTAGCGGGTTTGTAGATGCTGCAAAGTATGTTAGATGAGTCTCCGAGCCTCGCTTTCGTGCCCGCTTTTAACGTACCGGACAGTGCGTGCTTGCAGCTCGACTGGTGCTCCAGAAAGCACAGCAGCCGGTGTATCGACGCCAGGCTCGCTGCCGTCCATGACACGAAGTGGGACTGGGGAGAAGTTGCTATGGCCTTCATATCAGCACACTCTCATCTGGTGGCTCGCCCGGTCCTCCTTACGATGTCCTATAGTCGACAGCCACATTCCAATCAGGCTGGTGTCGAGGTTGTGCCTCAGACGCTCCTTCTTGTCGGATAGTCACGCTCGATGTCGAAGCTCGTGCAGCTGGTGCGGCGTCGGTCGACTCTGGGCGATTGTCTCGAGACTGCTGGTTCGGGGCGACAGAATCGGTGGTTTGGAAGCGCGCCAGAGCTGGAACGCGCTGCGATAGTGCAGGCCGTACAGCTACAACACGTAGCGCTGCTGCTGTTCGAAGCGAAGCCATGGCAGGTGAGGTGTAGGTGTTTTGGTTGCTGTGCTATGTGTGAGGGTCATGGCATTGAGGTCGGCATGATTGGCACCCGCCGCCTGCGCGGTTCATCCCGAGATGCGGCATTGGTGATCTCGAAGCAGACATCACTCAACTCTTCCCTTCGCCAGCGACACAGCACACACATCACCGCAGTCATGGTTTCCTCGATAATTCCTCCAAAGGTGCGTTCATATGCTGATGTGCTCGGAGACATTTGCTGACCACTTTCCGCCAGGTTGCTTCGCCCAACGTACGTCCGCTCCTGTCCCATCCGTTCCCTCGACCACTTCCGAGCAGCGAGATGCACCTTCTTGCCTGCCCACGACCCTCGAGACCGCCATAGCCTCAATCAAATGTGGAGAGGAAGACTGCAGAGAGCTAACACGAGCTAACACGAGCTGGGACAGGCCATCGGCAGCACCAGCGACGCTGCGCGCATGCAGAACGTTGTCGGGTTCTACGAGAAGCTCCCACGAGGCAGCGCACCACAGGCCAAGCCAAGCGGCCTCCTCCAGAGATATCAGGCCAGGTACATGGGCAACAAGGCATCTCCATGGCGTACGTACAAATCCTCGGCTACGAAAGGGCAATCATGGCGGGGAAGGAAAACGGAGGATTAATAGCGGAACAGCACTCGTCCACGTCATCGGCACTCTTCTCGTCGTCGGCTATGCTCAGAACTACTACTTCCATCTTCGTGAGTTGGGTTAAGTCCTGCAAACTGGATTGGCCACTAACATGATCTCTCAGGTCACCACAAGAACAACGCGCACTAAGCGGCACATGAAGCGATGGGGTATAGAAAGGTATCTAGAGCTATGAAGCAGACTCTGTGTATATAAGGATACGAAGCTGCCTCGAGCGAGTTTCTTTTGTGCCATATTCCACGTTCGTTATCCTTGTTTCCAAACAAGTCACGTGACTCCGATCTGTGTAGCATCTCTATGCTGTCGCGAGTAAGAGCAGAATGTATTTGAAATGAAGTGAAGAACATGTCCGTTTCATTCCTGACTCATCGTGAATTGGGCGGAAGTGCAGTGAAAATGGTACGCGGTGACCCAATGAAAGACCCCCGTAGGCTGCATTTGGCTTTGCGTGGAGGCTGACTTCGCCGCCCGAGACGTCTGGATTGTACAGCCTCACCTCCGTTCGACCACCTCACTTCCTCCCCTCCCCCTTCTGCACACTCCACACCACTCCTCCCTCCGCGCTCCAAGCAGCCGGATACCCGCGAACGAGCCGTCGCCGAAGCGCGCACTCCGAGATCGCGACGACTACCACGAACCCGAGCAGAAACAGCACATAGCGACCGGCGGAGCACAGAACAGGCTGCATCCGACTCACCACCCACCAGAGCACTCACGCTGGCAGTCTCAGCCTCCTTTTAATCCTAGGTATAGTGCCACCTTACTTCCCTCAGACAGGACCGAGTCTTCTTGCACACGTCGCGCGACACGGTCTTTGCCTATCGCGTCGATGCGCGCCTTGAACAGCTGTCTCGCCCCCCAACTCAATTGTCATTTGGCATGTTACCAACGTTTTCTGACTCAAATTTGGCTGCCGATACAGACTTGGATACTGTGATGGCAGAGCAGATCGGCCACAATGTGGTAATCAATTCGGAGTCGACCGGCGCCTCTGCGCCAGTCGACACTGCTGCGAACACTTCCACCACCGACTCCGCCCTCGGCGGCAAAACAAACAACGACTCTATTCCCGACGCTTCTAACGCTGCAACGGCCTCCGGATCGCCAACTCAACCCAACGGGACGAATAGCGACATCGCAGTATCGGATGCGCCCTCGGTCGCAGCTGGGCCAAGTGCTGGCGAGGCTACAGACCGAGAGACGTTGAAGCCTGCAGATGCAAAGACGAGCTCAAGCAACGAGAAACCCCGCCTTGCGCATGGCGACTTAGTAAATGGTGTGCACGAGGATGGTAGTCAGGCGGATGCGCATGCGGATGACAAGAGCACGACGGGTGTATCTGTGGATTTGAGTGTCAACTCGGACACGGACAACAGCAAAGCAGATGCCGGCGAAAAAGGCACTCACACTCGCACCAACTCGACTGTCAAGAAACCTGCTGCTTTTAGTAAAGTCAATGCGACCAAGAGCTTCATGAGCAAGATTGCACCATCAACACCAGCCGCACCGCAAACTGGCGATAAAGGTGAGAAAGCGAAGCACAGTGCTGGTGAGAGTGCTACTAATCACAAAGTAGCATCTTTGGCATCAGCGACGCTGCAACCCGCGAACCGGCCTCGGCTCATCGCCAAAACTGGCATCTCTCAATCGATGCTGAAGCCTCGAGCAGGCACGGGAGGCTCAGGTGCACCGGATGCGAGTAAGGTTTGGAACAAAAATCAGCCCGTAGCAGCGCCTCCACCAAAACAATTGACGGACGAGGAACTCAAGCAACAATTCGGAATTCACCTGGCGACGCGGTTGCAGACCGATGGAGACAAGAAGGATTCGAACTGGGCAGACATTGATGATGACGAGGACGACTGGGCGCCAGAGACTGTGGTCTGGATGGATGGTACTAAGTCTACTGTCCCAAAAGACGCAACCCCTACGCCTGCGGAAGAGCCCAAGCCCGTAGCTGCACAACCTGCCGCTAAGCCTGCTGAAGGTGTGAAGCCGAAATTATCTGTCAAGCAGCGCTCCAATCGTCCAGAGCACCCCATGCGGATTCTTAAGCCCGGTGCAGCTGCAATTCAATCGAAGCAGAATGGAAACGCTTCTGCTGCTTCACCCGCAAGCTCGAAATCTGCGCTGACCTCGAAGAGCCCTGCACCCGCGCCGGCCAAGTCGCCCTGGGCGCCAGTACCGAAACCAGACGCTGTCGCTCCCATCAATCCGCCAGTGCAAGCGGCGCCGCCGCAACGTACTCTGCCCTCTCAAGATGCACGAGCCAGTGAACCTATGGGCTCTGCGCCTGCTCGAGAAATTGCGGCCGATACCTTTGATCGGTCGTGGCAGCAGCGCGATGGTGGAGCTCGCGAACTGTTCAACTCCTCTAATGGACGATATGAGCCTGCTCCTGAAGGACGGCGCGGTAGTATGCGCCAGGACAATGCCCGTAAGCCGGCCGTTCTGCAGCGTCCATCTCAAGCACTTTCTCCGGCTGCTGAGCCTTCCCCTGCGTTCCAGTCTAGGAGCAGCTCTCAGATGGACGGCAGCTGGGGAAGCAGACGCCGTGGCTCTAGCGTAAGCCAAGGTAGCATGCCGCCACCACGCCGCATGTCCATGAACAAATCAGAATTTGGCGCGACGCCAGAGGCGGCCTCAGGTCCCGATAGAGCAGAGCCTGCACGGCCCAATTTTAATCAGCCATCCGCATGGGACAAGCAGATGCCGCCGCCGCCACCTTCAGATGCGCAACAAGCTTCCCAACCTTCTGAGGGCGAGCCCGTACCACCATTCGAGGATCCAGTGAAGATCCAAGAGCGCATCATGCAAGAGAAGCGCGAGGCTGCCAAGCGTCGCAAGGAGGAAGAGGCCCGTGAAGAGGCGGAGAAGAAGGAGCGCCTGAAAGCCAAACTGGCCGCGCTTGAAGGAGCAGGCAAGTCACGGAGTGAGCGGGCTGCAGAAGCGGCGGCGAAGACAACCGAGAAGAAAAGTGAGAAGCAAGCCGAGAAGCCTGCTGAGGCTGAGAAACCGACCATCTCTCAGGAGACGGCGCCTGCCAAGCAACTCACCTCTGCTAGCGCCCCATCCAAGTCCCCTGCAATTGTGGAAACGCCAGCATCTACAGAGCAACCAACCGAGAAGTCTGCCTCACCGCCAGAGTCGCAGGCACCTCTGGCTGTTCTACCCACTCGAGAGGATCAAAATCGAGCACAGCCAGCGGCTGCACGTCCGCCCACATCACGCGCACCTTTTGGCCAACAGCAGTCTGTACCCTACCGAGCGCCAGCATCATCGTACTCCTCGCCAGGCGAGCGTAAGTCGCAACCAGCACAGCTCGGAAGATCGCCAGTCGCAAACAACGACGCCTTCTCGCCTTGGCCCACGACAAGCTCTAACAACAACATCTGGGGCAGTGGCTTTGGCAACGGTGTTTTCGAAGGCGGCAGCTCGTTCGCTCCTTTGGGTACTTCGCAGCAGAACTCTTCACTGCCGCCTCCACCTGGCATGTCTCGTGTTGCACCTGGGGCTGCCCGCATCTCCCCACAAGGCTTTAACCAGGACAGCCGCTCTCCGAATCTTGGTCAGCCGCAGATCACGGAACAACAGAGAGCATTCCCTGCTCCTGGCATGAATGACCGCTCGGTTCCGTTCGGCCCTGCGCAGCCACGAATGGCTGGAGTATCGCCTCAGCACGCTCCTGGATACGGCCGTCCTCACCACCCTCCCGGTCCGATTGGACCTCCATCTCGGACGCAGAATCAAGCCCAGCAGCCACAGGCTCAACCGCCACAACCCCTGCCAGAAATTACTGCCTGGAAAGCGGCGGCCAATACGCTCCACCACCAATACCACAACCCGCCTGTTGCAGCCAATGCAGCAGCGAGCAATGCACCTATTCCGGAGCATCGCTTCGAGGAGACATTCAAGAAGACCTCTGCGGAGCAAGGTAAACTTGGAGGCCCGCGTAGATATGACTCCATTGAGCATACTATTCATGATGGGTCTGGTTCTAGGCCAGTCACTAGCTTCAGTCCTGCTCCCCCGAGCACTCAGACGCAACCGATCGCGCCGCCGGCAGTCGCATCCCCTGCGCAAGATTCGAGGCTCAACACTGCCATACGCATGCCGGATCCCTCTCGAAACCCCGCGCACGTAGGGTTGCCGCGACCAATCGAGCCGCCACATCGTCGGCATGCTGAGCGTCTGCAGCAGCAACATGGTCCATCTACTGCTGCCCCTCTCGCGCCAAATGTCTCATCTAAGGAACAGTTTGCACCTCCGCCGGATATCGAGAGTCACCCCGTCTATGAGGGTAACTCACGACACCCACAGGTCAAGTTACCGAAGCCACAGGCCAAGGTACGGCTCCCACCATCCTCGTCATCTGCGACGTCGCCTCAGACCCAAAGCCGTCATAACGGCTCTGTGGTAATGCCACCTCAGCGACAATCCTTCAGACAGCCAATCCATGGTGCGCAGCAGCCAATCGTGGCAAACGAGCAATGGCAGCAGAGATTCAATGGGCTGTTTGGACGTGCGGAAGTGTCTAACGAGGCACCTCCATCACCACCAAAGACTCCACCGAAGGCCCAAGGTCTGTCACTCGCCGTGGCTTCCTCTAGCATAGAGCCAATGGCCACGCAGATAGGAGGTGCGACGGTCTCTCTGCCCCAAGGCAAGAAAGCACAGTACGGTCGCGTTACTTCTGAGCCAACATCAAAGCCGGAGATTGACTTTAGCAATGAGCGCAGCTTCGGCTCTCTACCTGTGGTCAAGGTGCCATGCTCTGCTCGATATGCGTCTCACGTCGGCTCCGCTCATCCCAACAATCTTTTGAAGATGTCTTCTATCCCCAAAAATGTCAAGACCATTGACACTGGGTACTACGAGCAGATCTTCTTCTGGCGAAACCCTGCTGGGATTTTTGTCAAGATACCCAACACGCTCTTGAACAACAGGCTGTGCTACGCTCCAAATTATGTTCCTCCACAGCCAAAGCAAGGCCGAAACGACCGGAAGAGCTCGTCATTTCAGCCGCGCCATCCACAGGCGCCTGGTCCTGAGCAACAGCCGTCTGAACTAAATCACCGCAAGCATCGTGTTGCCGACCCTGCTCAATCCGGCCTGGACAACCGCAAACCAAGTCAGTCCTCCAAGGCTCATCATCAGTCACTTCGAGGCACTGAGGACCGTAAGCCTTCGGGAAAGTTTGCCAACAAGAAGTTCGAAAAGCGTGAGAACGGCAGAACGACTGCGAACGATGGCAACGCGGTGACGACACCGGCGAAGACACTCAGTGGTCCTAATTCCAAGCAGTCCAGCGTTCACATCTCCAAAGACCCAAAGCCATCGACTCCTCCACCAACAAAGTCGGCTCCGATGTCCGCCAAGGAGGCTACTACGGAGAAGCGCAAGTCTGGTGTCTCCAAGCCAGCTGGTACGCCAAGTGCCAGTGCCAACCGCTTCGACCTGCTCGCTGCTATGAGTCCGCCATCTAAGAACTGAGTTCTCATGGACGGACAGGCGAAGTGCGGAGCTGAAGAGGAAGAGCACAAGCCGACGCCGAAGAAGTACTTAGCAATACGTTTCGACGTCACGCCAACAAAACATGACAAACTGAACAAACTGGAGGGGTATGAAGTCTGCGAGATCCAGCTCGTTGAAGCTTGCTGAGCGAAAGGAGGGTGAGCAGACTTGAAGCGTGTACGGTTCGCTTTTTATGGCGAAGCTGTATTGTACTTTGTAGCATTACGTACGTTTTTGAAGCGAAGCATGCATGATCACAATCGAAAACCATTCACGTTTGAAATATGGGATTGTGAAGTCTGGTCTCGACACTTCTTTGCTCCGTTTTGTCCGTTGCGCAGTCATGGTTGTGACACCGCTATGTCCGTTTCGCAGAGTCTCACCGGGTGCTTTCGTCGTTGCCAAGCATTCTGCAATTTTTGGCGTTGCTGACGATGGATGCAGGAACGATGAAGGAGGTTTAACTATTGCTCCGCATATTCCTTTCCTTTTCTGCTTACTGCGATCAGGTGTGACATTCCTCGGCACAATATTGGCTGTCTTTCGAAGTCCGATGACTACGCACGTTTGGTGTGCTCGCGGACAGAGATGGACCCAGAAGCTGCGCTGCGATCGCGAAATGAGATCGTGTTTTGGACCAAGTATAATTCTCGTCCCACGGCAGTAGTGAGCTCTAGCTGGAATTGTCAACGATCTCTTGTCAATGATCTCAGCGCGGCGCAATAGCTTAAATGCTCTGGGCTGCTGGCTCCAGAATACCAGACTGGAGTCTTTTGAAGACGTGGCAGGCGGCATGGAATGCGCTTGCATTGGCGCGTCATTCCATTTCGAGCGCGGAGGAATAGAGTTTTGTGCTCACGGCATCAGAGGTGGTCCGAGGGCGTCATGTTCGTTCGATATGCGTCTGGATGACGCTGTCCTCTCGTGGCGTCGTGAGAAATTGGGGAAGTGCACGTGGGGAACATTTTCGGACGCCTTATAGCTGATCGTATATTCACCACTCCTGCTTTGACTTCTGGAGAAAAGCTCTGTTCCGGTAATTGTGGCTGCGCTGAAGGATGTAGTAAGCGGTATGTAGTAGAGGATTGAGCCAAGATCTGGTGTCCGGTGAGGGCATACTGAACATGGCGCTGTCGCATGGTTGTGGTCTTGTTACGGAATTGCATTCTCTGTGCGGATGTTTCTCAAGCTGGATACCTTCTTTGCATTCGTAAAGAATGGAGATTCAGAGGGTAGCATCTTGGAATTGTCGGCGGCTGTAGTGGCATGCTCGCAGCTGGCGGATCCTACGATCGAAATGCGGCTTTGCTACGACCTTCTGTCAGCATCGTGACTCGCTTGCTCTTTCATCGTTCGTATTGCTTCCTCTCAGCTCGTGAATACCACACGGCTAACTCATTGCGGTCATTGTATTAATGCACTGCCTCTCGGTGGAGCGAAGAATAGATCGGCGCACGCGATGTTGCTGATGATGCTGCTTTCGAGGATGCCGCTTGCCGTCGCTGATTGAGCTTTCGTGACCACGTTAGTTGGATATATAACGTCTTTCCTGGTACGCCCGTTGAGAGGCATCATCACAGAAAAGCAGGAGCCAACAGAAGCAATCAATCTGCCACCGATCAGCTATTCACAATCAACATCTCAACCGTTATCAAAATGCAACTCTCCACCGTTGTCGCCCTCCTGGCAAGCTTGACCAGTAGCGCTCTCGCCCTGCCAGCTCCGCAACCCTCCGCATCTGCTCCTCCAACCTGGACCATCGAGGGCTTCCAACGCCAATGCGCGACCGATGGCGGCCCCTGCTCGTACTCTTTTGCATCTCAGGATCTCTGGAAGATCCGCCAGCTCGCAAGACCTACTAAGGGCTTGTTTGCGGCGCATTCAACGTTGGATCTACTTGGTCGGGACAATTCGGCGAGGACGCTGGGTGTCAGACGCTCAGTGTGGTGAAGGGACAGGAGATTGTCTACCCTGCTTACAGCGATGTGCAATTACAGTTTGGGGAAGTGGTGGTGCCAGACCAGAG
Organism: Cercospora sojina; assembly: GCA_004299825.1. Taxonomy (NCBI): domain Eukaryota; kingdom Fungi; phylum Ascomycota; class Dothideomycetes; order Mycosphaerellales; family Mycosphaerellaceae; genus Cercospora; species Cercospora sojina. The sequence continues at coordinate 842,063 of CP036213.1, read as the reverse complement.
TTATCCAGTGCAGCGAACCCTCTAGGGCAGGCCCGCAGGAAGAGGGCAAGAAGAGAGCTCAGGGGGGCGTGAAAGCAGTACGGCGGTGGTTACCGTGTGTGGGTCGATGTGATTGGATTTTGCCGCTGGTGCGCTGTTTTCGAATTGTGGAGTCCTACGTAGATAGATGGTCGCGAAATGCGATTCTTGGGGTTTCAGAACTTTCGTTGCAAGTCATTCAGTAGTCAGGACTCAGGTCGACTTCACCGTTAACTTAGTCAACATTCCTGGCGGGCTGATGCGCTTCGTTTAGGATCCGAGGTTCGGAGCCGCTTCCTTCTGCTTCCGGAATCCGAGCAGCATCCCCAGGCTGAACGTGGAAAGAGGGAGGTTCGAGGTGACTTCGGTGCAATATGGTATACACTTCGGCAGGAAGTAGACTGTTTGGAAGTCGCCCGATTTGGTCGCATGCTCGACTAATGCGCAAGCGTTTTGTCTGTCCTGGATCCGAAAATCGTAGGGCTTGTGATGCTTGATTACACGGCAAAACCGGATCTTTTCTGTGGCACAGGTTTTGGGCTCCGCTGACTTTGGAAGCTAGTCAATCTTTGTCTTTTTGTACTAGCCACCGACTGCCACAGAGAGCCAACCCTGGCACACTTGCAATGTGCATTTTCGCTTGATCAGCTCACGAACAGAGCAAGTCGACTCGATCGATGACGTTCACGCGTAGACTTCATACGTAGTGCTGGGCTTGGCGGAAGGGGGTTGCGGCGAGGACTCGTCATCATGGAGACAGCAGCGCTCGAAGATGGCGTGGCGGCTCATATGTGTGTCGTTTGACTCGTTTCACATGCGGCGGTTGCGATGCAGTAGTGAGGTTGATAGCACGCGTTCTGCAGGCGTCGGGCCGCGCGGACCACATTCAGCCGAGGTTTCACCACGAGGATGAGGCGCCACCGAAGTGAATGTCTGCTTCGACTCGAGGCGCACGCGCGTGTGTCAAGCAGAGGTGACAGCATGCGGCGAGAATTCCTTCGCGACATGGGAGCGGGAGCACTCGCGACCCGAGCGACCCGAGCGAGCCGGCCGTGTTCCAGGCGCCATGCCTCCCCGGTCGGCGGGTCGTCGTCGACAGTGGAGGACGGCGGCGGGCCGGACGAGGAGCTGCGGTGGTGAGGCTGGTGATGAGTAGTGAAATGCTGACTACCGCACGGCGGCAGGGTCCACACCGGGCCAAGTCACCAGGCGCCAAGCAGTGTGGTTCGGAGAGGTCGAGCAGTGCGAGCCATCTCCCATCGCGCGCGCCACTTGGTAATCTTCGGGCGCGACTGGCGGACGACGACGACTCTGCGCGCCATTATTGCAGCGTCGTCTGCGCTGCGAACAGTCCGCGTCTCGATGCTCGCATCTCCCTTTCTCCTGCCATCGGCCGCGCTGCAGAGGCTCGTGGCGGTGGAGGCATATCTCCCTCGCCCTCGCCCACCTCGCCCGTCTGCTACTCCCAATTGATCCGTGTCGCCCGCCCGCCGCACAGCAGCCAGGAACGAGCCCACACGTGATCATGTCGATGCCAGAGACGAATCCGGATCTGCAGCCCAGGACGCAGCAGTCCAGCAATGCCGGCAATCCGTTTGTTTGCAACATCTGTCGCAAGACCTACGGACGCATCGATCACCTCGCCCGGCACTTTCGTAGCCGTACGCCTGACCACCGTTCGCAACTTCTCCCCGTGCGCTTGCTGACATCGCCGCCACGTAGACACCAACGAAAAGCCATTCAAGTGCACCGAATGCGGCAAGACATTCGCTCGAGCGTGAGTCCTTGCCCGTCTCTTCCGTGCGGCGTCGTCTGCCAACGGCCCGTCACGCTCGTCTTCCCCGTGCCCAAAAATGCTATCCATTGCCGTGCCCGACCGGTTGATCAGCTCTGAAGAAGCCCGGGTCCTCATCCCGATGGTGACCACATTTACCGTCCACGACCGCCGCTGCGCAGCAGGCCGTGTAATCATGAGGACCTCTGAGCTGACGAGCGCCACAGAGACTTGCTCAAACGCCATGCCACTCTCCACATTGCGACTGAAGAGTCCGGCAAGAAGCGCAAGATCCGAGCCTCCCAAGCCTGCTCCGCTTGCGCAACGATCAAGGTGAAGTGTGATCAAATCAAGCCTTGTGCGTACCGCCGACAGGCATCGGTCGTCCCTGCCTGTTCCTTGGCCGACCCGTGCTCGACCTACATTGACCTGCTCGTACATCGGTCTGGAGGGTCGAGGCGTGTACAGGACATATGCTTACCTATTACCATTTTCGTTAGGCAAACGATGTCGAGCCAAGGGGTTGGAGTGCCGCGTCGCCGCTGGTGACGTGACTCCCAGTCGAGCAGTAGATCGTGTGTCTCCAGTCACTCGCTGGACATCATCGCCAGGGCAGTCGCAAGCGACGCCGCCACCAGCATACAGCTCGGCCCCTGCCCAGCCTACATGCCGAGACCCTACTACTGCTCCCACGTCCGAAGGCGACAGAGCCGCACCAAGGCCGAACATACCTGGTCCGAACCTCAGCCTCGAAGCGAATCAAGACCACTCTCTTGTCGACTTTCTGAGCTCCGTCGTTCAACCTGGGGATCCTATACACCTCGCCACACACCCACAATCGCAGCAAAGTTGGACGCAGGACTACCATAGCCGCGACCTCATGGACTTTGGCCAGGACCTGAACATCAATTTTGGCGACCTTGATGCCGTACTTAAAGGTGAATGGGGAGGATGGCTGGACCCATCCCTCGTTCCACAGACATTCGACAGACCTTCGGAGCCCTCTCAGATATCCGAAGTCAGCACGCCTTCGATCGAAGACAGCATCAATCTAAGCGTCGCGGCATATTCCCGTTCAGCATGGAGATGGATCCCAAACCATGAGAAAGGCAATCAGGATCACATTCTAGCCTCTGTGTTGATGGACAGTCGTGGGCCCGATGGTAAGCTACCAAAACCCAAGCAGATCACCCTCATAGCCCCTCTGGAGTCGCAAGAACGAGATCGCATTGTGGCACTCTTGCTCGCCGAAAGCGACAAGGTCAACTATCAAAAGATCGTCGCGCTCTTCCCGTCTACGAGGTACCGATCTGCTTTATCTTTGAGAACAAGCTTTATGCTGACAGGTTGGCAACAGAGTCCTAGACGTCTTCCTCAACGACTTCTTGCTGGTGATGGAGCACAGCATCGACAGCTGGATACACCTTCCAACTTTCAAGCCCTCCGAATCGATACCCGAATGTCTTACACTGATGATCGCATCCGGCGCCATCCTTGGGAGATCAAGTCATGCGCAGCGCTTTGGTTACGCTTTGTACGAAAAAGCGCGCGTGGCGCTGCATGAGATGTTCGAAGCAGACAGCAACAACACGCGTAAGCTTGCAGCTCTGCAGACATATGCGCTGGCCCTTGGCATTGGAACTTGGAGTGGTGACAAAAGGATCATGGAGTTAGCGGAAGGATCAGCATTGCCACTCATCACAATGCTCCGGAGAGCTGGCAGATTCAGGAGATCGAGACGGCCAACGGAACATCCCTTGCCCTCAGATACACCTGAGCAGCTGGAGCGCAAATGGCGTGAGTGGGTAGAGGCGGAGTCATTCAAAAGGCTTGCTTACCGCCTTTTCTTGCATAGCGTACAGCTCTCGGTGGCTTTCCAGACACCACCATTGTTGGCCTATTCGGAAATCACTTTGGAGCTGCCGGCACCTACAGCTCTTTGGCGAGCTCAGAATCCGGAAGAGTGGCGCGATCAATACTATGCACGTCGCTTTGGAGCCGTCCATATCCCGTCTTTTGTTTCGAGCATGTGCGATGCTTCCACTCTCGGCTCAGTCAAGAGTCAGATTGACCTCGAGCTCAGCCTCTACCTCGTGCTGATGAGCCACTTTTGCCTTGCGTGGGAGTATACGCAGATCAGCTCAGCGAACAAAGCACAGACTAGAGAGATTCCTTGGGCTGGTACCAACCTGGCCGCCTCGAAAAGTCACGAAATCACAAGACTGATGGACTCATTCTACGTGGCAATCGAGGGCTGGGAAGTTTTTGTGCCGAAGGAGGTTCACATGGTATCGCAACTGCTTCGCATCAACTTGTGTGTGGCCTTCGAAGATCTACAGCTGCTTGCTGGGAAAGAAGGGGAGGACGAGGCTCGAAGAGTAATGCCAGCTCTAAAGCAATGGTTCCAATCGCCAGCTTGTCGACAAGCTGTGTGGCACGCTGGGCAGGTACTCAGAGCTGTGCGTAGGCCAGCTGGTTTGAGCCCGAACGCATCTTCAGTCGGCGCCCCAGACACCCCCTGGCTGCGGGACTTCAACGCGGTTGTGCTATATCATGCTGGCTTGACCTTCTGGGTGTATGGCGTGCTTGCGAAAGCCGTTGCCCTTGAGCAACGCCATGGGACCTACTCTGCACGGACTGGACAGCACGGGCAGGTAAATGTCGATTGCGGCCCTCCTATCGATTATGAGGGCCCGCTAGTCCACCTTGATGGCAATGACGAGGAGCTGACGGTCGTCGAACGACACCAATTCATCAATCTCAACAAAGGCCGGGCTGTGATCTCAGCGCATTCTACTTTCCCTCGCGGCTCAACTGCGAAAGTGAATGCAAGTCAGAGAAGCCCCATGATCAATGCCGTCGATCGAAATCCAGAGACGGCAGCTGTGCTCAGGCAGCGCGAGGTTGTGCCTCTCGATGAGCCGAAACGGGCCATGGATGCCATCATCGAAGCCCTCACACCAGCAAGCAGTGCGCCGGATTCAAGAGGCTCACAAGCTCCTCCCAGACCGCAACGACCTGCAATGGTGGGGAATCTGATTCAGCTGTTGCGAGATTTGGGCGAAGCTGCCTCGGCCGTGTGAACGCGTCCTCCAGATGTCATGAGATAATGTGGAAAGATAGAACCAGAGTGAAGCCCAGTATGAACAAGTTATGCTCGCACGAAACCTTTCGGCCTTGCTGCTCTCCGGTCGTGGGCGAGCCTTGTTTGAAGAGCATCTTGCCCAATGTCGTATCGGCAACAACGACTTATGTCCGCACTCCGCGGAAATGGTACCGCACTCCACCTTCCTTGCGAAGCCACATCTGCTGAATTGCGGAACAACTGAGGAATCATGTCCGCGACGGAAAGTGTTCAAGTACTCGAGCTCTCCGCAAAGAGCGGCTGCGACAGCCACACGCCCGCCAGCAATGCGATGGTCCTATAAGATTGCAGCGTAAGTAGGCTTGACACAGAGAGCTCACTTCGACCTCTCCTCGCAGAAGTAGCACAAGCAGGCATCATGATTTCCGCTTCAGTCCAGTTCCTGCAACAGCAGCTGCTCGAACACAGCTTGCGATCTTTGATTGTGATTCTCTTCCTCCTGCCACTCATCTACGTAGTCTCAAATGAGCTCGTCCGACACAAGGCCCGACTTCCCAGCTTCACTGGACCAGCAGGACTACCGATCATCGGGAACATTGCAGATATTCGTTTCAATGCAGCCGAGAAGTATCGTCAGTGGGCGAAGACGTATGGACCGGTGTATCAGATTCAGCTCGGCAACATTCCTGTGATTGTGGTGAATAGTGCAGAGTCGGCGCGATTCATCTTTGGTCAGCATAGTCAAGCATTGAGTTCGAGACCAGTTTTCTATACCGTGAGTGCTGAGTCGAGCGTCGGTGGATATTTGCATAAGCTGATGGAAATGTAGTTTCATAAAGTGCTGTCGAATACGGCAGGCACCACTATTGGCACAAGCCCTTTCTCTGACTCGCTGAAACGAAGGAGGTAAGTAGAGCTCATCCACATATAAATCACTTGTACGAGTGCTTACAGACCCGTCAGAAAAGGTGCCGCCTCAGCACTCAACAAGCCCAGCGTACAGACCTATATTCCTCATCTGGACGTCGAAACACTTTCTTTCGTGCGGGAAGCCTTCAAATATGGCTCCGCAGGCGCAAAACCTATCGACCCAATGCCACTCATCCAACGCCTCTCTCTCAGTCTCTCACTAACCCTCAACTGGGGCACACGCATGGGCGACAGCGAAAACGCCCTCTTCCACGAAATCACCCACGTCGAAGATGAAATCTCCCGCTTCCGCTCCACCACAGGAAACCTCCAAGACTACATCCCCTTACTCCGCCTCAACCCTTTCAGTTTCGGCACACGAAAAGCCGGTGAAATGCGTCGCCGCCGAGACGTCTATCTCAACAAACTCAACCAAGACCTCGACGACCGAATGGAGAAAGGTACCCACAAACCTTGCATTCAAGCGAATGTGATTCTGGATAAAGAAGCTCGCCTCAATAAAGAAGAGCTCACAAGTATTTCTCTCACGATGCTCTCAGGCGGCCTCGATACTATAACGACATTAATGCAATGGGCCATTGCATTACTAGGTCAAAGACCGGATATTCAAGCCAAAGCCATCAAAGAAATCAGAAAAATGTACAATGATTCCAGGGAACAAATCCTCTGTGATGAGAATGATGATATGAAATGCGAATATGTCATGGCTCTGGTCAAAGAATCTTTGAGATATTATACTGTCCTTCGACTCGCTCTTCCTCGCGCTACAGTTCGCGACATCACTTATGAGGGAAAACTTATCCCAGCTGGTACGACGATTTTCTTGAATGCTTGGAGTTGTAATATGGATGAATCCGTCTGGGGAGCTGACGTCGAAGACTTTCGACCTGAGAGGTGGTTGGAACAACCCGATGCTCCGTTGTTTACCTACGGTATGGGATATCGGATGTGTGCGGGGTCTTTGTTGGCGAATAGGGAATTATATCTGGCATTTATGAGGATGTTATCGTGTTTTGAGATTGTGGGGGAGAAGGGAGATGTGGACGTTCATCCTGTGAGCGGGAGTTCGGATCCGACGAGTTTGGTTACTATGCCGGAGAAGTATGAGGTGAAGTTTGTGCCGAGGAATGAGAAGGTGTTGAGGGAAATTTTGGAGAGGAAGGAGGGGGAGGGGGTGTTTGAGTAAGGTAAACCAAGTCGAGGCTTCATTTTGTTGCAAAGAGATACAGTCCTGCGCGTTACGCGCGGAAGTGGCTTAAGCACAAGACCTTGCGCACAAGGTTTCAGATCGATCCGGTACGCACATGTTCCATCGCGGCCTGATCCAGGACACAACCACGAGACGACTCGAGATACCACGATTCGAAAAGCATCGAAGGGCTCGTCGAGAGGGGATCGCTACCAGCATCACGTGAGGGACCAACTCTATTGAGTTGCTTTTACTTGACTTTGAGAATCACATGTGCTGTACCTATGAGGCCTGGGGATACAGTAGACACACTCAGGGAGCCTTCTGCAAACAATTGACATTGAAGTCGAACCTCCAAGGCTTTGCTCTACCATTAGTTCTGTACATCAGAATGGAAAGTGTCGATGGAAAAAGGCACCAGCCTACAACTCGATATTTGAGTGTAGACAGGAACTATTTTGCACTCTTTCAGACAGGAAGCTTATTCTTGTTTGCTAGCATTTCCATCCTCAGTGGCAACTAATCGATGCGTCCAGGCAGAGAAAAAAAAAGCAATTTGATATGCTCCCTAATCAAGAAGTCCTTCTTGGTGGCTAATAAATCCACCCTGAGGAGCATTCAGTAAACCAGCTGAGCAGAGACATGGGGCAATTTGATAAGCTCTCAGGCCAGATGGCTTGTTCTATTCGGCTAGCGATTCCATCCTTAGGTGCAGGCCGTGGAGGCAAACAAGCAGAGAGAGGGCTCATTTGACAGAGCTTCAGGCCAAGAAGGACACTTTCGTTGGTCCGCGTAAGCGGAAATCTCGGAGCGGGTGAGTCGATCCCAGTTGCAGACCGTAAAAACGGAAACTCGCGAAAACGACAATCGAGGTTGCTCTCTCGCCGCAACTGTGACTATGGCGACTATCTCGCTTCGCAAGACAGCGTGCCATGAATATACCGAGTATGTGAGAGTCAGAGAGACACGAAGAGAGAGGAAGTGCTCAACTTCACGGGGCCAGCACGCTGTGTCTCTCGCGCCTCGAGTTTTGCTCTTCGGCGGGAGCTTGCGTCTAGCTCTTGCCGTGGAACATCTCGGAATGGCTGAAGCGATGTCAGCGTGCCTCGAGCTCTTGCGGTGGTCAATCGTATCTAGGCAGACCAACGATTGTGGCAGCGCGACTAAATCAAAGGCAGTATGAGCTGTCTCCCAGGTCTTTGGAAGACGAATCATGATGCCGTGATAGAAGAATGCAGTACGAGCTGGCTCTCAGGTCTTGGGGAGACGGCCTATGGTGGCGCGATGGACAAGGGCCGTGCGAGATGAACCCCAGGACTCTGGCAGACGAAGTATGGCGGTACTGAACAGCACACAAAGAAACCTATGTGGATATAGCGGGAGCGTAAGGATAATAGGTAACGCCAGCCAGGGTTGCATTCGAGCAGAGTTATAGGCAATTTGGCACTCTCGGGCAAGATGAATCCTCTGAATGGCCAGCATCTCCACTCTAAGCGGCATCCTGGGATGAATTTGAGCAGAGACGGAGCCTATTTTCGCTGCTCTCAGGCAACATGATTTTGCTCGTTGGCCGGCATCTCCACGAGGAGTGGCGTCGAAGAAGATTTTGGAGCAGAGTTACGAGCGATTGTCACGGTCTCAGGCGAAACGACTTTTCTTGATGGCTGGCACTGGGCAGCTTTACCCTCGATGGCAGCCAGCAATTTATTCGAGTGGAGAACTCGGAGATTTTGTATGCTCCCAGGCAATGATACCCATCTCGTTGGCCTCCAGATTTACCCTGACTGGCGTCCAGAGATAATCTTGGAGCAGATTTACGAGCGATTCGCACACTTTCAGGCAAAATGACTCTTCTCGACGGCCGGCAGGTTTGCATCTAGTGGCAGCCAGGAATGCATTCGAACAGAGACACGAGCACTTCTGCACGCTCTCTGGCAATACGAATCTTCTCAATGGCCAGCAGATTGACTCTCGATGGCACCCAGGAGCTGCATTTGGCAGAGCGGCAGGCGATTCGACACACTCTGTGGCCAAACGAGTGGTCGTGTTGGCCAGCATATTTATTCTAAATGGCACCCAGGTGTTGAAGTGGGCAGAGATGGAGTGCAATACCGCATATCTCTGCCTCGCCTCCAGACATATTTCCTGGGCATATCTGCATTCGTTAGCATTCTGGCAACTTGCGAGCTGGAGAGACTGGTTCTGAGTGAGGTGTATTAAGAAAATTGCTTTTGTTCAGTTCATCTATCTCGTGCCAAGCCAAGGGGTATCTTTCGCTATGCCTACGCTCACTTTAAACGCCAAGAAAGTCCTGTGATCCTGTCCTCATGCTACTTCAATGCCGCCAACTCTCACTCGATACAAGCAAGTGTGGTCAGGTGAGCCCCAATTGCTCACAACACGCACTGCAATACGCTCAGTTGCAATGTTATAACCCTGAACATCTGTCCAAAGCGTGAAGCCTTGCACGAAATTGTGCCAATTGATGTCGTACTGCTCTCCAGCGATGCAGACCCAAGTCTTCTCTCCATTCGGTGGCTTGCCCTGGCATGCGGTGCGGGTACTGGTGTGCCATATGATGTGGCCCTCAAGCCCCTCATTGATGCGGGTAGCCTCAGTTTCATTGGCAACCTGAACCCAGACCTCGAAATCTCTTGGTGCGGAAGTGATATCGCGCGTGCCCTTGGCCGGAATATGCTCAACGATGATCTCTTGTGGGTATATCTTGTGCGCCATCTTGACAGTGAGCTGCGCCATGGACTTCTCGTCGTTCGAGGTTGCCGCGCACCAGGAATCTGTAGCTTCTTCCCAGGTTGTGAGAGCCATGGTTGGTGGATTCGGGTACTGTCGAGCAAGGCCAGAGAGGTGGAGGAGCGACTGAAAGATGTTCGTGGTCTTGGGCATCTTGGTGGCGGAAGTGTAGTGAGGGTCGACCATGGCGCCTTGCCCGAGAGCGAAGTAGTTGATTTCGTGCAGCTTCTTGTCCAGGCTGTAGACGTAGTTGGCGTGACCGAGTGAACGTATTTGTTCGCGTGCGAGAGACATGATTTCAGACTTCTCGAGGTATTCGTGGGCAGCAGAACGGGCTTCTTCGAGCGTGTCAAGCTTGAATCTCCGTAGCTTCTCGTCAAGGTCGTCATGTAGGGAGCGGGAAAGGTTCGTCAGAGTGCCATGGAACTCGTCGTGCGTCAGGAGGTGGTGGGATTTGACCATGCCCTCGAAGTTGCCAGCCATCACCTCGTTATTGTAGGCGCGGAGTTTCTCCTCATTGGAGGTGAGGAAATGCTCCCACACCGGCGAGGCGTCATGGCTCTCCATCTTGTGGGCGAGTGCTCTCCAGAACAGCTGAGGGATGACAAACTCGCCATCTTCTCTCTCGAGGACCGTGGCTCTGGGCAAGATGTCTTGAAGCTCGTTGATCATGGCTTGGATGGTACCGAGATGCTGCTTCACGATCTCCGTCTGGTTCTCGGTGCCTTCGATGCGGCCGAGCAGGTGTGCATTGATGGCCCATTGATATTCGGGCACACTGACTTGCGGCAGGAGATCAGAGAACATCTCGGAGTGAGTGAACCGGTGCCAACGTGCCTCGAGCTCCTGGGGTGGTCGATCGTAGCCCGGCAGACCGACGATCATGGCGGCACGATAGAAAAATGCTGTACGCGCCGGCTCCCAGGTCGTAGGAATACGAACCATGGCGGCACCGAATAGCGTTCCGATAACCGTAGCGAAAACAGCGAGGAGGGCGAGGAAGAAGGTGAGCGTCATGAGAATGGTGCGGCGCCAGCCATTGCCATAGAACGCTTTGAGATAGCGCGGCAGGGTGTGAAAGAAGACGGTTGCCCACCACGGCTCATGAGTTGCCTCTTCAGGGAAGGAGTCTGCGGCTGGAGGAAGTGTGCGGGCGGGAACGCGCAGTGGCGAACGACGAGCAGGGGCGGCAAATGGCGCGTTGATGTAGGCGGCGGAGTGCTGAAGGGAGGTACCCGGTCTGGCCTCATCGTCGGTTTCGGCCGTCTCGTCTTGGTCAATGATACTGTGGGTGGAATCGTTGATCTCCGGAAAGTCTTCTTCTTCCTCTTCGATGACGGGAGCGGCGGTCTTGGACTTGCGGCGAACCTTCGTGGCGGGAGCAGGAGTGATAGTGTCGTGCGAGAGCTGACGAGTCGAAGCGCGCTGCGAGCGACGCGTGGTAGTGGTGAAGGCGGCATTGACATCAGCTGCGGAGGCGGTAACCTGTTGCTCGAGTGCTGCTTTGCCTTGGGCGCCATATGCGTGGGACTGACGCGAGGGCACTGCAGGGAGAGGGGTGTTGTTGCGCGAACGCGTGTTGCGAGGCGTTGCGCCAGCCATGATGAAGGTGCTCGAAGCTCGTGATGTGTGGGAGGGTGTGTCGAAAGTATCACAGTGGATCTGAGCTTCGCGCTTTCTTGTGCTGAAGCAAGTGAAAAGAAGTGAAGAGGGCGATGGCAATGAGCAGATACAGCTGCCACTCGAAAGTTATTGTCGTCGACGCGTATTGTCGAGTGCGCGCATAATAGACCGGCTTGTGATTGTCGCGAGTAGTGTTCCAAGTTCTGATGACAGCCGCAGTTTCATGTTCAATAGGCCAGTGACAATTGTGTGTTCTTTGACAATAGCATTCCGAATGCAATTGTTTTGACGCGGCAGCCTTTCTGGAGGTCCCCTAGTCCCAAATTAGACGGAGCGGGCCGAGAATGTCCGATGGGCCGCGCCAAGCCAAACGTACCCACATCGCACCTTGTCTGGTTGTCTGTTGTGCCTGCGACTATAGCTGCCCTGCTATAAGCTGAGAATTCCAAACTCGGGCTATGCAGGCGTAGGCTGGCATACGTCGAAGGCACACGAGTATTGACAACCCTGCTCCGCCGCTCGTTCCACATCCTGCGTGGTCTGCGCCTGCAGGAGTTCTCATGATGGTGCTCTTTGGCACTTCGTGGCTGACGAAATGCAGTATGGGCCCTCTTACGTGCAGCTCCAAAGGTACAGGTAGCGCTCGAGATCAATTCACGAAGATGCGGATCACAGATCGCCTTGTGGAACCGGCCCGGCTGTCAACGGCTCGAAGCACGTTTGCACATCAGCCCCTGTGTACTATTTACCGAGAGAGGTTCTTCAACGCCGGTGCGTCGCTCGCGCCATAGGCCAACATAACCCCTACTTGTGCAGCTCTCCGCAGCATCTCACGATGAATTCGGGCTACGACTGATACAGACAACTACAATTCATGCGTTACGACTTCACGGGCCCATGCAGCGCTTGCTCTGAGCACCCATCGTGATGTATAAGAGAAAGTTATCCACGCCAGCCAGCAATTTTTCTATTTGATATACACTGGCGGAGGATCCTGCGTTTCTTCCCGGCCATTACTGCCCAGCTGAGCAATCCAGTCATTCTGCTTACGCTTTTCGTCAATCCACGGCTCCTCGACTTTAGCTGACTCTTCCTTTTTAGGAGCACTCTCTAGATTGTGGACCTCATCTGCAGCACTCTGCAAGACAGGCTCAATACTGCCTCGGTCAGCCGTTTCTCCGAACTCAGCCTCTCTTTGTCGCTTCGCCTCCTTCCTCGCTCTTCGGTTTCTCAGTCTCTGCTTGAGCGCCTGGCATCTCCAGACCACGCTTTGGAAGAAGCTCAACATCCATAACGCCACACAAGTAAGCCCGATGGGGATAGCGGCTTTGATCCTCCTTTCACTGGCCAACGCGGGTCTTCCGGTATTGCCCTTGCCGTCATCCTGCCAGTACAACATCCCAAAGTATCCAGCCTGGGCGGCCCACAAAATCGCAATCGCGAAGTCCAGCATCAGTCTCAGGACTCTATGTCTGACGTTCACGAAAGCGCACCAGAGACAGACAATGATGGAAAGTGCCGCAACGACTTCGGCGTAAATCCAGGAAGCTGGAGCTCTTGTATTGGCAACCGTAAATTGTCGCAGGTCCCGGCTGTAAAGGACCATAATCGTGAGGGCCAGAATGAATTGGAGCAAGCGAATTCCTAGCCGGAAGCCGAGGTCTTGAGATGTGTTCTGATACCAGTGGGCGAAATACCGGACAATGGGCGAGCGAGGCCGGGGACGTGTGTGCATGGTCGCCATGATCGAGTGTCTGTGAGTACTGAGATGCTCCTGCTCGCTTTCCTTCGAAGTATATTATGGCAGCCCTACCGTGCAAGTAGCGAGCGTGTGTGTCCGAAGAGGTGGAGAAGGAAGCGAAGGATGAAAGTCTGGAGAGAGTAAATGCAGAACGCGGCCAGGGAATACTCAACTACTTCATTGAACCGAGAAGCGGCCAGCCACATACATCAATGCCTCCAATGGAGACGGCGCTGTTCTATTTATCGCTGCCTGGGCGGAAAATCGGGTTGCGACACGTATGCGAAGGCAGGTATACGAATACGATGCCAAGACCGAGATGTCCCTCGCTCAACACCTCCACTGTGACGGAGTGGCGTGACATCTCGCTTCTAAGTTAAAGAGCCCCGTCTCGTTTCCGAGATGATCACCGGCATCGACGCGCATGAATATTAAGAATGTTTGAGGTGCACGCCGGACGTTCCCCTGGAGTTTCATGCGTCGCACGAACGTGGAAACAACCCCATGAAGATGTCACTCACAGTCATTCTGCTCTCTAGAGCTGTCAGGAGCTATCAGGACGCTGTTTTGCAGTAAAGCTTCACAGATCCTAAAAACAGGGACTGCCTTATGATCCTCAAGCACAGGATTGGAACACAAAGAATAGCTCTTCCACCTTCACGCCAACAACCATCCTACAACTTCTCAAAACTCGTCTTCGTCTTCCTCAACCCACTCATCATAGCCTTTTTAACATCCTCACTTTGCACCATAGCCGAATTCCACGCAGCCGTAAACGCCAGCCCATCCGCCACACTCCTATCCCTACTAAAATCCCAAATCGCCTTCGAACTCTGCACAGCCACAGGACTCTTCTTCGCAATAACCTTCGCAAGCTCCAACCCTTCCCTTTCCAATTCCTCCTTCGACCCCAAAACCCTACTGACAAATCCCACCTTCCCCGCCTCTTCCGCCCCAAATTCCCTCGCCGTATAAACCATCTCCTTCGCCCACGAATAACTCACTCCAACTTTCGGTAATCTCGAAAGAGTACCCACATCAGCCGCTAACCCCACATCAACCTCTTTGACAGAAAATCTGACACCCTCGGAACAATATCTTATATCTGCCGCTGTGGCGATATCAACAGCAGCACCGTAGGAGATACCATGGAAGAGGCCTATGACAGGTTTCTCGCAACGCTCGATTGCCGAGATGCCGTTCTGATAGGAAATCATATGTCGTCTGACTTTCCATGTTCGACGCGCGATGTCTATGGATCCTGTAGGTTTGGATACTGGTCCGGAGGATGAAGCCCCTGTGACATCTAAGCCGGCGGAGAAATGGGGTCCGGAGCCTGAGAGGACAATTACGCGGACATCGGGATCGAGGGATAATTTGTCGAAGATGAGGGCGAGGTTGTGGAAGATACTGAGATAATATCGTTAGTGTGGATTTATGTATTGAGATATTCTATGTTCTCGAAGTAATTCTTGAAATATCTCATCGGAAACATACGTGGGATTGATAGCATTGTATTTCTTGGGACGATTCAACTGGACGTGAGCGACGAATTCAGCAGGAAAAGTCGTTTGTAAGTCTTCGAAGATATATTCTTTGGCCTTGTCTGAGGCTGCCATGATTCGAAATTTGTCTATTAGTTGAAAGGATATCGCAACACAACGAGAGATTGATCTTTTAATGAAGCCCTGCAGTGTCAGAAGAGACGACGTCTCCAGGTCGTCCCCACATCTCAGCTCGGACCGAAAGGCGTTCACACGCCGAAGTCTAAGTCAGATTCGCAAGTCGAGACCAAAGCCGGAAGAGATGCAAACATTATCATTGCGAATAGGGTATCATTCTATACACATTCCCAGACTCCTCTATGCCCCGCTTGCAACGAATACTCTACTTGACCCCTTGCACTTTCTTCTTCATGGCCCTCAGGCCTGGCAAGGTGGCGTCCTTGCCTGGCTTCCTCCCCACCTCTACCACGACCATTCGGATGAAGTCCCTCAATCCCCAGTATGCACTGTGTGCACCGAGCATGGTTAGATACTGAATTTCGAATGTGCCGCCACCATATTTGACAAAATAATCGATTTGTCCATTGTCGTTCAGCAGCGTCATCCTCTTCTCTGCGATTTCCTCTCGCGTGAAATTATGCACCTCCAATTCGACATTACTGGGCAGACGTGGGAGAACAGGTATGTTTCGTGAAGCGGCGTCGCCAGGAGCGGTCGTGGGATACCCATAGCCGCCTCCAAACCAGCGCTTGGTATTGGAGGTGCCGGGCGGGAACCAGTAGGAAGGCGTGTTGCTGGGAACGAAGGCTTTGCGTAAGCTTGCAGAATAGTCTGAGTCTACTGCGGCATTCATTCGATATGCAACAGGGTCGTAGCCATTGATTATATTGTAGATATTGTCGACGGCGATGCACCCATACTGACCGCGTTCGCCACAAATAGCTCCCACGTTGCTCTCTGGATCAGCTTGTGCCTGTGCAGATGGACTGTCGATGCGCGGGCGTAGTTGTGAGCGCCGGAGCAAGACAAAGAAGCCAGCTGGGCTTCCTGCGAGGAACAGAGATGATGTGTTGAAAAGGAAGTGGTCAATCTCCTCTTCCTCGTTGTCGAATACGGTAGGGTCGCTGAGATGTTCCGGTACCACAGTGGGTTGCTTGGATAGAATGTCGATCGCCATTACACTGCCCAGCGAGTGCGCAATGATATGGACTCTGCCATGCTTGGCAAAGCCAGGGTTATTCTGACACCAGAGTCTGTAGACATGATTTGCTTCTTTGATTACCGCTGCAATCATCTTGGGCTGATGATGCGACATGTAGTAGGGAATGTCCAGCATGACATCTGAAACGATGCCACGTACAGAAGGAAGTGTATCAGGAGTGATATCTTGTAGAGTGAACTCGTTCACTGAAGGGTCTTTTGCTGTCGTTTCTTCTGAGCCGTCCTCAGGCCTGTATCCTCCCTCTTCAAAGGATAAAGAATGCCGCCAGTTGATGGGCAGTACCATGATTCCACCCATGTCTTTTCGAAAATGCGTCTTCACTTCTTTGTTACCGCATTCGACTTGCATCTCTCTTCGAAAGGCGTTGATAGCGTGCGTGAAGTGGAAGCTTTCCATACGTTGGCTCAGCTTCTGCCCAATGCCGTGGATTACGAAGACCAGGTCCGTGACTTTTGGTCGATCACTGGCGGCGAGATCAGGATCCAATTTGGATCGCACATTTGCGCTCGCACCAGACGTTGACACGCCATGGACCGCCTTCGTCGCCTTACTTCCTTGCTTCGGCGGATGAAGCTTGTCCCACACTTGCTGATCGAAACCGCGCACAACAGGAATACCAATGGCATGTCCTTTGCGAACGTAGTTGGCGAGAGGACGTCGCCCGTAGTAGGCGGAAGGCAGGAGAGTAGGTCTCAAGATCTTTGCTTCCCTCTCATTCGCATAGAGAACGCCGCAAGTAGCATATTGCCGCACTGCTCCCGCTCGGCCATATGTACTTTCACCATATGCCTTGTTGTCCGCGACATCTCCAGTGGAAGTATCGATCATGTCACAGGCAGCTTCAACGGCTTTCGCTCGGTGCTGTTCCGCTGACTCTGGCTGAGAAGAGTATAGGATACTTGCAGCCGTCTCCAGCACACTCGCATCCTGAGTGCTTCTGATCGATGGTGCCCTACTATCCTTGACCTTGGTCTTCTGCTCGGGCCATAATTTGTGCACGATCTTCATCTCGCCTACAGCTCCGACTTCTACTGCACTATTCAACTCGTCTTTCCATGTCTCTGTCCAGCACTGCAGATCGAGGTAGCCGGCTTCGAGCATGTTTGCTACAGGAGTTTCCACCGGCAGCATTGTATCTTGGTAGAACCATGTGCCTCGCACTACTTGCGCAGTGTCATGAACAGGGGTCCAATAGATAGGCGTCATCTGGAGCTCCGGCATCTCGACCTGATGCAGTCGCGACACACCCACTGCAACTTTCGTGTGAGGTGGGCGTTGTTGAGGAGGCCGAGGCGAGGGTGCCGCGCTACGCTCCGCAAGTGGTGCTCGATCGTCCCATTTGTAGGTATCATGGTGCTGTGCTACCGGCCGGGAGGGCCTATCTTCGGACTTGCGCAGCGTGTCGACCTTTTTCCTGGAAGGCGCACGGGCGAACGGTGTCCCTGTCGTGTTCGATTCGAGGCTGCTCGCCAGTTCTGGGGCACTGTGGGTTGAGTCGGGCACACTCGATGGCTGTTCATCGCCTGCTCCCTCGACATGGCTCAGACCTGACGGCACGTGTGCTCCAGCTTTGGCTCGTAGTATTTCTGCTGGTCGTGACCCGGAACCTCGTCGTTGGCTGCCTGAAGCATTCGATCCCTTGCGAGGCCTCACCTGACTGCCCTCTTGAGTACCGGTCTTCTCCCCGCGCTCTTCATTGTAGACGAGGATTCTTTTTCGCAGGTCTGTCCACGCTCGATCGAGTGCATCGTTGTCGTACTCGGAGAAGGGCTTGGGAGGTTGCCTGGAGGCGCCAGTCGTGGAGGAGGCGGGAGGAGGGAGCGGGCTCAGCGGGTCGTCGATGGGGATGGAGCTGGTATAGAAGAAGCGGGCTTGGACAGGCGGAGGCGGATCTGGGAAATGCAGGTGCTGGCGAACATAGCGATTGGCGGCTTGCGAGCTTGACATGGCTGCGGTGCTGACTGTGCACTACATGAGGCCTCCGTTTCGTCGGAGTTTCGAACAAGCGCCGGATGCTGCTGACGGACGGGCACAAGGCGGTGCGAAAGGAGCCTTGGTGCGATGGTTTGGGCCGGCATGCGTCGACAGCGCACGACACCATCCACGTCAAGGGGGAGGATGATGTGAGGTTTCCTGACGTGGCATCTGCAGCTGGGACGCCCGACCAGCACTCACCCTCTTGCTCCGCGGATGCTGCCTACCTCCCTTCCGCCCACCACATGACCCGCAGGTGTTTGGGGCCCGTCATCGTGGCAGCGCGGGGATGAGTGTCCTGCAAGATGCAAACGCACACTTGACAGCCGGCATCATGCTGCTTGTCGGCAGAACACAAGCATCGAAGCTTTCCTCGCTAGAACCTAAAAGCGCAATGATCTCATCTGGCGTGCATGTGACAGCGCAAATCCATGTCGGGTGCAACTTCAAGTATTCAATCGCGAATTTTCCTGTGTTGACCCAATGACCACCCTACAGATCATATCAGACCTTCATCTCGAATCGCCCAAGGCCTACGACATCTATGAAATCACCCCCAAGGCGCCGCATCTCGCGCTTCTCGGGGACATAGGCAACGCTGTCTCTCACAAGGATGACCTCCTGAAATTCATCACGTCTCAACTTCGCCAGTTCCAGACCGTCCTCTTCGTACCAGGCAATCACGAAGCATACGGCGCAGATTGGCCATCTACTCTGCAAATACTGAGAGCCTTTGAGCAAGAAGTCCAACAGGAATGGCAAGGCAACAGCGAAGATGATCAACGGCTTGGCAAATTTGTCCTTCTGGATCGTGCTGTTTTCGAACTACCGCTCACAGCTACAGGAGATCAAGTAGTCATCCTAGGATGCAGTCTATTCTCCCAAGTCCCACCCAATCACGAGATGGCCGTCGAGATGGGCCTGCAGGACTTCTTCCAGACCACATCTTGGGACATTCGTGCACACAATGCAGCCCATGCACGGGATCTGGAGTGGTTGAATCGAGAAGTCCAGCAGTTGGAGGGCAGAAAAGCTCGAATTGTTGTGCTTACGCATTGGAGCCCGACGACAGATGCTCGCGCGACAGATCCGAGACACATTAACAGTCCCATCACGCCCGGATTTTCTACCGATCTCTCGAGCCAGCCCTGTATGACGAGTGAAAGGGTAGTGCTCTGGGCATTCGGACATTCGCACTACAATTGTGATTTCTCCTATGAACGAGAGAATCGTATACCGTTGCGACTCATGACGAATCAGCGAGGTTACTATTTCTCTCAAGCCGAAGGTTTTGAGGTGGAAAAGGTTGTTGAGCTCTAAGTCGCCATACTCCGACGTTGTTTGCAAGCTATGGCGTACGATGGCAAGAGCTAAACCTGCAACGGCCGAGTCCGTGGCAGAGCGTGGCGCGTCAAAAATGGCCGATTTCTGTTTCCATTTGGCAAAGAGGTCCTCGCATGCTCTTCTTGCTTGACTCCGAGGTTCATGCCTCGTCGTAACACTCAACTTCAGCTCCGTGCCCCAAGCGCGTCCCGTAGTTCTTTCGTCCACTGGCGGACAGGCATCTCTCCCGATTTGAGCTGGAGGTAAAACCACCCTAGAGGGTCTGGAAGTAAAGTTACGTCCAAAAGGCCATCTTCATCGATGTACTGCTCCACATAATCGATCATGGCCATTGCAAAGCTGCCGATCTTCTTCTCCGCATCTCGTGCGTGAAGCCGCATATATGCCTCCAATAATACGGCTGTTCGAGGCACTACCACAGGATGGCAACCCTTGTCTGTGAAGACACCAGAGCCCCTACCAGGTCTTGAAGGTGGGAGAACAGTCGAATCTGATGCCACAGCAAATAGAGTGTTTCCGTGAAGTTTCGCAGTTGCGTCTGGAAGCGCCTTTGCCAACGGGGGCAAGAACCAAAGCGTGTCTGATTGTGGATAGAGCCCCACCGTGATATTCAAATCGTCCCGCACATGCATATGAAATGCTGGTGGTGGTGTGAAGCGGTCTTTCGACCCAAAAGGGCAAGTGTCTGGATCATGACAAGGAGCCAGTCTTCTTGCCTGAGTTGAGATGGCGTCTATGCTGAGCTGTAATTGTTCGTCTGGCACAATGAAGTCGATGGACTGTTAGAAGCATATTAGTAAGTACACCACGAGAATGCTCCTTGAAAGAAAGACTGACTCCAATAATCGATGGTACTCCGTGAACATTGAGAAGACAATGGCCCCACAAGACGCACGGAACATTGAATGAGTTGATAGTCTTTGCAAGCTTCGCGATAAATTCTTGAGTAATTCTTGCCATGATCACCGTGACTTCAGTTGCAACAGTCCACGGACAGTGCTTCTAGATTTAAGTCGAAGCACCGAGCTTTCATTATTGTTCAACTGAAGGTGAAAACGGAAGAACTGCCGCAAGACAAATGGGCGCCTAGCGCGTTTTGAGTCTTTGACACGTGACTAGACTAGGCGCGCGGTTGCACAACTTGGAACATCACTGCACGCCCTTGCTCACTTCACACATACACTTCACCTCCAGTAGCGACGACTGATTACTCCTTTTGAACCATCTGTGCAATCAAAGACGCCCGGGGCTGCACCGGAGATGGGCAGAATAGACCATTTTCAATTATTTGCTGCTTTGCCCACCGAACTGCGCCTACATGTCTGGGAGGAAGCGCTCTCTACTCCGGCCGCTTGCATCGCCGAGCCTGAGGGGAGTGGCGATAAGTTCCGAAGACTAACATTGTCCAGCGCAGGATCTACACCCTATCAGATAGGCCAGTCGTGCAAAGAGGCATGGCGTCTAATGGGTCAAATATGCCGCAGGATACAGTGCAAGCCTCTCCAGACTTTGGACGCTGTACCCTCCATACACTGGCTCAATCTTGATGTCACTGTATTCCATTTCGATAACAAGGTCGACCCAAAGTCTGCCCTCGATTGCTTCGGCACTGATGATCGACTCAGTATGAGACATGTCGCGCTTGCCTGGAAATCATTCGACAGGCTGGCTCGGACATGCCAAACTGTAGCACATATGTTGCCAGGTCTGAGTTCCTTCACCATCCAACAGGGCAGGGGGGTGCCGATGGGGCCACGCACTACTTGTCTCCAGTCAGGCTTGGCCTTCTGTTTCGGACAGAACGATCGGCCAACAGAGACCTCAGCCTACGAGGATGACATGGACTGGACTTATCTTCGCATGCTTGTCCTCCAGTACTTCGGCGATACGCCGCCATATCTACACTTTCCAAAAGCTAGTTCATTCCAAGTCCTGGCCTGAAACATCTCCAGTGCGGCGCGAAAGGAATCTCCATCACGCATGGTATCTCTGGTCAGGACTTCAGCTGCTATTCTGAATCGTTTCCACTGGCGCCAAAAGAGGCACAGCAGTTCCTCTGGCGCTTACAGAGTTGCACCGGACATGAGAACATAAGTTGCCCGCCTCTGCAGCTCGTTGAGATGTTCTCGCCAAGCAGCGACAGATTCAACGTTGAGCATTACATCCTTCCTACAGTATCTCGATACATTTTTTCATTACTATGCCATCTTTGCAAGAGCTTGAAAGAGCAGCCGTTGAGGTCCTCACCATCCTGAGGAGCATAAAGGAATTCGAGGATGCCTCGATAGCAGTGTTCGGAGGACTGGCGCTGTGGAAGTATATCCCAGCTGGCAGGACAACTGAGGTAAAATCTTTGCTCCAGAACTGTGCAGTGCCATGAGACTGACCTTCCGATCTACAGGACGTGGACTTTATCATCAGCGTTCGGGAGGCACCAAAAGCCGTGAAACAAAAACTACTGCAACTTCACGCGTCGAATTTCGTCGAGCACGCCCAATTCTTCTACCACAAGAACGCCAGTGACCAGCATATCCAAATCGACATCGTTCCATCATGGCAGGTGAGTTCTCTCTGCTCTCGGGCAGTATCGCATCGATAAGGCACTGCAGAAATGTCAAACTAACATTGCTCTAGTCTCTTTACATGCCATCCACCGCAGTCAAGTTGAAGGATCTACCTGCAAACAAAATTCCATACATTTCTGTCAGCGATCTGATTGTTCTCAAGATTTATTCTTGTGGAATGAGAGCCCAGCCTGCCAAGAGACGTACTGACGCTGCAGACGCTGAGGCTCTGCTATCATATGCAGCCACTGGTCTGCCATTATCACTGACTGATTGGCAAAAGTCGCAGGTTGAGAACTGCCTGGAGGACGTGGTCAAGCACGGACGGCAAGATGAAAAATGGTGGAGAGAACGCCTTGGTCTACCAGCAAGCAAGTAAGCTTGACCATCAAACCAATTTGATCGGCAAATCGGTTCGTCCCATACCGGAGTTGGAGTGCGATAACTTGATAGAGGCTGCAGCATTGTCGGATCCTGGCTTGTAATGTACATACTCAATAACTCAAATGTCTCCATACCACTTGCAATCTCACACAAATTATCAGCGCTTCTCTCGTCAACGTGCAGTGTGCACAAAAAATCTCAGTATTGCTGGGAAAGCCATGCAAAGAAGTCAACATTCGATTCCTTCCGGAGCAGGAGTCTGGAGCGCCGTTCTTCGAGATCGCACTTATGCGAAGAAAGATCCGGATGCCCCGCTCGTACTTGGCAGTTGGCACTGCACTCACCTTGAGGCTTGAGGACCATCTGCTGCATCCATGTTCTATCAATATCTCGTGTTCCTGAGCTAAATGGTAACAGCCATCTTGATGATAGAGTACACAAGCTCTAATAGACAGCTTCCTCAGGGTGGAAACCCTCGATGAAGTCATGCTGATCCGTATAGACATCGCCCAGACGTAGGATCACAGGCCGAGCGAGGGGACCTCCCCTCTCTCATATATCTTACTCAGCTCACTCGATCCAACACTTCCTCTTCTCTCCCTGAATTTCGCTCCGATTATACACATTGATAGCTTCGTCCAACCAAGAGCAAGACCGCTACCGCCTGCGAGATACGACAAACCGAAACATACACAAGACAACAACACCATCACCCACAATAGCATCCCTCGGCCTCACGCCTTTCAAAGCAGCCATCGCATTCGAGATCACCGCCAATCTAGTCTCACTCCCATCACTCATTTGGAAGCCTGATCATGGCCTCTCTTTCCTCGTGCGCGACCCCGCACAAATCACCCCAGCAACACGCACTCTGGCTCAGTGGTTTGGCGGTAAATAGAACTCTTCCCATCACTTGACTTGCCATCAATTCATTTAACACCTATTTTAGGTCTCGTAGCGGGTCTTACAGTCCCATTCGTACTCTCCTATGCCTCACCAGCTCCTGGCCCAGCTGGCGATGCGCAAAGAGGCTTCCGTCGCGCAACGTATCTGGCTCTCGCTGGTCCAGAAGTCGCGTTCGTGGCGATCATGGGAGGTGCATGGCTCAAAGGTGCAGATGTTGGAATGACGGAGACGGCATTACTTGGTGGTGCGATCAATATGACTGCTTTCCTGGTGCTGCGATCCGTCTTTCTGTTCGGGAAGCCGCATTTGTTAGAGGATAGAGAGAGCAAGAAGACAGCTTAGAGCCTTGTCGCGAAACTTGTGCAGCTATCTCAGAGTCTTCTGGTGAAAGAAATGGGAGCACCGCTTGGTACACATCTGCTTCGATTAGACAAGTGTCTCTACTCAAAAATTCGAGCTCCCCCTCCGACTACTGTCCACAGTCTGCACAGCAGGCGCACTCATCACACCTCTGCCGAACCACTCTCCAATCACACCGAATCGACCTCCTTCGCCCGGATTCTGCAGACTAGCCTTGAACAACTCATGACGACTCGCACTTTCTTCCTGTGCTTGCTTCGTCTGCCTTACGATATTGTTCTGCGGCGCGCAAAGTGGACACTCGATTTCCACTTCATTCTTGATATCGATGCCCTCAGGAACGTTGAGACAACGTTGATGGAATGAGTGCTTGCATAGGAAGTGCACAGTGGGCAGATCAAGTGTCGCACCGCAGCTCGAACAGCGTGTCGCAGAGAATGATGCGGGTTTGTTGGTAAGCTCCACGATTTCGCCTTGCTTGGCTACGGTGTCTTTCCGGTAGGATTGAATGAGTTTTCGGTTCGATTCGATTTCCGCTCGTTCGCGTTGGACGGTGCCGGATAGGTATCGTTTGACCAGACCCATTGTGGCAACGGCGTTGGTGGACAGCGTTTGGATCACTTGCAATGGAGCCATGAGACCGTCCTCGTCGATCTTTTTCAGCACGGCATCGATCTCATCGCCGGCTTCTTCGAGCACTTGAGGCGTGCTGGTGAAATATGCAAGTGCCGCTGGATATAATTGTGGCTCTTCAGGTCCATACTTACGCAGCGCTTTGATCGCACCTTGCGTATCGTATGCTGCGGTGTATGACCGGAAAACGTCGAATCGTAGGCCTTGCTTCTCGCTGACCAGAATCGTGCCGTCGCGGAACTTTGCGAGATCGGACAGAAGTAGCACATTGGAAGTGTCGACTGGCCCCTCTTTCTCCTCAATCAGGCTCTTCGCTTTGTGCTCCCATTCTCCCTTGTCATCCTCCTTGGTCGTGTTTGCCTTGTGTAGATACATCTCAAACAAAGTGGTGTGCAAGTCCGAACGGTGCTCAGCTTTGACACCATCGCTGCTACTGCAGGCATCCAAAAATGTGATGAATTGGTCAGGATGATCAATGAAGGCTGGGAATGCGACTCGTGGTTTGGGCACTTCGTACTCGATATACTCTCCTTCTGTTTGCGTCTCGATGACGTGGGCCTGCTGTATTGTCGACGCCTCATCACCATTCTTTGGCATCTGCACAGTGCTTGTGTTCATATAAGGAAGCGGGATAAGCGAGGCCAGGTTTTGCGCCGCCGACGAGGCCATGGTCCCAAACCCGCTGCTTTGCTGTGTGGCCGGAGTCTCCTGGACGATCAAGGCGTCTTTCTTTGGTCGGAATCTCCCAGTGAAGTAGTCAATGAAGAGCTGCGTAGCTTCCTGTGGGCAGTGCTCAAGCAGGACGGTCCCGTACTTCATGAAATTTGGATAAGCCTCCTTTGGCTCCAGGCGCACGATATACGCAAGCGCTTCTGCATACTTCTTCAGGTCCTCAATCAGTATCGAGATCACGAGCCCATGCTCTTCGTGCCGTCTGGCCAAGAATGCTGCTTGGTCGTAGTAGCCACCCTGCCGGCACATTATGATGGCAGTGTCGAGGTCGAATTTGAGCTCACCGGGCTGTTTAATGAATTCCTCAAGCTTGTCAACATCTTTGAGCTTTGCATAGCAATTGAGCAGCAAAGTCGTGTGATCGGAGGTAGCTTTGTTATGCTCGTGCAGCTCTTCCAGGTAGTCGATGAGGTTTCGTATTCGTTGATTGTCCAGGAACTTTCGGATGATTTGCGAAGGCTC
The DNA here is from genome assembly GCA_004299825.1 of Cercospora sojina. Lineage (NCBI taxonomy): Eukaryota > Fungi > Ascomycota > Dothideomycetes > Mycosphaerellales > Mycosphaerellaceae > Cercospora > Cercospora sojina. Next base: position 816,866 of record CP036213.1, on the reverse strand, counting down.
TGTATTGTCGATAGCTCGCAGGTACTGCTGCATGGCGGTATCATAGTCACCTTTCTGGTATAGGTAGTCGCCGTACTTTCGAAAGATGACATTTTGCTGCACGGCATCGACTTTGTACTTCTTTGCCAGCATGATCGCTAATAAGTACTCTTTACGGCTGTACAACTCTTCCAACTTTTGTTGAAATGTTCTCTCGTGGTACCTGTAGAGTTTGCCATCGATGGTGAGCAAGAACACGTCGCCCCAAATCGTAAAGACTTTGTGTATTTGCGTCGATATGGGCTTCGAGTACGCAGTGAACTTCAAGTCCGCATTGAGTATGGAGAAGGTGCTGGTATTGAAAATTTCGTCCGCTCGAGCTGTTCGAAAGGCGCCAAGCTTGGAAGCCTGCCCGAAATTGTTATCGGGAGGCGAGGCCACTAGCACATAGTCCTTGTGCATGTTGACCAGTTTCTTTGCACCTTGACATGCGAATGAGCTTGCCTTGCCTTTCGGGCCATAGGAGTATATGGCATCTTCGCGTGCCACGACCACTTCGTTGGACTGGGGATCCAGTATCATACAGCCTACCGCACAGCCGTGTTCATCCAGTGTTCGAGCCGGCGTGCCTTGTGCCTTGCCAGATATTGCAAGAGCTAGTATCTTGGATACGGTGCCTATGTAAAGTGCAGTCGTGCTTGCTTCACGGAACTCGAGTCCAGTGATGGGCTCCTCCGATTCAAACACGGTCCGCTGCTTGGTGCCTCGGTCGTGAATCAAGTCGCCCCGAACGACAGTCACAGCACCATTGCCGAAGCCCACCGCGAGCTGCGCAAGATCGCTAGTAACGGCAAATGCGCTCACGGGGAAGTTCCTGCGGCCATTCTGCACTGTCAGACTGCACAAACATCGTGGGAAGCCAGTCTTCTTTTCATTCTGATCCAGAGTCCAGACCTTGAGCTCGGGCTCGTGTTGCAGCGTCTCAGCCAGTGTTATCAGATAAGCGGTGTCATGAACCTGCACAATACGGGTAACACTGCCTGCGTCGTGTGCTTTCCACGACCGGACTGACTTGAACGACTGGTCCAGTAAGTGTACGTGACCAGTGGGCGTCCCTACAAACACATTATTTATGCCAGATGTCACTGTGCCGATGCTCGCTTGCTGTGCCTATTAGTGAAGCATCAGAGAGGTCGACGGTGGAGCTCGCATACCTCCAGAGACAGCGAGCCATCGCCATTCGGCAATCGCACTTGCGACACGTCGAAGAAGTGGAAGAGCTTCCACTGCAGGCCGTAAGCGGAATCCTCCAATCAAGTAGTCGATATACATACCGCAGTGGGAGCTATAGGCATCGTCGTCGATCCATATCACTTGGATTGTGAACGGAGATGGAGTGCGTGCGTGGAGGGCACCAGGCAGGCGACGTGCAGGTCGGCGCGCTCAAACGCCGAGCTTCACCCGACGGCGGGTTCACCTCGAGCTTCAACGATAGCTCAAAGCCAAGCCACTTTCATCCGCGACGAACTCACGGCCGACACAGCACGATGGAGGATGAGGAAGACGATTTCTACGGCGGAGGTGGCGGCGGCATCAAGCAAGAGGAACATGAAAAGGACGCGATGGATGTCTCTGAGGACGAAGACGACGATAGTAGCGACGACGTATGTCACAGCGTACAATACGACTGCTATCCATGGCTGATCAGTATGACAGGACGTACAGTTCACCTTAGAACGTCCAGAAGGCGCAAAAGCAGAACCGCCGTACGTCGAGTCGCATGGTCTTCAGACTTCCCCATCTAATATCTCGCAGTCCCGGATCAAAAGCAGCAAAAGCACAGAAGAAGGAACCACCCTCAAAAGCTGTCAAAATCGAATCAGATAAGAGAGGTAGTACGCCAGCGAAGAGGGAAGATCCGCCTCGAGCTGGCTCAGCAGCACCGCCAACTGCCATCAAGGGCGTCCTCACGCACAATAGCAAGGAAGGTAAGGACTTTCCCGAAGTCCGCACAAGCCAGCTCGATATCAACCAGGTCCCAGTATGGACAAATGGGAAACCCATCGTAGCAGTCGACATCGACGCTGATCTCGCCGAACACTCGAAACCGTGGCGATTACCTGGTACCGATCAGACCGATTACTTCAACTACGGCTTCGACGAGTACACATGGACGCAGTACAGCCTGCGGCAGCAAGAGATGACTGGTACAATCGGTCAGCTTAAGCAGGAAGATGCGTCATTGAAGGCTATGCTTGGTGTGGGTGGACAACAACAGAGCGGGCCGCCGCCTGACATGATGGGCATGGACCCGCACATGATCGCGCAGCAGTCCGGAATTCCGCTCGAATTTGTGCAACAATTCATGTCGCAGGGCGGTATGCCTCCAGGTATGGGAGGACCAGGGATGGGGATGCCGCCTGGAGGACCACAAGGCTTTGGGCAAGGGCCAGGAGTGGGGAATGACAGTGGGACACCACCGCACCCACAACCTGGCCAAGGCTTTCAGCCTCCCCAGGGTCCTGCTGCAGGCAATATGAGCATGGAAGGGCTCAGTCCACAACAGATGGCCATCTTTCAGCAAGAGCAGCAGCAACAGATGGGCGGCGGCGGCGGGGGTGGGCATCGGGGAGGAAGGAGAGGGAGGGGCAGGTGGTAAGCCGTGAGCGCACCTGGCAGACGAGAAAGCGACATTGGAGCATATTGGGTTGTGCGCGTGCTATACTGCGGAGACACGTCCAATGCGGTTGCGGCGTGTCAAGAGGCTTCACGGCCGCTGTCGATGCTTATGGTAACGTCGCAGCTCGGAAATGCTGAAGAGACACGAAGAAAATACCCATAATTCATGATTTGGCAGTGACACTTCAAGACTGGCCACCAGCAGACTGGTTTGTGGTCAAGCGCCAGGACGGTCCTTCACCTCACGTGCCAGTGTCAGTTGCAGTGCGCAGTCTCCGTGGAAGAGACCCAGTACTGATCCCTTTGGTATTGCGAAAGCAAGACCCAAAGCACTAAGCGGACTTAGAGGTGCCGCGTATATGAATGGCTTTAGTAGTATGGCAAGCCATTAGCCAGTGCAAGTCATAATCCTATCTATCTATTGAACATTATTTCCTTCCTCCTCCCTTCACGGCACTAATTCTAACAGGCGTCCATCCTGCATGATCGTGAAACTAGAACGCCCGACCTCGTAGTAGGCACTATCGGCTCTTAGTTCAGCCACCACGCCCGTGAACACGAAGCTTAAACCCTGGTTGATCTTTCTATGCATGCCAAGACACTTCCATGCCAGTTGTGAGACAGCAAGATCGCATGTTGGTTCACGCAACTCTCCAACAGCTGGGATGTCCCAAGCTGACCATCCACAGCAATGCTCACCAGATTGTGAAACATCAGAAATCGTCGTGCTCATCGACTGACGCTGGCAACACATGCCATCCAGGTTGCTATGCGCCGCATGGCACTCGCGAGAGACGAGGAGGTCGGAAAACGCGATGACGACTTCTTCCGCCCTAGACGATCGCACTCACCACCGTCCGCGATGACGGCGACCTTTCCATTGAGATGGAGGAGACGGAGGGTGATGGTAGTGCTGGGAGTGCTGTTCCTGGTCTACATCATCCATTTGTATGTCCCAGGAGGATTGGGTGCTGGATACCAAACAGAGAGCTTCCACCCGAAGCCAGCACGCACCTTTGCAGGATACGATACCGCTAAATCAAGAGAACCAAAGGGCGCTCCGCCTCGGGATGTGGACAGTGTGGAAGATGAGCAGTCTCAACACTACTACAATGGAGTTACCAAGTTCTACCGACTAGGCGGCTCGCTACAGAAGGTTGCGAAGGCAATGGGCCCATACCACCACAATCGCAATGTGTTATTCGCAGCAGCTTCAATGAAGAGCCTCGCCAACCTCGTGCCCATGGCATGTGAAATGGCTGCACAAGAGAGGAATGAGGTGCAATTTGCAGTATTCGGACGGAGCCCACTTCCACTCGACGACATTCAAGAGCTGAATGGCATCGATGGAAGTTGTGGCATCCAATGGCACGATGCGCGAGGAGACTATGCGGAATACAGCAGTGACGCGCGGGTCGAGTCAGCTGTGAGAGGAGCCATGAAGCACATTCAGGAATACATGCATCCCCAGGTTGTGATTATGGACGATGGCGCACAAGAAGAGGCATACTTCACGAAAGCGATGCACACAAAGACAAAGGACTCGGGCATACCGTTGGTCGAGATACCGCGCGGGAAATACGAGGAATGGCTGTGGCTGACGAGGCTCAACGCCGCCAGTCTGGCACAGTGGTGGAAGCCAACGATCGATATTGTGGTCCAGGCACCTCGAGAAAGCTCTGGCCGGCTCATACGTCTGCTGCAAAGTCTCTACAATGCAGATTATCGCGGGCTGAAAGTACCGAGAATCAGCATCGAGCTACCCTCTGAGGTCGAACCCGCGCTTCAAAAGTATTTGAACACCTTCTCTTGGCCACCAGGGAGGGATGCTTCACTGCAGCCAAACTTGCTTACAGTGCACCATCGTATTCCATCGGAGCTTATGAATCCGCAACAAGCGTCTTTGCGTTATGTCGAATCCTTCTATCCAGCCCAGACTAACGATCATCATGTCCTGCTTGTATCCACACAAGTCGAAGTCAGTTCCGTATATTACCAATACTTGCAGTATGCCATCCTCAACTACAGATACGCTGGAGCCACCTTCACAGCGCTGGAAGAGCTTGGTGGGATCTCGCTGGACGTTCCACTTCAAAGTCTCAATGGGTCGACCGAGTTTCAGCAGCCAAGAGTGTCCAATATGGGCGCTGATCAGACCACGGGCCCCGTAAAAGCTGACGAGGATGACCCCGCTCCGTTCTTATATCAAGCTCCAACTTCGAAGGCTACGCTGGTGTTTGGAGATACTTGGGCAACGTTCCATAATTACCTCACCAATCGTCTCGAGGCTTCGCGTTCCGGCAAGGCGAAGAAGAATGCCAAAGTGGTGGCTGAAACGGAGCCTTCCTGGACGGAGTACCTATTGGAGCTGATGCGTGCTCGCAATCTATTCGTACTGCATCCTCCCACGACCTTTGTCGCAATACACAACGAGCTGGCGCAGATACCAGAAGAGTACTTACGACCAGAAAGCGATCCGCATAAGACTGCGATTTTGAAGCCAGAGATTATCGACGACTACTTCATCTTGTCGGCAGAGCAGCCTGTGTTGACAGAACATGTCGAAGCTGAGCCCGAACGTAGCCAGATGCCGCTGCACAAGACGCTTCCGTTCGAAGGAGAGCTTCCCGGTATCTACCAATTGCCCTTTGTCGGATACAGTGGCGAGATCGCCACATCGTATGCCCTGTCTGAGCTCAGTGAAGCATACGTGCAGAATTTGCGTAAGACCATCGGAGGGTGCATGGGAGATTCTATCACTCGAGCACGGAAGATCGAGCCTCTGAGAACAGACGATCTGTTCTGCTTACCTGGCCAAATAATCGTGTACGCGGAGCAGACTGTGCCTCGTTTCAGTCCCTACGACGATGAGGAAAGCGTGTCAGAAATCGCTGAAGACAACGACGCGGACGAAGAAGATGAGCCTGAGCCAACGGAGTCTCGCGCTGGTGCAGCAAGCAAGAAGCAGAAATTGGTCGTTCCAGGAAGTACCGCTGGAGCCAAGGACGGGGCACTGGATGCTTCATGAGCTGGTCGCAGGCTTTGATAGGGACACAACGAAGTTATTTCCAGAAGGCTCACTGGGAATGTGTCTGGCCTGTTCAGTGGACGGTGCGACTCGTTGTGCGCTTTCGGTGATCGTGAGCAGCCTGTTATAATGTCGCACACAAGCCCGCGGCTTGAAGTCCTCCGATCGTCAGGATACTTGCCTGTGCAGTAGAATCAGCAGGCAGTTCTTTTAAAGTTGAGACGGACTGGAGACCGGACGGGACCTGCATGCAGAAGGCAGGAAACGCCGCCCGGTGACGATAGCCAAGATTCCGCAGAGCATCCGATACATCACAACATCACAATCGTTACTAGCATCGATTGCATCGGCGTGATCATTGGAGACCCAGCCACGTCCGTGGAACTCCTTCATCAGACACGGCTGGTGGTAGATTATTCCTTGCTTGGCTCACGTAGCACACGTCCGGCAATGGCACTAACAACTTTGATGACCGTCATCACTACGGACCTCCGCACAAAAGCAGCTTGGCTCGATGCCTTGCGTGATGACAATTGTTGAAAGGCGCACAGACCTACAACCAATGGTGGTGGTTGGCAACACCAACCACTGCATTAGTGGCTATATAGCACTGTCGATAGCCGCTCAATTGACAACCTCATGGATCTCAATATCACTTACAACAGGTTATGAGCCCGGGTTGCTGTGTCAACCCCGTCGTCGCGGTCATACCAACTCACAACAACACCACCATTTGGCTTCATTTTTCTCGATTTGGACAGCCACCTTACCCGATTAGGCATAGCGGACGCCATAACCGAGCTTTGCCGGTGCGGAGAAGATCCTGAGGACACTTCTCACCGACACCATTTCATCTAACACCACGACCACGACGACGACCACACACCTTCCGCCTGAACGCGCGCACGCAATCAAACGAGCTCCACAAGAACTGCATACAGAAAGAAAAACGACCTCGCTACGACCATATCCGACCGAGTACTCGCCGCGCGCGTATCCACAAGATCTATCACATTTCCGACATACTGGAAGCGACATAACACGAAACATCAATGCACTCTATGGCACTTGAACATGGCAGATACGACGGCGATGATGGTCGGCGACGATGCTGACACTCTGAGGATATAGACCAGCCAATATGGAGTTCCTCAGACCAACACAACGACCTCACCGCCGCCACGAACCTCTGCACAAAGTCCCCATTTGTACTCTCTATTTTCACGCTTTCTCGCACAATCTGCGCTACTTACTACCACTACTATGTCTGACAACACCAAGACTCCTCCATTGAAGCGCCTCGACAGCCCTAACGACTGGACACTGTGGCGCTCACGCATCTTCAACAAGATCATCCTCTGCGGCTATGGTGTCACTGTCTCGACTGGCAAGCACGCACCTATTCGAAAGGTCGCTGTCGCGGCCGTGCCAGCCATCGATGACACCCCTGCAGTCGCAGCTGTCAATGGCGAAAGTGATGAAACTTACGAGCGACGTCTCAACGACTGGCAAGACAAACAGCTCGCTGCCTATGCCCTCGTCGACGAGTACTGCGGACCCATCGCACGTGCCCTCCTCGCCGACGCCGCCACCGCTCAGCTACCTATCCACGACGCCATCGACACCAAGCTCCGTGCAGAGTTTGAGCACTCAGGCTCCGGCCGCTATCAAGAGCTGTGCTACCTGTACCACAACCTCAGACTCAGTGGCTGTTCCACCGTGTCGGAATACAGCGCCAAGTTCGTGCAGTACCACGACGAAATGATGGCTATCGACACCAACCTCCAACTGCCAGAGCCATTCTTGGTGCAAGCCTACCTCGGCGGCCTCGGCAGTGAGTTCAAGGAGTTCATCACTGCATTCAATCTGCAACACTCACTTGTCTCGACAGCCATCAATGGCGTGCCTCAGGTTGCCGTCACGTTGGCTACTACTCGCCGCAAGGTTGAGGAACACGCCAGCCGCATCAAGACAGACGACACAGTGCTGTATGCACAACAACGTCGTGACCACAACGGCCGCCAAGACTCACCAAAGAAGTACGACTACGACGTCTGCAAGGACTGTCACAAGCGCCACAAAGGCAAGTGCTGGACCATCGACTCAAGCAAGGCTCCAAAGGGCTGGATTGAACGCAACGGCGAACGATCACCACAAAAGAAGCGCAAGCTATCGTCCAGTGCAGACGACAAGCCTGATGCTATCTTCGGCGACAGCAACAACCACGACAGCTCTGAACAACGGCACGACATGATCTTGGCAGACCACAGCTTCAAGAACGAGTCACTGTACTACGCCTCACACGACAACACGCGTGAGCTTATGGCTATCCACCGAGGCATCAACCTCTTCGACAGCTTCATCCTCGACAGCGGTGCCACCGGCTCACTAGTCGGCCGCATTGACCTGTTCATGCCAGGCACTTACCGACCTATCGCTGGTGCTGTTTCCAATGGCATTGGTGGCGCCAAGCTGTCACCAATTGGCAAAGGCACACTGCGCCTCAAGTGCCGCAATGGTCGCTGGATTCAGATACCAAACGTCCAGTACTCACCACAAGCTGGCGTCAACCTGTTGTCACTCAATGCAATGTGGCCTTTCATTCAGAGCATCGCCAAGACTGCCAACGGCCTCACGTTCACACAGAACAACGACCAATACACTGCCTCTATCCAAGGCGGCTTACTCATGCTGGACATAGACCAGAAGTGACTACAACAACGGTCTAAGACTGGCTTCTTCGGTGCCTCTTACAGCGTTGAGGATCAGTCACTGCGGCTGTGGCACGAACGTATGGCTCACCTTGGTGAACAAAACCTTGTGAAGCTGCGTGGTATGTCCAAGGGCATGGAAGCCTCACGCAACGATGGTCACTGCATCTGTGAGAGCTGCGTACTTGGTCGACAAATTGCCAAGCCGCACAACAGACACCTACCAAGAGGTCGCCACAAAATGGACGTGCTGCACACAGACGTCGTCTACGCACCAACTGAGTCATACGACGGCTGCAAGTACGTTGTGACCATTGTCGACGACTGCACGCAATGGGGTGTAAGCAAGCCGATAAAGCGTCGCTCTGATGCACCACTGGTTGTTCAAGACTTCATCACAGTCAACAGTACCCCTGAGTGCTTTACAACCCTTGTCATACAAGACAGAGGAGGTGAAAACCTCGGCAAAGATCACGTTCAATGGCTTCGAAGCCGTGGCATTGTCCTACATCTATCGGACACAGAACAACACCAACAAAACGGTGTTGCAGAAGCATACAACAAGACAATTGAACACAAGACACAGTCCTCACTGCACGGCAGTGGTATCGACAAACGCTACTGGTCTTGGATCATTGAACATGGTGTGACGTACGTACGCAATCGTTCACCTTGCCGCAGGCTACCATGCACACCATACGAAGCTTGGACTGGCCACAAACCGAACCTTGCCAACATACGCATATTAGGCAGTAAGGTGCATGTTCACAAGCTCTCAAAAGACCAAGAAAAGCTGCTTGGCACCAAGGCAAAGACTCAGATCTTACTCGGCTTCAAAGGCAACACCCAGTACCTTGTCACAACGGACAACACCAAGCTTCCGCGGTGGCGTTACGACGTCGACCTGGTAGAGCTCCACCCCAACTGCGTTCACAAGCGCCAGCGCACACACGACGCCGACAGCGACAGCGACAGCGGTGCCGAGGAACCTATGGCTACAGAGCTAGGGGGAAATACTGTCACAGCTCTACAGCCAGAAACACCACCACGGCACAAGTCGCCAAGCAAACGACAACGCACGAGCAGAAGCCCTACCATGTCTCCACTCTCCACTCCACCAGACTCACCATCACCGCCGCCAGGCACAGGCACACCGCCTGGTTATCTGTCAAGGGCAAACCCCAAGACAGTCGGCATCGATGCACCTGACTCAGAGCTCATTCAACACGGCAAACGACAACGCAAGGCACCAAGGCACCACTACTGGCATCAACAGACAAACGAAGCCAGCCACGCCAAGCAGAACATGCTGTTGTTTCTTCTCATGACAGCATCACTAGCTTCTGAGCCTTATGAGCCACGAACGCTTAGTCAGGCTCAACAGAGCGGTCAATGGAGTGCATGGAAAGACGGCTGCACTGATGAGCTGAAGTCACTTCGACAGAACAACACGTGGAAGACTGTCAAACGCAGTACTACCAACGGCGCCACCATCCTCAAAGGACGCTGGGTATTCAAGCTCAAACGCGACATAGCCAACAACGTCATCAAATACAAGGCTCGCTGGGTAGTGAAAGGCTTCATGCAAGACGACGAGTACCTCGAAACGTTCGCAGCTGTCGTCAAGCCGATGAGCTACAAGACACTGTTCGCTATTGCAGCCGCCAAGGACTACGAGATTGAGCAACTGGACATCAAGACAGCGTTCCTTTATGGCTTCCTCGACCCCAACGACGAGCCTGTATACATGGAGCAACCAGACGGCTTCACCGACGGCAGCGACGACGTGTGCCTACTCATCAAGGCCCTGTACGGTCTCAGACAGTCACCACGCATATGGTACGCCACGCTATCACTCTTTCTTGAAAGCCTTGGCTTCACCGCCTTAGACGCCGACATGAGTGTATTCGTCAAGGGCGAGACGTTTATCGCTGTGTACGTGGACGACTTACTCATTGTTGGACCACACGCAAACGAGATTAAGGGCATCAAAGCCAGCCTACACAAGCGCTTCGACATGACCGACCTTGGTCCGTGCCACCACTACCTTGGTTTGGAGATGAGGCGTGACCGTGTTAACCGTACCATCTACCTGTCACAACGAGCCTACATCAAGCAGTTTCTCACCAAACACGGCATGTGGAACAACGTCAAAACGAAGCCAATACCACTCGATCCAAGCCACAAGCTAGTGGCAGCCGAGCCTGGCTATCACGCAACAGAGCGCCTCAAGAAACAGTACCAAAGCGCTGTCGGTTCACTCATGTACGCCATGCTTGGCACGAGGCCAGACATAGCCTATGCTGTGTCAGTTGTGAGCCGTTTCGCCAGCAATCCAACGGATAAGCACTACACAGCCGTCGAAGACATATTCCGCTATCTGCGTGGCACGATCGACCACGAGCTTGTGTACAGTGGCGAACTCACCGCATTGCAAGGGTACACTGACTCCGACTGGGCCGGCTGCACCGACACACGTCGCTCTACGGCTGGCTTCACCTTCAACCTTGGCAGTGGCGCTATCACATGGAGCTCCAAACGCTCACCAACCGTGGCGTTATCGACGTGCGAAGCCGAGCTTATGGGTCAGACACAAGCCTGCAAGGAGGCCGTTTGGCTACGTACACTACTCGAACAGCTTGGTGAGCGACAGGCACGTGCAACAGTCATCTTTGGCGACAACGTCGGTGCGATAGCCCTCGCCAAGAACCCTCAAACGCACCATGCACGCTCTAAACACATACCAATCCAAGAGCGTTGGCAACACGAGAAGATTGAAGACAACACGATTGACTTGCAGTGGACGCCAACCAATAAGATGGTGGCCGATGGGCTTACCAAGCCGTTGCCAAAGCCAGCATTCGTTGCATTCAGACACGCACTTGGTGTACACGAGCCTGCAAACTAATCACTTCACTTACAGCTGTCACATGCGATAGGGGGATTGGTTGAGCTCTGAGGCAGGGGGATGTTGAAAGGCGCACAGACCTACAACCAATGGTGGTGGTTGGCAACACCAACCACTGCATTAGTGGCTATATAGCACTGTCGATAGCCGCTCAATTGACAACCTCATGGATCTCAATATCACTTACAACAACAATGGGTTCCGAGTATAGGTTCATGTGCACCCCTTAAACCTGCGAAAGGTTCTCGCGTTCTTGAATATCGTTCACAATTTTCAAGATGACTATCAGATCAGCTTTCGCTGCTGCAGGCCTTTTGCTGCTCGCATCGGCACAGAGCAACTCAAGCAATGGACTCGACATTGATCAGCTCATAAGCGATCCAGGTGTATCCGGCCCAGCTATTGAGCTCGTCCATCTGTATAGCGGCGACCCTCAGTTTCCCACAGGCATCACTGTCTCTCGAGAAGGTCGCCTGTTTTCCAACGATCCCGGTGCCCTCGATCCAGCAAATACCAATAATGGCACGAATGGACGTTTCACGATTGCTGAACTTATCAACGGTACGACCAAAGTCGCCTGGCCTTCTGTACAACTGAATAGTCCGCCGGGAGGAGCCATCAACTACACTACCACTCCACCAACCGGTGCGAACTACGAGAACTACTTGATCGGCTCGCAATCAATTGTCATCGACGCTGCTAATCGTGCCTGGATTCTCGACACTGGCCGTGTTGCACTTCCAAACGGCGTCATTGTCAGCGCGTCTCCCGCAGGTACTAAGCTTATTGGCGTGCACCTGAACAACGATGCTGTATTCCAGACGATTGTATTCCCATCTGATGTCGCCGAATTGACCTCAACCCAGAAGTCACTGAAAGCGGAAAAGGCATCATTTACATCACCGACTCTTCGCCCGAGGGCCGCAATGGTATTGTGATGGCAGACATTGGCACTGGCAAAACCTGGCGCCACCTCGATGGCAACCCAAATGTTCGCGTTCGAGAGCAATTCACCTTCACCCAGTGGGGAAGTCCTCGGTACGGCTTTACAGCGCCTTCTGGTCCATTCGCCTACACGAGCTTCGGAGCAGACGGGATTGCTCTCTCCGCAGATGGCAAGACTCTGTTCTGGAAACTTGTTGCAGGCCGCAATATGTACTCGATTCCCACCGAGCGTCTGCGCGATCGATCAAATACTTCTGAGTGGATCGCACAAGCTTCCATTCAGAACTGGGGCGAGACGGGAGTTACTGATGGAATGGAGACCGACACGAATGACCTCATCTACCACGGCCACGCGGAGGCCAATGCTGTTGCAGTATTCAATCCTGCAAATGTGAGCCACGAGGTCTTCGTTAGAGATCCACGTATCAACTGGCCTGACACACTCTCTGTAAGCTGGGATGGGTATCTGTATTTCACAAACAACCAGCTACCTTTCGGCGCAGCTTTTGCACCTGGTGAGGACCGCAGGCAGCCGCCTTACTCGTTGTTGAGAGTACCTCTGCCAAACAACGGCAGCAAGATTGGCGTTGATGTTGCGAGAGAGGCTGGTTACTAGAAACCTTTGGCACGCGCTGCCACTTCGAGCTAGCAGCGCCAGCAGGCCCGAATGAATTGAATATTCATCCTCACTCCACCCTTCACTTTACACACGGATGCGTCTGCTCATGTGCAGGAATTACCAACGGCTGCTCCGCTGACCTAAGAGTTTCACAGCAAAACAAATAGTACCACGATCATCAGGAAGCGCTCCTCTCGATCAGCAGTCCACCCATTCGAGCCGCGATAGAGGTAGAGTGAGGACTCACATACGCTGCAAAACTCGAAACTGCAAAATCGAACAATGTCTGACGACGGATCACGGCAATTCTCAATCTCCATACAGTGCGCCTGGCACACCACGGCCCACCTCATGTGCGCGAAAGATACAGTCACGGATCTCAAATCAGATGTTTTGATTTTGATGACTGCAGCCGAACCCTAACGCAGAAGCACTGCAAGACTCTTATGGCATAATGCATTTGGTCCTCCGAGCCAGAGGTTCAGAAGTGGAGGACCATTTGGCAATAAGAGAAAATGAGGACGCGAATAAGAAGGTGACGCTTGAGGAGGTCGGAATAATAGAGTATCATAACGTGTCGGTTGTGAATGGAAGGCCGGGTATTAGAGATGATGGGAAGTTGGAGTGGCGGTTGGCTTGAGGCGTGAGAAGTGGTGCGAGGTTGATCAGGGGACGACGAACAACAGCGTATCGGTTTACTCTCAGGTGAGAAGCCTACTGCAATGGTGAATACTGTCTCCAGGCGGTGCTTGGACAAGTGGAAAAGAGTAAACCATGGACTGCACGAGAGACGGTCGACGCAGAAAAAGAGGGTGCACAGCTGAGCAGAGCATGTATCGCGAATGTGAGCGTGCAGTCGATCTGATCTGATTAGCAGTTGCTCTGAAGACACAACAGCACGCCACAATATCGAGAATGTCACGCTCGCACACCACAGTGACAACGTCCACCTCGTGGCAATACTCCCTCCTCGTGTCCACAATGAGCCTTCCCAGCCTGAAGATCAATATAGCATCAAAAGCATTTCCTTGGCGGAACAAGCGACGTTGTGTGGTCTTGTGGCTCCTCAGCCACGGAGAACAGCGGGAAGGATCCAAAAGCCTTCTCGTGTCAGATCAACCAACAATTATCCCGGCCCTTTGACCATGTGCCAGCTCACGCATCGATGTACTACGCTGCGGCTGAAATTGGAAAATGGTTGTGGAGTCACTCGCATCTTCACGTCTTCGTTTTGCGAATCGTTTTGCGAAAGCTCGTCCTTTGTCTGTGGCTGACTAAGTTAGACGTGCATATTTCTGGGATCTAGTGGCAACGAGCTTGAAGGGTGGAGACGAGACAATTTATTGGGAGGTTGCTGACTGAAGGTTGCACTGCAGTTTGCACGACTTGGGATTTCGTCATGAGGGTGAGGTCTGTTTGCAAGGTATGATGGAGTGGGATGCAGCTGCCCAGTAAGCCGGAGTCGAGGCTGTGCGAAGCAGCGTGACATATCGTAGGCACCACAGTAAAGTAGGATCGATGCTGAGCTACTGATATAAGTGCTGCGCAGCTGTTCCTGCATCGGCACAACAAGAATACCAACACCCAAGATAGATCCTCTCATCGCTCGTTTCCTTCAAAATGCTGTCCAAATTCATTCTGGCCCTTACTATTGCAGGTGCAGCAAGCGCTCGCATCGTCGGTCTTGCCGCTCCCAAAGTCATTGCCGTTAACGAGACCTTTACCGTGACTCTGCTCACTGAGAACTACATTCAAAGTGTCAAGGATCTGGTAGTTGCTTTTGCCTTGAGCCCTAGGGCTGATGCGGACGGCTTCATTGGAACAGAATATCTTGGCTCGTTTTACCTCGGACCAGGTCAGTAGTTCTCAACGCTGCATAATCGCTATAGTCTGATGAGTTGTAGACAAGTCAAATGTCCTGACCAATATCACCTTCGAGGTTACCGCTCCAGCGACGGATGTCGGCCAGTACCTCAATGGCGTAGTCACCTCCCTGTATGGTGCTTCTAACGGAGCCACGACGATTCAGTGGACTGTGCCGATTACGTACGGCGATGAAGTCAGCACTGAGCAAGTTCGCTCTATTGTAGGCAATAATGTCTGTTCCTCGAGCACACCGACCGATCCTGGTAGCAATAGCACCACAACGGCGCCTCCTTCAACAGACCCAACTTCGCCCCCCGCAACAGGTACGCAGGCCAATCGTCTGAACTTGCGGAGAACAGTTGAGTGACATGCTTACCTATGAGATCAGGCAACTGCTTCCCAACTTCGACCCAAACACTTATCCAGTCATCGCTCGTCTACGCCAATGCCCTCATCGACAGCATTGTGCAGTCAAATAACCAGACCGGTCGCCAAAATCTTGGGGAGCTGAATGGCTTCCTCGGAGATGTCTCAGCAGCAGTTGGTGTCGGTCGCGGTGGCGAATCTTGCAACAACGTAAGTAGCATCTGTCAGAAAAATCAGCGCACAGGTGTGACATGTGCTAACACTTGCCTCAGCCGCCTCCGCCAGCTTGGCCGCCGCTTTCGCCAGGTGAGTAAATAAGCTTCGAACCCGTCACCTCATTCGTTTCGTTCTGACGATTGTTGTAGGCGACTCACAAGTCCGCGCCATCTCGATTCTCCGCAACGTCCAGGATGCTCTTCAGGCCGAGCAAGGTGCGATCCTGCGATGCAACGATGCCCAGGCGAAGAGCATACAGTGCCAGGTCCTGAGATTGGTAGACAATCTGGACAACTATTATTCTTAGATGTCCTGGAAGAGCGCGTCCGACCTGCGACAAAGTGTTCCGAGCGAAGCCTGGTAGCAGTAATGTCTTCTAGTTGCAAATGTTAATAGTTCCTTGTACGCGCTTAGTCAACTTTTGCTTGCTGCAAACATCATAATGGACTGGTAGTATCAATTTCAGTCTGTCGCTCCAAAGGTACTACTTGTGACAAGGAAGCAGCAGTCTGATCTGTGGAGCCTGTGCTTGTCCAAGGCATGTTGTGTCCGAACGCTGCTTGTCTTACTACAACAGAGTCAGCAGAAAGCAAGCAAGATATACGTCGTGCAAACAAGGCCTCCAAGATCGTAACAAGCTTGTATCAAGCAAAGAGAAGGCCGCGGCTTGAGAGCAGTGTTGTCGAATCAATTCGGCGTTGTCTCCAGAGATAGGCATGAGCGAATCCGGCACTTGCTTATCTTTCACCTTTTCCCGATCGGGCAGATATCTCGTCTGACATCCATGCCACTCGTTCTCAAACGGCATCGCCAGAAGTCATCAACAAATTTTGGCAGAATGAGTTGTGTCATAGCACACTATTCGCAGCTGTGTGCTCTGGGTTCATAGTGGCTGCAGATCAAATTCACCAAATGAGCCCCATAATCTCAAGTGAACTGTGATTCTCAATTTGCGATCGTGTATGATGCTCGTCGCGCGGTCCTTGCATCTGCATCTAGCATGTTCTCCGGGTGTTTCGTATCACCCACGTGGCGAACACATGGTCTGCGCCGCGCCATGCAAGCATGGGAAACGAAGCTTGATCCTGCGAGCCCATTGAACACTGCTACTATCGACTATGTCAGCCAATACACGACGGACTCTGTCCTGGGCATGTGCTTATCGTAGCTAGCGATGCCAGTCTCTTTGATGCTTCCCTTGCTGCCTTTGTTCTGGCTACTCAATTGGGTAAGTTGCTCGATAAGTGTTTCCACACAGATGCTGACGGGTCATGTCCAGTTTGTGCATATGAAGTCTGCTGCTCGTGCGCACGCTGCGAGATTCATCACTCTTCGCGTACTCCTTCATTGATCACCCGCGCTCACAATGTCGGCGCCGACAACTCCTGAATTCGATTCGTCCGAGCCTTGGGGTGGGAACCCGTTGACGACCGATGTCAATGCCCAGTATGCTGGGCTCGAGTTCCACTACGTCTACCTTGCGTTTTGCGGCTTCATTGTCTGGCTCATCATTCCTGGCATCGGCCTCCTATATGGTGGCCTCGCTAGGCGGAAGAGCTCGCTGTCTCTACTGTTCCAATCTATTATGGTTGCAGCTGTCACAACTTTCCAGTGGATGTTTTGGGTGGGTCATGATTTGTTGCTGTGGAAAATCGGACGAGAGCTGACGTGTCTAGGGCTATTCGTTGGCATATTCACGGACCGCGAACGCATTCATCGGTGATCTTGCCAACTTCGGCCTGATGAAAGTCAGAGCTGCTCCCAGTCCTGGGAGTGCTTTGATACCTGAGGTGAGTGAAGCGAAGCCTCGATGCCTTGGCGGTCAGCAGTCAACCTGAAAATTTGGAAGATCGTCTTTTGCCTCTACCAGCTCCTCTTCTGTGCCTGCACAGTCCAGATTGTCATCGGCGGCTCCTTCGAAAGAGGTCGGATTCTGCCTTCGTTGATTTTCAGCTTCTTCTGGGCCACAGTTGTCTACTGTCCAATTGCTTGCTGGACGTGGAACAGCAACGGCTGGCTGTACAATCTGCCGTCACTCGACTTCGCAGGAGGTGGTCCGGTTCATATTGCATCGGGATGGGCAGGTTTGGCATATGCTTTGATCCTCGGCAAAAGGCAACATGCTGGAGAACTATCGCGCAAGAAGCCGCACAACACCACTCTCGTTTTTCTTGGAACAGTCCTGATTTGGTGAGTACTTGACCTGGATGCTGGGAAGCTCGCATGATTTTGAGGCATTCGCTGACTAAGTTGGACGCAATCAGGTTCGGCTGGTTTGGTAAGGTGTCACGCATGTTGAATGCAACCTGCAGACACTTTCGCTGACACCAATGCAGGCTTCAACGGCGGCTCCGCTTTGAATGCATCGATTCGCAGTATGTATGCAGCATTCAACACCAACGTCGCCGCAAGCTTTGGTGTTTTGGGCTGGGTCCTGGTCGACTTCATCCGCACCAAGGGCAAATTCAGCGTGGTCGGTGCGTGTGAAGGCGCAATCGCAGGTCTTGTAGGCATCACGCCAGTGAGTACTTTGTCCCTCCTGTCAACCCGCTCATGCTGATATCTATCACAGGCCGCTGGATATGTCAGCTTGTGGCTCGCCGCAGTCATTGGGTTCGTGACCGCCGTGGTGTGTGCAAGCCTGCAAAACCTCAATGACTGGCTCCACATCGACGAAGGACTCGAGGTGTTCAAACTGCACGGCGTGGGAGGTATGGTGGGCTCCTTCCTCACCGGCATCTTCGCAGACCAGACCATCTCCGCTCTGGACGGCAGCTCGCTCTATGCCGGGGGCATCAACGGCAATGGCGTGCAAGTGGGGAAGCAATTCGCGGAGATCACCGCGATCAGCTCGTACTCGTTCGTGGTCACGTGCGTTCTGCTTCTGCTCTTGAAGTACATTCCCGGACTGGGACTTCGTGTCAGCGAAGAGGCTGAGATGCGCGGGTTGGACGTGGATCAATTCTTCGATGAGCAGATTGGAGACTGGACGTTTTTCGAGAGCTTTCAAGGAAACCACCAGCTTACGCATGGCATACCTCAAGCAGGGCTGCCCACGAGCAGTGCGGCCAGCATGCATGCGGAGCACACGAAGGCAGAACGTCAAGAGTAGACGTTCCATCGCAACCCTACAATGCGTCCGTAGAACAGCAGCTTTAGCAAGGCAGATATGACGTTGCATTATTGACGTCGTCGAAACTGTGCTACGATCGTTCCTGCACTTCCGGAATCCGGATGGCAGAAGCGCGTTCCGAGAACGGGGTCCCGCGTGCTCGTACGAGAATACTGCATGGGTCCCGCCAAGGACTGCCAATTGCTGGCACGCGCCGACTGCTGTGCCTTTGCGAGAGGACCAACAGAATGCGAGTGCTGCTTGTGTGCGGCTCACGGACGAGGGAATGGACGGGAAGCGTGTAGGGTGCAGAGTTGCTAGAGCGGAAGCGGTGCACGCTGAGTCTTGGAGGGACAATTGCGCGTGGCTGGCCCATGGGGATCAACGCGCGGCGCATTCCCGCGGTGCGGTGCACAATTCGGGATCGTGTTAAAGCGAAAGGGCCAGATCCGCTGCTCGCACGGCGTGCGCGGAGGATGGCGCTGATGTCGTCGTCTTGTCGCTCGCTCTCGCAAAACCCCGAGCTCGCTATGACTAGGCAACACCATATTCGGCATACGCGCGATGCTATGTCTCCGCCGATCGTCATGTAGAAGTCTGCATTGGAGTGCCAATTGTCCTCATCCGCCACACAACGAGCACAACCGTATATGACTGCCGCACCCCCGCCGTACACCACTTTCGGCGTTCCGAGAAAATCCATACCATCTGGATTCTTGCGTTGCGGCGTACATGGAAGAGCGCGGGTGTTGCCGGTCACTGCTCTTCGACTTGAACTTGTTTTCGGAACTGAAATCGAACGATAGTGTATTTGATTCACAGCACATGCGCATCCTGTGTCGGCCCTAAAAAGAATCCCTGACATCAACACTCGGCCGCTAGCCGTGTCACCCCACCGCCACGAACGTCTTCGATTCGCCATCTCCCAACTCGCGGCCAGCGGAGCGCACAGCTGGCAGCAGCAGTGCAGAGGACTCCTGGACCCATCTTGGCCCCATCCGGTCAGCAGTTGGGATCTCTGGCAGAAGCCCTGCAAATAACAGTCATCGCCGTCGGCCCTGAGTAGCGCACTTGAGTCAGCCGCAGCCAGAGACGGTGAACGGGGAAATTCCAACACGATAAGCACGGATCTCAGTGCACGTCGCTCCAGAGACCCTCGCCGAGCGTCCTGCGCTTTTCAACTGCACCGCTCGTCTGTCACCCTACCCCTCCTCCTCCTGGCTTGCGACTGCACAGCCGGAGCAGAACGACAGCGACCATGGCCGCTCTGGACACCCTGGACATCATCGTCCTAGCAGTACTGCTGCTAGGAACGGTAGCATACTTCACCAAAGGCACGTACTGGGCCGTTCAGAAGGACCCGTATGCAACATCACAGGCCAATGGCGCTCTCAAGGCGGGCAAGACAAGGAACATTCTCGAGAAGATGGAGGAGTCGGGCAAGAACTGTGTCATCTTCTATGGATCGCAGACTGGCACAGCGGAGGACTACGCACAGCGGCTAGCCAAGGAAGGCTCCTCGAGATTTGGCTTGAAGACCATGACTGCCGATTTGGAAGAGTACGAGTACGAGAACTTGGATCAATTCCCTGAGGATAAGGTTGCCTTCTTCGTGCTGGCAACTTATGGCGAGGGTGAGCCGACGGACAACGCTGTTGAATTCTACGAATTCATTCATGGAGAAGAACCACAATTCAGCGAGAAGAGTGCAGGAGAGTCACCACTGTCGACTCTGAAATATGTCGCTTTCGGCTTGGGAAACAACACCTATGAGCACTACAACTCCATGGTCCGCGAGGTCAACAAGTCCCTTACCAAGCTCGGTGCTCAGCTCATCGGCGAGGCTGGTGAGGGTGACGATGGAGCTGGTACGATGGAAGAGGATTTCCTGGCCTGGAAGGAGCCTATGTGGGCTGCTTTGTGCGAGTCCATGGGTCTGGAAGAGCGCGAAGCAGTATACGAGCCCGTCTACGAAGTCACTGAACAGGAGCACCTCGAGAATGAAGCCACCGTTTACAAAGGCGAACCCAACAAGAACCATCTCGAGGGCACCCAGAAGGGACCTTACAATGCGCACAACCCGTACATCGCCCCAATCGCTGTGTCCAAGGAAATCTTCAACGACAAGTCGAGAAACTGTCTTCACATGGAAATTGATATTTCCGGCTCCAATCTGTCTTACACAACTGGTGACCACATCGCTGTCTGGCCAAACAATGCAGGTCGCGAGGTCGAAAGGCTTCTGAAGGTTGTTGGATTGTCCGAGAAGCGCGAGATGCCAATCAAGGTCAAGGGACTCGATGCTACGGCCAAGGTGCCTTTCCCGCAACCCACGACATACGAGACCGTCTTCCGATACCAACTCGAAGTTTGCGCACCTGTCTCTCGTCAATTTGTTTCCACTCTCGCCCAGTTCGCGCCCAACGATGAGATCAAGGAAAAGGCAAGCAAGATCGGTAACGACAAGGACATCTTTGCGGAAGAGGTTGCGAAGAAGAACTTCAACATCGGACAACTTCTCGAACACTTGGGCGGCGGTCAGGTCTGGGACAAGATCCCTTTCTCGTTGTTCATCGAAGGCATCACCAAGATCCAACCCCGATACTACTCCATCTCGTCGTCATCTTTGGTCCAGAAGCACAAGGTTGCTATCACAGCCGTTGTCGAATCCGTAGAAGTGCCTGGCGCTCCCCACGTTGTGAAGGGGGTTACCACAAACTATCTCCTCGCTTTGAAGCTCAAGCAGCACGGTGACCCGAACCCCGACCCTCACGGATTGAACTACGCGCTCAACGGTCCACGAAACAAGTACGATGGTGTCCACGTTCCAATCCACATTCGACACTCGAACTTCAAGCTGCCTTCAGACCCAAGCAAGCCCATCATCATGGTTGGTCCTGGTACCGGTGTTGCTCCGTTCCGCGGTTTCGTCCAAGAGCGAGCGCAGCAGGCCAAGAATGGCGAGAATGTTGGCAAGACAATTTTGTTCTTTGGATGCCGGAATCGCACTGACGACTTTATTTACAAGGAGGAGTGGGAGGTGAGTCGCTTGCCCTATGTTGATCTATTCTTGAACGAACACTGACCTTTTTCATCAGCAATGGCAAAACGACCTCGGAGACAAATTCGTCCTCGACGTCGCCTTCTCTCGCGAAAGCGGACAGAAAGTTTACGTGCAACATAAAATGAAGGAGCGAGCCAAAGAAATCAACGAGCTTTTGGAGCAAAAGGCTTACTTTTATGTTTGCGGTGATGCTGCAAATATGGCAAGAGAGGTCAATGAGATCTTGGCGTCGATTATCTCGGAGCAAAGAGGGGTGGACAAGAAGAAGGGCGAGGATGTTGTCAAGAGCATGAGGGCTGCGAACCAGTATCAGGAGGATGTTTGGTCGTAGATCTTGTTCAGGATCTTCTGTTTTTCTCGTCTGATTACCAAAACCCAGAGGTTATTGTGGATGGAAAGCGAACATAGGGTGATGAAGGAAGGCGGCGTGCGGTGCAATGCTGGGGCTGATGAGGAGCTTCGTATCTAGATCATGGTCAATGAAGTCTTGATATCGAATGTTGAAGAGTGATTTGTTGAACGAATTGCGCTCAGTACGAATCCCTAGTAAGCCCTGTGTGACCATGACTCTCGAACGGCATGGGAGAAACCTTCCGAGCTCGGGCCCATGGTCTGAGTTAACTTAGTTAGCGGAGGTGAAAGTCGAAGCCGGATCATCGTCCCAGTCCTCACATCGGATCTGATAGAAAATTAGAAATGACCTCGTTGCTCTGCTTCCACCCCGGCTCTCATGTCGTACACGCTCGCTGTTATGTCTCGCTGTGATGTCCGATGCCAGGCCGTGGCATGATGAGAAGGTGCAAGATGGACGACTGTTCCCCGATGATCACCCCACGAAGTTGATGGGTCCAGCTGCACGACCGCTGCAGCGCGCAAGACGAAATGAACTCGGTTTGTGCTTTTGCATCACGCTGCCCTGCCACTTGATGCTGCCGGGCGCGAGTGTTGAAGACAGGAGGTAGCGCCGGCAGACGCGCCGGCAACGATCATTCGAAAGTCCCGAGAACCTGGTTCAGCACGCTGAACGTCAAGATGTATTCCCTGCAACTCAACATTGTTGCTGCAGAAGTCCTAATGCTGTGTCCAGCGGGACGCTGTGCCAATAGAGCAGGACGTGGAGATATGACATGGAAAATAGCGGAAGCGTGATGCGCGACTGCGCAATATGTCATCTGGGGAGCGCACCGAACGTGCAGCTTGCTGCAGAAGAGCGAGCATGCGTTGAAATGAGAGGAAGAGCATGACCTTTGCAATGGCAGCGGTTGCACGAGGCGCGTCGTGCCGCCGGAGCTGTCGCGGTACCTTGCATCACGGTGGAGGAGAAGGACAACGCACAGCGCGTCGAGCTCTCGAACTTGGTGAGTGTGGACAAACGAGCTGCCTTCGATGCTGCCGACGGGGCCAAGGCGGCAAGATCTGCTGCAACAGAAGAAGCTTAACAGCATAGACGCCGATGCAACGCTGTTCGGCGACCTGGAATTCGACGCTGAGAAGAGCGGGTTCATGTAAGCAGAAGTACCAATTGGGAAGAGCCGGTGACGTACTGTGCGCACAGTGCGCTTTCTTCAGGTGCCCGTCTCAAGTTTGATCGTCTTTGCAGGTCCAATGCGCCATTAGCCGGGATGGCAAGGACAGGCTAACGAGCGGGCGCCGGTACAGCATGTGATCAGCAATGCCATGGCTATTTTCAGGCAAGAGCGGGAGATGAGGAGTTGTGAATGACAGCGCGCAGAGTCCCCACAGAGGCAGCGCGCGCAGTTCCTAGCGGTTTCGAAGGCGTCGACGACAGGTGCAAAATGAACGTTAGGGCAGATTGGAATCGAGGACGCGGGTCCCGAACAGCTGCCGGGCTCGAATGTGATGGATCGATTTCTGAAAAGTCGGTCGTTGCGGGACTGCGCACTCAGTACCTGGATTGTGGGCAACAGGTGGCAGCGAGCATGCGCGTCTCGAGGGTTCAGGTGCGCTGTCTGGCGATTCACAAACAACGCTACCAGCGTTTGCGGCGTTTCGCTGGAGCTTGAAGCGTTGTGCAGCAGCGGCTTCAGGTGTAACCTGAAGCACAGAACAAAGGCGGGAGGGCTTGCATACGTGTGACAGGTCAGCAGCAGCAGTGATTAAACTGCCCAGGCCGCTCTGCTACCGGCACATATTCCACGAGCCTTTTCCGCGTACATCATCACCGCCAGCATCCTCCGAGGAGTCTGTCGCATCGATCCTCCCATTCGCCCTTCCTGCCACTGTGCGTATCCTTCGTCAGACTGACAACTCGGGACTCCAGACGGGATCCGCCGCATCTTTAGCACTGGTCGAAGGAACGAGCGCCGCGTGTGAGCCTTGAGAAGCAGCTCGTCGTGTCCAGTCGAAGCCTGATCGTCCCGCCTTCACTTCGACATCAACTTTCCTTTCGCGAATTTCGACTCTCGGACCGGCGCGCGTGGGTTGACTGCCAGTTCAACACGCCGAGCACCAAATTCTTTCCCTCGGCATTGTCAACCGCATTACTACCTGCCGCCGCGGTGTTTAACGGGCTTGCCGAATACACGAACTAGGTACGCTCCTCCCATACCGCACCTTCCTCCACCGCTTTGGCTGCGGCAGGACCGACGCTGGTCTTCCCTCCTCAATCAACACCTCCCCACATCTTCCCTCCACTCTCGTCTCCTCTCCTCTCCTCCTCATCCACCACCAAGTGCACCCACTTCTTACACGCCGACAGATCTGCTCTTTTTCATTCGTGCATTCGCCGTTGACATTACCGCCTCTGCTAGCTTAGCGACTCCACCGCCCCTCCTTGCTGCCTTCACTCGCCCGTCCGTCTGAGCGGCTCCAGCACTCTCAAACAGCACCCACTCGCTCAGGTATGTCGTGACCAAGACATCTCCCTTCACTCTCAGCAGTACGCCTTGCGGACGGCGGTCGCTCCGAGTCCCTCATCGAAGAGGGGCCACCATCACAACCACTTGCTGACCTGATCTTTTCACAGAGACTCGACCGCCAGTCCTTTCTGCACTCCGTTGGAAGCTATCCATCCACACCAAAGCTCATCGGTAAGACCTCCTGCCTTGTGCAACGTGCAATTGACAGCGGCAACACTGTTGGCGTTGGCAACCTGCACCGTGGTCGAGCTTCGTGAAGATATCTTTATTGGACGCCCCAAACATCCCCATTGCCCTTCTCGAAAAACAACATGACTCCATTTGGGCATCCCAACACCCACAACTTGTTCTATGGCAAGCAGCATCGTCGTCAGACAATCGCTGACCGTGGCTACAAGAACATGGCAGCCATGGACCCAAAGAACACCAGCTTCAACCGCCAACAGACCGGCTACACCAATGCCAACATTTACGGCAACCAGCAGTACGGCAATCGAGGCCAACAAGGTCAGGCTTACGGCATGCACCACAACCCACAGTCCGATCCAATGGGCGCTCTTGCTCATGGCTTCCAAGGCATGAACATGGGCAACCAGTCCTTCGCGGCTCAGGCCAAGAACGCCATGATGTCGACTGCGGCCAACAATGGCTATGGCGGGCTCCCAACGGCGACTTCAATGCCGGCTTCGATGTACGGCGCCGGCGGACAGTACATGTACCCAAACGGCTTCGCTGCTGCTGCCAACACCCAGTCTCCTGGCATGTACACTCCTCACGCTTCGCAGTACATGCCGCAGCTCAACTACGGGGGCTACCAGCAGCACGACAACAGCCCGCTCTCGCAGAACTGGACGCCAACCACTGCTGGAGCTACCGGCGAAGTCCCAACGCTCATCACTCCACGCCGCGGTTCCATCTCGTCAAACGAGAACGACCAGCCAACGACCCCTTCGTACGCCGGTTATCCCTACGCCGGCAATGGCGTCGCCATCAACCGCTCGCCCAGTGGCGCCTTCACCCACAGCACACCATCTCCGACATCCATGATGGCTCCATATGGCATGCCCGTTGCCAAGCAGCCCGAGCAGAGCGAAGTCTCCCCACGCATCAAGATGCTGATCACCCGTGACCCTGCCATACCACGTGCCATCCCAGCACCCTCCTCGCCACTCAAGCCCCTTGATCGTGCACTCGAGAATCAGCGCGGCGAGACGAATGTGTACATCCGTGGCTTGTTGCCGGAGACAACAGACGAGATGCTTGAGTCCTGGGGCAGCCGATTCGGTGACATCAAGAGCTCGAAGTCCATCATCGACCTGAACACTGGTCTCTGCAAGGGGTATGTACACACTTGATGTCGTTGGTCAGCTCGACTAACATGTACCAGCTTCGGTTTCGTCAAGTACCACAACTACGAGGACGCCGAGAACTGCATCCGTGGCTTCCACTACCTGGGCTACGAAGTGAGCTTCGCCCGCGAGTCCTTCTACTCAAAGCTCAAGACCTTCTCCGACGAGGGCAATACCAACCTCTACGTGTCGAATCTTCCGAAGACCATGAACGAGCATGAGCTCGCCAACCTCTTCCAACCTCACAAGGTCTGCTCCTCACGCATTCTGCGTGATAAGAATGGCCATGGCCGTGGTGTTGGCTTCGCACGGTATGTCGTCCCTGCTGACCCGTTGGCTGCGTCTGAGACTGACCCTCATCACAGCTTCGAGAGCCGGGACGATTGCGAGGAGGTCATCAAGACCTTCAACAACCACACTATCAAGACTGCCGGAGAAGAACTCCAGGTCCAGATCCGTTACGCCGACACCCAGGAGCAGAAGTCTCTCAAGCAGCAGACCCAAGCTGCACGTCAGTTCCGGTCCGCAGAATACGAGTATGCAACACAAGCCTGGCGCCAGGGCCGTCCTCCATACACTGGCTCCACGGTACACGACACCAACCAGAACACTAACGAGTTCGACCAGTACCTTGGCACCACACCGGCCGTTCCCATCCAAGGCCAGCGTTGGGCTCAGTCCGCCATCCGCCAGGCACCTGGGCGTAGCCCGCTCGGTGCAGTGCCGTACACCAACGCCTCTCAGCCACCACCTGTTCAGATAAACGTGGCTTCGGGAGCCGAAGGTCAGACTGGAACGTCTGAGACCGCTGTTGACGCGAAGGCCGCCACCACATCGCCGGCGACAGCTCATGCACACAGCCCGGTCGACTCTGCAGCACCATCCACCGAAGAGTAATGGTCATGCATCCTGGCACGCTCGACTCTTCATCCCATCGCTACTGTCAACAACACGAATGCACCTTGTAAACTATCACGAGTAGACGACTGGCGTCACGATCCCACGAATGACTACGAATGCATGCACTTTCTGCACTCGGACCCTTGCATTACTACAGCACGCTGATGCTTCTGTCCAACTCTTGTCGCTCGCTCGCACCAACAGTATGGACATCTGAACAGAGGAATATGGTGGCATCTACAACATGATCATCAACAATGTGTGTTGGTCATGCCACCCGGCTGGCTTGGAGGTTGTCTACACTTAGCTTTTACGAAATGTCATCGGTTCTTGTTTGTTCACATCGGCAAGGCTCTGTCATGAAGACTGTAGCCCTCGCGGGCACTCTCGGGTAGTCAATGGCATGGATGAGAACGTGGGAGAGTAATGGTAATTGTTGCTGCGATGTTTCATTCAAGTGTTCATGACTCGAATGCACGGAAAAGTAAATACAATGGTATTGATCTCTGCTCGTCGCTGACATCTTCTTCACCGTTCCTCTGATTGCGGCCTACCTGTTGAGGACGTCCATGGTGATCTTTGCTCCCATGTCCGACCTGCTGCCGGCTTGAACACATCACTCATCATCATCACACATCTGCACTGCCGCGTTCTGAGCAGGCATGGATATGTTGACGAACCCTGTTACAGCGGTGAAGCTCGGGTGGACTACTCAGTTCGATCTCCGGCAACCCGAAGCGTTTTTGGGTTGGCATGGTGGTGCTCGGCCTTGGACCGGCATTACGGAGCCGTTCGACTGGGTAGCCCTGATGCGTTCGCAGCGATGGAGAAGCTGAGGCCTTCTCAACCTAATGTATCGGCCTTGGGCGTGGCGACAAATACCGCTACTTGCCAAGAAGAGCACTGGGAGGAAATAGTGGGTGACACGTGGGAGAGAATGCCACGTCAGCATCATCGGCGGAGCAGAGAGCTGCGAACATGCCACCATGCATCGGAACCAAACTCACGCATGTGGTTGTATCGCACGTGCTGTCGGATGGCTGGCATGCCGAAGACAGAAGCGGAAACAGAAAAGGTTGCGCAGCGCGCAGAAGCTGTTGCTGCGAAATGCCTGGCTGTGGACCGCAATGCACAATGGAGCCCCCATGTCATAAGCTGCGTACTCTGCGTGCAGTGCGTACGGGTCTTGCTAGGGAATGGCTGTCGGAAGGGAGGGCTGTGGTGGATCAGCTTGATTCGTGAGGCTGGAATCCCGCCCTTTTCCTCGATAGCCTGTTGCACGCGGTGCCCAGCTAGGAGGTGTTGACGGGTTTGACAGGCCTGTGTCATGCAACGTGCTGAACCCCTTTCAGGCGTTTGGATCAGGCGATGCAGGATGTTTGGATGGGGGTGGTGTTTGGGGTGCGGCGCCGGTGTCGTTTGGTGTGAGCTGTAGACCTTACGATTCGCTGGAAATCTTGGGAGGGTCTGCTGAAACTCTGGGCCGTCCGCAGTCTAGCGGCAGACGGAGCTGCAAGGTACGGCGAGGTACCGGTTCGCTAGTAGAGGGCCCAGAGGAGAGGTGTGACGAGGTGCCGAACGACGACATTGCGCGGCAACGGGGCAGCACCACCACCATCACGACGTCTCGCCGTTCGCCCTCCGCCTATACACCTTGTTTCCGCATTATTCACTTCGTTGGGAGCTTGGCGACTGGCGGACGATGGACCTTCGAGGCGGCGAGGACCCCCGCGACTGAGAAACGCATTTCTACTTCTTTTCCCAGTTTCACCGCGGACCAGGCAGGCCAGACTTACCAGGCAGGCAAGACGCGGGAGAAGCGCTTCCAGAAGGCCCTCTACATGGCATGCGATGAGTGCTGGGGACAATGAGTAGGTTCTGTCCGAAATTGCCTTCTCGCGGCCGCACACAACATTTGTTGCTGGTCGTCACATGTACCGCCCGACGCCCGCCACAAGTACCGACGTACATGGCGCGCTGCTGAATGCCCTCTTCGATGCGCGTGGACGTGCCCATACTGACAATCACTGTCCCTACAGCCGTGCCCTCGCCAGCAGATGGACGCACTCCCATCAAATATACCGTGACGCCGAGCCTCCACACCGACCCGAGTAGCAGCCCACCACCCGAACCGCTGCTGGTGGCGCCGCCGACTGCTCCATTCGTCTACCCGCCGCTGAACAATTCGAGCGCTTCGCCCACGCCGACACATTTTGCACACTCCACCCGCGATCCCACTGTCACACGAGGACGAGCACTGAGCGCGACTGCTTCACGCAATGCCTCGCCGCGAGCCCTCACACCAGCGGGGCCATCTACGCGGGCACATGCACCCAAGCAGAGTATCGAAATCGATCGCAAGCCGTCCGTGTCGTATAGTCATCACCGACAAGCGAGCATCGTACATGGCGTCCAGCACTCGCGTAATCCAAGCCTGATGGCGTCGGCAAACAGTAGTCCTTTGAGTCCGACGAAGATCATGTCCGCGTCAACGTCAACGTCCACGCCTCAGGATTTTGGGTTTCCGGCAAATTTGAAGAAGAGCCCCTCCACGTCGCAGCTTGCACAATTTGGTGGACCGCAGAGTAATGGAAGCAGCCCGGTCAATGCGGCAGCTGTGAACAAGAGCTTTGAGAGCGTTGTGAGGGCACATCGAAGGCCAGAGAGAATGCATAGCGGTCGCTTGAACAGACCCAATGAGCACAATCGATCGCAGTCGAGAGCACATGGCAGTGGCAATGGACAAGAGCCCAAGACCGTGGGCGAATATGCGTTGCATCACTTGTTCACTTCGTTCATCGCGGAAGCAGACGAACGCATCGAACGATGCATGCCAAAGCCCAGAGAGCCGGAGCCGCGTATTGAGAACATATGCGGCGCAGGAGCGGATCTGGCTTTTGATCAGCTTATATCCTCGCTTGGCCACATCAATCGCCACAAGCCAAACTCATTGATCGATTCAGTTATTCATTGGCGAAAGAAGAAGGCAGATGCGGCGAATAGTGTTTACACTGAATTGCGAGCTATGCGAGAAGCGGCAGGCTTGACGCAGAGGACGATTGGTAGTGGCACATACTCGACCCCAGCTTCACCCAACGGGCCAGAACTCAACGTTATGGAGCAAAAAGTCATCACAGCAGACCGGAGATCGACTGTTTCGATCTACATCCTTTGTCGTGTGCTGATCGAGATCATCGGGCAGACGACGCTGAAAGCTCTCAATGGACCCGACAATTCTTTGAATACTGCTGGAAGACTGGAAGATGTGATATATGGCCAGCTACAGAGCGCTGACCCCGACCTGCTCGCAACGTCCTCTGTCATCCGTGCGAATTGGGTGATCCGGGGGCAGTTACTCGGCGTGATGAGCGGGATCAGATTTGAGCAAGTGGCTGAACGCTTTCTTCGAGATCTGGAGGCGGCTCAAAAACGGCTCGGGCTCAAAGGTGTGGTCGACCACAAGCTCGCGGCGAAGACTTCGCTTCTGGTGCAAAGCATGCGATGGCTCAAAGTTCGATCCCAGCCTGAGGCTGAATGGATCAAATCGTGTGAGATGCTTCATATTCTGGCGAAGTTCTTCGCCGAAGTGCACGGCCGGACTACCAAGCACGCCTATGCGGAGCTTTTCGAACATCTCTTGCTCCCGGTAGCCGCAACAGCAACTACCGAGCTCAACCATCCGAAGTGGAAAGAAGTCGTGGCTATCATTCAGCCCAAAATCACTCAGATGCTGTCGAAGGCAGACCACTGGCCATATGTGTATCCGCTCCATGCTGTCCTACTATGCGCGTCACCCGCCGAACAGTTTGCAACGCAATGGCTGCCCCTTGCAGTAAACTTCCAGCCAAAGTCCAGAGATCGGGCAGGACGATCGCACGCGCTCAAAGCCCTCTGCAGATTGACATGGCGATATCTCTATAGATTGGCAGATTCGCCGAACGCCATCATGCGAAAACTGGAAGAGATTGTCAAGCTGGTGTTTCAAGGTGGCAAGAGGGTGCTCATATCAACAGATCCAATGATCGCGGACCCTCTCATCCAACTCATCCGCATCATCGGATTCAAGCACCAAGACTTTTGTTTCCGATCCATCATCTTTCCGCTCATGAATGCTGAGCTGTTCTGGGGACCCGAGAAGGACCTGAAGATTGAGAATCTCGACCCGGAAAAAACAGTGATTGCTATCCGAGCATTCTTGGCCATCATGAGTGATCTAGAAAAGGGCGAAGTGCCTCCATTTCCCGTCCGCTTTGAGTGTGATGCGTTAATAGACCCCTCGTCAAGATCACCCATCACTCATCGACGGACACGTTCGCAAGGTTTCGCAGTGTCCGCCGGACGGACCGAACGTTTATCACGACCAGTAATGACTACGAATCTTAATGACATTGCAAAGGAGTACTACGTCAAATTTTGCAAAATGCTTGGCCACTTGACGATAATTTGCGACAATACATTTGGTGGTCAAGCCGTGCTGGACGAAAAGTTTGCTTCACAAACAACGCCGAAGACACCGATGGCCGATGCCTTCACGTTCAACAGGAGAGACGACTTCACGAACCCGACTGATCTACGGCAGCATTACTATGACCTACTACATGTCGCTGTTGAAGCGTTACCACGATGCCTTTCGCCGCATTTGCCCATCAACTCTCTTGTCAATTTGCTCTGCACTGGCACAGCACATGTACAGTCTCATATTGCCACTTCATCTGCACAGTCACTGAAGTCAATTGCACGGCAATCATATGCGCAGCAAGTCACGATTGGCTTCGCTCGCTTCATCTTTAATTTCGATGACCGGTATTCTACCGTGTCTGATGGCAGTCTTCTGGGGCCAGGGCATATTGAGAACACGCTGAAGCTCTACGTGGAGCTCCTGCAGATCTGGATCGATGACATCCAGCAAAGGACGCGGAAAGTGGCATTAGAGCCGAACGACGAGGACGAAGGCTCGAAGCCACTGCCTCTCGATCTGTCGGGCATACTGGCACATGTCGATGAAGTGGAGTCGCACGGTCTGTTCTTCTTGTGCTCTCCTTCAAGGGCCGTTCGTGCTGTTGCAGTGAACGTCCTGCGACTGATTACGAAATTCGACACGGCCTTGGGCAAGCCTAGCAATCGCATTATAAGCATTCTGGAAGGTGGCTCGCACCAAGTTATCGATGTCAATGACGAGCGACTGACACTGGCCGAGCGAAGTCGTCTACAGAAGGGTCTCCGCAAGAGCAATGTCAGTGGCAGTCTTGTTGAGCTGTGCAGCAGTGATGTGGCACACGACCAGAACCTCTGGTTCAAGGTGTTCCCGAACTTAATTCGACTCAGCTCGGAAATCTGCTTGCACGCTGTGGCCTTAACGAGAGAGCTCGTGTGCCAGCGGCTCTCTCACAGCTATCGTGCCATTGGCGCTCTAGCTGACGGGCAAAAAGCGATTGAGCAGGCCTATTCTAATGGCAGGCCAGGCCCACGACTTCATAGCACAGCTCCTGAGGTGGTGATTGAGCAGTGGAAGATCCATCTCATCTTTGCTTGTACGACTTTGACCAATATTGGTGGCTCGCCGACTCACCTTACAGTATCGAGCCAATCGACACAACATACCCGCAAAGGCTCCAAGTCTTCGGCCACGAGTCAAGAACGAATTGCTTCTGCTTCGGAACTCTTTTCAAGAGTCGTTCCATTTCTATCTGTACCGAACGCAGCCATTCGACATGCGGCTGTCATTGGTCTAGGCGCAACAAATGCCACGCTATTCCAGAGCCTACTCGAGACGTTGCAGCCATACGTCTTAGCATGCACGCAAGAAGCTAAAGAACGAATGGCTGCTCATCAACGAACCATCAGCACAAGCATGAGGAGAAGCAGGCGGGCTGACTTCCTTAGAACGGAAATCACACACCTGCTGAGTCTGACTGTTCACTTGCTGCAAAGTCCAGCTATTTCCAGTGAGGAGTATGTGATGCACTACATGATGGACTACACGAAACACCTACGTATTTTCCTGAGCGATACAGAGATACAGGGCGAGCTCGAATTCCAAAAGCTGAGGACCCACTTCTGTTTGCTCGTAGAAGGCTTGTACGAGTGTGTTAGGAACCTCAAGGATGGCTCAAACTGGATGTCGTTTCAAGCGAGACAGGCAACATTCTCACTGATGGAGAACTGGTGTGGCTTCTCGCCTATTGAGTCGCAGCTGCGCCGTCAGCAGGAGAACGTCCGACTTTCTATTCTGGAACGTGAGGGAGACATGCGTAGCAGAGGCATCATCAACTCTGCTATTGAGAAGGAGAAGAACGAGCTTAGCGCAGCGGCGCTCAGCTCAATGGCCTCGCTCTGTGCTGGCCCCCTTCGATTTGTGGCGGATGGCAAAGTGCTCATGCAGTTTGATATCCGACGCATGCTTTCTTGGATCAGCGCTATATTCGAGGCACCCAGCGACCGCACTCACTCTCTCGGTCGAAAAGCATTGCAGAATCTGATCGTTCATAATCCTGATCAGTCCGCGCTGATGGCACAAACTATGCGCATGTGCTACGTAGCTCGTAGCCCTAAAGCCCTTGCTAGCTACTTCGAGGTCGTTACGAAAGTTCTCACGGAGCATAGCAACATCGCAACGCCATTCTGGAAGATCCTGTGCGCTGGCCTTTATACCCTTGGGAACGAGAACAACGAGATCCGGATGAAATCGGCCAGGTTGCTGCGCACACTCGAAGAGCGACAACAGAAGACATCCAAGCTGCAAGACCTGGACATCAGTGTGTCAGACAAGACAACGGCCGTATACAAGCTGGCGCAGTTCGAGATTTCGCGCCGCTTAGCAAGCCAGCATCCTGAGCTTGCCTTCCACGTCTTCTCTGAATTCTCTGCATATTTCAATGAACTGCAGCCTGACCACCAGCGGAATATGGTATCTGGAATGCTGCCGTGGATTCAAGCGATTGAACTGCAGCTAGATCCTAATGGTGGCCCTACCGGAACATCATACATGCTACTCGTTAATCTGTTCGAGATTACCGTCAAGACTGGCATCACACTGCATAACGAGATTCAAGCACTCTGGCAGGCACTTGCTACTGGTCCTTACGCCGGCAACGTCCAGCTTGTACTCGAGTTCATCATCAACATCTGTGTGGACAAGAGAGAGCAGAATTTCGTCGTTTATGCCAAGCAAATCGTGGTCTTCCTGTCCAAAACGCCTGCGGGCGCACGGGTTGTGGAATATCTGCTCATGCAAATCTCGCCGAAGAACATGGTTGCTGAGCGACGTAGGCCCACGCAAGCACCAATGGAGACGCATCACTTGCAACTTCCGTATGTTGCTGACTTGACACAAGTTTTGCCGAGTGGCGCGAAGCAGAGCGGACTCTCGCTTGGACAGCTCAGCATGATCCTTTTAGTCGATCTTGTTGTCTCCCCACTGCAACTTCCAGCCGACAAGATTCCGACATTGTTGCAGGTCATTCTCGTCCAGTGGGACCAGCACATCAGCATAGTGCAGGACCAAGCCAGAGAACTTCTTGTTCACCTCATGCACGAGACAGTCATCTCTAAGATCAATCCTGGCGCAACCGAGCCAGACAAGCAGTCTATTGAGGACTTCATTGAGTTGGTGCGCCGACAGGATCCCAAGATTGCTTGGTCTTATACAGACAGTGAGATTCGTGCTGGCGAAGAGGACAGTCGCGCAGTCTCTGAGCCTATGGCATACGTGGTGGATGAAGTTGTGCGCATATTCTCGATCGCATATCCTGGAATTCGCGAGGAAATGGGCAAGATCACAATGAACTGGGCAACGTCCTGTCCTGTGCGGCATGTTGCTTGCCGCAGCTTCCAGGTCTTCCGCTGTGTATCGACCACTCTCGATCAGCAAATGCTGGCAGACATGCTTGCACGGCTGTCAAACACGATTGCTGATGATGAGAATCATGACTACCTCATTTTCTCATTGGAGATCTTGACAACGCTTCGTAGCATTATCGCAGCATTGGAACCGCTGAGCCTGCTTCAATACCCTCAGCTCTTTTGGACGACTTGCGCAAGTCTCGACACGATCTTCGAGCGCGAGTTCCAAGAAGGACTCAGCATGCTTGACCAACTCCTCAAGAAGATGGACCTGAGCGACCCTGCAGTGTTGAATATTCTGCGCGGTAGCCAGCCTGACAAGTGGGAAGGAGGCTTCCAAGGTGTTCACGCGCTCATCTACAAAGGAGTGCGATCCAGCAGCTCGACGGCTCGTTCTCTGCAGATCATGGAGAAGCTTGTGAAGCTGCCGTCCAGCGACATCGTGGGCCCCGACGATCGACTGCTGTTCACAACGATCGCGAACTTGCCAAGGTACCTGCACCATTTCGAAGATGAAAGCGACCTGACATGCAGAGACTCGGCAAACACACTTGCATTCGCCGCCGAGAGTCAGAACTATGTCGGCCTCGCAAGGGCTCTCACCGGATTTGTGGAGGCAAAGTATAGGAGCGGCAACGACTTCCTCGCCCAGTGCATGCAAGCGCTTCGGACTGCTTTCTTCCCTGCGGAGGAGTTCAACACTTTGGTATTCCTTCTCGGCATGGTGAACAATGCGACCCCGTGGTTCAAGGTTAAGACGATGCGAGTCCTCAATGTCATGATCCCAGACATTGATATGCGCAAGCCGGAGATCACCAGCCACGGACCAGATCTGATCTCGCCGCTTTTACGTTTGCTACAGACTGAGCACTGCCAGCAGGCACTTGGTGTTCTTGATAACGTGATCGATATGACGGGAACGCCGCTTGACAACAAACATCTCAGGATGAGCATGGCTGGATCGCACTCGAGTCGCGCTACTCGGAAAGAATACGACAGCACAAAGAGCTTATATGGCATTCCAGAAGAATCTGGCTGGTCCATCCCGATGCCAGCTATTCATTCGCAGCGGACGAGGACGAACGTGCATGCGGTCTTCTACACATTGGCCTACGCTGGCATGAACGGCATGCAAGACACTGAGCCACAGCCAACGCCAGAGATCGAATTTGACAAGGACGAGTATCAGGAAGCTTACTTTGGTGATGGACGCACATCAACCATGATGTCGGATGACACCAGAGTGGCCGAGACCAATATTGGAGAATTGGTGGAGAAGCTTGACACACTTGACGACTTCTTCGATGATGGAGAATCGCCTCAGCCGTTGACTAGTGGAAACAGCCTGGCTCGATATCCAGTTGACGAGCGAGAGGAACTGTACGATCAGCAAGCATTGCCAATACTGCATCGCTCGCTCAAGCGAAACGCGAGCATTACGTCCTTCCAGACAGGGTTCGCTGAGCTGCGGTACCAGGCCCCTCATCCACCACCTATAATGAACCCGGCAGCTTTCGCTCAGTCCGCACGACAAGCCACGCAGCGGCCAGGTCTGCACAATCGTAGCATCACTTCTCCCGTGATGACCGCCAAGGCACCGCTCGGGCCACAATATGAGGTGCTGTCGGACAATGAAGCAGACGTCGAGCCCTGCTCCGATGGTGACGAGGATCACTCGATCAGCAGAGCCAACACGAACGAGGAGCAATATCAGCCGAGTCAATACACCACCAAACCTGCAGCTGCCGGAACAGGCAGCTTCAAGGCGCTCAGATCTGGACTGAGAAGATTGACGAGCAGTGGAGGTAACAAGGAGGCACGAGAGCAACTCCGGGCCGCAGTGGCCAATCCTAAGAGTCCGAACCCCAAGGTTCCGAAGATGCCTGCGCCGTATGCTATGCTGGAGAGGGCGAATACCACCCAGGGCCCGTTCAGTGCTGAGCCATGAACTGAGATGCAGTTTTGATTGTTCTGGTCTTGTTTTGAAGAAGCGGCATTGCATTGTACGAAAGAAAGAGAGGAAACTTGTAGATCGACACGATGTTTACATACCCCATTGCGAAATTGATGTATGTAGGACAGTAGAGATACCCCATGGGGTGATGAGAGGCTCGGAAACGATCGTTTTGATGTATACTCCACATTCTTCAACGACAACATCGAAGACATTGAAGAAGAGTGTAAACTGCTCGTCTAGCGCGTTGGAGTCTAGGACAAAAAGCGGGAAAAGTTGACGAAAGAAAGGCCGACACCATCTCCGTCATCCCCATCGAGACATGATGACGACATACATGTACGACGTTTCTCACTCATTCCCAATCATGCCGAGGCCGCTATTGGATCATCTGTGCATTGGGAAGCCGCAAGAGCTCTCCACGCCCTTCTTCCTGTCTGTTTGTACTTTTGTACTCTTGTACTTGTCTGATTTCTTACTCTTTTTGCTGCCGAAGATCATCACCCTTTCTACCAAGACGCGTTCCTGGAAAGTCTAATTTGATCTAAGCATCAATCTTGAGAAGCTTCGGTTGATCAACTTGCACGCACAAAAAAAAATACTCCGAGCTATTATTGCGACAAAACCCCTGAAAGGTCCGAATTTGGAGAACGAAAACACAGCCATCATGTCCGCCGCAATGAGACAAAGCTTCTTCAAATCCGCTGCTGCATTCCGCGCCGCTGCTGGACCTGGACCTACTACTGCATCGAAGCGAAGCTTTCAAACTGGAAGGGTTGTGCTTGCTGGGAAGGAGACGAAGCCAGGTGAGCTACAAACACAATCCCTCCCCAGAAATACTACATCTTTCCATCAGAGTGGAAGAAGAAGAATATATATATATATATAAAAAAAAAGGTACAGAAATGTGGTGCTGATTTTTGCTGGGGAACACACATAGGCCACGAAGACCCCGAAGCGCGCAAAGCCGAAATTGAACACCACAAACAAGCGCAATTGAAAGAGCAAAAAGAGGGGAAGAATGAATGGAAAGAGGCCATTGCGAGTGAGAGCGAGAGTATTGTGAGTTGTTTCTAGTAGCTTCTGTTCTCTTTCTTTCAATGTGGCCTTTTACTGCAGAGCGAGGAACTCATCATTCTTTCTGTGTTGCAGGCCAAAGCGGACCGAGGCGAATTGAAGGCCGACAAGGCTAGTATCAAGGAATTGCAGGAAGAGAGTGCAAAGGCGGCGAAGAAGGAGAGGTCGTAGAGAGCAAGCAGCGTTGTGGTATGAAAGAGTCTGGGACAAGAGACAGGATGCTGTGAACAAATATGCACTGGCAGAGAGAGAGATACACCAGAGAGCATGAAGAACGACAGCTCATCGGGCGGCGCTTGACGACCAGCAGGAAAGCGTCAGATACGGTGGTATGACATGCGATGGTAATACTTTGAAATCGATCAGTGTTCTCGAATCAAACGTGGACTTTCTCTATGTTTGTTGAAGCTACGGGCTTTTTGGTGATATCGAACTTTCTACAGCTCTTTGAGAGCGCTCATGTAACTTTTAGGATCCTCGAGCCGCACGCCTTCCATTTCTTCTCTGACGCCCAACATGCTCACCTTGCCGCCGCCTTCCCCTTCACCTTTGAAGTCCCATCCATCGAAGAGTTTCTCCAGAGCTTGGACTGTTTCGGGATTGTCTTCGATGAGGAGAGATATAGCGTCGTAGCCACCAGCTCCGGGCACCACGCCTCCAATCACGCCAGGCACTTTCTCGCAAGCGTCTAGCAGTCCGGTTTGGGCGGGAGGTTCGATGGGCACGCCGCTCTTTTCAGACATGAGCCGGATCAGCTGTCGGATACGAGTAAACTTCTCGCGCAGTTTCGAGTAGTCTGCGTTTCCAGACGTTGCGACCTCTCGGAGCTCGGAAGCAAGAGCTAGATTTGCCTCGTCCAGATCCCTCCAAATGGCATTGGCTTCTTGCTGCTTCTCAGCGCGCCAGGCGAGGAGTTGCTTTACCATACCCGGCGTCTTGGACCCGCATGAGACATCGCACATTACGAGTCTCAAACCCTTTGGTACACGTACTTGATCTTTGAGGATCTCGGTGTCCCATTCGAGGCCATGAAAGGTTTCGTCGACAATGTCTTGAATCTCCGCGCCGAATCTTGGGGTGCCCGGATTTGCATGTGAAGCGAGAATGGCAGGAGAGAAGCGACGATAGACCATGGTGCCGTAGACGGCGGATGCAACGTCAAAGCCGGAGCCAACTTTACCTTGTGCTGCGCAGTGAGCTGCTTGGGCGAGGTTGTGCAGGCGTCTTTTGCCAGAGTCTAGGGCAACATCGAATTTGGAGCGTGGGAGGTAGTGAGTGAGCAAGGCTGCGGTCACGGAAGTGACCAGAGCGGCGGACGAGCCAAGTCCAGTCTTTGGGGCCTTTGAGATGGGCAGGGCGAAGTTGTGGAAGCGAGGTCTTGTCCCATTCTTGTCGCTTGAGATGGATGCTGGCGTCGAGTAGTAGTCATTGTCAGCGAGGATGGTGATTGATGCTGGAGATATTGTCGGGTGGCTTATGCTCGTAATGTAGCTGAGCGCGTAGGCAATGGTAGTCTCAATGAATGGATTGCGGTTCAGGGTCAGGTCTGCGTCTCTGTGAGGTGGGGGTTGAGTAAGTGAGAGTCTTCCACATGTTGTACGGCAATCGTGCTTGTCCGGTCAGTTGGAAAGCAGCATGCATTGATCGTCGCGGGGATGGTACGAAATAGGAAAGAACAGCAGGACAATTCCACACAAGACGAGGATACCAGAAGGCAACACGACTGAAGGGACAGTCGAAGGGACAGTCGAAAGCACAGTCGAAAGCGCAGTCGAAGGCACTTACACTCTCAATGGAACGACCTGCACGCCGCCATCTCTCTCGGTCAAGCGGTAGCCATACTCCCAGATGGCGTCGAGAAATTGCGGCGATTGGACGATGATCTCGTTGAGAACAATGCCTTTGCTCGTGGGGATGTCTTCGATCAAGACGTGGAGGCGCGCGTCGAGGCCGAAGACAAGACCGGTGTGGGCTCGGTCGAGCACCAGATATCCGCCGGCCAGCAGCACTTTACCTGGGGCAGAGACGGCCACAGGACTGGAGGGAGCCATCGGCGGTCGTCCAGTCGGAGGCGCTGCCCGGACCGGCCGAAAGAGGCGGTGCGATCGGCCGTGACAGGGCGTGCAGGGCAGCACGTGGGAGGACGGGCGTCAGGCGGCGGAGGTTGGCGATGGAGTTAAGAGACGAGAAGCCGGCGGGTGGGTGCAAGCGACGAAGGACCAGCTGACCGGACCGGACCTGGCGTGTGCGAGGAAGATTCGCGAAGCCTGAGGGGACTCGGAGATGAGGCGGGCGGGCTAGAGGATTCTGCGGAGAGGCGCGCGCGTGGCACCGCGGCGTCGGTGGCTGAGCGCTGATGACTGAGCGGGGGCGAGAGCAGCGCGCGGTCGCGTGCACGCAATATTAATGCCGCGGGCGAGGGCGGAGCGGTGGCAGACGCCCGCGCACAAGGAGGGCCTCTCACGGATGCTGCGAGGCTGTCGCCGCGGAGGGAGCGAGTGCGCAGCGCACGGGATGTGGCGGTCCGGACACAGGCCAATGCGCATTCGGGGCCCAGCGAGAACAAACCGTGTGCCCGTCGAGTCACAGCGAGCGGCGCATCTCGCGCACTTTCGCAGCACCC
Source organism: Cercospora sojina (assembly GCA_004299825.1). Taxonomy (NCBI): domain Eukaryota; kingdom Fungi; phylum Ascomycota; class Dothideomycetes; order Mycosphaerellales; family Mycosphaerellaceae; genus Cercospora; species Cercospora sojina. The sequence continues at coordinate 776,749 of CP036213.1, read as the reverse complement.
GTCACCGCGTCACCAGCCCGCAGGCATCGCCATTGCAGGGGAGGCCAGCTGGCCTCCACGTTCCGCTGTGCCGTTGCAGTAGTTCGGCCTCGCTTTCACAGCAGCAGATCTTCCGCGAGAGTCTATGACCCTAGCTGCCGCTTCATAATTTGCCTTGCCTTCTCTTCTCGCCAGGCACCCGCTCACACACACGCATCCCACTTCTCTCTTTCCATCCCCCATCCACCGCCCAGCACTCTTCCACCGCTCATAGCAGCGCGTTTGTTTGACGGCGTCGGTCGTCAAATGAACCTGCACTCCCGTGCTTCTCTAATCCTCATTGTAAGTTTCCCACGACGCGCCCCGACACATCTCGCGTGTGCCGCCGAGTCTGACCCTTCGCGTCGCACAGTCACATCCTTCTGCATTGAAGGACTCCTCCATCAAGTAGCTTGATGCCTTACGTCAAGCCGACGGTCCACATTACGCGACTTGCAGGCAACGCCTTCAAAGCTCTCTCCCACGGATACGCCCAGACCGTCGTCGCCGCGTCGCAAACCAGCTATGCTGCTCAGAACACTGCGGCTGCGCCTCTCGCCGACCATTTAATTGGTCGCGTCTTCAAGAATGAGAAGAACAAGAAGCAGACCTATGGCGTGCGCCATGCCAGCACCGCCGCGCCGACGCAAGGAAAGGCCGAGGTCAGCCATGAAACAGGTCTAGAAAAGTACTACGAGGCCTACCGAGAGGCCCAGCGACATGGCAAGAAGGAGTGGCAGCAGCACCAGTTTGCGCGGACCATCGAGTGGAAGCCGCCGGCGGAGGCCATCTTTCATGGCAAGGTTCAAGAGGTGGCAGACATCGAAGAGGCCCAGGAGGTGGAGGAATTTGTCGCGCCCAGTCTGAAGCGCTCATACACGACCAGTGCGCTCGACAACTTCTCCAAGGCCCTGTTGAACGACGAGGCGGCCGAAGCTGCTGCGCTCGCGTTGGTCAACGATAAGATCGCAGAGGAGATTGCCAAGTCGAAGGAGGAATCCGAGGATGATGGACTCACAATCCGCGCAAAGTCGCCATCAATCATCTCACCTGACGCTGTCGAGGTCGAGTCGCTACCATCCGAACCCCGATCGTCCAGCCCGGCCTCAGTCTTCACACCGACCGATAGCTTCTCTAGTGCCGAATCGGCAGAGAGCGATGCCTTTACCGAGCAGCTTCTGGATCTGGTGGAGAGGAAGAAGTTCCGAGATGTTCCTGCTGTCTTCCAAGGGATGCTGCACGCTGGCGTGCAGAAGCCATCGCAAGCCGCGTACCGTGCTTTGCTCCGAGCGGCTGTTGAGGTCACCCACGACAAGCACCTGAAGACGCCAAGGGCTCTGGAAGTATACTCGGATATGCTAAAGAGAAAGATCGTGCCCGATGCGGAAACGTACGGCACACTGATCTCCATGCTTTCAAACCGTGCATTGGAATCGCTCGCATCGAGAAAGGCCCTGGACCAACGCCTTACCCGCTACGGTGGTCTCGATGCACCTGGAAAATTCATGTTCGGATCCAGCCAGTCCGAGTATTCGATGCTGGTCGAGGACAACTCTCTCTCAATTGCGTTGAAGATGTTCGATCGTGCCCGCGAGACCATTGCTGCACTCCCCAGTGACGCATGCGCCACACTTGTCATCGCAAGCGCTGAGCAAGGACGCATCGAGGAGATGACCCGAGTTTACGAGTACATGGAGTCGAAGTCTCTGGAGCCTCAATCGGAGATATATGCACCAATGATCACTGCGTTTGGCGATCTACGTGACCTGCGGAATGCCGTCGAGAGATACGACGAGTACAAGGACCTGGCCATCAAGAACAACGAGGGCACAAATGCCATCGTGCGTCTGGACAACCAAGTCTACGCTGCCGTCATCAAGGCGTACGGCACGGCCGACCGACTCAAGGGTGGCTTGAAGTTCCTGGCAAGCATTCAGGCGGGCATCGCAGATGCGCGAGAGGTCGAGAAGCTGCGAGAAGTCGTGGCTCTGGATGCTCTCCTGCCTCTAGCTCTCCAGGATTCGACATTCCGCGACGCCTTCGAACTTGCGGGCGCTCTCACAGGCCATGCTTACATTAGCGCTCTGTCCAAGATTGCTACAACAGCAGCAGACAAGAACATGCCCGAGGTCGGTGCCCGCGCATTCGAGACCCTCGCACGACAGTCACAGGACTTGGTTGAGCCAAGCATGGCCATGCTGGCGATGCATGTGCGCAACGCGAACGTCGAAGCTGCAGAGCCCTTCTGGCGCGTGCTTGAAGCTGCTCCGGTCAGCCTTGCGTTCATTGAGCCTACTACCATGCGCGCCGTTGCACTCATCGGTATCGGGCAGGCTGAACGTGGCTTGAGACAGAGTCGCCGCATGTTCTCGCGCATTCGTGAGGCCACCACGAAAAGCCAGCAGGCACACACTTCCCAGCACATTGACGAGGCAATTGAGCTCATTGGCAACTTCACCCTCAAGCAGGCAATGCTTCTGCCTGAGACCAGCATTGAGGTTCTCCGCATGATGATGGAAAATGGCAGCCTTGTCGCACCGGTCGCGGACCACATAGTGGCACGCTTCGGCCCTGAGCGCATCGCGCGACTCAACCAGGCTGACCTCGAGTTCCTGACCCGCGTACAGAGCAGCATGATCCTCGAGGAACACTCGGCAGACATTGCCAGTCCGGCACGCTTTGGCTGCCTGCTCGAGAACATTATTTCTCGCTCGATCATGCCATCGGCAGAGACCGAGACCTTGATTGAGAAGACTCTTATCAACATCGACCGCGCCGGACTGTCCAGACTGTGGAACAACTACCGTTACCCCACCACTCCCGGCTTTGCAGCGGCTCCATTCACGCCCGTCGTGCCTCTCCAACCACCAGTCGCTTCGTTCGAGGACACGTACGATCCTTACGCCAACCGCACTGATGTGAAGGGATCCAATGTGATCAACGACATGCTCGAGCGCCCACATGGCCGCCGCATGAATGAAGCATTGACCAAGTTCCGCAACATGCGCCGCGTGGGCCGCGTCCCACGCATGTTCACGTACGGCAAGTTGATTGAGTCGGCTGCGAAAGAGAACAACCTCACCTTGGCACGCGACATTCTGGAGATGGCCAAGCAGGACGTACCCTTCGATGCCCGCTACCGCGTTGTGCGATTTGGCTGGCAGCAGATTTTGGACAACATGGTTGCAGCCTGCTTGAACGTTGGTCGTCGCGATCTTGCTGGCCGTCACCACCAAGACATGCTCGATATGGGTTTTGCACCATCTGCCAACACCTTCGGACTGTACATCACCACCTTGAAGGAGAACACGAAGACCTTCGACGAGGCCAGCGAAGCTGTCAAGATCTTCCTTCGCGCTAAGGCTGAAGGCGTCGAACCATCTTCCTTCTTGTACAACGCACTCATCGGCAAGCTTGGCAAGGCTCGACGCATCGACGACTGCCTCTTCTACTTTGCTGAAATGCGCAGTCTCGGAATTCGCCCTACGTCAGTGACCTACGGCACCATAGTCAACGCTCTCTGCCGTGTGTCCGATGAGAAGTTTGCTGAGGAGATCTTCGAGGAGATGGAGGCTTGTGCCAATTACAAGCCGCGTCCAGCCCCTTACCATTCTTTGATGCAGTTCTTCTTGACCACGAAGCGTGATCGCAGCAAGGTCCTGTCGTACTACGAGCGTATGCGCAGCAAGGGTATTCAGCCTACTGTCCACACGTACAAGCTCCTCATCGACACGTACGCAACCCTCGAGCCAGTCAACATGCCTGCCGCCGAGGCTCTTCTCGAAGAGATGCGTACCGCTGGTGTACAGCCTGATGCTGTACATTACGCATCTCTCATCCACGCCAAGGGCTGCGTCCTGCACGATATGGACGCCGCGAAATCTCTCTTCGACACTGTCGTCGCCAAAGGCAAGGTGCAGCCAATGCCAAACATGTATCAAGCCGTCTTCGAGTCCTTGAATGCCAACCACCGCTCTGCCGAGTGCGAACCACTGCTACAAGACATGGTTCGTCGTGGTGTGGACTTCACACCCTACATCGCAAACGCTCTCATCCACGGCTGGACATTGGAGAAGAACATCGAAAAAGCCAAGGCCGCTTTCGATCGCGTGCACATCTCCCGCCGCGAGCCCAGCACGTACGAGGCTATGGTTCGTGCCTACCTTGCCGCTGAGGATCGCGAAGCTGCCAAAGATGTCGTTCGTGAGGCTGTGTCTCGAGGCTACCCTAGCGCTGTTGCCGGCAAGATCGCCGAGCTTGTGCGATAGGCAGCATGGTCACATTCTGCATGATTACGGAGGTTGTTTTGCTGTTCCTTGTCGAGGCTGAAGGATGACTTGTGGATTTTCACCTTTTTTCCTATGTCACTGCATAGCATGGATCGAACCCCAGGAAGCTGGTGCGGTGATACTTCAAAAGGGAAAGGGAGACAAGATGATGCGCAATTTGTTTGTGACGACGGCCGTTTTTTAGCGAAGGAGTTTGGGCGCAAGAGAAAAGAGCAACGCAAGAAGAAACGGATTACACGAAGCTTGAGACTGAAGTTTTGATATGGGAAATCGCCCTCCTGAAGTTTTTTCGCATGGAGTGAGGCGCGCTGTCGATAGACATGCGAGGTGGTTTTTTGGTCGATTGTACTATCAAGATACCCCCTCCTTCGGGAGAATCTCCACTCTGCTGGCACGACATAGAAGGATTTGTTCGTGGCCTTCAATGGCGCCATGGAAATTCTAGTGCTGGAGTCTCCTTGAGACGAAATGAAAAAAGGAAATTAATAGCAACTTTTCTCGGTGTTCCATTTCGATTCTGTCAAAACCCTTGAAGTCCATGGGGAAGAAATCATGTCAAAACCGGGTGAGGAGCAGAAAGGGGCGGCAATGATCAAGATGAAAGAAGACTGTGATGATGATATTTTGATAAGATACATGCAAGAATTGAAGAACGCTTAACTTTCCCAACTTCCTTCCCACCGGGTATCCCATCCTGAAGCTCATCAAAAAGCTTTTCATCGCGAAAACATGAGAAACTCCCCGCCGATTTCTTGTCGTTCAAATAGAGACGAAATACTAAGGGCCTTTCTGTGAACGTATTTTGGTCTTTCGCACTCTTGTGTCGTGAAGTCGTTGACATCGTGAGAGGGCTCCCAAGAGGAGAATTTAAAGCTGAGTTGTGTCGAGGCGAGGCAGCGCTACGTGTTGTAGAATGCCATTCACGTTGGCAGAGCAAGTTCTGTTGTGGTGACTTTTGGTTCATTCATCGTGTATACTTGCTCGTCAGATCCTTCACGAGAAATGGGCTTTGCTAACGTGATGGCTCACGGCAGCTTCATCTCCTTCGAAGAGGCCGCAGACAGGACATTTTGCGCTCGCATTTGCGCCGCTAGAATCTTGCTGGGCTGAATTATAGGATGACATTCGTCGAGGGTCTCGAGGCGGGAGAGCAGGATGCTGTGACGAGTCCTGCACGCTCATTTGAGAGAAACGTTGGCTGTCAGGCACGATGTCGCTGTTGGGTCGAGAGCTGGGATATGGTGGACCATTGGGGTCGGAATAGCGGTGTGCTACTAGACTGGAGCCATTGCTGTTGTTGCTAGTATTTTGCTCCGGCGATAGATATGAGATGTTGTTCTGGCTGTTTTGAGAACTGGAGCTGTAATGCCGGGAATGGGCGTCGGAAGTGGTATACGCATGGTATGTGCTTCCATTTGTAGAGGCGACGCTTCCGCGTTGGGACGGATGCGGCTGTTGCGGAGCTGAGTACGCGAGATACTGTTGAGCCTTCTCGAAAACTGCTGGTACTTGACCCGGTGAGGGCTGGGGCGAAGGGCCGTTGCATCCAAAACTGCTATCTCCCGGCAGCTCCGAGCGGAAGACTTGGCCTGGTGGCTTGAGAGGAGGAGGCTGCATGCCTTGCTGTTGATAGTAGTCACCCGGCAGCTCGTTGATCATTGGCATGTTCGCGGCACCTGGCCGTGCGTAATCTGGTCCATTGTAGCCTGGTTGCTGATATGCTGGCATGTACTGGCTTGTCCTGTGCTGGCTGTTGTTTCTTGTGATGTCGTGGTAGTTGCCATATCCTTTCTGATCCAACCTCGGCGTAAATCCCGCGGCCGAGAGTGATGGACTCGGACTGCCAGGCGCGAAGCCTGGACTGCTAGGACCCGTACTGTGTGCATCGCTTTGATCCACGAAGCCGCTGGGCTTCGAAGTCTTCAACCTGCCGTTCTCAAACATGGCATGCAGCTTTCCCTCGTCCAACAGCTCTGCTTTCTTGGCCAGCCGGTCGATCATCTTGCCTGTTGCCTCCTTGGTCTCTTTCTTCACGAAACTCGCCAGCGCGATGTTGCAAACAATCTCCACATCCTCTCGCAGATATAAACCTTCGGCTGGTGTGTCTATACCCAACTCTCTCGTCTCCCGCGGTTCTCCGGGCTGGTTGCCGCCGATGCGGTACTTGTTGCGCAAGTCCACGCCCATGGGCGCGTATACATGCGATTGCATGCCCCATGGCTGATCATGAAAGACCCCCTTGAACGAAATCTTCTTCTTCATGCCAAACCCCCATGTGATGATCTCGTCGATGAGATACCATTGCGAGAAGTACTCATCGTTCGGACTGTCGCGCGGCGTGTCGATCGACTTGACGCCTGTAACCAGCGGGTTCAACTTGATCACCTCCTCGTGCGAATGCAGCAGTTCGATGGCGAGCTGACGTGGGACATGGGACGGGAGCGGCGTTATCTTCGTGTACACGATCTTCTTCCCCATGGCGATGACGTAGCTGTGGTCGTTCGGGGGCGGAGGGGTCGGTCGGGATGGCGGTCGCGACGGTGGGCTCGCAGTTGGACGGCGGAGGGTGCGGTCGGGCAGGCGAGAAGAAGTCGTCGTCGCATTCGCGGTATCAGCGCTGAGCTGCGTTAGCTGGGTGGGAGGATGGTGAGCCCAGCCAAGAGCTGGACCAGCAATCCTTCGCACGCGATCTGCACTGCCTTGCGCCACGAGCAGCGTCAGACGTTCCGTGTACCGCGCCGAAGCATCTTCGTTGCTCTCCAGTCATGGTGGCCGAGAGAATGCGGTCATTCGCCGCGACTATGCCCAGTAGTGAGTCGCTGTCGCTGCTGCCCAAGCATGTCGGCCTTGGACCACCGCGCCTCGTGGAAGTCTGTAGTGCGCGAGTGTGAGTGTTTACGCCACGAGCCCGGATTCATGCGCTCTCGGCCTGCAGAGCGTCAGCCTCGTACCGTGGTGCTTGGCTTCGCCACTGCGGTACTCGTAAGACTCATACGACGTGCCGGAGTAAGACATCTGCCTGCGGAGGTAATAAGAGCTCGCGTTGAGACGTCTGACACCGGCAAGCCTAGGGAGAGGGGTATGAATTGGCCAGGGAGGGTGGTACACACATCATAATATTATTGTCGTAATCATCGTAGCAGCGCACAGTTATCGCGTGCGACGCGTCTCGTGTTATTGTGTTCAACTTCTCGACTACGTTCAGTCGTAGCTAGATCATATATAGATTTCGGTATGAACGAAGAGTTAATAGGCGTAGTGTTTCTAATTTTCAAACATATATAGCAAATGGTTCGGAAGTGCTTGTTTAAGCACAAGACAGTTACTTGATTAGGAGTTATAGAGCTACAGAATGATTACAGTGATTATGTGTTTACCCCTTCCCCTAGCCAATTCATACCCCTCTCCCTAGGCCTGCCGGTTTGACACCTGCAGCGCGCCCACCGGTTGTGAAGTACTCTCATCCCGGGCACGGACTCATGCTAGGAGTCGGCATGCCGCTCAACTGGCATTATTGCGCTGAAGACGGCTGTCTGTCTGCGACCAAGTCAAAGGTATATCTGCCATGCTGTGGTATGCTGGACTGCTCCATAGAACAACCCGTTGCAGTGCGGAGAAATTTGGGCCCAGGTTCCATATTCAACATGACCCAGTGCGCTGCTTCTGGGACGGCAACGATGCTCCACTTGATGCTGCGAGAGAACAAGGGCGATGCGTGGTACAAGCTGAGTATGTCACGTTCCGTAACACTAACTTAGATGCAAGTGAATGGTTGTTGCGTTGTACTACTAGGCACCTCGCGGCATCTCGCCATAGCACAATCGCGGAGAAGGGAGATCGCTCGTCCAGTACGTTGAATGTTCGAACGACGAAGACGACGAAATGTCGCGAGGCAGTATTGAGAGAGGCATAGAAAATGTGTTGTGATATGCAAATAGTTCGTCAGCAGCCGCAGTCAGCCTTGTGGGTCGGTGTGGCTTTTGCCTTGCACCGCTCCCGACTGCACCTTCCAACCAACATGCTTCATCAGCCTGGAGGATCTCTACCACTTCACTCCACAACGCTGTAGATTATCCTCAACATCCCACACAATGGACATACAAGCCTTTGCGAAAGAACATGCCACCCAAATCAGCGCGACTATAGCCCTCGTCACTTATGCCACGACGAGAAAGAAGCTCACGCCCGCGGGCATTGTATCCGGAATCATCGTAGCAATTATTCATATGATCCATCCTTGGCAAGCATTCTTCTGGCTGTTGATGGTATTCTTCCTTCTCGGGACTGTAGTGACAAAAGTGCGTATACTCTCCTCACAAGAACACATGTGAACAATACTAACATCATCCTCCTCCACAGATCGGCCACTCCAAAAAAGCCCACCTTACACAGTCCGCCACAGGCGGAACCGGCGGCGAAGGCGCCCGCAGCGCAATCCAAGTCTTCGCAAATTCCGGTTGGGCCTCCATCCTCATCGCCATCCACGCCTACCTCCTCCACAACAAATCCCCCTTCATCTCCTCCTTCGTCCCAGGTCTAACCGCAGGTCCTCACTTCCCCAATCTCGAGAAACTCCTTCCAATAGGAATTATCGCGCAATACGCCGCCGTAGCAGCAGACACCTTCTCCTCCGAACTCGGCATCCTATCCAAACAAAACCCTTTCCTCATCACAGCTCCTTGGAAATCCGTCCCCAAAGGCACGAATGGAGGCGTCACAATCGACGGATTCAAATATGCTGGTTTAGGCTCTTCACTTCTTGTCGCTGTCGCAATCGCTTCTTTAACACTTTCACCTCCGCACGTGGATGTCCATCCGCAGATTACTGTCACATTAATCGCTGCGGGGATCGTAGGGAGTATTATTGATTCTGTACTTGGGGCGCTATGTCAGGTTACAGTTAGTGATAAGGGGACGGGGAAAGTCGTCGAAGGGCCTGGAGGTACGAGGGTGAAGGTTCTGCCTGGGGGGACAAGAGTGCAAGTTGGGAAGGATTTGTTGACTAATAATGGAGTGAATTTTGTGATGGCTGCGTTGGCGAGTTTGGGGGCTATGGGGATTGCGGGCGTGTTGGGGTTGGAGTTGAGGGTTTTGAAGGGGTAGGGTGTAGGAGGAGATTGTGGGAGATTAGTTGGATCTGAGTGCTATGTATTTGTAGGGCCAAACGTGGCCGTTAGAAAATGTTCTCCGGGAATTTTCTCCCTTCTATTGTGATTTGAACGGGAGCAAAAAGTCCCCTTGATTCCACGGGATCATTGTGCAACGACATGATCCGGATTTACATGAGGTCACAGGTCATTGGCAGTTGCAAGCAAGCAGTGGATCAAAGGCACAGTAATTGAAGTAAGAACCATTTCAATCCGTCTTATCATCTGCCAGTCAAGACGTGTGCTCTAGCTATGCTGAGGTTGCTTCTCGTGCCTCAAAGAAGATACTCGAAATGCATGTCCCAAGTTCAATCAATCTTCAGCAACCAATGTAGTGACCAGCGTGGCCCAAAGAAGTGCCAGTAGAAGAGACCTGGACGGAGAGCAATCAAAGATGGTCATCATCTTCACTGTCGGTCAATTCAGCCTTCACCTGACCGTCGCCATTGGCCTTCTTCTCGTCACTGTCCTCAGCGACCGGGGTGTCGGCCTTTTTCGGCTTGGTCTTCTTGCTGGCCTTGGATGGAGTTGCCTCCTCTGCGTCGTCTTCCTCGCCTGCCCTCACGTTAGCTGGCAGGTCAAATGAAGCGTGATCAAAGACAAGTCACTCACCAGCCTTGCGCTTGCGAGAAGCTGGAGTCTTCTTCGGCTTCGTGGCAGGAGTACCTCCTGCAGCATCATCGCTGCCACCTTGGCCCTTCTTGGTGGTGCCGCCGAGCTTCTCGCGTGCTTTCTTGTACTCGTCGCGAGCGTACTTGGCAGAGCTGAACTCGGCGTCGTTGGCGACTTGCTCCCAGTCAACCTGGACGAAGTCAGTAAGACGAGAGCACAGCAATGGGCGCAAAAGGCACCTGAGTGTGCTCAAGGTTCTTGATGACGGCGCCGATGAGCTGCTGGTGACGGGCACCGAGGTCGTTGAAGGACGACATGGTCGGGACGGAGCAGTTGATGTTGTTGCGCTTGATATGCAATGCGAGGGTATGTGAATGGTGTAAGGGACAGTTAGAGGTTGAGGGAAGCAGGAGTTTATAGGTGCAAACAGTGCTTGAAGAGGAAGGGGTCTGGATTGGAAGTTAAGCTTGCAATACGGTCGGCTTCCTTATCACTATTGAAAGTGAAGCGGAAAACGGTCGGCAGCGCGAGCGGTGTGATCTCTGGTGGCAGCTCTACACAGCTTCTGCTCACTTGTGCTGAACGAAATTGCTCTATATCTTAAGGAGCGCTTGCGGCGATTGTTGCATTCATATGCAGGCCAGAGCACTACCTCAAGCTTCACATGTGCTATAGATGCATTCGGCATCCAACCGCGTATTCCGTAATACTCGCTATAATGTTTCAATTAGTATGCCGACGGGGCGCAGCAATTCCAGCGGTCCATGTCCAGTAGGAGCAATGTTACTGGACACATCTACAAGATGCAAGATCCGAAGTGAAGAGGAGCATCTTTGAGAGTCTACTCATCGTCCTCCAAGAAGATTGCTTGCCCACTGGTAGCTGCCCAAGAAGACCGCGCCGCCGATACTGATCCACATCGTCCTGGGTCCGATACCGCTCAAGAAAACGCGACCTCCTTCCTGCTTCCAGATGCGTGCAGTCATGTCAAAGACATTGACGCGCTCCTTCGATAGCATCATCCTGGTCTTGAGCACATCAAGAGGAGTGGTAAGTCCAGCAGCGATAGCTCCTGAGACAGCACCATATATCGAGCTCTCCGCAGCAGTGACATCTGAAGGCCGTAGGCCTTGTCTCTGTGCAAGCGACCACTTCTTCAGGCCTTCCCACAGTGGAAATTGTATGATGGTGAAGGGCACCTCACGCATGACGGTTATGCCCCATCCTCTGTACAGCTCTCGCCATACATGAGGCAACCCATGCGTCGCTCTTTGTCCCAGAATATGCTTCAGCGAGCTCAGTGAGCTCGGATGCTGCTTCGCCTGCGCTCTTTGCTTGACCACCTCTGTCGGTACTCGTACTGAACATGCTGCAATTTCTCCCAAACTGGCGGCTGCCATATGCACGCCCGCTTCGCTCGACGCACTCGTGCAGTAAGGCGCAAGATATCTCTTTGTCCCTTCATATGTCATAAAGAACAATGCGGCTCCTGGCGCGGAGCCGACTGCTGCGGAGCCTACGCCATTGTATACACCACGAAACCCGCCAGATGCCCAGAAGCCGGCGGAAGATTGCAATCGAGTTTTGAGCGTATCGAGCGGGTAAAGTGAGATGTCTACGGTCGTACCTGCTACGCCGCCTGCCTAGGAATGTTAGCTGCAGGCTTCACGGAATCGTCTTCGCTGTGATGGGCATGGCATACGATGAGAGATCTGAGATATGGCGATTCCACCAGGCTTTGCGATTCCATTACCACCCAATGCTCGCGCCCAACGCCTCTGACAATGCAATAATGAGTGACGGGGAATGTGGGCAGTGAGGATGCACCACCTGCATGGACTTTGTCCATGTCGTCCGACACGGACCGATCTCGGCGAAGGTATTTAGTTGCGATGCACTTGGCGTCAACCAAACTGCCCCGACGACGACCTGCTTCCATCAAGACACGACTCGACTCCTTTCGTTTCCGATTCGCCGAATGGAAAGACCACCGCCTGTCAGAAAGATGATGCGAATCCATGTGCCACGTGACGATCGCTCTCCACGAGGTCCCGGACGACGGCCAGTGAGCTAACTTGCTGCACATCTGCGCCACTTGATTTGTGCATCGAGGCTCTACTTGCTTACATTCTGCCGCACTACAACAAAGAACACACTGCGCTCAATCAAGATCTGACCTCTCGCCCTGTCTCCAAAGCGATCCTTGCTCTCTCATCGAATCTGCCAATGCGAGCATGTGACCACGTGCGTATTTCGAAGTATGGCTCTACATCGACATGAGCCTCGTCATTCATTGTATCGCTCTCTCTTTGTGTGACTAAATTGCCCGAGGCGCAAGAAGCTCTCCATACAAAGATGATCTCTTTGACCTATTTCTGGCACCATGCTGATCAAAGCCATGTAGCCTCGCAACGCTGCAGTGGCAAGATGAACTACACAAATCTGCTCGTGCGCCCCGTTCGCTTTGATTTCCCAGTTTCTTGTCTTCATTTTCGTGTTTTCAATTGCAACCACACACTCATTGAACCAAGAGGCAGGTCCTCCTAACCAAAAGTTAACATACAGGAACATTTCAATGACCGACCCTTGACTATGAGCCAGCAAGAAGAAGAAAAGAACATGGATCGAGAGGTTGCTGAGGATAGTGCGCTGGTTGCAGTATCTCAGAACCTCACAGACGAAGACAACTGCGTGCAGGACACGCATATCGAAGAGCCAGCGACACCCTCCATCCAGCCTGGGTTGGTGCCGCACGCGGCCGACGGCACTGAAGATGTGGCTGGTACGTCCGAGGGCATGCATGCCACTACAAAGAATGGCATTCAGCCCGAAGACTCTTCGAATCAGCAAGCGACTGAGGGGGCTAATACCGACAATGCTGACAGCAATGTGGCGTCGATCAGCGATTCCGACACAACACAGGCATCCAAACAAGAGACGAACCTGACCGACAGCGACAAGGTAGTTGAGGCATCGCTCGCCAGCAAATGGGAAGAATCTGATAGCGATGAAGAGCAGTCACCAGACGACGGCAAAGCGCAGGCTCAAACTTATGTCAGACCTGCAGTACGCGTGGATGGTCCCGATGATGATCGTATGCCCGTATTCAACACCGTTCGCCCGATTGCGCCTCACTCGCCTGGCCTCAGACGTGCAAACATGTACGGCAGGAAACCGCACGAGATGCCATACTTCTCCAGTCAGTTGAGACAAGCATGGTCGGCTCTCGAATATATGGACTACAGTGTTGCCAGGGCTGCAGACCGGGTCCGAATCGTTGCGATACCTCAGCGAAAGAGACACAGCGAGTCTGCCGAGTGCAAGGACCCATTTGAGAAACCACGAGCCGCTCCAACTCCCGCTAAGTCTAAGGGTCATCGCCGTACAGATGCAGTCACTAATGCAGAATTACCACTCCGAAGTACGAGGTCTATGCTATACGAGTGGCACGGGAAATACACTCGCAAAGCCGAGGAACTGAAGTATTATAGAAAGCAGCTCAACCGGGCATATGGACAACTGGAAGAGGAGAAGCAAAGGTTCCAACAAGCGCAAAGCGATGCGGAAAGCGATGCGAAAAGTAAAGCCAAAGACAAGGATCTTCGACATAGTGAAGAACTGGCCGCTCTCGTAGAAGAGGCCGGCTATGCTTGTACTCAGCTCAGAGTAACCACGGACAAATACGAAAACAGACTGGAACTCCTGCAGCAAAAGCTCGATGAATCTCTCGCTGATATCAAACGGATTGAGCAGGATCGTGATGATGCCCGAGCATCGCTACTCAGACTGCAGACCAGTCTCGAAGAGCGTACAGCTGCATTGGATGCTGCAGAGACTCGCAATAGAGAAATGCAAACTTCCATCGATGCGGGGAAAGGCAACCTGAGCGAATTTGAGGCCCGCAACAACGAACTCCAGGCTCAGCTGAATGAATTCCTTGTGCGGGACCGAGGCCTCGACCAGAAGACTGCGAAGCTTCAAAGTCATCTCCGTCAACTGTCCCGCCAGCTCGACGGCACCCACGACATGGTCGAAAAGCTGCAAGCAGAAAATGCCGACCTGGAACGCGCCAATCGTATACTAGAGCGCCAAGTCGCACTCAGACGCATCTCAGAAGCCAGGTCTGAGCCCTGGGATAAGCGGCGCAAAGCATGGCGACAGGAATTTACGTGGATAGAAGAGCACGAGATCCTCAAGCAGCGAGCACAACAAGAAGACCTGAAGCGGGCTGAGTACGAGAGTGCCAGAGAGTATGCTTTGGACGATCTCAAACTTCCTGAACCAAATGATGCGTTCGAATTCTATCAAAAGCTAGCTGGGCGCGTGGTGAGAGCACCGAAAAGTGCGGCGAGATCTCAGGATTCCACGACGCGACGACCGACATGGCTTTCTATTTGGAGGAATAATGTTAGCCAGAGCTTTTCATGGTACTGGTGATCTTGTAACTTGTTGATGGTTTCGCGATGATACCCTAGCGCTTACTTTTACAGTATTGAGTTTTTTGACTTCCATCTCCCATGCTCGCTATTCCGATCTCCTCGTGCATCTGTACTTCTTATCAATAATGCAAGAATGGTTCTGTGTTACGAACGCTGTCTATCGTCTTGAAATATGTCCGCCGATGCGATCGCTCAACAGATGAATTGACAAACCCCTCTCACTTCCCATCCTGCTTCACCCCAAACGTCTCCCCCGTCTTCAACCACTCCTGCTCTTCCCCCGTACTCTCCCTCCCCAAACACGAATTCCTATGCGGAAACCTCCCAAACCTCTCCACAATATCCCGATGACTCTTCGAAGCCTCCACACCATATTGCAAATCTTCCACGAGCTCCTGATCACCTTTTTCCCGAGCAGAATTTTGCCAATCCACGACTTCCGCAAAAGACTCTTCTTGCGAAGCCATATTTTCCGAGTGTACCAACGGCATCTTGAACCAATGTTTCCGGACCAGACGTGCGTGGTACCAAGAACTTCCGAGTGGGTTTTCTGTCGATATGTCTGCAGAAGAGGATTTCTTGAATGAGCGGAAAAGACTCCATGCTAACCTGTCGTAATGTCTATACACCAGTGCCAAATCTCGTGGTGTGCGAAACATGTGTCGAGGCATTTGATCTAACAAGAGGATCAATGCCAGCAGGGTGTCTGCTCCTTCTTTCCCTTGTCCGATTTCTGGTATGAAAGGCGCGGCGATTTCTTGCGCGTGCTCTAATTCATGCTCGAAACCTTTCCATTGTGGCAAGCGAAGTTTTTCTGGTCCTATGGAATGGACTGCAGGGCCGAAGAGTTGATGAACTTGGCGATCGATTTCTTTGAATTCTTCTTCTGTTCGTCCTAGGCCCCACCATCTTCTCCTCGTGGTGGCATTTTGGACTTTTGCGTCTTGATCTAGACCTTGGAACCAGAAGTCATGGACGGAGGCGTAGAGTGAGGGATTCCAGACCTTGCGGTCGAGTTTGAATTGCTGTGGCGGGAGTGGACCTGCCATGGAAGAGTATTTGGATGCCATGCGTATAGGAAATGTAGATGGCTTGAGATGTCCCGTGCATGAGCCTACATTCAACAGCTGGCCAAAACGCGGTCGTAGCTGATAGAGATGCATACTTCAGACTCAGGATACCTTCAAGTGAAGTCAACACGTCCAGGGCGCCATTTCTGTCTTAATAATTCAGGAGGTCTCGCTTCCTCTGCCACGGACTTTAGCTTGCAATGCCCGAGCGATTATTTCTAGGTGAAGCGTTTGATACTTTGTCTGCACCCGCGGCATCTTGGCGTCGGGGTATATGCCTTTACCTGAAGACTACGAGCTTGATGTCATGGCGGCATAGGTTGACAGTAGAAGGTACAAGATACCGTGCGAGGTCCACGCAAAGCTCGATGCCAAGGCGTCCAGATCGCGTTGCTCGTCATGCATGACAAATGATCATCCTGTCGAGTGCGGCTCAACTTCCGCGGGGTCAAACTACCCAGGTCAATCACACCATAGTGACACCAGTACAGCAGTGAGTATGGAAGCCACAGTACGGATTGTGAATGTTTTTGAAGCTTTCCTACTTTTTACATCAATGTCTCATAGCCTCATAACTAGTTACATGAAAAGCATTTCCAGCATTAGGTAGCATCGCTTAACCGAAGAGAGCATCTCCAAGGCGGATGGACACAGTCTTGTACTGCACGTAATTGTCCAGGGCGTTCTCGCCGAGCTCACGACCGATACCAGACTCCTTGTAACCACCGAATGGAAGCTGGTGGTGGAGGGTGTTGTAGGTGTTGACCCAGACGGTACCAGCCTTGAGGGCGTTGGAGACCTCGATGGCGGTGTTGAGGTTCTTGGTGTGGACAGCGGCGGCGAGACCGTAGGTTGTGCTGTTGCCGATCTTGATGACCTCCTCTTTGGTCTTAAACTTGGAGATGGAGCAGACTGGGCCGAAGATCTCCTCTTGCATGATTTGCATGTCCTCGGTGACGTTGGAGAAGATTGTTGGCTCGATGAAGTAGCCCTTGTCTCCCTTGCGGTTACCGCCAATCTCGACGTTGGCACCGGCATCCTTGCCAGCCTTGATGTAGCTGTTCAAAATTGTTAGCAACATCTCGATAATGTTGATTCGCAATGTACTCACTTCATGATGCGGTCAAACTGCACCTGGGAAACCTGTGGACCTTGGAAGGTGTCTTTGGCGAATGGGTCACCCACGACGTTCTTGGCAGCTCGCTCCTTGAAGCGCTGGATGAACTGGTCGTAGACACCCTCCTGGACGTAGATACGCGAGCCGGCACAGCAGCATTGGCCGTGGTTGAAGAAGATACCGAAGTTGACCCACGAGATGGCGTTGTCGATGTCGGCATCGTCGAAGACAATGTTTGGTGACTTGCCACCGAGCTCAAGGGTGACCTTCTTCAAGTTGGAGCCAGCAGCGGCCTTGAGGATTTGTCGGCCAACGACGGTCGAGCCGGTGAAGGCGACCTTGTCGACGTCCATGTGGGAGGCGATAGCCGCACCAGCGACCTTACCGAAACCAGAGATGACATTGACAACTCCCGGTGGGAAGCCAGCCTCCTTGATGAGGGTGGCGGCAACGAGACCACCAAGAGGCGTCTGCTCAGCAGTCTTCAGGACGACAGTGTTACCGGTGGCAATGGCTGGGCCAATCTTCCATGCCCACATGAGCAGTGGGAAGTTCCATGGGATGATTTGTCCACAAACACCGATCGGCTCCTTCTTGATGTAGTTGAAGGTGTCTGGTGTGGTATCAACAACCTTGCCCTCGATCTTGTCGGCCCAGCCACCGTAGTATCGCAGGCAGCCAGCGCACATGCTGATATCGACCTTGGCCATGGCCTGGGCCTTGCCGTTGTCGAGAGCCTCGACGGAGGCGAGGAGATCGAGGTTCTTCTCGAACAAGTCGGCAAGCTTGTTCAGGAGCTTGCCACGGTTCTCTGGAGTCTCTTGTCTCCATGGTCCCTC
This sequence comes from Cercospora sojina, assembly GCA_004299825.1. NCBI lineage: Eukaryota > Fungi > Ascomycota > Dothideomycetes > Mycosphaerellales > Mycosphaerellaceae > Cercospora > Cercospora sojina. The sequence continues at coordinate 759,218 of CP036213.1, read as the reverse complement.
GAATGCCTTGCGAGCGGCGGCGACGGCGATGTCGACATCCTTCTCAGTGGCCTCGTGGACGGAGGTGATGACCTCCTCGGTGGCTGGGTTGATGACCTCGAAGGTCTTGCCATCCACACCTTTCACGAACTCGTTGTTGATGAAACTGGGCTGAGCGTCAGTGCTCGGATGCTGTCGCCACCTGCTCAATGCTGTACGTACAGTCCGGTTGGCTGAGTGTACTTGCCAGAAGTTGGCGTCTCGAGCTCGACGGAAAGAGACATGTTGGGCAGTGCTAGTCAAATCGACTGGGTATCTCAATGAAAGAAAACGTGCTTGATGGTTGGTTCCTCGGATCGCACAGCGATGAGTGATAGGGGGAGGAAGGAAGTGCGCAGCGAGCACGGCAGAGGGGTTTATAACAGCATCGGCTTCATCGCCTTCCCCCAACCGCGGCGTGCTACGGGATTAGGCTCCGACAATGCGATGGGGGAGGGTAGCTACCATCTCCACTGTACCGCTCCACTTGTCCATGCATTCGCTCACAAGGATCGCTGGAAGGGGCCATGGGCTGTGGGGCGGTGCACTGTGAATGGCTCTCGGCGACATGGCTGGCTGCGCGTTGCACGCTGGTAGCGGGGCAATGGAGCTGAAGCGGGGAAAGCTCGAGAGGGCCCTCTGTGGTTACGCTTTCTGTTTACGGTGGCGAGACCAATGCAGTCAATCTAGACCAGAATGCCGTACAGGTACAGATCTGCAGAGCCTCTTGCAGTGCCACAACCACCCATCGGGATATAAGCAGTAGTGCTGCTGCTTCACCCCGTTCTCACGACGCGATCTGCAACGCGGCTCTTAGTGCGCGACATCCCTGCTGAGCCATGACGCTGAGCTCGGTCTGCTTCACAGCGAGCTGAGAGGCCGGTTTGCACAATTCACTCATTGCTAGGACAACGGTCGGCGTGAGATGCGCTTACCATCAAGGTTCGCGCTCCGCGTTGGCCGCAGCTACGCACATGAGGGGCACCACTTCGAGCTTGACTGGGCAGGTCAGCCGCGCAGCAGAATTCGTGACAGACGGCTCCGGGGATAGCTCGAGAAAATTCGGATGGACAGCTGGGCCAAAGGACAGATAGACAGCCTCCACAGCGGGCGATCGAGGCCGAGCTGTCAGCCTCGCAGATTACGAAACAGAGCAGCCCTGTTCGGCACGACGGCGCCTGGGCTCGTTCCGACTACCTCGATGAAGCTCTTTCCAGGCAATCGATGCAGGGCGTCATTAGTGCACCCGGCTCCTTGAAGGTACTTGGACTTCAGTGACGAACAAGCTTGAAGCTCTCTGGAGAAGCGAAGAGTTGCAAGAGTAAAAGTGAAAGGCCGTAGTCGCAGTCTTATCTCATCCTTCCCGCAGTCTGATCCACCGCGACAAAGTCTGCAGCAATCTCCAAACGCCGGGACGTCGTACTTGATACAATCTCAAAACTGAACAACGTCGAAGCGGAGTCGTTACCGTCGTGTATTTCGATTCGGTTCGTCCGCGAAAGAGCAGGCAGGCACACATCAGCGCCTAAGGACTGTCTTCGTAACAATCGTCCTCGCTCGCGTTCCATCTTACATCACCTCATCGACCATCCCAGTATCGGCTCCGTTCGTCGCAGCCGCAGGTGCTGTGCCGTTGGCTGTGGCAGCGCCGGCGTCGCCACTGCCAAAGTAGTCCTGCATTTCTGCATCCAGCTCTTCTGCGGTCTTCGCCTTTGGCTTGCCTGCGCGACCAGACTTGGCCTTCTTCGTCTTCTTCTTATCCGCGGTTGCTCCATTTGCGCCAGCCTGACCCTTGGCTGCACCAGCCTGCTTCGGCTTGTCCTTCGCGGCGTTCTTGGGTTGCTTGCTGTTCGAGGGGTCAGAAGATGAAAGGCGGTGCGAGATTGACAACACTTACGTCACGCGCTCGGAAAGTGGCTTTGGTGCTTGAGGTGCTGGGACGGCCTGAGCACCCATGAGAATCTCGATCTAAAGTTCGTCAGTATGGGATTCAGAAACTGGCACGAGTTGTTGGAGCGTACCCTCATCTTCTTGCCGTCAACGACCGTGCCGTCGAGTTGCACTGCTTCGGCAGCTGCGGTCGGTTTGCTGAATAGAACAGTTGCCGATCCACGGCTGCGGCCGTTTGGTCCGTAGTTGAGAATGACCTTCTTCACTGGTGCGACCGATTGGCCAAAGTAGTCCTGAACACAAGCGATGTTAGTCGACACCTTGAGCGGAATTCGAGCGGCGCCCAACATAGGAGAAGCGGTCGTGCGGTCCTCTGGCGGAACGTATGTGAACCGAGTGCAAGGCCCCACAAGTCAGGACGGCAGTACTCCACTCAAAAGGGCAAGCAGCAGCTGCTACAGCAGCAATCATGGTTCCTTATTGATGCTCTTCCGTTGTTGGACCACTCATTCTTCAAGTCCACGGACGTTGTCTCTTTCGAGTCCCCACTTTGCTGCTTCTGCAGAGCGTACGACATGGTCGCAATCACCGACGGGAGCCCGCAAGCGACGACGCCTGTTGAGACGACTGCCCATCGCCACTAGTTCTGCAACCCCCAAACAATTATGCTGCTTGCCCTCAAAAGTCGTACTGCTGCTGCTGTGTACGTCTGCATCCAACACGTGCGTGCTTGCCAGGCATGCGAGTCGTGAGGATTTTGCGAGACGTTTCAAGGCACTCGATTCTTACGACAACGCACTGTGCTTCATGAAGCGGGCGGTTGTGGAGAAGAGGCCGTTATGCCAGTCCCATCCTCAGGAAGAGCTGTCCTTATCGCATACTGAAATGTCCATTTTTCCATGTAATCACTGGCGCGCGTCTCATCGGAGGGTGATGGTGCGGCCAAACGTGTACCGTGCAATCGGCGCGGTCAACGTACCTTAATCAGCGTCTCCGTCACATCCGTGGGAAGGTTAGAGACTGAGATTTTGCTGTCTCCCGTATAGGCGGGCACAACAGCCGGTGCCTTTGTTGGCCTCGCGGCCTTGATATTCTTTGCGATGCCGCCGGCTGGAGCGACCACCGCGGTGGTTGCGGCTTTCGACTTCGCAGCGGCCTTGCGTGGTGGCAGGCGTCCGGCTCGGCCTCCTCGGCGGCTGCCGGCTGGGCGGTCCTTCATGATGGCATCGAGCGATTGATCGAGCTTTCCAGACATGGTGATGGACTGGGTACTGGTATTGGTGTTGGTGACAGTGCTGACTGTCGAAGTATGTGGAGTGGTGTCGACCGAAGACTGGTAGTGAGCGAGTCGGCTGGTGAATTAAACGACTCGAATAGCTGAGAAGTAAGCGCTGGCGCGGGCGAAGATGAAGGGTCGCGAAGTGAAGTCAATAAGGCTGTCGCGGTTCGCAAATGCAAGGTGGCAGAGACTTGCGCGTGGTCGGATGGGGCGACCCGTTGGTGATGATGATAGTGTTGTGGGCGGCTTGCGTTGTCGATGGCAAGAGCGCGTCTGATGGTGTTTGACGCTGCGCGGTGCTGACGATGCGTGTGGTTATGGTTGACGCGCGCGGTGATGTTGGGGATGAGGACACAGCAGGAGAAGTCGAGCGCGCAAGAACAGCGAGTCACAGCTGCGGGAGGCTGGGTCGGGAAAGTGCCGAGACCCAGCAGCAGCGCCACGCTGAGCACGCGTGAATGAGACCCCTTGTCCGCATGCGGCCACCTCACACGTTCCACTCAACGAACAACGGTCGCCAGGTGTTGGTGCAAGCGTTGTGCGCGCGTCCTGGCGGCAAGAATGTCGTGTCTGGTCTAGCTGTCGTGCTCACAAGACAAGGGCGGCCGGGCTATCTCACGGGGCAGTACGTATTTACATTGTACGAGCTCTGTTATACTTAAGCTCGTTCAAGTTCTAGACACTCTATGACAAAATCACAACCAAAGATCTCGATGGTAGTCCCTATTAACTCCAGAAGAGGCAAGTATGCGCAGCTACAGACGGATAGGAAGCACGAGGGTGAGCATTAGATCATCATTCTTGGGTACAAGAAAGAGCCAAAGCTCTGCTCTCGTCCAACGCTTCCCTCGTACGCGACGTTCTCGTCTCATCCCAAATTGCTACATGCACCAAGCGTCGTCTCCCATCAGGACCTACATGAACATCATCCGGCCAACCATTAGACCTGTTCTAACAGCTTCAAGTGCCGCGTTCAACGGATCACTAGTCCAGCTCGGCTGACAACTGATCACTATTCTTGCCTTCAGCACACCAGGCCTCAATATGATTCCTCTCTTCGCCAGCTGGTCCCGTAAAGCCTCGAGCTTCGTGTCTTCATTCAGCCCCGGCAGCTCTCGAAACGCTGTCCGCCAGCTTGCGGCTTTCGTGCAGATTTCGGATGTGTCATATCTCAGCTCGGGAACGAGGTCAGCGTGTTCGGGGTTGAGTGACGTGAGGCGGCGGATACAAACATCGGGATCGTTGAATTGTAGCGTTGTGTTTGCGTAGAATATTCCGCTGCACTCGAAGCGTAGTTGTCGGCATGTCGCCAATATTGCTGGCTGCATATGTCCCTCGCGAAGATGGAAAACTTCACGCTGCTGTCTTTCGAGAAGCTCGTGGTAGATTTTGTTTCGAAGTTCCGGAGGTAGAAGCAGAAGGGGTGACTCCTGCGTACTGATCATCATCCTTATCGGTAACAGCGATTCTCGCGCAGGTCGTACACAGAGCTCTAGCTGCTGCATGTTTTAATTGTGCCTACAGCGTCGGTAAATGTGCTGTGCATGTGGTGGGTGCTTAAGGATTCAACATGTGTAGTACTTATTCCCACTCATCTCAATCGAATGATGTTCGCGCAACCATCTTCATGTTAGTCTCAAGATGCTACAAAACAAAAGGAAGCTCAAGTGGCTTTTGTACTTATCAGCTGAGTTGGACAAAAGATGATTGCGCGTATCGCGGACAGGCCGCTATGACGTTGTTTGTTGTGTGAACAAAGAGCTCATGACCGTTGGGAGGATTGTGGCATCGATGAGACCACGAACTTGGTCCACAGCTCGATCCATGATCATCCAGGTGTGTGTTTCCAACCTCCACCTTTTTCATGCTTTGAAGGTTGCGTGATCTTGGAAGCACAGATCTGAGTTCCTCATCAATCGCTGATACCAGAGCTACAGCTCGCAGCTGGTAGGAAGCTTGACGCCACGAGCAGTGTTGCGCCACAGCTGGCTGCCAAGAATTCTGCCGAGACGTGGTATGTGACCGAACTGTCACCATTAAGAAGTTGATTGCGCTCTATGCTCGTTTGATGTCGAATTTGATGTCTTTGATGCTGACCTCCTCGCCAGCCTTCTCATCGTAATCAAACCATTCTCCTTCTGTCAGGTCGATGGCTGTGAATTTGGTTCCGCTTTCGGCACCCGTTGCTTTCCATTCGCCCTGGGAAATATTAGTAAGTGGAGGGGAATATGGTTCTAGGTAGCATACGTCTGCCTTGAATTCGACAAACTCGAGGCCCCTGCAATCCATGGTAATGATGTTCTTGGGCTTGGGCGGACTGTGCTGCGCGTACGTTGAGGGCGAATCGACTATATTGGCCGAATGCTCCCTCTACACAGATATCAGCACGAGCATGACTGCAGATTACGATTCGTGGTCGGACCTTGCAGTTCTTGCATTTCCAGACGAAATTCGCTTCGCCTCTACTTCCAGATTGCTCATTTTGCTCCTAGCGTTCGGTCAGCAGAAATCGAAGTGGGTTGTTCAGATGATGCCCCACATATCGGCTGATAGAGACCCAATTGGGGTGTATCTCGCGACATGATGTACATTGGACCTTGAACGTGTAGTAGAACGGATTCGTCTCGGTGTCTTCTGGACCGAGATCGGTGACGCTGGGTTGTGGTCAGCAAAGCTTCTTTGCGCGATTGTGCTATCTCTGATACCCTTCCAGTTCGGCCGAGATGGTAAGTGCAAGCATATTGGAGAGATGTTGGTTAGTGAACCATCAATGTGATGCTGTTGAAGACGAGGATCTTCGAGCTAACTTAGAGAAAGAGTGTCTTGGCTACAGAGGCCTAAACCTTAACGTGTTTGATAAGTTAGTGCATCAGATAGGTTTGTGCATCAAGTTTACAAGGTGGATAACTTTGATTATTAATTTCTCATGCTATAGGTGTCAGAACTACCTCAAAGTTGGATCAATAGACTGCTCAGAAGTCACTCTATCTGATGGACAACCCCTTGAGTTATGGCCCTGAATTCCACACCTGCTGCAGGTTGGTTTGGCTCTTGGCTGTTTCTCAATATAACTAACTAATTCCATTACCTGACGAGCCTGTACCTGAGCCGTGTCTCTAGCAGCCAATTCATCAGTGTCAATACCAAGAGTAAGCTTGATTTTCTTCCTTGGTGCCCTATGAGACTGTAATTCTTGAACAATAGTCTTTAGGTTGTTACATTGAGCCTCCAGTAATGTCATTTCAGCTCGTGTCCTTTTGAACCCTTTTGATAGCTTGTCCACTTCGTTAAGGATTGAGGTTGGTGAGCTATTCTGATGGTTAGCAACCCTAGCCTTAATCTTGCTAGTTTGCCTCTCAATCTGCCTTGGAGTCTGAGGGGTATTCTGTGTGTCTGATAAACAAGGTGGTGGTGGAGTTGGTGTTTTGTAACGTAGTGTCAGCTTGGACAACACAGCCTGTGGATCCAGTGGTAACAAGCCTGAGCCTCTGAAGGCACCTTTGATTGTATTTGGGGTAAATGCAGCCTCATAGGCAGGCTTGAGTTGTGGTAGGAAGTCTTCTTTAACTAGGCAGTGGTATCCAACCATGCCAAGCCTTTGGATTCTAGCTGAATATGCCTTCTTTAATGGACCAAAACAGCCAACATCCAGAGGCTGGAGTAAGTGAGATGAATGTGGTGGCATACAAAGGGTAATAATGCTTTGTTCCTTGCAGAATAACTCAAACTCTGGAGTCATATGGCTGTCATGGCCATCCAGAATTAAGAGCCTCTTCTGACCAACAGTTCTGTGCTTGGTATAGTCATCAAAGTGCTGAATCCACTGGACTGCGTGATCAAAGGATGTCCAGCCTTTAGGACTAACTCCAAGCTTCCAGTTTGGTGGTAGGTGTTTGAACCAGGCTCTGTTCATTTCCTTGCCAGAGAAGATAACGTATGGAGGCACTGACCAGCCTTCCGCATTAACACAGGCAATGACTGTGTGCCACTGCGTTGAATCAGAAACCAAGGCCTTAGGTCGTTGCCTACGCTCTGTTGCAGTGACAACTATAGTATTCTGACAGAGTCCAAGCCTGAATCCACTCTCATCAAAGTTGTATATGTCGTGTTGTGTGATTCCATGGAAGCCTATTATGTTTTGAACGAGCTGGAACCACTCCATAATAACCTCTGGATCCTCATTCTTAGCCCTCTGGTTTGACAACCTCCGTGATAATCGTGTTTCCAAGCCTGGATAACGCTTAACAAAGTTATAAGCCCATCTTTGGCCAACCTCTTGTCCATTCCGTGCCTTGGTTATTGAGGATGCCCACTCTCTGATTACAGCCTGTGTTGGCGAGTAACCACGTGAATCCAGATCCAGAATCTTCTGATAAACCACCTCTTCTTCAATCGGAGTAAGGGCTCTGTTACTGTGTGGTGTACCGGCTCGTGGAGGTGTTCCTTTGAGTCTGCGATTAACGGTGGAATATTTGACTCCATAGGCAGTTGCAGCGCAGCGCACGCTTGCAAAACGACCTGACAGGTAATCACGAATAGCACTCTGAATACTGTCTTCATTTGGAGGTGCCATCGCGTAAAATGGTGGAATAATGGACGCGTTTAGTGGTGGTGGTAAATACGCGATTCCGCTGATGCACAAACCTATCTGATGCACTAACTTATCAAACACGTTAGTGGTTGCCACTACGAATTTGGAGGTTTCGCGACACACTGCGTCGTATTGCGTACGCAATAATCGCCTAAAGGACGTATAACCTCTCGATATATATCTATAGATACTATCGCTTAGAACAAGCTAGCTAATAGTTCTAGAGACGATATATAGCGTGCGCGTTCTCGAGAAATCGGCGTCTCGAGAACGACTTTTTATCGCGAGTTCTCCGCAAGAAAATCCAGGGTCTAGTTAAATTTTGATGAGGCTCTAATCAAAATTTACTTAGCTACGAATTTTGCCTTGCGACAAAAGGTCGTTCTCGAGACGCCGATTTCTCGAAAACGCGCACGCTATATATCGTCTCTAGAACTATTAGCTAGCTTGTTCTAAGCGATAGTATCTATAGATATATAGATAGATAAATTCAGTTGCTGTTCTATCTCCTACGGAGGAGCACGCAGCGTGCACTACTTATTTGTCTAGAAGGGAAAAGCTTAGGGCCGAGGCCCTTAGCTACAAAAACCCCTCACTTTCTTTTTGTCTCTGCAGGTTGGCAGTTCTGCACTCTAGGGTATGCATTTCCTTTGGACAAATACAGATACTCTGGAAGTCCTTCCTCTCACCAGGGCCTATACCTCCTCCTCCTCCTCCTCTTGGATCGTCTGAGGTTCCTCTGTCTTTGCTAGAGAGAATTGCTCTAGCACCCCTTCCTGGATTAGCCACCTAGCTGTTGCTAGCAACCCTCTTTTAGTGTTTGTTAGGTCTTTCCAGTTGCTTGAGCCTGCTGCAGCAAATAGTGCTTGTCTGTTCTCCTGCCTTTCTGGGCAGGAGATGCAGACATGCTTTGGGGTTTGGTAGCCTTGGTTGCATGTGCAGTCTGGGGAGATGCCTGGGACTCTCCTCTTGGCCAGGTAGGCCTTGAAACCTATATGTTCTGTCCTAAGGAGTGTGGCCATTGTGCTCTCTGGCCTGGTCCATCCTTTGTGTAGGTGTCTGCCTGCATTGGTTTTGTCTGATGTCCAGGCTGCTGCTTGGGCCTTGTTCCTTTGGTTCCTGTTTGCCTTGAACTTATCCCATGCGGTTTCCCACTTTTGGTGCATCCACCAGTCCTTTTTTGGTGTCTCTAGCAGGGCCTCTTGGGCTGCAACCATCTCCTGGATCCTTTCTTGTCTTGTGTCTTGGGTTGGTTGGGTGTTCCCTTGTCTTTGTCTCTTGGCTCTCTGTGCTTGCCTTGCAATGCTCCTACACCTGTTTTGGATGTATTGGTATGTTTCTTGGTCTTTGCTTCTCTTAGCTGCCTGTCTTACTAGGTCCTGTGTATACAGGTGGATTGGTGGGATGTCTGCTTCTCTCTGGAGTACTGCTGCTGGGACACTCTTGTACGCTCCTGTGATGTGTCTAAGGGCTTGGGTTTGGACTTTCTCCAGTTTTTGGGTAACCCCCTTCTTGTGCCCTTGGGTGCCCTCTGGGTCCATCCAGGTGGTGCATCCAAATGTAATTGCTGGTCTGACCACCGCTGTGTATAGGTGTCTAGCCTTCTGGAATGATGCACCCCATGTGGACTTGCACAACCTTTGGAGTGACTGCATTTGGTGTGCTCCCTTTTCTGCTGCTTTCTTAATATGGGGTCCCCACTGCAGTTTGGTGTCTACCCACACCCCTAAGAGTCTGAGGGATGGGACTGGACCTTCCTCGAATCCTTGGATCTGGGCTGTAGCCCTAAGGTTGTGTGGTCTCCCTCTAGTAAAGTGGATCAGCTGGTACTTCTGTGGTGCAAAGGCTGCTCCATGTTTGCTGGCCCAGGCTATGCATTTTTGGTGGGCTCTTTCTAGCTGCCTGCAGTTTTCCTCTGTAGACGTGCTGTATGTGAGGATGTTAGAGTCATCTACAAACCCTATTGCTGATGTGTTTCCTTCATGCAGTGTTGGGAGCAAAGTTGATGCAAAGAAGAGGAAGAGGATTGGAGACAGTGTAGAGCCTTGGGGGATGCCTGTGCCTTGTAGCCTTGGCTGGTCCATGAAGTCTCCTAGCCTAAGGCAGGTGGTTCTGCCTTGGAGGAATGATTGGACATATCCTACAAGGTGGCTAGGGAACCCTTTGAGTCTGAGGTTGTGCAGTAGTCTAGCATGGAAGACATTGTCAAATGCTCCTGAGATGTCCAAGCAGAGCATAGATGCTACTGCCTTGGGGTTGGTAGCCCAGATGGTTTTGACTTGTTCAGTAATTAGGTCAAGTGCTGAGGCAGTTGACCTTCCTGGCCTGGCTCCCATTTGGGATTCTGGGAGGAGTTTCCTAGCCTCTGTCTCCTTAGACATCCTCTTTGCAACCATTGCCTCTAGTGTCTTTGCTAGTGTGTTGAGCAAGGCTATAGGTCTGTATGCTCCTGGTTTGGAGTAATCTGGCTTCTGGGGTTTCCTTAGGACTACTGTAATAGAGTGCTTGAATGGCTGTGGGTGGTGTTCTATCTTTAGGCATGCTGTAAACAGCCTAGCAAGAACTGGTGCAATAGTAGCTTTGCATCCTTTAGGCACGAGGTTGGGGATTTGGTCAGGCCCTGGGGCTTTGTTAGCTGGCAGCTTCCCCAGCACCTGCATAACCTCTGCCTCTAGGACTTCTGTCTCCATGTAGAAGGGGTTGGGGTATTGTGTGTTTGGGATGTCACTTAGGTCAGCTGGTTTCTCTGTTGGGAAGAAATGGTTGGCCAGGATCCTTGCTTTCCCAGTATTGGTGTCCTCTCTTTCTTGATTGGGTCCTTGCATCTCTGGGAATTGGGGGTTCTGGTGTGCTTGGTTGGCCCCTTCCCTCGCCCATCTAGCAAGTCTCCATATTTTGTTTGGGTTGTTTGTGACTTCCCTCACCACTCTCCTCCAGGCCAGATTAGTGTCCCTCTGGATTTGCTTGTTTCTTGCTTTGCTTGTAGCAATGTATGCTTGGTATGCCTGGTCTGTCTGGGTGTCCTTCCATTGCCTTCTTGTCTTTCTAGTAAGCTTGATTAGCCTCTGACTTTCCGGTGTCCAGCTTTCCTTAGCGTAGTTTGAGGGCTTGGCCTTAGGGATTGCTGCAGCTATAGTGTCTTGGATCACCTCTTGCACTCGGGTTGCTGCCTTGTCTATGTCAGCCTTAGTGGCTAGGGGGACAGTAGTGAGTTGGGCTTGGTCCAGTCTCCCTTGGAGGGTTTGTTGTACCATTTCCCAGTCAGCCTTCTTCCATTGGGGCCTGGGGTGACTTTGCTTTTGGGTGGGAGTTGTGTTGTTGATAGTAGTGGTAATAGGGATGTGGTCTGACCCGTTTGTCATCTCTGGCACAGTCTTGCAGGTGAGTATGTTTTGCTGGAGTTGGGCAGTTGTGAACACGAGGTCTAGTGTCTGGCAGCTGGCTCCCTGCTTTTCCCATGTTACTGTGCCTGGTTCTAGGATTTGCTGCATCCCAGCTTCTGCTGTTATCTCTAGCAGCTTGTCTGCCATCCTATGTGGTGTGCAGGCCAAGTTAGCTCCCCATCTTGGGTGGTGAAGGTTGAAGTCCCCTAGCAGGATCTGTTGGGTGTAGTCCAGTTTCCTGCTTTGCTTTAGGGCATTCTCTGCCTCCTGGAGTGTCCCTTCTTGGGAGTGGTTAGTTGGTCCACTTGGGTTGTAGCAGTTGTGGATTGTTATTGGCCCTAGGTCGGTTTGGATTTCCACTGAGACAAGGTCTCCTGTCTGGTAGTAGATTGGTTTCCATGTGGTGCTATCCAGCTGGTTGGAGACTAGTATTGCCACTCTTGGGTGACCAGCAGTTGGGAGGATTGGGTGGTATCCTTGTGAGATTGTCCTTCCGTTCTGGGGGTTTGTCCAAGGCTCCTGGAGTGCAATGACTTGGGTTGTCTTTGGGTCCACTTCTTGCACTAGGATCCTTTGTATAGTTGGGCTGTGGTTGACATTGTGTTGGTAAATGGTTAAGTTGTGGCTAATCATCGTTGGTCTGTTGGGTATTTAGCTCTAGTATTGCAATGTCGTGGTTCTCTTGGGAGCTAGTGTCTGCGTGGGAGCCTTGGGGAAATCTGATCTTGCTTGCTTGTCTCTCACCTGCTTTCGCTATAGCTGTGCTGCCTCTTGGCCGTCCGGGTCTGCTCGTTGTTTTCTGTGTCTCGGCTTCTCCTAGGGTCGGCTCGAGCTGGGTCCCTTTCCTTTTTTTGTTGTGTACTTGGGTCCATTCACTTTGCGTAGCTAGGGCCTTGGGTTCCTCCCATCTTTTAGTAAAGAAGTGGGAGAATGCCTGGGCCTTTGCCTTGGCTGCCTGCTTGACGTTGCACCTTACAGACCAAGTTGGGTGGGTTCCCTTGCAGTTACTACACTTGTTCGTTGTTGATGTGCAGTCTGTTGTATTGTGGGAGCCGGCACATTTCCCACAGATAGTTTTGGTCTCCTTGCAGTATGGGGAGATATGTCCAAACTGGCAGCACTTAAGGCATTGGATTACCCTCTGTTTAGGGTGGTATGGTTCAGCCATGAGGACAATGCCTGCGTGCAGGAGGCCCTTCTTGGTAATCTCTCTTGCTTGCTCCTCATTGTGCACTGCAACAACAACTGAGGAGTGTTGTTGCCCTTTCCTGGCCATTGGGCTCTTAAGCCATACAGCCTGTTCAATCCTAAGGTTTGGGATCCACCTTAGGTTCTCCTCCTCCATCTTTCCCCAGCTGGCTTTGTCTTCCAGCTGCCATCCTGCCCTTACACCATGCAATACTACTCTATGCATTGGTTTGGATACTGTGGCCTGAGGCCACAATTCCTTTAGCCAAGCCGAGTCTTCCTCCATCTTTGCTTTGTCACGCACCGAGTAGGTCACCACCCTAATGTCCCCACTAGGCAGTTTCTGCACAGCTGCCGCCTTCTGGGCCCCGATTTTCTTTCTCAATTCTTCATTCGTTTGTTTTTTGATTGCCTCTCTTTCTTCTGGGTTTCCCATTCTGATGGTCACTGTTTGGTTGGATGCCTGAGGCTGCAGGGGCAGCCTTGGCATTGTGGGTTGAATTTGGGCTTTTTGTGCCCATGATGCAGTGTTGGAGGCAGCATTTGGCTGCTGCTTCTGGAGATCCCTCTGGATGGTGGAGAGGGTGTTGTCGATGGCCTGGCAATAGGCCTGGTGGAGGAGAGCCTGTTGGGCTCTCTGGAGGAGGGGGAGGAGGGAGGAAGGAGTCTGGGCCTGGTAGGAGTCCAGGGCTTCTTGGATGTCTGCAGCGAGCTTGAGTGTGTTCTTTTGGATTGTTTCGCTCACTGTCTGTTTCTGTTGGGTGTCCTGCTGGCCTTTGAGGCCTGCAGGTGGTTCCTGGGGCTTTTGGGGTTGCCCTTGGGTTGGAGGGTGCCAGCCTCCTTCCCTTGGGTGCCCTCTGCCCTCGTCGATGTTTTGCTGTCGCTGGGGGTGGACAGCCGCATGTTGAGAGGCCTCGAGGCCTCTCCTGTCTGGCGGTTCCCTCGTCGTCGCGCTCATGGTTCGTAGGACGCGTTCTATAGATATATATCGAGAGGTTATACGTCCTCTAGGCGATTATTGCGTACGCAATACGACGCAGTATGTCGCGAGAGCGATAAAATATCGTTTCTAGAAGTATTGTTTTTCGAGAATATATACGCTATACGCTATCGATAGTAATACAAACTTGATCATCTAGGACGATAGTATAGGTAGATATATATCGAGAAGCTATATATACATCCAACCATTCTTGCGTGCGCGACACTATTTAATCGAGGAATCCGAGACCTCAGATTGGTAGTGGCAACCACTAAGGTTTCGGCCCCCGTCCTTGGCGAGCCGAGTGAACCAGGCAGCTTCGACGGGAACTTCTAGCTTTGCGCTGCTTCTTTCACAGACACGCGAAACAATTACAATTCACTCTTGAGCTGTCTGCCCCACAGCTTTATTGATCGCACATTAGCTTGGACCGTCATGCTCACCAATAAGCGCGTACAAAAACGATCGTCGACGCGCCTGAAACGCGTCGTTCACCAGAGCTTTGGATAGCAGGGCTGATTGCTGTCGATATGCCGCGAAGACTCCCATGGTTGAAGGACAGCGCGAGCGAGAAAGATGCGCCGCAAGAAGCCACGAAGACGAAAGCGAGACCAAGTTCAGCTTCACCAAACGATCTCGTAGGGCCTGACCTGGAAGATCTTCAAGATGAGCCAGCACGGCCAGCACGACCAGCACGACCGGAGAAGCGAAAGCAGATCGTGCGCGAGCCCTCATCTTCACCCCCGCCGGCGGTGAAAGGCCCTCCCCCGATCGAGTACATGAAACCAGGGTACGATGCAGACGACATCTGGATGATGGTCGAAGACGAGTTCTACTCTACAGCGCAATTGTACACAGAGCACCTTCACCAGGCCGAGTATGCGCGACTTAAGAAGTTGCATAAATCGCGTGGGCAGGAAACGCTGGCAACACTGGCGAGGGCGACAGATGGCAGGACTGCTCAGAGCACGGAGCTACGAGTGAAACGCCAGCAAGAAGAGAATCAGAGAGAGCGGAGGCAGACTGTGATAGCGGACAGTGATAGCGAAGACGAGGATGAATTCATGAAGGTACCACAACTTGCAAATCTCATGACAGGCTCGCAAGGCGGAACTGGTCCTGCGCAGACCAGATCCACAAATTCGAGAGCAAGGAGAGCGTTAGCGGAAGATGGAGACGAAAGCTCGGATTCCCTGCCGAAGCCAGTGTTGTCCCCTCTCAATGAGGTGGAGGACGAAGAGGAGGAGACTGAAAGTGATGATCTCGACGCCCCGTTGCGCAAGAAGAAGGCGCAGACTCAGAGCACTATACAAAGTTCCGCACCTTCAAGCAGTGGGGTCTCGACGTCCTGGCTACCAGTACCTCCTCCCAAAGCAGCACTCCCGAGAGTGTTCAAGCAATTTGGGAGAGCCAGGCGTGAAGAGCAGGAATACGTAAAGAAAGAGTCGAAACCTCTCTCGCTACCTTCTTCGCCGCCCCCGAGAGTATCAGCACCTCCACGAAAGCAGCGCGACGACCAAGATGGTGCTGGAGATGCTTTGCGCTCGAATGTCCGACATGCACGATCCAGGTTTTCCTCAATCAAGCAGGAAGCACCGACATTCCCCATCGACGATGACTTCGGCACAGCTTCTGTGAAGATCAAGGAGGAACCTGGTACTCGCCCCTCGACTTCACTAGCCAAGCGGCGTGCGCAGAAAGCGAAGGAGGAGGCCGAAGCTAAGCGCAGAGAGTTGGAAGCGAGCATCCCGACCTTCTTGTTCTAAACAAAACGGATGTCAATCTTACCGTCTCCCATCAGTAAGTCAAATTCAGGAGAGCTTCATTTGAAGTACAGTATCTGGAACAAGCTTGCGGCTACTACACTGCTTCTTCAGTTCTACCACTTCTCGAGCTGTGGTCTGATATCAATCTCATTGGTGAAAGCTCTCTTGCTCTGCGTGTGCAGACTCCAGTAACTCTCGGCAATATCCTCAGCGGCAATTTTGGCCTCTGGTGGTTGGTCCTTCAACCACTCTCTCGTCCTGGGAATGTCGATAACGCCATCAATTACCGCATGAGCAACGTGAACTCCCTTAGGGGCGAATTCTTTTGCAAGTGAAGTAGAAAGGGCACGCATCGCGAACTTTGCACATGCGAAGCCGGACATTTGTGCATTGGCTTTCACTGAAGCTGTTGCACCTGTGAAAACCAAAGTGGGTGGGTAGTTACCACTCTTGACGTTTGACGCAGTGTCGGCAGAAGGGTTGGCCTCGATGTGCTTGAGCAGTAGAGGAATGCTGTGCTGCGAGAACACGAATGCTCCTTTGCTGCAGTCATTATTCAGCATATAGTTCTCAGACCTGACATAGGGTTTTGACTTACACGCTGACTTCATATCCAGCCATGAAATCTTCCACGCTCAACTCCAGTAATGGCTTCCTCACGAATCGTCCACTAGCATTGTAGATTGCCGCTGCGATTGGAGCACCAGGAAATTCGGATTCAATTTGCTTAAAAGCATCCGCAATACTGGCGTTGTCTCCCAAATCTGTCGAGATTCCAATAGCTTTCCCGCCTGACTTGTTGATCTCGTCCACGTAGGGCTGGAAGTTCTCCGGGCTTCGGGCGAGTAAGACAACAGGATATGCTTGAGCGAATCGACGAGCGACCGCCGCTCCAGTGCCGGCACCGACACCTGCTACGATTGCGATTGCTTTGGCGGACATTCTGTCGTATGCTCTTGAAAGTGAATGGTAGCTCTTTTGTGGTCTTGTGGGATAGATGATGAGAGAGCAGGAGCGCGTAAATGATGTTGAGAATCCGAGCTATATGTGATGATCACAAGAAGCACTAAAGCACGTCTTCATGATTACAGAGCAGAGCTTCTAGAGCTCTGACTAGACGGATGAACGCATTGGGTTGGTCAACAACCAATAGAGAGGCGGTAGAAGAGCCGAAAAAGTGGAGCTTGGATCAGTAATCCGACGGTGCTTATACAGCTCAGAGGTGAGCGGCGGCAGCAGCCTGAGAGTATGGCTTCCATCTGCACTACATTGATGACATGGCGAGCCTCGATTGTACAATATCCTTCTCATCACGAGTATAACAAACATCCGCCTGCGAAGTCCCATTGCACACCTCCACGCGGTCGCAGGTGGAAACAGGCAGTCCTAGACTGTGCTGGCAAAGTGCAGGGCAGCCGTAGACAGCGAACAGACACGCTGCCTACAGCTCCGGAACAAAGCCCAGCTCCTGGGTAGGTGATTCAAGTGTCGAACTCCTGAGAACACAGCAAAAGGATACCAGCGCGGCTGTTACCAACACAAGAAACCAATGCCAAACCGGAGACCCCTCTGCCCTGAGTGGTGAATACCACCCTAGGCCTGTAGGCTGGAGTAGTGACCCAGCCTAAGCACAGACTGAAGAGGAGGAGGGACAATTGAAGGGGAGACTTCAAAGAGAAAGAGCAAGGATAGAGTAGAGAACAGGAACATACAGCTACACTACGGAATACACGTCCTGGTCTGGGTGGAAGACAGGACACTTTGCATAGCAAGAAGCGCTCGGAGAGGACTTTGCGAACCCTCTCTACAGCCGGGAGGCTATTTTCAACCCTGAAGGCAGAGCATCTGACACAAGCGACCCTTTCTCTGCAAGGAAGGCTGCCTGCAAAGGAAGAGCTGTACCGGAATGGACTGTACAATGGAATTTCTCTGGATGTGGGTCATGTGACTGGATGCCAAGGAAGGGGAAATTTGGCTGTGGGATTGGTGTAGGGAGAAGGGCCCCCTACTAGGCTGGTCACACCCCTAGAGTAGGCCACAACTCTGGGGGGTGATGTACAAGACGGCAACTAAGAAAAGAGAAGAGAAGGGCCCTGACTAGGAAAGGGGCGAGGGGAGTTGCTGCCTCCAAACCTCTGGTCCTAGGACAAGGCAGCAAGAGGAGGACCTCAAAGGGGCAGACAAATACAAGGAGACATACACTAGCCCCAAACTCGACAAGTCCAAGAAACAGATCAAAAGCACAAGACATAAGGGAACCAAAACAAACGAACAAGAGAGCTAAAAAGACCTGCAGAAGGACCTGGAGTAGAGAGGGGCTTATGGGAAACACGAAAAGGAAAAGTTGCCAAAGCACCGTCCTAAGGAAGAAGTTGAAAAGCACGAACAGCCTGACAAGCACCGTGCGCAAGGACGAGGCCTAGCAAGCCTCAGAACCCAAAAGAGAAGACAGGTTTTTATGCCGGACGTACTTAGGTAGGGAAGGCTTTTCCTATCACAAAAACTATAGAGCGTGCTGCTTACTCTAGTCCATAAAAGAGGTAGACCAGCGTATAAGAATTATCTATCTATAACAAACATCCTCGGCACTTCGAGTGCTCGAGTGAACACGAAGCAGGAAATGGAAGCACTTCGCCATGAAATACATTTTATCATTTCTTCCATTCTAAAAACCACCATCATGCACTGCATCCCACTCTCCAGCCTTACATCGCACTCATTACGATAAATTTTCGATGATTCGCTAATATATGATTCAACACCAAGTTGTACACCTCCTTTTCTCCGCTTCCGCCTCCACTCACTCATCTCCACTCTCCTCTATTACCGAAGCGAGTTCGTTACATCGTCTTGCTTCGTTCTGTTGGTATTACAATAAAGAAAGATTGTGGCCGCAGTGACCATGGTCTTGCACTCAGCATATTTCCTTTTTGTTCCCGTTCATGATTATCCACCTCCACTATTCGTCCCATATCCCGTCAATCGTACATCCGTCATTTTAGGCAGATCAAGCCCGTGATTGGGAGGGTTGGCTACTGCTATATTCTGTAGTCACCGCTGCCTTTATTGCCCAGCCCGGAGTCATAGCGCTGATAGGAACCGTGGTCATCGCCTTCGCTCATTTGACTGAAGCTGTCGTCTGAGACTTTGCCTTCTGCTCCGCCGCGTATGGTTGCTGAGATTTTGGTTTTGCTGTTATCGTTTGGGGACATGAGATGTCGCATTTCTACGTGTGATTCGTCGTCGAAAGGCGAGGGACCATTTTCATTATTGTTATTATTCTTGCTGCTTCGAAAACTGTCGGAGATTTTTCGTGAATGTGCTTTGACGCGGTCGAAGGTGGTATGGCCGTGTTTGCCGTTCTTGGAAGGCAGCGGTGGAGGTTGTGAGTTCGTCTCGTATTGGTTGGCGTAAAGCTTGTTACTTCCGTAGAAACCAGATACTCTGTTGGCGCTTCGAAGCCCGCCTGGACTGGGAGGCTGACGTGGGTTCGTGCCGAAGCCGGGTGAAGATGGGTGAATAGGCGAAGAGCCTGGTGTTGGAGCTGGTCTAGGCTGGGTGAACTGTTCATACGAGGGAAAGCTGTGTTGGACAGGACGTTCGGCAAAGGTACCCGAAGGCGAAGATGCCAGTGGCCGTAGGTTGTGGAACATGCGTTGTGCATCTCGAGCTGACTTTTCGCGGATTTCGGCGGCTCTGTAAATGCGCAATCAGTCTCGAAGATCTTAGAAAACGTCGGTGTTGTCATTAGGTCCCGATGAGACCACTGTATGATTAGCAAGCTGGATGTGAGATTAAAGACTTACTCTTCTTCAGGAAGCCCAGCGATATTCACGTCCTCTCGTCTGAAATCTGTTGGCACGCCCTGGATCGAACATCAGCTTTACTTGCACAAGCGCTGCTCCCACTGACGACCCGAGCTTACAATTTGAATTGATCTCCTTGGACTCTCGTACTCCTCATCGTACTCTCCACAGCAAAACATGGCTTTCATCTTCTGTCCAAACGTCAGACCAGCTGGCGGGGAATGATCGAAATGTGCGTCTGCCATCTTCGAATTTCCACGGCAAGCGGGACACTCCAATGGTTTTGTAGTTGTGCCTTGACTCTTAATGAGGCTAGTGGCGGTAAAGTTTCGGAAGATGGCTGAGTCGTGGGCTTGCTGTCTGGCTCTTTCATGCGTCTTCACGGTAGAGACACGCGAGCTCCGGCACACGGGTTCGAGAGATCTGCAATGGCGCGTTCCGTGTCAACGGTTCGACGTAGAGAGTGTGCTGGACTCGTTCTCGACGCCTTCCCGCGTGAATGATGATGCCAGTGGGATGGAGACACAGGATGGCTGAGGCGGACAACGCGATTGAAAGACGGTGCACCATCTATAGCAGGAAGTGTACAAGGAGGTGGTGCGTGAGGACTGAGGCAATGGGTTCTCCGTCTCGCACCCAGGAGCGGCGTTATTTTGACGAGCAGCCCGCGTGGAGTGGAATACAGCGCAGCGTTGGGCCTGTCAGAAAGAAATTACCGACCAAGGCAAGGTCAATCCAACAGCTTGAGCTTGAGCTACGTTCGACAGATGAGCACTCATCAATGTGCCCTCGCATGGCGTGAGCAGTTGCTGTCGGAAACCGCGACGCATTGGTACATTCTTCATGTCAGGTTTCCGTGATCCAGCCGGTTGGAATGTGGGATCTGTGAGAGACTAGTGCGCTGGTCATGCTTCGGAGCGGGAGTCCGGCCAGGGACGAAGGAGATCAGGAGCGTTGGAACTTTGAAAGACCTGTCAGCACGAAAGCAGTCGAAAAGTCACGTGGGCGGCGCATGGGCAATGTTTCATCTCCCTTGTTTAGGAAATCGTTGGGGGACAGAGTTTGCGAGTCGCGAGGAGTTAGACCACGTCGCTGACCCAGGCCAGGTCAGCTTACAATCCGCAATGTGCTTGTTCATCGCGACGCTCCACTATCGCATCGTAGCGATTGTGCAACATGCCTACGAACGCATCGTCTCGCGTCCCCGAGCATAAAAAAGCTTGATCAGATCCCTGCGTTTCACATTCATCTGCTTCCGGTACTCCTGCCTCTGTCGTGTCTGCGCCCGTGAAACAGAGTGTGGCATGCAAGCACCAACCATGCTCCCAGCTCGCAGTCCCGCCAGGGCGGATGCCAGTGGTTCACGGGAGATACCCGTCTGCTGCGTGGCCCGCAGCATTGTGCTGACGATGCAAGGCAGACCGGACCAGGATGAACGCTCAAATAGCCAATAGTGATCACATACCTTGGCTGCGTCGTCCTGAGGTCGCCGTGAATTGCGCAAATAATCCACTTCATACCTGGTCACCCAGAGCCGGAAGTACCGGACTTTTGTTTCGCGATGCATCATTAAAACCGTTGATCTTTCCCTACCGTGAATCATGTCGAAGGCGGCATATCGTTCTACAAGCAATATCAGTTCAGGTGTACGACAGCTATGCTTGAGCTGGCTACCTTTCTCGTCGCCGCCGCGCTGTACCGCACTTTCTTCGAGGCGGAGCCGTCTTCGTCGTGCGCATGGCCTGCGCAGGAGGCGAACCCGCAGACGCGCAGAGCGTCCTCTGATGTAGCTGGGGATCTTGTCTCGCAGCATATCACTCAAGTTTCGTCCATTGCCTCGCCATCCATGACCCCAGCAGGCAGTCGACCCTCATTGAACATCTTCTCCAACTTTTGCACCTCGGCCAGCGTTTTGGCTTTTTGCACCAGCAATTGAAACCTCTTCTTCTCATCTTCAGTGATCACAATCTTTTTTCCCGTACCGTTTGAGGTAGCCGTGCCGCTGCCAAACGCGCCTGACTTGTTCGATCGTTTCGCGATTATGCTCTTCGCCAGATCCGTAGGCTCTTCTGTCGTGCTGCCAAACAGCTCTTTGGCCTTTGTCCTCTCTGCGTCCTTAACTTTCTGGAAGTCGAGAAATCGAACCTGCGGACAGCGCCATAGTACCCAGTACCGGTAGTTCTACAATCACCAATCAGCTGACGTTCATTGCTCAGAGCAATTCCACTGACCTCTTTGCTTGCGACCGGATTTCCCACCAGACTCAAGTATGTCAACTTCTTGAACCCTGCGAGCGGATCAAGATCGCTCAGCTCATTCAGGTTGTTCTGCGAGAGCACCAGAGTGTGGAGATTCGGAACACTCTTGCTCGTTGACTCGGAAATGCTGCTTATTCGATTCTGCGCGCAGAGGAGAGTCTGTAATCGCGGCGAAAGAGGAAACCCGGCGAGGGATGTTATGACATTGTCGGTGAAATCGATGGCTTCTTGGTCTTTGGCGACTCCCAAGTTCTCGATTTGGGGAATCTTGTGGCCTGGATGGCACCTTTTGTATCAACTAGCTCTGTGCATGTGTGTATCTGTCCTTTTCAGGGCATCAATGAGGGAAGTGTTGCCGTACCTCGAAGATCGAGTTCGCGCTCGTTGAGAGGGTTATTGTACGACAGCGACGATTTGATCAATTCTGCTGTGAGCCGCATCTTGAACCGTTTGTGCTGATGTGGAACAGAAGAAAGGGCTGCGTCTTCTTCTGCGCGACGAGGAGAGATGTAATGTCCAGGCCAGTCCGGCACGTGAGGGCGAGAGAGACTGCGCGCAAAAGTGAACTTTACGACTGCCAAGATACGCGAGTCACGAGTCATGCTTCATGTGAACCTTGTCGCCCACTTCCATCATCTTCTTCTGAACCTCGAACTTTGGAACGTCTACCAATTCAAGCACAACAACGCTCTGCGAGCAACCACCGAACAGTCTCAACATGGGTTCCGTCGTAATTCCTCACCTCGTCACCGGCTGGCACGTCGACCAAGCCATCATGTCCGAAGAAGACCGCCTGGTGGTGATCCGCTTCGGTCGCGACTGGGATCCAGACTGCATGCGACAAGACGAAGTGCTCTACAAAATTGCCGACCGCGTCAAGAATTTCGCCGTCATCTACGTGTGCGATCTCGATCAGGTCCCGGATTTCAAGCAGATGTACGAACTCTACGATACTGTCACACTCATGTTCTTCTTCCGGAACAAGCACATGATGTGCGATTTCGGCACGGGCAACAACAACAAATTGAATTGGGTGCTGGAGGATAAGCAAGAGTTGATTGACATCATTGAGACGATCTACAAGGGCGCAAAGAAGGGTAGAGGTTTGGTTGTCAGCCCTAAGGACTACTCGACTCGCTACAGGTACTAGTGATAGCGGAGGAACTTGACAAATGAGAAGAGCTATAGCGTATTGTAAGGTGCGCATAACCACCACTATGAGACAACGACCTGCAGACAGCACGCTGCATTACTGGACGAGCTCCCTAACGCCGTATGGAATGATCGCGCGGAACAGTCACCAGCCAGATGAGTCACGTATGCGCTTGGAAGAAAGGGAGAAGCGGACTGTGATCTGAGGCAGGGTATTGGGCGTGTCTGGTATGAGGTCTACGAGAGACGAAGGAGTTGAGGGTATTACGAATTCAAATGGTTGGTCTTCCACAAGCTTAATGCTATATGTGATCAGTCTCACTAATACGATTTCTCAAGAATGCCACTTCTCTGTAAGTACTGTCAATCTGTGTCTACTGACTGTCAGGCTTGTGATACGCGTCTACGTTCCTTTGCTACTTCGCCATGTGGAGGATAATATAGGGCGTGCGCGAGCGCCTGCACATCAGCTGTTCTGCCCGGCTTTTCCATCAAGGGGTTGACAGTTGGCAGTAGTGGAGTGTCGACAGGCAACTGGTGAAAACGGTAGGTTATTTGCAGCACACAGTGCATCGCTAGAATTTCTCTTCTGTCGTTCTATGTAGGCTATTCTCTAACATCATTCATAACTCATCCTCGGACGTGAAAGTATCGATATCCGTTCTTGGTGAGAAACACCTTAGCGGATTGCCTCCATGATCTATGCCTTTGGGTAGTCCTTGAAATGGTAGCTCTTCAACTTGACGAACTGGTCAAATCCAAACTTGGACAACGTCTGCCCCTTTCCACTGTTCTTCCATCCCACCCAAGCAAGATCCGGTGCAGGATAATCGGCGCGATTGACAAAGACAGTGCCAGCCTCGATCTCGTTGGCCAGCTCCTGTCCCTTTGCCACGTCCTTGGTCCAGACGGAGGCTGTGAGGCCGAACTGGTTGTCCGACATGAACTTGACAGCTTCTTCGTCAGACTTGACTGCAATGACGGGGATCACAGGTCCGAAAGTCTCATCTTGGATGACTTGCATGTCTTGCTTGACGTTCGTCAAGAGTGTAGGAACGACATAGTTGCCGTCTTTAGGTGGGTTCTTGAAAGACTCGTTGTCTGGTGTCTCGTTCTTCGCTCCGGCTTTGATCGCACTGTCGATATGTTGCTCAATTCTCTGCTTCGCAGCTTTGCTGACTACAGGTCCCACATGTGTGGCTTTGTCTGTTGGATCGCCCAGTTTGTAGCTGGCGAGGACTTTCTTGACCTCCTCGACAAACTTGTCGTGTACACTCTCGTGTACGTAGACACGCTCCAAGCTGCAGCAAGATTGACCGGAGTTGAAGACTGCTCCGTCGACGATCTCGTCGGCGGCCCAGGCCAGATCTACGTCTGAGCGAACGTAGGCGGGGTCTTTGCCTCCGAGTTCTAGTCCGACACGGAGGTCCACACGGCCTGCGCCGGCTTTTTGGACGGCAAGACCGCCTTCAACGGAGCCGGTGAAGCAGACGAGTTGTATTTCTGGGGCTTGGACGAGCCTTTCGATCTTTTTGAAGTCGCCGCAGTGGAAGTACTGAATCACGTCCTTATCGAGTCCAGCTTGGACGAAGAGTTTCTGGACTTGCTCTGCAATTGTTGGGGTCTGTGGCGATGGCTTGAGAATAACACTATCGCCAGCTAAGAGTGCTGGGACGAGGGAGTTGACCAGCGTCAGGTATGGGTACTGATGAAAGTGAGCAATGGCCATTTTGGTAGTAGTGATTGTAGGGGTGCACTTACATTCCATGGGGACAGAATGAGAACTGGTCCAAGAGAGACTTTTCGAATGAAACGCTTGAAGCCCTGCTCAGGCTCGCCAGGAGTATCGGAAAGTGCTTCCTCACTGATCTTGAGCAAATACTCGCCTCTCTTGATGGCAGTCTGAACTTCCTTGGCTGTGAAAGCAATGGGTCTACCCATCTGATCGGTAATCTCTTGAGCGAGTTCATCTTGATTGTCGTTGATAAGTTGCAATGCCTTCTTGACGATCTGCTGGCGTGCAGCAAGGGTAGTCTTGGAATACTTCAAGAACGCCTTCTGGGCAGTCTTTGGCAGCTCGGCCAGCTCAGCGTCGGTGGGTCCATTGCGCTCCACGACTGGCTTATTCGTCGTTGGGGAAATGGTCGTGATCTTCTCGGTTGCCATGGTTGTTATGTGTCTTTCTTGAAGCGTGGTTGGGTTGGTGCCGTGCATGTGAAAGTGACTCGCCATCAAATATTGACGCGGCATTACATCGGTTCCACGCGCCGCGTGATGACATCAGTCAGGGACGAGCTTCCCCGGGCCTCTCTCATCACTTTCTTTGCATCCGAACGAACCGTAGCAGGACGCATCGTCCCCTCGTCTCGTCAGCGCTTCGACTCTTTTCCTGTGTCTCAAGACCCATCATTGACACATTTCGCCCAACTCACCTTCTTTTGCATTGTGAGGCATCAATACCCTTATCGCGATCCCTCCTGGCCCAGCAAAGCTTCAATGCGATAAGCGCCATATTATGCTCTCCATGCAGCGAGCTTTCGCCGGCTCAGCTCGTGCACCACTGCTGCGATCACAATTACGGCAAACGACACGGAGGAATGCCAATGGCTCGATCCTTCCAGCATTGAAGCAGCAGAGACGACCATTATCCTCGCGAAACGCACAACCACTTCCACGCGCAGTTCGACGCGCCCTAAACCAGCATGCCACGCGACACGGGCAGCTACGATGGGCCTCGACCACTGAACAGCCCGTACCACCTGCGGTGAAGCAGCGCGAGCGCCTTTTACGCTGGACGTACAAGGCACTCGCGTCAATTGGCTTCTTCATCATCATGAGTGGAGGTTGTGTAGCAGCCTTCTTCATTTATGATGCCACCACGTACGTTGGAGAGGGCGTGCCGACTGAGCTGTCTGTCTCGGAGCTAGCGCTGAATCCACGGAGAGGCGGTCCAAAGAATTTACCAATTGCGGAATACTTTGTTGACGATGAGGAGAATGAGAAGATGAAAGAGCAGAAACACAAGCCTAAGCTGGTCATTCTGGGCACAGGCTGGGGAAGCGTGGCTCTCCTGAAGCAGCTGAATCCAGGCGATTACCATGTTACAGTCGTCTCGCCTTCAAATCACTTCCTGTTCACGCCCATGCTGCCCTCCGCCACGGTGGGTACTTTGGAGCTCAGGAGTTTGGTTGAGCCGGTACGCAAAATTGTCAAGCGCGTGATGGGACACTTTTTAAAAGCTTCGGCCGTGGACGTGGACTTCAGCAATAAACTCCTCGAACTGGAAGCAGATGGACCGAATGGAAAGGAGCGCTTCTACCTGCCATATGATAAATTGGTTCTTGGAGTGGGATCAGTGACAAACCCTCACGGCGTAAAGGGCCTTGAGCACTGTCACTTCCTCAAGGATATCAGCGATGCTCGCAAGGTCCGAAACTCAGTTATTGCCAATCTGGAGGCTGCCTCTCTCCCGTGCACCACAGATGAGGAACGACGTCGACTACTGTCTTTTGTCGTGTCTGGAGGTGGCCCAACTGGAGTTGAGTTTGCTGCAGAGCTCTATGATATGCTCAATGAGGATCTCTGCAAGTTCTACCCTCGACTACTGCGAAACGAAATCTCGGTGCATGTGATCCAATCTCGTGGCCACATTCTCAATACCTACGACGAAGCGCTGAGCAAGTATGCCGAAGAGCGACTGGCACATGATAATGTCGATGTCCAAACCAACGCGCGTGTCAAAGAAGTGCAGAAGGACAAAATTCTGTTCACCCAGAAGGATGCCGAGGGCAAATTGGTCACCAAGGAGCTGCCAATGGGTTTCTGCCTCTGGTCGACTGGTGTATCACAAACGCAACTGGCGCAAGATATTGCGAAGAAGTTCGACAACCAAAACAATCGCCACGCGCTGGAGACCGATACGCATCTTCGACTACTCGGTGCACCACTTGGTGATGTCTACGCCATTGGTGACTGCAGCACAGTACAAAACAATGTTTCGGACCACATTGTCACTTTCCTACGCACGCTTGCGTGGGAGAAGGGCAAGGACCCCGAGACAATGAAGATCACGTATCCACAGTGGTGTGAGGTTGCTAAACGAGTCAAGGCGCGCTTCCCGCAGGCAAACGATCATCTCAAACGGCTAGGGAAGCTCTTCGAGCAATACGACAAGGACAAGTCTGGAACGCTCGATTTCGGCGAGCTTAGTGAACTGCTGAAGCAAATTGACAGCAAGTTGACCTCGCTGCCCGCTACTGCACAGCGCGCCAACCAGCAAGGCCAGTATCTTGGCCGCAAACTGAACAAAATGGCACAGGTCGCCGAAGGCATGTGGCTCAACGGCGTTGTCGATGGCGATCTTGACGATGCTGTCTACAGGCCATTTGAATACAAGCACATGGGCAGTCTGGCGTATATTGGAAATGCTGCTATCTTCGACTTCAACGGTTTGAGCTTCGGCGGTGGTCTACTTGCCGCATACCTGTGGCGTAGCATCTATTTCGCACAAAGCGTGAGTCTGAGGACGCGAATGTTGCTTGCCATGGACTGGAGTAAACGAGCACTTTTTGGAAGAGGTAAGAGACGTTGCTTTGCGGTAGCCTTCCCACTAGCTGACTTCGTTGACAGATATGATGAACTACTGAGCGACACAGCAGCCAAGCATAGTGATCACGAGCGAATTGTACAGCTGAATAGACGTCTTACCAAGCGCTGGCGTCCCGGGGTTTCAATTGTTCCATGCGAATCTATGAGAGTTCTGCTTTAGAAAGTCTAATGGTGTATGAATCGATGCGAATGCGAGGATCCGCCAAGGATTACCAATACCATTCATGAGCCCTAACATTCTGTTGCCTGAACAGGATTCGTTTCTGTTTGTCAATGCGTCCTTTCACTTAACGCCACAGTATCTCTTCTTCACGAAACTTGTCGCTGCTCACCAACAGGACTTACGGCCGAGTGGACACGTTCTCGACGCCTAGGAGCCATGGAATCCAGTAGCGCTAGGGCTTGTCTGACTTGGCTTAGGCAGCGGACTTGGTGCAGAGCGTGTGCGCACTCTTGAGCTACGGAGACGGAGATTTTGGTATTAACTTGACCATCTTGGCTGCGTGGGGAATGTCTACTGACACATGTGGATGGACTGGGGTTACGGATCCTCAGCATTCATGATTGATCAGCTGGGCGTCCTTTGACGTCGTCTGAAATGCAAGGCGAAGACATTGTATACAAAGATATGAAGCAGTCTCTTGCACAGTGCCAGCACTGGATACTTCAAACACAGGCAGGAATCACGCATATATTATCGACACCCAGAGCCATTTCATCTCAGACTTCAATCATGTCTAAGCAGCAGAAAGCAGTTCTAGTCAAGAAGATCGGCAAGCCAGTTGTACTAGGCGAAAAGGATGTTCCCATCCCAGCCCACGACGAGGTTCTGGTCAAAGTTACAGCCACGATGCGTGAGCACAATGTCGTTTCTTTTCACCAAAAGAGCTAGAGCATCCTGACTTAATGCTATAGTACTTCCCCACGATGCCTATGGACGTGACTGGGGCCTCTTCATCGAGAACAAGCTGCCCGCAGTGCTCGGCTCCAACATTACAGGCATCATCGAACAAGTCGGCCGCAGTGTGACGAATTTTCGGAAAGACGACGAGGTGTTTGGACTCGCGAATCCCGCAGACCTCTCGAATGGTCAAGCTGGTCTCCAAACTTATAGCACTTTGCCTTCTTCGGCGATAGCCAAGATTCCCGAAGGCTTCTCTCCAGAAGAGGTGGTCACCCTGCCTGTCAACCTTGTGACGTCCTTTCAGGCACTGTTCACGAAGTCTTCAGGCTTCGGCTTCCAGCTACGTGCGGAGAATAGAGACAAAGCAGAAGATCAAACACTCGTTATCATCGGAGCCGGTGCCGTGGTCGGGAAATTCGCCATCCAACTCGCCAAGTTCGCTGGTATCGGGACGATCATCGCAATCGCTGGCCTCGACGGTGAAGAAGAATTGAAGAAGATTGGTGCTACACATGTCGTCGACAGACGTCTTTCGCAAGAATCCATTGTGGAGCAAGTCCATTCCATCACCGGAAAAGACGGTGTCACAAACATCTACGACTGTCGCAGTATGTCGTTTGAATTGGCTGCTGATTTGCTTGCGGAAGGCAAGAAAACTAGACTTGTAACGGTGCATCCGGATAATGAGAACCCTGGTGTCGTTGCTTCAAAGAGACCGGACGCTGATATGAACTTTATTGAGGGTTCGAGCGAGAGCTTGGGCGAGTTGCAGAGTGTGTTTTGGAGGGACGTGGGTGGGTGGTTGAAAGATGGGTGGGTTCTGCCTGCGAATTTCAGGGTTGTGGAAGGGTCGGAGAGGGTTGATGAGATTAATGCTGCTTTGGATGGGTATGCGACAGGAAGAGGTGGGCCGCAATTGGTCGTGAAGTTGGCATGAGCAAGTATCGCCGTAACGCTGTATTTATTCTTGAGAACTACAGTGTAATGCCATACGGCGGTTCGCAACTGTGCTTCAGCGCTCTCCATAATCTCCGGCAACGCCTACCCAACCAGATCTCCCGTCGCCTCGGGCCAGCCATGTCCCCAGACCAAAGCACGATCACCCCATCGTTGCGGATGTGGTGCTAGGAAGCGCACTTTCTTCCTCGCCTCGTCCACGTCTGCGGCATACAGGAAGCCCATAACCCCACTGTCTCGGATCGTCTGCTCGTCCGCACCACCAGAGCAGAACTTAATCGCGAGTAAGCCGCCAGTCATTGCAGCCGACGGGGTTACTTTCTCGTATGTCGTGTTACCAGTTGGTTTGTTCGCGTAAGGAATATCGTAATCGTCGCCTTCATCTCCAGCTCCAAAGGCAGGATCCTCAGTGTTGAGTGCCGCACCAGACTTGACTCGATATACGTCCAGGTCTGCAAAAGGAATTGTATGCGAGTGAGGATTGAGAGACTCTTTGCTTGATCCGAAGAAATATTGCCTTAGTGACTGAGTTCGAACCTGTTTCATAAACCCGGTATCTCTTTCCACAGCGCCACCAGGCTTTGTGATCCGCAGTACATGCACGGTCTCGTCCGGGCTCTTGGTGCTGGCGAATCGTCTGCCCATGTCGCTAGACAATCTCTCGGAGCCTATCGTGAGTATCATGTTGATGCTGAACTCCGAAATAACGTGAGCAATCACATCGTAGTTTGATTTTGGGTCATTGAACGAGCCTGGGGTGTCGATGATGATGCCGCTTCGCTTCGCCTCAACATCCTCCTCAAGTCGATTGGTGACAGATAGTGCCATACGAGTGGTGATGTGCTTGAAGACTTCAGGCTTCTCAGAAGGCGACTGATACGGGAAGTGATAGATGAGTGGGGTGCGCACAGGTGACACTGTGGGTCCTGACGATGAACTGATGCCATAGCCATTGTCGATGTCAAGTGACGAGTCAACAGTGACGATTGAGAGACTGCCGGGCGGCGCAAGCAGACCTTCACGAGGATCTAGGTTCACCACTGTTGGTGCATGACCGGTTCTGACTGCCCACGCTGCTAGACTGCGCACCAGACTGCTCTTGCCCACGAAATCTGGCCCGAGGACGAGAACTCGAGGCGCGTCGCTCGCAGTTGGCGCTCGCATCCCTTCCAACATTCCGTGCACGTTTAACCACTCCACAGCATACTCTGTCTCCTGGCCAGCATATTCGCTCTCAGCGTTCCCGCTGAGCTCTAACTGGCATCCTTGCCATGTGAAGATAGCGCCTTTGCAGCCAGAAAATGTGTACGTCTGCTTTGGGGCCAGTTCCACACCAAAGAGCTCTGCGTAGCCGCTTTCGAGTTTGACGTTGTATTGTTGTTTGAAGCCTACCTCGAATCTCCATTCCTGCAAGGGTTGAAGTGACTCGGTCCTTGGAGGCTTTGCTATTGACGTTGTGCTTGCTAGAGGCGTAGCGGAGGCCTGTGGTGGGGCTAGACCGGGTAACGTTAGACCTGGTAAAGACATGGCGACTGGAAGAATTATCTGAGCCGCCAATGGATATCGCTTTCCCGGCGACTTCTGTGCTGGCTTTATCGGGTGCCAAACCTTCAGCAGACCGACGATATGCGGGTGAAAAGAGATTTGGCGGTCTCTTTAAACAGAACTCCAGGACGCCGACGCTCGAATTGTTCGAATGTTGGTTGTGGTTATTGCTGTTGCGATTTGTGTTGTGATGCGGATGTGGACATGGAGATCGAAGCGGGAGCGGGAATGGGAACGGGAACGTAGGGGGACGGGACGGGACGGGACGTGAGCGGACTAACTTAATCTGTATCTACCTGACTAAGGCAACTTCCAACCAATCGAGATTTCCCAAGTTCAGAGACAAATCGCGCAGTTCTCTATCCTGTCCCAGCCATGCTATGCACCGCAGTGCACATGCGACTGGGGATCCTGCCAGTCTTGCTAATCCAATACCTCAGTACAAAATGTACAGCCTGCAGCCCATTATTACAGAACCACCTCAGCAGGCTGCTGACCGAGCCATCACCAAAACTTCCCACAGACGTACACTGATGGTGGCCCTCCGTATTGCCTTTGGCTCCACTGCTCTGGACCATTGAGCACCTCTGCTACGCCCCAATGCCCAGATCACGCGAGATTTGCTGCAGGAACTGGTCCTGAATCGACCGATTAATTGAAGTAGCCTGAAGATGTCCGGTTGGCACCGACGCGCGCGTGCGGCAGGACATTCTGTTCTGCGATGGCAAAAGATGATAATCTCGGTGGATACGGAAGACGAGCATCAGCATTCAAGCCCTCTCCTGGACACTGATAAAATGTAGTGGTGACTATTGTGCACACTGCAGCTGATTCGCAAGTTCTATACTGCTGGCCCCAACTCCTTACCTATTAAACACTGGCGCATTAGCACGCAAAGGCTGTGGTCAGCTGCCAAGTACCTTGCAGGCAAGTCGCGATGGGACGTGCACACGTTCCGCATATCATGATGCCCAACTCTGCTTCGCTTTTTAAGTATGATCCTCATGAACTTCGCGGAGGCAATTGCACCAAAAGCATGCACCCAGAGACCCGCTCACTTATGTTGCATTCGAGTAGCAGGAGATTGACCAAGAGCAGCCGTGCACGGAACCTTCTCGCGAACCCGCCCGTTCGCTTGATTGGATGGTGGTCAGCTTCTCAAAGCTTTCGACCACTCGCTGTCT
The DNA here is from genome assembly GCA_004299825.1 of Cercospora sojina. Taxonomy (NCBI): domain Eukaryota; kingdom Fungi; phylum Ascomycota; class Dothideomycetes; order Mycosphaerellales; family Mycosphaerellaceae; genus Cercospora; species Cercospora sojina. The sequence continues at coordinate 727,707 of CP036213.1, read as the reverse complement.
AGACGAAACTGACTGCCACATATGATCTGCTGTGTTTGTTACCAATTAGTTGACCCAGCGATCTCCCTGGAGCAAGGCTCTGACTGTGCTCAACACACGAAGTGCAGTGGTTGCTATGTGTATCGAAACAGCCTTGAATCGGAGAAGGCAATCGAGCCTTCGGCGCAATTGAAGCGACTGAATCCAGGATTTGGTCCGTCTGCGGATGATGCTTTTCACGAACTCCTCGAGGGGCACTCGTCCTTGGGAAGGTAACAAGCAACTCTTGAACAGTATGACTTCGCACGCGCTGACACAATATGTACACCAAGCCCAAGCGCAAGCTTGCCCTCCCTCGTGCACCCAGGCTCTGGCGCTTCCTCCAGCCGCGGATCTCGCTCTTGTAGCTCACTCGACAGTGCCGCTTCGGGTGCTTCCAGCCGAGATGCTCAAGAAAACATAGCCCTGTCTTCACTGCAAGATGACACAATGGCGAAGCCGCAGATGTTGCGCAGTCTGCTACGACGCCCACATGTTTTGGATAGCAGAGTATGCAAACACCAGCCACGGTTGTGGTTACGCCTTCAAGTCGAGACGGTGGTAGCGAAGTTGATGAGTTCCATTGGCAACAAGACAATCAACAGCACCATCTTCGAATACATGAAGCCTATGAAAACTCAAAAGGGCCCCTATCTCAGCGAAGTTGCCCATTCGGGCGGTGTGGCAACAAACCAAGACCGATACTACTCATTCGAAGTAGCAAGCTTGCTCATAAGCTTAAGATTGATATTCTCCCTTGCAGAGCTCTACGTCCGTTCGTATCCAATACACAGGATGACTTCACTCGGAGACTTCGGTCAGCTACTGCTACAGGATTTCGCAGACAATTACGCGGCAGCCCGTGTTCATGACCGGAAAATGAAGCTCGAGTCCGGACCCACTGCCGACACGCATGACGGCAACGTGACAAAAACGCACAAGAAAGATCCTTATGCATCGAAGCAAATCCATCAACGCGTTCCAGAACTCTTAATCGGCAGTACCCATTTGAGATGCCAAACGTCAGCAGACCAAGCATTCTGTCAGCAACAGAGCGACGATGTTTCGATCCCAAGAGATGCCCACGGAGCTCTCACCGAGAAATTCCGAGCTCGTCGTTCAACTCTCGAATCTTGGCAATCCGAATCAAGCTCTAGTATTGATGCCGTCAAGAAGGGCTCTGCAGCGAGCTCGACATTGAGCACCTCATCGCGTGCCTTGAGATGTGCGCACCAGCACTGTGAGCTGAGTTGTTCCACGACGGAGCCACCAGACACGCGACTCTGTCAGCAGAGATGCGAAGGTGCCAGACGAAGGGTCGAAGACTGGGTCGTTGCGCAACGACAACAGCAAAACTCGCCCTTTGAGGTCCATTGTGCTCAGGCATCACTCGAATGCCCTTCGACAATGCTCGATTTATCCTCTGTTGAGGCCGACGCTTTCGTATTCGACCCAAACACCAGCTTGACCAGGAGAATCGAAGCATATCTCGAGAGGACCAAGTTACCTATTCAAGGACCCGAGATTGATGACACAACTGCTAGGGCATCGAGACAATTTGGACCAGATTTGCCGCGACACAAGCCTTCAACCTCGAGTACGCTATCTTCGTCACGCAACTGCGTAACAGCGCCATTGTAAATCCTGTGTCTGCCAAATCGACGCTTTCCGCTGCAGTCAATGGCACATATACTGTAGCACTTCGCTTCCTCCGCAGCAGATGGACTTACTACGCTTATGCAAAGAGACCGTGCACTCTGCGGAGCTTCGCAGGAAAATCGATAACGCATGTTCTCCTCGAACAGCTACGAAGAGATGTCAGCCCCGGCGAACCAATACTTGAAACCCTACCCTTCACCCGCCACTCGGGACCGGCCGCTGCTCGAGATAGCCTCAGTGGGAGCATCAGCATCGCAGAGCCAGCATTCCAGTATGTCAGCAGCAACTCTATGGAACCATTTTCCGCCAGCTTCAGTGCACGACGATATTCCCTTCGAAGCAAGCGTCGGCGTCGACACGAACGACACGACGATGGAGGACCTCGAGTTCAATTACTCTTCAGAAGCAGAAGACTTTTTGTCGAACGATAAAGGTACTTATGATGTCTTGGGTCAAGATTTCACTTATTACAGCGACTACCAATGAGAATGAAAGGCTGGCAGAGATCACATAGAGCATTGAGAGCCAGAGTATAGATTCAGATTTTTAGACTTAGATTGACTGATATGATACACAGACAAACCGAATTCATAGACTTGCGTTCAAATGTTGACAGACCCTACTGAAATGGGACTCAAGTTGACCTGGATTTGAACACACTATTTGGGAATCAAAAACCACGTTCAAGACTTGCTATCATTGAAGCAGATGTCTAGTCAGCTTAGTCGCTGCGGTCTGTGAGTATTATGTATCGTGTCATTGAGCCCGTTCTCAACGGTATTTCGAGATGCCATAATACCCTGCTTGTGCTGAGTGTTTCAGTGTTTCAATGGGCATTGATGACTGACCTGAGGAAAGATAGCGCTAGGCTACATTCGGCTAGACTGTTCTACTAAATTGCTCACCACACCTGCTGCGGGATGCGGCCTCTCCTTTTGCATGAACGGCATGACTACCCGAGCCACATCTCCTTCGTTCTGCAGCCTCCACCTACGTCTTCACGCGCCATCTGTTAAGGCGGGCCGGCGCCACTACGCCCGTCCGGCTGCAAGAACATGTACACCGCTATTCTGGGAGTCTCAACTGCAATATTGTGCGCAAGAGGCCGCTGTCATGCCCTGCGCCCCTGATTGCTTTCGAATCGAGCCCCAGTGCCATAGAGCGAAGTTGGGGTATCGGACTTGACGCTATCTGTGGCAGCTGAAACCTGATCGCGGCGGTCTTTCGACCCATCTGTTGCGGCTACGGATGGCGCCTGTGTCGTTCCTCTGGGACACCATTCGAATCGCCCTATGCGCTGATGTGAGCAGAATGCGACGAGGATATGTCCATCTTTGCCCACCATTGTCAATCATAGCTGTGTAAGTGCCATTCCGCTGAGGCTGACTTGTATAGGTTGCTTCCGACATTCTGCTTTGTCAGTGCTGGCATTTCACGAAACATATACACTGCGACTTTGTATGGCTGGGCGGAATTCTGCTACAGTGCGACGACCCCAACAGCAAGTCGCTGTAAGTGGTGCGGAAGTTGCAAAGAGCAATCAGATCACGCCCAGAGCCCGTAGGGCGGATCGCGGTCAACATATCGTTTCAGTCCGCTTGGTCACAACTTGCGGAAATTTAACACTTGCTGCAGTTCGAATGAGCGACAAGTTCTCGGCAAACTGCAAGAGCATTGAGCTGTGCTTTTATGGAGGCTCCCACATTCTCACAGTCTGAACCATTTTCGCCCATCAATGCGGTGGGTGTGCTAGGTACTTGCAGGCAACTTGCTAACGACTTGCACAGCAAGCCACAGCGGAACGTCCAGCGAAACGCTAACCACATTCGGTAAAGTCGAGCTCAGCATGCATGCACCGCGGCGCTCGCCATAGCCTTGTGATCCTTCAGCCTGTTGCGATAGTTGTCGCAAGTTGTGATGGAATTGTTCAGAGGCCGCCCAGGGGGCAGAGCCGAAGCCGCGAACCACGTAGTGGGATCATGGAGATTCGCATCTTGTGCCGCAAACTCGATTGCTTTGAAACCATCAATCAAAAGCGACAATGTGCGATTCCAGAAGCAGGCTAACTCGTGGAGATTTCGGGGATCATGCGCAACGCCCGTGGAGCCACCGCGTCGTGCCTGCGCTTAGGCAGCGGCCCCGTGCTTCGATGAATCAAGGGGATGCATCATCAGGACGACCGAAGTATGCCTTCTTCCGTCCTTTGGACTACCCAACAAATAATAAGCGCTTGAGAGCCAAAGTCCGTGGTAGAAGAGGCTGCTATTCCCGAACCTCCAATTGCAGTTGGGACTCCACCTATTTGAGTGACTCTGACAGTACCACTGGACAAAAAAGCAGTAGCGACGCCGAAGGAGAAGACGAGATGTACCACGCTGTCGACAACCATGGTTCGAACTTTACATCGACCATATTGGGGCCCGACCGCCTGAGTTATGCCCAATCGTACAGACATGACCCAAAGTCTCGTGCTTCCCGGAAGGTCATCAAACGAACGTCGCCAACTTCAGTCGTCTCTGATCCGGTGTCGACTAAGCGTGATGCTTCGCGTAATATGCATGACAGCGCAACGCGTGTGAAAGCATCCGACAGGAACGCAGAATCAAGATTTGAGCCTCCACGGGCAGGCCAGTACGGACTGGACTCATCACTCAGGGCGGGAACGAGGCCGCTTACGATCTCTGGACGCCGTTACAATCTGAGCGAGGATGAGGCAGAATGGAGAAAACGAGGACGAATCCTTGATACACACAATCGGCACGAACTATATACCGCAGGCAGCGTGCTAATTTCTTCTGCTGAATACCTGTCGCTCCATCGCCTGTCGAAAGTCACTAAGTCTACTTTCTCTCCTCAAGCATCCCCTTCAAATGGTACGATTGATCCGGCCGAAGAAATACCATCAGACCATAGACCATACAAGGCTCCGATTCGCCACGACTCAGCTATGTCTGGCGAACGATATATCAGTGTGCAATCTCCGCCGCAGATAAGGAGCAAGATGAACAGCAACATCGAGACAGTGCCAAGTTCGGTTTATGAGGATTCTTCAGCGCGCACAGTCAAAAGATACGCCACAGAGATGTCGCGTGATGTTATGGATCGAGAAACGTCTCAGAAAAGTCCACGATACAATGTGCATGCCCATAGGCGGGTCTCCTCACAGGATGAATCTGGCCTAGCAAAATGCGGACCTGGACCGCAAATGCACACTGGCCGCGATGTTGAGACCAATTCCGCGGCTCAGCATGACTCATTGCTTCGAATGCCCGACTTTGAGAATATAAGGCCTAGTTCCACTAGTGGCCGTGTGGACTCAATCACAAGACCAACTTCGAGTGAGTATAACAGCCCATTACAGAGTGGAGATGAGCTTCAGCAAGTCAGATCGGGTCTTCTTCCAAACAATCCGACGGGTCTTTTCGTTGGCAAAGACAGGCCGAGCCCATCTAATTGCCAAGCATGGCTGTCAGAGCAGCCGCAAGAAAGCCAAGAGATGAATCAAGATAGCCCAAATGACCCACCATCAACATTGTATCAGCCAGAGTCTCTCGAGGTGAGCGAACTGGACTCCCAAACAAGTACTGAACTTGAAATGACTTGCCATGGAATTGTCTCTATGCGAACGTATCTAGCAGCCAGTGGATCCCAGCATGCTTTCGGCCCCGCTACGTGGAAAGACGCTGAAGATATGTTGGAAGAGCTGACTCACTTCGATCTCACTGCCTCCTCGCGTGGTATTCACCTCCGCCAGTTCATAGAGCTCATTCCATCTGCAGCAAAAGAAGCGCATCAATATATTGATGCTACTGCAGTCAATGCGTGGCTTTTCAGTTGTCAGATTGACGCAACGGAGGAGATGAGAAACGATACACTGCTGGAGGTGCTTCACTTAGTATGCATCGAAATATGCGACTTGGGCATCACAGTATTCCGGCTTGCTTGTTTCGTGGCAGACCTGATTCGAAGCCTTGCTGATATGTCTGATTGGCACAATTCTCAGAATGTGGATGCTATTCATGAGCACACAACACCTTCTTCGGGATCCTCAGCGAACGATAGCAGCCAACGTGTATGTGCTGGGCCCGGCGATCCCAGTGCCTCCTCGTCCAACACCTTTGAGATGGAAGGCACTGGAAATGCCGGCCTAGGACAGAATAATGGCAAGCGCAAATTCTCCGGCGGCCAGGACCAAGATGACGAGGACTTCGAAGCCGAGGAACCTGGGCCAGAGGGCCATGACGCAGACGATGCTGGTGGAAAGCCTAGTGCAGCCATTCCCTGCGTCGCTGACCAATGCAAGACTAGCCATTCATTCATATCCATTATCATGTGAGTTGCGCTGCACTGACAACAGAAAGTAACTGACGCGGGATTTACGCAGACGTTGTCTCAAAAAGTACAATATCATAGTGTGCAGTAAATGCTGGGGAGAGTTTCCAAACGAAAAGTCCTTCAAAGACCATTTCGACCCGCAGCTTCCGCAAGCACTTCAGCAATCAAAGACAGGGAAACATGGCGGCCAGTCGGCTTGCCAAGCGTATTGCGTTTCTTCCTGTCTCACCACCGCACATACAGACAATTCACATTCGGCAGAGGCGATCAAGAATCAACGCCACAAGATTAACGATTACTGCCCCAGACCGCGATCTGCGGAGTTGAGATCAGCCCAATGGCGCTATCTCTATGCAGTCACGCACCCAGACTGTTCAAAAGTCCCTAATCTAGGTTAGTGATGCCATCGTACGTGATTTTCATCAACTGACATTCATAGTGGTGAGACGCAAGAAGTCGACTCGGAAGCCCCCGATGGAGCAGGTACTCGCGAGTGCAGTGAAGGTGGACTTGCATCCACCATTCAACAGCACTGCAGCGTTCGTGGCTATGCAGGTGGCGAATGAAGGATTGCAAGCTGAACGGAAGCATCTGTTCGATCTTCTACAGATGAGCTTGCCTCACCTATTCGAGAACAACACTGCAGCATCGATGATACTGCATAAGTGCATCAGCGACAAACTGTCGACCCAGGCTGGCACTTTCCCGGTGACTTCGTCCAAAAGTATCAGCAATGACAATGCAGTGCCACTGCTGCATAACGCCCCCTTAACACCCAAGTCCAACGCTCGGAACGATATGCGACCATCTGTCAAAGCTACAGCGGCAAACCCAATGACGATCGACACCTTTCAGAACATTGCACCATCGACTCCAGCAAACAGAACTATGACGCCTCACTTTTCTGCGCCTGATAGTCAACCCTTTCAGCAGATGCAGGCTCAAGCAGCGGTGTACCAGCATCAGATGCCAGCTGCAAGCCAATCAATTCAATACGCAATGCAAGCACCGCAGCCTCAGCCAGTTGACAACTGGCAACCCCGATACGTCCATCCAACGAGTTGTGATACTCCACAATTCAATAACACCAATGAGCAACTCACTGCTTACGATTTCAACGCGCAGCAAAGAATGTCAGTGGAATATCCGAGCTCCGAAGACCCTTTTTTGTTCTCTGTATTCGGTGGAGAGTTTCACGGCGATCAACAGCGTTTTCAGTGAGCGTTATCTGTGAGGGTGCAATTCCGCTGCTGCTTACGGAATAGGTTTAATATCATGCTCAAATGTTTTATCACTGCAGCGTATTGAGGTCTTTGTAGATTTCGTGCGAGAAACAGACACGGAATGCATAGCATTGTTTCAAAGACTTGTCTCCAGAGCAACCGGTCTTCACACTGGACATGAGCTCAGCTCAACCGAAAGCACTGATACAGTTGTCGTTTCCAAAATTTGCTGCTATGTCGATTCGAAAAGCAAAATTGCGCAGCACTGACTCCCAGAATCCGGGTAGCATTCATGGCAGATTTCTGGTCACAGTAGCTGGATTCCAAGAACAGTATCCGTGTATTTGCCTTCACCTTGTCAAACACCCTGATGAAATACGGCATTCCAGTAGTGAAAGAGTGGAATACGATTGAGTCTACGTACAAGAGCACCCCACTACGATCATCTAATGTAAGTTCCGGTTTGTCCTCCTATGAAAGACCCGAATCTCTCGTCTCAAGGAATTTCGCACTGGAATTCGATGCCTTCCTCTGCGTCGGATATTGGAGCAATGGAGTGTGCCTATACGTGACTGCGTTAACACGAGCAGTATAATATCGACAGGTCCGACCACACGTACAGCGCTGGGAAACTTGAACGAGCAACAGCGCAGATTGGATTCTTCGGCGCATAACCCATCTGCAGGGATCTGGTAACCTGTAGATCGTTATCATTGTCATGTTCCCTCGAAATCTTGAATTGGAGTACGTACAATATTGCTGATCACTATCTGAGTTATTAATGCAGCAAAAGGGAAGCCTCGAGCCCAAGCAAGACTCCGAGTCTGCTTCTCTTTTGAGTGTGGCTAGCAAGGCCGAGGATGGCTAGGTTTGCCACTGAAATATAGGTGATAAACATGGTTCAAAGTAGCGAGTGAAGAGAAGTGAGGACAGATACAAGGAGGGTGAAAAGGAAGCCGGTCCAATGGTATAGTCTAGAAGCAACTTTATGCATCGTCTGATGTGCACGGATTGTCTAGCATTGACCACTTTGGGAAGGTTGGATGTACGCGGCCGTTAGATCAGTGTCCTCAGTACCTGGCTCAGACGCACTCATCACACCCGCACACTCTGTTTTGGATATTAACATCCTTGTACTCGGATTGTAGATCATAATGATACAGTTTCTGTAGTAGACTGGATGTCCATCTCCATCAAAAGAATCCCTGTGTTTCCTAATTGGGCAATTCTTACTATGGTACGCATAAACCCATTAGTGTGCATTGTCCACGGTGCTTTCGTGACTCGTAGTATATGTTCAGCTCCTCATCTTCCCCCATTCATTCCATACTATCAATACAATCGTTACTACCTGCCAGCGGTCAACAAATCATTCGACATGCGTTTCCTTCAAGCTACTGTCGTCGCTTTCGCGGCGCTCGTTGCATCATCTGCAGCTATCAAAGGCACTGTAAAGTCCTGGGACGAAGAGAAGGGGATTGGCTACATCACACCAGATGATGGATCTCCAGATGTATATTTCTATCGATCGGAAGTCGATGTAAGTCAGCCCATCCCATCGGTTGGTTCATCTACGATGAAGGTGGAGAAGTTCAGCTGACATGCCGTTCTAGCCAGAGGATCTCGCATTGTTAGAAGAGGGCAAAGAAGTCGAGTTTGACCTGAAGAGTGGGCCGAAAAGGCAAAAGACGGTCAATGGTGTTCCGCAGTTGTGATAAGGTGGCAATCACACGCCTTTACATCTGAAGAATCGACCACGAGGACATTGGTCGACCTGTACGCGATGGGCTTCGAATGCATATTGGTCAGGCACGATGCCAGAAGTCTTTATTAGAGGTGGCGAGATGGAACGAAGTCTGTGGATCATCTCCGGAGCACCATCTTGCAGTCTGTATGCATAGTTAAGATGATTTAGTCTTCTGCGCTACTTCTTCACGCCCTTTGATTATCTGAGAGCATGTGGGAGGTTCTGATAGCGAAGGACTGTAGGGTAGCAGCGGTAAGGTTCATGACCTCCTCCTTCGGACTTCTTGGGTTAAAACACCAATATCAAGGCTGCAAGGGTGATAGCAAAAGCCTGCCATAGCCATCGAACCTTCAAGCATGTCGCCATGGTGAGTGCTTGGTCCGGCGTAGAAGTACGGGACCTGCTCAGGCCGTTCCGTTGGAATGGCGTGGCAGAACGAGGTGTCGTGAAGTGTGCATCCAACATGCTGCATCACTGAGCTTCGAGATCCATCCGAAAGTATAACCTGAATCCTGGAATAAGGCTCGATGCACTTCGCACCAGCTAGAACACAGAACAAATTACTCACAACCTATCTGCCAGAACGCTATTCACACAGCTTACAATCTCTAGCACTCAAACCTGAAACCACACTGGGAATCCCAAAGCACAGAGGGGGGTATAGGCGCTGAAAACGTTTGCAAAAGCCAAACACAAAACGCCATTGCCATGATGGTACCCGAATTCTCATCGCTCAGCAGTAACCCGATACAGTCTTCTCTGAACGCCATGCCGCCATGCATAACAAACTGAAATCCCGTGCAACCTCTTCCGTATCGTAACATTCTACGACTCCTCCACAGCCTCGGCCATGACACTCTCTCCTTCGTCCAGTACACCCATAACAGTCTTCAAATTCTTCAACATTTCCTCCGCATGCGCGACAAGCAAGAGTTTCTCTGCATTGGCAGGGAGACCCAGGTACGTGGGCGGCTCGCGTTCCGGCAATTCCTTCACCCACTGGAGCATGTCGGTCTTCGCTGAGCCACTGGGCAGAGGCATGCCAACATTCTGATCTTCCGCGACTTCGCCGATCAGATTGAAGCCCTCTTCGAAGGCATCGGCAGTCAGAGTCTTCGTGACTAAGCCCTTCAATTGTGCCATATCGCCGGCGTCGTCAATCTTGCCACCATACATTTCTGAAATCAGCGCACGAAGCATGTCCCATGGTATGCTCTTCGGTGCGATATTGCTGCGACCACGAGCAATGTTGTCCGTCCACCACTGGATGATGAAAGCTGAGCAGTCGAAATCTGCATCGTTGAACTCCCAAAAGCCCTTCCAACCGAGACGAGGAGCGTAGCGCAGACGCTCTTGTGCGACGGCGTGTAAGAATGCAAGCAAGAAATGCACACGAGCTTTCTCGACAGGCTGCTGAACTGCCTTGTCGGGAAGAGAAGTCAAGGTATCTCTCATATTGGCTCGAATACCGGCAGGTTGTTCGTACATCAGGACACGGGAAGCGCGGAGTAAGCTTGACGGGATCTTGGGGCTCGTTTCCATCGACAAGAAGAGGCGAAAGTCCTTGTTCGGCTTGAGTGAGTCGATGCGCTTGACCAGATTCTGCAGCCATTCGGTTGCCAAGTGAACGTTCTTGATCAGGACCCAAGAGCCATTGGCCGCGGCACCAGCCAGTGCAGCGTCGGCGCTCGAAACACCTTCTTGAGAACCCATGGCAACGCTTGTACAGCTGGCATTCTGTCTCTCAACAAGCTGATCGACCTTGTAACTTGCGTCGAACCCAGGAGTCGAGCAGAGGGCGATGGGTGAGCTGGCTGTTTGGCTGTCGACAATCCTGCCAAGGTTTTCTGCCACGTCGAGGAAGTCTTGTCCGAATACGACGTTGACAAAGCGTTCTGTTGCAGGCACCAGTCGATCCATGCGGAAGAGCTTGACGAGCAACAGCTCCTTGAGCGCCTTGTCACTGTCGTTTCCACTGCCAGTAGCAACACCTGGCACGCAGGTCTCAGCTTGTTCGATCGTGAAGAACTTCTCCCATTCTGGTGAGGCTAGATCCGAGACCAAGTCCTTGACGCTCTTGATACGCGATGCGGTAGCGACAGCCTTGTTTTTGTGCGCAGAGTCTGAAGTGACATCCCCGCCAATAATTGTCTCGTCCAGGACCAAGTCAATCAAGCTCTTGTCCATGGGGAAAGGAGCAGCTTGGGCCAACAGAACGGCGAAGGTTAATCTATCCTTCTGCAGCAACGAAGCCGATGTCTCGTTGTACGTCTTGCCAAATAGCGAACGCACGATAGTATCAATGCGTCTCTTCGGATCCCGCTCGGAAGACTCTCGTGCGGTACGCAATACAGACTCGAAGATGTCCACAAAGTATTGCAGCGAGAACTGGTAGAAGTGGTGAACATGATACAGCTGTTCCAGCACCGCAAAGATTGCCGAACAAGATCGTGCGATAATGTCGTAAGTGTTCATGATGGTATTGACCTCGTTCATGACACCTTCAGTCTCGGAAGCCTTGGCTGTGATCTCTGCAGCTTCGTTCTTGAGCTTCTCGAGCGTGTTGATGACATTTTCGTCGTCGAGAATGTTGCCTTGGGACTCGTTGAGCGCCTGCAACAGCATACGTTCCAAGCTTCGCAAGCGCTGTGTGAACTCGCCCTGCATCTTCACAAGGTTGGATCGCCTCTCATCAACATCTGGTCGCTCTGACTTCAACACATCGTTAAGCGTCTGAGTCTTCAAGCTGCTCTGTGTGACCGTGAAGTTGACGAACGTGGCTCTGCTGCAGATATCTGGCGCAAAAGCTGCCGAAGGATCCTTGGTCGAGAGGTACAGCTTGAAAGCAGGCGAGAAATCGATTTCTTGCTTGCCAAGCTGGATGAGAACACGACCTCCGGTGCGCTGGTACTCTTTGTTAAGCACATGATTGAGGATCGGATCAATGTGTTCTGCATCTTGGATCAGAATGGGGTTTCCGAAACGTAAAGCACTTTCGAGCTGCTTTACAAATGAGCCGTCCAAGAAACTAGTCACAGTGAGCCGGCGATCCTTGGTCTCATTCTGCAAGAATTCCGCAACGCGGCCAGATGGATCGATGATGAGTGGATAGCGGTTATATCGCTTCAGCATGATTGCGTTCTCCGTGCAGAGCTCATCCACGGGCAGGGCGTTCTCGTGCCATTGTTGCCTCTCGTCTGCGGTGGAAAGGTATTCCGAAATGGCGTTCTGGGGCTTGAAGGATATGCCGGATGCTGACAGCTGGAGGGACCAGTCTTCCAGCATAGCGCGGCGATACTGCTGATCATAGAGACCAGCATATGCTAGGAAAGCCGATGCCAAGAAGACATCGCCGATGATGGTCTCCATTTGCACCTGGAAAGTCTTACTGCTCTCCTCCCAACGCCCACGTTCAGAGGACAGGCTATTGAGCAAACGCATGCTGCGGTCGACCTTGGATTGAACGCGGCTCATCTCTGCCTTGATCGCCTCGGTCTGGCTGATGAGCGAAGCGTACTCTGTCTTGTACGTTGCAATACTCTTCTCGAGCTCTTCAAGAGTGTTCATGATCGTCTTTGCTTCAGCCTTGGTTTGCAGAGCCGCTTCCTGGAGCTGATCGACTTCCTCACGCAGTGGTCCAACTCTGTCCAGGATAGAGGAGTAGTTGACCTGTGCCTCTACCCATTGGACAAGAGGACCACAAGCCTTGGATGCGCGATTGACACGCTCGAACGTGAAGTCATCCTTTGACAGGTACTCTGCCTCCATTTTATTCCTCAAAGCTGGCGTCATTTGTCGTTCGTTGTCATAGCCGACAATGCTTGCGATAAAGTCATCTCTCCTCACAATGCTGACAATCGTCTTCCAGTCTGTAACCTTGTGACCAAGGAGAGAGCATACAGACTCCAATGCAAGCTTGACACCAGAAGGAGGATTCTGCATAGACCTCACTTCTGTTAAATGTTGACGCTTAATATTGCTGACACTGCGCTGTGCTTCTTCCACAGCGGGTTCAGCCTTGGCCAGATCGCTCAGCACAACTTCTCTTCTCTTCGCCACTTCCTCCTCTTGCTTCTCGAGTGCAGCCTGAATCTCAAGCGATGCAGATCGTCTCTGTTCGGCTTCCCGCTGATCGGCCACCATGCGTTGAAGCTTTTCGCTGGCTTCGGTATCTTTCTTCTCAAGTTCAGTCTTCTTCTCAGCCAAGCTCTTCTTCAGCTCCGAGACCTTCTCCACTGTTTCACGAAGCTTGTCCAGACCGACATTCAGATGTCGCTGTTGTTCTTCGAGATCGTCTCGCTTCTCATTGAAGAGTTTGACGAATTGTGCAACGAAGTCCAAGAATTGACGTGGTGTCAAGAAGGTCTGCTTGTTCTGCTGGCGCTTGAGGCGGTCGTTGAACGATCGCAGCGAGTGATGCACGTGGACCATGCCATTGACAACTGCATCGCGATGAGACAGCGGCATCTCCAGTTGGTCAAAAGCGATTGGCAAGCTGTCAGGACATGCGAAATTACCCTTGTCGATGTCCACGGACTGCGTGAGTTCGTATGCAACCTGATACAATGCCTGATCAGACCAGTCGCCGAACCAGTTAAGCACGCAACGATTGAACAAGGCAGGACTGGTTGCAGCTTTAGACCCCAATCCCTCGGAAGGTGGGTTCATGGTGAACACAACATGGAGGTTGCGAACAATTTGTTGAGTGAACCACTTGTACAGCTCTTCCTGGGAGTCGAGCAGTAAACCTTGTCGTTGGGCGCCTTCCTTGCAAGCAGTCATGAGCGTTGCATACTCATCTCCCTCGAAGAGACCTGGCACTTCACCGTTGGCGAGCAAAGTGTTCATGCGTTCCAGGAAGCCGGAGTCCAGGACGTTCGACTCGTCCATGATGAAGCAGATCTTCTCACCCTTGGTACCGCATCGCCGAAGCACAACGCGCAAGTCCTCGTCAAAGTCCTCGGCGGAGTATCTGCCATGCACCTTGATCTGGAACACGGACAGGCCGTTCATCCAAGCGACGAATCGCGAAAGCGTAGTCTTGCCACTACCACTGACACCGATCAAGATAAGATGACCTTGAGGTTGTCTGAAGACACGATCGATGCGCAGGACGTGCTCTAGCACATCGTTGAAGAGGATCAGCGGCACATCGAGCTCTTCTTCGCAGAAGGTCCTCAGTCGAGCCTTGACGAAGTCGCGCAACTGATCACGTGCTACTGGAACATAGTTCTTGGACAGCCAGTTCGAGAACAAGATTGGTCGCTGCAAAGCAGTCTCCTCGTCCAAGTTGGGGAAGTGTTCAAGAGCTACGCGGTTTACGGTCTCTTCAGTCCATTGTCTCTCATCATCGGCAATAAGTCGATCGGAGAACAGACGCAAAGCTTCATGAGCCCAGATACGCACGAGGCCCTCGAGCGAGAGTGTCTCCAATGGTCGTATCGCCTCGTACACAGCCCTGACCCACCTCGTAAGTTCACGAGGCGAGTAGACGTAATGCGGTTGGATCTCCGGGGTAAATCGCTTCTGAGAGAGCAGATACACCTGGATCATGGCTTGCGTCAAGGCATCGGCATAGCCTCGCAGTGTTGGAATAATTTTGAGAATAGCTGTGTTGAAAGTGCCATAGATCTGCTTGAGCGACAACTCTCCAGGGTAATCGACCATGACCAACGGGGCATGCCTCAAGAACCGCAGGCCTAGTGGAGTACGTCCAGCATCAGTCGGAGGATTGCAAGCACCCACAAACTGGATACGCTCAAGGCTGACCCAACTCTTGGTGGAAGTGCGCCAAAAACCGCCATGCTCGACGAGTTGTCTGAGGAAGGAGATGACACGCTGAGTGCCATATTTGTCAGGAGCAGGCAAGTTGATCTCATCGCAGAACACCACAAGCCAGCGACCAATTTGCCGAGGAGCCATAGTGACACCGCTGAGTGATTTCTTGTAGTCGCAATACTGCTCCAGCGTCTTGACGAGCAGATCTGGCGTGGTCGCACTGGAAAAGTTGAGGCCGACTGTCTCCATGTTGGGCAACTTGCGAAGCGCGCTGAACAGCGTCATCGTCTTACCAGAACCAGGTGGACCGCAGAGCAGAAGAGGCTTATGCTCGGCGAGGAACGAATAGAGTACGTCCTCATGTCTGACAGTGTCCAGTGTGGGAATGACGAGATCAGTCTGAGTGACAGAGTGCGTGTTGACCTCGATAGTTGGAACCTGGTTCTGCCATGACGTCCACGTAGCCTCGGGCAGGGATACATCGAAATCGATGAGGGAAGAAGAGTCTGTCAGCAGTGGCATATCCAGTGTAGCCAACCCAGCGAGATAGTCGCCAAAAGCCTTGCGCTCGAGAAGTGGGCAGTCGCCAGTGAACGACCAGACTGCAGCAAGAAGGACCTTCTTCGCTAGATAACCCTCGATCTGATCGTCGTTGAGAGGGAAGTCAGTGTGCTGGATATTGTATTCCAGCACTGACCGGCAGGCCTTTCGCAGTAGTGAGAAAAGTGTGCCAATGGCGCGGATGGACGTGAACTCCATGATATGATTCATGCTCACGCAGTGCTCAAGACTCTTCTTCACGAAGTCGTTCTCAGTCAGCCGCCGGTTGAGGATCTCAGCCATCAGGTTCTGTACAGTGAGTCTTGCTTCTGTCGATGTAGGAGTGCCAGTGTCTTCCTCCAAGTCCTCGAACGTAGCAGTACGAAGCTGAGCAATGTATCTCGAAAGCATCACATCGATGTCAACAGTATCGTCACTGAACCAGACCATGCCGCAGCGAGACACCGTTGCAAGAGTGGCATATCGAAGAGTTTCGACTTCGAACATAACTCGTACATTCGAGGGCAAGCCGAGGCGCTCACCGTTCGGCAGCGTAAGCAGCTTGTTGTCGTCCAGCACGGAGTTCAAATTCTCAACCCACTCAGGGTCAACATCACCATCGAACACGATCCAGTGGCGCTTGGTGTCTTCTCCACGAAGGTTGTCAACGACCTTTCGAAGAATGCTTGTGAACAGGCCATCCGTCCATTCACGCGTAGTGCTGTCCAGACTGCCGTACAAGCTCTCTTTGGACATGACTTTCGGGTCGATGACATGGCAGACACCTTCGATGCCATCGACCTTCTGCAGCGCCGCCAGCAAGGTCTGCCAAGCGGTTGACTTTCCTGTGCCAGAGTTTCCAACCATCATGACACCATGATGCAGGCTCTGGATCTGGTAGAGCTGGAGAACCTTAGTGAGCCACGAGTCCGTGGCAACGAGCTTACGTTCATCAACAACCTCTTCAAGGGCCTTGCGCAGCTTTTCCAAGGGCGCCGGAACATACCTGACACCAGGGAAAGCATCTTCTTCAATCTCCTGCATGCGCAATGCGTCGTCTCGTACCAATTTGGGTGCAATGGTCTCGCGAATGCTTTGGACAATGATCTGTGGCTCAACCACCACATCAACGTCTGCGTCTGAGCCGCTGGCCAGTCTAGATCGCTTCAGGCCACCAGAACTGACGAGCACACTCTTGAGTGCACGAAGTCCAAAATCATAATGAGGCTGCTTGGACAATCCGGCGCTGCACTTATCGAAGAATGGCACAGTCTGCCTGGATAGCGTCTTGGCTTCTGAGAAACCTTGCGAGAACAACATGACTTCAGCAATGATCTCTTTATCGGGCTTTGACATCGCAACGCTGCGGAACAATTTTTTCAAATTGTCTGGCAAGTTCGAACGTCCAGCATAGCCAGGATTCATGGTGATGAACAGACCAGTGAGTAGATGGACCTTGAGCCGGCGACCGATGAGCTCGATTTGAGCATTGTCCTCGAGTGCACGCTTGCGAAGGCCGACTTGAATGTTCTGGATCTGCTGTGAGACCGCAGACAAAATGCGTTCCTCCAGTCGATTGAACTCATCGAAACAACCCCAAGCGCCGACTTGCGAGAGGCCAAGGAAGATACGACCCATGGCCTGGAAATCGAAGGTGTCGTCACAATTGAAGACGAGCGTGAAACGTCCGAGCTGTACACCAAGTGCTTTCACAGACTCTGTCTTACCCGTTCCAGCTGGACCGTAGGGCGAACCACCTAATCGTTGGCACAGAGCTTGACTCAGCGTCAGGAAACAGCGATCTGTAAGTGGTGTTCGGACAAGTCTTTCGGGTACGCCAAGGTATTCGAATCCGTAGGCGAGGGTAGCATTCGCGACCTGGACCTGCATACGCTCGAGAGGCGGTGCGGTCGCAGTGAACTCGTAGCGCATTTGAAGAAGCCACAGGTAGTGACCTGGGGAATCCGCTCCACCCTCAATCAGCTGCTCGATCTTGTCTCGTTGATGGACAAATTCGGTAATCAGCTGCTCGCACTTCTTGCGGTGGACTGGCGTGAGCTCTTTCAAGACGATGGTAGCCAGGAACTTCAGCTTGCTCACTTGCGTCTCGAATAGTTTCTGCAAGGGAGCACCACCTTGTCCAAGCGCGGACTGAACTTGTGCGGTCCAATGAGCCTGTGTTGCCAGAACACCAATCTGGGCTGGGTACTTCTCGATAAAAGCCTCGAAAGCAGGATTGTCGTTTTCGTCGAGAACTTCGTACTCGGCGACAGCTTCTACGAGTAATTCTGACAGCGTTTCGCGCATGCCAGTCTCCAGTGCCCGTAGCCAGTCATTGATCTTGGGCGTTTGTATCAGATTGATGGGCGTCTTGAAAAGAACTTCTTCGCCTTCTCGAGATTGAAGTCCAAGTATATTGGAATCGTCGTCCAGCAAGAGGCCGTTGATGCCAGCGAACATCTTTCGCAAGTGCTTGGCAACACGAACCGTGTCATTGCTGTTGCCAATGATCTCAAGCAGATCTTCGTCACCAACGAAGTAGAATCGTGGGAAAGCTACACGCTCTTTCTCAAGGTACTCGCCGAGTGCTTTCTGAATCTTGTTGAGCAGATCAGCCAATCTTTCGAGGGATTTCTGAACGTCCGGAATGTTCAGCACTTCAAGCACAAGAGGTGACCGGTACACTTTCTTGAGCACGGTCATGAATTCACTGTTGATGTTCGCAAAACGAGATGATTCCACGGGAAGCAAGTGCTTGATGTCAGCGTTGCCAGTGAACACGCCTTCGAGGTAAACCCATTGACGCTGCACATCGATCCAAACATCGAACAGCACGTGAATGCGGTTCAACTTGTCTTCCCACGATGAGGCTTCTTCCTCAAACTCCTTGTAGTATGGGGAATGACGCATAGCCTGGAGCGAGTTGAGGTGGTCGCTGCACTTGGCGAACAAGTCGTCCCAGCCGCGAATGAGGCGGCACTTGTTCTGGTAGTTGACAAGATCCAGGGAATAATTCTGCCATTGTTCTCGTACGCCACGGACAAACTCTTCGAGCGCCATCTCACCCTGCGCTTGTGCGATCACATCGCGAATGACAGCCTCGCTGGGGCCCAGTTGCAGGTCCCAGACATCACCCAGAGTCATAGAAAGAGCCGAGTATCGCTTGGATGGAGCGAGAGACTTGAAGATCTTGGTCCAGTGCCTCTCACGAACAGCGTCAGAGCGCATCTCTGTAAGCAATGGATTCACTTTGAGCAGCTGCCTCAGGTGCTGCTGCAAGTGCTCGAACGCTGCATATGAACGCATTCTGCTGGGCATCTCTTTCGTGGTCTTAATGAGATTGTCGATGCTCTGGCGGAGCTTGCGAGGCTGGATGCTATTCCACGGCTGGTCTCGTAACTCGTTAAGCTGATCCCAGACGACTGTCAGATTCGCCCACACTGACTTGTAGTCTTGCACCTCGGCCAATAAATCAGCAAGCATGTTGTCCGGACTTGCTGGCAGCTCAAGCGCCTCCTTCGCCTTGGCGACCATATCGTGCTGCTCCTGAAGCTGGGTCAGCTCCTTGTCGAACGTCTCTAGGCTTGCAACAGCCTCTGCTGGAGGCGTGGAACCAGACTCTGGGCGCTGTTCTTGCCATTTCTCGGTCATCTCAGCGATGCGGCGCGCGACGACACCGTCCTCGGCAATGATCTTGGTACGCAGCCCTTCTGTGTGATCAGCAATCTGTCTGCTCTTTTTCTCAAGCACTTCAATAAGCGCTGTCCACTCGTGGTCGACTTGCTCGACGTAGAGCCAATCTTTAGGGTACTGGAAGCGCAGGCGCAGCAATGTCTGTTGGCCTTGCCTGAAGGTGTCCATTTCAGGTTCCCAGACTTTCGTCTGTCGCTTGCAGGTTTGTACCACAGTGATGAATGACACTGCTTGAGAGGTAGATGACGCTTGCATGGATTGTCCTTCGAGGTCCTTCCTGGCCCGCTGCAGCTCGCTATACACGTCGACCAGACGGGTGGCGAACATTGTAGAGAAGTGGGCAAGCAGATCATGCTGCCACTGGTCGTATTTCGCATTCACCTTGGACTGTACTTGTTCATAATTGATGACTAGGTAGCCGAATGATCGGCGATTGCCAGAGGTGTCGAATGTCTCTCGCTTTTGGCGGATCTCCAGGATCAACTGGAGCCACAAATCGAGTTCCTCGTTAAGGTCGTCCTGTATTTGAGAGAGCTGCAGATCCCAGAGCGATTGGAACTGTAGCCATTCGTCCACATAGGTCTGAGCGACGTTCAACTTGGCTTCGATGCGCTCATACAGCTCAGCGAGTGTATCTATGCACATGATCGGCAGTTCCGAGTATGTTGTGGCTGAAGTCGACGACCGGACGGCTAAGGCGGCCTCGAAACGAGAGGCTTGCAATTTGGGCAGACTGCATACAATGGCAAGCCATGTGTTGAGGTTTTCCAGCCAGCCCGTTTTGGCGTCCTCCAATGGAGGGTCGAGTTGAATCAGTTGACTCTGCATCACAATGTCGTGCGCGGATGTCTCGATGTTGGGTGCGCCAATCTCGCGAGGCGATTGCTGGTCTGCCCCGTAGCCATGTTCGAAGTCCTCTGTCCAGTCTTTGAGTGCTTGCCTTAGACGCGCGTGGAGCGTCTCAACCACCCTCTCGTTCGTTTTTTCAACCCAGTACGCAATATTCGAGTACGCTTCAAGGTTTAGCTGATCAATCGCCCTCTGCAAGGTCTCAAGATGCGTGCTGAAAGCCTCGTGTGTGAATTGGCATGTCTGGAGCTCGCGCAGTGCCATCTCAACTGTCGTCTGTATTGAGAGTAGCGTTGCAACCTTCTGCGACAACGTAGCGATGGAGCCGCCCAGGTTTCGCACAAACTGTACGTGCAGCTTATCGTCCCCAGACCCTATGCCGCCATCTCCGATACGTGGCACATGAACATCGTAGGCCAGCACGAATGTGTCCCACCGGAGCGAAGTGCCCTTTCCAATGAAGCTTTGTACGTCATTGCGATATCCACTGATCAGAGTGGTCACTTCCGACATATTTTCGATGACTGAGTTGGTCTGGCCGTAGGTGTTCAAGCTCTCCATCAGACTTGTGGCGTAAGGGTACACACGACGAGCTTCTTTCGAAACATTGGTGATTGCATGCGGCACGTTGAAATTAAGCCACAGCAGATTGCGCACTTCCTTGAAAAGCACAACCACTTGCGAGTCGAAGTTTACGTGGATTTCAAGCACGCCACCTCGAGCTCTGTTCTGCGTGACCGAAAACAGGCGGCCGGATATCGAGAGATGCCGGCGATCAATATCACGCAGCCAGTCTTCAAAAATGGGCTTCGTGTCGAGCTTCCTCTTGAAGCCGTCACCTAGTTGTGCAAGCCGTTGACCGTCGATATGTTCTCGCCATTTGGCTCCAAGAATGTCTTCGACTTTGCTCAAATAGCTATTGAGCTGGCGTTCGATCTGTCGAGCACGGATGATGGCTCCCGATATCGGAGGCAAGTCGTGGAGCTGCGCCATGCCATGGGCCTCCGTTTGACCATACTGGTGAGTGAAACGCTGCTGAAGCGCGTCGATATCCTCCCGCACGTTGTTCATCAGCTGGACTTGGTACTCTGCAATGGCGCCCTTGATCTTGGGTCGCACAAATAGAGCATTGAATTTGGAGAAGACCCGGAACATCTCGTTCGCTGTCTTCGCTACCGCCAGGCGATCCCGCAATCGTGCAATGATCGAATTCTCGACTCTGGCTGTGCGTTCATTGTACGCTGCTTCTGCCTGCGTCCAAAGACGCTCGCCTTCGGGAGAAATGTCGAGCACATCTACATCTTTGACCACTTCGTAAGCTTGCAGAATTTCTTCTGCAGCATCGACATCGCCCATCTCCTCGACAATCACAGGAGCCCTCGCCCCGTCGGTGAGCTCGCCTGTATCGTCATCAGGTCCAAGCACGTTCGCAATCGTGTTCTGCAATTGCTCGTGGTCGTCACGGAACTTGTAGATGTAGCTGATACGGTCCTGGGTCTTGTCGTGACGTTTGTTGATTTTGATGGGGATGAATCTGTCGTTCCGTCGACGAGTGACATCACGAGCCACGTTGGTGAATTCTTTGACATTATCATCCCAGAACATCCAGACAGTTTGCACTTGCTCAATCACTTTGCGGAACTCCTCAAAGCTCAGCCGCATGAGCGTTCGGCCGTGCAGGTGTTGATGCACGCGAGCATCAACATCAGCAGAGATAGCTTCTACGAGTGGCAGAGCTCTGCGAATGGGATATGGAGATATCCGAAGCTTCTTTGTCAAGTGCGAAAAAACATCGTCAAGTGCCTCACGCAGCTTTTCGACGTTTGGCGCGGCCAGCAGTTCTTCGATGGGGAAGCCGTGGAAGACCTGGTTGTATTTGACGACCTTCTCTTTCGTTTCCTTCAGGCGAGTGTCCGATGTGAAACTCGCTGTAATACCGTGTCGCTTCGCTTTCTCCAAGATCTTCATCGTCAATTGAACGCCGCCACTGTTCAGCTGTGCCTCTATTCCTTCTATCGCGGTCTCCATGGCGAGCCAGAAATTCTTCTCTTGCGATGTTGTGCCTACAGCCCGATCATCCATGATCTTAGTGAATTCTCGGATCTGCTTGATCCACTCGTTCGCCATTGTCTGTAATCGATTGAGCAACGCGCTGTTCGTTACCAGACCATCTGGAATGGCGACCGCTGCCGCCTGCCAATCACCACCGGCCTCTGCTAGCTGTGCTTGCACTGCTTCGTGAATCTGCAATCGTGGCGCTTCGACCTCGATGTTCTGTTGCAAGTTCTGTAGCGTTATTTCCAGGTCTGCCAATTTTCGTCTCGCTCCCGAAATGCCAGTACGAGCCTCAGCATCAGATCGCGGCTTTTCCTGTCCGGAGTCGGAGCCTCGTGCAGCGGCTTCGAAGAAAGGCGTAAGGGCGCCACGAACGAAGGCATGGAGACTTTCGTATGGAGAAATTGTGCTGCCTGCACTCTCTGCACCTCCCAGGCCAGGTAGTGTCAAGTTGACGACAGAGACTTGCTTGCTGATAGGCAGCTCAGGCGCGATCGCACTCGGCCTTTTGAGAAAGGCCACGCACCCGATCGTTCGCTTGGAATAGCTGACTTCTCCACTGAGCACATATGTGTCCTGATGTGACTCCGAATCGCCATTCACATGTGTGCCATTCTCTTGACTGTCTGAGCTCGACGCAGAGCCAGCCTGCTTGAGCACGTAGAGTGCCACCTGGGACTCCATGGCGAATCGCAGACATCGTGAGAGTGTGTCCTCCAGCACAGTCTCGTGCAACAGACTACCATGTCCACGTAACTCTTCCTCTGTTGCTCCCAAGGTGACTTCCAGCACGCTGGTCAAGTAGCTCACTACTGCCTGCGGGGCGACTGCGCTCGGCGTGCCGGACGAAGCAGGGGCGGTCGCGACTCCGTTAGCCACGCCATTGCTCCCTTGGACCAGAGGGTCCTCCATAGTCAGAGATTACCGCCGCGCTGCAGTGGACAACATGGGTGTTTCGTTTGGTTGTTCCGCTCTCTTCTTCTTGGCGGAGGGCGTTCACTTAGGGGTCGGTCGGCCAGTCGCGGGTTGTAGGGGCGGTGCGTTGGAGGCGGTATGGGACTGCACCTCGCTGGGGTGAGTGGGGGTGTTTCGGATTCGTGACGGAGCGAATGGTGCCTCAGGACTGTTCGATGGGTGGTGTTGTTGATGAACTTCCATTTCTTGGATGAGCGACACGCGAAGTCGCGACTTCCCAACTCGGCAAACTTGCTTCTCCCTTGCTTGAAACGGTTAGCGCCGGTCCCGCGTTATTGGTACAAGCTCCATCCTCCGCCTCCGCTCTTACTTCCTACTTCTACAACACAACATAACCGGCCACTGCCCAGTAGTGGCCGCGCAGATGCGACGATAGTATCCTCACAGTGCCTATTGCAGTGGAGCTCTCACTCAGTAAGTGCTAGCCTCGCGCTGCGCCTGGTCAAGTATTGCATTCCTCTCTGTTCACTTTTCGGCCTCGACAGCGATCGCGACTGCCGACGTCGAGCAGCAGAAGTGGCAGTTGACAGCCTTTCAATTGAGCCCCTCCCTGCTTGAGATAGTAGAAGCCTGTCTATGGCTGATCGCAACTTCGACACTTTGGGAGCACAACGTGCAACGATCCAACAGCGTGAATTGGGCGCAGCCACTTCAGAACATCCGGTCAGCCGCATTTCATACCTCATTGCTCAGCGCCGAGCTTTTGTGTCTGTCGAAACTCGAGACATGGCCGCAGACAAGCCAAAGAAAGCCCTCCTCGACCTGAACGATGACTGTGTCTTCGAGATCTGTCGCGCTCTGCGTGCCCCCAATCTAGTGCCACTCCAGCAATGTGGCATACTGGTCCACGACAAGCAAGCTAACCCCATTACGGCACTGAAATGCTTTTCTGGTACCTGCAAGCGCATGCGACACATTGCTTCTTCACTTGTCTTCCAAGGCATCAGAATCGGCAACTCCTGGGACTGGGAAAAGGTTGGCCAAGTACTGGTCGAGATTTTCGAAAGCTCTTCGGCCGAGAAGTATGCACGCAGACTCATTCTCGAGACCTCAGCTGGAGATCTTGAACCCATTATCGAAATGACGCGCGGGCTTGGCTCGGCAGGTCTCCTGGTCCGCAAGCAGAAGTTCACGGAGGCTAATCCTGACGTTGCATTGGTTTTTGGTGGCATATTGCGTAAGATGACCAAATTGGAACATTTGGCCTTGGACTTCGGTGGCACTTCGAGACAACTCTTTGCAGGACATGTTCCAAAAACGGCGCTCAACCAGCTTTCGATCAAAAGCCTCGCTCTGGGCAATGTGATGGGAGACTGGGCGGTTCGTTTGTGCCCCAAAATTCAGGCAAGTAACTGGAGCCCTGACTCTTTCTTCCCCTCTTCCATTGTAGCGCAGTGCAGGCTAGTCGAGCCTTCGCACCACTTTGAGATCGCTGCCGTCCATCCCATATCAGGCACCGGTGCTGACAAGATCTAGGACTTGAGCTCCACCTCTAGGAGTCAGTCGAGAGACTTGCTCAACAGTGGAGCACTGTGCTCATTGCCCTCCTTGAAACGCCTCGAGCTGGAAATCTACTGGAACGTTGACCTGCTTTCATCCCTCTATGACGCTGCACCGCAACTCGTCGTTCTGGTACTGGCAACCTATAACACCTCGATATACGATCTCATCACGAGCTTAGCGCGCTTTCCGAAATTGACTCAGCTTCACCTGGTCAACGCGTTTGATCTGAACGACGGCGTATCGTGGAGGGCTTTTGGCCCATACACCCTCAAGCACGATGACCCTACTTGGGTAGATCTGCGCAAGCAAGTAGCACAAGCTTTGTTCGCACCGTGCAAGGCACTGAGGTGTATCTGCTTTGCAGATGGATACCATTGGCATGTGAACGGTAGATCTTGCTGCGCATGAACCAGGGCTCTTGCGGCCAGTGACCGGCTGGGTTGACGCGAAGCGGCTTGGTGCGCAACATCGCTGGGATTGCAGTCGCTTGTATGGTGGCACCTTTGCTTTGGCGTATCGAAATGGGTCCCAATAAATCACAGCACGTTTTACAGAGTACTGTTGTGGATACCATGGCTTTTGAAGGGCAGAATATTGCAAATAACAGCCATACTCATGAAGCGGAGAACACGAATTTCTCAAAAAATTACGAGTAATTTCCAACCACGTCTCCTTACAACTTACCCCTCCCCAGAAATTTATTCGGCAAATCCACCCACCTGGCCCTCAAAAATTCCGCCACATTCTTCCCCAAAACATCATAACTACTCGAACAACTCACTCCACGATCCAAATGATCCTTGAGCACAAAATGCACCGCCAACATGTTCGGCAACTCAAACCTCTCGATAGTTTTCTTCCCATCATATTCCTCTCCTAACAACTCTTTGACCTTATCTGTAGAAAGCAAATTCCGCAACCAAGCATATTCGTCTCGAAATCGCACCCAGAACCCGACATTGGCGTTGGAGCCTTTGTCTCCCGAACGAGCGTGTACGATCCAGCCGAGGGGACCGGGTGTTGTGGAACCGAATGGGTTTGTTGTCAGATTCACTTGCTCTTCCGCAGGTGTTGTCGGAGCGTTAGGTTGATTCTTGGGGTACGTCTTTGTATGTGCCGGAGGCGGAACTTCCAAATTCGACCCATCCCATAGATGTACCTTGTGATCGACTTCAGTCTGCGGTAACAATGTCACATAATACTCGTGACAAGGCTTCGGGAACCCTTGCCGAATGTCCAATTGGAATGTCGCGCCCGGATAGCCTTGCATGATGCAATCGATGCAGACACGAAGGAATTTGTTCGGAGCGAGATCAGCTTCGTTCTTCGCTTGAGCGAAGACACGGAAGTCAACGGTGGCCGAAGCTTGGTTTGTGGGATTCTCCGCTGCTGTGCCGTTGATGCTGAAGTTGAGAAGGGAGAATTTGGGTGAGTAAGGTGACAAGGCGTGGCGAAGTTGCAGTTCCATCATGCGGGCCTTTTCGGCAATATCAAGGCCAACGAGAAGCCAGTGTACTTCCGCTTGATAGCCGCCTTTTGCAGTGAGGCCGACTTTCGTGGTGGGAGGTGGGAGGTCGCCTTGTATGCCTCGCAGCGCCACCCTGTCTGTGCCGACTTGTTCGAACCACATCTCGTCGAGGACGGCGGTAACGTCGCTGTTGAAGTACCAAGGTCCTTGAATCTCGTACAAGAGTTGACTTGAGCACGTCTGGACGCTAACTTCACCTCCGCCCCAGCCTTGGCCTTTCGTGATGACGACGTTGCCGCTCCTGGAGATCTCAGCGACAGGGTATCCGATATCTTTCCAGTTCTTAAACTCCAGTGACTTGAACCCCGTGAAGTTTCCGCCAACGACGTAGTTGCTGCACTCAATCATGTGACCCGCAACAAACGCGTTTGCAAGTTCAGAAAGCATATCTCGTGTCCAGCCATGCCACCAGTATGCTACACCAATTACCGGAGATGCATCGCTGACGCGGCCGCAAACCACAATGTCCGCGCCCCTTGCGAAAGCCGCCGCGATTCCTAAGCCCCCTAGATAAGCTTGTGCATAGATAGGCTCATGCTCCCATTCGTCCAGTACCTCTCCTGTGCAAACGTTCTCGAACTTGCTAGAACTGTTCTTACGAGCCCGCTGAATCGCAGGAAATACCTCATCGCCACTGACCCAAGCCACGTTCAAATCGTGTGATCCTTCCTTGCACATCTCAGTAACAACTTGATGAAGCTTCTCCGTATCAGAAGCACCAGCATTGACTGCTACTTTGATCTCGTATTTCGCAATGTACGGAAGTGCCGGGGCCAGTGCTTCCAGAAATGTTGGTTCATATGCATCCGTGCCACCTGATGATAGTAGGCTAGTGAAATGTTGATCAGTGCTGGAAGTCTCGGAAGCTGCAACTGCGGCGCTCTCTGCTTTCAGGGCACCTCTAGAAGCTATAATTCTGCGTGAGCAATTGTTGCACCGTAGCCTTGGGTTCTCATACTCATGTTCGCCTCGCTCATAAAGTCGCCAATGATAACGTCTACGGGATCGTTGGGATGATTCTTGGCAAACATGAGCATAGCATGTCGGCGGTCGGAAACTGAGCCAGAAACGCCTATTTCAGGTGTGAGCTTGAAGTTCATAAGACCATTTCCCGGACAAGCATACCAGCAATGCGAATGGGTCGGGTTGAATCTGCCGCCATGATGGAGTATTCGAGAGGACTGCCTAGGCAAGGTGATTCTCTAGACATATTGCGAATCTAGAGAAGAGAGTCGCAGTGTCGGAAGTCTAATAATGTGGAGGCCCGTCGTAGCCCTCGGCCTAATGATGCAGGTACAGCGGCGGACGCCAGTTGCGGGGTCACCTGCAGCAGACATTGAACTGTCGAGTCGTGAAATCGATGCATAGCCTTTGGATTATCAGAGTTCGTTTAACAGCGAAGGGAAAATATCATTGCTATTAATTGGAGATGATGTTATAATGTATCATAATGCAGAGGAGCATGAAAGGTTCAAGGTGAAGTCGTGATGCCAAGCGCGAAACCCTAGCTACAATGGCCAGCCCAGACGGTAAACATGCAGTGTAGTCGCGACACGCGCCCTAAAAAGTGGGTTATGTCTTCGTCCGCCCATGAAAAACGTTTTAAAGCGCTCAAAGATGTGTATGCTAGCCGGAGATACTCCGTGCAAAGCATGGTGGTCCGTTCTTCCCGTTCGACCATCGACTAGCGCGGTCGATAAATAATCGTACATCGTTGTAGGTTCAGACCGCCTACTCGCAATTCTGCGACCGATTACTCTCGATGGCGGCGATTAAGTCTCTCTTCTGTATTTTGTTAGTCGCATTGTACGGCCAATCTTCAAATCCCAGCTCTGCCAATGTGTGAATTCCACCTGCAAGATGAGAATCCTCGATGTTGGCGTGCTTCGCATACTGTAATACAGCGTCTTTTGTTGTTGGAAGCTGTTTTGTGACAGCAGCAGGTACCTCGCCATTCAGCTCATGTTTGAGTCCAACGACGACCCATTCTGCAGGGAATTGCGCCTGAAGGTGTCTCTGTATCACAGCGGGAACAATGTTCCTGCCTCTGTAGACAATAATGTCTTTCGTTCGTCCAACGATGTAGATGATCCCGGAGGCATGCATAACGGCAGTATCGCCCGTTCTGAACCATCGCCCTGCATCGTCATTGTAAAAGTCTTCTTCGCTTCGATTCCCGAGGTAGTGGTCTATCATTGAATCGGAATTGACATGGAGTTCGCCCTGCTCTCCTTGTGGAATCACTGAAACGGAGCCGCTTCTGCAAATCCGCACTCTCGTCCCACGTAATGCACGTCCGATCCCTGCAATCGCCGAACTCTTCTCGAAGCTGATCTCCTCGGATTCGGTGTATCCAAAGAGTGGAGCTCCTTCTGACATGCCCCAATGCGGGATCAAATGGCAATCGAAAGGCAACAGACTTCTCGCTTTCTCAATAGCCTCCTTGCCCGCCGTATCTCCTGACATAAAAACGGTCTGGAGACTTTCCAGATTGGGTTGATCTTTGGCAGCGTGCAAAATATTGATCATCGCAGGCACGAACCATGCGTGTGTACAAGCCAGATTCTGAATTGCTGCAGACGTTGTGTTGGCATCGAAACCTCCGCCGACGAAGACAGTCGCACCTCCTGCTTTCCAGGTGTTAACACACGCCAGATAAGCTATTGGACGTGACACTGATATGGAGATGAGATGCTTTGCCGAGGGTGTGAATCTCGAAAGGTGCATAGAGTGGTACTGCCGGATCTCGGATATGAGCACGCGAGCAGTTATGGGACAGCATTTGGGCAGATTTGTGGACCCACTCGTGTTGACGATCATGGCAACATCATCGGGATGGATTTCTGGATAAGGTGCGGATTCTTCTGAGGCTTCCAGGGTATCCAGTATCGCCCAGGTCGGGTATTGCTCAGTCGATGTGTCACATACAAGCTGCAACACTGGCGTTTGTTTGAATGCCATTCTGTCCCATTCCTGAGCGCAGTGCACATGCTGCACTACAACTGCCTTCGGCTCGAGTAACTCGACCATAGCCTGGAGCTCTTCGGGTCGCCTGAAGATACTGGGGTCCAGCGGCGCGAACGTTACACCCAGTCTCACTGCCAGCCAAAACAACACGGTCCAGTAATCCGCGGCGGAATTGTCCAGGATTACAAGAACTTTGTCGCGAGCTACAATTCCAGATCTGGTCCATGCAGCAGCTAGCATCTCAACGCGGTCAAGAAGCTTGCCATAATCCAGAGATGTTGTGACTTCTCTCGTTTGACCATTGTATGCATAGAACGCAGGCCGATTCCGATTGTTCGACCCTTCATCCGAGAGCCATTCCCACAACGAATTGGGGTAGGGCGCTGATTCGCCTCCGAAGTCTTCTGACCTTGTCAATTGTCCTGCCATGATAGCACGAGGTCCTCCACCGCTTTCTGGCTGTATGGTGAAGTTGAGATGTGAAGACCGATCATCTATATGTGAAACCTAAGACCTCAAAAGGGTTATTGCACTATGACGCAGGCTACGATCACTCGAGACTTTGCGGTGTGGTTGCAGAAAAGTTACAGCTCCAAAGCTACTTGATGCCAGAATGAGTTGTCCAATGGGATCTGAGGGTCGAGGCTTAAGAGCAGGTTGTGGCGGTACTAGTTAATGAAGACTTGGTAGCTTTGCGCTTACCATTTCCTCTCACCTCACACGCTAGACGCTCGAGGTCGATGGCGGCAGTAGCATAGCGTCGAGAGATATGCATGGGCATGACATGGAAAGCTGCAGGAAGCATAATAAGAAGCGCCAATGGCTGGCGCAAATGAACATTCCTCGTTCACATGCAGCGACAAGTCGAGCTCTGCGGAAGGGAAATCGGTGGGAACAAGATCGTGGGCTATGGGCAATGGCACAATGGAACTGAGATAGGAGGTAATGATGAAGGATATTTGGGGTTTGTCCCGCGGTTGCTGGAGATGAGTTGTTGTTGCCTCAGGTTGCAAAACGATCTGCTCCAGGAGTGCCTGCCTTGGCAGCTGAATCACTGAAAGAGCATCCACTCACAGCCCGGACCGAACAGCATCACCCACGGCCAAATGGATTGTAGCAGGAGACGGGAGTTGAGCTACAGCCTATGCTGTATCGAACAAGTCACAATTTCCGCGGTTGCCCAGCAGAGCTCTCCTCGGAAGAGCGGGTGCCTCCGGTATCATCGAAGAAGAGCAGCTTGGAGTGGCTTCGAAATCGAGACAAGACGTCGCCATCTCCCGCGCGCATAGATATGGCCAGGCGGAGCCAGAGCACTTGCCGACTCAGCGCTATCTGCGGCCGACTTTGGGTGACATTTGAAGCACACTCCGGACCGGAGACACAAGCCGTCGGAGCGTGAGAGCAATACAGACGATGGCCATAGCAATCTCGCAAGCGACACTAAGCTGAACGATGCGGTCGCCCATCGAGGCTCCGCTTGGCCTTGAAGCGATTCCCCGCAGATGCATTGGAACACATGTTCACAACCATGTGAGGCGCCAACACAGCCGTCAACCACGCTGTATGGCGGAGAAACCCACCGCGATCTAATCTATTAATTCTGTGTAGACCCATGCGTCCAGACTACTGTACTGAGACACGTCTGCAGAGAGGGTAGAATCCGACATCCCGAGGATACTTGCTGGGACATGAATGCCCGGCCCAGCCTGGGCATGGACTATACCCCAGTGCAACGATTTTGTGAACAACGATGGAGCACGAAGGAAGTTATGTTGTCGACTGACTACATCATCCAAAGACTGACAACTACCACACCTACAAGGCAGAACAACCACACGAGATCGGTTTGAAGACGTACCGGATCAGGAAGTTGCCACGCCGCGTAGTACCCACCAACTCACGTGTTTCACATTAGCCTAAAGCCGCGAGGACCAAAGACTCCGCCTCTATGACTATGCTGCATACTGCTCGTATACAGAGAGCAACGAGAGTTAAAGGGCCACTGGAACGAGATCCCGGAAGGATCGAACACGTGTAATTAAATATGTATATGAACTACTCGGAAACGACCCAGTCCGACCTGCAAAACGCATCAGATATATTAAACCAAGCGCAGGGTCGACAGGTCTCATGGAGAAGGTCTCATGGGCATGCAACCGAGCCGCTTGTGACCTGTCACACCTAATGACTGGGTCGAATAAGCCTTTGGAGCATCAAGTTGTCCCGTTAATCTGTGCAGGCTCCTATACTCTCCTTTAGGGCTGAGGTAGCTAGCAGACCACAGTATAGTATGGCCTGACGGACCGTGACACCGAACATCTATATTGTTCGCTTAGCCCTGTGGCTTCGTTTCAAAGTGCTAGTTGGCAAATTTCAGGCTGAAGAAGTACAGTGATCTCTGAACTGGCGCGTGTCACTGGAGTAGCACGCAGGCTGCGGAGACACAGTGCCATCTCTGCTACGGAGACAAAAGATCCGTGGAGGTAACGCTGGCTTGTCAAATGCGGAGTCGCGTTCAACGAATGCACTCATGACTGTGACCTGCTTTTGGAGGTGCACGGATCGTGGAAGAATATATATCTGACCTTTAGCTGCTCAACATTCCCTCTTTGCTCAGCAAGCTTCAAACACACAAAGCCATTTCACTCATTACAACCAATGATCATTTCAAAAATGCTATCTTCTAACATCCTAGCCTTCGTGGCCCTCCTAGGCCTAGCAACCAGCGCCCCAACGCTCGAAACCCGAGCCCGCAAGCTCCAATTCCTAGGAATCAACGAAGCCGGTCCCGAATTCGGCACAGCGCTCCCAGGTCTCTACAACAAAGACTACATCTGGCCGGACCTCTCCACCATCCAAGGAAAAATCGACTCGGGCTTCAATGTCTTCCGCATCAACATCCAGATGGAAAGACTTACCCCCGGCGGGTTGACTTCTGGTCTCGAGAAATACTACTTGGCGAATTTGACTCAAACTGTCGATGCCATCACTTCCAAAGGCGCGTATGCCATGATTCAGCCTCACAACTATGGAAGATTTTACGGACAGATTATGACTTCGACGAGTGATTTCGGGACGTGGTGGAAGAATGTTGCGGCGGTGTATAAGAACAATGATAAGGTCATCTATGATACGAACAACGAGTATGTGGTCTCAATTATTGAGAACGATGCCTTTTTGAAATTGGTTTGCTGATTTTGGTGAAACCCAGATTCTGGGGCATGAGCGGACGCGTGGTAGCAGATATGAATCAAGCGGCAATCAATGGCATCCGGGTAAGTATTCATTCTGATTCGACACTGGAGTCCACCATCACAATCACATACCTTGCTAATGACTCAAATCTATCTATCAGGCCGCAGGAGCCAAACAAACCATCCACGTCGAAGGCAACGCCTGGACCGGCGCCTGGTAAGATCCCCCCCTCCCTCTCTCTCTCTCTCCCCCAATCCCAATCCCAACCCACACAAAACTCCAAAAAAAAAAACCCTTTCTTCTTCTAACCACCCACCACCCACCACCAGGACATGGACAACAGCCCAAGGCACCGACGGCCTCACCAACGCCGAAACAATGGGCAACCTCACCGACCCCGAAAACAACAACAAGCTCATCTACCAAATGCATCAATACCTCGACACCGACGGAAGCGGAACTTCACCCAATTGTATCAGCGCCACAATTGGTCGCGAACGACTCGTCGCCGCAACGAACTGGCTCCGAGCGAACCAGAAGCAGGGTTTCCTGGGCGAGTTTGCCGGAGGTGTGAATAGTCAATGTCAAGCTGCGGTGAAGGATATGTTGGAGTACATGGTTGAGAATTCGGATGTTTGGACTGGAGCTGCTTGGTAAGTTCGTTTCTTTCTTTTGTACTGGGAGTAGAGACAAGTGGGGGAGTGAGTGGTTTTGTTTGATGCTGATTGAAAAACAATTGGTGTAGGTGGTCTGCTGGCCCATGGTGGGGAAATTATATCTTCTCTCTTGAGCCCAAGGATGGTCCGGCGTACAGCACGTACACGCCGATCTTGAAGTCGTTTGCATAATTGAAAGTGGTGGGGGAAACAGGGAACAAAAAAAAAGTCACATTTGATGGGAGAGGCTCTCGAGCACGAAATTGTTCTGTCGCTATATAGCTGTCTGTTCCCTTCCCTTCACTCGTTTTTGGGGGAACCGAGCTACCACAATCTCACTTACGAGTTTGGCGTCTCAAAACTCCTCAGCTTTTGCTATACATACCTTTTCGTAGCAGAAAATCAGACAACTTTCTCCTGTCTCCCCGCCCTCAATCTCCTCTCATCCCCCCCTCTAAAACCCCGCCGGCACATCCCCCCTCGCATACGCTCTAATCGGCGGCTCATTCGCCACCTTCTCGGGATAAGCCACAATCGCCGCTCCCGCAATAGGAATCAACGCCTGCGTAGCCAAAATATCCGCCAACGTCAACCCGGGCGCAGCAAATTGCGCACAAGCCAATTGCGTATCAATTCGATCCAATCTTCCCGGTCCGCCATTCACAATGGCATCTTTCGCCAAAGCGTACGCGAGAGAACTATACAACACTCCTTCGTGGTTGATGTTGGGTCCTCCGCCGGGGAGTAGAGCAGTACAGACGTTTTGGATTTCCGTGTTGGAGACGATATTCGGACCACCGAGAAGTGCGCCAGAAGCGTTGGGGTCTTGTTGCGGTTGGACGATTTCGTCGAAGATGCTGTAGATGTTTGTGGTGGGGACGTAGGCGGTGTCTCCGCCGCGGTTGCGGAGGGTGTTGATGAATGTGCTGTTGTAGTTTTGTTGTGCGACTGCAGGCACGCAACCTGGAGTGGGGAAACCTGGACACAGGAGTTCAGCGAGGATTGTGCCGTGGTAGTCGCCGGAGATGCTGATTTTGTTGGCGAGGTTGGGCCGGGTGGAGGGCCAGTATTTGAGGGCCCATTGGGCGTCTATGGAGCCGGCGGACCAGGAGACTGTGTTGACCTGGGACAAAGGGGGTTAGTTTTTGGTAGGAGGGGGGAGGTGAGACGAGGGTAGAGTGTATGTACCTTGCGGTTTCCGCTGATGCGGGAAATGTAGTTGATCGCATAAGCGACATACTCAGCGGCATTCTGAATGTCGTCCAAGTTCTCACCTGGGAGATTCACGAAGACCGGATCGGCAACATTCTGCTCTCGGAACAGCTTTGCGATATTTGGACCGAAATTCGATCCCGCGCGTGCACCAGTGCCTGGGAGGAACAGAACCGGTGGCTTGCGACCATAAGTGTAATCTGGTGGGATATAAATGGCTCGTCGGAGCTCTGATTCACTCAGAGAGTATGGCGCATCGTTTGCACCATTTCTTGGGTAGACAGGTGGGATTGCTGGGTGCAGGTTGATGTTGTTGGTATTGCTCTCAATCGTGTAGGCTTTGGCGATGGTGAGAAAATCTCCTGGACCGGCAAGACCTCCGAGGAGGATCTCCGCGCCGTTCTGGAAGATGTCTCGTGGGTTGGTGGCAAAGATTTTCTGAATCTCAGCAGCGAATTCTGGAATGCTGGATGGACCTGGTGCTGGGACAATGTTGGTCAAGATGGCTGCTGCGACAGTTGCACCCGCACTGAGACTTCGGAGAGCAGCATCGAGCTGGTTTTGATTGGCGATGGGAGCATCGGTCGTTCCCTGTCGTGCCTCGATCTTTGCAGGTTCGTTCTCCGTTGGTGTTGGGATTGCAAGCACGGTGGCTGCGAGGCAGACACCTGCCAATGCCTTGATGAGAGCCATTCTCTCGTCGATAGGAATATCACTGGGCGAAACTGGACAGCAGCAGGCTGGGTCCAAAGCGTGATATGTTTTCAGAAGATGCAGTCAACATATACCACCACAAACCGGCTCACTACACGTGTGATCCCCATAGCCTCAACAATAGGTTCATGGTCTGGAGTGCATTAGCCACTGCTCTGTATCGAATCATCTGCGTGATTTTCCTCTCCCGTTGGGAGGCCGAGGCTCGTCGCTGTCTATAGTGCGTGATCGACATGCAGAAAAAGCCTACTATGATGCTCCCGTCAAGGTGAGTGTAGTCACTAGCGGCCAAAACAGTATACTTGAGTTCTTCGATCAGCAGGAACATAGCTCTGAGCTGTGAGTATGGGGAAAGCAATGCGACTGTGCGACCGCACAAGGCTTGGAGTTTGGTTTGCGCAAGACACGAGGGAACGAGCCTGCCCAGAGCTGTTCAATGGTTGTGCCGTCTCGAGAAAGCAGGCAACTGCGATGGCGCGACTATACTTCACTTGTGATTCCTCTTTCGTGATTGATGAGCCCTCGCCGTCGAAACTCGTCCTGGCCGGCATCCGAGAATAATGGCCGCTTTTGTTTGTCCGCGACGGGACTTGCATGTATTGGAGTCCCGAGGGCCTGGTTCGCACTTCTTGGATGTGTCGAGAGTCCAGCCACTGAGCAGTGATCGACATGGTGAAGCAGCAGAAGCCGCGGTTCGAAGGCAAGTTCCATAGTCTAGCGTTCCATGTGCGGGGCTCCCGCAAGCTTGGCCAAGACGCTTCATCACGTTCATCAGATGCGAACTAAGTTAGCATTTTCGGAGATGATGCACTGCGTGTCGTAGAAGGCACGTCGTGGCGTACCTTCCTGGAGAGAAGCCGACTGGCAAAGGTTACCACCATCTAGACTATTGCTTGACCAGCGCGACTTCCCTGCAACGCGATCCGCCCACAATGCAACGAGCAAGCTACCGCCACCACGCTGCTCATGAACTAATGCGATACCACACGTCTGAGCACACCCCGATCATCGCAGTCGTGGTCTCGAATGCTCTCGCGAACCGCGCAAAGTGTAATTAATTTGGAATCTATGTCTGGACCATTGCGTGAATCGTGTCTCTCTAATTCGTTAGTCGTCGTTTCCCTCCCTTTCGCGGGCTGGACTCCATCAAATCGTGCAATTGCTCTATCGCCTTGGCCTCGGAGTGGTTCAAGGTAGCATTATACAACTTCGGAAGCACACGCCGAGAGTCTGAACAGATGTCAATTCAAGCCTCACCAAATATGTCAGACAGGGAACACGTACTCGCATGATCTTCCGCGAACTCCAGTGATTCGGCGCCTTTCTTCTTCGAAGTGCTCACAGCATCTTCTAACAGTGCAGCTCCCACACCTTTGCGTCGATATTTGAGTCGCACCGTCCATGCTCTGACGAAACCTTTCCACGCCTTCTTTTTCTTCGTTCGACTCTCTCCCGAGACCCACTCGACGATGAGCGTCGCTATCACTTCGTCTCCAAACTTGGTCACCAAAATGTCGGCATCGCCTAACCAGTCGAAGTTGATATGCTCTGCAGCACGAATGTATTCCTGCGTCGCATAACGACATGCCGCCATGGCAGTCATCAAAATGCCCATGCACGTCAAAGTGGTTGCGATCCAATCGTAGCTCGCATTCCGCATATATCTCGCCAGGAAGGCCAATGACGCCACGACGACAGCCACATTGAGTGGATGCGACAGCAACGCTCGGTTGGCCGCTTGCCGCTGCTGTGCCACACTGTCTGCCACCAACTTCAAGGCCTCCCTCTTCTCGAAGTCGTCCGTGGCAAGATACGACGATAAGTCGGGCACGCCTGCCAGCGGATGATCCTGCGGTAGAGGCGTATCCGGGGCGTCCATGTCGGCGGTGAGGACGGGAGTGGCAAGAGGTGAAGGCGGCGGCAGCAAGGTTGTGGTCGATCCTCGCATGGAGTTTGGGGTGGAGAGTGGGCTTGCGGGTGGAGAGTCGTGTAACCTCAAATTCGTACGAAGCGAGGCAAAGAAAGCTGAAACCAAAGCCATGGTTAGAGATACTTCACTCGTCATACATGTTGTTCTGTTTCTTCGCACATGCCACAAAAGGATGGAGAAGAATCACGACGACAGCAAGGAAGAGAGCAAGCATGGATATGATGTTATCATGCTCCACGGTGGCACAGCGCCGCCGGTCCCGTGCTCATTGGAGAGCCAAGGTGGGAGGATTGGACGTTGCGAAGCGTCGCGTGAGGAGAGATACGAGCGGCGTGAAAGATGGGGAAAGGATGGGTGGATGCTTGCTTACCCGCAGAGGTCTTGAGGCCGGGAATGGAACTCGTGCTCACCAGCGTCCTTGCATGCTGTTCCTGATAGTGTTGTCGCTGGAGGGAGATGCGCGTCGTTTCCTCCCTCGGCACCAGTCTCCACGGGGTGATGTCGCTGGTCGAGGCCGAGTAGACGTGTGAGTGATGCGGCGGCCAGGCGGCAGTTGTCGTCGTGGTGGTGGTGGAGGAGGAGGAGGAATAGCCCGCGTTGGCGTGGTGGATGTCGAGGAAGGGGCCTTTGGGGTGGAAGCGGCCCATGATCATCTCTGCATTCGCTTCCGGAAGCAGCAGAAATGGCGGACAGTCGGCTGGGGCGGCATGTATGGGCGGTGGGTGGAATCAATGCGAGGCGCGAGAGTGCAGTGCGGGTGGCCGTGGAGCAGCGAGCAGCGACAACGTGGGTATTTGAGTGGTAAAGAGGCGCCCGCGCTGGGCAACTCAACCAGGGCGCAGTTGGAGGCGGCTGGACGTTTGGCGGCGTCGGTGGGATGGGGCCCCGATCAGCGCCAGCGTGTGGAAAGAAACGCGCGCCAGATGCATGCAGCGCGCGAAAACGGCTGGTCGTCGGGACGAGGGCAGGAGCGAACGACGACGACGACGACGACGACAACTTCTGAAACACGCTGTCGGAAGCACCATGACCGCTCCTTCTCACCCTCGCACCTATCGAACCTCGAGGGCTCTGCCGAAGCACGCCGAACCCTCCGGCCATTCATTGGTGATGCTGCTCCCTCTCGCTCTCATCATCGTCACTTGCATCAGCCTGTGGTTGAGCATTTCACCGCTTCCTCTTGCCTGTGATGCACCTTCCACCCTGCACATCCAATGCAGGATGCCGTGCTAATCCCCTGTGCACCACCCTGTGCACCACAAGCTTTTCCCCTTCGCTCTCCGCCAAGCCTGCCCATATCTACCCTATCAACACGCGCACTTCCCTTCCGCAACCGTTGCCACGAGGATGCGGTACTTGGGGACTCCCACCGATAGCTGACACCCGACCCTCGTGCAGCACTGCAAGCAATGACTCGCTATCAAAGCACCTCCCCCCATCCCGTCTCGCGCGACACCTCCGTATCTGCATGATGCATACATATCATACGCCGCACCGAAACTTTCAGCGTCTACGCCCGCGAACCCATTGGTGCTGATAGCACGGCACGGCAGCTTCCACCTACCTAGCTTCAGCCATAGGATTCGCACCTCGTCTTGTGCCACATACTCACGCAAGCATCATAGAGTACGGGCCATCAAAGATCGCCATCAGATGTTGCCGACTACAAGCAACACCGAACAAATCTTACCATCACCGAAGCAACGAACGTTCCCTCCAACCCTTCGACCAAACAAGACACTGCGAGTGGCACCTTGGCAAACAGCCCAATCCAAACGGCGTCGTATAGTAAAATGCTCCAAAACGTTGGCAGCTCGCATCCTTGCAAACGGCCGCTGCACAACAACCGACTCCGATATCCGTCGACACAACCATCGATCCCGTTCAGCACGCAGCACGCCTTATCACGCCAAGCCGAGCAAGAATCCATCCAATCGGTCTCCTTCACACAATTCCGCATTCGGTGCCACGTTCCAAGTCTCTTCTGTTCCACTACATACTCGGAAAACCCGAATACTCAAACTGAGCGGCGAATCACACACAATCGCCACACCAATTGATGAAGCACCAAGTCAATACTGAATCGCAGTGTTCGGAAACGTTGGAAGTCCAAGCAGGCAAAGTCTTCACTTTCATTTCAACGTTTCTTTTTCTTTTTTTCTGTTTTACATTCGCTGCGTGAAAAAGAAAAAGAAAACCGCATGACAGAAGAATTCATCCTCTCCTGCCTGCCCCATTCGCATTCTCCACCCCTCCTCCACCACTTTGTCATTCCATCACGGTTCCATGACCCTTACCCTGGGGCAAAACAGATGCAATTCAATCACCGGCCGTCGCTCCACATGTCATCATCTCCCATCGCTTGCATCCCATTCAATTGCTTCCTTTTTTGCCTTTCCAACCGGAGTTTCTCAAGACCGGAGTCTAGAGTCCTTTTCTCTCAAATCAGGAGTCTAGAGTCCTTTTCTCTCAAATCAGGAGTCTAGAGTCCTTTTCTCTCAAATCAGGAGTCTAGAGTCCACTGCCAACTCCGAAAGCACGCAAATACTTGCTTCATCCGCCCGAAGCTTCATCAATCAGTCTGGGCAAGCAGAAACAAAACCTTGCTTTCCTCCTTTGAACAGCCAAGGAGAGCGATTTGCAAAAAAAAAAAAACAAAACAAAAAAACAAAAAACAACCTGTTGCGAGACCCCGCCGTTCTTTTGCTTCGCTGTTGTTGAAGCTCAGCCCACTTCGTGGATAAAAATTAATATAAACAAGAATCCACGGCCCGAAGAGGGAAACCGTGCAAAAGCTGGCCGACTGTCTGAGCCAAGCAAACGTGTACAAATCATCCTTTCTTCCATGTGCCTGCTGCTGCGCCCTCACCCACTCGCGTTGCTCGGTTGCAGTGCGTGTGTGTGATTGGGCGCCTTGATGATCACCCCATTCTCTTCTTGTCGACACACCAGCGCATTCGACACCCATGGATCGGCCAGGATCTCGTCCATGGTCGCTCGCTTGCCCGGATCCAGCTCGAGCATGCGACCGATGATATGTCGCGTCTCTCGTGGAAGTAATCGAAGCAATCGGATCGGCCCCTTGATCGTTGGCTGCTCCGATGTCGAAGTCCTGCTGGCAGGAGCACTCTCGGCCGTCGCCTCTCGCTGGTGATGGTGGTGATGATGTTTGTGGTCCTTGTGCCCATCATTCCCGTCTTCGTCGTTCCCACTGGGATTCCGCGAAGGCGGAGCTGTCGCCGCTTTTGAAGCCACCGACCGTCGATGCTGGTCGAGCAGCTTGTCCTGATCCGGGTCCGGCGGCGAGACAAACAGTCGATAGCTGTTGTCCGACAGTCGGGGAGCTTTCCACGGAAACCTGCGGAGCGTCATGCAACAGAAGATGATGGCTATTGACCAAATATCGGCGGGACGAGGATCGTATCGTGCGACATCATATACCTCAGGCGCAAGGTAGGGATCAGATCCAACAACACCTGAAACCACGTTAGCTTCTCCTCATCTTTGCCGTTTCCCTCGTGCACGCACCTGTTGCCAACACCACTTCCTCCTCAAACGGATATCTGAACACCACTGCAGACCCGAAATCGATCAGCTTCATGATGCCGTGCTCGTTGATCACGACATTGTCCAATTTCAGATCTCGGTGGGCAAGGCCCATACTGTGCAGGTAGAGCACCCCACTCAGAATCTGCAGCGTCGAACAAGTGACCTCCTCTCGGCCCATCTTTCCCGTCATGACCGTCGCAAAGAGATCAAATGGCGCATATTCCATCACCTCGTACCACTTCCCCTTCTCTTGCACAATATCGATCGTTTCAATCACGTTTCCGTGGTGCAATGTGGATCCAATACAAAATTCCGCCGTGACCTTTTTATTGTACTCTCGTTCCGATTCATAAGCGTGTCGGTCGCGGAATTGCTTCACGGCGAAGACCGTTCCATCGCCGCTCCTCTTCATCAATCGCACAGATCCTCCGGCTCCAGAGCCCAACATTTTGCCAAATTTACCATACTTGGACTGGATGCCGTGATCATCTGCGAACGGTACGCTCGGGCCATCGCCAGTGGTACTGCGCGAGGGTGTCTTCGTTCCGTCCTTCGAGCCCCTATGTGAATCTTTCTCCTCCTTGTCATGCTTATCCTTTCCGCCAAACTTGAAGAATCGCTTCAGATTCGACTTGGAACTTGAATGTGAATGACCCTTGTCCACAAGGGTGGATGAGCTATCGTTGCTGCTATGGTCCTTCTTCCCGCCAAAGAAGCTCGATCGCTTGCTGCTGCTGCTGCTGTTTTCGTCCGCTAGAGCGTGCTTCGTTGGGTCTAGGGTCGGAGCTGATCCCGATCGTGCCATGGGCATCGGGTTCGCGGCGCCAGGCACAGCGGGCAACGACGGGCCAGTACCGGAAGATGTGAAACCGACAGAGGGGTCTCTGTCGCCGAATCGGAAGCTGTTTCTCTTCGACTGGCCGCTCTCTGATTGTGCTAGCTGTGATTGACGTAGGCCTTGCGGCTTTCCCTCCGCGGGAGTAAAGGGCCGCGGAGTGCCGGGAGCAGTGCTCGCAGGGGTATCATTCGGAGAGGCGTCCTTTGACGTAGGCTGTGAGTCGCCAGAAGGACCAATGGAATGAGATGGCTGTTGCTTGGGATGACTTGAGACGGGACCGGCGATATTCTCGTTCCGTGCTGGCGATGCTGACCGCTGAGGAGTCATGATATCACCAGGCGGCCGCACCGCGGGGGCGCTTGTTGGAGCTCTGCCGCCATCTCGAGAGCGACTGGCAGCTGGAGTCAGCGGCGGCGAGTGTACAGCAGATGTCGGCGGTGATGGCTTGGGGGAGGCGTCTACGGAGCCGGAGGCAAATCGCCGGGAGGGAGTCGCGGAGCCCGAGGGGACCTGTTTGCGGAGGCGTGCCGTCAGCTTCCTGAGCCACGACCATGTCATAGCACGCTAGGTGGATGAAGAGATCAGAGTTCAGAGGGAAGAGGAGATGGTGCTTACTCGTGACACTGGTTGCGAGCCGGGCAGGGATAGCGGCTCAAAAGCATGATGCTGCATGCGCGACGACTGGATGTTGTTCTGCAGCGTATTTCGCAGTTGTGCCAACTCTTGTTGCGCGTCGGGATGCAGGTCGTCCCGTTGCTGTGCGCGCTGGACGTCTTTCAGGTCGGCGTCAGTGGGCTGGCTTGGGCTTCCCTGTAAGCTGCCCTGCACTTGCACTTGGGCGTGCTGCTCGGCGGCATCGGCCTTGAAAGCCCGTTTGATCGAGTTCATGGCGCTCGCGGGCTCGGATAAGGTTGCCGAAGGTTGTTTCGGGTGGTGTGCCTGCACAGGCACGGGATATGGGCTCCCAGCGCCAGTCGACGTCCAAGTGGCGGCCTCTGAGTGCGCTGGCGGTCGACGCCGGGCGGTGGTGTGCCTGCTGCGCAGCTGTCGCGCAGCTGTTTGGCTGGCTTTTTCCCGGTCTCGGCGGGCGCGTTCAATGGCGGTGTCGAGTCGAACTCCACCTGGTCCGGCGATCGTGGGTGGGCAGGCAGTCGAGTGCGCGCGCGGGCGGGATGGTGATGGTCAGGAGGGCAAGTGTGCTTCTTGCAGCAACGACGGCTGTAGAAGTCGGTCTGCCGAGGCGGGCGGATGGCGCTGACGCTGCGCAGCTGGGTGAGTCGGAGTAGGGTCAGCGTGCTGCGAATGTCCCCGCCCAAGTCAACGACGTCGGCGCACAAGCTCTCCGTGCGCAAAAGTTTCCAGCTCCTCCGGACGGGCCACACGTGCTGCAACGGCGATCGATGGCTTGCAGGGCGTGCGTGTCAGCCCGCTTCTCTTCTCCCACAATGGGCGGCAGAAGTGCTTTGCGTGGAGGCGAGGGGAGAGACTGCGAGGAAAAGAGGTGTCCCGCCGCCCTTCCACGAGCAGATAGACTTCACCATGACCCACGTCGTGATGGTCGATCTCTGTCATTCGGTCACAGTTCGGGAGGCTCGATTTGGTAGTTCCAGCAACCTCAGGCAACAAAGAGCGCGCTCCTCTCGCTCCCTGCAGCTCTCGGTGCGACACGTCGTCGCTTCGTGTTCGCTCGCTCTCACCCACACGCGTCGAACAAAGCATCCCACGACTTGCGCTTCCTCAACCACGAGCGGAGGCCGTTCGTGTCGCTGCGACAGTACCGTCCATCGCCGCCTCGGTTGGGACCACGGGCCACGACGGCAGCCTGTGACGGAGCGAAATTTCCTTCCGGCTTTTCACCTCGCCCAACCCGATCAATCTTCGCAAGACACACACACGCCGCTTGCGCGTAGCAGCCGCGTGCACACGATGCTGGGACTGGTCTCTGCTTTCTCAACGCATGGTCGGGCCGTACTGGTGTACTACGATTCTCGGGACCTGTCACCGCTACTGTACTTCACGCGCGTTTCTTGTACCTGGCACTAGAGGCTTGGTTCTCGCCTGAAGCGGCAGGATTGCCCGTTACTGGTTGTACCGCCTTGGCTACAGCGATCTCATGGAGCCTCTCAACCGTCACCATCGGACCTGGTGGAGGCTGTGCTACGGTGGACGATGTCGAAAACGGGCGCCACAAGTGCTAGCGGTGGCCCCGATGTTGCACAGGTGGAGGATAGATAGCGAAGTCCATTCTGAATTCCTTCGTCGAAAATGTGACCTTCGAGAACGGCGGTTGCCTCGACCATGGAACGTAGCGCTTTGTCTGGATGTAGCGCTTTGTCTGGATGCATCGCTCCTCGCTGCCATCACAGCATTACCCCACAATCTCGCAAGGAGATGGCTACCGCTGGAAAGCAAAGGATCAACACTCCGCCCCCTCTGCCTAGCTGACCGCAGCCAACGTCTTCCTTCTCGAGAGATGGAGCAGCTGCGGTTACACGAACGTCACGAGAGATCACAAAGCCCAAGTTCTCGTTTGCCTGTTCTCAAGTAGGATGGCTCCGTGAAACGTGCATTACGGTCCATCAAGGACTTTTCATTGTGAGCTACTGTTACGCTCAAATCATTCGGACATGCGAGACCGGTAGCCATCCCTGCTATGCAACGCCAGCACCCAGCAACCTGGACTCCATCTCCACTTGACAACGCCCAGATTAACTAATCC
Source organism: Cercospora sojina (assembly GCA_004299825.1). Taxonomy (NCBI): domain Eukaryota; kingdom Fungi; phylum Ascomycota; class Dothideomycetes; order Mycosphaerellales; family Mycosphaerellaceae; genus Cercospora; species Cercospora sojina. Next base: position 684,024 of record CP036213.1, on the reverse strand, counting down.
GAATCAGACCCTCTTCCCCAGATTGCACCATCGCCCTCCCCACTACGTCTCAATGAACCTGGAGCTCATCAGCTCATCCACATGCGCCCGCTGACTCTTTGTGACCCCGCCATCCATCTCCTTGAGAAGTACGGCCAGAACCTCGATCGGCGGCTCCAGACCCAGCATGTTCGCCCTCTTCCATCTCTTCAGCCTCGCAATGCCGATACAAGGCCCATAGTGACTCTGCATGTCCCACTCTCGTAGGATCTTCTCATGCAAACTCAAATCTTCCTGGTGTACTCTCGGCGCCTTGCGCTCTTGCTCCTTTGCTCTCCAGTACCGGTTGATCTGAGTCTGTGGGATCTTGCGCGCTCGAGTCTCTTCGTCCCCCAACCAGCCGTCGTTGTTGGTCCCGCTAGTGGCGCCGAGTGAAGACTCTGAAGCGATTCCGCCGAGAACGCCGGAGGTCTTGGAAGCAATTGTGTCAAGAGCGTCCGCTTCTTCCTCAGCTTGCTGCTGAATTGCCTTCTCTGCTATTGTAGGTTCTGCAAGCTCTGGTTCCAGGTCTTCAGCTTTGGCGTCTTGTGCTTCAGGCGCAACAAGATCTTCTAGTAACGCGGGATCTTTCTTGCTCGATTTCGCGGCTCGAGGGGATTGCGCTTTGGTGACTTTGTTGCCCTTGTTGTTCTTGCCGTGGAAAGAGAGTGTCTGCTGTTGCGAATTGGTGCGCTGGGGGCCGGCGCTGCGCGGCGCGGTTGATCGACGCTTGGGAGGCATGCTGGCGATAGGATGCGCTCGGTGTAATTGTGCTTTGCTATCGTTTGGTGATGGCAGATATGTGAAGCGTTCAACTGTGACGTTCTAGAAGAGAACCAGGGACGGGTGAATGGTCAGTGCTTCACACTCACGTCACCAGGGAAACCGCGAACGCGTTCTGTGACGCGTGGGGCAGTCGCGTGGAGTTAGAGTGGTATCTTGGCATCGATACGAACATCACCGGTCACTCTTCGCTTTCCTCTTTCTCGACCCATTCATCATGGACAAGATCTTTCGCACAGAGCGCCTGGGTTTCCGAGCCATAGAAGGGACTGACGACGCATTCATCTTGCTCCTTCATCAGGATCCTGAAATTGACCAAAACACCGCTTTGTGGCCACCAATACCCTTCAGCAAAGACAATGCAAAGAAACGACGCGAGCAATTGGTTTCACAATGCATGCTGTCTGCAATCATATATCTTCCTGCTGCCGATGGTGACGAAAAGTTAAACGGCCCATCCATCGGCATCTTATCGATCAGAGACAACAATATAGAAAATGGACGTTTCCTGCGCCATGCGAGTCTGGGCATAGTGATCAATCGCGAGCACTGGGGCAAAGGCTATGGCAGAGAAGCTGTCAAGTGGACTTTGAACTGGGCTTTTCGTCGTGCTGCAATGCACAAAGGCAGTTTGAGAGTCTGCGCGTACAATGCAAACGCCATCAAGTTGTATGAAAGTATGGGGTTTGTGCTCGAAGGGAAGTTACGGGATGAGGTCTGGCATGATGCGAGGTTTTGGGATTATTACGCTTACTCGATGCTAGAAGGGGAGTGGCGACGACTTTACGGCCAAGAAAAGAAAGACAAAGAAAAGAAAGATGGGAAGGTCTGAAAGCGAGATCCTGGGCGTTGTTCGACAGTGCTTGCATAGGGCTGCTCGCTCGTGACGACCGCATCTTCAACTTAGCGATGACCATGGGCCCCTCACGGACTGTTAACAGCGTCACCTTGGTTTGGAAGCTTCACTCACCGCGCCGCAACACTCTAAATGTGTCCACACGTCATCATGGGAGACTGTACTCCGCAGGTTGAGCACATGCTCCCTCTCCCTCTTAGGCGATTCCGAGCCTCAGGCCACAGAGGGAGCTCCGAGTCATTGGGACTTTCTCCGAAATACCTGTAAACACGGTTTGTTAGTGCAGACCCATCGCCCGGAATCACACATGGACACTGCGGTACCTGTACCACAATCAGCATCTGTGTCTGCCCTGTTTCCTGCCGCAATGTCCCTGCCATCGTGCTATTGAGAAGCGACCAATCCCAAACGTCAGCGCAGTCCTCAGCATCCACCGCTTTATCTTTTGGAGTGGCGTCCAAGAAGCTGCGCATTCTTCTTGCTTACCCTGGCTTTCACATCAGCGAAGCTGGCGGCTCTGTTGACGACGTTCGTCAAGCCATAGACGTGGCATGGCTCATGGCAAAGCCTCAGCCAAGATTCTTGGCAAGTGTCAAGTGAGGTACGCGGGTGGCCCACATTGTCGCGCAAGGCTCATCCGCTCGGCCTGCTAGGACGCCCCGCGGGACTCGCCATGAAGAACATCTGATGATACCCCTTGTAGCACGCGCGTGGGGCACCACACGGGGCCTGAATAAGCTCGCGAGATGAAAAGGGGTAATCAGCGAGCTCAAAACCAGGCACAACATTCGACTTACCTTACAAGCCTAGAGGTTTCGTATGAAATTTAGATCTTGGGACCTTATTCATGAAGGTCCTCCACAGGCTTGCACCATGCATCGTGCTAGAGAGGAGGCTAGACCGTCATATTCGTGCCTCTGTGCATGCAAATATTGGAATCCCACCTTTCGCCGGGTATTGTTGATATCTGACGAGACACACCGTGGCGGATGCTCTGGTCTTGGCTTACACGGTGTGGCGTATCTAAAGGCGTGGAGAATTGGACGCCGCTTGCAGTGCCTGGTTGTCCTTCATGAATCATGCTGTGTAACCACACGGTCCCCATGTTCCGAATCTGCGCACAGCTCGATCCGCCGTGCTCCGTCGATTGGGGACAGAGTTCGACTTGATGCACAGCCCTTTCCGCCGTGGTCATTGTTTAATATCGAAGCCATTTCGATGCACAGCCCCGTCCGCTGTGGTTGTTGTTGGAAGGCGAGGCCACCCTGATGCGCTGTTTCGTTGCTATGCCTCAGCCTGTCTCTACACATAAAAGCCCATTCTGCCGTGGGTCAACCTCATGATGTCCTTAACAAACCAACCAAAATGTTCCTACCGAGAAACGATAAGAGCCTGCGGCCCAGCAAGGACAAGAGCCTGCGACACTATGGCAGCCGCGCCATCGAGACCTTCGGCTTCAAGACCGAGAAGTCACTCAAACATGCCAATAACCTTACCGACGGCGAGTTGTTGTCCAAGATTGACGCTAAACAAAGAGCGACTGCAGGTGCCGCTACTGGCGTAGCCCTCAACGGCGTCGCATCTGGTGTCTTCCCCCCCTTTTCGCGGTACCAGCATCCATCAACGGCTGGCAGCTCCGAGCTCGGAGTGGCTTGTGTCGACTATCGGCGGTCGATGGAAGAGTTGAAACTCAGGATGATTGGAAACCCAAATCCGAAGACATTGTGCGAGACGTCCAAGATCAGAAAGTGCATCAGAAACATCAGCATCGGCTTCAGCCTTAAGACTATACTCACCGTGCTCAGTGCCGGTATTGTTGGGGGCGATAGCATGGTCGAAGCATTTTCTCCAAGCTCCCGCACGCGGGCAACTTCTTCGATACAGTGAAAAATCTGGGCGGCACATCGGGTGCAGAGCACGACCCTTTTTAGACACAAAGAAAATCATCCAAGGCTCATGAAAGCAGATGACAAGAAATTTGCTGAGCACTTTGGCGATACCTCTGTCGGCCAGATCAGACTTGAGGCCACTTGGCAGGAATTGGTGCTGGTATGGAAATGATGCAACCCGTGATCAAACTTACCGAGTACGGTGTCGATCGATCTTTGGAGCAGAAGGATCAGAAGAAGTTGTCCGGAAAGATTCACGAATACGAATAATGCTCACGAAAGCCCATAAATATAGACACTTGATTCTTTGATTCGGACTAGAATACTCGATAGAAGACATACCCAGAACGCGCTTGATTCCTATTCCACAAGAATTTCCGTTCGATCTACCGCTGCTCACATAAGTCGCACTCAGGGGTGCACAAACTCATCTAGACGCCTCCAAGCTCGGAGCTACAAGTGAACACTCGCATTCCAGTCGCCGTCTGAATGTTCGTCGTGCAGGTGAAATCATCTCCCGAGTCCCTTGTGCAAGTTCCGCCATTTGGGCCACCACTGGCCTCTTCCAGAACATATCCACGATCCTCTGTTCAAGCAGATCAGCAAGGCAGCTCATGCCAGTCCTTTCGAAGAGCCGTCAACACTTACTGTAAATGGTGTAGTGTCCCCATCCATCGATGTTCAGCTCCAGCTCTTCAATGTCATAGTCCGCGATCGGAACTGCTGTGTCGGCAATCTTGTAGCGTGTTCCGCCGCTCGACGCATCGTCTGTGACGCTGATGGGGATTGCATTCCCGACATCGTTGCAGTCAGGTTCACCCCCGAAGACGAAGGTGTGCTCTGTCACGCCTTGTTCGATGTTGAAGATGTCGACCAGCTGGAAGCAGCACATGTCAGCGGTGTGCTCGGGCTGCCAGGGAGGAGGCATTCATCATGTGCTCACGTAGACTTGGAAATCTGCTTTGACGAGGACAGCGAGCCCTGCGATGGCGACGCTGATGCCGGATGAGAAACGCATGGTGATTTTGGTTTTGGAGAAGGTGTTGTAAAACGTCGTTGATAGAGAAGCTCTTGTCTAATCGATGTTGGAGAACTGGATGGCCTTGCTGACTTGATGTCCCAGATGCAGTGTGCAAACAAGCCCATACTTATAACTTCAGAGCATCATCGCCTCAACCATCGACCGCCTCATCGATCGATGATCTCGAAAACCAACACAAATCCTCTTTCCACTTCTCAGTTCAAACCGAAAGCCAATGACGCACTGGTGCCCATTGCACTGCATCTAAAAGCTCGTGTTGAGCAATACAGGATGCGTGGTACATTAGTCTCTCCTCACGCTAGCTCCAATGAGCACGTGGACAGGGATATGCGTCTCCATAGTATGGACCCACATGTTCCTTCTCATGTCTATATGATCCTTCGCCAAGGATCGTAGGCGACACACCGCGATCACAGCCGACATACCGTTCAGAATAGGCATGTGGTAGCTGAGAAGGCATCCTGGGTCCCACGTTATGCTTCCATCGTGTGATGGCGTGCTTGTTCCGACCATCGATCAGTGGCAACGTTGGCGATGGGAGGTGGTCGACTGTGCTTGGCAACGGCCCGAGAGTGAAGTGTAGACTTGTGGATGACTTCAGGCCTTCTACGTGCGGAACGTATGATCCGCCTCGGGCTTGCACATGTGCCGTGCTAAGGTCTAAGCAAAGAGATTAATACTTCCGTACATGAGAACTTCCAGACCTAATCGGCAAACGCTTGTATGCAGCCTCTTTCCAATGAAACAAAACTTTTTGCTTATAACCCAACGCTTCCGTCAATCCAGGGGAACTCCGTCATCTCACATGCACCACGAGTACGCACTCTTCTTCGCCTTACTGCTCACCTTCCGATCCTGCACCTCACTGACCTTCTTCGTCTTACCCTCCTTCGCCTCCAAACCCTCTCGCACGATATACACCCTGCCCTCCCACGCCTGCAACTTCTCCTTTGGCTCTTGCACATTACTTGCGATCAAGCGATATGTGTATCCCAACAGATGTCTTTGCGGCGTATTGAGCGGCAACTCCTCGTTCGAAAAGTTCAAAATCACCAGTGCCATCTGTCCATCCTCGGCCATCTTCGTATACGTGAACGTCTCTGGATTGTCATGATCATACAACGCAAACGTCCCAAACATGAACGGTTCCTTGAACTCCTTCCGCATGGCGATGCGAGCTTTCCAGAAATTCCAAATACTGTCCGGGTCAGCTTTCTGCGCTTCGACATTCAGCCAGCTGAAGTTATCGTTGACTTTCATCCACGTGGGATTACTGCCCGTGAAACCGGCGTTTGCTTCATTGGACCATTGCATTGGCGTGCGAGAGTTGTCGCGGCCGACTTTAAAGACGCCGCGGATGGCATTCTCACGAGCGTTGGGATCCGTATCGCGGTAGTTGTTGCAGTAGTCTTCGACGTAGATTTTGGCGTCTGGGTCGCGGAACTCGGAGACGCCCCAGCTTTCGGGCATGTTGAGCATGCCGATTTCTTGACCTTGAAAGATGAATTCTGTGCCGGAGAGAGTGGTTTGGAGAAGCGTGAGCAGTTTACCCGCTTTGCGCCAGTATTTGAGCTCGGGAGTGGCATATCTCGCAATGCTACGTGGTTGATCGTGATTCTAAGAACTGTCAGCAGATAGACCTGTTGAGTGAGAGCTGAATACATACCTCCATGAACACTGTTCCCCAGGCACCGCTGTCTGTGATCAGAGACTGTGCCTTGCCCAGTGCATCCTTGAACTTCGGAAGAGTATAGCTATCGTTCTTCTCCATATAATTGCTGACTTCGTGCTTCGCATACTCATCTGGGTTGTCGTTGTTTCCGAGTTTGACCATATCAAAGTCGAACACCATACTCAGCTCTTTCTGAGTGGGGTGCACATACTTCAGCAACTCTTCATATGGCGTAAGCGGAAGTTCTCCGACGATCATCAAGTCCTTGCCGTTGCTGTCTCGATCCATTTTCTCACGAATTTCTTTCAACCATTTGTGCATCTCAGGACCATTGATGTAGTGCTGACTACCAGGTTGCCACTTGCCAGGAACACTGACTTCGACATCAGGATACTTCGGGTTCTTGCAGAAGCGGTTCGCAGTATCTAAGCGGAACCCATCGACTCCACGATCGATCCAGAATTTTACGGAAGACTGGTAGATTGCCTCGCGCATTTCCTCATTGTGCCAGTTCAGGTCGGGCTGCGACTCGAGGAACAGGTGTATGTAGTACTGGTCTCGAGCAGGCACATATGTCCACGCGCTTCCACCGAAAGCTGCACGCCAGTTCGACGGCTCTTCGATAAGCTGGCCTTTGATCATATTTCCAGGGCGCTTATCAGCCCACATGTACCAGTCTGCTTTTGGATTGTCTTTCGACTTGGCACTCTCCTTGAACCACGCATGTTGGACACTGGTGTGGGTGACAACCAAATCAAGAATGATCCTCATGCCACGGGAATGGACCTCTTTGATCAAATTCTCAATGTCTTTGAGTGAACCAAACTGTTCATGCATGTCTTCGTAATCGGATATATCGTAACCCCAGTCGTCGAGCGGCGACTTGTATGTTGGCGACAACCAGATCATATCGACACCCAGGTCTTTGAGGTAATCCAGCTTGGAGATGATGCCTTGCAGGTCACCAATACCATCACCATTGCTGTCCTTAAATGACATGGGCCAGACTTGGTATGCAACAACACTCTTCCACCATGGCCGACCCTTGTCGTCAAGATCCTGGATGGAGACGACCTCGGTGATATTGCTCGAGCCGGACGAGCTGCTGACCACATCGTAGCTGCTCGTAGTGCTGTCCCGAGACACATAGCCAGATTCAGGACGCGTGGTGGACGCCGAGCGATCCTGGCCTTTGGCGACAGGAGGCGCTTGCGTAATGCTGCGCTCCACCCGGCCTTCGAAGAGGGATTCGATGGTTCTGGGATGCATCGGACCTTCACGATCAAGATGCTGGGAGTCGTCGTCCAGTCCTTCGGAGATATGCTGCTGTGAAGTGGACATTGGCTGATGGCGGACCGCAGTGAACGTGGCTAGAATGGAGAAGTATCCCGCTCTTCACCGTTGGCGCTTGTGATGGGGTAGATGGTGCATTGGTGAAGCGGACTCGTGGTCAGGATATACTGCAGTTTCTGGCACTATACCATGATGATTAATCACCAATTCTGGCAACAAAGACTCCATGTCGTATAGTAAGTGGGAAGTAGCACTCCGCAGGATCTCATGGTCGCTGTGAATGCATTGTTGCTCTATTTGGCCCCAGAGGACATGACTGCTGGTTCAAACATGTGTCCAGCCAGGTGTACAAGATCTTGTGATCCGATGTCGCTGGAGGCGGTACTGACAGAATCCCATGACGGCCAAAGTTGTTACTCATTGTGCGTAGCGATTGAGGCCGATACAGGGCCTTCACCTGTGTCAGCTGGGCCTGGTCCACGTATTTCGACGACGGCACGTCTTCAAGCGCCCACTGTGGGCTCTCGACCCTCCTTCAATGGCAGAAAGATCTGCTGCCACAGCTCACTCGACTCGCCAATCGTATAGCTCAAATCCAGTAGATGCATACCCGCCTCCTCACCACCCGCCATATTCTCCAACTGCGAGATAACTCCATCCAGTCCCAGAGCCTTTCCCACAGCCTGCGTACCTGTAGCATCCAAATTCACATGCACAACATGCACATGGAAATGATAATACGTCGGCTGATAATGCACATAAAACTTGAGCATATCCCGCTCCACCCCAGGATATAATCCCTCCACCGCCTCAGCAATCGTCTCCCTCAAATCTTTCAACCACTGCACATCCTTCTTCTTCATATCCCTCACAGACCAAATATCCCTCCTCTCCACCAGCGCCAACAAATGCAAACTTCCCAAAGTCCTGCGATCCCAATTCAAATCCGGCAATAATAGAAAATCATCATCGCCCTTCGCAGCATCTGATTCTGAGCTTCGATACAAGACATCTTCCTGCTCCTTCCTCCCTTCAATGATGTTCAACACCCAATTTAGTCTCCCCTCTTCCCGACAAATCTCCATATACTTCCTTACCCACTTCTCATAAATCTCCTTCGTCTCTAGAACAACTCGCATCTGCTGGAAAGCATATTTTCGAAAATGCTTTTCTGTCGCAGGCCAGATCAAGTTTATCTTGAGATCCGGCGGCGTCGGTTCATCGGCGCTGTTCTCTGGTAGGGAATGTGCTAGATACCAGCGGTAAATGTCATTTTCGCCAAGGAGTTGGACATGGCTGAGGAGTCGGGAGAAGGAGGAGTAGAAGGCTGTGATGGACGTGTTGGTTTCGTCTTGATCTGAGGTGGCGGTGCTCGGGGTGGGGAAGGCGCCTCTTTCTGCGAGAAGGAGGGCTGGTTCGCCGGAAATTGTGCCTTGAAGGATGATGCGGCGGCCTTGTTGGTCGGTGTTGAGGACTTTCTGGAATTTGAAGCGGGTGAGCAGTGTGGAGGAGGACGAGGTCTCGGCCATTTTCTCGTTCCTCGTTCCTCGTGGGTTTCCGGTATCTGTTCTTGACGGTGTGGGGTCAATGGCGAAAGTGCAATGTGAAGTTGAACAGCTTCCGAGGTGGGGCCACCTTCCCGACGAAACTCGCATGCACGCGCATAATTATCGAAGTGAGCGCAGCAACATGCAGGAAATGCGCTGAAATGTGATAGTGAATCAAGTCTTCAATATATGCAAATCCTTTTCAATCATCTACTGGGTATCCAATCGCTTTTCTAGCCTACTATATCACTCTTTGCCAACCCGCATTCCTCTATGTAGATTCGTAGTTTAACAGACCATCTATTTCTTGTTCTTCAATGCGTCAATGAACTCCTTTGGAGGTTGCTGTCTGTAACCCTGGGGGTTGTTCTCGGTCCATCTCCAGAGATCTGCGCAAGCATCTTCGAGAGTGAACTTTGTCTTCCATTGCAGCTCAGTGTTTGCGCGGGTGGGATTGGCGGTGAGATCAAGCACATCACCCGCACGGCGAGGAGCGACCTCATATGCGAGATCACGGCCGACGGCCTTGCTGAATGCCTTGATCATGTCGTAGACAGTGCTGCCACGTCCAGTTCCCAAGTTCCACGCTCGGACACCAGGACTGTTCTGTCGTAGGTAGTTGAGTGCGATAACGTGGCCCTCAGCAAGATCGACAACGTGGAGGTAATCTCTGATTGCTGTGCCATCCTTGGAAGCATAGTCTGGCAGATGTTAGCACAGCCGCCATTTCTTATCCAAGCACATAACTCACCATCTCCGAAAACAAGTAGCTTCTCCCGCTTGCCAACAGCAACTTGAGCCAGAAGCGGCAGCAAGTTGTATGGCACACCCTGAGGATCCTCACCCATGATTCCGCTAGGATGGCTTCCTGCTGGGTTGAAGTATCTCAACAACGCAGCGTTGTGTGCCTCGACGCTCTTGCCCTCCTTCTTTGCCCTTGTCCTCTCTGCGTTGATGTAGTCTGTAATCATCGTTTCGACAGTGAATTTTGTGTTTCCGTATGGGTTGGTTGGGCCAAGTGGGCATTCTTCTGGGATCGGGATCATGTTCGGGAATCTGGTCGCATCACCGTACACGGTCGCGGAGGACGAGAAGACGATGTTGGTGACATTGTGCTTCTGCATGCTTCGGAGCAAGCAGAGTGTGCCGTAAACATTGACATTGTAGTAGTCGAGCGGGATCTCGGAGCTCTCTCCCACTGCCTTCAACGCGGCGAAGTGAATGACATTGTCGATGTCTGGGTGTTTGTCGAAGACTGCGTCCAGCGACTTCTCGTCTGTAATATCGATCTTCTCGTACTCTGGTCGCTTTCCGCTGATGAGCTCGATGCGGTTGAGGACCTCGTCGGAGGAGTTGTACAGGTTGTCAACAATGACGACCTTGTAGTCGGCTTCGAGAAGCGCAAGGGCGGTGAAAGAGCCAATGTAGCCCGTGCCACTATTCGACCAGAATCAGTCATGGTTGCAGGGAATTGAAGGTAAAGCTGTTCAAGTGAACAGGCTCTCGCCAATCGCATGGCGCGAGGATGCACAATGGCATTGTTGGAAGCAGAGACATGCATACCCAGTAACGAGAACCGATCCCACAACCATGTTGCCTGCAGTGTAAGTGTTTGGATAAGGATGGTGGATCTCGAGGAGACAACTGCAGCGGGGAGCTCTTGGAGATTTATCCCACCTAACTTTCTCAATGGGGCAGACTAAGGTTTCGTCGGTGTGTCACAGGGCTGAATCGCCGCGACTTCGGGATGTGGACAATTTGCCCGCGATGCTTGCTAGTTAGTACTCTCACCATTTCAGCTATGGCGGCCCTCTGTCCGTGCTATGGTCGGGGGATTCAGGCACGCCATATTCACTTGATGATCAGGATACAGAGTGGAGGCGATGGAGACGTGTCGGATGCGACGCGTGTCCACATTGTTATGGGTGGATATGCGATCGTTTGATGGGATCAAACCAGCGGTTTGGTTTCATTTTGCCCAAGTATCGTGACAACACATACGTACATGCAGAGTCTCCCTGTGGCTCTGCCCAGTCCAGTCCCGCTAATTGCATGCGTGTCCTCAATGCGCCTGCGAATGCATAATCCCCCCTGTCCGCCCTGGCGTTCGTGCAACTTGGCTCTCGATGGCACTGTGACGGCGAAGGAGGACGGCTTGTCTTCGTTTCCAAATATTCACATCTAATTGCTACCAGGTGTCGTGAAGGGGTCGGCGTTTCCGCTAAGAAGCAGTCCAATGATTAGGCCAAATAGTCCCAGTACAGACGAGAAAATCTCGATGACCAGAACTTTGACGAATCTATGCCATGTTAGCTATATCTTCTCCCACCACTGGCACATATGTGGCTTACAAGCTCGGATCTGCAGCATCAGCGAGCGCTGCACTTGAACCGTTAATGCCTACCGACACGCCACAGATCAAATTGCAGGCGCCCACCAATAGCCCTGACCAAAACAGTGCATATCCTGTGAAGTAGTTGCCAGCGGAGTATATCCCAGGCCCAGACACGTTCTCCAGCTTCGCAGAGAACACGATGCTCATGATGACGCCGTAGATGGCCACGACTTCGCAGAAGATGATCGAGATCAAGTTCTTCGTCCGGATTCGTGGTGCTTTGACACCTCCTCCGAGGATCGATGTGCCTGTGATGAAAATTCCCCTGTTGCTCGCTATCTCAGCATTTCTCCACGATGATATCTTCCCATATTGGCTCCTCGCGCATCTCTTCGCTGGCATCCTCCGAATGTACTGACCATGCTGCTCCCACGACTGATAACCCGATGCAAAGCCCAATGCCCGTCGAAGCCCACGCGTACGGCGATATCGATTCGAGGAAGGCGCCGACATTGAAAGCCTCTCCTTCGCCCTGGAAGAGCATATCTGTATTCCCATCTCGTCAGCTTCGCCTCTTCCGCCTCCTGTAGCGCTCTGTGCTTCGCGTACATAGACCAATAACGGTGAGGGCAGTGCCCGCGCCCGTGGCGCCCCAGTATAAGCCGCCCATCGCTGTAGCTCGTCCTCGGTGATGGAACAGGTGAAAGGAGCGTCGAAGATTCACTTGCACGTTTGCCTGTGAGAGCTGTGTGGCTGCATGACATCGGCGAGCTCACAGCGCGCGCTAAACCCTTTTCGGATCGCGGCTTCGCCCCGCTAGGCATGTGCCGCCCTGTATACTCACTTCCAATCTGCCCTCTGTCCTGTCCTCTTTTGCTTCAGACACCTCGACAACGATATTCACTAGGGGTAATTTCACGCACCTCTAATCCGCCATCCGCGTTCGCCGACAGTAGCGGCAACAGGATCGCTCGACAACGAACACCGCTCGAAACCGCGACCAAAGATGGCGCAACCGGCGCAGCAAGGCTTCTATGAGCTCTACAGAGGCACATCGTATGCGCTTGAAAGAAGAGGTAGGGGCATAATCGCTGACCGCTTCGCACAGTATCGGTCTCGCTCTCGCCGACACGCTGGACGATTTGATCAGTTCGAGGAGGATTGAACCACAACTTGCTATGCGCATAATGGCGAACTTCGATCAGCACATCGCGCAGGTTCTCGGAGAGAAGGTCAAGGCACGCATGACATTCAAGGTATGACACTCGGTCGCTGAAGGAGCATAGGACAATATTGGTTAGTCTGAAACGAGACTAACGCATACGATAGGGACACCTCGATGTGTATCGGTTTTGCGACGAAGTCTGGACTTTTGTCATTAAGGACGTCAAGTTCAAGATGGACAACTCCCAAATGATGGAGGCAGAGAAGGTCAAGATTGTGGCTTGCCAGTCCAAGGACAAAGCGCCGTAGAAAGACGATTTCAGGTGTGACGGCAGGCGCAAATCCTTACATCAAAACTGGCCTAAATACAAATGGGAACATGAAACTCGAGTGAAAGTGAAACTCGAAGAGGATTGCAAGGCCTTTCATGACGAAGTACAATCCTGCAGCCTGGGAGAGGTTGCAACACGATATTCACCAGAAAGGAATGACAAGAAACGCAAGAGTGCTTACATTTATTGAGAGTAAGCACGTCAGTGTGCGTTCTTTGGAGGGGCGCATAGCTTCGGGGAGAGTGCGATCGTTGGGATAGGGAGGCACAGACTCAAGGCTTTGGTGATAGCAGCCATATCAAAAGCCCAGCTTCGGACACAGCAGACCGAAAGTAGACATGCAGCAATGTCAAATACTTGAGAGCTTTTTCAGTCAGTCAGAATAGCCATCTGCCAACATATTTCGTCAGTAATGTGCCTTTCAGCTAAATGAATAGTATCGCATCACTCGACTGCTGCCAAGACATAGCACATGCCAAGCCACCCCTGCACCTCCATAGTATCACATCCATTCTCTTCCTCTATTGTCCCTTAGATCTTCACAACCATCATGTCATCACGCCCGACTCCCCAATGGCTCACCTACGCCATTGCGTCCGGCGGCTGCGCGGCCCTCAACGGCGTCTTCGCAAAACTCACCACGACCCAATTGACTACCACCTGGGCAACAGCAATCTCACATCTCCTCGGCATGAAAGATGAAAGCGTGGTTGTAGAAGGTCTCGTACGTGGTGTAAGTAATCTAACCCATCGAATCGGGACCCAAACATCCTTGAAAGAAACTCGGTTAGAACGAAAATGTCAACAATGCAGTCCTATTGCTGATACATTCTCGATTACAGTTCTTCTTCCTAATGAACCTCGCCTTCAACGCCGTAATGTGGGGTCTCTTCACAAACGCTTTGCGTCTCGCATCAAGTACTGTCCGCGTCAGCGTGATCAATACAAGCGCGAATTTCATGCTCACGGCGATTTTGGGATGGGTGATTTTTAAGGAATCTCTACCAGGTAAGCACAATCCAATCCTTATCACCAGAAAAATTATCATGTCGAGCTAACGATCTTGTGTGATACATAGGTCTGTGGTGGCTCGGCGCCTCATTCCTCGTAGCAGGATCAGTCATCATTGGGAGACGAGAGGAAGGGAAAGATGCTGATACTGTTGCGGAGAGAGATCCTGCCACTGGGGCTGCTGCTGGCGTGGCCGTAAACTTGGAAACATATACTGATGAGCCGGATGCTCCTCCGCCGAGTGTAAGCAGAACTCCGATCAGTGCGACTTTGGAGAATGGTAGGGCTTATGCTAGTGACGATAGCGACAGCGAGGCGCCCGAGACGATGGATCTGTTGCGACAAGGCGCAGCACCAGACGCAAGTAGATGATACGATAAGATCGGAAGTCAACTACCACTCTTAGAGATCTTGCCGTTTCGAAGACCATGCAAGCCTCACCCGTTGGCACGAACTTAGTAAACCCGAGGGCTGACCGAGCGTGATGAAACATCTTGGCCTTAGTCACTACCACGGCATCGTAGGAAGTGTGCGAAGAGAACGAGTGAAATATGTAAGCAGGTCCTGATAATTTCATTCGGTGATGCTTTTCAATTGAGTATCTTCTCTTCTATGCAGCATCAACCATGTCGTGCGTCGTCATTCCTTCGTACTCTTCACAAGTCCTCTGTTCTCGCTGCCAACACTTGCACTGCTTTCACTGATCCTTGGTATACTGCAGCTGCAGTTTCCCATCCTTATCCTGGAACGACCAGCCAATGACGACTGGGTCTTGCGAGGCATCAGGATCTGGCGATGAAGCTCGACTTGAGTGTGGGAATCCGGACACAGCGGAGTCGCTATCATCATGTCGCTTCAGCGGAACGGCAACACGCTCTCCCAAATCCTTCGTAATCTTCTATCGTACGCTGGCGTTGATCAGAGTGGGCACGGTACATTCGCCCTGCTTGGTCCTCAACTTGGCAATCTCGGTCTTGCCGCTGTCTTTGAGCTTCTCAACCTTGGTCGGTTCGTAGGCAACAACCTTATCCGCAGTCGTCGTGAAGCCGACCTGGTTGTCTTCCCAGACCTTCTTCTTTGGGTTTAACACTGCATCGGGCTCGCCCTGAAACCCTTCAAAGTAGACGCGTTCACCGGCTGGAGCGTCAGCTGGAGGGGTGACGAGCTCGACCGGGCCGGCGTGGTCGTCATCGCCGCGTGGTGAGGCGGCGAGGACCATGGCACATGACTTGATACCGCGCATAGTGACAGGTTTGAGATTGCAGACTGCAACGATCTTGCGGTTCTGCATCTCCTCGAGAGGGATGAGTCCATTCAAGCCAGAGCAAACCGTCCGCACGGTCTTGCCCTCATACTCGGATGTGTTGTCTGTGCCCGGAGCATCTCCACAATCGATTGTGCTGACAAAGAGCTTCTCAGCGTCTGGATGTTGAATGGCCTTCAAAATGTGTCCCACTCGGAGATCGATAAGAGCAGGGCCGAATGGCTTGTCTGGGGCTGGGGCATTCTTGGGCTGCTTCGGCTGCTTCTCCTTCTTGGGCTTCTCCTTCTTCTCGCCAGGTGTTGCTGCACCAACAGCATCTGCCACTTTGTCGCCAAGGTCCTTCTTTTCCTTCTTTGGCTTCTGGTTCTCAGCCTGTTTCGTCGCGTCGCTGGCTGCGGATGTGACTGTCCCTCCAGCTGCTGCCGCACTGTCTGCACCTGCTGCGGCCGCTGCAGCCTTCTCCTTCTTCTTTCGCTCCTTCTCAGCCTTGGCGTCGATTGGCTTGATCGGTGCAACAACATTGCTGGCATCGATCTCGACCTTCTCGCTGTCTTCCACCTTCAGGCCGAACAACTCAGCATTCTGGACGAAATCGACGAAGCGTGTGATATGGTGATAGCCTTGTTCTCCAGTGCGCTGTTCTGGTGTCCAGCTCTTAACCACCGGAGCAAGCTTTGTGTAAAGAGCGATATCTGCGACACTGGGTTTGCTACCGAGAATGGTGGTACGGGATGCAAGATGCGTGTTGAGGTGCGATAAGCGCTCGGCGGTCTTCGCAGCGTCCTCGTTGGGTGAAGCAATGTGGGCAGCAGTGGTGGACCATTGATCGATGTCCGTCTTCTCAGCGGGCGAGTACTGCACTCACAAGTTAGTGGTGCTGGGAAAGGGGATTGGTCGTGTGCCGTACTTCGATGGTTGTAAAGATGGCTGAAGTCAGCTTGGCTGGGTCGCTGTCTGCTCCTTTGGCTTGAGGGTATGACTTCTCAATAAGGCTCTTGGCCTTGTCGTCCAGAGGTGTTGCTGCCATTTTGGCGATTCGGCTGGAGCCAAAAGTTCGAGCTTGCAATTGTTGCGGATGAATTCGCTCTATGCGTTGAAGGAATGCAGGTCGTTTTGTCGCCCTCGCGAGCAGTCGAGCAGAGCGAAGAGTCTTCAGTTTGGCGTCTGGTGCAAGTGCTTTGGAAATGACGAACGATGTCCCTCTTGAGAAAACAACGCGACAGTCATGGAAGAAGCAGCCCACCAAGAATGCTTGCTAGCGCCTCGGCTCAGCTTCCGAAAGTCGGTCGCCCTCCGTTCTTCTCCTTACAGTTCACTCTCCCTACGCGAATGAGAACGAAATAAATGTATGCACAACAGGCTACATGCACGCCTCTGGTTTACGGCTTTTCCTACGATCCTGAGTGATAGTAAGAGAGTTTCGCTGCCAGGCGGCGAAAGTTGCTCGACCACAGTATTCACAACTGTCTCCCAGAATTTGTACACAATCCTTCCAGTTCCACTTTCAGCAAGGCAAATGGCAAGAGGAAAGCTGCACAATAGCCAGGAGCCAAACCAGTGCGCCAATAACAAACGTCATCGAAATTGCAAGAATAAATTTGCCGATGCACGATATTCGTCAATATTTATCGCCCACTGGTCTCACAATGTCCTTAGCTTCTTTCCCGGACGTGCGAGCTGCGTCTTCGCAATTAGGAAGACATTGAAACTCGGATATGCGTTGGTAAATGTTGCAGAGATGACAGTCCCCAAAGATGCCCCAGCCCTTGATCTGTGGCGGTACCAGATCAAAACTTGTCGCACTTCCTGTCGATACATACTTACAACCGAATTTCTGTAGAAGCAACTCTACTCGTAAATGAGAACCTGTAATGCCAAAGACAGACCCCTCCGAACGCCATATGTCCATTTCCACACGTGCGCCACGTCTCATCGTATACACGTCTTATCTCTATGTCCTTCCTTTTCATGGCCCTTGGATCTTATTGTCCCCAGTAGCCTGCTGATACGATGGCGGTGGAGTATCGTCTGTGCCACTGCTCGGGCCTGCCTGCGGCGTCGACGCTGGAGGCTGTACATCGGCCGGTGCTGGGCGAGGCTGAGGTTCCGATTGCTGTTGCGGGAATTGTGCCTTCGGCGCGCTGGCATTCACGGTTCCGTAGCCATGCTGGCCCTGCTGTGGTGCAGCATACTGTGGCTGGCCGGTCGTTTGAACGTAGTAGTACGTGACTGTGCCGCGCTCGGCGTCTTGTTGCGCGACTTGCTCGTAGGTCGGGTCGGGGGAGATGGAGATGATGTACCAGGCGTGGAGGAGGCCGGGGAGGTATGCGAGACCTGGTGGCAACTTTAGTGGGTAAGGACTGAGGCGGATGCGAGTGGAGTCTTACAGCAGAGGGCGATGTTGATCAGACTGTCTGCCGAGCAGATGCCCCGCTTCACCCAGACGGCGATGGGCGGGAATAGAATGGCGATGAGGCCGAGGAAGATGTCGCTGCCGCACATGGTGGGCGTGCAATTTCGTTCTCGTCGTGTGTGCTGGTGGTAGGGAAGTAACGAGAGAGAGCAGAATCGAAATGTCGCCGCCTGGGATCAGCAGCTATCGAGGTCTCGTGAGTATGAAGTGCACAGCCACAAACCAATGACGCAGGAACCCTTGCCGCGTTTGTGGCGTCCCATCTCCAGCCAAACTTCACTTCGAGAAAGTCAATGCCAAGCATTAACATCAACATCTCAAGAAACAGGAGCAGAAACAATGCAATCCGATCGCCGTCGTCTCAATCCTCCAGCAGGTGGGACCGCACCTCCGATCTTCGAATCATCTCACACCACAAGACCTTCAAGGACGCGACAAGCAGAAGAACACCGCAAAATCTTCCTCCGCACTGGCGTAGTTCCCTCAGCAAGCGGAAGTGCATACTATGAAATCTCACCTCAGGAGACGTCATCAAAATCAAAAGATGCCAACTCTCTCCTGACTCCTCTCACGTCTTCTCTCAAGATCATCTGCACAGTCCACGGCCCCCGGCCTCTCCCCCGCAATGCAGCCTTCAGTCCCAATCTCCTTCTCACAACACACATCAAATTCGCGCCATTCGCGACACGGGTCCGGAGAGGCTATATCCGGGACGCGAGCGAGAGGGATCTAGCGCAGCATTTGGAAACCGCCTTGCGCGGCGTGATTATTGGCGAGCGGTGGCCGAAAGCTGGATGTGAAGTTGCCGTTACGATTTTGGAAGGCGAAGAGGATGGCTTCCCAGAGATTGGAAGCCAAGGGAGGAGCGGGAAGGGATCTGTGTGGGGATTGATGAGTGTTTTGGCGGGATGCATCACAGTGGCAAGCGCGGCATTATGCGATGCGGAGATTGACTGCGTGGATTTGGTCAGTGGGGGTGTTGCGGCTTTGGTCGAGCGGAAATCTGCATTTGACGGAAATGGAAAGGGAGAGAATGTCGAATTCGTTCTGGATCCTGCGCCACCGGAGGAAGATATTCGAGCGGCATGTGTGGTCGGCTATATGCACTCAAGAGACGAGATTTCAGAGATGTGGATGAAAGGAGATGCTGGTGTGGAAAGTGAGAAACTGATCGACAGTGCTGTCAAAGCTGCTGTATTGACGAGGACAGTGCTTGCGGAGGCTGTGAAGGAATCTGCTGAGTTGAAGCTGAAGAAGGTGCCCGAGGCGGCGAATGGAGCACCAATTGCGGCGACTGCAAAAGGAAAAGGCAAGGATGTTCTTATGACAGGGTGAGCAGCTGCTGGACTTCGATTAGCACGAAGTCTCTTCTGGACCTGAGACATGGGCGCCAATTGCCATGGCCAATGCCGCTCTGGACGGCTTGACTGCACCTTTGCCATTGAATGTCAGCAGCCGCGGACACCTGATTGATATCCAGACGTTGAGGCAAATCCTTTCTGATATCAGGTATCATTCTCACTCCCACTGGCTCGAGTGGAGTTGCGCCCGACGACGACGAATTTACAACACATCACTCTCCGATCCAAGCCGCGGACACGCTATCGGGCAAGCAGCAGACGACGCAGAAATTCAGCGAGTCTTCGTCAATGAGTGGGAAGCATGTTATTCAGTAGGTAATGGAATTCAGGAAGACTCCTGCAAGTTTGGAAACCGCACAAAACTACTGTGCGTAGCCTCTACGATGCAACATCAAATGGTCATCGAAATGTAGCAAAGCATGCTGCGTTTCTCGGCTTATCCAAAGACCATACTGTAGACTGTTACGACTTCACCAATCCTGCTCTCTCATCCTCCTCGCTGTCTGTCTCATAGTCACTCTCCTCTTCCTCGTCGGTCTCCTCTTCACTTTCAGTCTCCTCTTCCTCTTCACTTTCCTCCTCACTCTCACTTTCCTCATCCAACCACGCATCCAATGTTTTCTCCTTCTTCGGGCCTCCAATCACACTGCTCTTGTAGCCAGGATCCTTCTCCAACCCCTGGTCCAATCTTTGCGCAGCAGTCAGTTCCCGCTCCGGAACATATGCGCCCTTCTGCGTCGCTCGATCACCATCATCTCGCAACTTCGGATCGGGTTCTCGGCCATTTTCCACCCATTCGGGAAGCGCCTCGTATCCTCGCATTCCAGTTGTGCCAGCCTCAGATCCGATGACTAGGGATGTCGTTCCGAGTAAAGTCTTGCGACTTTCGGAAGGAGAGGGCGCTTGTGGGACAGGTTTGGGTGCTAAGAGTAGTAGTGAAGCAAGTTCCGTGCTGCTTTGCACTGAGAGAAGAGATCGAAATAAACGGGCGCGGTCGCGGAGTGAGTACGAAGGCGTGTATCGTGCGAGGAGCATGGTATACTGGTAGAGAACTTCAATCGGGTGCTTTGATTCTTGCTCTTCCGGAGGCAAGGCGTATTCTTGTGTTGAGAAGGCATTTTCCCGAAAGCCGTCATTCTCTTCTTCCGTCGGCGAGAGTACAGTGCTGGAAGAGACCGATTTCTGTTCTGGGTTCAGAGCATCCATTGCCTTCTGCTTCTCATTCTTAGCATTCAAATAATGCAAGTAGACTTTCGCGGCTAGCAGGACTGTCTGTGCGCGCACTTCATCGCTCTCATCGGCATAGTTCTTGACCAAAATGCGTAAGACATCCGCAGCGATGTTGTTCTCCGGGTCGACTCCGGCAAATTCTCCAATCAACCAGACAATACTCGCTCGTGCAGAAGGCGATGTGAGAGTATCGAGATTTTTCGCTAGCCTGATGACGGTCTTGCGATGTTCCTCTGGTGCTCGTTGAATGAGATGACGAATCACTTCCATCGCTTCGCCAACCAAATTCGCATCCGGACTACGGATTTGCTTGAGCAGGAGAGACAGACATCGGCGTGAAGTCCTGTCGCTGGATGCCTGCGCACATCTCCCAATAGCTCGAACACTTTCACGGACCAGATTCGTATCGTGACCTTTCGAGAAGTGCTCCAATTCGGCCAGTATAAGCTCCTGTATCTCTTTACCGCTGTGCGGGAACATCAAGGTCAAAACTTCTAGCTTCAGTCGCCAGATCTGAGGAGCTTCTGTTGCGCGAACCAGGAAGTGTCGGAAGTAGGGTACGAACTGAGCAGGGTCGATCAGGCATACTTGGACAATGTTGTAGAGAGCCACTTGCCGAATGTCCTGAGGTGATCGAAGCAATGCCATCAGCGGACCGACTGCTTTTGCGAGGTGTGACGAAGGAGCGAGATAGAGATATGCCCGGGTGACAGCGAGAATGACAGCCGAGTTGCGAGATGATAGGAGCGGCTGGATCGATTTGAGGAACAGCTCAAGGTCTGGGTCCATCGCTTCGACTTCCTCGTAATCTTCTTCCGTCTCCTCCTGCGGTTCCAGATCCTCGTAGAAATCCTTCGCTCGCTGCTCCTGAGTTGCTGCTCGCTTCACCCGCGTGGTGCGTTTCGGGAAGCACTTGCGCGAGTAGATCGTGAACAGTCGAATGACAGCCAGCTGACCCCACTCATCCATATCGACCACCATCTTACACAGTCGACGATAGACCGGATGTATGAGGTCTAAGCGATCCGGGCAGACTTCCATAAAAGCTTGCACAGCTGCACCTGCCACGTAGTATTGCTGGTCTCCGAGCAGAGTAGAGATGTAGTCTTCGATCTGCGGTCTCGTGCTCTCATCCAGCTGTACACATTTCACGCATGCCAGCGCTGCGGCTTTCCGCACGAGTGGCGAAAGATCGTTGACGCCCTTCTTGATCGCCAGGCTGATGATCTGCGCGATCATGGAAATTCTGATACCAGACATCGTCTTCAGCGCCATAGCTCGCACTCGCGGGTTAGTGTCGGACAGAGACTTCTGTATCGTATTTATCGCCAGCAGTGCCGTATCCGGATCCGCCTCAGCATGATGGATCAAATAATTGTACACCAGTGGTCTCGTCGATGGGTATGGATTCGACAAGGTCTTGAGCACGGCAGGAAAGAAAGTGAGAGTCGGTTGCGGAGGATTGGCATATTGCATCTACATCTCTTATGATCAACTTGTGTCGCCCCAAAGCATGTATTCCGTTGATGGTCCTGGCCTACCGCAACCACTTTCCGCAGCCCGTCTAGCACCTCTCGCTCGTGTTTGCTGTCCAACATCTTTTTGATCTGCGCTGCCGGCAGCGCTTTCGTATTTCTTCGTGGTCCGGCATCGCGCGCGGCTTCGAGCGTGAGGTCGCGTGCTGTAGTCGCTCGATCAGCCAGAGTACGGGGAGGTCGTCGACTTGTGCTGGGAAGTCCGCGGTCCATGTTGTTGAGGTGGCGGAGGAGTGCATACCTTGCTCCAGCAACGAGCTGATTTTGCTGATGGACTCCATCGTGCCACAGCCAGCTCGCAGGCAAGTGCAACCTGCTGCTCTAACCGTGTATCTTTCGCGGGAAGTGACCTGCTGTGAACGGCGACATGATCCATGTGGGGCGTGGGAGCTGACTAAGCAATATCTTCTTAGCCCCATGCCTTCTCTAACTTAACTTAGTTAACTTACTCTCCTACCTCCTACTGAGACGTTTTCCCTGAGAGCATTGTGCTCCCTTAATTGCGTTTCTGATCGTCTCTACAATCGTTGCAAACTTCACAAAGGTCGGAAACCCAGAGCACAACGATGTTTTATGAGATCGAGCAACTTTACCATTCTTCCGCTAGAGCAGTTTCCCAACACCTCCTGCAAGACATATAGATGGTGCAGCCACAGCTACGCTCCGAGTCCGTGTTCCGCCCTAAACTTAGCAAGCCTTGCGTCGCTCGCATCTCTCTCTGCTGCCGAGAAATGATGCCGATGGCCGTCACTCTCACACCAGCGATTGACCGCCTGTTTGTTATGATGGACTAGACTGGCACGAATCTCTTCCAACAGCTCTCCTGCAGGCAAATGATGCCACGCCCAGCTTTCGTCAAGATACCGGTACGCCAGACAGTCCATGAATATATTCCTCTTCCTTGCAAAGCCAGTGCAAAGCTTCGCGATTTCACTGACTAGCATGCCTTCCGAATTTGCTGCGAAGACGACTTCCTCTTCGTCGTCTACAATCGCACTTTTGTCGTCGTCGACTAATGCACACGAGGACATTGAAGGTTGAGAGACCAGTTGCCTTCTCTATGAAGCGTTGATGTAAGTGCATCGAGCTTCGTAATCTGGGTTGTTTTCTTTGATTTTACCAATCAGTGGGTGAACCCAGATGCAGTAGGAATCGCCCTTCGTGCCGCAGTATGCGTCTTTGAGGGTAGAAAGCATCCATCTGCCCTCGCATCGACTTCGTTTGTAACAACGAGCGACATGGAGTCGGATGTTGGAAATGGGTTCGAAGAAGAGTGCTTGTTGGAGTGATTTGGAGCCGTTTACGACTGCTTGGAATTGCTTGCAGGTGCGTTGAACGTTGACGAGGATATCGCGTGAAGGGAGATCGAGAAATATTTGCTCGGCAAGTTCGAAGACGTTGAAGACCTTTTCAGCAGGGCTGAGAGGAATCTCGATCTGTGTTGCCATCAGTCTGACACTCTTTTCTGATATGGGCCAGCATGTACCCCGTACCTCGTTGCCTTCACCATCCTTTCCATCTAGACTCTCGAAAGGATTGCTGGATTCCCAATGCAACTTAGTCTTCATGATCGCTGAGTGACACACGGGGTGCGCTGCACTGAACCTGCAAAGTCCAACTCTTGTGTTTGTAAACTCAGTACAGTTACCTGAGAAATATTAAATCATGTTTGCTACAAGTCTCAGTCTCCGATTGATTGCCATGTAGTCGATTCTTTATGTCCAAGACGGTGAACCGTTCTTTCGATAGACAGCTTTGTTCTTGCATCAAGTCTACAAGTTTCCAATCTAGACGGCGTGGACCACTCTCAGCTGAATATAGTGACGAGAAGTGTGCCAGGTCGAGAGTTTCTTACATGGGAAATACTTCTGCAACTGCTGTCGGATGACCGAAGATATTGTACTGTATCCTTGATCGTAGCTTTAACAGATGTGCCTACTCATACATTTCCTTTGACTTATACACTCCCTAAACGCAAAGGCAGACTGCTTTGCCTGGGTCAGCGCTTATCAGACCATTTGGACCTATTGCTCGTCTTCGTCTTCTTTCTCTTCCCCGGACGAGATCGTGCTCCGTTCACTGTCGTCGTCTTCTGTTTCAGTAGCGGCGTGGCTCAGTGAAATGATGCCACGGTCGTTGACCTCGTACTCACCACTTGCCAT
Organism: Cercospora sojina; assembly: GCA_004299825.1. Lineage (NCBI taxonomy): Eukaryota > Fungi > Ascomycota > Dothideomycetes > Mycosphaerellales > Mycosphaerellaceae > Cercospora > Cercospora sojina. The sequence goes on along the minus strand of CP036213.1, from coordinate 660,117 downwards.
GAGCTGTGTCGCACGAGTTTGCTGCTGTTGCGCTTTGACCGCTGGATCTGCACTTTGTGTCACAATCACACCAGAAGTCCGTCGGGGATGTAACGCGTTGTTATCACCTGTTAGTACATTATCCCAAAAGCTTTGCTGTAACAGGTTATGGACCCAAGGGAAAGAAGTACTCCAATAGACATAGGTGTCAGCAAGCGGAGGGCCTCGAACCATTGCCGTGACCCCTGGTGGGAGGTTGTCCATTCTGGTGAAGTTTGGGTACTCTTCGCAACAGATCATGCCCGGGAAAGAGCTTGGTTGTCCATCGATAAAGTAGCAACGTGGCTCATCGGCCGATCCCAATTGCTGAAGGATACCACCAAACAGAAAGGTTTCCAGGTCGAAGCCAGTCTCTGAGGTCTGCGATGTTCCGATGAATACGCCTTCACAGAAACATTTATGCAAGCTGTACACTGCCGCGTGCGCCATCTCATGGACGAGACTAGTGGCCAGCTCTATCGTAGACCAAAGAATACCCACAACGTCTCCATCTTCTTCCGCCTTTAGTACGGCATCAAGCGTGTCATAGTTGACGTGAATGGTACTGCCCCGGCCGGGGAGCTGCGGAAACGTGACTTTGCTGTTTGAGGTACACACTGCGTGCGCCTGGCTCTTGTCCGGTAGGCGAAAAACATGAACATAGCGAGAAGCACACTTTTTGGAATTCAGTAGTACAGCAGTACATTACACGTCTGCACGCGGCCGTGACGGCGTCTGTAGGCTTCTGCGCGTCCCTCCGCGTAGATGTGCCTGCAGGGCTGCCGTCGCGGTCGCGGGAGACGTAAGGCCACCAAACACCGAGAGCACGAAACGGACAGAACGCGTGTAATGGAGTCGGCGGCAGCAGCAGCGCTGTGAACGACTCGCCGGCAATACGGGTGGGACGACGAAGCCCAGACACTCAACAATACTACAGCAGCAACACACAGTCACCGATAGGCTTCTGGCCAGTCTATCACCAACCCCTGACAACGTCTGCGATGTCCCACATCGACGGGCCCTCGAAGAGAACGGTATCATCTTCCCCGCGAATCGAAACACTAGACACCCGGCATGCTACGGTCGATGCCAACAACATACATGGTCCACAGACAGCCTCGTCCACTGTCGCCCCCCCCCAATCCCGTGAAGAAGGACTGCTCACCCTTCGACACACCCGACAAGGTCTAGAGAGATTCGCGATGGAGCTCTCATGCTCAGTAATTCGACGCCTCGTACGAGCGGAAAATCTCATCTGTAGAGCTGGACGATGACTTACGGCGCTGTCTGCGCGCTAAAACATACGACGCAAGAGGAAGGGAATACACGGCCACATAGGAACCTAGTAGGAGGCAATGATTGTACACAGATCACACTCAATGCACACACCCATGCCCATAGAGGGGAATTGTTTGGGTCCGAACAAGCAGACGAAGCCGAGCATTAGGGGGAGACGGTATGTAGATGGTCGCAGATATGGTGCAGGGGCACCGTCAGAGCCACAACAAATGGAATAGAGTAGGAGTTTCACATGGCTGATACAAGGAGCAACAAGAGGAAACACAGAGAGAGGCACACTCATTACGGGAATATATAAAGTCAGTTGTCGAGACAGACCACAAGCAGAGGCGAGGGAGCAGCTGGTCGTGCTATTAGTACGGCGAAGTGGGGCGCGTTGGCGTGGTCAGCGTTGTGTCGGCTGTTTGCCAACCCTCTGCATCCGGGCATAGCCAGCATTGATACCGCAGGCTGCAACCGTGTAGGAACCAATCAATCAATCAATCAATCAATCAATCAATCTTGTCCGGTAGGCCAAGGCTGATGCGAACACCAGTGGCAAGCTCGCTCAGCTTGTCGTGTGTCTCCTGCTGTTCGTGAATAGTTAGCGAGGCTTTTGGTGCAGGACAAGCGTCGTGCTCGAATGTCCCATTGTTACAATCTTCGACAGAGTCTCCTACTACGAGAATCGAGTGGAAGAATGGCAGAGCCTTCTCCAGCAGCAGGGACGCCAGTCGACACGCCATTGAAGGATAGCGATAGTGTCCGTTTGTCCCAGCAATTGTCCGGAATAGCGGTTGGAATGGAAAGCTGAGATCCGGAGCTCGCACATTGCTAGATTCGAAGTATTCTATATGAGGAAACGCATCCTCTTCGCTAAACGGGACAACTTCCGAATGCATTGGGTCCATGGCGTCGAGTCTGCTGTGGTGTACACGTTTGTGTTCGTGGTAGTCGCTGTCCTGCAGCTAGTCGTTTCGAGTGGGGGCGAAGGGCGTATCGAGTGCTTGTTATGCTTGTGCAATTGCGTCCGAGATTTGCGAATCGAGCATGAGGAGGTAAAGCGTCTGGCATGTATTACGCAGCGGGCGCTGGGAACCAGCTATAAGCAGATGTCTCCATAATAACATTGTCGGCCGTCCATATCTCCATGGCAATTTCGACAGACACAAATTGACCAACGCGAAGACAAAGACGGACAATCGCATTGTTCCTTTGATGGAACTAGCGAGGCAGCACGCCCAATGCCGCATAGGAGACAAAGAGTCTTGTCAGTCATGGGAAACAGTCGGTCTCATGTGAAGGTTCGAAGATTTGAGCTGAATCTTGTTAAGTACTGCCCCCTCATACTCTGGTCGTGTCAAAGCAAGAGATGGCAAAGAACTTGCGCATGTTGGCGCAAGGCCCCATCTTTAATTTTCCGCGAGTATGATGCGGGCTGCTTTATCGTCGGCTCTGGCAGATTTGTGAAGCCTTGAGGTGCCCCCATAAGGCTAAAATGAGCCAGGTAGGGAGCCAATGGGTCGTTGAAGTGAGTTCCGGTACCGTTCACGACTTTGAATACATAGCCGATGTCGCAGTCCAGGCATTGATTCGTGGGGTCTGATTCGAAGTCGTACAGATTCACCTGAAATATAGAAGGCAAGGTGTAGATTCGGAAAGGTCGACCATGTGTGTAGCTTGGTCCAATTTCGTACTCGACTTTAGTGCAGGCTCCACAGACCGCCAAGGATGGAGTGACCGGCCGGCCAGGTACAATTACCAGAAGGGCAATTGCAGAGAGTAGGGACAGCGCTTCTACCCAAAGTACCACTGTACAGCGCAGCAGTAATTTCTACCGGCGCGCTGTAGCCTCATCCAGTGCCGTTCGCGTCTGGGAGATATGTCTCGATCCAGTGGTCCCAAATTTCTGTAGAGGCAGGTTCCCCGGCTGCGAAGTGTCCGAAAGCTTAAGTTCGTTCTAAGTGATAAGCTGCTGTGTCAAGTGCCAAAGCCGAGAGACAGTATGGTGATGACAGCGCCGAAAATAGCCACTGTTCTTCTATCACTCATCAGTATTGACATGGAGGCGTCAGAAACAACTCACCTGCTTCTGCGCTTTATGGCGAGATATATAGATAGATAGATAAGTTCAATTTGCCGGGCTACCTCTTTCTATAGAGCAAGCGGCGCGCACTATATTATTCTATCGGAAAGAAAATCCGTTGTCGAGGGCCCGAGGCCTCGACTTCCGGCATAAAAACTCTCCGCACTTCTCTATGTCTTTGCGGTTGGCCTTCCGCGCTTTTAGGTTTGGATTCTCTTGGACTTGCGTAGGTGCGCTGGAAGCCCTTCCTCTCACCAGGACCCTATTCCTCCCTGTCTTTTTTCCCCCTCTGCTATCTCCTCCTCCCTTGCTAACGAGAATTGGTCGAGCACCCCTTCTCGTATAAGCCATTTCGCCGTCGCGAGCAGGCCCCTTTTTGTGTTCGTGATCTCTTTCCAGTCTGTTGATCCTGCTGCTGCGAACAGTGCGTTGCGTGTACTCTGCCGCAGCGGGCATTGGATACACACGTGCTTTAGCGTCTGGGCTCTGTAGTTGCATTGGCATTCTGGTGTTGCGCCTGGGACCCGCTGTCTCGTTAAGTATGCGTTTAGGCCGATGTGTTCTGTTTTGATCAGCGTGATCATAGTGCTTGTCGGCCGCGATAGGCCTCGGTGGAGTGATCGCCCTGTTTCCTTCGGCCCCGCCGTCCATGTTGACGGGATAGTCGCTCTCCCTTCTGTTCGTTTCCCCCTTTCTGCTTGCCATCCTTTCTTCCACTCTCGGTCCATCCACCATGTTCTCGACTTCTCTGTGATTCGGTTGTCCTGGTCGCGTACCGCTTCGAGGATCCCTTCGTGTCTCGTATAGGCCTTTGCCTTTGCCTTGTGTCTTCTTTTTACTGTCATTTCCTTCGCGATTTCGTCGCACCTCTTGCGGATAAACTGGTATGCCGGTTTGTCCCAATTCGCCTGGACAGACTGTCTCGTGAGCTCCTGGGTGTACAATTGTATTGGAGGGATTTCCGCTTCCTTTTGGAGGGTAACTGCTGGGACGCTTTTGTATGCTCCCGTGATGTGTCGCAGGGCTTGGCTCTGCACCTTCTCGATCGGTTCCACCAGTCTTCTCGCGTGGCTTGCTTTACCCTGGGGGTTAGTCCACGACTGGCAACCGTAGGTCATTGTTGGCCGGATTACTGCAGTGTATATGTGTCTTGCTTTAGTGAAGGATGCTCCCCATGTGGATTTGCTTAATCTCTGGATGGCTGCCATTTGTTGGACTCCCTTCTCCGCGGCCTTCTTGATGTGTGGTCCCCACCGCAATTTTGAGTCGACTTGTACCCCGAGGAGTCGAAGGGACGGGACTGGCCCGTCTTCGAATCCCGGGATCTGTACTGTGGCCTGCATGTTGTGTGATCGCCCTCTCGTAAAGTGTATTAGCTGGTATTTCTGTGGGGCGAAGGCTGCGCCGTGTTTGCGGGCCCACTCTATGCATTGCTGGTGTGCATTCTCTAGCATCCGACAGTTTGTTTCGGTAGATCTGCTGCTCACTACTATGTTGGAGTCATCGACGTATCCCATCGGTGTAATGCGGGTTCCCCTCAGTAAGGGCAGGAGTGTTGATGCGAAGAATAGGAACAGGATTGGTGAGAGTGTAGACCCCTGGGGTATTCCAGTTCTTTGTGGTCGGGGTTCGTCTAGGAATTCTCCAAGTTTCAGTTGTGTAGATCGACCCTCGAGGAAGGAGCGGATGTATCCCACCAGTTGCGGTGGGAACCCTTTCATCTGTAGGTTGTGGAGTAATCTTTGGTGAGAGACATTGTCGAAGGCTCCGGATATATCGAGGCACAGCATCGAGACTACTGCCTTCTTGTCCGTCTTCCATACGGTTCGCACTTTCTCTGTGACCATGTCTAGGGCCGTTGTTGTCGATCTTCCTGGCCTGCCGCCCATCTGTTCGTCCGGCAGTAGTCCCCTGTTTTCTGCTTCTTGCGACATCCTGCGGGCCACAATTGCCTCTAGCGTCTTCGCAAGCGTGTTGAGGAGGGCTATCGGTCGATAAGCCCCTGCTCTTGTGTAATCGGGCTTTTGCGGTTTTCGAAGGACGACTGTGATCGATTGTTTGAATGGCTTCGGGTGGTATTCCTTGTGTAGACATGCCGAGTATAGGGTCGCTAGTGGTTTTGCTAGTACTTCTCTACATTGCTTAAGGAATTCATTTGGGATTTGGTCCGGGCCTGGGGCTTTGTTCGCTGGGAGCCACTTGAGAGCTTTTAAGATTTCCTCCTCTGTAACTTCTTGTAACATTTGGAACGGTTCCGGGACCGCTGTGTTGGGGATATCGCTAAGGTCCGCGTCCCTCGGCTCGGGGAAGAAGTGGGCTGCCAATATGTTCGCCTTTCCTATATCTGTTCGGCCGTCGTGTGGGCCGGGGCCCGAGGGCCCGACTAGTGTTGGGAACTGTGGGAGTGGTTTCGGTTTCCCGTCGTCGTTTCGCGCCCATTTCGCGAGTTTCCAGATCTTGGTTGGGTCGTCCGTGAGGTCTTTGACTACTTTTCTCCATGCGAGGTTGGTGTCTCTCCGGATCTGTTTGTTCCTGGCGTGGCACGTCGCCAGGTATGCTCGGTGTCTTTCCTCCGATCTGTCTTCTCTCCATTCTCTGCGTTGGCGTCGTGTCAATCGGATCAGTCGTTGACATTCCGGGGTCCAACTCTGTTTAGCATGCGGTGATGGCCTTGCTTTTGGGACTACTTTCTCGACCGTGATTTGGATGGCTCTCTGTACGGCTTCGGCCATTGCGTCTATTTCCTCGTGTGTCTGTAGCGTCGTTTCCTCGATCGCGTCTAATTCAGTGGCAAGGACGGTTCGGACTACATCCCATTTCGCCTTTTTATATTGAGGCCTTGGTTGCGTTTTGCGCATTCTCGGTTGCTCGTTGTCTATCGTAGTGATTATAGGGATATGATCTGATCCGTGCGTCGCGTCCGGTTCGGTTCTACACTCCACAAGTCTCTGTCTGAGCCCTTCCGAAACGAAGACGAGGTCGATTGTTTGGCAGCTACAATTTTGTTTCTCCCATGTAACTGTGCCCGCCGGGAGTGACAGTTGGAGGCCTGCGGCCCCTGCGGTCTCGATTAGCGTGTCGGCCATTCTATGTTGGGTTGGGGCCAGGTGGCTTCCCCAGTGTGGGTGGTGCATGTTGAAGTCTCCTGCAAGGATCTGTTCGCATTTAAGGTCGTGTTCGGCTTCCCTTTCCAGTGCTGCCTTTACGTGCGGCAGTGTGCCTGTGGTCGTGTCGCTGTGCGGCCCACTCGGGTGGTAGCAGTTGTGGAGTGTAGTCTTTCCTTGGGTCGTCGTAATCCGAACAGAGATCATGTCGCTGGTTTGGTGGTACACGGGTTCCCATTTCGTGCTGTCGAGGTTTTCCGATACTAGGATCGCTACCCTGGGGTGTCCTTCTTTCGGCAGGATCTGATGGTATCCCCTCTTGCTCTTCGTTTTGCGGCCTTGTGGGTTTATCCATGGCTCTTGGATCAGTATGATCTGGGTGTCTCTTGGGTCCATGTCTTCGAGGAGGAGCGTCTGGATCGTTGGGCTATGGTTGACGTTATGTTGGTATATTCGTAGGTTGTGGCTATTCATCGCCACTTGTAGCGCAGAGCATCTCTAGGTCCTCATCTTCTATGGTCTGGGTATTGGTCTCCCCGTTGGTCTCTTTATCATTCTCTCTCTGGCCTGTTTGGCTAGTCCACCTCGAGATCTTGTTTGCTTGCTGTCGTCCTGCGATTATCGTCGCATTGGAGCCGACTGGTTTCCCCGGAGGTTTTCTCTGGGTGGTTTGCTCCTCTGTGTTGTGTGGGCTTTTCTTTTTGCGTGTCGGGGCCGGTGTCCATTCCTCTGCGTTGTTTGGTTCCTGTTGTGGCTTTGTTTGTTCCCACTTCTGGCGAAAGAAATCGGAGAAAGCTTTCGCCTTCGCTATAGCGGCTTGCTTGACTCGGCATTTTACTGCGTACGCCGGGTGGTTGCCCTTACAGTTCCCGCACTTTCTTTCGGTCTTCGTGCACGCTTCCGTCTTGTGCGTTCCAGCGCAGTTCCCGCACGTGTCCTGCGTTTCCTTGCAGTGCAGGGCCTTGTGGCCGAACTGCTGGCAGCGCAGGCATTGGATTACCCTCTGCTGTGGGTGATAGGGCTCGGTTCTGAGCCAAGAGCTTCCGAGGAATAGGCCTCTCTTTGTTACCTCCTTCGCTTGAGCCTCGCTTTGTACTGTTATTACTGCTGACGAGTGCTTCTGGTTCTTGCGGGCCTCCGCGCTCTTTAGCCACGTCCCGTGTGTAACCCGAAGGTTCGGGTACCACTTCAAGCTATCCTCCTGTAGTCTCTCCCACGTTTTCGTGTCTCTCATGTCCCATCTCGTATCGATTTGGTGGACCAGGACCCTGTGTGCTTGCTTGAGGACCGTCGCGTCTGGCCACAGCTCTTGGGCCCACCCTTGGTCCTGCTCTAGCTTGTTCTTTTCTTGCGCGGATCCTACGACAAATCGGATGTCTCCGCTCGGCAGTTTGAAAACCGCCGCTACTTTCTTCAACCCCACCTTTTCATGAATTTCTCTGTGTGTCATACCCCGGATGTGTTCTCTCTGTTCGTTTGTCCCCAGCCTTACGGATACGGTGTGTGGTGCCTGAGGCTGTTGCAGCAACCTTGGCACCGTGGGTGTCGAAATTGAGGCCACTTGGGCCCACGTTGTCTTTGGTGCAGCGGTCTGCTGCCTTTGGGTCTCCTGGATGGTGGAGAGGGTGTTGGCGATGGACTGGCAATGGTCCGAGTGGAGGAGCGCCTGGTACGCCAGGCGGAGGAGGGAGGAGAGGGATTCTGTGGATTGGGCCTGGGGGTTGTCCAGGGCTTCCTTGATTGTCGCACTGAGGTCAGCATTGTTCTCTTGAATAGCTTTGCTCACTGTGGTCTTCTTCTGTGGTGCAGTCGGGGCTCGGAGCCCTAATTGCGCTGGTGCCTGCTCCGGGGTGATCTGCTGGGTCAGAAGGTGCCAGCTTCTTTCCACAGCGTCTCCCCCGGCGTTGGCAGGTGTCGGTCGCTCGTATGGGTATGGAGCAGCATGTTTGGAGGCCTCGAGGCCCCCAGGCGGTCGCAGTTGTGGTGCTCGTGGCATTTTTTTTAGAGTATATAATACATAATATTTGGCGAGATATATAGCATGGTAGAAGAACGCTAGAGCGCCCCAAGCACCTCTTGACGCGGCATCGTATATTCCCATATCCCGAAGCTGACTACAACAGCTTATTTTCTTGGCTTCGGCGGCGTAATGCAGCCACAATTCTTACATCATGACTGAGCTCACAGGTATCATGAGAACAGCACGAGTGATCGTAGATAAGAGTATAATAAGGCCGTTGAGGGTCAAGCCGGCCGGGAGACGCAGATGTGATTGAAGCCGATCGTCATAGTGGTAAAGTACCAACGTTATGATAAGGAGCATGGTGATAGAGCAAATTGATGCGGCAATCTCGGGCAGCCACCATTTGAGAGCAGACTGGATGCCAGTTGTCTTGATTTTCGTCTCCTGAAGTGGAAGCAGCGCGTTTTGGGAGTATTCCACCAGTGTACGTCCTTCTTCGATGTGCCGTTCGTCAATGGTGAGTTTGCTGTTGCTGACGAGGCTCGCACCCACGAGAGTAGTGCTATCGCTGATAAAGAGGTGAGGAGGCGTATCATCCAGCCGCCGATACAGGTCTGCTCGCATAAGTCTCCAGCACCTTTAATCTTGCCGACATGTATCCGACATGTTGATGGTTCAGCGACTGATTCTGACAAGATTTTTCCCCTCGCTTCCAGCAATGGTGAAATATACTGGGTGCGTAGACGATGTGCTAGTGACACATTGACCTTGTCTTACAGGCCATCGTCAAATTTCGCGTGTAGCTGGAGCTGTGCATCGACCTCTGAGAAAGGTACACTTGTAGCCTGCTGTGGAGCGTTGCGCCGCGAAGTGATGAGGACGATTCGATGCAAGCTGAAGCCATGGCTCGATCACACTCCGCAATATGGAGCCTCCTGCGCCATGCTAGCTGAGCCTAGTGTGCTTCCTGTCGCTACAAGCTGCAATGACCAGAACTTGGAAGCAAGCAAGTGCAAACTTAGAAGATCACCAGGCACTGCTTGGTGGCTGCCTTGTGAAATGAACCTTTGCCGTGCTGACATGAGGGAGAGATATATACGCTGGGAGATTTCAGCTCGAGTGGATCCATGTCGGCTCGGCAGGTATTGCAATCAAGGTATGCCGCCAGCTAAGAGTGCTACGAGCAGCGCTTTGCGCCCGTTAGACAGCTTTAGAGGTTTGACATACTGTCGTGAAATCTAATGCTGTTTAGTGTTGGCGCGCAGAAGTGTCTGGTCCTGAGAAATATATGGTGCTCGTAGAGGTAGTATATAGGCTGTTCGGTTTTTTTTGGAGGCGAATTTCCAGGCATTCTCCCACGAGCTCCTGCACATGAGTAACGTGCTATGTATTCATGAAGATACATTCGAACACAGCCCCATCTGTCTCGCATTCCACAACAGCAGCGTTGACTGTCGCCCGGGAACACTGGCCGTTGAAACAAGGCAGTGGCTCTGACGGGAGCCGCGCACGTCAAATGAAGTCGCGGCGCGGTGCTGAAATCCTCCTATGAGCATGACAGCTGTTTTTCAGGATCGATATCACGCTGAACAATGTGTTGTGATGAGAGTCAGAATCAAGGCTGCGATGCAAAGAGGTCGCCAGAGCGGAGGGAAGCGCAACGGCCCGTAATTGCCAAGATCTTGAGGCTCGTGCGCAATCGAGAGAAAAAGCTTCCGATTCGGGTCTCTCAACTTTTGCACCAACTTCATGCACGTCGTGCGAGAACGCGACGCTACATCTCAGACGACAGATGCACATCCCACAGCACCTGGTACTACGTGATGGTCTGCGCCCCATCATGAAAGCGTGCACGAGTCTCGGTTGAGTAGCATTCCAAGCATCAGAGATGGCGTACTCACGTCACGTTGTGCTGGAGATCCAGAATGTGCAGGAGTTCGTACAGCATATCCTCAAGGCGCATGCTCCGCCATCGACCTTGATCATCTGCTCTTCCAAGGAAGAATTCGTGATGGCTCTCAGAGAGCCCCCGGACACGGCCTCGAGGAGCATGGATGGCCTCGACGACTGGCTGCAGATACCGACTCTCCGGCTCTTGTCGACTTCACGCACGCTTAAACTGGCCTTCTGTCCAGATATCACGCATCTTCGCGCTTATCTGGCTGTCTACGGCGTCAACGTGGCGAAACGAGCTGGAGAGACGGATACTGCTCTGCGTCGAAAAGATGCACAGCCTATCCTGGCCATTCTCAACCCTCTCGAGCTGCATCGACCTACTTCGGCATTTTCTGCTCAAGGGCTGAACAGAACCTTCTCTAACGCTGTCGAGGCGGCACACAGCACGAACAGCAAGCTGATCCTAGCCGAATGGCAACCGCAGACCGAAGACCTCAGCAGTTCAAGTGGCCAGCGGCAGCCGAGCCCATGGGACGAAGAACTTCCAATACTTAAAATGACAACCAGGCGCTTAGGTGGCCTATCAGTTGGTCGGACTGTCAAAGCCCGAACAGTTGCTCAGCGCTGGTGCACTTTCGAACAAATGCCGCAGCCTATGCAATACTGATTCTTGGTGAGTCTGCTCTTCTCCCTGCACTGACTTTCATGATGAGAACAACAGTTAAATTCACAGACCTGTTCCTAACAATCGTGTGGAGCAATACGTTATTATTCCTGACTACGTCTATCATCACGCGCCTGCTGAGCATTTTCATTGCTTGTGTCCAAGCTAACAAGCTCCAAGCAGATACCAAAGCCACAATGCACTTCAGCTTCACTCGTCTAATTCCACCACGAAAATGTGAGTACCAATCCCATCCCCCGGTCGCCCTTTCATGATGATACACCAGCTGGCACCAGTCTGAGAAAGACTTGTACTCTTTTTGCTGCGGACTAGCTTTGCACGAGACACGATCTCTATATCTGAACATCAAATCCCCTCTATCAATCATTGCTGCTTTCAATCACAAGAGTGGTCGCTGACAGTATAACAGGACTCATGAACTCTGCAAAGTGCAACATCGCAAGCAGAATAGGTACGCACAGTAGTGTTTCGAACAGAAAAAGAGTCATTGGGTATCGTCAAAATATGTACAACCAGCAGCCTTTCTGCTTTACGCTTCACTCCGAAATGCCATCCATCATCCCTCTCAGAGGTTCTGCTCCATCTCCGTGATGTACAGCCGGATATGGCTTTCCATCTTCATGTACTCCTCTCTCGCAGCCTGCACCTCGTGCTCGATTTGTTCTTTCAAGTCGGCCATCTAGAAGATAGATAAGTTAGCATTTCGAGCTCACTCCATAGACAGGTTCGGACTCACCTTCTTCTCCGTCTGCTCAATCCTCACCCTCCGCTTCTCCACCTCCTCGCCTCGTTCCCTCCTCTCAGCCGTCAATTCCCTTTGCGTCGCGCGCAAGACCTCCATCTTCCCTTTCGCGTTCTGTGCCCTCGTGTCCGCATCTTTTCTCAACTTCTCCGTCCGATCCTGCCATTGTTGTAATTGCTTCCTTAACATCTTCTCTTGCCTCTCCACTTCCCGCACATTGTTCGATTTCTCCGTCAACGCATCTCGGTTCCTTGCCGCGGCGCGTTGCTCTTCCTCTTCTTTCTGCAACTCTTGGTCCAGATCCGAGAGTAAGCGCGTAAGAGAGGAAATATCGGTTTGGAGGAGTGAGAAAGTATCGCAGGATGTTTGGAGCGCTCGAGCGCGTTTGTCGAGGCGTTCAATTTCGTTTCGGTCGCTTGCGAGGTTCGAGCTGAGGTCTCGGAGGGACTGCTCGAGGTGTGCGGGAGATTGTTCGGTGTACGGTCGGAGCTTTGCGGCTTCGGCGCGGGTTTGCATGACAGAGGTAGTTTTGTCTTCGAGGAGGGACTTCAAGCGGGACTGTTCGCCTTTGACGCGCTCGAGCTTTTCGGTGACGCGTTCTTGGGCCTTCTTGAGCTCGAGGAGGCGGGTTTTGAGTTCTGTGGATCGTTGCTCTTTCTGCTGAAGGGCGGCTTCGACGTTTTTGCGGTTCTGTTGCATTTCTCGTAGCTGATCTTCCTTATCTTGGTTCGCGTGGTATAGCTGCTCGATGGTATTCTTTGTGCGCTCGGAGCTGTTGTAATGCTCGTCTATTACGTTCGTTTGACTTTCGCGGAATCGAATGAAGTTGATTATGTAGCTGAAAATCTTCACCAGGCGAGGATGTGTCGGTCGGTAAATGTCGCTGAAGGTGAAGTCTTTGATGCCGCACTCGAGAAGCAGTTTGCGCATTACGATGAAGAAGCCCATCAACTCGCGCGTGTCTGCTGTGAAGATCCGGTCTGCGTCGTCGCCGCACATGTCCTCTGCTGCCGCGCGCATCGCTGGCGCAACGACCTCGCGCGTCGTGTTGGTGAGCAGTTCCGCGAACCATTCGAATACTTTCTGGATCTGCTGTGGATTGGGCTTCCTAAGGTCCTCCAGTGTGAAGTTGATTCCAATATCGCTGATGCATCCTGCGATTTCCTTGTCGGGCTATACTCTCGTCAGTTCGCACTGCCCAGCACTGCTCTCGATTGTGTGTGCGCATACCAGTGTCATGAATGCATCCTCATCCGGCTCTTTCTGCTTCTTCTGCTGACTAGATACCGTTCTGCCGCCGGCCATGCTCATTCGGGGATTGTAGTCCATACTCGGCATCGTCTGCAGTTATGCGCTGCTGGGTGCGATGTTGTTGTGGTAGTGCTGTCGGAGGTGGTGCGCGTGTCGCAAAGCGTTGTTGATCCCGCGTCAACAAAAGATCGCGAGGGGTGATTGTCTTGGCGCTGGCTTCACTTCCGTCCATTTCCTACTCCCTTCTCACAACATCATCACTACATGTATTCTGTTGACTCTTTCGAACATGGCGTTGAATATCGCCGTGGATATGATCACCTTGCTCATTTTGATGAGCTCCGAGCTGCCCAACAAGCAGCGAATGAGAAATTCTGGTTGAGCATGACAGCTCCAAATCGTGGTACAGCCTGGCCGTTTAACGTGCTTAGCAGAGACGTCAGACCGCCATGGGTAAGACCCGGAGTCTGGAAACAACAAACCTTGCGACTCTTTTGAAATGCCATCAAGTCGCCCATTGAGCGATTTACTTGCAGTGCACTGGTTTGTACTGGCTCTCACGTAGCGTGAAGAGAGCGCACAAATGCATTAACTCAAAGATGACCCTAGTATATTCAGAGAGCCAACTGGACGTCCATCGCCAGAGCAGTAACAGTCTCAAAACATGCAAATGCCTCACTTCCCTCCCCTCACTGATCCGAGCATTCCGAGTATGCAGCCTTCGCATCTTCGATTGTCAATGCTTGAAGGTCAACTCGCGCTCGAAAGCCTTTCAAGGCAACAGGGACATCATCAGTGGGTCTGTTCCATTGTCCTCCAAGATGCTCGCATGTTCGATGGAGTAAAGTGACCAATGAGACATCCTTTGGTCAGCTTGGCTCCACGACAAGATTTCAATAGACGAGCAGGGCAACCGGAGATGCCCACGAGGGGCTCAACTGATGCCATCTGAGGCGCGTGCACTTTGAGTACACAAAAGGTCGGACTTGCTTGCTTGCTCGCTTTTCTGTTTTGCTTGCTGAGCTCTATTGTGCAGTTTGATCAGGCAGTTCGTAGCAGGATGAAGCTCACTACGATCTCGGCCGCACTATCGGCCGTATCCTTGGCCCATGGAGCAGAAGCCTGTGAGTAGACCACGAGTGCGATCGAGTACTCGACTGACTGTTGGCAGTGGAAAGATACCGTCGAGCACGACGCCAGCTACCTGACCCTCCTTTACCAGTGACCACAACCAGCGCCACGTCTTCGCAATCTACAATCAGGACTACGTCTGGGAGCACCACTACTGTTGGTACAACAGCAAGGTACAGCTGCCAACTTCATTCATCAAAATGGTCGTTACTGACAGCTCTCTCCCAGCGCTCAGCAAGCAGGAGGTGTCCCGGTGATCACGATTGGCGGGGTGCCCAGTGTCGAGGTACAACCAGTCTCCTCATCTGGCCCTTCAACCTCTTCCACGCCAGCAGCAGGCGTGCCAGTACTCACGATTGGCGCATTGCCCAGCGCAGCAACACCATCGGTTTCCTTGTCTGTCACTTCCAGCCCTTCTCTGCCTGCCTCGGTGGTCGTCCTTTCAGGCGCCGCAACACAGTTCGCTAGTACGCAAACTTTGGTCCTCGGCGGACAGGGAACGGTGGTCTCAGTTTCAGTGGTATCGGTCCCTGCTGGAGTTGCTGCGTCGTCGGCCTCTGTCGCCACTCAGACAGTCACCGTTTTGACGGCTGGCAACAACGTCGGCAGCTCAAGCAGTGCTGCATCTAGCTTCGGCGCTGCGTCCCAGTCCAGCTCCGCATCTGGTTTTAACTCCACATCCAGCGCAAGCTCTGCTGGCATCGCGCCAGTCAGTGCTATTTCGGCCTCCGCATCGTCGACAACTTCTTCCGGCTCTCTCGCTGCCGTTGCGAATGGCACTTCGGTCTCGACCATCAGGCAGACAGTCCAGGCTACTGTGACGGTAACCGAAAAGCTCCCTGCGACATATGGTAAACCAACCACCTACGTTGTGTCATCGACGCATGCATACCATCACACGCACAGTGCTTTACCCTACGGACATCACTCCTCAGGCTATCATCATCATATTTCTTCCAGCAAACATGAGCATCACCACGCTTGGCCAACCGACCATGAGCCTCATCACCCTCACTCAACTCACCACGAGCCTCAACCAACTGAGGAGCCCGAGAGCCCGCCAGTCGAAGAGCCTGAGCAAACACCTGTGGATGAACCCGAACAACCGCCGGTAGAGCAGCCTGAAATTCCACCCGAGGAAGGCCAACCTGAAGAGGGAGATTCGACGTCTCCTGGTATTGACGATCTTCTTCACCGCAAGCGTGATGCTGTTGCTCAAGCGAGCGGGAGCGCCGCGGCGGCACAATCCACACCATCTTGCCCAGCTCCTGGCTCTTATGATAGCCAAGGCCGCTATAGCTGTAATCCAGCTCATCAGTACCCAGCTGGTCAGATCTGCGACCTTGTCGATGGATGCTATTTTCTTCGTCAACCTGGTCCTGGCGTCTCAGCGACGGCGACTTCATCTGGGTCGAGCTCAACTGGCACGGCTGGCAGCAATCCGCGATGTGACAATCTCTTTGATCAATGTCGCGGCGCACCAGATGCAAACCGCGCTTTCTGTGCATCGCAATACGCCGAATGCCTGGGATACAATCCATTCACGGAGAACGGAAGCGGCGCGACTTCTTCAAAGGCTGCAGGTACGGAAGGTAATGGATATGGAGCAGCAACCACGACACAGGCCAAACCTAGCACTTCCAAGGCAAAGAGCTCTGCCCCAGGGTACGGGACAGTCCCGGTGTACGGAACTGCCCCAGTTTCATCAGGCTTCGCACGACCAAGCTCGTCTGCTCCTCACTACGGACCGCCTTCAGTAACTTCCAAGACCTACAAGACCCAATCCGTGCCATACCCAAGCGCTCAGAAGAACACGACTTCGCCGTACTATCCAACAACGATGCAGACCTATCGCATGCCAAACACCACTGCACCGCCGCCGGTCATGACTTCTCCAGCCAAGAACCAGACAACTCCAGTACAGACTTATCCAGTGCAGACAGTGCCGCCTTCACCACCAAAGCCTTCGACTCCATACCCGAACGGCACAGTCACCCAGCCGGCGCCTACCTACCCCGCTCAATCATCGGTCACACCTCCCATTGAGACTCATCCAGTGCAACCGCCTGTCGAGACTCATCCAGTGCAACCGCCTGTCGAGACCCATCCAGTGCAACCGCCTGTCGAGACTCATCCAGTGCAACCGCCTGTCGAGACTCATCCAGTGCAACCGCCTGTCGAGACCCATCCAGTGCAACCGCCTGTCGAGACCCATCCAGTGCAACCGCCTGTCGAGACCCATCCAGTGCAACCGCCTGTCGAGACCCATCCAGTGCAACCGCCTGTCGAGACCCATCCAGTGCAACCGCCTGTCGAGACCCATCCAGTGCAACCACCCGTCCAGACTTACCCACCAGCACCAAGTCAACCCCCTGTTGAAACTCATCCCGCACAACCCCCTCCGACGCAGCCAACATATCCCATCCAACCGCCAGCTTATGCACCACCAGCTCCGAGCACGACGCCGTATACGGGCACTGCTAGCAAGAAGATGGCATCTTCACTCGCCCTCGTGGCGGTTGTGTTTGCCTTTTTCTTCTAGACAAACGTGGCCGCAATCGAGCGAAGGCGTCTGGAGTCAATAAGGCTATACCCTCGTCAGTAAGCTCAGTTCTTATCGAGCACTGCCTTTGTCGCGTGACTGACTCTATCTAGTAAATTCATCGCATGACTAGCCAGTCATTCTCTTGATCCATATGAGACAATAACTTATAATACTAATCGCTACATACTTGGTTGAGATGAGCTCCATCTTCGCTCGTTGATTGAAATGTGACGAGCAGAAGTGAGAGGATGGTTGCTAGTAGACTTACATTCTTTGACAATATTATTGGTTGACTCGAGAGCTGGACTCCCTCAACATCTCATTGGTCGTGGTCGATGCATTTTCTTATCTTGCCTTGCCCCTTCTGTGCTCGTCCATATCTCTCAGCAATGGCATGGCAGATACCCTGCCGCCATCACCCTCAAGGAATGCCTTTGCAGGTGTACACTGCGAAGACATGTATTGAAGCAACGAATCCTGCACGGACAACTTCGTCTGACTCATATATGCGGTGATTGGTCGGAGGGGACCCGCCCCTGGTCGCCCATCAGAGGTTGACGCCGCTTAACGAAGGGCTCCCGCTTATATCGAGGCTTGGGGTCTCACGGTAACCGCTTAAGCTGCATCTCTCCTCGTCGTGAGTGACGCTGAGCAGCTCAGCATGCATTCAACGAACACACCGACACGCTGTATACCATCTCGCAGTGTACACGACACCAGCTGCCAGGAATCCCGCAGGCGTGAAAACGGCACCGACGACAAGCTCAGCTTAGCACCGTTGCGTACCATCGTTGGCGCAGCGTCGAGAGCAGCATCTCCAGCATCTCCGGGGAGAATGGTGAAGCACTGCTCAGCACTGCACAGGGAAGGCGAGTGAGCCGTTCGCGATCGATCAATGGAAGTGGCCACGACCGGAAACGTGCACCGTGCAGCAGGGGGCGTTCGACAATCCCATTCCTTCGGTCGTGCTGGTGACACATCGAATGCGACCTCTTCTGCCTCGCCCGCTGCATCGAATCGTACTGCTGCTGCCAATGTCTCGACCACGGCGGTGGCGCCGGGTGCATCGGCTCCCTCGAACAAGCCCAGACAGCGGCGACGGAAGAACAATCAGGTCGAAGATCCCGAGGACGCGTCCAAGAGACGATGTGTGAGCACGGCTTGCACGGCATGCCGGTGTGTAGCCTTTTCTGAATCATTCACTTACATGCCGAGACGCGGCAGAGCTTCATGCACATAGCCGAGAGCAGCACTGACAGAGCCCTGCGATTTCTAGGAAGCGGAAATCGAAGTGTGACGGCAATCTCCCCGCCTGCGCGGCCTGCTGTCAGGTTTACGGCACCGAATGTATCTACGACCCGAATTCGGATCATAGACGGAAAGGCGTGTACAAAAACGACCTGGATAACTTGAAGACGCGGAGCTCGACATTGCAGACACTCATTGAGGCGATATTGAACTACCCGGAAGATGAGGTTGCAGGCCTGGTGCGGGACATACGGACATGCGAGAGCTTGGATGTGGTAGCCGAGAAGATTGTTGCAAGAGAGAATGGCAAATTGGATGAGGAAGAAGAGGACGAGGATGTATCGCCCACGCTGGGAAACGCGAAAGAGCCAACATCAATGTTCGAATCACATCTCTACGGCAAGATGGGAGACTTGCGGCTCGACGAAGGCTCAGTACGGTATATCGGAGGGACTTCCAATCTGATCCATCTTGGTCAAGAGGAAACACTCAACGATGGTACGGACGAGTATCTCCAGCAGGAGAACCCCGTCACGTCGTGGACAAACGTGACAAACGACCCCGAGCTGGTCTTGCATCTGGTCAACATGTACTTCACCTGGCACTACACTTTCTTCACGACGCTTTCGAAACAACTCTTCTTCCGCGATTTCATGCTTGGCCGGCCTCCACCTTACGCGAGAAGGAAAACACATTATTGCACGCCGTTGCTGGTCAATGCTATCCTGGCATTGGGCTGCCATTTCACATCGCATGCCGGTGCAAGAGATAATCCAGAAGACTCGGCGACTGCGGGCGACCACTTCTTTCGCGAGGCAAAACGCTTGATCATGGAGAACGATGAGCATGAAAAGCCTCATTTGACTACTGTGCAAGCGCTGGCCCTCATGTCCGTTCGTGAAGCTGGATGTGGCAGAGAAGGTCGCGGATGGGTGTACAGTGGCATGTCGTTCCGAATGGCTTGCGACATGGGTCTCAACCTAGATCCTAGCCAACTTACAGGCAACCGATATGTCAGTGGGGACGAGAACGAAGAAGATGTACGACGGGTGACCTTCTGGGGCTGTTTCCTATTCGACAAATGCTGGTCGAATTATCTCGGACGTCTACCACAGCTACCTGCTTCCATCGTGACGGTTTCCAAATACGAAGTATTTCCGGACGAAGACTCGGCTCCTTGGAGTCCGTATACTGATTCTGGATTTACACAAGCTCATGCACAACCTTCACGGACCAGAGCCGTTGCGTTGCAGCTGACGAAGTTATGCGAGATCAGCAATGATTTGATGAAATCCTTTTATAACCCAACGGACATGGATAAGACGAAGGGGAAGGCAGCTGAGCTTAAGAAGCTGTCAGATATTCATACGCGACTGGAAGCCTGGCGAAGAGATTTGCCCAAGGAGATGGAGCCGAAAGAGGGTGGGCTTTCAAGCGTGCTGGTCATGCAGTAAGTCTTCGACGAAGACATATTTCGACGTGGAGTACTGACTATTGGCAGCATGTTCTTTCAACTGCTCTTTATTCACTTATTCCGACCCTTTCTCAAGTACACGCATGCGACATCACCACTGCCTGCCAACGTCAGCCCGCGCAAGCTGTGCACACAAGCAGCTGCCATGATTTCCAAGCTTATGCGATTGTATAAGCGATCTCATGGCTTGCGTCAGATCTGCAACATTGCAGTCTACATCGCGCACTCGGCTTGCACGATACATCTGCTCAATCTACCCGACAAGAACGCCAAACGCGATATTGTGCATGGCGTCAAACATCTCGAGGAGATCGGCGAGGGCTGGTTGTGCGCTCGAAGATCTCTCGCGATAATTGGCGTATTGGCAAGAAAGTGGAATGTTGAACTGCCAGAGGAAGCTACGAGTGTTCTTACGAGGACAGATGCCAAGTTTGGCACAGTCATTGGTGAAGTCCACTCGCCCTCAAGTCAAACCAGTAGCTCAAGGCGCCGCCTTTCAGATGTATCAATGGCACCGCCAATGCTACCGCATGATATTCAAGCCCAGGGATGGCAGCAGCAAGGACCGACCACCAACGATGTCAGAGTGACACGACCACTGGCCGCTATAGGCGTATCTGCTGGCGCACCACAAAACAACAACATCAGTTATCAGCTTCCGCCTCAGGACGCATACAGCATGCAGCCACAACAACATCCCTCAAGTAAAAATACACCACAAGCCCCTCGGGCCAGAAATTGGGCGTCAGCAGCGCACACCGGTCGTAGCCCCAGTGACATGTTCGGCGGCGTTGAGCAGCTCATCCGAGATAGTCAAGATTGGGCATATCGAGATCAAGCTCAAATGGCTGCGGGATTTGGCAATTGGAATCAACTTGACCTCGATTCAACAGCATGGACGCAGCAAACTCCCGTCACAACTCATGCTGTCCACTCAGGACTGCAGGCCCCCATGGAAATGCACCACGGCATCGTAGGCGGTCCTGTTCAGCAGCAACAGCAACAGCAGCAGCAGCATATCATTCCCGGAACAGCTCCGCCGCCCGCTACCTCGGTTCCTCTCGCCGCCGCGAGTACAGCCGGATATACTCCCCACGTGACTTCGCCGCAATCTGTCGCTGCTGATCCTGGCATGGCGGATTGGCTTAGCTCCATGAATGCATACAATAGCATGGCGACGGCTTATGATGAAAATGAATGGTATCAGTGAGATGCGGTTTACGAAAGAAAGCTACGGGAGGTCTCGGTGATATTTGTGTCTAGCATGTAGAGCGTGTTGACCAGCAAGTGGAACTTCTCGCTTCGTGTACGATACCCGGCTTGAGTGGTAATGAATTTATAATTGACATATTGGTATAGACAAAATTGAGGGTCGACAGACGATGAGTTTGTAATTGCTCAATTCTGTCATTTCTCTGCACACTGTACTGTTTCGTGATGTTCGTGTTGCCCGCCCATATTTTAGGCTTTTGGCCGAACGGAAGCATCTGCCAAGCTTTTGGGAGTTTCCTGGTTCGTGGCGAAGTCATGACATCGAACGACGGGAGACCTTGCAGCGAATCTGATAATTGTGGTATTGACCTTCTTTTGCTGGCTTAGTGCCGTGATATTTGGATTCACTGGATCATTACGCTACGGTGAAATCCTCGACGCCGTCGATCCGTCTCCACTGCAAGAGAGATCCATAAGAAGAACTGCCTCATCGCGAAAACAAGAGCATCGTACCCCGGATTGTGTTGTGACACAGCGCAGCTCTGAAGGAATCCATTCGAGCCTGGAGACATGTCTGAAAGTGGACGCATAGCGGCGGCGGATGTTGATCGTCATGTATCGCGCCCCACGAATGCGGACATATCGAGAAACACAAACTAACAGTTCTACTTGCAGAGAGCAGTAGACCTTGCACGAATACGTGATAACCAGCGAAGAAGTCGCCAGAGAAGAAAAGAATATATGAATGATCTCGAAGCCAAATACCGAAATTGCGAACTCGTGGGGATTGCAGCCAGTGCGGAGATTCAGGCTGTCGCGAGACAAGTCGCAGAGGAGAACAGACGGCTTCGGGCACTGTTGCAAAAGCATGGTATTTCAGTGAGTGAGATCGATGGAGATGGGAGAGGGGCGGAGAAAGCGAGAGACTTGGAAGCTTTGGTTGGAAGGAGGAAAGGTTGTGGTGGCGAAGGCAGCAGAGCCGCGACTCCAAATTTGGAGTCCTGCGAGAATTCGCTCGAGGAAATGAGGCAGCAGCATGGTCAGATGCCTGAAAGAGGAAGGAGATGGTCTCGGGAGAAGTTGGCGAACTTGCGGCCTTCCCCCTCTGCAGCTGGATCCAGCGAGCTGGGCATGGCTATTGCGAGTGCCACTGTGGCCAGCCCACGGGCTGAGGATGCCTTCACGCCTGATATGGAAGCTGTCTATGCACAAGCTACGTTGCTCGAGACCTACGATCAATACTCGGACCAGGGCCATTTCCCAGGCCTCGCTCAGCACTGGGCCCATGCTCAGGATTTGGAATCGTGGCCTCAAGGCACAATCCGGGACACTCAACATCGGTCATGTAGAGATGTTGCTGAGGCTATCAGATATGTTCGACCTACTTTGTCGCAGCAGGAATTGGAACAGCAGATGGGATGTCAGCCTGGCATTGATTGTAAGGTACCGAACTATGAGGCTTTCGATCTTATAGACCGCCTTTCTGAGGATACAAGGCGATAATCTGGATGCAGGGAAAGAGAATGATCTGCTGAGTTCCGTGGATACTTCTAGAGAAATTCGACGATCCTCTTAATTCAGAGAACAAACAAGGCAAGCAAAGAAAGACGCTGAAGACTTTGGGGTTCACGTCCATCGATGGAACGTCTCCTCGTCTGCTTCTCTTCGACCTTTTTCTCGATAATTGAAAACAACATAAAAGCGAAACTCGACGCTCGAACTTGGCCTCCAACTCCAACTCAACCCCGAGACTCCATCTATCCCTGCGACTCGCTCAGACAGGCGCTAAACTCGGATTCGCCTTGACCCAAGCATGCACCGAGTCCTCACAGCACTGCACCAGTCTCTCGCCAGTCTCCCAAATGCTGGCAGCCGTCTCCTTCGCCTTGTCATCCTGAGACCCGGCACGCTTGAACGCGGCCCAAGCACCGACCAACTTCATAATTGGAGCGCCTCTCTCGTCTGGGTTATCCTCGAGCCAGTCCTCGAGGTCGTCGTACCAATTTGGGAAGTGCGACTCGCCAATCTGGCTGATCTCCTCAGTAACTTGATTGGCAACGAGGCCTTCGGCCCGAATGTTGTAAGCGTACGCTTTGAGAAGCGCAGCAAGTGGCGTGATAGCAGCAACGTTTGCGGTGGTTGAGGCAGACATGGTGATTGAAGCGAGGCCGTAATAGATGGGAGTTGTTGACGAAATGTTTGTTCTTGCTGTGTTATAGCTTTTGAGGTTGTATTGAAGGTGTCTTGATCTTGGACCGGTGTGGTCTTTGTGCTATGGCTGCTGTGTATGTTGAGGAACGATAGGAAGTATAAAGTTAGGAAGAAGTGGGTATTAGTGCTAACTAGCGCCGAATGTGGTGAATGATATGTGGGGTCGATTGGGGTCCAGGCTGTCAAATGTGTGAATCGTAGTTCACATGCATCTTGCATATGACATAGGTTTTGATATTAAATCCTGGATCAGAACTCATGAGAGCTTGCTTTAGGCGCAAATGAAGGCTTGTGAAATCTTCTACTGGAGCAACACGCTTGGTTTTCCGGTTCGTAAGGCATCCAATATATTCAAATCGAAAAAGGAAAACGTGGATGATTGCTCGTTTGCCGACAAAAGCAATCACTCTTATGAGATGACCTAGACGATGGTCGAATAAACCGGAGGCATGGAGAAAGCGAGCACTCACTCCAGCGTGGAAATTACTGACAGCTCAGCATAATTAGGCACGAGAATATCCTCGGACATCTCCCCGTCTTTCCAGCATATGACTCCAACATAGGAGAGAGAAGAAAGCCTTCAAAGAGAAGAGACCTGGATTGCATGCCAAAGGATGGGTGTATCTACTAATTTAAAGCAATATCTTCTAGAGGCTGACCGATCTATGCTCCAAGCACGTCGTATCTCTGTCCGCGTTCAAAACGGCTGCCCTTTTCGATCAACTTATCCCATCTCCCCAGAGAGTCGTTGCGTAGAAGTGTTCCAGTAATGTGTCTCGTGAGATAGAGATCTTCGCTAATCAAAAATAGCATCTTCTGGAATTGGGTCAAGGTATGATTCAGACATTCGAATAATCGGTCAGCCTACAAGGCGGTCTAACTCTTCCGTCAACGCACGACGTGTGCTCTGGATTGATATCGATCATACACTGATGAGATCCTCAGCGAAAGCCAAACGAAGATATGCCTTCAGATATGAATGAGCTGTTCAAATCCGAGCTTCAATCTGTCGGAAGCACAGAGAAAAGTCATCACCAATACGATGGACTCAATTAGTATCCTGCAGCTGTAGGAGACGAATTGCGAACATGATGTGCGATGATGTTGAGAGCTCTCCAGACCTCGAGATTTTTGGTGCCAGGAGTACTCGTGAGATTATGTCCGTCAATCGTGCGAGAAAGACGAGCTTGCCGCACGATATGATCTACGCGCTGTATGGACTAGTCGTACCGGCATCTGGTAATGGCTTGTTGGTTGACTATGGTCGCAGCATGGCTCAGGTATATTGTGATTATATTGAGTATGAAGTCAATACATCAAAGTCCTGGCAGATTTGGCAGCTGCTGACTGAGAAGAAGTCAGAGATTCCAGACCTACCATCTTGGGTAGTGGACTGGACTGCACAGGACTCAAGGCATCAGACCATACCCATGAGAAAGACTGCCATGCCATTATCATCTGGCAACCAGCAACTTGATACTCGGAACTTTGTTGGCATGAAGTACCAACATCACTACTGCCGCTGTCACCAGATGCTGTCAATGCTGGAGGTTCGACCACTGCACTCTGGCGTGCCTTGAACCCAGGAAGAAGTATAGTTGTGACAGGCTTCATGATAGGCAAGATCGCTGCGGGTGGTGGCGGACAGAATAAGTGCGTCGAAAGTCCCGACGATAAGAACGCGAACTTTTGGAAGGACATCGATGAAGTTGTCTCTCTCCTTCAGGAAAGCTCTCTCAGTGATGTCGAAAAAGTTCTTCGGATCGGAGCCTGCTTGTTACTGAATGATAGCATGATGCGGCACAGCGGAGCGAATGGATGCGGTTCCAGATTTGTCGGCGATCGTCATGATGAACTTGCACTTGTAGTCCACTCTGATCCTTGCTTCAAGGGATCCAAGGATGACCGGTTGCCGAGTAATGCGGCGGTGCACATCATGGAAGATTGTATGCATCGCACTCTCATGCCGAGAGTCAAGCAAGGATTTTGGGACCGAATGTGGATCAGGAACGCTCGATTCGATGCCCTTGGAGTCGCACCTGCCGCGACACGGCGGGGCGATGTCCTATTTGTACCGCGCGGATGTCCTTTCGTGATGGCACTCCACCCGAAGGGCGACGGAACTTTCAGTATAGTCGGGCCTTGCTGGTTATACGGGTTCATGCAGGGAGAGGCTGTCAAGTTGAATGCGGAAGGTCGGTGAGGAGAAAGAAGTGATGCTTGTTTAAGCATGGAAAGAGCACAGGCCAGACCCCTACGGGTTGATTCGTCTGCAGAGATGAGATCGACTTCAAAGGGACCGCAGGTGGCAACAGAATTGCCACGGGACAAGTCTCGCTACATGCTTGTCTAGCTTGCCGTTCTATGCTCGGTATTGGGATGGTACAGTACAGTTTGCGTCCATGACATGTGACCTGGAATCGAGCGGATAAGGAGCAGCGCTGCTCAGTAATACATCCGCATCGCCATACTTTTGGACCTGCGCTTCTGGCAGGCTCCATTGGCTAAATGTCGATCCTAGGGCATACTCGGATCCATATTGGCCGGGCCGGAGGCTGTGTCTCTGACCAGAAGGGCGAAGATTGCAAGATCGCAAGCGGACTGAGATCGACTGCCGGTCTGGACAACGTGCGAATGTCATAGCCTCACTTTGGGCGTCCGGACAACGTGACTTGGATCGAAGCCGGACAACGAGGTCCCGACCTGAGGATTGCGGTTATGATGTGCGGCACACGTGCTCGCTGTCCGTTCATCGTCTCGGTCGTTCCTCGACGTGGGCATCCAGGCGCCACGATGTGGCACCATCCTCCACGACCAATTTGTGCGTATGGAAGCTGATCTGCTTGTACCTGGGAGAAGTCAGCGCATGTTCTCGTTCCACAAAGCAAGTCAAGCTCACATCGTTCTGGCCGCTGCGCGAGCCTGAGCATGCCATGGTCCTCCGCCTCCAGCTCCTGCGTCTTCTCGGCTACGCCAAAGACCTGAAGAATTTGCGTCAGCCAAGTTCGTCTCAGCATGGTCAAATATACTCACAAGTCGCCAGATTGCGCAGCTCGCCATCACAGCTCCCGAACCAATACTTCAGCAGCCCCCCACTAGCACAAGCTTCTTGATGAGACATTTGGTCAAGAAGTCCGAGTCTCTCACGATCAATGCCAGGTAGGAGAGTAGAACGGAAGATCACAGTGTAGAAGCTGAGTTCTTTCCACTCGAAACCTGTCTGTTTGCAAAGTTCTCGCAGCAGCGCAAAGATTTCGGACCAGTTGAAAGACTCCAAATATGGTGCTGTGGCGTAGTCTTCGCGGATTGGCTTGAGGGCTGTGAGAGCGAAGGCGAACAGGCGGTATGGAGTTTCTAGGTCGTGGAGTCTGAGTTGGTTGGCGAAGTCGTTGTATGGCGAACTGATGAGGCGTGTTGCGTTCAGGTCGAGGTGCGAGAGTCCAGGAGGGACTTGTGTGGTGCTGAGGAGGGTATCTTCTGCGATATCTGAGCCATTGCTGTTGTCGATGGCTTTGCTGACGGGACTGCGTGTTGGAGGACTCGATCCGGCACTGTTGACTTCGACAACTTCGACGCGGGCGAACTCTTCCTTGTTGGTCGCTGCTGTCAATTGAGTATTGTCGGTGCCAATTGTGAGCACCAGGGTCGCCATTAGGACTAGGTTCCCTGGGTTGAGGGACTCGATCTTGCAATGCTTCGAGTGGTTGTGGTGGTATGCACTTCAAGTTCTCGAAGAACTGCTCGACCATGTGTTGCAAGAGGCATCGTGATTGAGAGACAAGTGGTTTTGTGCACTGCACGCACGTCACCGCCTTCACGACAGTAGTTCACCATTCGTGCTATGGCGCGAGATTGCGTGATGGAGCCTCAGATGAGCAACTTGGCTCTTGCAGCTGACGGAAGCAATTTGGCCAACCCCGACTCTTCTTCGATCTAGCATCATCCCCACGGGGCGGTCTTCCACAGCGTCCCGCGGAATTGGCGGGCACCCGTGAACTCGGTAAGTCCTGGCCATGGTGCCATACCGAAGGGTTAGTCAGCCATCCTCTTGCCACCTCGCCGTCATGGCTGTAGCGTGATTGCAGGGCATCATGCTTCGAAAGATGCCGCTGTACACGTGAATCTCAAGGCAGATACATTTTGGGTGAGGTGATAGAATACAGAAGATCGATGGCGTACATGCACCTGTCCATTTTGACGTCGCTTGACGCAGGTACGGTATTGCCAAGAACACAGCGGGATGGCCCGTCTCACAAATAGAAGCGACTCTTTCTCCGCTTGTCTCCCCTTTGTGCCTCCTTCGCTTCATCAATAACATGGCGGCCAATACGACAGCAGCATCTCTGCTCTGCACATGGCAAGTGTCCGCGGAGGAGGCCATAGAAGCCAGCGACAAACCATTCGGAGCCTCGGCATTAAGCAGGATTTAAACCAAGATCGAGCACAACGCCATGCTGAGCGTTCACGTGATCTGTACAAGACCTTATTCCCACGGCAATCTCGGCTATCACTTTCATCGAGGGCACTCAAGCGGAGCTTAAGGCTGGATTAGTATCACTAATTGGCGCCGACACAACCACAGCTGTACTGACATCAAAAGAACTACGTCGTGCTGTTCACTTTTACAATATCCAATTCCTGACTTTTGAATCTCCGTGTAATTGTGTCAACTGTCAAACCACTAATTCAGATCTCACGATGTCGGGCGCCTTCGATACTGCTCTCACCAGGGCCTTGGGAATCAAGGTACCTGTCATCCAGGGCGGAATGATGTGGGTGGGATACGCAGAGCTGGCATCTGCAGTGTCAAATGCTGGAGGACTGGGAATCGTGCGTCTTTTGACGGAATGTCTGCGTTCTCGATTGTACTAACATGGGCCAGATCACAGCTCTCACACAGCCAACTCCAGGCGACTTGCGCAACGAAATTCGACGATGCAAAAAGATGACCGACAAGCCATTTGCTGTGAACCTCACCATGCTCCCAGCAGTCAATCCGCCTCCATACCAAGAGTACGCCGACGCTATCATCGCTGAAGGGATCAAAATCGTGGAGACTGCTGGTTTGATCAAGGAGGTCGTGCCCAAACTCAAGAAGGCTGGTATCACAATTCTGCACAAATGCACAACGATCCGACACTCCCTCGCCGCGATCAAGATGGGCGTCGACTTTCTCTCCATTGATGGCTTCGAGTGTGCAGGCCACTGCGGAGAGACCGATATCCCGAATTTCATCCTTGTCTCCCGCGCACGACAGGAACTGGGCAACACACCTTTCATTGCCTCTGGCGGTTTTGCAGATGGCCAAGGACTCGCTGGCGCGCTAGCATTGGGCGCATGCGGAATCAACATGGGCACAAGATTCATGTGCACTATCGAAGCGCCGATCCACCACAATATCAAGGAGACGATTGTTAAAGCTGATGAGAATGATACGGAGCTTGTCCTTCGACGATGGAAGAATACAAATCGTTTGTTCAAGAACAAGGTTACTGATGAAGCTCTCAAGATTGAGCGAGAGTCGACAACTGGAAAGTTTGAGGAAGTACAGCCACTGGTCAGCGGACAACGAGGGCGACAAGTGTTCCTGAATGGCGATCCAGACTATGGCGTAAGATTGAAACCCTTCTCATGCGACGTGTTCTGGCTAACGAGATCCTACAGGTCTGGACAGCAGGCCTCTGCATTGGTCTTATCAAGGACATCCCATCATGTGAAGTGCTGGTCTCGAGAATTGAAAAGCAAGCGCTCGATACGATCAACAAGCAACTTTCATACATCAAGGATAAGTCGAAGCTTTAGGTACAGCTATGAGTCGAGTGCATTACCAGGATTAGCGATTTTGTACAGGCATCGCAACGAGATACACTTCCGCAATCTGAGCTTCGTGTGGCAATGCGTGAATAGACACATTTGCTCGAACGGCCTTGCTGAAAGCGTTGCAGCATATCTTTTCCCGGCAATCAGCGCGGAGTATTGTTCTCTATCCACAACACCACAAAGGAAGCTCGTCGCGTTGCAACCCGAATATGAGGCCCTGGTACTGCAAACTGATCTGTTGAGTCGCATGACAGTCTGTTAGACATGCAGGGCTCAGGCACCAGGGACGTGCATTTCTTGCCGCGCCAAAGGTAAAGCGGAACAACAACATCTAATCTGCTGACTTAGCAGTCTGAGCGGCTCCCACGTACACTCTCGTCAAACGTATCGGATGCAAGGCCAACCAGGACTAGACGGTCAGCAGTCTCAGAGTCGGGAAATTGTTCGACTCTTTCGCCCGCGACAGCCAGGGGACTTACTTCTTACGCGGCAGTTCGCATGTTTGCACCCAGCCAGTGCGATAGCTTCGGAGTTCTCGTGAGCATATGTATGCTGCAAGCCTCACAGCACTTTGCTTGGCATCCGATCTCTCCGGCACATCAATTGCCTTCTTTGGACAGTCTTCGCTGGTCCGACGCACATGCAAGAGCGACGGAAATATTCACGTTCCGGTGTTGGCTCCTAACCTACACATAGCATTCAAGCCAATGAGACGCTACGGCGTGGCGAAGACATGCACTCTGTCTGGAGCTCTCGGACGCACAGGCGACTTTTGGAAACCAGCTCAACGGGTCGTGGAGTAACTCTCACATCCAAGATGATCGTTGTTGCTGGTAGTGATTGACGAGGATCCGTCAAGAGGACGATAGTGGTATGCTTCGATGCACGCCCGCACGCAGTATGCTCCGGTGACCATAAGTACCACGCAGGAGCCACAAGTTTGCTGATCCTGCAACTCACTCCCTCTTTGCAACTCATACTCCATTGTTTTGCACCATGTTTTCCACAATGTTCTTCCTTGCTACCGCAGTAGCGTCAGTAACTGCTCTCCCTCAGAGTGGAGACCCAGTCGACAGTGGCCCAATTTCTGGCCCTTTCCTACCAAACGGCACGGGACCTGGAGAATGCACCTCAGAATATCGCGTTGCCGGAGCGCAACAAGTCGTCTTCGCCTACAATCTCATTCAACCATTCGAGTCCGAAGAGGCATTCCAACGTGTACCTTTCAGAGATGACTGCCAAATACAAATGTAAGCTATCAGTCCTTCGATACCATCTCCGACATCTAGATCCTAACAGCCCAACGTAGAAGCCCCAACGGCGGCCCCGCAGTACCCGTAGCAGTCGACCGAACCACATCCTACGACTTCGCCGTTGCAACTCGTCAAGTCTTCTCCCGCGTCACCGGGATCTACACAGATTTCGACAACGGAACGACAATCATTACCACAAATGTCACACTCGGAGTATTACATGGTCTCGCCATCCCGATCACATTCAGTGCGGATGTTTATTTGACATACGATCTTTCGCAATGTCTTATTGAGAATGTGCAAGCTTTTGCTACGATTCCAACACAGATTGCGGGGATTGATATTGAGCCGCCGATTTTGGATATGCTGTTGGGGGCGAGTGAGCTTTACGATGGGGAGAATTTGCCTTTCTAGGAGTCTTGGGTAGTTTGAATGAAGACGATTGAAGAATGACTGCGTTGATTGCTTTGTAATACACGATGAAAACACCTCTTCCAAGGTAGGTTCTACGTTCTGGTCCTTCCAAGGCTTTGCATCGCTCTCTCCGTTTGCTGTTCGTCAATATACTGAAGATCTGAAGACCCGACAGGAATTCCGGCTTCCAAGAACGTGAAGGACGCTTCTCACGACCATTGACTTTGGTATCAAGCCTTCCAACTCCAACTGCATGCATTACCAGCAGACTGGTAACTTGTCGGACAGAACTCGGACCAGACGGACGCAGCC
Source organism: Cercospora sojina (assembly GCA_004299825.1). Lineage (NCBI taxonomy): Eukaryota > Fungi > Ascomycota > Dothideomycetes > Mycosphaerellales > Mycosphaerellaceae > Cercospora > Cercospora sojina. The sequence continues at coordinate 629,474 of CP036213.1, read as the reverse complement.
ATCAATGTCATCATCAACATTGAACACTTCTCAGTCAATCATTATCGCCAAGCCATCACTGCCGTGCCGATATATCGCCTCCAGTAACCTTCCGACAGAAGCTCCCCTAGCAACATTCATACGCGAACGTCATTTCCTCTTTTCTGCCGACTGCACATGCCATCAGCGATGATGGCATATAGGACGTGGGTCCAAGTCTCTCGCCAGCAAGGTAGGTTGTTCTGGAAGATTATGCAGCTTAGAAATAGAGCTGCTCCTCGTCTTGACCATAAGTATTGATCAGGTTCTTACTGTCGGTTTCTCTATAACAATCTATACTATCTACGCGAGCTTTCTGACTGCTAGTCCATCATCACAATGCCTGGAAATAAGTCTTGGAGAGTCACTGGCAAGAATGGCTTCGGCGACCTAAAGCAATCCGATGAGGATAAGCCACAGCTTGGAGACAAAGATGTTCTCGTGAGGTGTAAGTACTCCACCACCCTGGGATGAGAGCTCAAGTCTAACAAGCCATCCAGTCAAGGGCGCTTCACTCAACTACCGCGACCTCATCATCACCAAAGGCCAATACCCCTTCCCGCTAGCCTCCAACGTCGTCGCAGGCTCCGACGGCTCCGGCATCGTAGAAGAAGTCGGCTCTCGAGTAACACGTTTCAAAAAAGGAGATGAAGTCGTCACACTCTTCAATCAAGGACACATCGCCGGCTCTCTCGATGAGCACTCCCTCCAAGGCGGAGTAGGAGGAGTAGTAGACGGCACACTCCGTCAATACGGCGCCTACGACGAACAAGGTCTCGTCCACAAACCCTCCAACCTCAACCACATCGAAGCCGCAACCCTCACCTGCGCAGGCCTCACAGCCTGGAACGCCCTCTACGGCTCCAAACAACTCCTCCCAGGCGACTGGGTTCTCACTCAAGGCACAGGCGGCGTCTCCATCTTCGCCGTCCAATTCGCCAAAGCCGCAGGCGCAAAAGTCATCGCTACCACCTCATCTTCCAGCAAAGCCGACCTCCTCAAAAAACTCGGAGCAGACCACGTCCTCAACTACAAAGAAGACAAAAACTGGGGCCAAACCGCCAAATCCCTCACCACTGGCGGCCGCGGCGTACAACATATCGTCGAAGTCGGCGGTCCCAACACAATGCAACAATCCCTCGCCGCCATCGCCATCGACGGCATCATCACCATCATAGGTTTCATCGGCGGTTCCCAAGCCGAAAATGCTCCCACAATGCTCGATGCTTTGACGAATCACTGTACTGTGCGCGGAATTCTGGTGGGTTCGAGACATCAATTCGAAGAGATGAATCGCGCGATTGAAGCGAATGATATTCATCCTGTGATTGATGAGAAGAAGTGGAAATTGGATCAGGTTCCGGAGGCGTATCAGTACATGTGGGATCAGAAGCATTTTGCCAAGGTGGGGATTGAGATTGATTAGAGTTTTTTTTCCTTCTTTTCTTTTTCTTTTGGAGACTTGTAGCCCTAGGGCTAACGAGGAACACATTAGACTTTTAGATGACTTGGAATGAGACCGTTTGAAACGAACAGCCTCAAGAAATGCATACTTTTGAGTTCCGATGCATGTATGACTTGGCGAAACGTGGAACCCAGGCCTGATTGTATTTCCACCTCTGAAACGATCGCGGAGGTAATCTGTGACATTCTCTGCGCGTTTAAAAGAATCGCTGTTGCAGAGTCATACACTCAGAGAGTGCACGATTTCATATGAAGCGGATGACAGTCGTAGCTCAAGATGTGAAAACATGAAAACCTGCCGTTCACTAGCGTGAGGTATCTAAACAGTAGTCGCTAATTTTGGTCAAAATAAATTTGCTCCAACCAAGCAACGAACGCGAAAGTTGAAGGAAACAGTCTGCCGTCCAGTCTATACTGTAATTAAATCATAAATCCTCAGAACCCCTTTCACATCCCATTCCTATCAACAGCATACTCCTCTGGGATCTCCGGAAAATCCTCCACACCATCAAGTAAAGCCACCGCCATTCCTCCCGCAAGATGTGTCTGAATATGACAATGTAACATAAAAGCCCCCGGGTTCTCAACATGGTATCGTATCACCAACCAGACCGGCTGGCCAGACGAAGGCTCCGTCGCATAGCCATCTCGTAAAGGCGGATTCTCGAAATTGAAATATTGAGGTTGTGCCGTAGCAGCTTCTGCTACGGTATCCCAGGTCCAATTTCCGACACCTTTGCCAATGACGTAGGCTTTGTTGCTGTGTTTGTGCATGGGGTGAGCTGGACCGAAGATGTCGGTTACGAAGAAGACGAGGTCGATCCAGGTGTTGTTTTGGGTGCGGACGACGAGGTCGCGGTTGTTGGCTTCCTCGCTGTTGGGGTAGTAGAGAATTGGAGTGTCTTCGGCGTATTCTTCTGGGTGGCTTGGGTATGCTGCTCGGCCTGTTACCGTCCAAAGCCATGGGGCTTGAAATCTGGACATGTAGAAGATGTGGGTGGCGTCGACGTCTCGCGCGGGTGGTACGTTCGGGAATGGTACGATTTTGGTTGTGTTGAGTAGGATGACATCTTGCGAGACAGGGTATCCTCCATAGGTAAAGTACGCCTGGGGGTCGTCGTTTGATTGACGCTTCGCTAGGCCTTTGCGCCCAAGACCCGGAAGCCAAGAGTCAATCCTGTTCTTGATGCAGCTTCGCACCTCGTGGGCAATGTTCGACGGCCTGTTTTCAAAGCAAGGGAACCTCAATCCGGGATGTGCAGGATTGTTTTCAGTGTTGGGATCTTGATCACCATTGCTGTGGTACTGATGACCTTTGTTGGGGAGATGTTGTTCGTACGAAGGAGGCTTACCACCAACGCCACCATTGTAGACACCTCCATTGTTGTTGTTGTCCGCATCACCACTAGCATAGGTGACAGTCGCGTAGCCACTGAGAATCTGATTGAAACCAAAGTGACTTGCGCGGAACGTGTAAGTGCCTGGAGCCTGATTGAGCGGGATCATCACAGAGTAGCGTTCGCCACTGTAGAGCTGCACTCCTTGTACCCGATAGGGCTCGATGTATCGACCATCAACAGCATATACCCACATTTCGTGGCCATCTAGAGAGACAACAGGTGCCAATATGGAGGTGGAACTCACGAGGTGGAAATTAGCCCACTGTTCCGCGGGGTCGACTTTGAAATCGGACAGTTCAGCTTGGGTGGCTTCACATCCGACTACCTCTTTTGGAAGTCCGGACGGGTTTATCGGTCCCGGATTGTTCATGAACCCATTGAACGGAGCGCAGCCATTAGCAGTGAGGTTTTGGTCAGCCATGGGTCCATCCGGTGCGTAGAGCCTTTGGAACGGAGGTGGTATAGCCGCTCGTTGTTCTTCAAGAGTTAAGCAGGGGACGGAGCCTCTTCCGTTGAACAGTATGCTTTGAGAGCAATACACATCGATATTCGTGCGGTTCTCGATGTCGTATAATTCTTCTGAAGTCACATGCTGCCAGTCAGCAACCATGATGAACTGTGGACTGTCTTCGGCTCGTTCAATTGCCCTCAGCGCTTGCTGGTCGTTGGTAATGCCACTGAAGGGCCTCGGCTCCGATCTTCGGGGTCGAATATAAATAGGTCCATAAAAACCATCGCTGGCTTGAGCTTGATAGTGTGCATGATACCTGCAACAGCTTATGAGCAGATGTGTTGCGCATCGCGGAGATTCAGGCATACCAATATGCCCCATATTCACTAGCAGTCCACTTGTATAACCAGTCCGATCCAGGAGCAATAGGCCGTTGAGACAGCCCGGGCACTCCATCTGACCAAGGTGTGTTTTGTTGTCTGCCAACGTCAGGAATAGCGTAGCAGGAATCGAGGATACGTGCACTTACGCAATGCCGTGGAAATGTACTGTGGCTTCCACATCCAAGCCATTACGTACATAGAACTGCAGACAAGTGAGCACATGGCTGAAACAGCAGGCAAGTATCATACCTCAACATTGTCACCTTGATCAACGACCAAAGCTGGCCCAGGAGAAGTGCCATTGACCAACATCATTCGGCGTTCGAAGCCATCTGGCGCGCCCATTCCCCATTGCACGTCGATTGCAAACCGCCTCGTAACAGCACTCGCACCAGTAAAGAGCGTGAAAAGAGTGATCAACGACATCGCACCGGCGGGCAAGCTAACGACGAAGCAGACAAAGAATGAAAGGAGTTGTGAATAAGCGAGCAATGGCCACATGTATACTCCAAAGGAGTTGGAGCCATGCAGCAGGAGGCTTTTGATTCCAGGTCCACACACCACCCTTCAATCCTCCGGAACAGGGCGATCTGAGCTTGGGCGGGCGTCGGGTTCATCCATACTTCGCAACAGCGGCACCGAGGCAATCGTCTGTTCCATCTAGGACAAGTAGGGATCACCCGGAGTCGCACAGCCTCGCGTTACACATAGCATCGTGCTCGAGCTCCGATATGATGGAAGAGCTCGCGTGGTCGTGGCCACTGGCCATCCTGAACCGGGCACCGCAGCCATGCACCATGATTGTTGGAGGCGCGGAGTTTCCACAACTTCGCCATGGAGGCTCTGGCATATCGGCGGTATTGAAAGCGCGATTGTTAGATGTGATGATCAGTTCCGGGAGTGGATCCTAGGCATCGTGCATCAAGCCCCTGCAATTCTGTACCCGCGATAGAGTTTGCCGCACCGTAGGCTCATGCATGTCGACAAGTCCAGAATGTAGCATGTCTTCAACGTGTATCTCCATGCCCTCTGGCGCAACCGCGGAGGCGTTGGTGGTGAAGTGATCTGCGTGTGCATTGTCCAGAAGATCGTCCTTCTTGGCTGCTTCTCAATGGGCCACGCAGCACGTCGTCTCGGGGAAACGAGGGGTGGGGCCCGGTCGCGTTCCCACGGAAGGCTGCTCGAACCGCGCGAGATGAATACTTTGATTCATATCGCAAACGCGGTACGTACGACCAGCGGCAAGATGCGCCGGGCTCTGCGTCGAATCTGCTTCCAGTCACGTGGATGCGTCTCGCGGCCGTGCCCTGTTATAGAAGTAGTCTTGGGCAGATGGATACTTCATGACTCCTGGAGTCTGGTTCTTCGTTGTGGCGCCATCCACCGCGGGGTTCAAGAATCAAGACCGGCGCAGCGCAATCGTATCGTAGCTGTCGGCCGCCATGGACGTGAGACAGCGAGCTGCGAATAATGAGGCCCTGCGCTGTGACCGCCTGCCAAAACGACCCCTTTTCCCAGCCAAGAAGTCGCAGAACGGGTGGTCGGAGGTCGCATTCAACCGGATGCCGAGTCCAATGAGTCTCCGTGCACAGACCCCCTCGCTTACTGGCCCGGCCCTCACCGCGTGGACGCGTCGCCGAATGGAGAATAGCGCGGCCGCTCAGGTCTGTGCACACTGAGACCAAAGTACAATGTACGAGATGTGGAGCGACGGCGCATTTCTCCATCAATCTTTCTGATCCTTTTCCCACTACAGCTTCGCTCCACATGCCGTATACCATCATGCGACCTCTCGGCAGCGCTCCAGTGCCTGCCGAACTGCGTCATGAAGACTGCTTCGCCACTAAAAGGCTGACCTAATGCCCTGCCAAGGCCTTAAATGCGACCTGCATATCCCTACGCCGGAAGAATTGTCCCCATGTCACCCCAGGAGGGACGTCAGCATGTGGACATAAAGGTTGTCGACAATGCCCTTGGAGTGTTTCTGGTCGTCCTTCGTGCCAAAGCATACGTCTTCCTTTCAAGATGCGCTCTTTCGTGGTTCAGCTGCTCACAGCTGCAACGAGCCTTGCTACACTGACACAATGCAGTCCTAGATTGAACACAAGGCAAGATGCACAACATGAAGGCTATGCGTTCGCATACTTCACGGGCAACTCCATCGAGGGCGAGAAGATCTACCTGGCTGCCAGCAATGGCAACAATGCTCTGGACTGGCAGGAGCTGAATGGAGGTAAGATCATCAGCCTTACTGAGCTCCGTCCGGGGTGGAGGAGCATGCTGCCTGCTCACGGCAATCATTGCGTCCGATCCTAATCACATCACACAGGTCAGCCAGTGCTATCGTCCACCCAAGGCACAAAAGGTCTCCGAGACCCATTTGTTATACGATCAAACGATGACACCAAGTTCTTCCTCATAGCGACGGACTTGTCGATCGGGTCAGGCACATCATGGCCAGACTCACTGAGGACCGGGAGCAGGTACCTTGAGATCTGGGAGAGTGAAGACCTCGTGAATTGGTCAGAGCAACGACATGTGCTCGTATCGCCTCCGACTGCCGGCAATACATGGGTTCGTGGCACTGCTGATGGTTCGCAGCGTAGTGACATTGTGACTTTCTTGCTGACCTTCGCACAGGCACCAGAAGCGTACTACGACGACGACATTGGCTCCTATGTCGTCTACTGGGCATCCAGTCTCTATGCTGAAGACGATACCAATCACACTGGCAAAACCTACCACCGAATGATGTACGCCACCACCCAGGACTTTGTCACCTTTAGCGAAGCAAAGATCTGGCAAGACGCTGGAACATCTCGCATTGACTCCACAGTCCTCAAGTCAGGTAACACTTTCTACCGCTTCACAAAGGACGAGGGTAACTTGACCGGCTGCATCGACATTATTCAAGAGAGCTCACCAACACTTCTGAGCCAACTCGATGGTTGGAAGACAGTGGCAAGCTGCATTGGCCGTGGCGCAGGAACGAAGGACACTGAAGGACCAACTGCCTTCCGCGCAAATCCTGGCGATGTCAATGGCGACAAGTTCTACCTTTTCGTGGACGAATATGGTGGACGAGGATATATCCCCCTCGAGACAGCAGATATTGCCACCCCAGACTGGAAAGTGTCGCCTTCATACAAGTTGCCAGCGAGCCCTCGCCATGGCACTGTCATCCCCGTAACTGCAGCCGAACTTCAGCGCTTGACGAGCGGTCTGGCGAAGCGGTCGGAGAATAAGCTACAGAAGCGCAGCACTTTGATTCCCGGCCTGTAGGTTACACATTTTTCCGTAGCATAGCTTGAGACATATCATAGCGTACCCTAATCATCACTTCTACCTGTAGATACGCAGACCCCCACATCGCCATCGTCGGCTGTGAGTACTACATCTACGCCACAACCGACGGCTTCCCAGGCTGGGGCGGCCAACAATTCTTCGTCTGGAAATCCTCCGACCTCGTCTCCTGGACTCGCTCCGACACGGCTTTCCTCACCCTCAACGGCACAAGCGGAAACGTCCCCTGGGCCACAGGCAACGCCTGGGCCCCTGGCTTCATCGAACGCGAAGGGAAATTCTACTTCTACTTCTCCGGCCAAAACCCGACCTACGACCGCAAAACCATCGGCGTAGCAGTCGCTTCCTGTCCCGAAGGCCCCTTCACCGCCGAGCCTGAAGCCATGATCCTCAACAACGAAGCCATAACCTCCGGCCAAGCAATCGATCCTCAAGCTTTCCATGACCCAAATACAGGGATATACTACCTCTACTGGGGCAACGGAAAACCCGTCATGGCGGAACTCTCCTCAGACATGAAATCCATCATCCCCTCAACCCTCCAATCCGTCTCCGGATTGACCGACTTCCGCGAAGCCTCTTTCGTCGTCTATCGCGCTCCATACTACCATTTCACCTACTCAATCGACGACACCGGAAGTCCGAATTACCGCGTCGGCTACGCGACCGGACCTTCCGCTACGGGACCTTGGACCTATCACGGAGTAATTTTAGAAAAAGATGAGAGTCAAGGGATTTTGGGAACGGCACATAATTCGATTGTGAATGTTCCTGGGACGGATGATTGGTTCATTGCGTATCATAGGTTTAATATTCCTGATGGGGATGGAACGCATCGGGAGACGACGATTGATAAGTTGGAGTTTGGGGAGGATGGGTTGATTAGGAAGGTTGTGCCTACGTTGGATGGACCGGGGGAGAGGAGGATTTGTGGGAATTAGATGTGAAGGAAGAGAGATTACACCGGAAGACATTTGATGTCTAACTAGCATGAGTGAATGATGTCATGAATGGAATGATGAGAAGCGCGATTTGTATTTGTCCACCCGTATTTAGTGTGATTGGCACGTGCGAAATCCTGCCAAGTGTCTCGAATCATCCGGAGAAAGACTAAACACCACGCTTCGCCAGAAAATCACCAAAGGAGGAACGCATAATCACGAACACCTCTCGCAAGGTATCAAAAACATACCATCTACACGGCAGCAGTAACACTTTCGATCAACCCCGGCTTATCCGTCCACACAATCGCACTCTCCTGACCGCCACCACCCCTCCGATAAAAACTACACTTCAACTTTCCCGTCGTAATCGTCACTCCCTTCTCCCCTTCCTCCTTCTCCTCCTCCCCTTCTTCCCTCTTGCCACCCTCCTCCCGAAACAACCACCTCTCACAATCAAATCCCCTCTTCTCCAACTTCGCCACCAACTCTTTCACCAACCAACACTCCGCCCCCGGAACCGGAATAAAGGGGGTGGAAAATATAATCCAACGCGTATCAAAACTCACCTCCTTCAACATACTCCTATACCGCTCTGGTAAATTACACAACCATGTTACTGTAGAATCTTCATCTAGACATCGGAATGCAGGTGTGGCGGAATAGTATAATCCAATCGCTTCGTTGTAGATTTGTCGACAGGTTTTGAGGAGGGGTGGGAGGGTATATGAGGGTCGGATTCGTGGGGGGCAGTCTTCGGAGTAGGTGGGGTGGGTGAAGTAGGTGATGTAGATTTGGTTGCGGAGTTCGGGTGGGAGGGTGAGGAGGCGGGAGGTTAGCGACTTTTGGCGTTGGCTGAGGCGGAGTTGGGACAGTTGGGTTGTGTTGAGGGCTGAGGAGCGGCGGCGGGATTTGGAGGGATGGGTCTCTTCGGTGTCGCTGAGATTGGCGAGCGTGGAGGAGCGTCGGCGCGATCGATTGTATGATTGGGAGTCCTGTGATTGTGATTGTGGCATTTTGAATGAGGTCTGGCTGCTTGGTGATGCAGTACTGTGCTGAGTGCTGTATGTAACTTCTTGCTCTGTTGTAGAAGCCGATCGTCGAACTGGTGTGACGTCTTTGTCAAGGGTAAGAACAGTATTCCAACCCATAGTGACCAGGTGCTACTATGCAACGGTCGTTTCTTCGAAAACGACTATTGCTTGTTCCGACTGGGACTTGAATGGGACTGTTCAGCTCAGCGAAGTGTTGCCAGATACCTTGTCGACCTTCGGTTCTGTTCTTGGAATTCCGATGAAACCAACCCGAAACCTGAATCCCGGAATCGTGGAACGACGAAAAGCCCACCCGCTTCAACGCGGGATGTGCGACGTAACAAATGCAGCCAAAGTCCCTCTCTTCCCTTCCCTTGGTAACGAAAACCCACTCACGTGACCCAATGCAGACGCCAAAGCCTCTTCACCGCAATCCGAGAAAAGCAATTGGCAGAAAACGCACGTCGCGGGACGATACACTAGTTAATGTCCTGCGTGGGATGTCCTGTCTACTTCAACAATCCCACACAATCCGCTTATCGGCAACCGAGCGTCAGCGTTCGTCAGACCGTTCGTTTATCACGATTTACCCTCAACGCAAGCAGCCCAGAAAACAGTTGGCTGGGGGAACTTCGGCTTCCCGCGGACGGTCCGCGGTACCTGCGTCAGAATGTCGCGCCGTGTGCGGATGGAAGGCGATTCCGTCGACAGATATCGTTGTTCGACCAATGGACCGGGTTGAAGGTACGCGAGTACCTGGTTGCCATCGCTCGTGCGCAGCCTTACGCAAACGTTCCCTCGCCTGCATTGACCATTTCCGCGTACGTGACGTGGTGGCACGAGCCAGATCCAGTTGGTCTCTTCCAGGATGATACATCAGGCCAGGCGCAGCAGATATCTGGATATGTATTTCGCCACGCGTATTATGATGTCCAAACTCGTTCCCGTGTTTCAATGATAGCCCTCTCTGCTGGATGGATGGGCATGCATCGCATGCAGCTAATGCAGTGAATCATACTGGTCTTCTGCATGCGCGGAGGCCTGCAGTTCTAGTCGCAGATGTGCCCAGTGAATGGTGTTGGCGAGGTATCGGCACCTTAGATACAATGGTACCCGATGTCTCATCGACCGATGCAAGTCTGCGCAACGGTGAGCCGGCCCGGAGATGGCTGAACTGGCAAGAACCACGATGTTTTCGTTTGTCGTAAAGTGAATCTTGCTTGGTACAGAATGCAGCTGGAGCTTCAATGTGAAGGATGAGCAGGCCATCCGATTCGTAGAAAAGGTCGATGGCACAATGGTCGTCAAGTCGCTTCGAGAAGAATGCTCATCCTAGCACCGGCACGCTGTGCTCAGGACCACATTCACTGCTTGTGCCAGCTGGTTTCCATATCCTAGCTGTGCTGTTTTGACTTCACCTCGCCCGAAAATCGAAAGCTTGTACCATTTTTCAAGTAGTCACGCCAAGCCCAACATCAGGAGCACCGTTGGCATGCCTTTCCTTCACACCACCTTCTTCGAGTCCTCTCGCCACGATTCCGTGAAAGTCTACACCAACCTCCCTCAACGCTTGGGCATTCTCTCTCACGATCCTCACACAAGCATTCCACAACTCACCATCTTTCTCAGTACTACTCTTCTGTCTTGCCAGAGTAGCATTGAGCTCATCCACTCTTTCTTTTGCCCATTTGACCACTGCACTGCCGCTCGTACTAGGGAAGCTGACATTGAATGTTCGAAAGGTGTGCAGCAATAGTGTGAAGGTCGTGAAAGACAATGCTTTGACGTACGGCGCAAGCGCACCGGTGAAGGGCAAAGAGCGAGTGCGAATGCGAATTGTGTCTGTTCGTGCGCCGAGGTACGTCGTGCGAGCGAGTTCTTCGAAGCCGAGACGAAGCAACCAGGATACCGACCGCTGTGTCGCCTCTCGACCGCCACTTTCGTAGCCAAGCTGTCTCGCCACAACATTGGCAAGCTTAGACGCGCGTTCGTTGACTTTGGCCTGAATAATATCCTGAGCCGTCTGATTGCCTTTGATGCCTCGCGCCATTTTGCGCAACTTTTCGACCCGGGAGACGGCGTCTTCGAAATGCTGAAGCGCAATGTCGATATCAAGCCCGTCGACTTGTGACTCGACCCAGCGAATCGACTGAGGGCGACCATCGACATCAACCAGCACAGAATTGCTGCGAGACAGACTGCTGAACGAATTTCCATCACTTGACTCTTGACCCGCTGCGGCAGCTTTCTTCAGCGAGCGAGGATCTCGAGCGGAAAGGTATGCAAGCTGGTCCAGCTCTTTCTCGCGTTTGCTGTGCTCTTGGGCGAGCAGTTTCCTTTGGTCCTCCTGTGCTTTGCGGAAAGCCACAATCAAGCCGAGTTTATCGCCACTGTCGGCTGTTGCATAAGTAAAGCTCTCGTTCCCCGCTCGTACGTTAATGGCGTTAGCGATGGCCTTGTTCTCTTTACTGTTGGAGTGGCCAATGGTAGTAGAGGCGCGAGTGGAGATGTCTGCGAGACTCACGTCGTGCAGAGGCCAGCAGCGATCTGCCACGAGGGTGGTCTGAGAAGAGCCTTGTGGCCCGCCATACATGCTTTGACGATTGTTCTTCTGCGGCGCTGCCTCTGCAGGACGTTTCTTTTCACTGGCGACCAGCAAATGATCGTTGAGCAAAACCAGCGCTACACGCCTTCGCGGCTTCCATGTTGCAGCATTGAGCTCCACCCATCGCTGACTCTCCATGATGATATGTCGCCCGGGCAAGGCAGGTAAATATTTCTGGCTGCCCTCCACCCTCTTCCACAAAGTCTGCAGATGCGTACTCCACATGGCCTCCAGATTGGCGACGCTACTCCTATTGGCGCGCTTCCTGTCCGCCAAGCTGAGCGTACTTGCAGCGGTGTTGAAGTCGGCGCCGCCAGCGCTGGCAGCATGTCCCAACGCGCCTGTCAAGTCGCTCATCAACGTCCGTAGAGTCCTCATTTCCGTCTTCAGCTTGTCGGCTTCCTTGGAGATCTTAATGAATTGGGTGCGGTTCTGGAAGACATTGTGCTGGAGATCTGCATCTGTATGCGCCTTGACTCCCTGCAACTCTCTTTGGTAGGCCTCGATGTCCTGCTCGGTGGCATCGGCCAGTATCGCCTGCACATACTTCTCGGCCTGCAGGTTCGGGTCTTTCAATGCGCGCATATCAATCTTCAGCTTCGAAGGTCCGCGCTCTCCGCCCTTGTCAGGTGATGTCCTCCCACTCGTTGGAGCAGAGGGTCCCCTTCCGCCGGGTCCAGGACGTGACCTGCTCCTGTGGCCCGCGGCATCGCTGCGATATTGCGAGGGCATGCTCGGCATGGCCGGCATGGGCGGCATCGGGCCATCGTGTGGGATGCCAGCGGTGAAACGCGTGCTGTATCGCCGCTTCACCAAGTCGCTGGTCTGGTCGCCGCCCAGCCGCAGTCGTTCGCGCGACGTGGCATCGCTCCTGGCGGACTTCGCGTCGGCGACGCTGCTGTAGGTGGAGTTGTTCCTGTCGGAGGTGGGATCGCGCGGCGTTTGCTGGATGGGTCCCGAGATGATGGGGCGCGCCGCCGTCGTCTTCTTACGACGCAGCGAGATGCCCTTGCTCTCACTCATGGCGGCGACGACTCTGGACTGTTGTATCGACAATGGGGGCGCCGGTCTAGGTGAGCTGTCGCCCGCGCGGACCGCTGATCCTCCGTGCACTGACGACGGCGAAGCCAAGATCCGCGAGAGCTTCCCAGCTTTGCATCACTGGACTAGTTGGTTAGTTAGTCCGACGCGCCCCAAAAGTTCTTCAACATCAACTTCGCTCTGTACCAGTCGACACACCACCCAGAGTCATCACGAATAGGATCGCCGAGATCCACCGTACATAACAGGCAATCGAGACAGAGATCATGGCGTCCACAACACCCTCATCTGGTCCCTCAACGACCACAATTGTCGCCGGCATCGCATCCCTCCTTGCCGTCAGTGGCATTGGCTATGCATTCTACTTCGACTACCGACGCCGCAGCGACCCCGAATTCAGGAAATATCTCAAACGCCAGCACAAGAAAGTCGCCAAAGAAGTCACCGAATCCTCCAAGGCTGCTGAGGAGGAGCAAAAACTGAAGATCCGGGCTGTTGTCGATGAAGCAAACGAGGAGGGCTTCCCTCGAGACCCCGAGGAGACAGAGGCGTACTTCATGCAGGAGGTCGCACGGGGTGAGGGAATGTGCCAGGATGGAAGCGATCCTGTAGAGGCTGCGCTGTGCTTTTACAAGGCATTGAAGGTCTACCCACAGCCGAGGGAATTGATCAGCATTTACGACAAGACAGTGCCAAAGGTATGCTCTCGATTGGTGAATGCGATGATGAATTGAACGAGTGGCTAATGTGTTTCGTGAACAGCCCATCCTTGATATCCTCGCCGAGATGATCGCCGTCGACCCAAGCATATCTGTTACTGGGGCGAGCTCAGACGCTGGCGAGTCCGCACACGTCGAATAGGCGAAGACGTTTGCTCGCGACTATTGTATGCGCCCACGAGGGAGACTGTAATGCCTGGGCTGGGCAATGCGACTTCGGATCACTCGTTGCGCTTAACGATACAGCAGCAAGAGCTTGGAAAGCAGCTTCTCTATCCTTCTTGCTCTCCGCCAGGACAACGGCAATGGAACGGAAGAGACCATGATGTGCTGGGACGGATCGGCAAATTCGTCGAGGCGAGAAGAGAAAGAGATCGATGACAAGATACAGTTGATGGCATAGCAGCGGCGTTTGCACAGGATTTCGGACGCGCATGGCCGGGCGGCATTTAGGACTACTCACCTCATGAGCTTGTGCAGTGTATAAAAGTTTCTTCTCTGTACACTACCTGAATTCAGTACTTGGTCAGACGCTGGCCAAGGATGTCTTGAATGAGCATTGACTGGTGAGCACAAGGTTTTGGTTTTCCCGCTCTCTCAACCACAATCTAGGTACTGCGAACGCTTCATTCTTCGGACTTCCAAGAAAGCGCCAAGAAACATGACGGTCACGTGGTTGATCCAGTTTGAATGAAAGCAGACATGCCATTTAACTCGCCAAACGACAAAGAAGTACATTCCAGCGCCGACTATAACCATGCGAACAGAGAACAACTCTGAGACGCTCGCGCTATCAGGAGGTGTCACGAAACCTGTTTCAAATCTCACAAAAGATGACGACAGTATGGCCAAAGCTCCAAGGCTCTACATAGGCAACTTGCCGTACGTCGCTCAGAAGACAGACATAGAAGAATTATTCCAGCGACACAATATTGCACTGTAAGAGACAGCTGAAAAAAACCCACCAGCCTACAAACTCTGACACGACCGCTAAGCAAAAACATCGACATCTCTATCGACCCCTTTACGGGACAAAACACAAGCTACTGCTTCGTAGACTTCCACGATGAAGAAACAGCTCAGCACGTACTAGAGACCCTTCAAGGCCAGATCCTCCGAGGAAGACCAATAAAATTCAATTCCAACACCGAGCGACGGAGGGCCGTTCAATGAAACAACAACAACAACACCAACCAGCAAACTCATTCACCCATATGCCAGTCGACAACAAGGAATCGAATGCACGTCGGGTTACTATTGCTTTGTCGATTTGGCCGAGGCAGAGGAAGCAGAACATGCCGTGGAACTTCTGGGTGGAAAGGAGCATCAGCTTGGGGGAAAATATATTGTTCAGCATACGAGGGATCAGAATGGGGGCAGTAGGGTGATTCGAGAACAGTTAAACGGGGTCTCATGAAACTTTGTCATCTGGAGGGCTTTCCAAGAGCAGTGAAAATAAGTGAAATTCATAGCCCTCACGAGGGCATTTATCATTTATCATGGTATCATGCTATGTGTCTTTTGCAACTCTAGTGCAAGTGAACCGCCACACGGTTGGTCATGTACTTCTCAATCCCCCAAAGACCAAAGCAGCTGAGAACAGCCAGAGTTCCGAATGGAATGCTGACGTAGAACAACAGCTGGAAGCACTTGGAGTACAGCTCTTGGCCTGCTGCGACAATCGACGCCAACTCCTCAGGAGTGTCGATTTGCGGGAAGAGGGAGAGGTAGTGATCGAGAGGGCCAGCAGTCATGGTCGTAACCAGCTTTGTGATACTCGCAACATCGGGCAGGCCGGCATTAGGCTCACCTGGTGGCACAACGAAGCCAGCGAGCACAGCAGGAATACCCATGATGCCTGGAGCCTTCTCCATGACTTCTTGTCGGAAGAGGTTATAGAACATCGACTTTCCGATGACTTGTCCGATCATACGGATCACGAGGGAGAGCGCGACCGAAGTTCCGATGAGGTCGTCTGGGGAGATGACGGAGAACACGACCTGCGATGGCAGAAGAACGGCGCCAACGCCAATGAGGCCGATGATCATAGGACCCCACACAGTGTTGATGTTGTTTGGGTCGTAGAGAGCCATGCATGCAATGCCGACTACCTGCATAACGCAGAAGATGAGCAGAACCCATACGATTTGCTTCTTGAAAACCGTGATCGCGATTGCGGAGACAATCGCACCTCCAGCAATACAGAAACCGAGCGGAAGGAGCCATATACCAGCTTCCTTGAAGGTGGCGCCGTAGACGGTGTAGGTCATGATCGTCCAGAAGACCGTCAATCTGCAAAGTGTGAGCTCGTGTGCCAGAAAAGCAAGAGTGGCAGGGCATTGTGACTTACGGGATATAATTGAATCCAGATGTGAAGCAAAGCACAGAGACGGAGATGAAGTGTCTCTTGCTCTGGACGAGTCTTCCGGGGAACATTGGATATTTCGTCACGTAGATCTCGTACAGGATGAAAAGGACGAAGGTGACGATGCCCGCAACGAGCATGCTAATGACTTGGACGGAGTTCCAGGGATAGTCAGCACCTCCCCAGTTGATACCGATGAGGAAGAGGACGACGGCAAGGATCGACAACGCGCTTCCGCCATAGTCGATGCGCATGAGCAACTCTTTCTTGGTTGCGCTCAGGACAGCTGGTCGTGGTGGAGGGTGATACCAGATTTGGAGAACCACGAATGAGATGAACGACCAGGCAGCGAGAAATGCGAAGATGTATCTCCAGTCGTGTTCTGCAATGAGCTGGCCGTAAAGCGAGGCAGGCGCGAACGGGATGAAGCCCATCACGATGTATCCAATTGTAGCACCACGCTTGGAGACAGAAACCAGCTCAGACGCTGCGGCAATAACAGAAAGAAGCTGGATACCGATAGCAGCGCCTGCCAATGTTCCACCAACGAGGAAGCAGGCGAAGTTGAGTGCGGCACCCTGCAAGATGAATGCCACAATGATCAGAAGCATAGAGAATTGGATGAGGCCTTTGCGGCCCATGAGATCTGAGAGAGAACCGACGAATGGCGCAACGGCTCCGGTGGCAATATAGGGCGCGACCAAGACCCAGATGACTTTGTCAATGGCTCCGAGGTCGAAGGCGATGACGGTGAAGCAGGTGGCGAAGAACAGCGGAGTGACTTCTGCCACGATGAGGCCATGGCCATGCCCAGCATGGCTACCAAAAGTAGTCA
Organism: Cercospora sojina; assembly: GCA_004299825.1. Classification (NCBI taxonomy): domain Eukaryota; kingdom Fungi; phylum Ascomycota; class Dothideomycetes; order Mycosphaerellales; family Mycosphaerellaceae; genus Cercospora; species Cercospora sojina. The sequence goes on along the minus strand of CP036213.1, from coordinate 612,915 downwards.
GTAGGAGTGACGAAGATGTCCCAGACAAGTCGTTTGTGAGTTGAAGATGCCTTCTGGCGACTACACTTACTCATGAAGAAGGTAAAGGTGAGCTGCGTGCCTCTCGTCAGTTTCGTGAAAAGGTGTACGCTTCTCAATTCGTACCTTGTTCTCCCGCTCCTCGTCTCCATTGCTCAAGGTGTCGCTGTTGGCCTCGACCACCTCGAGCTTCTCCACGTCATGTTTCTCGTGATCCATGATGGCGGCTGGTGTTCTGTACTTGTGAAGAGAGGACCGGGGAACCTCCTGTGGCCGTGAGGGACGAGATTGGTACGACGACCACGAAGAGCAGTATGTATATAGCTTTTCCCCAGATCGGCTGGCAGGTGAAGGCCGGCCATGCAGCATGCAGCCAAGCAGCGGAGAGCAGAGGTGAAACTCTAGGTTACTGTTGATCTGGAGAAGTGCGGAAGTGAGCTCGCCACTAAACGAACCAATGATACCGATCAGAGAACGGTTCCGGCAGACTGAGGTCCCGACTCCTGCATCACATTTTCGAACCTGGGCCAAGGCTTCGTGCTTCTTGGAAACACTGTGTGGTCTCCCGGGTGATTGGACGGTCCTGCAGGCGAGATGTGTACAATCTCCGGTGCCAGAAGCCTCGCCGCAGGCACATGGTCCTCCAGAAGACCAGCACGAGATACGCCCGTCGTCGCTGTGCACTCCGCCCTCCCTCCCACTCCCGCTACGAGAGACGCGGTCGGGTCGTCTGGAGGAGAGCATCGTCTTGGCCGCAGAGTCACAGGCGCGTGTATCTTGCCCAATCTGGAAGCCCCGAATACGCATGCCAGCGGACAGCCGCGGCTGGCGGAGACTTTTCTTCTTGGCGCGCGCTGCCTCCTGCCCGTGATCCGCTGACTGGTCGTTTGTTGACTCACTTATCTCCCTCCGTAGAACTAACTTAGAACTACGCATCGCGAGCCTCGCCTTCCACGTGGAGCTGTTGTTGCTGTGGGCTGGTCTTCGCACTTGCCGCCGCCACCAGGATCCAGAAGGGGAACATCCTTATACGCGGGGTGTGGTGGCTGCCCCGGCGCATTCGTCGACGGAGCATGTAGGCACAGCTAGATCGGTGCATTGGTAGATGGGTCAAGTTCGCATAAAGATGTTGGCAGGAGAGCGGCAAGAGCCGGATCGCCGGATCCCTGGCAAGACGACAGCGACGCTCGTATACACACGCAAGCGCCATCATCATGGTCCTGCAATACTGCTCCTCGGCGTGCTCGACGTCGCCAATACGCGCTCTGCCATCTCTCCTGACGCCCGACCATCGACCATCGACCATCGATCATCCCGCATGCCGGCCGTCCAGCGCCAAAGTTCATCGGAAATGGCCCTGTCCCACGATTCTCTAGCTGGCCACGACACTTGTCGAGGGTCGAAAGGGGAATGCAGTACGACTTGAACGCCGGGTATGGTATGAGGCCGCAGTGAACCAGCGGTATAGCTGTCCGCTGCGTTCCTCGCTAAGTACAGTAAGCATAAATGCTCGATTCGCAGCGAGGGAAAATGCCACCTGGCGCACAACCGGAAAATGAACGACTTTCTTCGCACGAGATAGTGGAACAATCATTTCACGGACAGCATATCGCTCCAAGATTGCATCGCACACCACGGTCACAGATCTAGCAACTAACCCCAACCCACACACACAAGTTTCACAGGCAGAAAGTCGTAGCGATGCGCTTCTCACTCCTCATGTTATCCGCCCTGTCCACCCTCTCAAGTCACTCTCACGCCTGGGAACCCGTCATCGACCCCTGGGATTCTCATGGACGCTCCAAGCAAGGCGAGAAAATGGCTCTCGTGCGCTACACGGACCAGAATTGTACCACACAAATGGAACAAAATCACTTCAAAATCAGAGGGTTTCGACGGCTCGGCTGTCGCAACTTCGAGTGGCCATTCAACAGTATAGCTTTTGAGTATCCGCGTGTCCCGAGGACGGAATGGCAGATGATCAGAAACTGCAGAATCCGTCTCTTTCGAGGTCCCAATTGTGAAGATGAGCTTCCGAGACGTGAGTTCCTCTTTTCGCTTGGCTTTGAGGAGCATGAGGGATGTGCTAACGTGGTGCTATGTGTAGGTTATACCGATCCCCAGGAGAAGCAATGTCTGAGTCTGCCGATGCAGGCTTGGTCTTTGCAAATCGCAAACTGTGTCGTCTGTGCTGGGGGGAATGATGACACGTGCTAATCGAATCACGGTGCCACGATGCGTTGTGGCAGTTCAGAGATGGCTGGCAGCAGCCCATCGGCGACCACAGGACCGCGTCAGTGAATCTACCGACTCTCCACTATTGGGTTGCATTCCTACGCAATGAGGAATGTAATCACTGATTTTCAAATTGCTGATCGAGAGCTTCCTGAAAGATGTGTGGATAGAACAGGCGAGATCTAATGCCACTCTTTCCCCATCGATAACATTCCTCACCCAGTACTTCGGCTAGGCCGAGAACCGCGCATCGCCCCGAGTTATCCGCATGGCAACGAACGAGGTTTGGTATGTAGTCCTCGCCGCCACGGCTAATCATGAAATGGCGCGTCCTCGTCTCATCCCATAGACCGCCCCTTCCGTGTCTTCTTCGCAGCTAGCACTGTGCAACGGCGCCGTCGCAGCACTTCCAGTCATGTACGGCAAACGCCTCATCTCAGCTGCCATCTGCTGTCTAGTCACTGTCGCCCACTCCGCGGACTTGTCCCAAGAGCAGTCTCAACTCAACAATGTTAATGCCGACGAGCGACGGAGCCTAGCAGAAGCTGGAGAACTTCTTGGTCGGAGTGCGGAGGGCGCCGCGGTGGAGCAAGCGAATGCTGTCGACGCGGAGGCTCCAGCTGCTCAAGATGCAGGTCTTGCTGTAAGTGTCACCAAATGGGAGGCCTCGCCCAATGCAACAGGTCAACCAAACTCGACTGGCCACCTCCACCTACAACTTAGGCTGACATCTCAACCAGCAACTTTTCGATGACATCGTTGGCCCCGGGGCGGTAAGTGATATCTCAGCGCTGCAAAGAACCAACTGACACGCGATCGCAGACGACACTGATAAAAATCGCCGGCCGTGCCGAAAGGCACATAAAGCGACAAAATGCAGCAACCCTGACTGCTCCAACATCGACCGTTACAGTCACCACCGCTACAACTCAAGTAACAACCGCAGTCTCCAGCTACCCATCAACAACCATCGTCGTCACCACCCAAGATGTAACCTACACGACCGCTCTCACCGCAACGACAACTGAAGTCAGCACAGTCGCAGGTTCGTCCAAAATCCATCTCCAGACCAAAAAAAACCCAAACGCAAAAGAAAGCTAACGACCACCCCCCCTCCAGGCCGAACCCTAACCTCCACCTCCCTAACAGTCCTAACATCAACCTTCACCACCACCTCCCAATCCACCCTCGCCACAACCCTCGTCCAAACCACCACCGCAATTTCCACCCAACCCACCACAGCAATCAGCACCCAAAACGGCGGAACCGTAACCGAAATCGCTACGACTTTCCAAACCGTTACAGCGACTGCCACAGGTCCTACTAGCACCGTGACAGGAGGCGCCGTGACGACAACTTTACCTGCTACGACTGTGAGAGTTACGCGAGCGCCGACGGGAACGCCTGTGGCTCCTACGCCAGGTGGTGGTGGAAACAATAATCCGCAGACGGGTCCTTGTTCGTATGTTTTCAGGTATGGGCCTGTGATGTGGTGTGAGGGGAATGCGCAGTAGTTTTGTAGTCAGGGTGAGGAAGACTCTTTGTGTGGTGGATGAGAGGGATTGGATGATGCAGAGTTAGTGGTGGTAGTGCCGTGTGGAAAATTGAACTGAATGTAATGCGAGTGCTTTCTGTTGAGAGTTGTGTTAGCTGTCAGTCAGGTACACGAATGAAGAGTTATTGTTCTTTCAGATTTCCTGATATATTTTTTTTTCAAGCGAGTAAGCTTTCTAGTCTCGCATCCGCTTCCACGAGGACTCGTTTCTCTGCTTGGAAATCACATTCTCTCGCTACGGCCGCTCCTAGCAGTTTCACTGTCTCTTTCAGTTTTGCCTTCAACTGCTCTACCTCATCACCTTTGCCTTGTGTTACTTTAGTCCAGCACAGTATCACTCCTTTCAAAACTTCTCCTCGATATCCTGTCATCCTCGGCCAGGAATTCTGGATCATGGCTTGTAAGGCATCCGTCGCACTGAGCAACATCGGCATCGTAGCCGTACCAGTTGGAGACGACAAGGCTTCGCTGAGGGTGGGAACAAGGTATTTCAGGTGTTTTACAGAGTCGATACCAAGCTCTTGCAAGTAGATCGCCAGGTTGGAGAACAGCACAGTCGTGATTTTCGGACGCGAAGTTCCGCAGTGAGAGTAGCCGTAGATGATACCTTTGCGAATTATGGTGTCCAGCATTTGCACTTTTTGTCGAGCTGTTGGAGTGAGAAGAGTCGTGGCAGGTGGTGGAGGCTCTTCGGCGGGGAAGCGTTTTCGTGCCAGAGTGAGGAGGGCTGGGTATACCGTAGAAAGGAGTAAAATGGACTCCTGTTCTTCAGTGATGGTGGGTAGGTAGGTCAGAGAGGGCATGAGAGCTTGTTCGAAGACTTCTCCAAGTCCCGTGCGTTCAAGAAGGGCGGAAGGTGTCGACTTGAGGAGAATGTCGATGAAACTGGCACCGACACACTTGTATCTTGCTTCCCAGTCGTCGACTAGCGTCAGAAGAGGTGGGATGATTAGAGACCAGACTTGGGCTACGAGCTTTTCGTCCAAGCTACCCATGACCCAGGCCAACATATCGAGAGAATAAGAGTCCTTCGCAGCTTTCCAAGGCTTTTTAACGCTGTCGTCCATCGAACTCATCGTGAGCTTCTCCGGTAGTCGTTCGGTAGTGACCTTACGGCCTTGCTCAGTGACCGTTGCTGGAGTGGCCTTGATGAAAAGCGGGCGAATAGTAAGCTTCAAGAAGTGGTGGACAAGATCAGAGGTAAGCTCACCATTTGTCTGGTGGTTCTTCACCGCTTCGATGGCTTTTTCTGTGTCGGCAGAGCCCGGATTTCGCAGCTGCCATGCCATCACTACATCGAGGGCATCCTTCATCCAGGGTCCTGGTTTGATACCAATAGCCTTGGCAAGCTCTTTGCCATCCATGAGCGGCTTAAAAGCGCAGACATCAGTCAGTTCAAGTTGGCGTAGGTGCTCGACAAAGGTGGTGTATCGCCGCTCGATAGCTGTTGGGTGTTAGTATTCGACAACGAGAAACTAACGCAAAGCCTTGCTCACCTTCGACCTGATCTTGTGTGTTGGCCACTTCGACTAGCAGCGAGTACATGACCTGGCTCCTCCAACTTGGTCCCCATCGTCGGATGGCCATCCCGAGCACATCTCTCGCAGCCGGATCATCTCCCTCGATGAGCTTGTCTGGTCTGCGTTTCTTCTGGTACAGCCCGTCCACCACGTCGGAGATCTCGGACTGGTTCCTGACAGCTGCGTTGATCACTTCACAGATCTTGTTAGGTGCCTTGATACCCTCTCTTGCCACCTGCACTGGTATTGGAGGCGGCGCTTTCTTCCCTGGCATTAAAGGTTCTGGGAATGGAGCATTACGGTATGGCACCATCGCAGAAAGCTGCCACGCTAGCACTTCCTCTTCGTGATCTCTCATGAGCTCTTCTTGTATCACATTGCCATTACTGATCATTTCCTGCAATGTATCGATAAGGACGTCCCAACCCTCAACATCAGGTATGTCGTGTTCGATCTCAGCCTTGGCTGGATCAGAGTAGATTGTCTCGTAAAGGCTGAGTGAGAATATCAAACGAAGAGCTTCGTACGGATCGGGACCTTGCAAAGCCTTCTCGACTTCTGTCCCAACGCGCTCCCTGCTGATTTTCTGTCGAAGTGCGTCCTTGATTTCAGGGTTTCTCATCGCATCCAAGGCAGTCGACTCAATCGTGTAACCGAGTCGGCTGGCAAAGCGGATCAAGCGGAGAACACGCAAAGGGTCGTCCTTGAATGTTTGATATGGCTGCAGTGGCGTCCTGATGATCCTGGCTTTCATGTCGTCGTGCCCTCGCCCAGTGAAGTCCTCGATTCTGTCCTCATTAAGGTTGTAGAACATGGCATTCACAGTTGCATCACGACGTTCTGCATCTTCTTCCGGCGTGCCGAACTCGATCTGTGGGATGCGGCCTTCCTCGTCTGAGTAAGTCTCCTTCCTCAAGTTGACGAGATCAATGTCCAAGCCCAGGATTTGCATCGTGGTAGTTTCCAAGTGCTTAGATTTCTCGGGATTGGCCTCGATCTTGTGCAAACCACCCACTGCTTTGGACTTGTCGCTTTTGCCTGCTTTTTGATTCTGCCTGTCATTGGAAGCGATAGATTCCAGTCCATATTTTTCCAGGTTGCCCGGAATTTCGAGGTACTCTTTCAGGCGCAGTCCGAATTGATAGCCTGTCATCTTATTGATGGCAACATCAATATCGTGGCTCTTCTTACCAAGAAGCTTGTCGCGGACCCAGCCGCCGGTGAAGCGGAGGATGGTGGGTCGCTTTGCCAACTCGTCTGGAACTACGACATGACTGGCGGCATCTGGGTCGTCTGAAGACGCCGGATTCTCATCAATGTGCTTGGCCACATCGAGCAGGAGAGTCTTGAGGGTGGTCTCGACTGGCTCCCAGGGAATCCCACCAGAGATGGAGTCCGACGCCTGATCATCGACCTCTTCCACCACAAGAGGCGACATGGGTGCCTGATGTCTGCGCTTGGCGGGACCGGGACTGTTGCTATCGAGTCGTCTCCGCTTGGTACCTTCAGGTGATTTTGCGTACAGTCGAGCCGGAGACATGCACCGCCGGATCGGGCATTGAACTGGGGTGGCAGCACTGCAAATGCGGAAAGGTTGGTACTTGGGGGGTGAAAGCGCCGCCCAGTGAGTCAGTCTTCGCGTGGCTGAGTGCATTCACCGGAGAGATGAGATGGCGCAGCTTCACAATGCAATCACCAGCAACAATGACAGTGGAGGTGTGTTGGACGGTGCGTGGACATGTGAAGGTGCATCAGATCGATTGCGGTGGACTTCTTCCAGAAGCGGCGCCAAGACCTGCCGGCGGAAGCGACATCATTCGTCCTCCGTGACATCGCTACCTTTCCGCCGCCCTGGACATGCCCGCCCTCCCCTCCTCCTCCGAGACATAACGCCGCCACCACCGCTCATGCCCGCGCTTCCCCGCCGTCGACGCTGTGTACCGTTCGCCCTCGCCGACCTCGCTGATGCCACCGACGGCGGATGAGGGACTGCAATCGCCGCAGGAGTCGGATTCCGAGCAGCAATCGCAGTCACCCATCGCTGTCCACAAGAGACGCTTGGGCAAGTCACCGCTGTCTTCCATCTCGTCGCTGCCCTATCGCCGCTCCAATGCCTCCCTGTCCAACCTCTTCACTTCGACCACCGCGCTGCCTACAGCCTCACCGAGCCAGTCCGGCAGATCGACGCCGGTGACAGAGAGAGCCAATGGTTCCGTCTTTTCGCCTACTGGGTCAACAGTGCGATCGCCATCGCCAGCGCCGTCAGGTCAGATCGTCAGCAACGATGTTCGCGACTTGATTCTGCGAGCCTTTGCGCCGCATGTGTCCGTGCTCGCCTCGCAAGATACCGACGAGCTTGTGAGGCATAAAGGCATCGCTGGTGGACTTCTTGATCTCCTGCGGCCTTTTGGCGAGCAGATACAAGGCAAAGTCACCATCCGAGACAGTACGGGCATCAGCAAGCTTCATGACGACTTCTCCGTACGCTTCGTCGGCGTCAGAGATGGGCTAGAGAACCCGCGGAACCCCGAGCGTAAGAGCACCGAATCTGCGCCTAAGCCGCAAGGTCATCGACGAGGTGTATCGCTGCTGAAATACAAGCCCGCCCGATTGCGGACCGGAGGAGATGTGGGCCAGATCGAGGAACTGGTAGAGCGGCATCTGACCTTCTACGAGGAGAATTCGGGTCCGATCGAGGCCAGCTATATGACACTCAAAGATACGGCAGCGGTGCCTGATGCGCAGGCGACGTCCCCATTTTACGCATTGTACTTGCGTCGCCTGCTTTCCGGCTTACCGATGCTACCTTCTGAGACCTTTTCGCATCCAGTTGCATCGGTGATCGCCATATCATCGCGATCACCATCGCCCATTGAGGAGTTGCGGAACTTGTACGATTCTTCGAATAGCGGTGAGCACCGGCTACCACAGTGGGTTCACAATGAGTTTTTACGATACTATGTCTTGATACATGACGAGGACTACGACGACATTACGAAATCCATGGCATTGTATGATCAGATGAAGAGGCATTTTGGCCTACACTGCCATCTTTTGCGACTGCGTAGTACGCAGTGTGTACCTTCGGACGATGACAGTGTGCGGCTTCCCCCAGTCGAGTGGACGGCGGCTGGAGAAGAGCTTGCAGAAATTGTGCGACGAGAAACGAGCGAGGATGAGGAGGATCCAACGCCATATATCTTCGAATCTGACGTAACTGCACTCCGGGCATTCGTCCGTGAAATGGTAACACAATCTATCATTCCATCGATGGAGCGGGCATCAGCCACCTGGAACGATCAAGTGGCCTCTCGCAGACGAGGCATCAGTGGCAGATTCATGTCCATGTCAAAAAGGTTCACCGCTTTCGGCGGAGGTCGCAATTCCTCGACACCGTTGCTTGGAGGTGCGAGCAGCAATTATGACAGCCTGCAGGGTTTCTATCGACCCGAGGCTCCGGAGGCTGTGATGCGGAAGCTTGCAGACTACTCAATTATGCTGCGTGACTTCAAGCTTGCGCACTCCACGTACGAAATTCTTTGCCAGGACTTCAAGAATGACAAAGCGTGGCGACATTACGCTGGCGTTAACGAAATGGCTGCCGTTAGTCTGCTATTGGCCACAAGTATGAATCACAAAATCCGCATAGAAGGCATCGACCAGTATTTGGAGACCGCGTATTATTCGTATGTGACACGAGTGGGAGCACCCTACAACGCTCTCCGAACACTTATTCTTGGAATGGAACTTTTGAAGATGCGAAGTGGCAACGCGTTGGATGATGCAGCTCGCTGGGCGAACCGCATTCTGGACGATCGTCTTGTGGGAACCGTCGGCCATGCTTTGCTGACTGAACGAATCGCAGCATGTCTGAACGATCGAAGAGCTGTTGGTGGCCTGCTGGGTATTGACAGGCGCCGCAAATCAGCTTTTTGGAATACCCTTGCAGCAGATGCCTGGATGCGACTCGAGAAAGCATCCCAAGCTGATCGGTGTCTTACGGAGTCCCTCCGCTTATATGGCCTAGGCCACAAGGAAAGCTCGATGGGCTTCGACAACATGACTGCATTCCTTCTATCACTTCGGGAAGCTGTCTCTGCAAATCGCGGGGGAGTGCACCACTTGGATGAGGATGACCTGGTGAACGATGCCGAGCCCATGCAGGAAGAAAGCGAACAGCTCGTCCAGCAGCCTACGTCTGCAGCCGCCGGGCATGGCCATAGGAAGAGCTTGAGCACAAGCGGACCACCAATGGGCACTCTGGGGCATGCTCATGCGCATAGAAGAAGTATAAGTACAGGGGCGCCTCCGCCTCTCGCTGCGTCCTTTGATCCCCTCGGTGCTGTCCCCACTGTGTACGAAGGTAGCGAATCCGGGCAACTGAACCCGCCTGGTATGGGCGAGCTGCCCCCTCCTCCGTTGAGCCCTGTCTTGGAAAGAAGGGAGAAACAGAGGGTCGACGGGTTCGAATGAGTTTACTTCTTGAGAGACGATGGGCCTTTTGAAACTTAGCGTGGCGTGGGGCGTTGGTGGGGTTTGAGCGCAGTGGCATAGCATATGATACACACGGATCCTCTTCGTCAACATTTTTACACTGCTTCATTTCAACTTACTTTTACTTCTTCAGACCTGGGAGCAGGTACTTTTGCCTCGTGGCATGCGCCGCATTAGGTAAGCTTTCCTTTCCTTTCCTTCCACTTGTGATGAGTACTAGTGAATCAGCTCAATATGACTGACTACCTTAGCAGAAGTGCTTGCGAGGAACGACTCTATCTTCGAACAGGCAAGGCATAGAGGCGCTATTGGATAGCGCAAGAAAGAGCTGTCCGAGTCACGACTGCATCTATAGCTGGCGACTTCGAGATGTCCAGCCCTCGATTATGCATCGACGACCTCACAACACTCACTCGCAACCCTCGAGAATTGAAGCGCCTGACTCGGGATAAGGGCAGACTCAGAAGCATCCAATCCCAACGCAACATGGATGAAAACATCTGGCAGCAGCACGGCACCCAACAAGCAGGCAGCACATGGCAGTGAAGTGATTCACACGTTGCTTGGCAAAGTCCCTGATGGGTGCCCTCAAAGATCTGCATCACGACCTTACCCGATCCGCGACCAAAAGTGCGAATGCGAGGTGGAAGTTCAGCCACCAGGCCGCAGCTCATCAAGCATACTCTTTATGCTTTCCTGCTACGCTGTACAGCATGAAATTATTGGCTACGATTTCCGACCTGGAATCCTGCAAGGCATGGTTTCTCATAATAGTGGCGCTGGCATAGCCACTTGCACAAGAGTTGCTGAATGCCTATTCAGCGAAATGTTTGTGATCGACACAAGCTGTATGAGTACACATTCCCAATTGGGCACGCGTATCACTTGCGCTGATCAGGGACTACTTATTACATTACCGACAGAGCGCGTGCTGGTGTGCTTGAAATACTACCGCGAAATGCCCACTAGTAGAATTCGAGGACTTATTGCGCTGTCTTGTCGCTCGGATAGCAAGTGAGCAAAGATGATCACAGATCACATTACTGTAGCGCAGGCGGCGGCAGCACTCAACGTCGCTATCGTCTTTGGTGAGTTGGAACATAGGCGAGAGGTTCCGCGCCGGTTCTGACTTGATCGCAGTACAAGTCACCTACCCTCTTCTCATCTCGCTGGTCGCTGTTGGAATCGTTAAACGCAGGACTAATGTTGCAACATGGTCGGTCTTCGGACGTCTAATCAACCACTCGCACTGGCCATTCCTCTTGCAGACCGATGCTGCGAATGGCAAGAAGGTGGACAAGCGCATACGAGGAATTGCTATTACATCAACACTCACGACACTTTTGCTCGCTGTCGCTGCAGTTGTCACACCTCTGGGTTTGCGCAGTCAACTGCGCGCTGGTGAACTTCAAGATATCCGGTTCGATTATGTCCGAGACACTAGCGCTCTGGGCATGGCAGCACAATCCCGTGTCGGGTACAAACCGGACAGATTATGCAGCGATGCCATATTTTATGAGCCTTGTCCGGGCAACGATGATGGGGTGTATACGCTTCGTAATGCATCTGGGAGAGGCTTAGTGACTAGGCCTGGGAGGGACAATGCTACTCTCACGAGTGAGTCTTTGATCAGACCCGCAAACAAGGATGACTGACTGAGGGGGCATTTGCAGCAAACATTCCTGAAAACACGACACAGGTGTTCTCAAGCGCCAGTAATGACTTTGGAGGCACAGTCGCTTACCTCTTTGACATTCAATACCGATCTTTCATCAACTACAGTGGGTAGCAGCCACGCGTCAAAGTATATGCGGTCATGGCTGATGAGCGTTCTATAACGCAGACAACCAGACAGAGCCAGAGAGAGACGAGCGACCCAGGTGGATCGATGCTGGCCAGCCACGCACGCAGGGCAAGTTTCAGTACTATCAGCAGTTCTTGCTCGAGAACAAGACTCGTGCGGTGGAAGGTCTGATCGTGTCCACGCAAGCCAATCTGACTGGAATTGGCTTTCGCAACCACACACTGCCTCCGACGTCAGAATATGGATATTCTTGGTCGGAGTATATTCTCTGGCTGGAGCCAGAAACAGCGTGAGTAATCATTGAAGTGAGGTGCGGTTCTGCAGCTGACGATCAACTAAACAGTTGCACAAATTTGAATCTGACTTTCGAGTATGATATTCCGGCTCCAGGCTTTCAACTGGACAGAAATCAAAATGCAACCATTGTAGACCGTGGAGGCTTTGTCAATTCGCCGTCGAAATTGGACACTCCGGAGCTCCCCAATGCACAAGACGACCCCAAATTCCTCGAACGCTCCTACGTGGCAGCCGTTGCCACCAACATCTTTTTGGGCAGATACATGAATGTCACCAAGAGGACCGCCGAAATGGGGAAGCGATACAGGGTTGAGGATTTCTTGGACCCGGAGGGAACCTCCACCACGCTCTCGGTCAGCGATCCACAACCAAACCTCATTGATTTAAGGGCGTTTGGCAAGTACGATTATGCGACTAATCGCTCAGCTCCTAATCTGCCTGGCCCGTTGCGCACTCTTGGGACGTACAATTTCTCTGATACTATTGGCCTGGATATCGTTTTGATAGGTATGAATCGTAAGGAACGCATGTCATACGTACGCCCACTGACCAAGCATCAGGTGATCTTATCAACGGCTACAACATGAGCTACGCCACGAACATCACGCGGGTTGGCGCGAAGGGAGGCCTCATGATGGGCACGGGCGTTGAGATAGACGCTCAGGGAAACCCGGTCCCAGGCAGCGACGCCCTTCAGCTCACTCCTGGTACCGTCTGGCAGCATCCACTCTACGCCTGCGTCTCCGGTGTATCAGCATCAATCAAACTCGTCGATTTTCAAATCAACGGCACCGCAAGTCTCGACAATCTTATCATCGAAAACGTTCGAGATGTCGAATACAGCTCCGACAACGACATGCCTACCTGGGCGATAGAAAACACCTACCGCAGAATTGGCGATATCGACCCATACTGGGGTCTCATATCCTCAGACGCGGCAAAGACGGCCAACGTTTCAACCGTCCGCCAGCCAAAATTTCGACTCCCCGCAAACGCCGCCTCAATTTGGGGAGGTACTACCATTATCGAGGATGCTGTAGCAGGAATCAGAGCCCCCTTTGTAGCCCTGGTCGACATGTTTTCAGATTATAACCAAGTCATTCCTGGAGCGCAAGATTATACGGGAGCGAGCAACTACTTGCTATACTTGCAATGGCAACGACTTCTGGCGAACGGAGCAAACCCGGGCAAGATCATTGATTTGATCTGGACAGACATCATGGCCAATAATCTGGTCAGCGCGCGAGGCACCCTTTCCACGGCGTCGGACCAAGGCCAAATGCAACGCCGTGACACGTCTTCGTCGGCCGTGTTCGCCATGAGACCTTGTGCGCAGTACTCGATTGGAATATCTTACGATTGGCGCTACGCTATCCCCGCTCTCATGTTTGGATGCGTATATGCCGCAGTCTTCGTATGGTCCCTCGTCATGTTCTTGACGAGGAGTTTGAGTTTGGGAATCTTGAGACATATGCTTAATCAGACTTCGGCGGGACGAGCGATTACGACTGAGAGGAGTCAAGCGAACAATGAGATCGATGTTGCGATGACACCAGTTTGGGCGAGGATTAAAGGTGGTGAGTCTGTAAAGATCGGGAAATACTCTCTGGGCGGAAGCTACGACGAGCAGTACGGAGGGCAAGGCTCGGGATCGCAGGAGTATTATTCTTTGGAGGCAAAGCCGGGGATGAATCATGAGGTTGAGAGGGCTTCGCAGTAGAGCTTTTGCTGATATCGTATTTCGCACTCATGCTGAGGGTATCAGACCATCTTTCAGAGCCGAATCTATGACTTGCGGCAATGTTATCGCAGCATCGCCTTGAACAAACCAATCATCCTCATCCATGAAATCCTCATCAGGCTCGACATTGAAATGCGCTACGCGTGCGCCTTTCTCTCTTGCTTTTTCAATGTACGTTGCTGCAGGAAATACACGACTTGAAGTACCGATGACGAGGAATAGATCCAAGCGAGAAAGGTCTTCAAGCCATTCATCGACGCGGTCCAGGAGATCCAGTGGCAACTGCTCGCCAAACCACACGACTCCAGGCCGAAGAAAGTTCTGTCGACATTTGCTGCATGTTGGAAGAATGGTGGAGTACTTTTCGGGTGTTGTTCCAGGTACTGCTTGCGCAGAGTCTAATGCTGGAGTCAAAGGCGAACTGCGATTATTCCAGATCTCGAATCCACATTCCGGATCAAAGCATTTTGCTGTAAACAAGGAGCCATGTATCGGAGCAAGCTTCGTACTATCATGACCAGCTCGTTGGGAGAGATCTGCAGTACGTAAACATCGGCAACGACAACTACAGACTTTAGCATGCCTCACCATCAATATTCTGCGTAATAGCAAGAAACTCTTCCTTCTGCTCTGCTAATCTCGCCAGAGCAAAGTGTCCAGCATTGGGCTTAGCATTGGCCGCGTTCTGCCTTCTTTCTTCGTAGAACTGCCAGACTAGCAGAGGATCCCCGACGAATGCGGAACGCGAGGCGACAGAAGTGATTTCGTGGCCGTGCCAGAGAGAATCATTTCCTCTGAATATTGGGATGCCGGAGGAAACTGATAGGCCAGCGCCGACGAGGGCGACAACGTACTGTGATTCCCGGAGATGATCTACAAGGGAGCTCAGATCTGTTGATTTGGCTGACATGATTTGCCTGGGCTTCCGCAATGGCTTAGTAGTACCTACGAAGTGGACTGTGAGCTTCAGCAGCATGCATGCCAAGGCTACAGATCGGTTGAGCTTACGTAAGGAACCTCATTGGGCTGGGTTTATTTGTTTGTTGTGCGATTGACTTGTTGAACTTGCTCGCTCTTGGACAGTATCTTACAATAGAACATCTGATACGGCAGGCTACAATCTTGCACCATTCCTCCTATCAGCAGAACCTGGAGGAGCGCGTTTCACCAAGTCTTCACCAACAACTTTGCCCGTAAAAATACATCCGCCGAGGAACGTGCCTTCTAATGCCTGTAGACCAGTCAGTATTTCACCTTCGCAGATATCGTCCGCAATGAGAGAAGGGCCAGAACTTACCGAATATCCATGCACACCACCGCCACCAAATCCTGCAGCTTCGCCAGTGGCATACAAACCTTCGAAAACCTTGCCATCCGGACGAAGAACCTGACCTTGCAAATTCGTCTCCAATCCTCCCAAACTCTTGCGAGTCAAAATATTCAGTCTGACAGCGATCAGTGGTCCCGCGGATTTATTGCCCAGGAGCTTATGCTGCGGTGCAATACGCAGACTATCGGCCATTGTCTGCCGAGCATTATTGATCGTCATGATCTGAGCATCCTTAGTATACTGGTTGTCAAGCTGCATGTCTCGTAGTTCGACCTGGCGTTTGATGTCCGCGTAATCCAGCACAGGGCCATTGCGTTCTTTCGCAAGCCTGTTCATTCCATCGACGAGGGCTTCCAGGTCGTTCGCGACGATGAAGTCTTTGCCGTTCTTCTGAAAAGCTTGCACTTCTTTTGTGCCTAAGGTGGTGAAGTATCTGTATGCTGTGCGCCAATAGCTTTTGCTTGTGATATCTTCGTTCTGTTCGGAGCCTGACAGAGCAAATTCGCGAGCGATGATTGATCTGTCCAGGATGAAGAAGGAATAATCATGGCCGGTACTGCAGATGTGTTTTAGTGTTGCGAGAGTGTCGCTTCCGGGGAAGAGGAAAGGAGGCATGCGCTTTCCGTTCGCATCGAACCACAGCGAGGAAGGTCCGGGGATGATGCGTATACCATGCAGCGGCCAGATCGGGTTCCAGTTTTGAAGTCCTTCAGTGTAGTGCCACATCCGATCCATGTTGATCACGCTGGCTCCTTGGGTGCCTGCAATCTTGACCATCTTTCCGTCCACATGAGCAGGCACGCCCACAACAACACTCTCGGGCGCTCTTGGCCCAAGTCGATCCATGGGCCAATTCTTCTTGACTTCTTCAACATTCCCACCAATACCACCAGTAGCAACCACCACAGCTCGACCAGTGACCTCAAACTCATCCACAACCGTCCTCGAAGTCTCCGCCCCTCTCTCAACATGATCACAGGGCTCCAAAACCTTTCCTCTCACACCCTTGGCAACACCATCCTCCACAATAATCTCCTCAACCATATGCCTGTACCTAAACTCCACCAACCCCTTCTTCTTCGCCTTCAAAACCACCTTGACAAAAATCCTCAAAACCTCCGGCCCCGTTCCCCAAGTCAAATGAAACCTCGGAACACTATTCCCATGTCCCTCCGCACTTCCCGCCCCCCGTTCTGCCCACCCGACAGCCAAAAAGCTCAACCCCAGCTTCCTCACATAATCCTCCAACTCATCAGTCGCAAAATCCACAAATGCTTTCGCCCATTGTCTCGGCCAGAAATCTTGATCCTCACGATCGAATCCTGCGGTATTCAACCAATCGGCAAGAGCCAATTCGCGGGAATCTTTGATGCCTTGTTTCCGTTGGGCTTTGGAGTTGACGCAGAAGAGACCGCCTAGGGACCAGAAGGCTTGGCCGCCGAGGTTTGCGCGGTGTTCTTGGTCGAGGATTATTACGCGTTTGTTGGCTTTTGTTAGTTCGTAGGCTGCGACGAGGCCGGAGAGGCCTGCGCCGACTATGAGGACGGGTTCTTCAGTACGTTGGCCCATTGCTGAAGGAATTCGACGTTGGAATATGGCGGTGTTCGGATGGAGCTTTGAGGCTGTACGATGTAAGCCCGTGGTCTCAGACTGTGCCGAGGGATGAACCCCATGCGCTTTTGCCACGTGAGTTCGTATTTGGAACTTTCCGTTTTGGGACGATCTGGATGAACGATGAACCGGCCTCTTTGTGTCGAGATCAATACATGGTTTAGGTTTAGTTCAGACCGGTACGAGACTGTGGAGCATCTCACGGTAACCGCGGCATGAATAGCCAGAAATCGGACGCGTCGCTATAAATACAAGTAGCTACCGAAGCACGCGACAAAGATGAAGTTGTGCACTATGCTACCATGTCCAACGTAAGGCAAGCGCTGCTGGCGTTCTTCAACTACGCACGTCTTGGTCCAGACATAATACTCATAGGTATGAACGCGCAGATCCTCCATGTGCAGGTCATGGCAAAAGCTGACAGCAGTCAATACTAGTCCTACGAACTGTATGGGGCTTCCTTTTCCATTCTTCAGTCTACAAGGAACACAACTGGGGCTGGCGTCGAACCCTTGGATTCAATCTCTACAAGAGCTTGATTCGGGCAGGAGCCTCGAACCCCGTGTTTCGAACTAAGAAGACGTCAGGAGCAGTGATCCGACAAGCATGTTCGAAGAACGCCTGGCCACACACTGCTCATACATTATCCGATAAAAGCTATCCTGATGCATATTTGCACGAGATCGGGTCGTTCAAGAGCTCGAGAGACGGACCAGTAATACTTTACTTCCATGGTGGTGGCTATAGGATACCAATACATCCTAAGGCACATCTCTTGTCCTGCCGCGATTATGCTACAGCTCTTGGTGCTTCAGCATTGTTCGTGCTGGAATATTCTCTGTCACCTTGCGCGAAGTATCCGACCCAGCTGCGGCAAGCGGTCCTTGCGCTTCGCCATTTGCTAGAGACTCGGAACCTCTCTCCGTCTCAGATCGTCCTGGGTGGAGATTCTGCGGGCGGGCATCTCGCAGTCACACTAATGGCACACATAATTCAACCTCATCCAGATATTCAGCCAATACCCGAAGATCTGATCAGCAAAGCGAGATTCAGAGGCATGTTTCTAATATCTCCCTGGGCTTCGATGCGAACAGACTCTGCCAGTTTCCACGAGTTTGGCAAGATTGATGGATTGAGCAGTGACCGCGTTCAGTACATCATGAACCTCTTCGACCCAGTGAAAGACGATGTTTGGGCGGATCCGCTCACGGCAGGAGAGAAATTCTGGACGCGATTACCAGTCGAGAGGGTCATTGTAACGGTGGGAACTATCGAGTGCCTGCGGGATGATGGCGTCGAGCTAAGCAGAGCTTTGAAGGATGCTGAGTCGGGCGGGACAACAGTTGAAACAGTGCTTGCTGAAGGCGAAGTCCATGTGCAGCTTGCTTTCGATTACGCTTTCGGACTTCCAATGTGCGAGTCGCGGAAGAGGTTGATTGATTGGTTTGCTTCCTTGAGGAATCCAATGTAGCATGAATGGACAACATATCTTCGATACCAAGTTCGCCATGCTGGCCAATATTTCTGGGTCATACAGCTGCCATCCGACCCATGTCATGGTGGCATACATTCTTCCTCGTTCTGAATGAGCGGTATTTGATGTACAGTGTGTTCTGGAGGATGTGCAGTCGAGATACAGAAGATGGTCAAGCTGTCCGGCTCGCCAAGTCCAGCACGTTCAGGCCCGAGCTGGTGATGTACCACCATCTGTCCAGGAGTGACGTCCTCAAACCCGATGATAGTTTTACACACGCGAAGCTGTATTCTAGCATTCCAGACGCCTTCTTGTACAGGACAGCGGCGGAAAGTCTCCAGAGCCTTTCGCCGCACAACCGGATCCCGACATCCCAGCGCCACACTCCGAATGGCGGGAAGCAATCCGACGCCAAAGAGGAAGGGCGGCACAACGTCGCCAATACTGCGGCATAGTTGCTGTAGTGAAGCATCGATGAGTTCGAGAGCTTCCGCATATAGCCTGTTCGCGCGAGTGTCTTGTTTTACTGACCGCCGACTATGTTGCAGCTCGAGCTGCAAGAGGATCTTGCGCGCCCGAAGTATTTTCAAGCGGCGGCCTTTAGGTGTTGCCTCTGACCTGCTTGCTTGGAGTTGTTGGAGTCTCTCGAGGGCGTCGGTGAAACGAGTGTGCAATTTCGTTATGGTAGAAACATTCTCGAATGCCGACTTTGACTCGCATTGAAAACGAGGTAGCTCTTGTTCACGCCGTACCGGGACAAGCTCTATTATGATGTTGTAGAATTCCGATACAACGTTCTCGACTTCTTCATGATCCGTTGGAAGCTGGTCGGTTCCCAGCAGCAGTTCTTGTATAGCGGTCGAGGCGGGCGCGATGGGCTCGTGAAGGATGACATTGACTCCATATGCCCGGAGCAGACGTGCTACCTCAAGAAGGTCGAATGATGTGGTGTACAAACGGTTTCTGCACACGAATCGTATCCCACAACTCAAGTGGACAAGTGCTCCAGATCCTGATTCGCGGGCAGTCTCCAGAAGGACCATGAGAAGGCAAGCCAAAGAGGGAATTGTGGCGTTGTCATCTGACCACCCGTCAAGGGAGCGACGGACAGACAGTATTGCCTTGACGTAGAGTGCAGTCGGAAGTCGTGCAGTCGAGTTCGGTGCGTATCCAGATTGTCGTCTATCGCAAAGAGCGCGGTGCTGTTCGCCAATCGCAGCTGCAATGTGGCGAAACGTCTCAGTGGACTGCACAAGGGTGGCGACAGTCTGGTTCCACAGCGGCGTTGGCCGGCATATGTTCAAGAATGGTAATGTGCGTGTGAAGAAGTACTCGAGAGCAAGTTGATCGCTTCTCAGGAGAGCAGTGGGAGATGACGGCGGACTCGCAGAGAGCGGCGGACTTGCAGATAGCGGAGGACTCGCAGATGGCGGCGGAGCTTGCTGAGAAATCTTCGGATCAAAGTGCTCGAACCTTCGGAAGGTTGGCCATCGACGAGGTTTCACTGCTGATGGCACTTCGCGAATGCACTCGTGCTTGGCATTCTTGCAGCGGAGGCATGTAGGAAAGTTCTCGTCGCATTTGCGGTGGCTCTGCCTGTACATTCAGAGTTAATACATCATCAGCAGCAAGCAGGTTGCCAGTCTGGGTGGCAGATTCTCGGGGTATGACTTGCTTGCATGCTACACAGCCACGGCGGGATTTGTTATGGCTCGACCGGCGCATCTTTTCTTGGACATCGTGGAGAGTGGCAGGCATAAACGTGGTGTCGGTAACGTTCTGCAGCCCGCTGTCTTCCTAAAAAGCTGGATTGAGTGTCCTGCAGTGTCGATTCGAGTCATGCAGTCCAGTCCCGTATGCGAGTGAGGTTGAATCTGGAAGCAGGCTCCTGCTCTTTGGTGGAGACGAGCACGACAATTCAGCGAGAAAGTCACCGGTGGCTGTTTCTACAAATGTTTCTCCATCGACTGCCTCATGTTTGGTAGACAGACCCTGCATGCGGCTGGCTTCTGCGGAGGTGGAGGTGGGGGCAGATCTGTGAGGCGATGGCACTAGTCGTTTTAGGAAGGCCTTGAATACGCATGGGGTCCGAGCTCACAAAGATATAAATTCTCCAGTCTCCAGGAGTCTGTGATGGACTTCTCGTGCCGATTGATGCCGGAGAAGCCAACAGTCGCGGATCACATCCGCAAAGTCCATTCCGACGAGATTGGGAAATTGACGAATGCCGTAGAGCCGACCGACAAGGCGAGTTTCGAGGTCATCGTATGGAGGCCGCCCCGTCAGAATCTCGAATATGCAAGAGCCCAACGCGAACAAGTCATCTGCTGCGACGATACGTCCAACTCCCCAATCTCTTGGAGGATAGAACCTTGCACTGCCACCTCCATTTGTGCGCCCACCGTCTAGCGAACTGCATCCAAAATCGGGCACCTTGAGTTCCAGGTCTTAATCGAGAAGCAAATTCTTCGTACTGAAATCGCAATGCACAATATTGGCAGAATGGAGTAGCTCCAACCCTTCAGTCAGTGCAACGATCCACCGAAAGCGCTGTTTGTTGGAGATTGACTCATTGTGGGCTCGCAAATACGATCTGAGGGTGCCATTGGGCATGTATTCCATGGTGATGGTATGAGCATGCTCATCAAAGGAGCGGAACTTGACAAATTTCGGGTGATCGCCGGACAAGTCGAACAGACTGCTATAAGCGCGAGCTTCCTGGGCCATTTCCTCTTCACAATCATCTTGCTCTGGCCACGAGTACTTGATCACGGTTCCATCGTCTTGCAAATAGACCACGCCTGTGACGCCTCCGTCTATGAGCTCTCCTTTCGCGAATAATATGGGCATGTCAGGGAAGCTCGCGTGCTCGGGAGGCGGTGCTTGGGTGTCGGAAGTGTCTTTCGGACCGTTTCTATCATGTCGCCTACTAGACTATTCGCCACGCCAACTTGAAGGAAACGGCGAGCTGGCCCCGAGAATGGTGGTGGGATGCTGAGTTCCGTCGGCACAGCACTTGGCACGCTGTGGCCCCTGTGGAGGGCATATTGTGGTACAGGCCATCTGGATCTGAAGCGTTTGGCGGCAGTTCTGAGAACGGGGGGCACTTCCTGGCACGACCCTGGCCCGAGCCCTGCCGAGCCCGGACGCCTCCACCTTCCACCTCCACTTCCACCCTCCACTTCCACCGCACTCTTGTGTCCTCCGCCCGCACTTGTCCAATCTGTCACAGGCACCGCCAACAGCTCTTGAGTCTTCTGTATTACACGAAACGCTCACCATAGTGGTCGACTCCATTTTGTATCTGGTCGATACACACAATGTACAGCAACACGAATGCGGCGATGCCAAGTGCTGAGTCGTCAGAGTACTTGGGTGGCTTGCTGGGCGTGGCTACAGCTTCGATTCCATACTGGAGAGAATGCTGTAGTCAGCATTGTTCCAGACGCGTCCTCGAACTCTGTGGGCTCCTATGACTGGGCTGAGGTCGGCGAGGCTTCTTTCCGATTGCACGGGGCCGAAACAGCTGTCTGCCACAGTTATTGAGCTGCACATACCCAGCCTGGCATGAAAGCGAATGCGAAAAGAGGCCACCGCCACAGCATTGGCACAGCTGGCCATCCATGGAATGCATGATATGTACGCTCAGCTGCGCCAGGTCGAGGCATCTCCAGAATTCATCTTTTTGAGCCAGCCTGTATACGTCTTCAGACTCTCTGCCTATTGAAACGCAACAATCGTCAGCTGTCCAAGCTGACGTGAACATGGCGAGCTATGTCAGCGGCAATACAACTGGAGAGTACCCAATCTACCTGAACAGACCATGGATGAACCATTCGAAAGATACGTTGTCAGCTTGGACCATCACTGTCACGGCAGAACGTGGTGCCATCCTCATCGCAGTGCTTGCGCTCCTGGTAAGGGTAGCGGGCGAGTCGATGTGGACTATTATAGCATGTGCTTTACATCAGTATCGCGCTCGGAACGGACCCGAGACGGCCGTCTTCCGTCAACTTCAAGTCATTCTTCGGAATGCTGGCAGTTCGGTCACGAGCGTGCTTGAGATCATTAACACGGGATGGACATCCCGAAAGAATTCTCCACGGTCGCTATCAAAAGCAATGGTACTTGCGCTGTTTCCGCTCTCCGTCGTTCTCTCGTTCACTGCGGCCGGTATTCTGGTTGCCAAGGTCGCCGTGCCAGCATATGAGAGCAATCAAGTGCTGCTCAAACCAACCGCGTGTGGCTTGACGGCTTACACAGAACCCGGTACCTTCTTCCGTCACCAAAGCAAACCTTCAGATGACATCCGCCAAAGTCGCGCATACGTTGACCGGTGCTTCGGCAAGCCCAACGGAACCTCAGGCTGCTCGCAACTCCCAATACAACAGCTGCCGTACGAAGCTGACACATCCGCGAGCTGCCCATTCACTGGGCTGTGCACACTGGGCAACAATGGTGCGATGCGCATGGACACGGGACTACTGGACTCGCACATCCATCTAGGGATAAATGCGAAGGAGGAGGACCGCGTCGGGTTCCAGATTGTGTCGACGTGCTCTGTTCTTGCGGACTTTGGTTTTCAAGAAGTTGTCCGGAATCCATACGACAAATTGCCCGCCATCCGGTCTGTCATACGTGCAAATCTGGGCAGTGTAGGGTCTCAGAATTTCACTTGGGAATACAATACCGTGCAGGCTACGCAGTCCATCGCGTACACGATACAGTAGGTGGTGCAACACCTTGCTCCACACACCTTTGCTAATCTGTTCGCAGTCCTTTCTGGCACAATGCCAACGGCAAGCTCACCTGGCAACCAATCGACGAACTCCAATTCGATGATGCGGACACTACAGTTGCGTTTCTCGCCGCCAACAAGGTCTTGTACACCGAGCCCGTTTTTGATCCAATGTTTTCTGCCAATGGCTCATACACAATCAGGGGCACGTTGGACAATCAGACGTACCTGGAGCCAGACCACTACTTCACGACCGTCGCTTGTACGGATCAGCTCAGACTTTGCAACTCCGCAACAGGCAAATGCTCCCCACTGGATGGCATGACGACGATTCGATTCGACCCGCTCGAGCTGAATGACAAGCAGATTGCGACGGTGGAGAGGATTATTTACGCTCGTTGGGCCTCGCACATTTACACCGTCATCTACCCGCAAGGTCCAGCGGCGGTTTCCGCATACGACCAGATTTACGAGAGATACTCTGGTCCCCTTCCTGATAACCAGTGGCAAATTGAAGTCGAAGGATGGTACCAGACTGCCCTCGCAAACTTGCAATTCCGCATCGCAGAAATGCCCAATCATAAATGGGGCGAGATGGACAAAGCCTCGCCCTTCTACACGCCGGTCGAATCGCTCAATTATACCGGAGCGCAAGCAATGAAAGATCTGTGCAATCAGCAGCTCATGCGGAGCACGGCGCAGTATCAGTCGTTTTCGATGGCCGGCCTGCTCATCGTCGTTATCGTCAGCTGCATCATCATACTTACATCGTGGGTCATCGATGCGTGCGTCGGCGTTCAGAAGAATCGTCGACGCGGTGGTGACAAAAGGCATAAGCGTCTCGCATGGATCGGCGACGGCAAACTGCAGCTCCTTCGCATGGCTCTTCAGAACGGCGGTCACGCGCAGTGGACGAATGAGGACAAGGTGACGCCCATTCGATCTCCGGCTGACCAGAAAGATATTGCACCTGTTGTGGAACGCATTGATGCTTCGCGTGAGACACGCATCAACTATGATGCCGATGCTTATGGTCATGGGGCTGTTCGATATACTGCCTACTCGCCACCGAAAGTGGAGCAGGACCAGGGCGCCTTCAGGGGAGGTCAAGCAGGCGCGGATGAGACAGCACGAGTGGCGACGATGCACGATAGTCAGTATTATGGTAATCGTTCTGCACTGGGAGGTCGTGAAGGAGTGGTTGAGAGTGCAGCTCCATTGTTGCCGCCACGAAAGCCAGTACCACGGATGTGAAGAGAGAAGAGAATTCGATCCGTATGTCTGATCGTAGCCGAATGACCGCCTTACTATCCACCAGACTCTTTTCTCTTCCCGACCTCGAGCACTGTCATTTGCAAGAGGACTACACTTGACCGGGCCAAGTGTTATCATTCGAAAGCTGACAGTCACAGCCAAGATGATCGGACCGGATCACTCCAACGACGATTGAAGTGAATGTGCGACGACGTTGACGTTGTAGTGCTTCCTCAGGCTCAGGCTCAGGCTCACTTTCGACTCACGGCTCAACATCCTGAGGCTGCTTTCATGTCCGCCAATCCGAGCGCGCCAAGCATTGATCCGACTAGCGCGGTCTGCCCGCGACGCCTCTATAAATTTCCTCCTTCCCCTTCGCACTTTCTCTCTTTTCTTCTTTAGCTCTCTTTGCCTTTTGGCTTAGGTATGTCAACATTAGAACACCACCCAGCCTGTGAATCATCGCTAACGGTTGAAAAGATCAAGTGTAGTGAGTCGGCATTGAAACCATTGATCTAGCTGCCTGCTAACTGCCGTCTCCCAAGGTATCTGTTCTTTTCAGTTTAATCTCTGAAACGTCACTACGGTGACATTCAAGATTATTCTTATTTTTTGCACCCGTCACTGGGCCGCTGAGCTTGCTCATGTCCCGAGGCACCGTGTCGCTGGCCTTCCACTGCCGCCGGCTGACGCGAATTCACTTTTCATCAGTCTCGTCGCCAGCAGGCCTCGAGTTGGAGAAGAGCATCCCGGAATCTCCCCCGCCGATCATCATCCGACAACTTGAACGCACCCTCTCCCGCACCACCGGATCCACCGCACGATTCCGGCAGCGCGTCCCTGCAGCTCCATCGGCACACGCACGCCGCCGTCCTCCTCGACTCGCGAATTCGGTCGCCTGCTGCGGGCTCGGTTTCCAACGCGCGGCACTCGCGACCACGAAGCGAGCCGATCCGATTCGCAACTCCCGCATGGAGCGCCATCCTCCTCGCGTCAAGCAAAGAAAGAAAGAAAGAAAGAAAGAAAGCGCACAGCACATGCGGAAGAGAGCGGACAAGCCAGGTGGGCACTGGAGGCAAGCCCTAGGGCCCGGCTGGCGAGCAAGGAAACCCCAGGGATGCATGCGGGCAGTCACAATGCGCAATGTCGCACCTGATCTGCGACTGCTGGACCGTGTTGGCTGTCGGACACTGTCCACCGTCCCTTGCGGAATGCAACACCTTCGCTCTTTACAAGCCTTCCTCAAGACGAACGCCAGCCACTCGACCGAGTCGGTGCAGCGAGCTCGCCGCCGATATGGCTTCGTGGACCAGGTTTGCTTTCATCGTGCTCGCAGCCACAGAAGCAGTCGCATTGCCAGAAGCTCCGCGGGAACCTCGCGATGCTCTTGGGGCTCGTCAGTACGGGACAAAGTGCCCAGATGCAGACTACGAGACACAATGCGGAATGGGTTACGACTACACGGGCTTCCCAAAGGACCAACAGGAACGAGCCGACGGAATCGTGGACATGTTCCGCCACGCCTGGAGCGGATACCACACGTTTGCTTTCCCGAATGACGACCTCTTGCCGAAGAACAACTCCTTCCGCAACTCGCGCAACGGGTGGGGCTTGACTGCTGTTGATAGCCTCGACACCGCCATCATTATGGAGCAGCAGGACATTGTAGACATCATACTCGACTTTGTGCCGACCGTGAACTTCGCCAAAAACAACGCCAAAGGTCCACGGGATGCCCAAACGACAAGTCTGTTCGAGACCAACATTCGCTACCTTGGCGGCTTGCTGTCAGCCTATGACCTGCTCAAAGGCCCTTTCAAGCACATGGCCTCGGATGATACGAAAGTGGACGCGCTGCTTGAGCAGGCCAAGTCGCTTGCGGACGCATTGAAGTTCTGCTTTGACACTCCTTCTGGCATCCCCGTCAACCTCGTATACATAGACAACCAGACATTTAGCGACAATTCACTCATGCAAGATGGCAGTTTGAGCGCTGGTCTGGCCGAGCTAGGAACTTTGGTCCTCGAGTGGCAGCACTTATCTGACCTGACTGGCGATCCCTCGTATGGCGAGCTTGCGCAACGCGCGGAATCATACTGGTTCAAAGCACCTGAAATCTGGCCTGGACTCACCGGCGGGAACTTCAGCATCGATACTGGCGAGGTGATTGATGTTTATGGTGGCTGGACATCCGGCAACGATAGTGCCTACGAGTACCTCATCAAGATGTACGTCTACGATCCGGAACGCTACTCCAATTACAGTCATCGGTGGATAGCTGCTGCTGACTCCACGATCGAACACCTTCTGAGCCATCCGAATTCCAGACCGGACCTGACCATGGCTGGCGCCTTCAGCGGGAATGTCGTGCAAAACTATTCCGAAGGTCTGGCGTGTTTCATCGGCGGAAGCTTCATCCTCGGAAGCACTGTGTTGAAGAACAAACGCTACTTGGAACCTGGACTCCAATTCGCGGAGTTTTGCGCGAACGGCTACCGCTATGCTGCAAGCGGAATTGGACCTTCGATATACAGCTGGAACGAGACGATATTGCGCAACGTCAACTACACGAATCAAACCGATCAGTACCAACGTGCTGGCTGGTTCATCCCAGAGAATCTCGCACTTGGAGGCGGACAGGCTCCAGAAGCTGTCGAGTCGTGGTACTATGCCTATCAGGCCACGGGCGACCAATACTGGCGAGACGTGGCATGGGCATATTCTCTCGCGCAGAACAAGACGTTGAGAATCGGATCCGGCTTTGCCAGTATCACCAATGTCCTGCGAGAAGATGGAGGCGAGCAGCGAAACTTCATGGCGAGTTACATGCTGGCGGAAGTACTGAAGTATCAGTTCATGATTCAATCACCGAAGCAAGGCATTTGGGACGTCATCTCAGGCGATGACAAGGTCAACCACTTCGTGTACAATACCGAAGCGCACCCTTTTCGGGTCGCGGCGAGGAACCCTGTCTGATTGGAGCACGTGTCCTTCCTTCTCGTGATGCCCGATTTTGCCGTACAGAAGATGAACTTCGATGAATCCCACAGTAATGGATAGCACGAAAAATTATGATCTTAGTTTTACATCGCTGAGCTGTGTACAGGCCCTTTGCTGCCAGCAGAACTCGCACATCGAACGTCAGCTCTTCCTTGTGCGCCCAAAGCCATTCTGATGACGTCGATACCAGATGCAAAGAGTTTGACATTCAAGGTTCAAGCTGAAGTCTTGGATTTCCGATGCCAGAGATGAGCCGAATTTCGCAAATCTCGGGACATGCGGGCTATATGCACGCCAACTACAAGTTCTTCGCGCACCGAAAAGGCAGTAGCCGCAAGGCTCGCTAGCGACTACTGCTTACGCCGCTTAACTCAGTACAGGAATTCTGGCAAGGGTTTCGCCAAAAAGGCGATGTTTGCAATTGGTCCCGAGTCTTATAGCAATCTCAAGATTCCTCGTTGATGAGCGTAATGTTCGAAAACGTGGGAAGCGAGGATGGTGTGAAGACGGGAGACTGGGATTTATTTCCAATGATGTCTCACACTACTGGATTCCCACATGAGATATGATTAGCATTCCTGCAGACTGAGGGGGGTGGTTTTCACGTCAAGCAGCACTTCTTTTGCACGACCTACCGGACCCAAGGCAGTTGCAGAGATGAGCGGCTTATCTTGTGCTGGGCCTCTGCTTGGAGCCACTGGAGTCAACTACCATGAAGCAAAAGGTCTGGTCTCTAGCTTCTGCTCATCCGCCGCAAACAGCATCTTCGGACCTTTGACGAACCAAACGGGCATTTTCAAGACTTCGCAAGGCAACTCGGATCTACAATTGACCATCTCGTATTCCACCACAAGACAAACCTACGACACGGCTTGCATTTTGGACTCCGATGCGCAGCTCCGAGTCAGTAAATCCGCTTGCGAACAAGCCTTCTACCGCATCCTCGACCAATGCGACACCACACCACCAGCCTCGTCTCTGGGCAAATTCGGCGGAACAGCGAGTTCGGGCTGCGGCGTCTACACCATGCAAACCAGACCCCAAGAACTCATCGCCTGTGGCGGCGACCCTTACCCACGAGCAGTTCCCATGCCGCCCGACACCATGATGCAAGGAATTGAAAAATATTGTCATTCCCATTTGCAACTTTCCCCGGATTATATCCCCGCCAGCGATACATTCTTGACTGAGGTTCCGAAGGGACGATCGTATTATAATTTCGTCAAGGATGGGATTGTGGTGAAGATTGTCACGCAGTTTAATGAACAAGGGCAAACGGGGTGTGCGAACCCGAGGGCTTTTGGGACGTTTGGAGAGGAGTGTCGGAGGAAATTGACGAGTATTGTCGATCAGTGTGGGATGAAGGGGGGTGGGTTGAGTAGTAATGGGAAGAATGGGTGTGTGCTTTGGACGATTTGGGGGCAATATGCTACGACTTGAGAGAGAAAGAAGAAAGACGGAATGGGATTGGTTGCATTTGACGTCGAGCTATTGGGGGTGTTTTCTTTTGACGATTTCGGGACTCATCTGCTTGGTATTGCCGATTTTTTCTCTTTCTTTTATGCCCTTTGCAACAGTCCATCACCACGCATGATGAAGAAGGCGGCGTTGGCGAAGATGTCGGTGCATTGGCCGTCGGGTTGCACCCAGCCTGGCCTTCGGCCGCTGGGGTCTATGCAGGAGAGCTTCATTTGTGCGAGGGCTGGGATGCTGTGGAGAGGAGATCTCGTCAGTGGCCGGCCCGTACTCGAAAAGGCGACGATGAGAAGGGAAAGGAAGGGACCGGCGAACCTGAAGGAGAGGAGAGCCACGATGGTGACAATGGTGGTGTCGAGGAATTTCATCTTGACTTGATCGAAGCCGGTCTTGGTGCGAATTGGCGATTCGATTGGACTTCGTGCGCTGTTGGAGTTTCGCAGCGACAATGAACGAGGTTGGAATTGGCTACGCAATGAGAGACAAGAAGAACCTGGTCCTTTCTTATACGAGAAG
Organism: Cercospora sojina; assembly: GCA_004299825.1. Taxonomy (NCBI): domain Eukaryota; kingdom Fungi; phylum Ascomycota; class Dothideomycetes; order Mycosphaerellales; family Mycosphaerellaceae; genus Cercospora; species Cercospora sojina. The sequence goes on along the minus strand of CP036213.1, from coordinate 583,852 downwards.
ACGTTGCACGATCGACAAGCAGAGCAAGCGACTCCAAGACCGACTACGGGGAGCAAAGGTCGACCATCGGTGTCTAATTGATGCAGTGTCGTCTCTTCCTGCGGTTTTGGGCTAGACTGCTGCGAGCCAAGGGATCGTCAGAGCTGGCCACTGTAGCTTTCGGAGAGCTGGAGGAGAAGATCTGCGCTGCGGAACATATGCCGGGACATTTCGAGGAGGTTACTTTCCTGGTTACTGGAGAGCTATTGTGGAGAGGAAGAGTATGTTCAGGCGAGCTGTACAGTGGTCGGTTTCATGGAATTGGTGGGATTTCTCGTATTTTGTAGGCGAAGCTTGTGTCGAGTATGCCGGTTTTGGTCCAATGCCCAGAAGGTTCATCTTTGTTGTTACGGTAACTTATACCAGTCTGCTCACGGCTGCCACTGAGTCGTTGACAGCTTTGTGCAGGAACGGGCCGTCGTCCGCTCCACGTCGTCATCACGACCAACGCGTCCAACATTCACGACTGGAGCCAGTATCGTCCAAGATGCAGCAAACAACAAACACTGAAGAAGACTTGATCTGCAAAAGCGCAATGTCTCCGATCGCGCGCCGTCGGTGATTGATCAACATGGCGACCCTCATGGCCAGGCGCCCGCTCTGTCGCGTTCCGATCAGCAGCCTCCGGCTGTCCACGCCACAGCGAAGATGTTTCTTCGGAATGGGCGAAATCCTCGGTGTCCTCACGAACCCAGCCGAGACGTTGCGCCAGCTCAAGGAGTCCAAGGACATGCTGCAGAAGGCCAAAGAGGAGACCGAGTTGCACAATGAAGCCAAGAAGATCCCCCCCAAACACACCTTCTCAAAACTGCCTGGTTTCCATGGCCGCAAGGTCGAGCAGGAGCTACTCCGCAAGGTCTTGTCGAATACCCCAAAAATGACTGTGATGTTCGGCGCTACGAGCGTGGGCAAAACAGCACTTTTGCGGGAAGTCCTTGCGACAGAGGACTTTTTCGTCGTCAAATTCGACCTGAGGATCAGTGGGTTTGCTGATTTGAGAACACTGTACATCGCCCTTTGCGAGCAGTTTGAACGGTTCTTTGAAGAGATGCACGATGAGGAAATGGATAAGAACAAACTCACGTTCAAGCATCGACAACTCGAATTACTCGAGAAGGAGAAACCGGATAATGCCGGGAATGCCGGATACACAGTGACTGTCGCAGATCTTGCTAGCTTGATGGAGTCTCTACAGAGCTGTTTGCTCAAGTACTGGGAGTATGAGCCGAAGACTGGCAAAGAGGAAGGTGACGAGCAAGGCTCCAAAGCTCGTCAGGTAGATGCTACAAAGCCGTCATCGGCTCTGGAGTATGCAAAGTCCAAGACCACGCAGGAAAAAGGTGAAGGCGAGGAGGCAGAAGAAACTGCAGAGCCGTTCAAGAAGCGACCGATCGTATTCTTTATGGACGAAGCCCATAAGCTGCCCGCACTGGTCAACGACCGACTAAGCTTGAAAGTTTTCCTGGATACTCTGCTTGTTCTAACCAAACAAGACCGACTGTGCCACGTCATCCTGTCAACCAGCGACTCGTTCTTCCATCATTTTCTGCGAAGCATGAATGTTGGACACCACACACAACTTCTGACAATTGGGGATTGCTCACAGGAAGAGACCCGGACCTACTTCGATGGCACCATTCAAGAGATGGTTCCGGAACACCTACAGCACAAGCTGCGCTTTGACGATGTCTACGAGGCTTTCGGTGGCAAATTGGCCCATATCAACGACTACGTCAGCAGCTGGGTCAATGCTGATGGTGAACTTCCGGTCTACCAGAGCGCAGTCTTTGTTCAGGCTTACACGCTCCTGCAGTTCCATCTGACCAAAAGCACGTTCCAAACTTACTCTCCTCTATCAGTGGCCACGGCAGGAACCAGCACGGCAGCTGATGATGCCACTTTTACACCGGAGCATCTGATTCACGTGATGAAGAAGCTGGTTGAATCGCCGCATTCGCTGCCATACTTTCAGTTGTGTCGGGAGATTGGCACGAACGAAGTGGACTCCATGATCAAGACCAGGATTCTTGAATTACGATGGACGAGGAGCGTAACACCCGAAGACTCTGCTGCTGAGCAGGTCTGGTCCAACGACGGAATACAGAGACCTGTTGTCCTTCCAATGACTCGCATTGTTAGAAGGGCGATGGAAGTCGTGCTGAAAGAAATTGCAGAGGCTGGTGATTCAGCTCACAAAGCAGACTCAGAAGCACGATAGCTGACACTCGAGTGTGGCGGTTCAGCATGAAACGTGGGCACCAACAGAAGTCTGACACAAGATCATCCTGCATGCGAGCCAGAAAAATGTTCACCGGTAGCGGCCTGCTGCGGTGTACACTTCCTCCTCTTTATTGGCCGGCGGAAGAAGCAGTCAGCACGAGCCGATGTAGCACAGCATGTCACCAACGCCCCAGAGTTGGCGAACAACACTGCTGACATGCAAGACTCTGATACATCAACACACACGTCAGCGGAACCTTTCGCAAGAGCTCTTTCGACCTGTCTCCAACACCATCTCCACGCAAACAGGCACAATGGAGGCCAAGAAAACAGGCTCGCTCGATGCGCACGATCAGGCGCCTGAAGTGTCTTTTCAGCGGGACGATGGACCTATTCCGGCATCAGCGTATACCACAAGTATATTCGACCAGAGTCCGATACATTACTCTCAACAAGAGAAGCCACCACAAAGCTTCGTCCCATTTCAGCAGCCTTTCATGCCTGCATATCCACAGTCGATGCAAACGACAGTGCCTTCAGAAGTCAAGCCAGATGGCGATAACACTATTCGCGGGAAGAGAAAATGGGTATGGCCTTTGGCCATGGTTATAGCGGCCCTGGTCGCTCTTGGTGTCGGGATTGGTGTCGGATACGCAGTTGGCGACAGCAATTCTTCCAATGACTCTTCAAGCGATGGGAACGATGCCGAGTAAGTACACAACCCATCACCTCATCTCCCGGTAAACACTAACGTCAAATTTTCAGCAGCGAGCTCGTCACCTCCGGTAACACAGGCATCACGGCTTTCTCCTGCGACTCTTCAGAAGTCTACGCCTCTCCTTTCGGCTCCTCATTCGCGCAAGAATGCTACGTTTCCTACAAAACCAATCAAACAGCCTACGACAACTCTTCCATCATCGTCAAGAATTTCGCCGGACTTACTGTCTACAATTTTGAAACTTGCATGGATGAATGCGTGAAGAGGAATCGTCAATTGGATATTGGGAATATGTTGGGTGATCGTTGCACGGCGGTGAGCTTTTATGCGAATTTGACGTACAGTATTCCGGCTTGGGCGGGAAATTGTTTCATCAAGAATGCGAAGGGCGTCGGGAGGAATTGGGATCAGAATTCGAATGCGAGTTTGACGGCGAGTGCGTATTTGGTACAGCTGCATTGACACCACATCAGGAGATATGTATGTGGTTGCTGGCCCAAGGCTTGAGTTTCTCGTTGGATTGGCAAAGGAACCGAAGTATTCCGGGTTCCATGCCGAGCTGCCCTGGTGGTGTTCCAGAGACTGTTCTCCAGGCGGGCGCCCCACGAATTGCGAAATATACTTCTTAAATCTGCGACATATTGTGGTCTACTTTCAACGCCATCTGCTAGCCATAGCATGTCCGGTTTCCATTAAATCCGTAGTTGTGCCAAACATCTACACGATTTCGTCCGAAGACGTGAGAAGGATCCGAGCCAAGCTTTCCAGCCCTAGACCCGAGACGCAAGAATAGGAATGCTGGAAGGACAGGAAGCCTTTGTTCCGTTTCGGAATTGATGTTGCCGGCCACTACTTAACTCTGCTCATGGGATGGGATCGCGAAGCACTTTTGCACAATCACCATATTGACCTTGTCCGTTCTCTAAATTCATCACAATCAATACAATGGGCGGAGGAGGAGGCCACGGCGGTGCCGGGCTGAAAGACATCAACGATCCTCATAGGTACGACTTGAAATTCCAGCCCAAGGCTCAACAGAACGCATCTGACATCGGCAGACTTGTGAAAGGTGAATGGGGTGACCCTCGTTCTTTGCGCCAAAAGGGTATCGTTACCTATGCGATCTCTGGGTAAGTACCTCTACCCCCCAAGAAGCATTGCCTGCTGGGAAGAGTGGCTTTTTGAGATTATATGCTGATTGGCTGTTCGCTACTAGCAATCGCGTCAACCCACTCGCTGGGACTTCCAAAGCTGCGATTTTCAACACATTTCGAAGGACTCGAGGACAGATTCTTTATTGGGGTGTTCCCATGCTCGTTGCGTATAGTGCGATGCAGTGGGCAACTGAGAGGTGAGTATCGTGGTTGGAATTCAGAGCCAGAGTGCTGATCGTGTTTAGGAACGAGTACTTGAATTCGAAGGCCGGAATCGCCGAATACGGTGGACGCGAGTAGGAATTTGCACGAGGAGCCGCCGAGGCTTCCATAAATAACAAGATGTTCTTCCACCGTTTGGGCTCGTCATGAAACCTCGTAGATCAATAGCCGGGGAGCACACTTTTTTCTAGCAAGGCTTAAGTTTTCTGAGCTGACGAGAAGAGCTATCGCCAGATTAGTGCTATAATGAACCGTGTGGGCTCAGACCGCCCTTGTTTAAGATAATTGTGGGCTAGCTCTCTCGCCAAAAAGGCGATAGTTCTCTGCTATTCAGCCCGAGGAAGAGGTGCCATGGCGCTGGGGCGAGCACTCCGAGACACGCCTTCATGTATCTCCTGCTGATGAAGTGATTGCCATGCGGTGGTAGAGGAGATGCTTCTTGGCCATGGCCCATTGGAGCGGCTTTTTGGACTGTTCAGGCATTCGGAAGACCCGGAACACGTAGTACTTGTAGTGCAAGCCAGTATGACGATCACTCTGGCCAATTCTGCGTTGCACCCGCATGGATGTGGTCTTCGAGATGGTGAGGGTGGTTCGGAAGACTCGTCACGTGCTTGCCGCTTCTGTACGCATTTTCCCGATTTAGATAGCCCTCCCCCTTCCAAGACTCTTCGGCATCTGTTGCTGCCACCTTCCAGCGTCAAGATTTACTCTTGCCATCGCAGTTATCGCGTTTATCGCCATGATCATTATCTGGCCTGTCTTCGACTTTCTCAGTCCTGTCGGGCAGGACGACCCCCAGTGCCACGTTCTCGGAACAACACTCAAGCGGAAAGGGCCCAGCCCATCAAAGGATCCATTCTCACTGGCCAGAACGCTTCATTTAGCGCTTGAACAGCATCAAGCATGAGCTCTCGGCCCTTGCTCAGTATTCCATTGAGGGCCAGAATGCCGTGCGTTGAGCCAGTATACATCTTGACACTCGTTTGGACTCCAGACGCACGAAGTTGACTTGAGAACGCCAATGCTTCGGTAGCTAACAAGTCATACTCTGCAACAGCGATCCACGTCCGGGGACATTTCGACAGCACTTTGCTAGGCGCCAGGTTTGGAGAGATTTGCCACTTTTCTCGGGGTGAGTAGTCGTCTTCGTGGCTAGGCCCATTCGGCAAGTACATGCTCCGATACCACAACAACCTCGAGTGAGTCAGCCAAGGAGCATTCAAATTGTACCACCCGTTGCCCGGAGTCGCCGTGTTGTCGATTACGGGCACGATCAGCAACATCAAGACTGGCTTGAAGGAAGGAAATAAGCAAGCAGCTTCCAGAACGAGCACTGCAGCCAGGTTCCCGCCACTGTACACAGTCAGTCAAATTCGACAAAGGGAACGAACCGCATAACTCACGTAGAGTGGCCGCCGATTGCTACTCGCTCAAGATCGACAGGATAGTACTTTGGTGCTTCTTTCTTGAGCCACGTCAGGGCTTCCATGGCATCTTCTGCTGCTGCCGGATAAGGATGCTCGGGAGCGAGGCGATAATCGACAGTGATCACGATGCACTGAGAAGCTTCCAAATGTCAGTACACGGGACATTCCGTTTCGTGGCTCACTTACTTTGGCAGACATACGTGAGAAAGTCGTTCTCGCTGTCCAGTCCTCCACTCACCCACCCTCCTGAATGGAACCACAGCAACACGGGGTACCGAGGTACATGGTGACTCGACTCTGGCACGAAAACACGCACGACACAGTGTTCGAGCTGGATGTCACGCTTCTGCCCAACTTTGAGTTCCGCAGATGGACTTGCTAATGTAGGTAAACGAGACCTGGTCGACGTGTCCCATTTGAGCTGTTCCTCTGGTATTAAGTACTGGAGGCAGGTGTCGTGGAAAATAACATACTCTGGGTCCAAGAGACCCCTCAGAGATGGGTGAAGAGGCTGATAAACTGTGGCTGGCTGTGCTAGTGGTGGACTAGGAAATGGGCTCGGGTTATTCCATTGGTTCATCGTGCGATCTGCGATTTGTTGACTTGTCGAGCGATGGACGGCCAAGACAAGTCTCTTTCCTTGGGATGGTCTGACTAGAAAGTGGATCTTGAGAGGCAACTCCTCAAGCGGGCATTTGTCGGCACGGTGGTGGTACAACCGAATTAATAGGCTGATTGCCGAAGATGACCGGCTGTGGTGGGCACCGATGCTCGAAACGTACTGCTTCTGGCGGAAACATGCTGCGATGTCTATCTGGAGCTCATCGTTTGTACGATTACCGTGGGGATAAGCATCGAAGAAGCTGAAGTTATAAAGATCTGGTTCGCAGTGCAGTGCCGCCGAGCGAGTCTGCAGCCTGCGGCCCCGCGGCTACAGTAACTTACTTCTTATGCACTGACCTATCACGGCATGAGCTGCAAGTAACTTCATTAGCAGCACGGTGCTGTACCAGGACCTCAGCAGGCTCTACAAAAGCGGATAGCTTAGCTCATCAAACTTGCACAAGATTTGATGATCTGGTTAGATAGTGCTTCGACGACTCATGCCACGTTGTGCTTGAGCACCTGCACTGGTATGCACTGCCGCCCCGTCCGGTTGAGGAACGATGAGTGATACTTCTTTGAGTTGAGAGTGTTGATTCCACTCCAATAAAGACGGGCCCTCACAGCCAATCAGGGACACAGCGATCTCGGCCCGCTAGGGCGCAGATAGCGATACTAAAATGTTTTCGCCGCCATGCGTAAGGCATTGCTGCCTCGGGGATGAGTCCCAATCAATTGCAAGGACTTAGCTCATGTCATTCTTTCTCTACCAACAATACTCTCTCTGAGAGCAAGCCAAGCCAAGCCAATGGGTGCACCCAAGCATGCAATGCAGGGCCATCGAGATGTCGAAAGTGGCCCTGTGCCGACTCCGAACAATGAGAACAAGAATTCAAAGATGCCACAGCCAATAGCTCTCTTCTGGCGCAGACTCATGACGTTGAGCGTCATCGAAGAAACGGGTGTCGAGCCTGTCCCGACATACGAACGAAATGAAAATAGGATCATCGGGATCTTCACATTATGGTTCACGCTTTCGACGAATCTATTGCCTATAGTGACTGGAATGGTCGGCACCTTGAGCTTTGGTCTAGGCCTTGGAGATGCCTCGTTGGTGATCCTCTTCTTCAGCTTGCTGTGTACAACTCCGACTGCATACCTTGCGACTCTGGGACCAGCGACTGGAATGAGGCAGATGATCCAAGCACGATACAGCTTTGGTTACTATGGCGTATCGCTGCCCGTGTTCTTGAACCTGGCGACATTGACGGGATTCTGCGTCATTGATAGCGTTGTTGGAGGTTTGACGCTTTCTTCAGTCAACAGCGGGCGTTTGCCGCCTACTGCTGGGATCGTCATCATCGGTCTCATCGGACTTGTCGTCTCGTTTTGTGGCTTTCACGTTCTTCACTTCTTCGAACGCTACGCTTGGATTCCGGCTGTCATGGCAATCGTTGTCGCTACGGGATGTGGTGGAGAACATTTGCACAAACAAGTCTCGCTCGAGAGTGCTGCTTCTGCTTCGCAGGTGTTGTCTTTTGGAGCACTGATAGCTGGCTTTCTCATTCCTTGGGCGGCACTTGCTTCGGACTTTGCAACTTATATGCCTCCTGCCACTCCACGGCTCAAGATGTTTGGATACACCTATTGTGGCCTCTTTCTGCCCACAGTGCCGCTCATGGTTCTCGGCGCAGCGATCGGCGGTGCAGTTCCCAATGTGCCTTCCTGGCAAGCTGGATACGAGCGGACATCTGTTGGAGGAGTACTGGCCGCTATGCTCGAGCCCGCAGGAGGCTTCGGAAAGTTCCTTGTGGTCATCCTTTCCCTCACACTGATTGGGAACCTGGCCGCGACAATGTACGCCATTACGCTCAACTTTCAGCTGCTGATTCCATGTCTGGTCCATGTTCCTCGAGCGCTCTTTGCCATCCTCATTACAGCGATTGTGATCCCGGTTTCTATCGAGGCTGCGAAGAGCTTCTTTGTGAACCTGGAAAATTTCATCGGTGTGATCGGATACTGGTCCGCTGCGTTTGTGGCGGTCGTGGTCGTCGAGCATGTCTGGTTCCGAAGGTCAGATGCTTCGACGTATTCCCATGCTATCTGGAGTTCTGCGAAGAGCCTACCTTACGGCGTTGCAGCAATTACAGCCGGGCTGTCCTCGATCGCACTTATAGTTCCTTGCATGTCTCAGGTGTGGTATACAGGACCCATCGGCGCCATGACTGGGGACTTGGGCTTTGAACTGGCTTTCGTCGTCACTGCTTTGGTATATGTCGTATTGAGAAGTGCGGAGAAAAGGATGGTAGGGCGATGACAGCGTCGAGTGTCGTAAGTTAGGATTGTGTTAAAATCATGATAGGGTTGCAAATAGCCATTGTAGAGCTCCAGTCAAATGCGGCACAGGATAGCGGCAGCATGATCAACAAGTCAGTACTCTTGCAGTCCGACACTGCACACTCATCGACTGATGGCCGTGTTTCCAGCTCTTTCAATAGCTGGAAGTAGTCAGTATGACACCACGATTCCTTCTCCCTGCACCGAGCGCATCATGCTCACTCACCTCGGCCGTAGTCTGAAACCTCAAACCCTCCGCAACATCCTTCCCAACCCTCAACTGCAACCCTTGAATCCAAAAGCTCCTCACCCAAGCCGCTCTCCCACTCCTTACATCCAGATCCGAAACAATATATCGAATATCCTTGAGCAGCTTTCGATACTCCTGCGGCACAGATTCCAGCCAAGCGAAACAATCATACGGCTCAGGAAAGATGAAGACCGAATTGCTGTAATAGCTCGTAGCGAACTTGATTCTTGAATCTCGACTGGCGTGCATGAGATGTGGGATACGATGTTTGCCACAACTTCCGTCTGCTCGTCTCCGTACAGATTCGGCGGACTACGGGTTTTGCGATGAAGACTTCGTTGTAGATTATTATTTCGTAGATTTCGAGGGGGAGGCGGCTGAGGTGAGCGGACATCGTATTGAGGCTATTGTCGGAGTTCATGTTGGTGGTTCCGTTGATTTTTTATACGAAAAGTCTCTCGTGGAGGGAGAGTCAGTATTAGCAAACGGTGAAGGCTTCGTGAGAGTCCATCATGCAAGCAGCATAAATATGTACTTCGGGTCTACCAGCAGTAAAGGCGAATCGGCTTCGGGCGCGATTACAACAAAAGTGTTTCAAAAGACGTGCCTAGGCTCGGCAGATAGGACTGTCTGTCTCTTCCACCGTCATTGCGGTGTGTTAGGGAAAGCATTTCTGGGCGATTCTGTTATTAGGGCATAGTTGAGGCTAAAATTGCTGGCTTTTGGCACTGTGAAGCTGAAAGTGCTCAGTCAGATAACAATCAGTAAGCCCCGAGCACGGGCTAATCCTTGTTTTTCCATGCTTTGGATGATTAATCTTCAGTGTGTTGGGTCGCACCGGAATCACCGGAACAGGCATCTGTGAAAGATGTCTAGGATTCGTGGTTTGCAAAATCCAGGTTCGAAGATCGTCACACCTTCACTGATTCATGTCTGTTGTATTATGGGTTAGATAGTAGCTCCCTTTAACCTCTTAAATGCGTATGCGAGGCGCGGAATCCTCAACAATGCTCATGCGATCTGGTATGAGTGCGTCGCATGTTCCCAGTAATAATTACCGTTCGCTTGATAGCTTTCTTGGGGACGGAAAGAGCTGTAGTTCTTCCTCGCGCAGCCAGACGGCACCTCTTTATCTGCGAATCGGTCTGCGATCCAGTCAAGCCAAATACGCTGACCAGCGTCCAGAGTTGCAACATGATCGGTGCCATTTGCTGTCTCTGACTGGAACAAAATACGAGACATTGCCGTATTGGGAGGTAGAGTGTACAAGGTCGTGTTGGTATAGTGCTCGACAGATGAAAGCGAGCCTGGAGGGAAAGGTCGAGGAGTTTGCTGAAGGTTTTGTAGAAAGAATCAATTGGCCGCACTACTTCCAGCCCAGTTCGTCTGGTTCGGAACGCACTGCAATGTTGACGCTTTCTGCAGTCAGATCGTCGAGTCCAGAACGAGATATCTGATCGAAGCTCAGAGTAAAGGTCGAATTTCCAGGTATCGTTTTGTGCGGTTACTGCTTGCATGTCCTGGGCAGAAGCCCGATGGCTGATGATTAGAACTGCAAGCCAAAGCATTTTGGTGTTGCTACGACGTACTGGGGCGCAGAAAATATCAGTTCTTCAGAGATATATAAAGCTGAACACTGCCTGCGGAAGATATCAACTCTACAAATCCTAAAGACGTAGAACTATGAAAACCTGGGCACGAAGGACCCTATCAAGGATCGACAAGTTGTTGCACACTGTGAGCGGCCGCTCTGCGCCAATGTCCCTTGTCGCGCTGTCAGTCTATGGCTGCTTTTGCGTGTCTTGACTGTAAAGTGTGCCAGTCAGACGTATGTTATTGTTAGCAGATGTGCTAACTCCTCGGATCAGGCGAAAACAGAAGTCCGAGGCTACCGAAACCTGCAAGAATTTCCTCGATTGCCGAACAGGCTGTCACTTGCAGGGCATCGATGGCCAGGTAGCGATAGTCTCACAGTAGCCCAAGAAGGACACGCGCGTTTTAGTGCTTTCAAGTTCTGTCATTGTTTTCCTGTCTGTCACTGACCGTTTGATTAAGGTTTGGCCGAAGGAACGAAGCTGGAGCTCATAGAGCGTTGCCGATCGCTGACTGTACACGGCTGAGTGTCGCGCCTGCCCTATAGACGATCGAAATGTTCATGTCTTGAGTACTTGGCCGAGTATGCTCCCGAGGCTTTCGGACTGTACGAGTGTCAGCACCAACAGTATGTTCAGCCGGCCGGAATACTTACATGAGGTGGCTGCGTGATTTGGAAATGATTTCCAGTCATATAGTGGAATGAGTATTGAGCACCTGGCAGTAGCTTCTCCCAGCCTTCTGTTCGCAGATTGCCTCGTGGCTCCAGAAGAAAGCGGGTGACTTTGATGTTCAGATCCACTTCCAGCCCAGACTCAGCAACGCTCTTGACCAAGCCCTCCTTGACCCATACAAAGTCAACCTTTGGTGGAACGTATTGGCTCGAGAGTGGAGTAGGCATGTAGCGGTCCACGGAGATGACAGTCGATGTGAAATGCTGTACAAGCCATTCGGGCGCCTTCTTCTGCCCAGAAGCACCCATGAGACCCTTCTTCGTCAGCTCCGCGACAACGTGCTCCGGCAAAGCTTCATACTGCAGGCGGCATGGAGAATCGATCAGAATGAGGCGATCCACTTTCTCTCCGGCTGCCGTCAGCAGCTTCGCCACTTCGTAGCTGTAGTATCCACCAGCAGACCAGCCTCCGAGAACAAACGGTTTTCCCGTGGGTTGCAATTTACGAACCTCATCGATCCATAATCGTGCCATGCGTTCGATTGAGCACGTGAAGTCCTGGGCTTGGCGCAAGAAGGGAGAATTGAGTCCAATCAGACACACGTCCTCGGCCAGCTTGGGCAATGTCCCATAGGATGTGCCGGCACCACTTCCATCTGGGAAGAGAAACACCAGAATCGCTGCATTGCTTGGCGAGCCTTGCAGCACGACCGAGAGAGGGACTTTTGGCTTCGGCATGTCTTGCCAAGGATCGTCCGGCTCAGGCAAGTCGTGGGTGCCATCTGTCGTACTGCTGTCACCTTGCAGGTGCTTCTTCAAACCTCCTACCGTTGGGTAAGCGTCAAAGACATTGTCAGCCACCTCCACTGTGACCTGTTGTCTAATGTCCGAGGCCGTTGCCGTGGCCAGGAATCCCGTCAGCCCGTGATACTTCCAGGTCTCATGATCTTGGAGCTCGTCCGGCTCTACCGATACCGCCTCTGCGATGATCCGGAAAATGTCGTCGAGCTGCTCCTCTGAAGCCATCCTGGGCAATGTCTGTGAGTTGTGGTGAGTAGAGTCGAGATCGGACAACGGTTGAAGTCGCGCATCTAAATTTAGCGTCCCTCTTTCGGACTCCGCCTGCCAGCGTTACGCTGGTGAAATGCATCCCAACAGTAGTTCGCAGCTGCCTACAGGATTACAAGATCGCACGCCATAGCCCAGATAGGATCGGATCGGATCATGAGCATCTGCTGGTCGATGTGGAAGAGGGAACGAAAGTAACTAGACGTCGCTGCTTCCGGGTAGCTTCGGAATGCACAGATTTTCCGAGCAAATGTCGCAGAACGGCGACGAGTGACGTCTCAAGGAACTGTAGACTGAGCTTCTGGTCTATGCGATCAGCATAAATAGAATGCGAATATGTGTAATAGACAGTGAAAAGACACCGATGTCGATGCTAATCAGGAGAGCAAAGGAAGACGAACGCTTGGGCGGCGGTGCGGCCCGCAACTCCGGCGGGATTTCCCACTTCGGCCTTCACGATGAGCGGGCTTTCCCGAATGGGCTTACCGTCGTCTGGGACTTGAGAGAAATCGCAAGGCGTGAAGGCGGAGCGACGGGAAAGACAGCAGTGTTCATCATGATTCGAGGTACATCCTCCGTTGCACGGAAAACATCTCATCTGGTGCTGCGGTCGTTCCATTGCCCTGTGGACGCATCTCATCTCATCACGCCTCCTCCGATGCCAGGACCGTCCCGTCGTTCGCGACGGCGAGCTTGTGGGCCTTGAGAGACTCCTTGACGGGATTTCGGGCTTCGAAGATCATGTCCAGCTCTTCCAACGTGCGGCCTTTGGTCTCGGGAAGGAAGAAATAGAAGACAGCAGCCTGTACGGCACACCACACCACGAAGATCTACTGCTCGTCAGCATGCATCCATGACGGTGGCGAACGACGGCGCGGGTACGCACAATATACGTCTTCCAGCCGATATTGCGAAGTGAAATGGGCCAGGCAAATTGGCCCAACAGACCACCCGCGTTGACGGCCAAGGCCGAGAAGGCCATACCCTTGGCACGGCCCTCGAATGACAATACTTCCACGGGGTACAGGGCTTGCAGTGGCGTGAGGCCCACCGAGTACGTGGCGCCAAAGATGAAGATGCAGGCGACCGTGGCTCTGGCAGCAGCCGCGTTGCTATCGCCCGACTCACTGAACGTTCCTGTTGCCGCCGTCACGCCGATCCAGACAATGCAGCAGCCTGTCATCGAAAACAACATGAGCGGCCGACGTCCGATGCGCTCCACCCACGCGGCCCCGAACAAGGCAAACGCAAACTGGAAGCAGCTGTACCCAAGATTAATGTTGGCTTGTTCGACTCCGTCCGTGTATCCGGCAGTCTCCAGCACGGCCGGCAAGAAGTAGGCTGGCTAAAGGTCAGCGTCTGTCGGACAGTAACATCGGCAGTCTGATCCTACAAAGCACTCCGTTTCCCGCCCATTGCGCGAAGATGGAGAAGACGATGTTGCATGCGATACGGTACCTGGCGGACCGGGATCCGAAGAGAGCAGAGTAGTCCCAAAATCGTTTGTCCTAGCCATCGGCCACGTCAGCTACGTACTTTCCGGGCCGCAAAGGTTGGCAACGGGACTTACTGCACCGTTGGTGTTGAGGTACTCTTCGTATTCCGACACCTCGAGCTTGACCCACGCCGAATCTGGGTTGCCGTAGCCGTGCCACTTGGTCAGAACTTCAATGGCCTTGCTGCGCTTGTTGTTGACAAAAAGCCACCGAGGAGATTCCGGAATGAACCAGACGAAGATTGCAATAAGGGCGGGGAACACCATCTGCAGGTACACTGGAAGCACCCACGAAGCGTTGCCTGCAAGATTGAGTCCGCCGCGGACGGCACCGGCGGCCATGATGGATCCAGTAAACCAGAACGTGTTACAGTATGCTGTGATGACAGCTCGCCATGATGGATGAGCCGTCTCAACCACGTAGATGGGTCCCGCTGCAGAGACGATAGAGACACCGAACCCAAGCAAGAAGCGACCGCCTTTGAGTTGTCCGCCGTCACCTGTATAGACTGTGGTGCCATTGATGACAGCACCGAGGATGATGAGCCAAGCTCCAATGCTCATTCCAACCTTTCGGCCTGCTTCTGAGTCAGTCGTCTGCTTCTCCGAGGATACTCGGCCTCTTCCGGACATGTATCGCTCACTCACCCCAGGTATCGATAGCAGGTCCAACAAAGGGCAGTGCAGACACGCCTCCAATCTGGTACATGGCTGCATTGATGGCCTGCCAAGGTCCATCTACGCTTCCATTGAAGAAATCGAGGAAGGTCTTGTTGGCACCCAGTCCTCCGAACAAAGACCCATCGTATCCGTTCATTGTTCTAAGCATGTCAGAGCATTCTCTTTCTTGAAAGTCCTTCTACATCGTGTGTGGGCCTGGCGCCATGGCCTTCCGAAAGGTGAAGCGACTTACTGGCAGAAGCATCCGAGCAGCAGACAACCAATCAATCTGAGAGTGACTGGATGGAGGAAGGGTGTGGGCTCCTTGGCCTTTGCTTCATGGAAGGCATCACTGCCCTTCACTACTTTTACTTGGACAAGTCCGGCCTGCTTTTGTCAGCGACCATCTATAACATCAGATCTCGCATCTGCTTGGATCTTACCTCCTTCTCGTTCATGATCTCCACGACGCTATTCGCGCTCTTCTCTTCGACGACTCCAGACATATTGAAATCGTGTCACGAGGAAGTGTCGAAAAGGCTATGCTTGAGGAGCAATAACGCAAAGTGCAGCTCTGCTGTCGCATCTATATCCTCCTCGCCAAGGTTTACCTGCGACCCAACACAACGGTGTTTGGCCCCATGGGGCCAGTATAGCATGTGATCCTGGAACGAACAGGGTGCGGAGTCCTTTGTGTCCGGCACGAACAGCCTGCCCGGAGACACGGTCCTCCCCTCCGCGCCCAAAAAGAAGTATACTACTGAGAAAATCGAGTTAGCTAGAACCAGGTCGGCTACAAAGTTGCTGCTCGCTTGGATGCAACGTATTTCAGGTTGTATTAGTGGCGCTTTGGCCTCGGCGTGGAGCGAGAGCCATTGGCCTGGTCGAGCCCGGAGGGCATGGGTCCGCGCTGCATTCCAACAATAAGCTTTCTGGGGTAGCGGACTTCAAAGAAAAGCCACGCGAAGGACATGCTGCAATGACAGTTCGTATTTTCTTGCAAATACCTGATTCATGCGCGGAAAAACAGCTCAAGCTATGCAGGAATGCAGCTGATTCTACGCCGTGGCTGGAGTTCTATGACACGATGAGCTTTCCAGGACTAGTGTCGATGGTCTTGGCACAGGGTCATGGCATATTGTCGTCCAATCCTCTTATGCTGTGCTACGAACGTAGGATTCGGACGCAGCTATCCGTCGTCGCTTCTGAGCGATCTGCTGGAGCCTCGACTCGCCTTATTGGACATCACGCGCCTTGGTTCCGATCATGTCGCTCAGAGCCTCAGTCGGCGAGGCGGTCCGATGAACAGGAGGAGTGTATGAGTCTTTCTCCTTTACTGCTTTTTGGTGGCGGCGAGTGAGCGCTTCTCTTCTTCTTTTGAAAACTCCTTCTAGAGCGCAGAAACTCAGTCGGGCGTCGATGGGCCATCGTCGTTGACCGATTCGCCGCTCGATACGATCGAAGGGAGAGATGGGTCCGGTGAGACGATTTCGCTCGCCACGTAGGCGAGGGTGCCCGCCGCGTTCCAAGACACCACTCGGTCTTCCAAAGGACTCGCTCCCGCATCTGTTCTGAGCACACCGACGGACAATATCCACTTTCCCTTGCCCAGAATGGTGCTGTCCGGGGAGAATTGATCGACCTCGAACTCGTAAGGCCTATCGAGAGCCACTTCCTCTGAGCCTTCTGGCCTGTCTTCAACGTCTTGTACTTCTGACCAAACGAGACCTCCATCGACTGGTCCAGAGTAAAACACGGCACTCCAAACAATCGGCGCCCATTCTGAAGTCAATTGCCTCTGGTCATCGAAGGGGGCGGCAGGTTGCAGGTGGACATCGCCGCCCGGCGGCGTGATGATCACGGCTACGGCACTTTCGCTGCCGTCGACTTTCTCGAAGATGAGCACCCTCTCGTAAACGTACTCGCCCTGGCTTGAGCTGTGCATCAACTCCGTTGTGGTTTCCATTGCGCTGGTTTCGGTAGATGCGAGTGTATTGGCTTTGTGGTTGTGTGTGGAATGGAGACAATGGCTTTGTCTAGCTAGGTAGAGCGTTCGCAGAGTTGACGTGAGAGAGAGGGCTCGTTGTCGACGGCGATGGTATGGGCGACGAGCGAGTGCTGTGTGCAAAGTCTTGCGGCAGAGTTGCAGCAAGCAAGCAGCGGCTTCAGGGACGCCGACAATGGCAAAATTGACAGCGGGCACTCGAGCGGGAACAACGGGATGGCCTATTCACCATTGAGAAATCCATCTTCGAGGGCCACTACGGCGCGGGCAATAATACAGACATCTGAGCATACAAAGCTGCCTGCCATCCTGCATACTCCTGGACTGTCGAGTACATACTTCATGCCGCAACCTAGTCATCCAACAGTATCTACTAAGCGATCGATGCAGATGTGCGACAGCGAAGCCCGAAACGAGGTTGAGCTGGGCTCCCATTCCTCCCAAGGCTCAACGACCAAGGGCTCCGGCATCACCTTTCGCCACTCATTCACGGCCTCAGTCAGTAAGTGGCTCACAGGTCTGACATTGTCGCACGCAAGCCGGCCCTCCAAGGTCAGAGGTGACATGCATTCTGCGTAGATGGTAAGCTCCACCTCAAAGAAATTTCGAGAAGACCAAGCGACTCTGAGCCCTCGCCACTTCAGCTGATTGCGTAGAAGAAAAGCAGAAACAGGAATCATGACTTTCAAGATCCAAATATCCCGCTCCTCATCGAACTCGTATTCCGTCAAGCTGAACGGGAGGAGTGCTTTGTCGAAATCGAGTGCATCGACTGCCAGAATCGGATTGAGGTAGAAGTCATTCGTGTCTGAAATGGGCTTTGCACCCGAAAATATACGTTCCTCGACTTGGTAAGGAAGTTGCCGGGGTCCGAACCATGCCCTCTTTCGGGCGGTCTTTGACATCCAGATGCTCACGTACCACAATTGGCTTACCATCATGCAGGCAGCGAGCTCCTTGATAGTCAGATATGGGAAATGGGAGAGCTTCTTGAACTTGCTCTCGGCGTACGTGGCTTCCATGTATTCTCGCATCGACTTCCTGAAGCGTTCCCGGGACTTTGGTGGAATTGATGGTGGCTCGAAGGGCTTTGAACCTAGTGTGGGACCGAAGAGTGGAGGAGGTTGGTGTAAGGGCTGAGAGAAGCGCTTCTATGTGGCTGATCAGCGAACGTGGACAATGGAGGGAGAACGGTCAGGAGACATACTTTCGAGAGCGAGGTCCAGTCGGCCTCGCTGTCTGAGCAGTCATCTTGACTGCAAATGCTGCTGCCGGAGTCCCAATCAAGAACTTCGACACTACTGGCGGCGCTGGTGTTACATGGCGAGACCTGGGAGAAGGGAGAGTCTTCGTCTGGCAGGAATCCGGAGGGCTTTCGACGAGGGATATAGAGCAGCGGCACCGAGTGGTCGGTTGAGTGCCCCATCGTTGGAACAATGGTGGTTGGGATGATCTCAGTGTATTGTCACTGTCGATCGGTGACGGTAGGATTGAGAAAGAGTGCAGGTGTCGAAGGTGAGTTTTATGTGAAGGAGAGATGGAGTCGCTTCACATTATCCAGCTTATGGGAATGCCAATACAGCATGTGCTAATCTGCAAAGGGGATTTCTGCACATGGAATGCATAGGCAGCATCGGCTCGGCTGGCCATCACAGGCACGATATGCCCTTTCAAGCCTTTTCGACTTCAAAGCTGGACTGAGTGAGGGACGGGTATCGTGCATGGAAGTTTCTGCCGGCTCTTTGCTGCATATCTGCCAAGCATCTGCATGGCGGCCGCCGTTGCAAAACGTCAAGTCGCGCTGCAGTTCTGACTTTCACCCCTCGACCACGCGACAGCGCCGAACATACAACATGGCGGACGCCGAGACGACCCGCCGCATCGGCACAGCCATCGTACAGCTTGTCGAGCGCGAGAACGCTGCGAACGAGCATGTCGCCGCGGCCAAACACGAGACTGAGACGCTTGCTCGAGCTCACGCGCGCGCTGCCTTCGCCCTGACGCTGACTGAAGCTGGCACAGCCACCTTTGTCGCGGAACTGAAGCGGCGGCGCGAAGCTCTTGCTGCGCTGATAGTCACGGACCCGAGCGAGGAAAGCAGCACACGTCTCCACGAGCTTTTGCAAGTGCCGAGTATGCCCTCCTCCGCCTCTTCTGACTCCACGGCTGCAACTGACCCGGCCTCATCCCAGAACTCCCGGTCTACTCGCTGTCGCCCACGAAGACTTCCAAGAAGCCCCGGAGAAGCGCAGCAGCAACTCCGCTCGCGCAGTCGTCTGAATCCCAACATGATCCGCAGCCTCGACCAACGAAGCACCCACCATCGGGCGCAGACAGCCTCGACGCAGCTGCTCACTTGCACAACCTCAATGTCTGCTCTTGCGTGGTCGACGACGCAGAGAAGAACGAATGGATCGAATTGCGTTGTGGCATCTGCGGCTCCAACTATTCTTCACGAAGCAAGTCGTACATGACGGGCATTCCCGCCATGGTCGCCCACATGGCGAGCAAGCACCATCAAAACATGACTTATGCTCAAGCCGTGCGCAAATGTCGCTTCCGGGCTATCAGACGCAAAGAGCTTGACCACATCATTTCTGGCGAGGTGCAGATTGAGCTTGTGGGAGCTCTGGGCGCTACTACCACGCCTTCGTGTGCAGCAGAGAGTGAGTCGCACTCTACGCGCCCGTGATATACGAATTTTTACTGTCTTTATTTGACGAATCTAGAAATCACCCAACAAACGGTCAGCCAGTCGGAAGCTCAAACGGGTGCACGTAGTGCTCGCTTCGCAAAGCGTCGGGCATTGCAGGGGAAGTAGCACGAAAGGTGAAGACCAGCATGATCGAGAGCTACCAGCTGCGAAGCGACCACGCCATAGCCTCGTGGTAGACTTGCTGGGCAGCGAAGAGTAGTGCCTGAGATGGTTGCGGATCAGCTAGAAGAAAATACAGGTGATGGAAACCCCGATAAGATCGAAGTTATTTGCAGGCTATGAGTGGATCGAACTGAATGGATACTCTGTACGACA
Organism: Cercospora sojina; assembly: GCA_004299825.1. NCBI lineage: Eukaryota > Fungi > Ascomycota > Dothideomycetes > Mycosphaerellales > Mycosphaerellaceae > Cercospora > Cercospora sojina. The sequence continues at coordinate 564,354 of CP036213.1, read as the reverse complement.
GGCTACTTCGGATGCAGAGCGGAGAAAGCAGGAATCGATCGGCTTGGGGAGTAGTGCACAGAGAAGATGGCAGCATTGCCAACTGAACGCAATGCCCTTCAGGTAGAAATTACGTTGAATTGTTTCGGAGATTGTTTCATAGCCCCTTCGAAGGGTTGACAATGCAGTCTACTGCTGATTGAAGACTTTTGGTAGGAGCGAGGGCTGCTCTATTGCACTTCGAACACTTTTGCCATTCTCTGAAACAGCACAGAACGTACTTCCATGTTACCATAGTCGTCGCCAGCTTACGTGTCTGGCTGCCCGAAGCCTGAGACAGTACTTTCATGGTGAAACTATCTCAACCGATTAGCCCGAGGAGCTCTACATTGAGCACTTCAATACACAGTGTATGGAAGACGAAAGCAAACTCAGACCGGTATGTAACTTTTCGTAAGCCCTCTCGGATACGAATTATCGAACAGGTCTGCAACTCAACGACGCTGAGTGCCGTTCATTGAGAACTTCCACTTGGATTCAAGCTGCTCTATAGGATACGAGTTCTCAAATTGATTATCTTCTACAGCCATCAGATTGGTCCTTCGAGAAAGCTATGTCTATCAACAGCTTGATGATAGCACTATCTGTTACCTGAGGCTGGTACGGAAGCTTGGAGATATATCAATGACGGGGCGCAAAGATCTCTTACCGCATCGAATACAGTGAATGAAGGAAATTTCACATCCAGATCCTGGCTTCAGGTCAGAAGGCCTGCCAAAACTCCCTGCAACTACCTGTCCTTCAGTCCTCAATGTTAATTATGCAGCGTACCTCTAATACACGAATCATATGGGAGACGCTCCAGCCTCGTTGACCTACTAATCTCTACTTCAAGCAGCTCAATGCCAGACTGGAGAACTGCACGTCATCCACTGCCGCACTGCGCCGTGGAATCCGGTGGCCCACACCGTGTCGGGATCTTGGTATCTTCATGAAACTTGCAACGCATATTGAGAAATTAACCGTTCGATCATTTTCAAAGCAAGAAGTGGCTGCTTGGTTTTTCTACTCAAATTCCATCTCTCACTACTAGCTTGCTCGGGACAAATCAAACGACTTCGACGCAATCGTCTACAGCAATATCAAAGGTTCGCTCTAAAAATTTGAACGTATATCTAGCAGCAAGGATTCTTGTTGAGCTTTTCTTTCCATGTCTATCATTTGCAGCTAAGACTTGTGCCTATTCACTCAGGCTCAAGCACGCTCGTGCCAATGATGAATATCATTCATATGCGTGGTAAATTAGCTCCTGCAATTTGTTCACCACCTGCACGCCAACCACAAATACCCCCTATTTCTCTCGCCTCTATACCGTTTTATACTACCGACCTGAACAAGGAAAGCATCGACCCACGATCCACAACCGTTTCGTACAATATCAAAACACACATACACACAACATCATACCAAACACAATTCTCTTCGACGCGATGTCTTCCCGCAACCAGCCCATCGATCCCAAGACCGCACTCTTTATTGCCTACGTGCACATATTAACATCAACGCCGAAGGCGACATTGCAAACCACGTAACGGAGGAGATCGCTACACATCACTCAGCTCTGAATTTTGATCATGTAGCGTAGCACCGATACACGAATCATATAGGAGCGAACCGCATTTTGTTGCGTGTTGGAGCTCATCTTGGCCATTATGCGAATTGGAAAGCCTCAACCTTATGACACACTCACAACATCACCAGCTTGGGATGATGCTATCCGGCGCCTTATATGGTTACTGTCTATTGTGAGGTGTGTCTGCGCTGCATCTTCTACTTAACAAACAATTCAAATGCCAGAAGTTACCTTTCCCTGCATTATTCATCGCGAGCCTAACAGTCTGAACCCCTCCCTAGTACCTGAGATTGCACGAAGTTTCGAGAGAAGCCGTAACATGTGACGAGTAGTAGACGTGTATCATGTATGTAGCCGTTCCATTTCGTATAAGCGATCTAAGAGGAGCGCGAGGGTCTGATGTTACTGTATGCGCGTTGATCTGATCCTCAGCGCCGCATATGCACTCGCATGTGAAATATTGCGGTCTGGAGCCGCGATTCATTGCTTGTGAAAAGCCATTGTGCTCGATGTTCGATGAGTTGCAAACCGTTCCAATTCTCGTCCAACCCTCTACTCCAAGCTCCTCGTCTCATCGTAACGCGCCTTCACCACTGTCCTCTGCTAACACCCGTTCGTACCAGCCAGATACTTCTATATCTTGTTAGCAACATATTGCGTAAACTCTGCAGCAGCATTTACTCACCGAGTAATTTATGCTGGAGTCAAGCCCGGGTTAGCCTTGCACCAGGCCTCAACCGACTCCTTTCACCCACTCGAGAGTCTCTCCCCCGTCTCCCAGATGCTCTCTCCTATCTTCAGAGCTTCTTCGTCTCCGTCTTGTCCCGCACGCTTCGCAGCGGCCCAAGCTGCGATGAGCTTCATCTGTGGAGCTCCCTTCTCATTGCCGTTCGACTCAACCCAAGCCTCGAGTGACTCGTACTAGTCGGAGTACGCCGCTTCGCCGATTTGTACGATGTCTTCCGTGATCCTGTTGGCGATCTCTCCTTCTGCGTTGATATTGTGGGTATACGCAGTCAGGAGAGCAGTCTTCGGATCGATGGTTATGTTGCGGGCAGACATCTTGCGGGAGCTGTAGTAAGTGCTAGTGTGTTGTGTATTTGGTATGGTGTTGTTAAAGATGTGTAGCGGTTGTTGGTAGCGGTTGGTTGCTCGAAGGTTCAGGTAGGAAAAAGGGAGAGCTATAGGAGTAGAACAAGATAGGTATTTATGGTCGGCGCCCAAGTGGTGAATAGATCATGTCAGCCGACCTCTTAAGCATATGAAGAATATTCACCATAGGCGTAAGTGTCATAGAGTGATTCTTGGGTGAATAGGCTAAAGTCTAATTCTCCACATGTTGTGTGTAATTCGGTATATGTAATACCAATGGGAGATCGGCAGGATGAGAATGATTCAGAAGAATACCTGTTGCCGGATATAAGGTCAAACCTGTTTCCAGTGTTTGCTACTTATAGCAAGCATTTGTACTGCTTTGATTTGCGTCGGCCGCGTGAGGATAAAAAGAATAGAAACAGAGCAATGAGCAGCGAATCCAGTCAATTGGTTTTGCTTTGATGATAGGAAATCTCCCTATTTCGCGAGGGCGGTAGCACGCACAAAGAAACCCCCAAGCCTGCAGCCCTTGTAAGCCAACGAGCCCACTGGCGCAGTGGACGGAGTCAAACCCTGTATTCAGAGAGACACCTTATACGATCTTAACTTATACCACAGGCGAGCGTGTCGGAGGGTCCAATTGAATCGAAGGTTGAACCGAAGGCCATCCAAAGCACGTTCTCCCGCGGTCGACAAATGGTGTACGCCATCTGGCAAAGCAACGAGCGGGTACTCGGCAGTCTTTTCGGTTTGGAAGCGGATCAATCATGCTTCGTCCTCGATGTGTCTTCTCACCAGCGGCCATCTCCATGCTTTCCACAAGCTACAGCGCCATCTCAATGCTCACAGAAGCTGAAAGTCTCCTGCTGAAAGCACGTATCCACATCCTGAACGAACATCTTCCTCTCCTCCATGAGATCCAATCGTATGTCCTTCGCCTCCTGCAACTCATTCGGCAGGTCGCCCGCACTCTCAAGCACGTGCTCCGCCAGCTCAGGCGGCAAATTCGCAACGCGATCCAGGCCATACACCATACCTCGCCACCACTCTTTCTGCTGCGGTGGAACGTGCGCAGTGGACGGAATGCGAATGTGCGGATCGACGAGGAACAGGGCCAAGATCTTACGATGGCCCTGTTGAGACTCGTCTGCAAGACTGAAAGGTTCGACACGATGTTGGAAGACATTGGGGAAAGCCAGGAGGCGGCCTTCGCGGGTGTTGACGCGGCCAAGGTCTTGGATGGCAGCTCCATCGTTTTGGATACCGTACACACGCTCGATGTGTTCGAAGTCGCCCTGCTCGTAGCCCTTCTCCTCGAGGTGCTCAATGTCTGTGGCCTCACGAAATGACAGGTAAGATTCTGTGATATTCGAGCTGTCGTAGTAGTAAAGTGCTGAAGCACATATGTGCTCATTGAGTTGACCTTCGATGTGCCACGATCCGCCTGCATAGTCCGGCTGCTCTGGAGTGAGGTGAATGTTCGCCAGTTTGACAATGACCTGAAGACCTTGCTCAGCGAAAGTCTGGCGAAGGTCAACAAACTTCGTCGGATCGCTGTGTTCCGCTCGAGTCTGGTAACTCTCTTCGATATCTGGTATCGACAACGTGCGATTGTCCCTGGTCCAATCCTCGTCCAGGTCCCAGATGTCGTCCTCGTCGAGCTCTGCTTCATTCTCGGTAGCAGGCCGCTTTTCAGTTGGCTCGATCCATTCAGCATTCGCATCGTCTCGCGGTGGAGCCGCATCGTCAGATCGCGACAGACACGCACTCCACATTGGGACAGCTTTGGCTATAATGTGCTGAACAGCCTTATACAGAGGTTTGTGCAGCTGAGGATGGAGATTGTTGATGTAGCTAGTGATCTCCATGTCGTCGGCACCCCGGAAGGCGACCTCGCAAGGCAGCCATTGGTACTTTTTGGAATAGAAGTGCTGCTCCGGGCTGTGGTCCCAATTGCCCCAACCACTACGACCTGGAAAATGCTCCACTTTCACGTGGTCGTCCTCCGGAACCGGTGCAACAAGGCCTTTGCCGATGTACGAAGTGCAGTCGTCCAGGGTAACCGTTCCTTCCGCAAGAACAGTAGATCGTCCATACAGAAGAGGGAACAGACTCGGATGGACGAGATCAAGAACTTGCTCCCCAGAGTGCGGATGCCAGTCTTTCTTGTCATCAGGAACATCTTCAAGTGGCGCAGCAGCCGATTTAAGAGCCTTTTTGATTTCGGCCGTAACGAGAGTATCGGACTTGTATACCACGCCATTGGCATCGAGCGCCGCTACCATTTGAATCTCCTTCAGTTTCGACGCGTAGTCGCGAACTTCTTCGATGCAGTAATCGATTGCTTTCTCGGTCAACACGCGCTCGGGTTCTGCGTCTGCATTGGTCGCCAATGCTTCGGCGCGCCACTTGGCGACAATCTTGTCATCGAAGACTTTGCGGTCCCATTCGGGCTTGTCGGTGATCTCTCCCATCAATGCCATCATTCTGCGTTCGCGTAGTGTCAACGGTTTGCCGATCCAGTCGGAAATGGCATTTGGGAAGCGAGGAGAGCCGTCTGCGCTCCAGCTGAAACTGTAGTCCGCAATGTCATTGATCGGACAGTCGACGCCGTGAAGACGACGAGCCATATTGGCGGATGTGCTGCGAGGCTGCAGATGCGATCTTGAGTAGTTTTGTCTAGGGGGTGGAGCGTCGGGGTGGAGCGTCGGCTGAACTGCACAAACTCGAGACAGTGCCAAAGCAGGAAGGACTTCTGAGCTGTCGATGGTCGAACGACAAAGTCAATGCGGCCCGCCGACTTAAGAAGCGTCGCATGAGCCTGATGGTCCAGGCAGCGAGCTCCTAGCGCGAGAGAAGGTGGATGTTGTTTGCTGCAGACGGTCGAGGTCGAGGCAGCAGAGCGGCTGTGGCTGCGGGAAGGGAAGGCAAGCCATGTCTTGGCATAGATCAGCTCACTTTCGGCTCCGCCAGCTTCGTCCTACGCGACGATACCATTCAGACTACATACCAAGGGTCCTCATTCAAGATATCCTATTAGTGTCTCCAACATTTCTCTCGTGTCTTGGTCGCCTTCAGAACCGCCTTCCAGGCCCTTCATCTGCTCGTCGAGGGACGTCTTGATCATGCCGAAGCCACCATGGAACTCTTGCAGCGCCAACTGCCTGATGCCCTCGTCTTCTGCTACCAGCCATGCCAATATCACATCGCACATCTGCAAGCAGAAAAGGCCACCTTCAAGGCGTCGCGAGAACCACTCATCTGCGCGATCCTCGAGCTCGTCATCCGGAAGACCGTTCTGTTCTTGGGAAATCTCCTTTTCGACTTTCGACACCTTTGCAGCATACTCTTTTCGCAGTTTGATCAGCCTAACGGCTTTTTCCATCTTCTTTTCTGCAAATTTGGCCAATACGCGGATGCGAGCTGCAGACTCTCCGGGTAGTAGTCGCAGCATCGCGGAGAATACGCCCAGCAAATGCTCCACACTCGCGGCATCCTTGCTCTTCATGAACGTACTGAACAGAGGTTTCAGGCCAGCGGCATCGATTATCTTGTCGCAGACCGCGGTAGGAGCTGCTCCCTGGCCATTCGTGGCGTGATCCAGGACTCGTAGCGCACGTTGCGTGATGTTCTTCGTTCCCTCTTTGAGCATGATTAGGCACAGCTCGACACCTTCTGCCTCGACAAACTTTGCCTTCCCCTCGAGCTCATCCACCACACAGGTCAGCGCGTCGAAAAGGTTCTCCACGAATTCCTCCTCGTGGGTATCCTTTTCCGGATCGCGCTTCCGATATGCGGCAAGCAACTGCAGAAATAGATCCACGCCGTCGATGTCCACCGCCAAGCGCTTTCGAAGTAGAGCAGAGGACTGCAGTAAGACTTGGAGCACTTCCGCCGCATACTGCTTATTCTGTCCCACAGGCTTCTCGGCGACTTTTATGCGATTGCATAGCCACATCAACAACTTCTCCTGCCCGATCTTCTCCGCCGTTGGCTGCTGTCCTGCCAGACTCTCCAATACAGCCAGCGAGTGATACATGCCGTTCCTATCGCTCTCATTTCCCTCGTCAAGTCTCCCCAGGTTGTCCATAAGAAGGTCTAGCAGATCTGCATCAAGGACAGCAGCCACGACTGCGTCCCATTGCTCTTGTTCCGCCTGCACATCTTCATCCAGGAGCTCAGACAAAATCTGGATCGCTCCAATGGCAATGTCTGTATTTTCATGCGCAAGCAATCCAACTAGAGTAGCAGCAGCGCCTCCTTTTGCAAATTCAATGTACAGCTCCGGATGCTCGCCTAGCAAACTCCAGCTCTTCGTCTCCGCATCCAAGTCTGCCTCGCTCTCGATGAATTTTGTCGGATTGTTCTCATATCTTGCTCTCAGCTCCGCATTCTTCACGACTTTTCGCTCGAAACTCGTTGTCAGTCTCCTCAGCCACGCCGAGTCAATCTTTTCTTCCTGTAAAGCTTCCTCCGCGCCATCTGCTTGATCAATGTAATCCAAAGCCTCCACCGCGTCTTTTGTCATGCCTGAACCAAAGAATTTACCATCTTCATCATCGCCTTCATCGTCGAGATCTGGTGGAAGTTCGGGGCCGGCTTCGAGGTCTTCGTCTTCAGCATCCTCTACCGTCGCGCCGTTGGCCTGGCCATTCGGGGATGAGGTTTTGGATAGTTTGGAAGCCTTGTAGACTTCTTGCGCATCGGGAGCTTCGTATTTGCGCTTGTTTCCCGCAGGCGGAAGGTTGGGTTTCCGGAAGAGCTCGTCGATGGAGGTCATTGTGCGATCATGTGGACCTGGAAGTCGCGGCGCGTATCCTCCCGAGCTCAGAGCGCCATACAATCGCTCGGTATGAGACTGGTGGCAGCACTTGTGCTCAGTAGTTGCCGTGAAAGTTGCTGTCGAGGTTGTCGCAATGGAAAGTGTTGCAGACGAACAGCCTGAAGTTCATGATCTGCCAGCCGTCAAACTTTGACAAGGCATTGCATCAAATCTTGACCACATCCTGGCCATGGCCATAGCTCCCGTTTCACTTCGGCTTCTGTCTCCTCCCTGCACACGCGTATGGTTCTCCATCACAACTCCGATCAACGACAGAATAATGTTCTCCCGACTCCCCGACGAGCTCAATGAACAGATTCTGTCTTACATTGACCTCGACAGCAAAGTCACGCTTGGGGGCGTATGTCTGACGAACCGGCTAGGCCTCCGTCTGGCGACTCCGCTGTTCTACAGTCACGTTGATGTGGTGGGTAACAAATTCAATGCCGATAACGATCGCGATATCGTCCGGCTGGGGCGACTCTGCCAGACGCTTGTCGAAGATCCACCGCGCTGTGCGCATGTTAAGGCCATACGAATAGCAACTACGCGGGACGACAAGGATTTTCGCCTTCTCAGCTATCTTCACTTCAACATACAACAATGCGAGCAGAGTCTGACTGAATTACCGGATGATGTGCGACACTCCATAAGCACGTACTTGCGTTCCGCGAAGACCAAAAAGGAACCACTGCCTCGCTCGACTTTAGGAGGGTTGCTACTAGCCATGTGCCATCAGGCAGAGGTGCTGCAACTCGGAGGCGATCAGAATATGATCGGCGAATCTTTATTGAGGACCGTTCTACTGCGCATGAGCACGCAGCCTCCATATCTGGCTTTGCAAGACGTCACTCTACCCTGTGGTGCGGGTCAAACACTTTCGATGCCAGGTCTCGTGCCGCTACTACATCTTCCATCGATGCGCAAGCTGAATTTGCACAATTTCGTACTCCATCCTCAGTCCATCGCGCCTGGCCTCACAGCCAACCTGAGGAGCTCGCTGCAGCATCTGCATATGACGTACTGCACGTTCGATATTTTGGATTTCGTGCCTATAGTGGCGTGCTTGCCTAACTTGCGCTTACTCTGGATCGAATGGTATGACAGAGAAGATAACTTCTGGCGCATGGACTGGCCTACCCTAGGCTACGCTCTGCGACGATGGGTCGGCCTCGAATCTCTTCGTCTTGAGCACCGGCATGATATGTCCATGACCGTTGCATCAAGAGAAGCCAATGGCCTCATTCCTCCAGGTATGGAGGGCCATCCCATATTGCCAATGGGGTCAATAAAGACTTTGGAGCATTTGCGAGAGGCCATTGTGCCTTCTCTAGCTCTGTTTGGCAGTGCTGGTTTTCGTGCTAATCATCTGGACAACGAACAAGTAGAACTTCTCTCGACACTACTTCCAGCGTCTTTGCGAGAGATGACTTTGTTGTACGAGGACATTTACCTCGCTGGTACAATTCGCTTGCTACCACTGGATCCTATGGTTGCGAGACTCGACGACTTCGTCCTTTACAATTGTCAAAAGGACCGGTGGATCACCAAAGACGGCGTGGAAGGCTTCGTTCCAGCTCCTGTTCCAGATCTGACAGTCACTGCTCCGCGGTCCCTGCTAAACAATATTCCACTACTGGTGGAGAGCTTGCGGGACAGCTTGGGCCTGTTGCCTCCTGCGATGCGCTCTGCAGTGATTGATCAGTGGCATCGCGAAGCGGGCGAAGAGTTACCTCTTGGTGAATGCATGATCATGCGTGCTGCCTTGCAAGAGGTGAGGTCTATTTTCCGACTTTGATCATGTTCGTGAGCAGTCAGTCGCCGTCAGCAAAGATGTCCTTTCCGATACGGCGATACTGTCTGAGCTGGGCGGTCACAACGAGCTGGCACTATGATTGAGCAAAACTGCTCGAGCGGACGTTCGCAGGCAACAACTCTGAGGCCTTGGCGTGGCGTCGGTCTTCGTCCTACTCCCCATACCTCATGATGTCGGCTCTGCAGGCAGCCGCATATATGAGATTCTGCAGTCACGCTGCTCCTCTCTATCCTGGTACACCCTGGCTTTTGCCTTGCCGGGCAGACATGTTGTGCGCCTCAGCATCAGCTCCAGCGCTTGACTGGCGGAGCATCTGGATCGCCCGTCTCCACAAGTATACAATTCACGCACCCCAGCCCTTTCGGTTTCTAGACCTGCCGCGAGAACTTCGAGATCTGATCAACGAATACGTCTTCTCCGGAGTGTACGTCCCACTTGGCTTCACCAGCATCAAAGCACAAAATGCAGGACTACTCCTCACTTGCCATCAAACCTACGCTGAGGCTACTTTCGCATACTACAACCTCTCATCTTTCAATGTTAAGCGACTGTGGGCATGTACAAGCTGGAAGGCAGAACTCAGCAGTGAGCAGTGGAAATATATTGCAGCAACGAAGAATAGGTTACAGTCGGACACCACGCTCCGACTTATGCCGCAACGACACGCCGTCCTCATAGATGTTATGGCGAACTTGCGTTCCGAAGGCGTCGAGGTCAACCTTGCGCTGCTCAAGATGGTTGTGGAACGAACAAGGCGACCTTTGTGTCAGAAGATCTTGGATCGGTATCATGTTCCTCCGAGCACTCGATGGGGCAGGCCTCGAAGTTCTGAAGGAAACTTGTCCAGTCGATGGCGGAGATGCGCAAGAGACATGGGCTCGGCCGATTGTGATCAGGATTGCTGTGTCCAAGTTCCGTCAAGACTTTGCAATTGCTGGGTGTGCGGTGGGAGGGGCGAGGAGGGTGATGGTAATGGGGATGAGATGTTGTGAAGCGGGCCAAGGCGAAGCAAACTTGAGGCATGTCGAGCGATCTGAAAAATTCTTCCACATGAGGGGCTTAAGTCAGTCGCAAGGTCGTTACATGTCTTCTTAAGGTGCTGATGTCTTCGCGATCATTCGCGCGATGTCTACGGCCTTTTCGAGGCGCGGATCTTAGATGATAAATGCGGTGACTCACATCATTGCCCGCTGAAGTGAATAAGTAATTCGCCAAGCGGCGATGACACGCGAAGTCGGCGGAGTGGAGAGTTGAGTCGAGGAGAAGGGCTGCAATTTAAAACCTCGACATCCTCCACTAACTCTTTCCGTCACTTCATCTACCGGCACAACACCAATCCTCTCGCACATTGCCATTGCGCGCACCATCAGCATCGCGAACATGGCTCCTGTTTCCCCCTCATCAGTGAATTTAGATGGATCCAGCGCACCGAGGGGCTCCGCCGCCACCAACAACGCGTCCGAATCCATTGCCGACCTCTGCTCCAATTTCGAATTCATTGGAATCGCCGATTGTCAAACTCTTGCTTCCCAGCACTCGCTCCCTTCTCACACATCGCCGGAGCTCAAGAAGGAGTCCGTCACTTTCCTGAGCTTGCCTCGCGAGCTTCGAGACATCATCTACGATTTCGCGACCAAAGACGTCGAAGTCCATCTTGGTCGAAAGAAGCTGTCGCTCCGCACCAAGAAGGCGGATACCACATCATCGCCATCTCTGACGTCCACGAGCTTTGGTCATGGACACGACAGAAGTGAGAAGAGAAGCGAGAAGGACACCTGCAGCGCGGGGCTCACCATCCCCTCTCAATCATCGATATCAGCCACTAATTCCGGCCTCCTTCTTACCACCAACCAAGTCCGCCTCGAAACTATCTTAGTCTACCTTCGCAACACTCTCTTCACATTTCTCCGCGCAAGCGCGGCCGCAGCCTGGATCAAAAGCATCCCGCTTCTGCTTCGGAAGACCTCACTGCAGCACGTACAGTTATCGACCGCGGCCGAATGCTACCTCGACGTCATGAATCGTGGAAAGAGATCGCGGGGACGATATGAGAGTTTAGCGTATGATCTGACCACAGAAAGCCTGAACAAGAAGGAGGATGTCTGGGAAAACCTCGGTCTTGCACATTCGACTGTCGGTCGTGGATTTCAACTGCGGTATCAGTACTTTACGGCGGTTCCGGATGACGAGTCTGACACAGCACGCGGGATCGTGGTTGTCAAATGGAAAACAGACTGATGAGCATGTGGGAATAATGAAGCTAGAGAGGCAATTCTTGCAAGAGGAAGGCGTCGCCCGGCGCCGAGTCGTCTGTCATGAGCAATCGCCAGAGCCACATCATTCTTCAGACTAGCAGGTGCTACTTTTTCTGTCCGCTCAGCGTCGCAGCAGGTGGTGCTACGAAGTCCTGGGTGAGACAGGATACCGGGTAGCAATTCGCAGCATTTTGTTCTAGCGTATCGTGGTCCGGGCTACATATGCGGAAGTGAGCATACATAGAAGAGCTTTAAAAGAGCTTACACTGGCGACTGTCGCTCAAGCAATTGATATGTTCCCACCAATGACCACGGAGCAATTTCTAAAAGTCGATCACTGCTGTGTTTCGAGCAAGCGCACTCTTCTGCCTGATGATAACAACACGCGCAGCAAAGTCTTGTCCAGAAAGCAAGTCACTTCTGCAAAATTGTTGAGATCATGATCTGAACGAGCCTTGATGTTTCCGAAGAGCCTGGGAGCAGTGATCTGGTCATGGCTTCTGAGTCTTGGCATTGAGGGACGCGCTTCCTGCTTCTTCCCGGTCCTCATCTCCTCATTCCACAACCATATCCGAGGCTCCACGCCCATACTTGCCAGTACACTAATTGATTCTTCAGTCCGTTCGCACCCGATCATGACCACTGCATGGCATACTTCAGCGGAGCAGAATGATGGACTCCAGTTCTACCTCCGGACGAGCATAGTCTCCCGCCCTGGTCTATGAGTACAGTCAGCGGCGGTCTTGCCGCACGTGATCGATATACCTTGACTCCCACTCTCGATGTGACATTGCTCTGCTGAACATCGATCAACTTTCGAGGTATTTTCATACGCACGAAATCGCCTGCAGAACTACCAATGCCGTGGTTTCCGCAGTCCATTACTGGACAGAATGCATGTCAGCATGTGAGCCGGTCAGCACCTTGGATCAGCGGATGGCAGGCGCGACAGGGAACGAGCACAGAATGGACAGCATGATTAGTCAAGAGCGCTTTAAGCCCGACCCCATGGGGAATTAGTGTCTCCAGGCGTTCACCGACACGGCTGTGCAGTCCCGCACATCATCAGATGAAGCTGTGGTGTGCTTCTGGATGAACGGCTTTCCTGCTCGAGTTGCGATCACTGATATCAACAAGCGACGTAGCATGCTGAAAGAAGGGACAACAGAGCGAGGCCAAAGCCGGGTTGCAGATGAGAACGCCGCGTGAGAATCACGATTCGAACTACGCAAAGCTCATCAGATCGATGAGGCCATGGAAGTCCTCAGATCCGAGCCGGGTCAGACGACACTATTGCAATACTCAATGTGCCAAAGCTCATGCCAATGCGGATGTTCCTCGAACCCGGTGGGCGCAGTAATCATCTGGTCATTACGAATGATCATTCGAAAGAGGAGAACGATTTCTACAATATCTCCACGACTCGATGTCAGATGCCAAGGATCTAAGGGCGGTCGAATTCATACTCCCAGTCTCAACTCGATCGTGCTATTGGATGTTCTCCCGAAGGTCACAATCTAGCACATATCAACACCGAGGTGCGAAGACGTTGGAGTATGCCGATGATTAATCACCTGTCGAAGAGCTCGATGGTTCATGGGTCATTCGTCTTCAAGCTATCCTAGACCTCTCGGTGCTATATCGTCTCACGTATTCCCTCGAAGCGTTCGCCAGCAAGTCACTCCCTTAGGCTCACTCAGACCCAATGGCAGACTATTCAAATGGCAACAATGATCTAAACGGCAGCGACGCCAAAGAGCGTGGTCTCAATGGCAGCGGCCCAGACACAAGTCATGATTTCTTCGCAGATGCCATTGAACGCATTCGCACCGCGAGCACAATCAATATGACGCCGGAGCTTTTTGAAAGATTGTACCTCCAGCCTCCTACCAAAGTGAAAGGTGATCTGCGCAAGACGTTCGGCAACCCTACTCCGCTTGCTCTTACTGGCTTCGTTATTGGTCTTACACCGCTGTCATGCCAACTTATGGGATGGAGAGGTTCTGGAGGGCTTGGTAGTGCTACGATGTGAGTTACCTACCATGTCGATTACGCCGCGGAGAGGTTCGACTTCTAAACCGAGCTGAACAATCACAGTGGCGTCTACTACTTCATCGGCGGTCCATGCATGTGGATCGGTGGACTCCTCGAATGGTTTCTCGGCAATACGTTCTCCTTCGTGGTCTTCTTCTATGGTGAGCAGACAAATTTTCGCCAGCCATGATCCCGCCCGCACACGGCTGATTACGAGACAGGCGGAATCATGTTTGGATGGGGAGCGACACTGCATCCTTTCTACAATAGCGCAGGAGCATACGGGGTTGATGGGACATATCGCGCGGGTCTGGCAGCGGATGGATTCTGGGCGAGTCTTGGTAAGAAATTGCCTTCGCGCTATCACTTCTGCCAATCACGATACTGACATGACATGTTTTATCACAGCATTTTGGCCTATAGCAGCCGGCATGATCAGCTTCGTATTCATGATCGGCGCCTCGAGGATCAACGTAGTGTTTGTCATGGTTTTCCTCAGCATCGGATTGGGCTTCCTGCTCCTCGCGGCTGCCTTCTGGGAACAGGCTCTCGGGGATGCAGATATGTACGACACACTTCTTCAGGTGCGTATACCTTTCTTCCTGTTTGTTTGCTGGCCCCATAGTGCGGCTGCAACAAAGCTGAAATGAATGTAATAGGGCGGTGGTGGCTGCTGGTTCGTCTGCTCCCTATGCGGCTGGTATCTCCTCTTTCAACAGATTCTGGACTCCGTCGGATTTACACTCCAGCTCCCCGTCGGCGATTTCAGCAAGTTCTGGGCTCGCCGCGAGGGCCGCGTTGAGCTTGTTGAGCCTGGAGCTGTTGCTTAAGGACGGGGACTCGTGTATGGGTCTATGGTGAAGATGAACGAAAGGGTAATGGGAGGTGACGATAATATGCGATACGACTATAAGGAAGGGTCCTACTACTAATGGTAGGAACTAAAGGCGAAGCCAAATGTGATCTACACTGATCGTGTAAGCAGATCTACAAAAAGTTCGACTGAGGTATATATAACAATCTGATGACGCCGCTCATGTTCTCTTCACTGCTGTACCTTAGAGTAGGGCCTTCGGTCATCGGTCCTTTCTCCATCACAAACCAAGTCTCCCAAGACATTTTAGTCGCCTTCAGCGATGCACTGCGCCCTCCTCGAATCTTTTAGCACCGATCTGATCTCCCTACACGAAATGCCGCTGACCAACGCCGTCCTTTAGCCACGTGCAAAGCTGCACCGAAACGTGGAGAGCGGAGAGCCCCGTATGGAGATCACTGACTTCATCTGCTCAATACCGAATGGCGATCCATGACAAGTTCTTGGCAGCTGCTTGGATCCCAAGACATCTCGGGTTGTCTTTGAACCACCTTCGGTTCTTAGAGTACCGAGTGGATCGAGGAGGCGAACATTTATGGTTGGATACTAGGACACTCGATTCAGTGGTTGTTTCTTGTTATTGATTTTGAGCGTCGCTGTGCTGAATCCGATTTCGTTGCTACTGTCGTGTTCGCAGTCATGCTCCAACTATGGAAACACAATTTTCGAGGCAAGACGCTCGTATGGGCAATTACTGCTGCAGCATGTCAGGCATTCTTGCTTTTGGGGTTCGATCAAGGTCAGTCGATAGATGTCGAGGTAATTATCGTATGCTGACTATGGCGAAGGTGTGATGGCTGGCATCATCGGCGCAGACAATCCCTTCGGCGAGTACTTCAACAATCCGGACGCTGATATGCAAGGCAACATTACCGCATTGTACGATATCGGATGTGTTGTTGGCAGTATAATTTGCTACTTTGTCGGCGAGAAGTTGGGTCGGAGGACTATGCTGCTCGCAGGAGGGTCGATCATGATCGTTGGCGCGGCCATTCTAGGCACGTCCATCAATGTTGCACAGCTCATTGCTGGGAGAATAATCACTGGAGTCGGGAATGGAATGAACTCATCTACGGCGCCAGTATATTTGTCGGAGTGTGCGCCATCGAGCTACCGGGGGATGCTCTTGACACTGCAAGGCACCTTGACCATTCTGGGCGTCGTGATTGCATACTGGTAAGTAGGAAAATAGGTCTTCCACTTCAGCTGCTGATGGCATACTAGGATGGACTATGGCACCAGCTTCTCATCGACGAGCTTCCAGTGGCGGTTCCCTCTATCCTTCCAAGCGGTCTTCGCGATCTTCCTGGTGCTGCAGATCATCGGGTTGCCCGAAAGCCCACGATGGCTCGTGCAGCATGACCGATATGAAGAAGCGGCTCAAGTCACCGCAGATCTGCTGAACAAGGATGTCAACGATCCTGATGTGGAGAGAGTGATCCTTGACATCCGAGTAGGCATCGAGGAGGAGCAAAAAGGGGGACCATTCCGATTCAAAGAACTCTTCACCTGGGGCAAGGTGCAGAATTTGAGACGCCTGTTGATCACAATCAGCGTGCAGTTAATGCAACAGTGGACTGGGTCTAACATGATAAATTACTACGCTCCTGTTATCTTCCAGGACTCCATGGGCATGACGCGGAACATGGCCCTCATCCTGGGTGGTGCGGCTCAATGTACGTACCTGGTAGGCTCCGCTATACCAGTGTTCCTCATGGATCGCTTCGGACGACGGGCGCTACTCCTCGCGTGTACCGTTGGACTCTGCATCTGCTTCGTCGCAGTGTCTGCACTTCTCTCGCAAGCTTCCGAAACAAATCGCGGACCAGCGTACGGAGCAACGGCATTCATCTTCATCTTCCAGCTGGTGTACGGCATCGGTTGGCTGCCAGTGCCATGGTTCTATCCGACCGAAATCAACATGACCAGAGTGCGAACACGAATGCAGGCGATTGCATCAGGCTGGAACTGGATGGCCGTGTTTGCAGTGGTAAAGATCACGCCAATATCATTTGAGAACATTGGCTGGCGGACTTTCATCGTCTTCGCAGTTTTGAATGCGGCGTTCATCCCCATGGTCTACTTCTTCTATCCTGAGACCAAAGGAATTGAGCTGGAGGATATCCCACTTCTGTTTGCCAAAGGAGGTATCACGGGCGGTGTTGCATCTTCCAAGGGAGGCAGGACTGTCATTCCACATCAGCACGCTATGGAGACACACGTCAATGAGAAGATTGATGCTGATCATCAGGAGATTGAAAAGGTCGACTAGAGTAGAAGATGGTCCACAGCCAAAGCTATGATCGGGTGTACCTCTTCGTAACATGTGCTCACCAAGCTTCCCAATGCCATTAGCGATATGTCTTGACGATCACTCCAAATGAAGGGTGTAGGTGAGCAGGTAGAGTACGCATGCACTCATAGCGGCGCAAAATGGAGTAGGGCCTGCGACGGCGATATTTGCCGAGACCCCTTCCTGACAAAAGTCGTGGTTCGAGATCGACCTCGACGCCAACTTCACAGGCGCAAGTAAACAATCGATCGCATTCGACATCACTCGCCCAACATGTCCATTCTGGAGCTGTCGCAACCGCCGACTGATGCAGTATCATCAGTAATATTCTCCCCGGACAACAACACGCTCGTTGTCACATCGTGGAACACAGATACCGCCCTCCACGTCTACCGTCGAACCGAATCGAGTCCGCCCTTTGAGCTGTCGAGCACAATAGCTGCACCGGCCCCGTTACTCGATGCATGTTTCGGTTCCGATTCCGACACCATCTATACTGCTGGCCTCGACCGGACAACCACGCGGTACAACCTCAGCCAAGGCACAGACGGTCAAGAAGTCCTCAGCAGGGCCAGCCGGCCCACAAGCAAAATCGCCTTCTCCCCAGAACATAATGTCGTTCTCAGCATATCATGGGACGCTACGCTGAGGGTACATGATGCCGAAAATAAGAAATATGTCACCATCAAGCTCGCTGCGAAGCCATTCGCGCTTTCTGTCACAGCCGACAAGGCCCTCATTACGATGGCAGAGAGAAAAGTGCATGTCTATGCGCTCGCGGATTTGAAGGCCTTGACTGGACAAGCAGGCAGTACATCTGGTATGCAAGAGCCTTTGCACGCACGTCCTTGGCAAGAGCGGGAATCTAGTCTGAAGTTCATGACGCGGGACACTGCAGCGATGCCTGATGGCACCGGGTTCGCAGTCTCGTCGATCGAGGGCAGAGTAGGCGTGGAGTGGTTCGATGAAGAAGAGAACAAGAAAATGTACGCGTTCAAGTGCCACAGAGACAAGACTACGAGAGTCAATGAGGAAGGGCAAGAGGTCGCGATCGATGTCATTTATCCGGTCAACGCAGTTGCTTTCCACCCTGTGCACGGCACCTTCGCAACCGGCGGTGGCGATGGCGTGGTGGCATTGTGGGATGCGAAGACTAAGAGGAGGATCAGACAATATCCTAAGCTACCGGCCTGCGTGGCTGCGATGCAGTTCAGCTCTGATGGAAAATATCTGGCGATCGGCATTAGTCCAGGATTCGAGGATGGAAAGGAAGCAGATCCCACGGACCCAGAACTAGTGAAGGTGTATGTCAGAGAGCTCGGAGAGAGCGAGGCAAAGGGCAAGCCCGCGAAGGAGAAGTGATATCTCGCTGTGAGCTGGTTTGAGAACAATCTTGGCGATCTGCACTTGCAGGAATGACAGTCCTAAGGAGCCATGCCTTCGAGGCATGAGCCATCAACGCGGCTCTCCGGATACACGACAGCCGACAGTCTGTGCGGCAATAATGGCTGAACACACGTGGTTCAAGGCAACTGAATCCCATGGGCTTCAGGCCGAAAGTTAGCGAGTTGGACTGGGCTGAAGCCCTGCAGAAGAGCCTCAAAGGACATTCCGGTGACGCTATGCTGGATAGCTCTTCTGCAGCGACTCGAACGGTGCAAAACACGCCTGTGCGCAGTCTACACGCATACAATCAGTGAGTGGCAAAGTTCAGCACACTGGAATGGTAACGAGCGATGCAGGATGCTGTATGACAAAGGCGGCATGAGACGGCAAGAGACTGCCTCGCGCTGGCTATCGATGCGCTTCACAGTTCACTACTCCTGTAGACACTCGTTGTAATATAAATGGTACGAAGCTTATGATTGTGAACACTCGAGTGCGTTCACTTTCACATGCAATTTTCATGCTGTCCCAGAACTTTACGTCACTGCCACAAATCCTTGCATGAAACCACCACAACTTCGACTTCTACTATCTTCCACAAACATTAATCAACAAAACTTCGCGACACAATACCGCATCTCGCCTTTCCCAACCCATCTTCCTAGTCCTACTCAACTCGATGCGCACAATCCTCCTCCCCATCGGTCCGCCCGGCGCAGGAAAATCGACATTATGCAACGGCTTACAACAATTCATGCGAGCGATCGCTCGACCTTGCTCAATCGGGAACCTGGACCCCGCGAACGATAATATTCCTTATGAAGCCGCTTTCGATGTGCGAGATTTGGTTTCTGTTGACGAGGTTATGGAGCGCGAGGAATTGGGTCCAAACGGTGGGGTGTTGTGGGCGATGGAGGAGATTGAGGTTAATGTGGATTGGTTGGAGAGGGAGTTGGAGAGGTGCGGTGCGTAGTTTCCACTTATTTTGAGATGAATCTCCGGAGGAGGAGTTTCATTACATGTGCTTGAGTTGATATTCGAGTCCCGGAGTTGGGACGGGTTGTTTGGAAAATTCTGGATCGTTGGATGGGACTTGGCTGATGATCGTGTTTGAACAGAAGAGACGATTGTTCTTGATCCACCTGGGCAACCTGAACTCACCATCCATCACCAATCACTACCAAAAATCTTGCACAGACTTGAGAAGATCGGGTATCGGGTAAGTCCTCACGCACTGCCACCACAAATCAATCGCTAACATGGTGCAGATAGTCGTCATCCAACTTCTCGACTCAGTGGTCCTTACACGGCCCTCGTTATACTTAAGCTCTCTCCTTCTCTGCCTCCGAGGACCTCTTCATCTGCCGTACCCAATCGTCAACGTGCTCACCAAGATCGACAATTTAAAAGCCGTAGGAGGCGCAGACTTGCCTTTCAATCTTGACTTCTACACCGAATGTCAATATCTCGAACACCTTCTTCCAGAGCTCTCCAAAGAACAAGCCGGAACACCAGGCGGCGCATCCGGAAAATGGGATGATCTGAACAAAGCTCTCATCAGCTTGATCGAGGACTACGGACTCATGGGTTTCGAGACCTTGGCGGTGGAAGACCGGCAAAGCATGGCCGCGCTATTGCGAGCAATCGATCGTGCGAGCGGGTATGTCTTCGCAGGTGCGAGAGGGAGAGATGAGAATGGTAAGACGTTGGCTGACGAGGCGAGTATTTGGGCCCAAGCGATGAGCCAGAGTTATGGACAGATGGACGTGAGAGATGTGCAGGAACGCTGGATTGATCGAAAAGAGGAGTATGATGAAGCTGAGAAGAAGATGTGGGAGGAGGAGGCAAGGTTAGCGGGCGCGTTGCCTGAGCAGCCGGCAGCGAAGGTGCAAAGGAAAGAGGCCACTCGAGATGGTGACGATGGCGAAGACGAGCTTTTGGAGGAGCAGAGACGCTGGCAGAAGCAGCAGGCCAAAAGTGCGGGAGGTGTGGGTGGGACGAAAGTGAAGAGAGTGACGTGAAGGGCCCAAATACGCCGCGATGGCGATAACATACCGATGGCGCTGGCGAACAGTGTTGCTCAATCCACTGCTGACAATGGCATTGACGCTGCCCCATTCGACAGAAATGCTGATTGCGACCCCAAATTCGTAGCGGGCGATGGCGTCCGGGATAGCTAAGGATTTCAGCAAGTCTGCATGTCTCAGATGAGCTTTTGTGAGGCATCAGCTAGGAAGGCCAGACACGAAGCCCCAGAAACCATGCTACGGCTGGAGTCACAGGAGGTGATGCAGCATCACCGTCACCTACAGGAGTGAAGCCAGGAACACTGTAGCGTATTGTACCAAAGCTCTACGACAAGCACGCCACAATCGCTGCGATTGCGGCCAACGTCCCTTCCGGGTTCTCCACCTGCACTGTCTTCAAGCCCAACTCCTTGGCAGGATAATCGTTTCCACCAGGAAATATCGCATCTCCGACAAACATCATTTGATCCAAGTAGATTCCGCTCTCCTCGCTGAGTTTCCGCAAGCCGTAAGCCTTGTCGACACCTTGCTTCGTTACATCGATTGACGTCGTACCACCCATATTAATGGAGAGACCCGGCAATCTCTTCTTTAGATCGGCTTGAATGACTTTACGCTTCGTAAAATCTGGGTCCCAAGTCTGTTTCTCAGAAATCGGAGCCTCTTGACCGAGAGCAGAGAAAGTGATCTGGCTCCCACGATCTTCGATTCTCTCGCCCCAGGTTTGAGAGGGCTTAAACCCTGTAGCGTCAAGTGAGGCGTCAAAGGCCTGGAGAATGGAGTCCTTAGTGTCGGAAGTGAAGAGGTCGGCATAAACGGCCTGCCAGGCATGAGTCGAAGCGTCAAATGTGTATAGCTTGGTGCCACTTGTAGGCATCAGCCAGAGGGCCTTGGGATGGCCTTAAAAGCGTCCGGCCATGGGGGGGCCTAAAGTTCACCTGGCCTTGGGATGGCCGTAAAAGCATCCGGCCGTGGGGGGGCCTAAAGCTCACCAGAGCGGGGCCGGCACGGTTTTCTCAACGACATGTTGAGTTTTTAATCCAGCCGAGTCCGCTCCGTGGGCGCGGACCACGTTAAAACAAAAGAGGTCTCCGTCAGGGTGGTCGTGGGGGCCTCCACTCTGACAGTAGCTAAACCCCACAAGCATGAGACTAAGGCAAACGGGAGACACAACGTCGGAATATAACAAAGGGACGGCTCATATGTAATTACTACATGCATAGCCTAACAGAATAAATCAATCAATCAATCAATCAGGCCAGCGACGGGAGTCCACCTGTACGTGGTGCTGGCTACGAACCTCCTCTGGTGAGAGAGGAGAGCCGAGAGACTCCCAACCGACTTCGCCGTCCGGAGGTGCGAAATACAAGACAGAACAATCGCCCGGACTGCAGCCCAGCGCGGCCTTCCCTCACTAGCACCTACAATTTGCCGGCTGACCGGGCACCGAAACGCGATACACAACAGCACGATTACACCTGCAGTCAACCGGCTTACCTACCTCCCGCCTGCCTACGAAGTCTCCGATCGACCGTTACGAGGCAGAGGAGGACCTGGTGCACCCACCTCTGTAACAGACGCTACCGGGAGCGTGCTACTACGAACGCACGAGAGGAGTGGAATAGACAGGTCGACAGAAGGATAGCGGCCGTTTGAAAACCATGGTAACAATTTTGTCGTTGTGGGTTACGTAATGGGAGTCAAGGCAGGATGTAAGACAAGATTGCAAGGCCTACGTCGTTTGGAGGACAAGTAAGGGCAGCACCGTGGACACTGCTATCGAGGCAGAACAACGCAGGCGACCTACGACGAAGAAGGACAAAGGAGGTGGCCAGTTGCTAGACCGGCCGAGAGGGTAGGGGTGCGGGCCAGGTACGCCTGCCTACCTCGACCGATCGATCTAAGGCAAAGCCACTCCGACCACAGATGCAGACAAGACAACGACGAGTGCGCGTACGCAGACCATAACTAGCCTAGGGGACCCCTAGGGACAGACTCGGCACACAGTTCCAACAGCATTATGGCAGCAGGGCTTCGGCCAGACAGACTGAGCAGGTGGAGGAGTTTTTCACCCGGGCTGCGGCCACGGTTTTCTCTTCGTAGACTTCATAGATCATCCCGCATGGACCCGCAAGGGAGCTATATCGGTGTAAGAAATATGAATGAATGAATCAATCAATCAATGTGCCATCGAGGTCGAATGCGACAAGTTTGATCATGTTGGCGATTCTGCTGTTCCTCCGAGAGTGTGAAGAGGCCCTGCCCTTTCAGAAGGCGAGGCGGCGTGATAAGTCAGTTGCAGTTGCACACCTGTCCGGTTGTCAATTCGCTCCTGCCAAGAACGTTTCACATGCATCCTTCGACGTTTTGATTGGCATACCAGCGATGCGTACGCGTCACTTCAGTCAAAGTCAAGTGAGGTTAACGAGGTCAATGCGTCGCCATCACAACTGCGCCACGAGATACAATTTGCCAACGAAACACGTGTTCGAAAAGGCAGAGTGAAGCGGAGTTGCAACGTCTCCAGTAGCAAGTGCTGACGACGACAAATCCCAATGGCTGTCTACTCCTACAATTTTGACTCCCTCCGCACCTGAAGATCGTCTCTGCTCAGATCTTTCACCGATTTCTTCCCCATATTGGCCAGCATGTTATCCGTGTCGGCCAGCATGCACTTCAGTACGTGCTCCACACCCGCTTGGCCTTTGATCGCCAGCCCATACATGTAAGGTCTCCCAACCAAGACAGCTTTCGCACCCAATGCCAATGCCTTGAGGACATCACTTCCGGTGCGGATGCCGCTGTCGAAGAGCACCGTCAAACCAGACTGCTTCACTTTCTCGTCCGCTCCAATGTCGGCCAACGCGTCGAGAGAGGCAATAGCGCCATCGACCTGCCGGCCACCATGATTCGACACAATGATGCCATCCATGCCGTACTCGATCGCTTTATGCGCATCCTCCACCGTCTGTATACCCTTCAACACGATCGGCCCATCCCATAACTTCTTCAGTGTTTCCAAGTGGTGCCATTCGCGGTATGTGCCCGAGTTCAGGATATCAAGCCATGCTCGAGACACTTTCAACTTCGAAGCGTTGGCCAACAATCTCAGCGCGCCAAAGGGGGTACCTGGCCTCTTGATCAGATCCCAAGCCTCCGCAAGTTTCTCCGAAGCAGATCTCGTGTCGCTGGCCAGCATTTCTTGGTATCGTTCCTGGAAAACTGGATCAGAATGCCCAACTTGACAACCATCACCCCACAGGAACGGTAAATACGAGTTGTCGACATCTTCAGGTCGCCATGCCAGGGTGAAGGTGTCCAGAGTTACAGCAAGGACTTTGTAGCCATTCTCCTTAGCGCGGCTCAACAGGCTGGCTGTGATGGCCTCTTCTTGTGGCTTGGGCCAGTACAATTGGAACCATCTGTCGCCGTTACCATTGGCTTTTGCAACTTGCTCGATGCTTCTTGTTGCCGCTGTTGAAAGGATCATGGGGACCTTGAGTTTCTGGCATGCTCGTGCGGTCGCTTCTTCTGCGTCGGAGTGCATGATGTTTTGAACGCCGACTGGAGCGACGAGAAGCGGACTGTTGTAAGTGTTGCCAAACAGATTCACGCTCAGGTCTCTCCGGGTGGCGTTCACGAGCATTTGAGGTCGGAGACGATATCGGTCGAATGCTTCGAGATTCTGTCAAATCGTCAGCTCTGACAAACACCAACGCTGCCTGTAACCAAGAGCTGCTTCCTTAAATCTTGCTGCGGCTTCATGTAAACCAGCCTCGACCCTTACTTACAGCCTTGTATGTCTTGAAGCTCGAAGCTGATCCATACACATAGCCAAAGTTCGCCTCCGGCACCTTCTGTTTTGCTAGTGCTTCCCATTCCGCCGGCTTCGTCGAGAAGATGGGCTTTCCAAACGACGAGTAGATATCACGTTGGTATGCTGAGAGTGCTTCTGGATCTGGCGTATCCCACGGCTTGTTCCACTTCTTCGCCTCTGTGAGCTTGACCATTATGCCTGCTTGTTAGGATTATTGTGACTTCTCAAGTGTTCTTGCTGGTTGATTCTCCCTTCCGATTGTCTGTGGTTCGTGCTTCTACCAGGATGTGCCTGATCGATGCGAAGTAACGTTACCGTTTGATGCGTGATCGGAACCGAGGTCCAGTCGCGTCACTGAACAACGCGTCTCGAGCGATCTTCCACGCAGTACTCGCACCTTCGCGGCTTGCTACGACGCTTCACGTCTAAGGATCGTTCGGCAACATCTTCCAGGTATGCGATCCGACCAATATCGCAGCCACGTGCTTTCTCACCTCTGTAAGAAGTTCACTTCCATGTCTTGGCAAAGTTCGCGCCACGAAACGCCGGGCTCGCCCGGCCAGAAAGTGGATCCTTCCCCATCTTCTCTCCGCACGCTTTCCTGCTGCCGTGCAACCTCATCCCACCCTCTTCATCTCCATCTCAAACACCGTCCAATCCTTTGCGCGGACTGATTTATTCGCGCAGATTTGCGTTATCGCTCCGGAATGTATCCCGCGATTCCCGCCGCTATTCGACATGGCCGCACGTGAGCTTCGCGTGCAACTGAGCCGAACAGACGCGAATCACGCCACTTCGTCATGCGGCTCGAAGGATTGGGAGACGATCATTGCTGTATCGCGATATGGTATGATGAAACGGTAGGTTTGACGAGCAATGCACGTAGCCTGGTGCTTGGGATGGGCCACGAGTTGCTTAGGCTAAGTACGAGACTCTTCTCCGCTCATGTTCTTTTGTTGGTATTTTTCCTTTGCTTTGCTTGATTTGATTTGCTCCCTTGGACGGAGGTATAGAAGCGTTCGTTGAAAAGGATGGCGAAATTGCTGCAGTATAACGTCTTTGGGCGAGGTAGAAGTCTCAGATGGTCAATTACGATTGCATGTCAGGTATGAAGATGAAGCAGAAAAATCTCGGAAGAATTGTAGATTGACTTCATCAGATCGCGGTGAGCATGGTCTGGCGCTGTGTGGCATCTTGAGCGTCTGGGTTGACAGATCTAGTTCGTCCTGTTCGGCTACGACCAAGGTGTTTTCTCTGGCATTGTCGGCAATGAGGATTTTAGAAACACATTCGGCTACCCTGGGAGCGCGGAAGAAGGCATCATCGTCTCCATCTACAACTTGGGTGCATTCTCGGGATGTATCGTGAACTTCTTCCTTGGCGAAAAGATGGGTAGGCGATTGTGCATGTGGGTTGCGATGGGGTTCATTGTAAGTGTCGCTCGCATGCACGAATTACCTGGTCTCAATGGCAGAACTTTTCGAAGCACGGGGGTGGACTGACACGAAATACCTAGATCGTCGGTGCAGTCCTTCAAACGACTTCCTACTCCGTCCCTCAAGTCCTGGTAGCACGCTACATTACTGGCATCGGTACTGGAACTGAGACATCTACTGTGCCTATGTACCAGTCGGAACTCTGCGACGCAGACAAGCGTGGCCGTCTTGTTTCCTCGGAACCACTTTTTGTCGGTGTAGGCATTGTTATCGCCTACTTTTTCGATTACGGCATGTCCTTTGTCGGAGGTCAAGCCGCCTGGCGGGTTCCAATCGCTTGCCAGATCATCTTTGCCATAGTGGTCATTATTTTGGTGTTTGGCCTGCCTGAGAGTCCTAGATGGCTGTATGCACGGAACAGGAATGTGAGTGATTGTGGCAGTCTACTGGGTTTGAGCTAGATGCTGATTGGATGTCGAGCGACGACGCAGCTCAATTGGCGGGACCGAGAAGGGTGAGCAGGTGGAACGCATTGACGACAAGGCTTCGTAATCAACTACCACTTGTCGTCGACCTGCTCAACAAGAGAAGCATTAACAAATGGCAATTCCAGCAAATCTTAGAAACAAACGGTACAGTGTCAGACGTGCCATCGGTATTAACACAAAGCGTAAGGGTAACAGAAATGCTTAACTGAGTTTGACAAGCTTGGCTGAGCAACGACCCATGAGACTTCCTCTTGCGGATCCTACTCGACTGGTAGCAACCTTGCTCGCGAGACACCACGTGTGACAGCTCCTACGCAAGCGGCTGTAAGAGCTTCTGCGGTGTTGCGATACAATGAGGACAGCACTGCACAGCAACCCCCTCTTAGAGCGAACAGCTTCTTGATACTTGTAGCATTGTGTTCTCAGGCTTGCGATCAGCAAGATCATTGAAGGGAACAAAGGCTTATGTGGAGACATGATGGGAATTGACCCTGGCATTTTAACACATATGTTTCAGAACCCGGACCTAGATGCGTTGTGACAGAAACGTGCTTAACTTACCGACGGGTTGAAAGTACCTACTCACGAGACAATCAATTCCTCCGAAACGACAAGATACACAGAGTCGAATCGATATAAGGACAGATCTGGAATTGAACAGCAAACGCCGCGAATACCGTAAGACGCAAATCAGCACGAGCAGCGAGACGTTCTGTCACAACGCCGTCCCGCGTTCACGACTATTCACTCGGTCACACGGAGGGCCCGGCCCGCGCTTACCTCTGGTATATAGGCGAGACTTCTCTCGCGCTCTTCTTAGATACTCGTCTTACCACTTCTGTTCTACCACGACACTGTGCACTGTTACACGTTCACATCAACATACCGAGCGAATTTGTCGAAGAACCATGCACTTGCAAAAGCACCTCACTTCTCTCCTTCCTCTCTTCCTCCTCTCCTCCACCGCCCTCGCCCAGTATGGTCAAAACTCTGCTTGCCCTCCCGGATCAGCTATTGAAGGCCTCACACAAGCAGGTTACAAAACCGCCTGGACGATCGACAGCAAGAACTGGACACGTCTGCACGAGGTTTTCACACAAGATATCCATTGCGATAGTACCGCTCTAGGATAATACGGCGGCAAAACAGAAGGTATTGAACAGACACGAGAAGCATTGCAAAAAGTGGGTGAAGGAGCGAAGACTTCGCATGTGGTGACGAACTTGTGTGTGGAGGAGATGATGAGTCCGGAGAAAGTGAGGGTGATAACTTAGTAAGTTGTTTCTTCCTAGACCTCGTTTTTGACAGGATGGATTGTGCCCGGCGAGAGAGATACTTTCTGCTAACGATTATGACATGCAGTATTACAGTCACGCACTGGAATTTAGAGGCTCTAGATGATATCAACAAGACTTTCAGAGTCCAGTACTACTGTGATGATATCTGGGTATGCGAAGATCAAGCGTGGAAAATGCAGCACAGTGTGGTGACGAATCTGGGCGTGGGAGTGGAAGCTCCGTACAATTCGCAAGTGGTACCGGAGAAAGCGGCATGAGAATCTATCGCATGACGAAACATCAAGTTATACCATTGAAAGGTTCAGAGTTTTGCTGTAGCAAGGTAGATGGGACAGAGCGATGCTAATGGAACGACACGAGATCATGAAGTTTGAGTCTAACCCTATTTGGACGGGAATGCGAGTGAATTGGTGTGACGTCGGCTTGCGGCCGAAAGCTTGAGCAGCTTTATTCCGTAGCGGGACAACAATCAGGCAACCATTATACCAGCCTCGCGATCGATCAACATGTAGAGAGTTTGTCGCACGTATGCTCTCTAGCATATATACTGCCTTCCTCGTCGGTAGAGTAAGTCAGAACATCTCAAACTCTTACTCACAAGGCACGAAGGGCAGACAGAACCTTCAAAGTCGGTCATCAAACAACAAATTCCCAGCATCAGACATCTGAGCCTGCATCGACCAAAATGTGTTGCAACAGACGCCGAAACAGACAACATGTCCCTGTCGCCGTGGCCATCGCAGGTGCAGCATACAACAGATACCACCAGCATAAGATTCAGCAGCAGCAGCAGCAGCCACAGAACGAACAAAGCATGTCGCAAGCAGTGCCGCCATACACCATCGATCAGCCAGCAACACAGCAAGCGCCTTTCGAACTCAGCGGAGCCAAGTCCTCCCTTCTCCACCGAGAAGACAAAGCTCCCGTCAATCCACCAAGCTACGACACCATTGTCATGAACCGCGCCATCGTTCCAGACGACGACACTGCATCACGTATTGCGCCCTACGCAAAGCCAACCCTGATGAACAGAAGAGATGCAGGAGACGCCAGCAGCAGCAGCAGCATTTCTTCACTCGAATCTGTCGCCGCAACTCTGCCCCAAGAAGGAGGTGGAAGAAGGATCCCATCGATCGAAATCCCAGAAGGCACAACGTGGTGGCAGGCCTACCGCGCCCGCAAATCTGAGAGAGGAGAGGCCAAGAGGGCGGAGAAAGCGGAGTGGAAAGCAGAAAAAGCGGAGTGGAGGGCCGCGAGGAGGATGGCAAAGGCAAGATGTTGATAGAGTTCGTCTTCTCTGGCAGGAAAATACTAGGCCAGCATGATTGTATACGTGATTACGGTGTAAGTACGGCACAGCAATACGGCGGTGTCGTATGCGTCGTTGTAGCGGACAATAAATCTACTTGAGCTTCCAGTCCTTGTAGGTCCATTTCTCCGTACGTTGGGTCTGCTTTTGCTTGACCTGGCCCACTTTCTTTCTCGACTCGAGCTTACCATTAATGATCTTGTTCCGGTAGCTGTCTGTCAGAATTGACCCTTCTGGTTTGAGTCTTCTTAGACTATCTTGCAATTCGTCTGGGAGCGTGACCTCCAACGGCGCGTCTGGCACTTGGATTTGTCCAAATCTTCTCTTTCGTACTTGCAATCCATCTTCATCCTCTTCGCTCGCGGACGAATCGTCCACGACAGCCACGGCTCTCTGCTGTCTGGCTCGTTCTTTGGCAGCTACTTCTTTGGCAATCTCTTTGATCCTCCTTTCTTGTGCGTCTCTTAGCTTTTGATTCTTCTCCCACTTCTCTTTCGCCTCTCGCGCTTTCCGTGCTTTGGCTTTATTCCGCTCCGCTGGTGTTTTCCTTGACTTTTGTTTTTGTACGTGGACCTCGGCCTCTCCTTCTGACTGTATTCCGTCCCACTCACTCTCCCATGCGCTCTCGTAATCTGTAGCATACTCGTCCTTTTCAGCAGCCTCAGCTTTGGCAGCTTCCTCTTCTGCTATTCGTTCCCGCTCTGCTTGGGCAGCCTCAGCGGCGAGACGTGCCTTTTCTGCCTCGACTGCTGCTGCACCTTCCTTCTCTAATAGAGCGGACCAATCGCCGACGAGTGGATTGTAGCTCTTGCCAGCAGCGGGTTTGAGTACCGATGCCACCGCTTTGCCGGATACTGTGAGAGGTGTCGGAGCTTGCTTTATTGTAGCAGGCGCGACTTTCGGTCTCTTCTTCTCGAGAAACGTGTACTGCTCCTCCGGCTGCGGTTGCGGTGCTCCCCACAAATCGTCGCTGGGCTGATCGTCGACCACAATGCCAATTTGCCCTCCATCTGCCACATTTCGCAGCCGTGAAAGTTCCTTGTGTGAGACATATTTACCATTGGCCTTGACGCGCTTTCCACCCTCGCCGCTACCAGCGTGTTCCTCTACCTTACGCTTTCGTCCCGGCTGGAGAGGGTCGACTTTGCTGTTCCGTGCTGCGAGGATCTCGTCAACTTTGAGAAGTTTCTTGCTCTTCTGCTTGCGCGCGATCTCAGCATCTCCTGTGGTATCGGTAGCGAAAAGTTGGTCGGCATCTTTTTCTTCAACGGGTCCGCCGTGGATGATTTCGGTGCGAAGGTTGTCGAGGCCGGAGGAAACTTCGGTGATGTCGACGTTCTTGCGCCACGCCTTTTTGCCTTTCCTCGATGGCTGGCTGTAGGTCGCCGGCGCGATTTTCTTCTTGTCGTCGGCCATAGCTGCGGTATCAGAGTGTGGGCTGGTGGTGTGTTGGCTGGATCGTAGGTACCTCAAAATTATTTCGCGACTTTCGCTTCCGCCAAAGAAGTGTACGACTTGTGGGGCGGCGCGGCGGAAGACCCTGCAGCCGACGACCAGGATCAGTCCACGACGTTTCCACAATCACTCGTTAGTGGACTCCTTTCCTTTGCGAACGAGCGACAGGCAGCAACAGGGACACATTCGACACAAACGAACCATCTTCAGCAAACTGATCGATATTCTGCAGCATTGCATATATCTGCAGCGACAGCATTGCA
The DNA here is from genome assembly GCA_004299825.1 of Cercospora sojina. NCBI lineage: Eukaryota > Fungi > Ascomycota > Dothideomycetes > Mycosphaerellales > Mycosphaerellaceae > Cercospora > Cercospora sojina. The sequence goes on along the minus strand of CP036213.1, from coordinate 534,074 downwards.
CCGTCGCCCGGCCATCGTCCGAGACATCGCGCTAAATCCGGCCAACCCATCATCAACACCGGCCAACACACCGGAGGAGCGCGCATTCAAAGTCGACATCTCTGCATACCACATCGAGTAACCAGCTTCACGACCTAGCCAGATCCACAGCGAGAGTATCAGACAACCAAACGGCCACAATGGCGCAAGCAGTGGGGTCCTACACAAACCCGCTCAAGAAGTTCAAGCTGGTCTTCTTGGGCGAGCAGTCTGGTATGCCACCCTGTTTTGCCTCCGCACGCGATGCCACGACCTAATGCGACAAACAGTTGGCAAAACCTCATTAATCACCCGATTCATGTACGACTCCTTTGACAGCACCTACCAAGCCACAATAGGCATCGACTTCCTGTCCAAAACCATGTACCTCGAAGACCGCACCGTCCGCCTGCAACTCTGGGATACTGCAGGTCAGGAACGTTTCCGATCATTGATCCCTTCATACATTCGCGACTCCAGCGTAGCAGTCGTTGTCTACGATATCACAAGCAAAAAGTCCTTTGAGCAGACACGAAAGTGGGTGGATGATGTGAGAGGAGAGCGAGGCAATGATGTGATTATCGTGTTGGTGGGTAACAAGACCGATCTGGGCGAGAGGAGAGAAGTCACTGCGCAACAAGGAGAAGAGGAGAGCAAACGGCTGGGCTGCATGTTCGTCGAGACGAGCGCAAAGGTGGGACACAATGTCAAAGGTCTGTTCAAGAAGATTGCTCAAGCGCTGCCCGGAATGGAGGGTGAGGGTCAGCAAGGTCCTGCGAACAGTAAGTTTCGGCGTTATCCATGCAATTATGAGGACATACTAACCAAACTCCCAGCAATCGATGTGAATGTTAGCCAAGCGAAGCCTGAGAGCGAAGGTGGTTGCAACTGCTGAGCATAAGATGTAGCGGAGCGGGCTTGGGGGAGAGAACGCGATTAGCACTTTTGCTATTCTTGTACAGGTCACAGTGGTCTTGTAGGCATGATAATGAAAAAGAGACGGCCGGCTGAGCGCGGCGCTGGAGGAGTACGACTTGAATATGTGGAAAGGACATCAAATGCCAGCGAGGACTTGCACTTATGTGGGGAGTGGTATAGCATGCGGTTGAACAACATACAAGTCTTGCAATTTGTGCTAAGAGTTGTCATGCGTTTTCAGAATCCCAAAATCCATAGATCAACTTCGGACCGCGGGTGTGCATCGCCCAATTGATTATCATCAAGCCATCCTATTTCCATGCTCGACAGACCATTCTCAAGATGTTCCCTCGATTGAACAGAGAGTAGAGATGTATTCAGACATGTTGGACTACACAATTTAGATAGTACAATTTGGCAACAGCCTCGAATGCAACAGCTGATGTCCGTGACTGCTACACACCGTTCGCCGAGAATATGCTATTTGTACACGTTCGTTTTTTCTTCGGGGTATCTCTGGCCGTTTACTCGTTGATCTTGGCAAGAATGCTGTGATGTTGTCAGTCGCCTGATCGTCTGTTATCTTTCGCATCGTGATAAACTTACTCGTGGTCCCGGAAGATCGAGTACTCGTCCTCGCCGACCTTGAGGGGGCTGCCACCGAACTAGATCTATCATCAGCGTTGTTTTCCATGCCATGGCTTGATTGTACAATTGCTCTCCTTACCTGTGGAATAAGAACACGGTCGCCCGACTTCACACCCATTGGTAACCGCTTGCCGTCCTTGTCAAAAGCACCAGGTCCCACAGCCAACACCTTAGCCTCGTTGAGCTCTTTCACTGCAGTTTCGGGGAGGAAGATGCCACCAGCAGTCTTTGTCTCGGCCTTCACGCGCTGCACCAGGACGCGGTCGAGGAGGGGCGTCAGAGCCTTGATGTTCTTCACCAGAGTGGCCTGTAAAGCAGAATCGCATTAGCCCTGCGGAGCGCAAATCCATCCATTCGTACATACCATTGTGATATTGTATTAGCGCCGGGGCAGAGGAAGTGGAAGACAGTGGTTTCGGGAGTGTTTGGTCAGCAGGGAAGGTGAAATAGCGATGGAGAAGAAACGGTCTGTCGCTCTAGAAGCTGGAAGAAAGTCAGAAGCTCGAGCAACACGGCAACCCTGGTTCGCCGAGACCGCTTTGCGCTTATTGCCGACGCCTTTGCCATAAATTGGGCAACGACCAAGTATGGCTTATTCTGCTACTGAACTGCCTCCAAAGTGCATTGCGACGACGGGAGATGCCTTCAACAAGTCCACGAGAGGGTCTGGCACCTCTACTCACAATGGGCAGCGACTGACTGAAGCAAGGTCGAATTTCTTCCACAGAGCTTTGTTTACACCGGACGGGACTAGCATCATAACACATAATGAAGACAACTGCCTTCGCACGTTTGTGCTGCCGACGGATTTGTTGGAAGAAGCAGAGGAACCACGGTCACTGACTGAATTCGCCGTCTGGAAGGCCATCAGCAAAATCCAAAGCTACGCCATCTACCCAGGCTTCGATCTCCAGAACCCAGCGACGACATTCGTGCTCGCAGGTGCAGCAGATGTTCCCATCACACTGCGGAACGCGTTGGACTACGACGCAGTTCAAGCAAGCTACCCGCTGATCCATTCGGCAACAGAAGAGTTTCAGCCGCCACGGAGTCTAGCCTTCACACGAGATGGCACACATTTCCTAGTAGGCAGCGACACCCTCCTCGCTGCCTTCGATTGCTCCAAATATGGTGAAGGACCCTCGATCTCCCACAAACTCCGTCGTGGCCGGAAAGCACCTCGTGGGCTCCAGACTCTCCAACGCAAAGGCTTCGTCTCTGCTCTCAGCATCAGCAGCGAAGGCTTCCTCGCCCTCGGCACCGACGAGCGAGAGATCGCACTGTACTCCGGCGAAGGCCTGGGATCCTTCATCTCGTCCTTCGAACTCGAATCAGATCTCGGTTCGGGAGTCTCAGATCTAAAATGGAGTCCTTGTGGTAAGTACTTACTTGTTGCGGAACGACAGAGCAATGTGGTGCAAGTCTACGATATTCGGAACACGCAGCGGAAAGTCTCGGATTTGACAGGGAGGTATGCGATCACGCCGCAGAAAATGCATATTGAGGTTGTGCCTACAGCGGCGGGGTATGAGGTTTGGGGTGGAGGGACCGATGGAGTTGTGAGGTTGTGGTTGAATCCAGGAGAGAAGGGGGAGGATCAGGTGCCGGATGCTATGTTGAAGCTACATGAAGCGCCTGTCGCGAGTGCCATCTGGCATTCTACTGGGGCGGTGTTGGCTACAGCTTCGGGTGGTCGACCAGGGATAGATTCAGTTGGAGATGCTGAGGATGAAACGAGGCAAACGGCGGCAGAACGAGACAAATCGCTCAAAGTGTGGACTGTCTGATGTCGCGCTGGGGCTCAATGGAATGCGATGTCACCTGACGGCTGCAGCGCACACCGATCAGGCGTTGATTTGAGCTCGTACCTCAGCCCAAGCCTAGCTTGACGCCATTGACTCAACATCGCCGCGGCAACTTCCTTCACTTGGAGCTCGACTGCGAGAGGGTCGGTTGACAAGTGATTGTGAGCAATTGCTGGACCACGTGAATGAAGCTCAGGGCCAGCGGTTCCGTTACATGAGGGCGCCGCGATTGCTTCGGAATTTGATGCGCCACACTGCTTTGCATTTTCATTGTCGGTGTCAACATCGACTCCTTTTCGCGATACCAAACACAAGACTTGTCATTCGGCACCTTGATACCAGCGCGTGCAAACCGTAACTCTCCTTGCGAGGCGAGCAGGCGTAAGTGCTACCTTGTTGTATTCGACAAAATATCATGCTGTGTGTACTGATATTATCCGGATTTAGACCGTTCGATATAACCTCCGATATGGTCGCCAAAGAAGTATCCGCCCAGCCAGAGGTTGCGGAAATCCCAGAACCGTCATACGAAGCTTGTCACAAAGTCCTGGAGACAGCCGAGTTGTTGGAGATGATTCTTCTCAGCCCACACGGCTCGCAAGACATTTTTGCGGAAGCGAATGCCCCAATTGACGCTTATGTCTCTGCCCTTACGTGGTACGACAATCGCAGCTGGAAAAATACAAGGATCTGGGGTCCCGTCGAATACGAATACACACAAGATGAAGCCCGCTGCAATATGACGACGTTGCTCCTCAGCCAAGGAGTAAATCGCATGTTCAAAGACACCATCCACGGATCTATCAAGCTGCAAAAAGGTCTATGGTTCACTGAATCGAGGAAAGCCGTGATCACCGCCGCTGCGCCTTCTCAGAGAACACATCCAGGATCAATCCACTACTCTTCGAGAGAAACGATACCACGCCCATATCTGTCGGATCACTCCAGGGTTTAGACCTGTATACACTACGCAAGTCTATATTTGTGGAGTTGAAAATCAAAGTGAAGAATGACTGGACTGGACAGCCCCAAAGTTGGAGTCGCATGTTGGTTGCACAGAGTGTTGACCACAGTTGTGTCCCAATAAGGCTTGATTGGCCTGAACTCGAGGGCAAGTTCTTACACGGCGAGCCCTCCTTTACGAACCCTTGTGCGCCAGAGACTGCTGCCGACGTGTTCGAGCTGGCAGAGGATCTGGCATACGAGGACTATCTGGATCTCTCGAGGGACGTTCTGGACAAGGAAGAGCTTAGTGAGGAGGTACAGAAGCTCAAGGCTAAAGGCGGCTATCTTTATACAAGAGCAAAATCCCATCTGAGAAGAGTGAGGCGTGAGTGGAAAAAGTGGGAGTATCTACTGAGTTGAACAACTCCGCTGGGGTCGGTGTCGTGGACTGTTTTGCACTCATGGACGTGAGGAGGATTGTGGACAAGATATTAAGCTGCTGCTCCGAGATTGGATCTCTGTCATGCTCAGGCAGCAGGAGCACCTAGACAGGTAAGATTCTCTGCGGGGAACAAATGCCTTCAAGGTCAACATTGATGCATAGACCAGTGTATAATCATCATATCGGGCCTTCTCCTTTTGCACGTCCCACTTCAAGTAACTCCACTCCGTCACCTTAAGCCTTGAGCGCTGGAGCAAGTGAAGCCTGTTGCGGCGGACATTCAGGAGCCAGCTGCGATTCCTTCTACCTGCCTTAGTATGGCCCGCATCATGAAAGCCGAACGCGAAGAGGCCGCACGCAAAGAGGCAGCGCGCAAAGAGGTAGCACGCGTGAGTATCGATGTGCTTTGGATCATAAAGACGACATGCGCCATTTCCTGACGTTCACAGGCTCGAGACGATTTCTCAATTCAAGCACCGGCTGCAAAGATGCTGAACAGGCTGATCAATGGCTACTCCTGGTGAACACGCTTGTTCTTCAGGAGGCAAGAGAGCCAGGCTCGCAGCCACGAAATCCTATGCCAATGTCTTGCGCATCTCATGTCGCAGCATCTGGCAGAAGATCTTTGACAGATGCGTGGGCTCAGCAGCGTAAAGGCATCTGAACTTAGTGATGATACAATATGGGGCCCTAAGCAGCAGCAGCAGCAGCAGCCTGACCGATGAGAGACCCGATTGCCATCATTGACGCTGGCACAATCAAGCTTGTATCTTGATAAGCAAGGAGTCAATCAAGAATAAAGCCCACACATCTCTCTCCATTGCACTTCCCACATTCAATATAATAATTCCACATCCCTTCCTTCAAGCCTCGTACATACGCCTCGCACCGCAGATCAACCTACAGTATCTCGACTCGCACAAACATCACAGCCTCGTAATAACTCCGACACGAGCGGTCAGCAATACACTTTTTCCGTTCCTGCGTGCGCGCATGTGAAATGTGACGACTTCCACGCTCCTGCAGAACAACGTCGCAATCGACATCACATGATTGTGATGAGCGAACACAAGAAGTCAGTCCTGACTCGACTCACCGGATTCACGTCCTGCATCCGTCCCCCACTTTTCCGTCGTCTCTCCGCTTTCGCAGGCTAAGTCTAACTAGCCTCGGGAAGCGGCCGAGAAACCCTGAGGATTCAGGTGTTGCCGAGTGCCTAGGCCCAGCACATCAGAGCGGGATACTACCTTACTGTGCTACTGAGATAGCTGCTTCGCGCGTTGCATTGAGTGGTTCATCGGCAACATTGCTACCGCTATTTGCAGAAGGAAAGAGCTTCATTCACTGCGATTCGGATAAACACGCTAGTCGCGACTGCTAACTACTGAGATCTAACCGAGCAGCTGGAAATCGAGGACCAAGCTCGCATACAACTCACCATTTGGCTCTGCTTCACGGTTCCAAAGAATCTACAGACATCGACAGACACCATGTCCTCCCAACTCTCCAGCCAACCACCAAGCAGCTCCTCCTTCGTCCTCACATATCCCGCCCCGCATGTCCTCCTCATAGCCATCAACCGGCCCAAAGCCATGAACTCGATCCCCTACAGCGCCCACTGGGAAGCCGACGCAATCCTGCAATGGTTCGACGCCGAGCCCTCTCTCCGCGTGGCAGTCATCACCGGCACGGGAAAGGCTTTCTGCGCCGGACAAGATCTCATTGAGCAGAATAAACTGGCACAATTGCGAGCGGCGAAGGCTCGAGGGGAGAAGGTTGCAATTCCGGATCGCAGGTTGTTGACGCATCCCGTTTCGGGATTCATGGGTGTGAGTAGGAGGGCGGGAAAGAAGCCGGTGATTGCTGCTGTGAATGGGTTTGCGTTGGGTGGAGGGTTTGAGATTTGTTTGGGGTGGTGAGTATTCTGCACGGTGTGCGTGATTGCTGAGAGAGAGGGAATGGTTAGCTGATCTGGTGTTAGTGATATGATTGTGGCGTCTCCGAACGCCATGTTCGGTCTCCCGGAGGCGTCGCGAGGACTCTACGCTGGAGCGGGAGGCCTTTCTCGCTTGGTGCGCTTGGCAGGCATGACCGTTGCAAGTGAAGTAGCCATGACCGGCCGAACACTCTCCGCGCAAGAGGCCGCACAGTACAACATTGCCAACAGGGTATCCAAGACGCACGAGTCGGTGGTGGATGAGGCGCTCGAGCTCGCTTCGAAGATAGCAGGACTGTCGCCTGATGCAATCATCGTCACTCGTCATGGTCTGCGTGAGAGCTGGGAGGAGGCCAGCGTGGAAAGGGCAAGCCAGAATACGGAGCAGAGGTATGGCGCTGGACTGCGGGACGGCGAGAATTTGGGAATTGGACTTCAGGCTTTCGCCGAGAAAAAGCAGCCGCAATGGGTTCCCAGCAAGCTGTAGCTCGTAACTCGTTTAGTGGGGCAAATGGTATGTGAATACTTCATCAAGCGCGGCGACGCGCTCGTCTGGAGCCAACTGTCGACGTATAGCCGTGGGGCTCCGATGCGGTTCCGGGAGACTTTCGGTCCATCTTCGCGACACAGCGTGGCAATGGCTTGGTCCGTGTAGGCGAAGATGGGGCGCGGCATCCGCCTGATCGGGAAGGGGAACGAGTGGGCGAGCCAGAGGGAGGGTGCTGCGATGTCAAATAATGCGGAGGAAGTAAATTGCAAGCGGTCGATAGTAGGAACGGGTGTAGCCCAAGAACGGACGCCGTGGTGTGTATTTGCTTGGGACTCGGGATCGCCCGGCAGCCGATAGTACGGGGCGATAGTCTCGTCGCGCTGCTGGCTGGCGGGCGGGCTAGGACGCGACTTACTCGAAACGGGAATCGCACGGGCGGCGTCGTGGGCACAGCTGACCACCATCACATCGCATGCGGCATGTCGCACCTCCAGCGAAGCTTCGGTCGAACAAAGTATGTTCGACGTCGATGGTGCGCATGAGGGCAGGCGCGGTGATTGCGACCACCCGAAGCGGTTAGGCGGCGCGCGTGTGCGACTGAGCGCTGCAGAAGCGGAAGTCTCTCCGGTGCTCGCCTGGCGGCACCCTACCAGGGCAGACGCACAACGGCGGCACTTGATGGAGGAGGAGCCTCGAGCATACATAACCTATGATGGCGGCCGACCACTCCTCGTCCCCCTCGTCTCCCCTCCCGCCACGTCTCTCCGCAGCCAACAATGCTGCACGCCCGACGCCCACTGCCCTCGACCACCGCCCGCCAACATGGACAACGTGCTGTTCTACGGCGAACGCGATGAAGCCACGCGCAGGCAGGTCCGCTCTGCCGCCGCCGCCCACAGCCATCGCATAGGCCCGCGCAAGCCCAAGGCCGCCCTCAAGCACGCCAAGGACTCGCCCGCCACGACGACGACGACGAAGCGACGCTCCACGCAACACCAGAAACCCGCGTCGGACAGCTCCGCCGCCCCGGCCCCCGCGACACCACAGGATGCCCAGGTGCAACACCCGCATCGAGCAGGTGCATCCATCGGAGCCTCCGCAGGCGTCCTGCGACCGCAACAGGCAATCGCCCACGACCGGCACGTGCAGCCCGCAGGCATGGCAGGGCTGAATCTGCTTTCGCATGCACCATCTCCTCCGCGAAGCTCCCCCGACCAGCCCTATGTCAGCGGGGTCGTATCGCCCTCCTCGCGACCAACCACTTCCCCAGACCTCTCCCAGCGACTCCCGCAATATTCCTGGACCGAATACCCACGCTATGCTTTGAGTTCGAACCACATGCAATCGCTGGACATGCTGGCCGATGCCGCTTCGACCGCGCGCGAGGCCGGTTCCAGATCTCCGGCAGAGTCCAGCCTTCCCGCCCTGAGACATTTCGAGAAGTCTGCCGAGGGACGACCCATCTTGCCGCCGTTGGTGGGCATCCAGCAACATCCGTCAGTCGGCGGTGCGGAGGGAGGTCGTCCATCGAGTACGGGCCCGCAGGACCTTAATAGGCGCCCAGACGTGGACGCGCCGCGCTACAATCCGTGCATAGAGTTTCTTCAGCATGCGAGACCGCACGTCAACTCGCCGTCGCCCGGATGAAGCATCGCTTAGATTTCCAGTTTTGTGTCCGGAGTGGTTGATGGGAGTATGAGTATGAACGAAAGATCGTCGATGCCGCTCATGGTTAGAGCACTGGCTGGTCGCTCCCTTTGGATGGGGAACGAATAGGAGAGCTTACGGCTTTATGACCGGCAATAACGAGCGACGAGGTTCCCATCTCGAAAAGCGAATGTGTGGTGGCAGACACCGGCGACCTGACACCTTGTGCGAGTCCACCAATAGGGGTCAGGCAGGAGCTTCGCAACAAATGCGCTCCAAGACTAGAGGCCCAAGACGTTTGATCCAGGTCCCCAGTGGTCGGGTCTTGCACCATGAAAATTTCGCATTCCTGCAGAGGGCGGCGCTCGCAGCTGAGATGGGACGCTTCCCACGGCTGCACTGGGCCAACTCTCCACATCCTGAGCGAAAAGCAGAATTGAAAGCGACGCGCTGTTCAGGGCGTCGCTGCGTCAAAATGCCGTGCTCGCAACATGTTGCGATATGCGAGAAGAACGACCTACTGCCGGAAAGCAAACTGGAAACCATAGAACCAGCACAGCGCACCTCTCACGTGGATTCGGGTGCTTCTCCCTTCCTCGTATCCCTGTTTCCTGAAGCGTATCCAAGTCACTGTGTCTTACGAAGCGAGACTGGCGCATCATGGAGGGTGTGCCGAGAGGGCAACAACTGTCGTTGTTTGCGAGTTTCCGTTCTACCTTCCACATCCAGAACGACTCGGTTGGCAGGCCCCAGCAGACCTCTGCTAAGCTGCTGCTGCTGTCGGACGGTGTATGGGTCGCTTCATTCACGAGAGCATAATCGCATTATGCCACTGTCAGTCAAGGTCTTTGTTAGCAGCATATAAGAATGTTTTGCAGACTTTTTAGGTACTTGCCAGACAAAGACAGCGCCACGGCGCATCTTGTGAATAACAGATACAAAGACTTCGCGAGATTGCACCTCTCAGTTTTGCCTGAAATTGTCTTCGAATAAGTCTAACGCATCTTGTCGAAACATCCGCAAGTCAGAGCTGGCCTCGATCACAAGTTACTGTCAAGCGCAGTGCACAGCAGACAATAGTAGCGATTTGTGGAAAGAAGAATCACGCGAGCCTAACTCACCGGGCCCCCAACGCATGACGGAAGTGTTCCAACTACTAATCTCAGGCCTGGCGCCGACGAGAATAGAACCAACGCCCAGGTCCGACCTCAAACCCTACATACTGAAAGCAGGCAGGATGCCCAGCAGAAAAATCCCGTTGCTGCCAAAATTTGGCCGTCCGACACAAGTCCCAGCCGAGTGGAATGTCTCACTTTCGGTGGAGTCAGAAATCCCAGACATGCCGAAAGCACCGCGCGACTACAACACTTCAACGAACGACACCGCACCACATCCTGCCCCTAACCCCACACTCCCTTACACGACGAAAGAACGCATAGTCATGTCTGCAAACCGTCGAGGCCCCGTCACAGTTCCCATCAAAACCACAGGCGCTTTCTGGATCGAGCCAGCACATATCGGCGACCCCTGCACTATCAGCTGTCTAGACCACATTCTATCCTGCGGCCACAAGATCATCACAGCATATCCAGAGCCATGCGCGAGAAACTGTCATGCGCGCTCGCCACCAGACCTCCTCCAACCTCGCGACATTGGCGAAACATTCCGCTGTACAGCTTGCATCATCGAACATATCTCCCAACGCCGCAGAGCACGCTCACAATCTTACAAGAACGAATTGCTTGACGCAGCTTCTCACACGTCCAAAGACGAATCGTGGATCGCAGCAAAGCTCGACCTCGTATCCGTTGCTTGGAAAGACGAAGATGTGGAAGAATTCCAATCACTTTCGAGTCGTGGGAGGTCTTGCACTGCGCCTTGGATCGATCCGGAATTCTCGGATGTTGTGGAGACCGCGGGTCGCGAAAAGGTTGCTTCCGCTTCTGGTTCGCATGGCAGGAGTGCTTCGAGGTCGACATTTGGAGAGATGAGTTCACCGCCTTCGCCGACTCCGACGATTGAGAGTGTGGGATCTGCGAGGCATTCGAGGAGTTCGTCGGCGGCGACTTTTTCGTCGCCGTTTCGCGCGGGGACGTGGCAGTGAGAGAGGGGATGTGTTTGAAGTAGTGACCGCTTTCGCGAGCGCAGAGACATCTGGGGGAATTTTGACATTTTTGATGGTTTGGTCACTTTGGTGATACCTGGGGATTTGTGTCGGCATGCATGGCATTGACTGGCATTTACATGGGTTGAAATAATCCTGTTTTTATGGAATTTATCCTTCTTCTATCCTTCATGCGTCCTGTTTACACTTCTCTTCAGTGATGAAAATCTTGCCATACATATAGCCACTTTCTTGTTCAATGGCGTGCAAGGTTCGATTAAGAGTGTACCTCTTGTTTCAAGATTACGGGGGGGGCAATCGAACAATTCAAAGCGCTGGGACAAAAGTACTAAGCGCAGGCGGAAGTCAACATGGAAATGTCAGGGGGGAGTGTCATTGGATGTACTCACCGGTTGTTAGATAGAGCAGGAGACTACTCGCCAAACGGACAGAATACGATCTTTCTGGGCCCGGGAGTGTCATGATTGGAGAGAACAGCACGGAATATCATATGCGCTCACAGTAAGTAGTCTGGTTTGCACCGATGACAGACAGACACGATTCACACACACGAGGGAAACGATCAATGGTTTGAAAATCGTATCTGTTGATTTGTGTACTCCAACTAACTAGAGCACGCAACTGGTCACCGCAAGTGCTGGTCAACTCGGTTTCTGAAGAAGATCAACAAGCTGTGTTGTCACCTAGTGCTCAACGTTTGCCCCTTTGAAACGCCATCTGTCTCTGTCTCTTTCATTGTAGGAGTACTTTTTCTCTGCCGTCTTTTTCGTCGCTTGGGTCTGTTTCCGCGTCATTCCCAGGCGAGCCCAAGTCTTTAATGCAATGCACCTGACCAAGTCAACGCTCAATTCTACGGTGTCTTTCCCATCTCCTTTGCGCGAGGTCCTGCTTCTTCATGTCGTTAGCTACCATCCTCAGCCATGGTTGAGATGATACTTACAACTAGACCTGACGGTATCCACACTGGCGTTCGAAGCCGTAAAGAGATATGCCGTACTGCTTGAGAGCGTAGACAACGTCAAGGGTGGTGACGGTCTTACGGTTCGAGTTCTCGACTAGGAGGGCAGCTCTCTTGATGAGCTAAGAGCACTTGTAAGCCAATGTTGAATAGACGCTCGTGGACGCGGGTGGGGCACTTACATTCTCAAGGAGTTGCTTCAGAACAACGCGAGTTTCATCGTAGATGTCCCCAGAGATACGCTTGACGCCGCCACGACGCGCGAGGCGACGGATGGCTTGCTTGGTGACGCCTTGGATGTTGTTGCGTAGGACCTTCCTAGAAGGACAATGTGAGCAGTGTTCAAGTCGTAGTATGAGTGAGACTGACTCACTGGTGACGATGAAGGCCGCTCCCACGACCGGTACGTGGTAGAGCAGCAGCAGCAGGAGAAGCGCTCCAAGTCAGAGTAACAGAGCTGGCGCCTGAAGCTGGGCTTGAGTGTGCGGCGGCCTTTCTACCACCACGAGGTCCAACGTAGGGAGCCATCTTAAGTAATCGTTAGCTGCTGTCGATAGATCTGCTCTAAGACCTGGCGCCCGACTCTGCCTCTCGTTAGCTTCAAAAGACGACAATAGAGCGCCGACCGACTTACTACTGTCGTAACAAGTAACTCCTTGTGGCCTCGACAGAAAGTGCTAGCTTTGAATTGCCTCTAAGTTGTTAGGCTGTTGACCTCTTCTTGCAAAGTCGAAGTCGGTCGAAGTTGGTGTTAGTAACAGCGAGGTATATGCTACGAACAACCATTTTTAAATTCTTACTGCTCGCGCATTACCTAGGCGTACAGCTGTTTTACAACCTGCAGAAAGCGTTAGTATTCCAAGCCGATAATTGGCGCGGGAGTAGCCGCAAAGCCTTAGCAGCATGTATGCCTTTACTTGCCAACGGTGCGAGGAGGTAAGCTCCAGATGTTAAAGCAAGAGCAGTAGTGGGGTCTAACGCGATGGCGAGGTGGTGGAGAGGTTAAAGCGCGAGGATCTTGCCATCGTGTCGAATATGCTGAGTTTCAGCTGGCGTGGTTGTAAGCTGAGTGAAGTGGAGTCGCTAGTAATCCGCCTTGACTTGATGAAGCGTCCTGAGAGGACGTAGGCAGACGCGTATTGAAGGTGAAGGTAAAGCGCCACGCGGTTAGGTGGTCATGCGGTGACGTGCATCGTTCGTTCCCGTCGAGTGAGCCAACACCAACCTGAGGAAAGCAAATCAGCACCACATCAAACTGAAAGTGAAGTGAAGCAAACGAGGCAGCTCCGCGCGCAGGTCAAATCTATCCTCATTGTCATTAACCGTGAACAGGGTGGTATCTTCAGGTTGTAGGTATCAGTGTGCAGTTCATGTCCATTATCGCGCTCACTAGAGAGCCCTTCACAACTCCGTCAAAATTCCAAATGCCGAGAGGTGGTCGTGCCTACCATCCCAAATGCCAATGCTTCGTTCACCTACAAGGGCCGGTCCAAGATGCTACGAAATGAAGGTGGCTTCCATGAACAAATGCCCTTTATCTTCAATGACTTCGTCGCCGATCTTGAGCTGCAGCTTCAGCTTGGGGTTGTACTGGTAGATGTATGGTTTCGTTCCAGCGGCGCCAGCGACGATCTGCTTGACGAACTTTGGGACTTCACCCATGACATCCACGCGGTCGGATCGTGAAAGGTCATTCTTCAGCTCTGCGTAGACTGCTTTGCCGTCCTTGGTTGTGCCATTCCATGTGGCAGCGACAGCACTTGGTTCGGGCCAGTTGTTCTCCTCATCACCTTTGATGCCGGTATGCTCGACCTTCACGCCCGGGTCTGAGCTGGCGAAGATCAGCTCGCCATCTTTGGCGATGCCGCCAACATTGACGGACGTGGAGCCATAAGATGGGGGTGTTGTGAACTCCATCATGATAGCGGAGTAGTTGGGGGATTGGTAGTTGATGAAGTTCCACTTGGCAGCTGTGACCTGTCAGTACCAGGAACAATGGGAGGGCAATCGATCGACCTACCGGCAAAGTGTGGCTTCATTCCTTGCAAAGCGTGGATGAAGATGCCTGTGCCCTTCACATCGAATGGGCCGTCCTTGGTCATGATGGTTCCCTCGACTCGACACCTGGGCCAGAAGGCATGCCTCATGCTGCCCCATGGCTTCTCCTTGTCGGTTCCGAACAGAGTCTTGCCATTCTTGCCCACAACGAATCCGGGAGCATTCTGTGTCCACTTCACGTCCACGATGGCCGTCTTGTTCGTATTCGACTTGATGTGGTATGACTTGCCATCTTCGCTCAAGTCCATCGAGCAGCCGTCGGCCTTGAAGTTCTGCTTGTCCTGAGAGAAGGAGTAGTTGGACAGGTTGTCCGACGCCCACAGGTGGTCTTTCCCGCCATCTTTCGCGAAGATCTTGCTGCTGAATTGCGCTGTTGTCCGTACGCCCCTGCGATCCGACACATCAGCGGATGCCACATCATCATCATGTCCTGTCGCAATCTTGCTCACATCACGTCACTGTAGATGACCTGGACCATGGCGATATGGCCGCTGTCGGTGGCCACGTAGAAGGTCTTGGTCTCGACATTGGTGCCGCTCACCACCTCCCAGGCCAGGTCATTTTTGGCGAGCTCGGTGTAGGGCGTCTCTTTCGCTTGCTGGGCGACCGAATGGACTCCCTCTGGGCCATAGTGGTGGTCTGTGAGACCCACGCTAGAATACGAGGATTAGCTGGTTGTTCGGGCACTGCCCGCGGGGAGCACTCCAGGCATAAATACCTTTTCTTCAGCCAGTTCATGATGACTGCACGTTTGTGGGGCTGATGCAAATGCTGCCGTCTGTGGAGGTGTGAGGTGTGCAGAAGGACTCGCTCCTGCGCTTCGTCTTTTTATGTCGGTGACTTTGCGTAGAGACAGGATCCTGATGCGGTCTGAAACGGAAGCCCAAACACCTCGTCATCACGACGGACGGCGAGCAGCGCTGGTCGCGACGTCAAGATGCGCTCTGCCGACGCAAACAAGTCATGGGACCCTGCCCTTTGCACCTGCCCATTCTTGCTTTCACGTTCTCTGCTTGCCGCTCCCATCTCGTGTCTCGTACTCGAGGCGGCAGGCGCGATGGTCGGCGACAGCACTGCAGGACCGGTCGTCGCGTGGAGAGGAACATGATTCCGACGCCTCCCCACGCGTCACGCGTTTCCCGCTCGTGTTTCTTTGTTGGCGGCGCGTCCCAATCGGGCAAGCAACGCCGCCTCACATGAAAGTAGAAGACTGCCCAACATGGCACACCGCATTGCAGATTATCAACCAGCTCGTAGGTCAAGATGGGTCAGCCTGTGAGCGACCGGACCGTGTACCACCAGTCATGCACGCAGGAGCTACCACAGGTTGTACTTTTCTCTTTCCTCCTGAACTATATATATACAATGACCACATCCTACTCGCTACTTCTCAACAGGTCAATTCACACGCATTGAGCGTCCGAAACCACGTTCAACATACATTGTGAAGACGCAATGTCGTCGTTTGCCTTGGCCGCGGGCTTTGTAGCCCATTCGCTTCCAGTCCAAGCCGTTCGGTCGCCACCAGCAGTGATCAGCCATTCTAGAGGGCCTTCGATCGAAGAACTTGACACTCTCACACTGGCAGACCATGGCAGCCTTGCACGAAAAGAATGTGATGGCCAGACAGAATCGATTGAGATGCCAACCACCCCAAAATGCGCCAAGCAAGCTTTTGACGTGCAAACACCGACCTTTCCAGGTGAGCTCGAAGCAAGTCAACCACCAACACCAAAGCGAGGCCTAGCCACTAGCGCTCTCCCATCCTTTCGATATCCTCGAATGAACAAATGGAGAGTGCTTTGTGCATGTCTCATCTATTTCGGCAACGGCATGAGCGATAGTGCAGCGGGAGCTCTGATTCCTTACATGGAGGATTTCTACCACATTGGCTATGCTGTCGTGTCAATGATCTGGATTGCCAACGCGGCCGGCTTTATTTCCAGCGCATTCGTTACGGAATGGGTGTTAACACGTTGTGGTCGAGCACGAACATTGATGATTGCCGAGGCGTTCATGATCGGAGCATACGTGGTCGTCACTTGCTCTCCTCCTTTTCCCATGGTGGTAGTGGCATTTTTCTTCATGGTCAGTGCTTCTTCCCCGAAAAATTCGTCGAGGCTGATTCTGGATCTCAGGGTCTCGGAAATGCCACAAATCTCGCTCTGAATAATGTCTTTTGCGCGAATCTCGCAGATTCGACCGTCATACTCGGAGGCGCTCACGGCTCTTATGGCGTTGGCGGTATCGTGGCGCCGATTGCAGCAACAGCCATGGTCTCGAATGGCATCTTCTGGGCTCGGTTCTACCTCGTCACCATTGGAATCCGAATTCTGTGCCTTTTCTTTGCCGGCTGGTCGTTCTGGTCTTATGAGTCGGAGCCTACTTCAAACTTTAGCTCTGACCTCCAACAGCTCGCGGACAATCAAGCTGCCGAGCAGAACGGCAAGAGCACCAAGATGGAGCTCCTCAAAAAGGCACTCAAGAATCGGACCACCCTCATCGGAGCTCTCTTCATCTTCGCTTACCAGGGCGCTGAAGTGGCCGAGTCAGGGTGGTTCATCTCATACTTGATCAATTATCGACACGGCGATCCCGCGAAGGTCGGCTACGTAACCTCAGGCTTCTGGGCAGGCATCACAATCGGACGCTTCACTTTGACACATCTCGCGCACCGGGTTGGAGAGAGGCGCTTTGTCTTCGCTACTGGTGTGGGAGTCATCATCTTTCAGCTTCTGTCCTGGCTGATTCCCAATATCATCGGCAATGCAGTTTCTGTAGCCGTGCTCGGTCTACTCCTGGGGCCTGTTTACCCGGCAGCCGCAACTGTCTTCACCCAGCTATTGCCGAGAAGACTGCAAACGATCGCTATCGGTTTCATCTCCAGTGCTGGAAGCAGCGGAGGCGCTGTAGTGCCATTCTTGACGGGACTCATCGCGCAGGGGAGTGGAACGTGGGTGCTGCATCCCGTCTGCATCGGGGCTTACGTTGGCATGTTGATATGCTGGGCAGTCCTCCCCAGAGTGAGGAAGCCGACTTCTTGAAACGGTGGTTGTTCTGCGAGGTGAAGAAAGCTATTGCAGCAGTGCGATCCATGCTTTTCACATGCGGCATGGGGTGCGCACACGTCATGTCGGTGAGACACGCCCGTCATCTGGCAGTCTGGGAGTAGAATAGCACCAGCAAGGTAGAATGAGTAAAGAGTCACGATGCTTCGAATAGCTTGCCCGTCGCTCATTTTACCTTTGTCGACGATCGATACAGTGCGCGTGCTGAACGGCGGCGTCACTTCGTGATCTGGGCGAAAGAAAATATCTTGGCACCACGCGCTGGCCCTGGCCCTGCATTTCGGCGCTAGCTAAAAGTTCAAGCGAAACAATTCTCTGCGGCAAGCTTTCGATGCTCGATCTGCTCTGCTTTTCTTCTCCTCCCTCTCTTCTGCCTCTCTCTCTCCTCCACACCTGAGGTAGAACCAGCAGCAGCAGCAAGATGGCGGAGCAACTGGAGCGGTTCGAGGCGGGCGAGAGCACCGGCATGGCTCTCGAGGTCAAGGACGGCGACAATGTCGTGCGCTTCTGTGAAGGCCGGTCCTTCGGTGCTCATCGCAGCATTGCCGGCGAGCTGGTCTTCCAGACGGGCATGGTGGGTTATCCCGAGTCCATCACTGATCCTTCATACCGCGGCCAGATTCTTGTCATCACCTTTCCGCTGGTGGGCAACTACGGAGTGCCGCCCCGCGATGCATTGGACCCCATCCTCGGCGACCTGCCCACCCACTTCGAGGCCTCGCAAATCCACATCGCAGGTCTGGTAGTGGCCTCGTACTGCGGCGAAGACTACTCGCACCACCTGGCCAGCTCTTCACTGGGCGCATGGCTGAAGGAGCAGAATGTGCCCGCCATCTGCGGCGTCGACACTCGAGCTCTCACGAAGAAGATCCGAGAGAAGGGAAGCATGCTCGGCCGCCTGCTCATGCAGACGGGCACCCGCAGAGAAGTCAATGGAAACGGCTCGCCGACGACCGGAGCTATGACACCCAGCGGCACGGCACCGGCAACACCAGCCGCCAACCTCCACGAGGTCAACACCGCCCTGGCACCGAAAGGCGTCAATGGCGTGAACGGCTACTTTGGCCGAACGAAAGAGGTGGCAGTGTATGAAGAGATCGACTTCTACAATCCTAACACCAGAAACCTGGTTGCAGACGGTAAGCGTGACTTGCCATTCCCTTGCAGTAGTAGCTTTAGCAATTCGGAATCTGATACTTCTCAGTTTCAACCTCAAAGCCAAAGATTTATTCTCCACCTGCGTCCGTTACGTCATTGCGTCATCCGTCTGGTCGTCCTGTGCGTGTTCTGTGCGTTGATGTTGGTCTCAAGTACAACCAGCTGCGCTGCTTGGTCAAGCGCGGTGTCGAGGTTGAGGTCGTGCCATGGGACTACGATTTCCCTGGCCTGGCGGGCAAAGAATACGACGGTCTCTTCATATCGAACGGTCCTGGTGACCCAGCCATGATGGACGTCACAGTCAAGAACATTCAGCAGACTATGGAGGAGGGCCGAGTACCAATCTTCGGTATCTGCCTTGGGCACCAGCTCCTCGCTCGTGCTGCAGGCGCCAGCACGATGAAGATGAAGTTCGGCAACCGTGGACACAACATTCCTTGCACGAACATGCTCTCAGGCAAGTGCTACATCACATCACAAAACCACGGTTATGCTGTGGACTCAAAATCTCTGCCCAAAGATTGGAGCGAGCTGTTCGTCAACGCCAACGACGAGAGCAACGAGGGTATCCGACACACCAGCCGACCATATTTCTCGGTACAATTCCACCCAGAAAGCACACCCGGACCCCGTGACACAGAGTTCCTCTTCGACGTCTTCATCAGCACGATTCAGAACGTCATCCAGGACAACAGCTTCATGCAGAAGCCTGTGGCTTTCCCTGGCGGTGACTGGGAGGAGAACCGAGCACTTCACCCACGACCAGATGTCAAGAAGGTCCTTGTCTTGGGATCTGGAGGTCTGAGTATCGGACAGGCCGGAGAGTTCGATTACTCTGGTAGTCAAGCTATCAAGGCCTTGAAGGAGGAGGGCATCTACACGATCCTCATTAACCCCAACATTGCCACAATCCAGACTTCCAAGGGCCTTGCCGATAAGGTCTACTTCTTGCCAGTCAATGCCGAGTTCGTGCGCAAGGTCATCAAGCACGAACGCCCAGATGCCATCTACTGCACATTCGGAGGGCAGACAGCGCTTCAAGTGGGTATCCAGCTCAAGGATGAGTTCGAGTCTCTCGGTGTCAGGGTCTTGGGTACTCCAATCGATACTATCATCACCACCGAAGACCGTGAGCTCTTCGCCCGCAGCATGGATTCTATCGGTGAGCCATGTGCCAAGTCGAAGTCGGCCAACAACATGCAAGAGGCTCTTGAGGCTGTCGAGGGCATTGGCTACCCAGTCATCGTGCGTGCCGCATACGCTCTCGGTGGTCTTGGCTCCGGCTTTGCGTCGAACAAGGAGGAGCTCGTTGATCTCTGCCACAAGGCTTTCGCCGCCAGTCCTCAAATCCTGGTCGAGCGCAGTATGAAGGGCTGGAAAGAGATTGAGTACGAAGTCGTTCGTGATGCGTACGACAACTGCATTACGGTCTGCAACATGGAGAACTTTGATCCTCTTGGTATCCACACTGGCGACTCGATTGTCGTTGCGCCATCGCAGACTCTGTCCGACGAGGACTACAACATGCTGCGGACAACAGCAGTGCGCGTTATTCGACATCTCGGCGTTGTTGGTGAGTGCAACATCCAGTATGCGCTCAACCCAGACAGCAGAGAATTCTGCATCATTGAAGTCAACGCTCGTCTTTCTCGGTCTTCCGCTTTGGCCTCGAAAGCCACCGGTTACCCACTCGCATTTGTGGCAGCCAAGCTTGGTCTGAACATTCCACTCAACGAGATCAAGAACAGCGTCACCAAAAAGACTGTGGCATGCTTCGAGCCTTCTCTCGATTACGTTGTGGTGAAGATTCCAAGATGGGATCTGAAGAAGTTCACTCGCGTTTCAACTCTGCTCGGATCCTCCATGAAGAGTGTTGGTGAAGTCATGGCCATTGGTCGCACATTCGAAGAAGCTGTGCAGAAAGCCATTCGCTCTGTCGATCCCAGCAACCTTGGATTCCACAACACTCCAGCGCTCATGTCCATCGACATCGACACTGAGTTGCAGACTCCGTCCGATCAGCGCATGTTTGCTCTGGCCAACGCCCTCCACAGTGGCTACACTGTCGACAAGATCTGGGAGCTCACCAAGATCGACAAGTGGTTCTTGCGGAAACTCAAGAGCCTCAACGACTTCGGCAAGCTTATGACTGAATTCGATGTCGACAGCATTCCTGCTCCTCTGTTCCGCAAGGCCAAGGAGATGGGGTTCTCGGATAAGCAGCTCTCGCTTTTCTGGGACAGCAACGAGGGCAATGTGAGACGCGCTCGTCTGGCTAATGGCATTATGCCCTTCGTCAAACAGATCGACACCGTTGCGGCAGAGTTCCCGGCGTTCACGAACTACCTGTACACCACATACAACGGAGCGGAGCACGATGTCGAGTTTAAGGACCGAGGTGTCATGGTCTTGGGCTCTGGCGTGTACCGAATCGGATCCAGTGTCGAGTTCGATTGGTGCTCTGTGAGGGCTATCAGGACTTTGAGGAGTGCTGGGTTCAAGACTGTCATGGTCAATGTAAGTTCGACCCCCCCTTCACTTCCCCGATCCCCGATCACACACACTGTCTCCGATGTCTCTGCCCATGCGCGGAATTCTTGCATTGCGAATCTGTCTGGTCATGGGCGCACAAGCACAGATGGAATGAGAGAGACGGTCGGAGACGTCGAAAATTTACGATTTTTCTTCCACTTCACCCCCCAACACCTCCAAACTTACTCCAATGCGTTGTATGCATGCTAATAACCCTACCGTTTAATCCTGAGACCGTTTCCACCGATTTCGATGAGGCCGACCGTCTTTACTTCGAAAACATCACGCTCGAGACAGTCTTGGACATTTATCATCTCGAGACCAGCAGCGGTGTTATCCTTTCAATGGGCGGCCAAGCACCAAACAACATCGCTCTGCCGCTCTACCGATCTAATATCAAGATCCTCGGAACCTCACCGGAAATGATCGATACTGCAGAGAACCGATACAAGTTCTCGCGTATGCTCGACAGACTGGGCGTTGACCAGCCAGAGTGGAAAGAACTCACGAGCATCGAGGAGGCCCGCGCGTTCTGTGACCGCGTCACCTATCCAGTGCTGGTTCGTCCTTCATACGTGCTGTCTGGTGCTGCCATGAACACAGTATACTCGGAGCACGATCTCAAGAACTACCTGGCCCAGGCTGTCGAGGTGTCCAAGGAGCACCCAGTCGTTATTACCAAGTACATCGAAAACGCCAAGGAGATTGAGATGGACGCTGTTGCGCACAACGGTACTATGATTGGCCACTTCGTCTCTGAGCACGTCGAAAACGCTGGTGTGCACTCCGGTGATGCCACGCTCATCCTGCCACCTCAGGATCTGGACCCGGAGACTGTCCGCAAGATCGAAGACGCCACCCGTAAGATCGGTGATGCACTCAACGTGACTGGGCCTTACAACATTCAATTCATCGCCAAGGATAACGACATCAAGGTCATTGAGTGTAACGTTCGTGCTTCGCGATCATTCCCATTCGTGTCAAAGGTCACCGGTCTCGACATGATCGAATTGGCAACCAAGGCTATGGCTGGTCTTCCCTTCCAGGCCTACCCACCGATCAAAATGCCACCGGAGTACGTCGCTGTCAAGGTGCCACAGTTCTCCTTCTCGCGTCTTGCTGGAGCCGATCCAGTCATGGGTGTCGAAATGGCATCTACAGGTGAAGTCGCATGTTTCGGTCGCACCAAGTACGAGGCCTACATGAAGGGTCTCATCTCCACAGGATTCAAGCTCCCCAAGAAGAATGTTCTGCTGTCGATTGGATCGTTTAAGGACAAAGTTGAAATGCTGCCAAGTATTCAAGAGCTTTACAAGATGGGATTCAAGCTCTTTGCCACTGCTGGTACTGCAGACTTCTTGGAGGAGCATGGCATTCGCGTGCAATTCTTAGAAGCTCTTGGCTCGGATGACCAACGCGAGGAGTATTCCCTGACTCACGCTCTGGCCAACAATTTGATCGACTTGTACATCAACTTGCCATCTGCGAACAAGTATCGACGACCGGCGAACTACATGTCCAAGGGATATCGCACTCGTCGTATGGCTGTCGACTTCCAGACCCCATTGGTGACCAACGTCAAGATTGCGAAGATCTTGATCACGGGTATCTCGCGTAACTACGACTACAACATCAGCAGTGTCGACTACCAGGACTTCTCGCAGCAAGAACTTGTGCCTTCAGCCGTGCCAAAGCCTTTGCCTACAGTGCCAGTGACGGATCTTCTTAAGCGTTCGACCTTCAAGGGCAAGGATCTCGTTTCAGTGAAGCAGCTCACTAAGGAAGACTTGCATCTGCTCTTCACTGTTGCCGCTGAGATGCGTCTGGGTGTAGAACGTGACGGCTCTTTGGATATCCTCAAGGGCCGTGTCCTGTGCTCCATGTTCTTCGAGCCCTCGACAAGGACGTCATGTTCTTTCGATGCCGCTATGAAGCGTCTCGGTGGACAAACCATTGTCGTCAACGAAGCTCATTCCAGCACCAAGAAGGGCGAGTCGTTGGCTGACACAATCCGCACATTGAACCAGTATGGCGATGCCATCGTCCTCCGCCACCCAGACAACGACAGCGCAGACATCGCAGCCAAGTACGCCGACTGCCCGATCATCAACGCGGGCAATGGCTCCCGCGAGCACCCAACTCAAGCACTCCTCGATCTCTTTACCATCCGCGAAGAACTCGGAACAGTCAACGGCCTCACCATCACCTTCACCGGTGACCTCAAATACGGCCGAACCGTGCACTCCCTCTGCGAAGTCCTCAAACACTACAACGTCAAAATCCAACTCGCCGCTCCCGCAGCCCTCGCCCTCCCCTCCAAAGTCAAAGCCGCCCTCGAAAGCCGCGGCCAACTCGACACAGTCTCGGAACAACTCACACCCGAAATCATCGCCAACACCGATGTCCTCTACTGCACTCGCGTGCAAAAGGAGCGATTCGAGTCTGAAGCTGCTTACGAGGCTGCGCTCGAAGAGGGAAGTTTTTCAGTCAATGCCAAGACTCTGCGCGATGCGAAGAAGAACATGATTGTTATGCACCCGCTGCCGAGGAACGAGGAACTTGCGGCTGATGTGGATGATGATCCGAGAGCGGCGTATTTCAGACAGATGCGGTATGGTATGTTTGTGAGGATGGCCTTGTTGGCGCTTGTTATGACGCCTTGAGGAGGGAGTGGTGGAAAAGCAGGAAGTGAAGTGAATGGAGAGAGGGACTATGTTATGGCGAAGGGAAGGGGATGGCAGGAAAAAATTGGGGGTTCACGCATGCTACGAAATGACCGAAAAAGGTAAAATTGTGTTTTTCTGTTTGTTTTTTGATATGCTGTGCTTTTTGCTCTGCAGCAGTGGCGTTTCTTAGATGGGATTCCCTCTGTCCACTGCGTGCGTGCTATAGAGGCGCTGGGCGTTTTTCGAGATTGGAATCTTCTTCCGCAATGAACGCTCGAACGAAGATGATGAAATCAATTTTGTGTTAGTAGAAGATGTGTATAATGAATGAATACAGTAGATGAGAATGCGTGCGTGCGTGCGTTTCACTTTTCCTTTCGTATTTTTGCGTGTTCTGTGTCTCTCTCCAGATTCTGATGAATTCATCATGTTCTGGTTCTCTTGTATTGAGCTGGAAATCCTTGGATGCCAGTTTATCTTCTAACAAGTAAGAACTCGAAATCATATTCTGTCGTGCCCGCTTCATCTTTGGAGACCGGATTGCGGGTAGGGTCCTCTGCAGAGGTATTTCAGGTGAGGCATCAGGTCAATTCATGATTCTTCTAATGTCTAAGGAGAAAGAGAGAGGAAGGTAACGAACGAGCTGCCTATATACGGCTGCCTCGGAGAGGAACAACCATAATCCGGAGGCCGGTTCATGCGAGGCTGCGAATTAATGAACCGACACGGATGTACATGAAGTTCTACCAAAGGACTTGCAGTCAGATAGGTACCCTTGGTGTCGGTTCGCAGCCGCAGGCAGCCTCCTCGCATAAACCGGCCTATCGGATTAAGGTTGTTCCTTACCGAGCCAGCCCTATATAGACAGCTCGTTTCTCGTCTTCCTAAGATACTACATGAATGGAACACCCTTTTGATACCTGAATACCTCTGCAGAGGAGCCTACCCACACTTGGGGACCCGGGTTCAGTTACATCCGGCCACCAAATTGTCGCCTCCGATATTTTCACAGCGGGTAAATCGCGTACTTTCTACTTTCATACTTTCCGCAAGCAATAGTCAGAATAATAACAAATTCTTGTGCAAAGTGAACAAATTTTACAAAGGCTAGTTAACTTGTAGAGGCATCTTCGCTTTTCCCCATCATTTTGCATAGCACCAAATTCTGGGGGTTTTTTTATGATTTTCGGCTTCGCGCGCGCGCTCCAACCAATCCACTTTCGAGCCTTCGTGCTGCGTAAAAGTCGTATTCGCGACAAATCCATTTTCTGTCACGTCAAAATTCTCACATGCCGAACCAATTCTTTCTTCGACGACGTCATCGTCTTGCTAAACGGCGAATATATCGGCTCGTTGTATTAAGACGGTCGTAAGCGATGTGCCGGGACAAGGTTTTGGGAAAGAGAATAAAAATTCAAGGATGACTTGGCTCGGCGGCTTTGAACCTTTTTTTTCCCTTGGATCCCCATGTCGACATGGTTCCATCGTGGTCTTATTGGACGGCAGCGTTCCGTAGCGGTAGTGGCAACGTCGAACTGTTTGCTGCTTTGAATAATGTAAATGTGGGCAGTGCGGTGGCGATGTGCTTTGGAGGCGAATTGCGGATGTCGTTGCAGTGAGTTCGGGCTGCAGCTCCGATGGGGGTGCGTTGAAGGGATTTCGAGATTCGTATCGGAGTGTACGATGGTCGGAATGGTCCGCGAAGAAACACGAGTGATGTGCCGCTGGTGGCTGTCGACTTCGAGAGCGAAAGTTCTTGCTCCAGACGCCGTACCTGTTGGGACGGATTAACCGTTTGTGAGCGAAAATGAATGGAGAATCTGTGCTGTAGCCTGTTGTGAGTGATTAGGAATGGAAATGCTGCCGATGAAGGCTGTCGTTCAACTGAAGCTTTTCAGCTCATCGATATTTCGTCAAATTCGTGTCAAGAGCAGATTTGCTGTATCTACAAGAAATTCACTGATCTGCCGTGAACTCATCGCTTCTCGAGCTGTGCATTCAAATTTGTTTGCGCATGCATGACATCGTCCGGCACAATGCTGACTCTCCTGTTCGAGCCCTTCTCCTCTGGCTTCTTAATTCCAATGAGATGGCCCATCTCAGTCCAGAAACCAATCGGAGGGTGGATAAATGTCTCCTCGTAGGCGTCCACAATTGGTCGCTCCCATACAAGATCGGCATCTTCGGACTTGACCCACTTGGTCTTGTGGATGAGTTTCCAGATGATGAACAGTGGTGGAATGAACAATTGCATCGTATAGTTCGAGAAGAAAGTCGAAGTGCTCCAGGGCAGATATGAGGTATAGCCGTAGATGCAACAGACGGTGAACATCCAGGCCAGGCCGAAATATGCGCACCATGGCTGCAGCCAGCCGGTGTAAGGAAGGGTCTTGCGATCGAGGCCTTGGACCTTGCAGGCTTGGTAAAATCGGATGTAGGTAATGCACATGGTGATATAGTTAATGAGACCTGAGATAAGTCAGTTTGGGATCGAAACGAAAGATGGCGCGCCACGTACCCCCACCAGTGACCAAGCTGGCGAACCATGTGATGGCAACTCGGGAGCTGCTCGAGACTGAGACGAAGGACAGCATCGGGAAAACCATGACCACGGCGAAGCAGTAGATCGGCACACCCTTCTTTGTGCAGTGCCGCAGGAATTTGGGCGCTCGTCCTTCCAGAGACAGTGAGTACAGGTTACGAATGGCGCAGTAGGTGTATGTGTTGCCAGCAGAGAAGATTGAAGTCAGGATAAGCCTGGTGCTGTTGTTAGCATGTGCGTTATTGATCCGAGGGTATGAAATCTTACGCATTGACGATGTCTGGCAGCACGGAGATACCCAGATTGGTCATGGCAATGACATAAGGTGACGCTGCAGCAGAGCCACTGCCCTCGCCACCAACGACGACAGCCTCCAGCTTCGGGTCGCGCGAAGAGGCGACGATTCCAACGGCCAAGGCGCCGACGATGACTAGTCATTGTTGTCAGCGTTCCTTCTGAAGTGATGTGCCAAAATAGGTTAGGACACGTACAGAAGAGACCAAAACGCAGGTAGACCATCTTGAAAGCGGCCTTGATGTAAGTGCGGGGCCGGATAGCTTCAGCAGCGACGATCGAAATGTATTCGGGACCGACGACGGTGAAGACGGCAGAAGTGAGGCCGCCCAAGAATCCTTCGAAGCGTCCCAGGGCACCGGTCGTGATGTACTCGCGGAATGCGCCTCCGTTGGTCCAGTTGCGGAATCCGTAGGCGTCGCCTTGCGGATTGCCTCCCACCATGGTCACAAAGGTAAAGAAGAAGAGCATGAAGATGAGGATGACCTTGCCGCCGGAAAGCCAGAACTCGGCCTCTCCGAAAGCTCCGACTGCGAGCACGTTGATGAAGCTGTATTGGCATGTTAGTGGCGTTCACAGGGCGGCAGCGGGAAATACTCACGCATAGCACGCGATCACACCAATGATGATTCCAACAGTGGGACCAGGTTCCGTGGCTTTATCGGACCAGAATGACAAGACGAGGACAAAGGCGGAGATCTCGAAGGGGACGAGTAAGGCCTCGTAGAAGAAGCTGTGTATGGTGTGAGCGAATGCAATTCTCTCACACACCGTCAATTGCAACTCACAAATTCCATCCCACCATGAAGCCCAGGGCATCGTCGACCCATTCACCGGCGTGTCTGATGAAGCCGCCGGATACGGGATAGGCGGTGGTCATCTCCGCCACACAGTTGTTGACCATTGCCAAGACGCAGCTTTGTATGATATAGGCCAGCAGCAGGCTTGCAGCACCGCCATGGTACAGACCAGTGCCTATGCTGACGAACAGGGCGGTGCCAATGGATCCTCCAATGGCGATGAGCTGAATCTGACGGTTCCCCAGGTGTCGTTGAAGCTGATCGGCGTTGTCTGCGGAAAAGCCGTCGGCGAGGTCAGGGCCATTGCCCGACGAGTTGTCGCCATCCTTCTCTTTGTCCCCGAACAGTCCCATGGCGGCGGTAGGTGTCGAGTCCGCGGGGCGTGCGGTGGTGGGAGAACAAGTCTGGGGGAAGCAGCGCCAAAAAGCAGCAGCAGCAGCAGGGCAGCGTGTAATGTAATGTAATAGAACCCACGCGACAGTAGACGATCGGGCAAGGATGGTGCGGCGCAGTAGAGCAGAAGCAGATAGCGTGCCGCAGGCCGTGCGCGCGACGATTGGTGGCACGGCGGACTCACGCTCCTTCGCGCTGCAACACCAGATTGGCCATGCTGGAGGCGGGAGAGCGAGGGCGCCGCTGATGACACCCCATGCCGATCCCCAGACGCGAAGCACTGCCAAACTGCGAGAGCGCAACGCTACCGGCGCGGCGCTTCATTGGCGACATGAGCCTCACAGCCTGGTGGGGTGGGGCGGCCCCGCCCCGCCACCGTGCACCGCTGCGGAGCCCGGCGTCGACGAGGAGCGCTGCGTGCGCCATGCACAACTGCCACAACCGGTGCGCGCCTGAGCCCTTGGCGCTGCTGCCCTGCATGAGAGAGGTCATCTGCGCGCACCCGTCATCTCAAGCAATGCAAGCCTGCGCAAGACGAAAAGAGGCCGCTCAAGCTCAAGCACTGCCCACCGCGGTCCACCGACACCTGAGGCCACCCGACACGCCCGACGCAAGGCAGCGGCGGCGGTGGCACCTGCACGATAATGAGAAGGCCATGATTGGGAGAGATGATGGCCCGGACGATGGCCATCAGCGCGAGCCACAGCACCCTCGTCCCTCTCAAGACACGCCTTCCCCTGCTTCTGGCGTCTCTTCCACGCTTCCAAACCACGTCTCTCCATGTTGCGACCGCACATGAACCCCACGCGACTGCGGAGGAATGGCACAAAGGGCCGTAGGGCTGGCGGGAGAACAGGGACGGCCGCTGCCAAGACACAAAGTACTTGCGTTCTTCACCACCAACTTAACTAGGGCGTGAAATGCCTGAAAGCGGAAAGCAAGACCTTCTATCCTGATACTGTCATCTATCGACAGGAGTACAATGCATCCGCACGCCGAGCAACACCTGCCTCCGATACTCTCGATCCCATCATTGGTGCCTCCGGAGATATTGCGGAGGTATCATGGAACGACCGCGCTTCTCTTATCGAGATATGAGGGCCCGAATACGACTCTGCCCTCGTCCTCTGGCATCCGAGCATGTTCATCGACGTAAAATGACTATCTCCGCTATAGACGAATCTGCGCACAATGCCTCGAAGCGGAATGAAGTCCCAGGTCTGCTTAGCCGAGCATCCCAAACAGTCCGAGTCGCGATTGCTGCTGCCATAGGGATCGCTATCTTGGGACATCTGCACGGAACGCACCTGAAACATGACGGCATCTCCGCATTCTCAACAGACTAATACACCCCGGCCGGTCTAGTCTGACAACCGGCGCGAACGGTACAAGAAAGCAGGCTGGGGTCCGACCTACTTCTACACGCTGGCAGATGGCTGAAACGTATGGACGACCATAGGGTCGGTAGGTGATGCTACGCCGTGCACTACGTGTGTACAACGCCCGCGCACATGGGAATCGATTGTGTCACATGGAGTCGCATGGTCAAACGGAAAGCCACCGCACCCGCCAATCGGAGGCTGCACGATTGTTGTCACCTTCACATGATGACAAAGATCATAATGTCTGTCGCTGGGCATGATTTCAATCCTGCAGGCCACAACGCTATCGATTCTTTCGCGCTGGTGGCGATGAACGCGCATTCACCCCAACGAGGAGAAAATTTCCCGCCTGGCTCAACTCTTTCTCCGCACTACAGTGTCAATCTGAACCCTTGCTGACCTTCTATCAGGATCTCTCCTCGATGCGCTTTCCGATTGAGCTTCCTGTACAGCCAAAAGTTTTTCGACACGAGCAAGATGCTCGACGCATTCATAACAATTACCGTTATCAATGCCGGTTTGTAGCCTGGCGCGTCTTGCTGCCGGAAGATATTCGCAGCAATGATGCCACTTATCCCGCTTGCCCCGACCAGCACCGCGCTTGCTACCGCGCGTTTAGTGTTTCCAACGATGTTGTTGTGCATATAGGTAAGAATCGTCGGGACGTTAGAGTTGCCCGCTGCCACACCCAAGAAAGTACCAGCATATCTCGCTCGTGGACTCGAGGTTGCGAAGCCGATCATGGCCAGACCGATGAGAGCTACGGCGTTGTTGAAGATGATGAGATGACCACGCTTCCGATAGCGATCGCCGATCCATGCCGTGATGAGCATCCAAGGAGCGGCCACCGCGTAAGGTGGGAACGAGAGAACTTGTGCTCGTACAGTCGAGTATCCCAGATAGTTCTGAAGGATGATCGGCAAGAAGAGACTGAAGGAATAGGACACTGTGGCCGCGATGAGATAGAGCCACGCCCACTCGAGGACCTTCCAGTCGCAAATGTAGCGAACGATATTTCTCATCGTCATCTCATCGGAAATCGCATCTCCTCTGTCCTTCTCGAGGCGAGCCATCACGATACTGGCCTGGCGAATCGATAAGAAGGGTTTCCGCCCGAACAGGCCCTTCTTGGTCGCCTTGTCAGGAAAGGGTACAATGATGAAGACTGACACCAGTCCCAGAGCGACTGTGATCAAGCCCTCAATAATGAAGCTTCACACGAGTATAGTCAGCCACAAAGCATCTCCAGATAAGTGAAATAACAGAAAACTCACATCCACCGCCATCCTCGAATCCCCGCAGTCCCCTCCATCTGACTCAATCCATAAGCCAGCACGTTCGCCAGCCCAGAAGCCAACGTAGCAACCATATAAAACACACTGAATCTCTTCTGAATCTCATATCGCACATACCAGCACGATAAAAGATAAACACAACCAGGATAGAAGCCTAAATACCATCCAAATCAGTCAGCCAAAGACTCACTTCCCCCTCCACTTCTCAATCTCACTCACTTACCAGCCTCCAACGCCCCAAGCACAACTCGACACCCCAACAACTCGGTCCAATCCCCCACAAACCCACAACTCAAACTCACAACCCCAAACAACGTCGCCAACCCACTCAACCACAGCGCCGGTCCGATTTTTCGTAGTAAAATATTACTCGGTAATTCGAATAAAATATAAGGAATGAAGAACATCATGGTGACGAGGGAATAGCGTTCGCCCCTGTCGAGGCCGAGGTCGGCGTTGGCGCCTGCTACGCGTGCGTTGGCGAGGTTGGTGCGGTCGATGAGGGCGAAGGAGTAGAGGGCTGCGAGGATGGGGAGGAGGCGGAGGTCGATTCGGCGGAGGATGTGGTGGGTTTCTTTTGCATCGGGAGCTGCGTCGTTTGAGGGGGCGGATTCGAGGGTTGAGGGGTCGCATGGTGGTGAAGGTGCTTGTGTTTCGAGTGGTTGTTTTTCTGATGAGGGAGGGCTTGGGGAGGTGTAGCGGTGGTGGTGGGCATTTTGGGAGAAGGTCTTAGTGGCAGTGTTAGTGGTTCGTCGAAGAGATATTGTGTGTGTGTATGTGGTGTGACCTTACGCCATTCTGCTGGGATGTTATTGAGGGCTTCTCGCTCGACATTGTGAGAAGTGTAGAGAGGAGAGGCGTATTGGTGTACCTATCAGCTCATACGGAAGATTGAGGGCCAGCAGTCGCGAGTCTCCAGAATCAAGTTATGTCCTTGGCTTTCACGTATAATCCACAGCCTATATGCTTGACCGACATCTCCGAGGATATTGTGATGCGGAGAAAAATTGGGGTTCAGACGTTGACGATGGTGATGCATGATGTACGGTAGCTCGAAAAGTGGGCTGTCCTGTTTGGGGAATTGATGTGCCACATCGTAATGGTCGGGACCTTCTCTTGCGACTCTACGTCTATATGCAAAGATCAACACATATCTAAGGCGAGGCTTGTAAATCATGTCGCATGACTGAAGCGATGGCTACACGGGATAGCTGCATAGATTATAATCGATGAGATATCATCGCAGCCCCTTCATGTAGTGTCCGTCTTGAGTAGGGAACGTGGTCGTCCGCTATCGAATCACCTCAACCGCTTGATCGGTGTCAACGAGTTTTGGATCATCCAAGTACAAGGTCAGGTGCAATCAAAGGCTTGTGCGCAATGGAGCTGGCCAGATTCGCCTCTCTGAACTCTTTCAGTTGCTGCAACGACTGCAACATGTGGAGTGATAGCGTGGTCGCAGTTGGCAGCTTCTCGAGTGGTCCAGTCTAGTGATCGCTTCTTGAGCTGCCGCATTTTCGACGCCCGGATACATGGGCGACCTTCCATTGACGCGCAGCATCGACATCATGTAAGACGCGAGCAAAAGCGCGCTCTGGCTTAATCTGCTTGTCGGCACCGTCCATCATACGCCTTCCAGCTGGATCGACTTCACGCGCTTGATAGCGTCTTGGAAGCGAGATGATAATCCTCTCATGAGCTGCGAGCCGTCTAGGCTGGGCTTCGTGAAGAAGGCTCTCGCACGACCAACAATGGTCATCCCGGCGAAGTTCCACTCCTATGCGGGATGTGCTGCGACTGCGTGCGCAGTCCTAAGCACTTGACATCAATACCGGGGTCTTCAAGGCACTTTTGGCGACAGGACAATGTTGTCAATCAGCCGCACGGGCACCTGATCGTCTCCCAAGCCCAGCCTCTCTCCTTCTCGAGTAGCTTCCAGTGGAAGCATCTTGACAGCGCCGCTGAGGATAGCGCCTTTGCTCGAGTCTACGTTGTCCACCTCTTCCATAGTATCCGGATCTGCGAGTGAAATGTAGTCCACTTCAAACATTGCTCGCTCCACCTCTTCCTTCTCTTCTTGCTCCAATTTTCTCATATTGATTTCATCCCAGGCATGCGCCAGGATCTCATCCCTCACTCGCTTGCCCGTTGTATACGCAGCCTCAGCAGCTCGCAGAGCTTTGTTCAGCACAATGCCTGTCGTCCTTCTCCTCTCGCCAAGATAAACGTTCCTGCTGCTCATGGCTAGCCCGTCTGCCTCTCGTTCTGTAGGCAGAATGCGCACTTCTGTGTCCAAATGGAAGTCCTTGACCAGCCTCTTGATCACCACAGTCTGCTGCACGTCTTTCTGCCCAAAGTACACGCGATCTGCCTGGCATATGTTGAACAGCTTCATGCAGACTGTTGCTACGCCTCGGAAGAAAACGGGCCTGCTCTTGCCCTCGAGCAAGTTGCCCAGCGGCGTAATGGTGACGAAGGAGCCTTGGCCGGGTATGCTAGAATCCGGTGGCAGTGTAGGATACATAGCCTTTGTTGTGGGGGCAAATACCACATCTATCCTGCCTTGCCCGTTTTGATTCAATTCGGCATCGAGTGCTTTGAGCTTTTCCATGTCGCTTTCCCAAGTCTTCGGATAGCTATCCAAGTCCTCATTTACATCAAATTGGGTCGGATTCACGTATATAGACACGAAGACCTTGCTGTTTTCTGCTGCCGCGGCTCTCACTAGCGAAATATGCCCTGCGTGAAGTGCGCCCATTGTCGGCACAAGCCCAACCGTCTCTTCCCCGAGCAACAGCGAGCGGCGTCGCTGACGCACATCGGCAACATCGCGAAAGACGTGGATAGCTCGTGAAAGGGTGCTGAGTGTGGGCACAATGGGTCGGGCGGGCTTGAGGGCGCGGGAAAGCGATCGGGCGAGCATTGTAAGGACGCTGTCGAGGTTGCTGGAGAAAGTCGCTAGGCAGGATGATGTCTGGATGAGTTTGATGCTCTACGCAGCTCCATAATGGCTTCGATGAGTCAATTCCATCTTGATCGAGTGGAACATCCTCATGTCTACGGCGGAGCTGTGAGCATTGGATCGAGGCGAGCTATGACCTTGCTCTGTGATTTAAGGTTGGCGCTAGTGCTGCACCCTGGCGGCAGGGCCTCGAAAAAGTCGACTTGAGCCAGAAGTGCTGCGTACACAAATCGCATCGCACATTCATCATGGCCGACGATGGATTGATGCTCAATTTTGAGCTACCGAGCGATGCTTTTACTGCACCGAGAACAAAAGTGAAAGGCGGAAGCTGGAAAGATCGTCTGACCGCAAGGAAGTCGGCCGAATATGGACGCAAAAAGGCCCAGGAACGAGCTTCTCAGGCCGATGATGCGAGCGTTAAACCCTCCAAAGTGATCCCTCAAGACGACGGCAAGGACCGCTTTGCCGAGAGACCAGCAAAACGAGCTCGCGTTGGCCACGATGTCTTGCCGAAAACGAAGGACGGCCAAGTAATCTCCTCGCTTTTCTCCTTCAACAAATCGGCCACCGCGCCACGCGAAGCGAAGCCTGAAATCCAAGACGAAGAGGTGCAAGCCAGCAATGCACCTCTTGCTAACGATGAG
Organism: Cercospora sojina; assembly: GCA_004299825.1. Classification (NCBI taxonomy): domain Eukaryota; kingdom Fungi; phylum Ascomycota; class Dothideomycetes; order Mycosphaerellales; family Mycosphaerellaceae; genus Cercospora; species Cercospora sojina. The sequence goes on along the minus strand of CP036213.1, from coordinate 500,345 downwards.
ACGGCCAAGTTCACCTCGCTTGGACTGTCTTCCACACTGGCCTCCCACTTGCTCAACAAGCTGAAGATTACTGCTCCCACCGCCATTCAACGCAAAGCAGTAGCGCAACTGGTCTCTAAGAACACGGATGCATTCATACAAGCGCAAACTGGTTCCGGAAAGACGCTGGCTTACCTTCTTCCGATCATCGAGCGGATATCACTTATCTCGAAACGAATGAAGGACGAAGGAGGCAAGTTCGATCGGCATAGCGGATTATTCGCAATTGTGCTAGCACCCACACGCGAGCTTGCTCGACAAATAGCAAGTGTACTAGACTCCCTCCTGTCCTGTTATCACTGGATCGTTGGCGGGACTGTTGTGGGTGGTGAAAACAAGAAAAGTGAAAAGTCTCGTGTGAGGAAGGGTCTCAATATCCTCGTTGCCACGCCAGGACGTATGGCCGATCATTTGGAGCATACGGAAGCATTAGACTTGTCAATGGTGCGATGGTTAGTGCTGGATGAAGGCGATCGTCTCATGGAGTTGGGCTTCGAGCAAGATATCCAAAAGATTATCAGTGTGCTGAATCTACGCTCGAGGAAGCGAGTGGAACAGCCGCCGCCAGGTAAGTACTTTAGGGAGTCTACTTTCCAAAGTGAATAAAGAAATGTGAAGCTGACAAATATTCAAGGCTTACCGGAGAAGCGAACGACAGTACTCTGCTCGGCCACGATCAAATCCAACGTAGAGCAGCTACGCGCTATCTCGCTGAAAGATCCTGTCTCAATAGCTGTGGACAATGGTTCGACGGCACAGGCAGAAGGCGAGACTGAGGAGAACAACTTCTCTGCACCAGCACAGCTGAAGCAAAGTTATGCCGTCGTTCCACCAAAACAAAGACTCGTCACACTGGTCGCAACCCTCAAACAACAGTTCAAACGCAAAGGGAGCGTTATGAAGTGCATTGTCTTCATGAGCTGTGCAGACAGCGTAGACTTCCACTTCGAGCTCCTTACACGAGGCGACAAAACAGCATCCACAGAAGAAGAACGGCCCAGCATGGCAAAGCAACACAGACCTGGCAAACACAGCACCTCCACAGTCGACAAAAACAAAATCGCCCAAGGAACCACAATCGCAGAAACGCGCACCCAAGGCACCTCCACCTCAATCTCCAGCCGCGACTCCGGAGAAATCAAAATCTACCGCCTCCACGGCTCTCTCCAACAAGCAACCCGAACCAGCACCCTCAAAGCCTTCTCCACAACCGAAGACCCGGCCGTCCTCGTCTGCACCGACGTCGCAGCCCGTGGTCTCGATCTCCCCAACGTCGACCTCGTAATCGAATACGACCCCCCCTTCAGCAAAGACGACCACCTCCATCGCATAGGCCGCACCGCCCGCGCAGGCCGCGACGGCCGAGCCATGATATTCCTCCAACCAGGCTGCGAAGAAGGCTACATTGAAATCCTCAAAGAATCCAAACCCAAAAATCTCACGCGCCACGATGCGGAAGAACTACTTCGGAAGGGCTTCGCGCCTACGAGTGGAGTCGTACAAGGTCGTGAATGGGAACAAATCGCGACGGATTTTCAGCTTGATATTGAGAGATGGGCGCTTGAGAACCCGAAACATTTGGAACAGGCGAGGAGAGCTTTTCAATCGCATGTGAGAGCTTATGCGACGCATGTTTCTGCCGAACGAGGGATTTTTAATATGCAGGAATTGCATTTGGGGCATTTGGCCAAGGCTTTTGCTTTGAGGGATAAGCCTGGTGCGATCAGGGTTCCTGGGGCGAGACCTGGGGTTGGGAAGGATAAGAAAGGGAAGGCGCAGGCGATTGCTGCTGCTGCTGCGAAGGGCGGGAAGAGTGATGGGAAGAAGAGGTCGGCGGGTGCGTTGGAGGATGTTGCGGAGGTTACGGATGCGGAGGCTGCGAAGAGGAAAATGCAGCAGATGTCGAGGAAGATGGGTGGTGCGAGTGAGTTTAATTTGGGGTGAGGGGGTAAAAAGAAAGAAGAAGAAGAAGAAGAAGAAGAAGAAGAAGAAGAAGAAGAAGAAGAAGAATGGAAAGTATGTGATATAGAACTATTACTACTGCTACTTCTTTACTTGAACTCTTTTCATTTTCCACTCCTCCTGTCTGGCCCCCAGAGACTGGGAAAACTCCCAAGAATTCCATCATCATATCTTTTTGCTTGACAACGCTGCAGGCCTCAAGAGTGACCAGGCGGTGAAGTGCTTCGAGACCACTATGCTCGAGAGCAGAAATATGGCGATGAGAGGACCAGACGACGATATGATATTACATTGAAAAGGTAGTAGACAAGATCAGATCCAACATCTCATAGATCACTGCATCCCGCAAGCGAAAGAAAAAAAAAAGAGCACAATATCGTAATTTGAAGTGATAGAAGGTGCTAAAGAAGATAACTTATGGCGAACTTGGTTCAGATACTTCAACCGCCGTGTCCTCAAGAACAGCTCTAACTTGAAACGGTGCTTGCTTGCATAATTTTCGTGTGACTGTGGTTCCATGTCAAAGGGCGATCGGTCTGCGTTGCTCAAATCGGACCGTAGCCGTCCGTCGTTCGAACGGTTGCGCATTGGAGACAGAGCTTTCTGTCTAGGTAGCGAGGTAATCCTCTAGACGATTGCTACCGAAATTAAGAAAAATGACAAAAACCCAGAAGCGGTATCACTGCAGACGATTTATGGTAGAAACATCATGTCGTCGAATGCTTGGAAGAATTCTTGGAGACAATGTGCTGGAAAAAGTTCACCGATATATCGGGTCTCCGTCCAGCTACCTCGGGGCAGTCATTCGTCAGCACTGAATTCGAAACTCTTGACTTCAGATGTTGAGAAGAACAGACGCGACACTAAAGGAATGCAATCGCCTACCTCGCGCGCAGCCCATGTACATTGGGCAATCTTTCCACTCGGGCAATCTGCATACAAGCACAGGGTTACTAACCTTCTTCCCCTGAGTCGTCGACCGGTTTCAAGTTTTGACCTAGTGTCGGCAAAGCTCCGCCTCGCTTGCTCAAGGCCCGAAAGGTGTGACTCAAGCTTTTCGTACTGAGTGCGCTCACCACAGCATATGCAGCATCTCGGAAAGTTCTTCGAGGCGTGGCAAGTCTTGATGCTGGATAAGGCTGGGAGGCGACTCAGTCTCCGAGCTAATGTGACTGAAGTGTGGCTGTGCATAGTTGAGGGAAGTATACGAGTAAGCAGTTCAAGGTAGCATGGACTGGCCTTGGTCGGAGTGTCCATCACTGGTCTGAAGTTCGGTCTGTGGCAGGAGATCCGTTGAGGAGCAATAAGGTATTTGAAACCCGGCGCCAGCGGAATCTCGGTGTGCTCACAACGCTGCTGCGGGGCGACGGGAGCATGGACGATCGGAATACGCGATTTCATCGATGCAATTCGAGCTGAGAGGCAGTATTTGTGATCCGTGGTTCGACAGGTACGAGCAAGTGTTTGCCATTGGCAGACCGTTGAGCGCACCAGATGTGGGAGAAGGATCTTACTCAATAATGTCGTGGAATCAGGGCAGTCCAGACACGGCAGGTGTAGTTGGACAAATGTACAATTCTTCTGGAAGGCGTACGCTGTGCGGCGAGCTACAAGCTTATCGATGAGGCTGAGATCTCACCCAAAGGCTCGTATTGGAAGCCGCACATGTCTGAGCCAGACTTGTGGAGTTTTCCTACCTTTCGATGTTCTCGTGGTCCTCCGGATCGACGGACGCACAATGCGCAGGTCATGAGCGCCAATCGCGGATTTTTGCAGGACCACTCGTCCAATGTGACAGCCTCGTGCCATAGCAAAAGGTTGCAGCCGGTACCTGGTGATTGACCCGTACCATGTTTCGGATGTCGCGGTGCCTGTCCAACCAAGCACCACTCGCTCACCATCAGTATCGAATCGCGGAAGGAACATTGCTATCCGTGTGGACGAGAGCAGCAGGCGCCAGATATGGAAGGCGTGCTGACTCCGCAGTGCGCTTCATTGTGGCGGGCGGAGGCTTGGATTGGATCTCCATCTGATCTTGGGTACCACAAGTCTGGTGACGCGAACGTGAAGATGGTGCTTTGTGTGGAAAGCGTTGCGTGCGGCATGTTGACCCTATTCTGCAAACCCCTGCAGCGACGCGAGGAGAAGAGTGGCACAAAGGCAATATAGAATGACCTGAAGAGTGTGTGACAGCTGCGGGATCCCGAAAGGTCGGTAGCACCAAGTAATAATTCCGAAGTGCGATTGCAGCAGAGTGAGACAGTGCTGTCCAGACACAGCGGGCAGGCTGGTCCACGCCAGCTCGCCCTTCAGCTCCACTGCCTCGTTGCCGAGCGACGGAGCTGGGCTGACGACAATGTGTGGCTGCGGTGATTTCTGCCACGAGGTGTTGCACCAGGCTGCAACGGACATTTCCTGGGTGCTGTCCCGCGATGGGTGAATGCATCGGAGATTCAGGCTGCATCTCTGCACCTGCTCAGCGCTTGAGTCGGCGGTACTGGCGGTGTTGGTGGAGCTCGAAAGAGTTTTCACGAGCTACCCAGCTTTGCTGCGCACACCGCATCTGCGCAAGACGTCCACCGCCCTGTTTATGTGAGGAAGATGGTATACTTGGCACAGGCAGATTGGGAATTAACGCAGTGCACGGAGCGAATCCCAGGCTGGAGAATTGGTAGCGCGGTGCGTTTGGAATGTGTGGACCAATCACGGGCGGGAAGGATCGATGCATCGCGACTACGCGCGGAATCGTGCATGGTGGTGCTTGCTGCGCTGTTCGTGGTGGCCAGGATGGGGAGCTGCTGGTCGCATGCACGATATGAGTCCGTTCCAACTCAACGTCACCCCGTCGACCAGTGGTAGCATGCGCAGTAGATGACAGCTGTGAGCTGTCGCAGAGCGAAAGAGGAGAGCTCGCGTGCGCGGGCGAGAGGGGAGGGGTGGGGGGAGAGGAGAGGAGAGGAGAGGGGTCGCGCAGACACGCACACGCAGGGCAGCAGACGGCGCGAGGTATTGCGAGCGGTGGTCGTTGCGGCGGCCGTTGGCAGCAAACGCGGCGGTGGTCTCGGGGAAGGGAAGACGGATGGGCGTGGACGTGTTGCCGTTCCAACTCTGTTTTGGGCAAGCGGGCCGACGTGTCGGATGTGCGTGGTGTCGAGAGCTTGCATGCACATCCCGCTCGCAGTCTGCAGGAACTGATTGGGCCATGGCGCTGCGCTGGCGCTGCCACGCCACGCCATGCCATGCTTCCTGTTCTGCCGCGAGCCTGTTCCTCATCGCGATGTGTACGGACGACGAAGCAACCGTAGACCGTAGACGTGAGCGCAGGCGGCAGAGCAGACGTCAGCGCGGGCGGCAGAGCAGACGTGAACGCGTCCGCACAGGTGCGACGGAGGTGCAGCGGAACGGCCGTGGGTTTCGTGTGTCGTGCCAGGCAGATCATCGCCGCCACCACCCACGCTTACGAGAGCGGCGGACGTTGCTGGGAGGTGGCACCCGCGGGCATCGCGTTCAGCGGATTCGTGTGCGACAGCGAGGCGGCGTGCACCACTTCCGCTCGTCGAGTTGCACGGCGGCTGTTGGGACCATCGTCGCACGAACAGGCCAGGCACCTCACAGCATCGTGTGAATCAGAGTTCGTCGTCGCTGAGCGCGCCGGCGAGAAGGCTGGGCTAGCGGTGCCGCCGCGACGCACACGGCGCCGGGCCGAGCGAGGCCTTCGCTACGAGCTGTTCGTCCGTTGTTGGGCTTGGGCATCCATGTCTTGCGCACATCCGCCTCCTGCATCCAAGCTTCCCCGTCCGTCACCCTTTTCCCCTCCCAGCCAAACCTTTGCGACTCACTGCCAGAAGGCACATCCCTATCGCCTTATTTCAGGACCCAGGCCCAGCGCACTTTAATTTCCCCCGGCGTTTATTGGTCACCGCATCGACAAGGCAAAATTCGCACCGGGTGCGTCTGCGCCACCATCCGCCCGAGGCCCATGCGCTGCAAGGGAGTTAGCCTTTACATACCCAACCTCTCCTCTTCGCTCAGCGCGATCCCCTCTCCCAGGACCTTCTAGGCCACACCAGCACAATTACTAAGACTTACCACGACATCACGCCGCATCACGGGGTCTTCTTGGATCTCGTCCGGACTTGCACTGCTCAAGTCTCATCAACACAACCTCTCAATGTACCGACACAGGAACGAAGCGACCCCGTTCTCCGCCGCCTCTCGTCCTCCATTGCCACACTGCCGACCTCACGGCCCCAGATAGAGCGTGAGCGCACTCCGCCTCCACGGGAAGTCAGCAACGAGACCCCAATAACGACTGGAGGCGCGTCTGGACGCCTCGCCATCGTCCATCGATGGCAACTTTCCAGACAGCAGGCTACCCGGTGCCTCCGCCGGGCTACGGCTCCTACTATCGCACGCCTCCGCAAACGCCACCGCCGGCCGGAGGGTATGCGTACTACTCACCAAGAAACTATTCCTACTCCGGTCAATCGAAAGGACACGCCCGACGAGCGACCGGCGACGGGACGACCGCGTACAACTACTCATACAGCGCGACGCCGACCCCCCGCAAGACCTCATACTATGCGACCGGCCGCTATTCGACACCAGAGCCCACTTACCATACTTCTGCGCAATCGACGCCTCAGCGGAAGACCGACTATGTAAGTGGCTCTGATCGTAAGCGGGAAAGCGCTCGATACTCGTATCGTCGGCCTACCGACAACAGCAAGCAGCGCACGTACTCGAGTAGCAAGCATTACCCCTCGCGGCCGCAGTACGACGAGTACTACTACGACCGCTCATATGAGGATTTGCCACGCTATGAGAGATATGAGCCGCGCCCGCCGCCATACAAGCACACATCCACATATTACGACGCACGTACTGATCACCACTATTATGATCAGGTTCCAATCTACACTCCGGCTGCAGACACCGACCAGACTCCTCGACCACGACGAGCATCGCATGGCCCCAAGACTGCTCACGCCCCACCTCCACGCCGGCCAAGCACTGCCACCAAGCCGCCACCGCAGGCAACAGAAGAGGATGCGCGTCGCGCTGGCATTCCTGCCGGTTACTCATACAAGAACTGGGATCCCACCGAAGAGCCAATCCTGTTGCTAGGATCCGTGTTTGACGCCAACTCTCTCGGCAAGTGGATCTATGACTGGACCGTCTTCTTCTATGGCCCAGCCACACCCATGTCGGAGGTCGCAGGCGAGATGTGGCTCCTCCTCATTCAGCTCGCCCACAAGGTCCGTCGGGCCGAGGACATCATGCCTAAGATCCGATCCCAAGCGTCACGCGACCTCGTCGACGACTTCCTCGAATCAGGCGAGCGCTTGTGGCAACGCTTCAACAAGCTCCTCAAGATCTGCGAGAATTACATGTGGAAGGCCGCGAAGAAGGCAAGCGGCGGCTCCAAGAACGTCACGATGGGCAAGGACAGTGGAAGCGAGTTCGTCGACACCATCTTCGGCCGTGACAGGGAGTTGGAGCGCACGGAGAAGTTGATGACTGGCATGCGTCTGTGGAGCATGCGATTCGACGCCAACTGCGAAGAAATCCTCCGCAATCCTGGCAAATAGAAACACAGATTCGGTGACAGCGACTCACACGACGCCGCTGCTGCCTGGAGTGGCAAACTGGCTTTTGGAGTTTATTGGCATCGCCCCATTTGGTGGCGTCTCGTCATCGCATCGCATCGCGACTTCGCCTTCTTGATACCCAACCAACCATCTGGTTTTATACATGGAACACTTATTTTTGACAATACACACATACGCGGGGCATACTGGAGTCATGCACTGGATTTCTTCAGGCGGCGCTCCGTCATCATCGATCTTACGTTCTTCTTTCCGAAAAGAAAACACAATTCTTGAACCGGACAAGAAAACGCTGTACGAATAATAGCTATCTGGTCATCTACGCACGAGATACAGGAAAACACTGGGCAGGGCTGGCTGGATTGCATGGGGCGGGTTGGGGTTGAGCATGGTGTTCTTTGTTGTTGTTTGTCTCCGATGACCTCCGACGAGAACTATGAGTCATCGTTTTGAGCGCTGCGCCGAAGCACTTGTTCTGTCATCTCATCCTCATCATCATTTTTCCAACATCACTGCTTTGGCATTCTTGGGCTACGGGCGAGGCGGCGTACCACTCTTTTTTCTTTCTTTTTCCTGAGTGTAACTGGAAGGCAAAAAAAGTTGTTGATTCTGTTATCAGCGATATACCCTTTTGCTGCGACATAGTACGGTGTTGTCTGCGCGGATAACTTTTTTTGGGATGGAAATTTGCGCTATCGTTTTATCAACTTTGTTTTATTGCTCTGAGGAGGTGAGGTGAGGTGAGGTCTCTCTCACCTTGTGGTCATTTGATCATTTACTTTACAATTTTCTAGAAAGCAGATTGGCTGCTAGACAGCATAGATTTATTATCACACCCATAAAAAAACCACTGTGAACATGACCTCTCGTCCTCTTCCACTACACCCTCTTCTCCATCCTTCTCGTCACATGCGCTCCCACGCGCTCTCTTCCACGCATCACTATCACAACCCGTGACTCTCATTGAGAGCTGCTCCGGTCGTTCGGAGATGCTGATGAAGATGTTCCACGCAACGCGTGGTTTTGGAGTCCGTTGCGCTTGTGCTGCATGCTGCAAGAGGCAAAAGCACGTGTTTTTCATGCCATGCCTTGCTGAAACGCACTGATGCTGGACCATCTGAGACACTTTTCTTCCTTAGTTTTGTCGGTTTGCGAGAGACAGACTAGACTCGCTCTATCACTGTAGTGTACCTGCAAATCGCGAAGCGAAGCTAAAGTTTTTCCGCCACCATGCACACGCGGTTCGCGGTTGCGCAGAAGTCCGGCTTACCTTGGAATATTGCACTTCTAGAACATGAGAAGCTTGGGTGATCCAGAACATCTCGATCATCACTAACTTAGCTGAGTAGTCTCCCGATCTCCGAATGGAGACACTGCACTGCACGGCTTTCATGTCCTGTATTCACATCATGCACTAAGCTTGCAGCAGAGAGTGGGCAAAGTCGTTCGATTAAGCAGCGACGATCCCACGTTCCAACGAGCTGGGAAGTTGCCTGCTTCAGCTGCACAGCAGCACACCCTTTCGCAGTTTGGCAGGCGAGCTGCGATGGGCGAATCGGGAATAAGGTAGCAAAGTACTCTTGTACCTTTGTTCAATCCTGACGATGATGAGGGGGTGAGCTTGCTTGTTGGTGGTTCCCCGAGGAGCGGCGCCGTTCGGGGGGTGCGGGATGTGTGATGTGATGATGCGCTGTTGCTGTTGTGCTGCTGTTGTGCTGCTGCTGTGTTTGGGGGAGGTGTTCGCAGCATGCAAGGCTGCGGGCGGCAAGGCGAGCGGTTGCGCTGTACCTCGACGGCGCGGAAATGGGACGGGAGAGGGTGTCTTGCGTGGTGATTGGTCAGACGAAGACAGCCGATCCTCCCTCTCGGTGTGTTCAGCTCTGTGGCCTTGTCGTCTCCTGGATTCACCGGTCGCCTTGTCGCTGTTGCCGTGTGTTTCGCGCCTGACAGTGGGCAGTGGATTGGGCGGCCATCTTCATGCGCAAAACGTGCATGGTAGCCGCCGCGGCTGAGACTTCCGGCTGCTGAAGGATTGCGACAATTGTGCTTGCGGATATGCAAGCGGTTGGGTCGCATCCTGTGCTTCGTGCATGTGAAACGTCTCGGTGTTGCCTTCTTCAGCCCTATGTTAGTCGTGCGCCGTGGTGCGTTACTGCCCAAGGATTTGCTCATCGCATGCACGCCGCGGTCAGACTGCAGTGCAGCGTGCTTGCAACCTTGCAGCGGTCGCTTGCTGGGGAGAAAGTAAGTTCGACTATCTGCGGCCTATTTTGGGCCCTGGCAAGCGCTGCGGCAGGAACGGACTGCGAGCATCACGACAGGGATGACGAACGCTTGTCACGCACGACGACTTCTCCTCTCACGCCGCGGAACGCATGAGCAATACGCACTACACATGACGACGTGAGTCCGTCGCGACTCGCGATGGTCAGGTGAGGCCGATGCACAGAAGATGATGGCGTCGGTGGCACCAGTCCCTCGCGCGGCTCTTCTCTGACCGAAACTTTCAGGAGTCAACCTTCTTTCCCATACACGAACACGAACGAACCTCGTGGAAGCGAAAGCAGGGGGAAGTCCATGCTCAGGCTCTGTGCGGCATGACGAGCCGTCAGATCAACTGCTTGCGCTTTTGCCTGTGGCTTCGCCATCGTGCTTGAGGCGGAGGCAGCACCGGCATGATGCCAGCCGCTGTTCTGACTTCACCTTCATTGACGTGCGTGCAGGACCGAATGACCGCCCCATCGCCACAGCGCCCGAGCCTGGAGCAGAGGGACAAGTGTAGCGGGCAAAGCACTGCTGTCTCTGATGCTATCTCGTGCCGTGAGGCAGTCGCGAACGCAAGGTCAACGACGTCTTGCAACTGGTCCGAAGTGCTGCAATGCGGGCAAACGCGTTCCCCGGAACATACTCCTGCATTTGGAGGCCATCTCCATGTTTCTCTGAGCTGTGTATGAATCAGAGCTCAAGGTCAAAGGGCATAGCCATACGTGACAAAGAAGACCATATGCGGCGAGGCTGTAAGGCATGAACAAAGAAAAAATGTAGGTGTAGCACTTCGCGAGGACATGCACCCTGCTGTTGGAGCAGGGCACACATTCCGTGCAGCGAAGTCGTAATGTCGCAAACCAAACCCGACATATCTCGGAAGCAGAGAGAGCTTGCACGCTTGAAATATGCCTCAAGCTCTGAAGACGAAATCGAAAAGAACTGCTCAAGACATGAGCTAGACTTAAATACGCTGGGCGACGAACATGAAGAGCACCGAGATGGAGCCTACGGCTCAGGCAGCAATGGTCGTTGGCATGGGGAAAGCGAAGATGGACATGGCCAGCATGCACGCGGATCTGACACTTTGACAAACAACAAATTTCCAAAGCCGTCAAAACCACGAAAAGGCAATGCTCACAAGAGAGAACGCAAGGGCCGAACGCAGGCTCTCCGTGATGAGGATCAGCTCGGTATCAATGCTGGCGGACTCAGATTTGAGCCAGAGCTGGAAGCAGCCAGCCCTCGCACTCCACCGAATTTCCGATACAATTCATTCATGACTACTTCTCCATCTGCCCCTCGCAAATCATTCCCATGGATAGAGCAGTCACCACAACATGAATTCTTTCGAGGACCAGCCTCCGAAATGACCAGCCCGATTGAGGCGAGGGGCGCTCGTCCAAGCCTATACACATCTGGCAGCTGGGGTCGGCCGCCAACGACGCGCAGCATTGGGACATCTGACGGCTTCTCGCGTTTCGATGATCAGTCTATCCGTACTCTTGCCGTCGAGATCCGCATCAATATTATGCTAACACCCTGCTTGCTGGCCCTGAGACAAGGCAAAAGTAGAACAGATCTGGCAGAATACGAGTGCACAAGCTTGACGAGGTCTGCACGAAATGCTCTTGCCCTGGCTCAGCAACACAAGATAGTAGTCGCCAAGGGCACCGTGGCACGATGCTACTTCTACGTGGCGCTGACACAGTTCGCATACTCTCCGGACTCTATCCACAAAAGCGATGCACGGGCGCTGAAATGGCTGAGGAAGACTCGGAGGGACTTTCCAGGCAGCAGTGAGGCAGATCAGGCACAGCTGTGGACAAGGGCACTAGAGAGTGCTGCCAGACAACGACAACGGGAGCTCAGTAGGAGATTTGACGATGGAGCCGTATCTGATTACAATGGCGATGTAATCATCAACCGTGTCTCAATCACTGATCCGCACCCACAATCACGAAGGCCTCCTCTCCAAAGGGTCGCTACATGGCTGCGCGATTTGTTTGGCGGCGCTCGATCAGACTCCATGCGAGAAGACAGTGCAGCCAGAGGTCACACTAAAGCTCCGACTTTGCAGCGCCAGACGACGGCCCAGCTGAGGAGCGATCAATCCTGGTCGTTAGGGTCATGGAGCAGCCAGACAGAAAGTTTGCGTGCGATCATACTGCGAAATGGACCTGTCGGTATCAGAGAAGAAACCAGCCCTTCGGAGCTGAGTCCCACCCATATGGACAGAAATGATATCAAAGATGAGCAAAGCAACGGTCGGTCTGCTCTCCCAAGATCTTGGTCAAACTACAATCCATGGCACAACTCTCAGGCTGAGCGGCCTTGGACAGCAGAGTCTATTATTCGCTGGGCCTCTGAGAAGTTGGGCTACCGGCTTGGGTCTGGATACAGCATGTCAGACGCGGGTTCTCCTATAAGCGACAGGCCGATGACTCGTGAGTCTGCCATTCCTGCGCCCTTGGATCCGCGAAAGCAGAGCAGATTCAAGACAGTCGAGGGAAGACATGTTCCAGGAACTGTGCCTTCTCGTGCTCACACCTCTACACAAGATCGAAGCTCGAAGAGTGGGCAACATACTTCGAGAGATGAGGTTTCTACTCGAAGTAGACAGGCGACTGATCTTGATACTGCTGGTCTCCGCCGTCGACGCAGTAGACTAAGCTCCTTGGTCACTCATCTGACGATACAGAAGCAACCACCGTTGATAGACGAGGACCTTGCAGAGAAAGGTGAGAGCCCAATATTTTGGCATGAATAGATCAACAAGAAGAGGTGATTGGGATGATCAAAGTGAGAAATAGAAAGACATTACATTACACAGCAGGTTATAAAATATGAAGGCTGACATTAAAATCATACTGTCCGCGACCTATTGCGCTTCCTTTCTGTGCCATGTCATTTTCTCGGCTTCTGCAGGCACAACAACTGTTTGTGGTTAGGCTCCTCTGCAGAGGTATTCAGGTATCAAAAGGTGTTCAATTTATGTGGTATTCTATAGTAAGAAAGGAAGACGAGAAACGAGCTGTCTATATAGGGTTGGCTCGGTAAGGAACAACCTTAATCCGATAGGCCGGTTCATGCGAGGAGGCTGCCTGAGGCTGCGAATCGACACTGTTCAACTAAATATTCTTTCCCGTTGAACAAGCCCACCCTGTATATACAAAGTCAAGTCCTACCAACCACGTGAACATCCAAAACAAGACTGTAGAAGCCGCGCAACCCGATCAAAAGCCGTCAACCGCCGCCGCGATCGACGAAGCTCGTTCTTCTCCACTTTTAACAAACTCCACTCCCACACTTTCTCCAGTGGAGAACCTACCTCACGATGCCCTGCTGCTCCGGCTTTCCTCTTTGAGATGATTCGACACTGCTCCGTGCCAGAATGGCGTTCTGCTGGGCCAGTCGTTGACGTTGGAAGATCTGCGGGTACCACTTTTGCATTGCATTCTTTTTTCTTGTGCTACCTTGCCATGTCTCCTCGCGTGGGCATGAATGCGATCTACGCTTCCGGTTTTCTTATGATGGGAACCACTGTACCTTCGGAGGAAGAAAGTATATATATATATATATATATAAGTGGAGAGTGTGGTATTCCGCGTGTTCGCGCGTTTGCTGCTTTCTCGCGAACTTTTCTTTTTGTTCCTCAGTTCTCCCTCATTGCTCATTTGATGCAGTGGCTCTCTCTATCGAGCTCCCGTACATGAACGCACTCTTCTCGTATTCCACCACCCAGCCCTGACAGTTCTCCCCTGCAGTCTGCTTCTCGCAGGCTCCCAAGTCCAGAAGCCAAAAATGGACCAAATGAAAGGCTTCCGCGTCGCGAAGCATTTCGAAAAGAGCAAACTGCTCTTCGCCATCAACTCCATCGCAGCCTTATCAATCTTCTTCTTCGGCTACGATCAAGGTTCGCCCCTCTTTCTCCAATTTTCAGTTTACACGAACCTCTCTCCACTAACACCCGCCCCCCCTCACAGGAATGATGGGCGGCGTCAACAACAGCAAACACTACATCGACCTCATGAAATTCGGGTACATTGACCCCCTCACAAACAACCCCTTAATAACCGACTCCCTCCTCCAAGGCGGCATAGTCTCAGTCTACTACCTCGGAACCCTCTTCGGCTGCCTCCTAGGCGGCTGGATCGGAGACCTCCAAGGACGCATCAAAACCATAGCTTTTGGTGCAATGTGGGCGATTTTCGGCGCGGCTTTACAGTGTAGTGCTCAAAATGCCAATTGGATGATTTGTGCGAGAGCGGTGAATGGAATTGGAACGGGGGTTTTGAATGCTATTGTGCCGGTGTGGGCGACGGAGACGGCGGAGCATACCAGTCGGGGGCAGTTTATTGCGATTGAGTTTACGTTGAATATTTTTGGGGTTGTGGTGGCGTATTGGTTGGAGTATGGGCTTTCTTTCATTGATGGAGGAGCTTCGCAGTTTCGGTGGAGGTTTCCGGTGGCGTTTCAGATCATTCCGTTGCTGGTCCTTCTCGGTGTGGTGTGGTTCTTTCCGGAGAGTCCGAGGTGGCTGGTCAAAGTCGATCGGCATGAGGAGGCGAGGTACATCCTGGGACGACTGAGGGGAGAAGACGCCGAGGGACAAGCGAAGGCCGATGCTGAGTTCCAGGATATCAAGAACATTGTTGTGCATGAGCGCAAGACCGCAAGCAGGAACAGCTACTACTCAATGCTGTTTGGAATTGGTTCTGGCAAGCTGCACACGGCGAGGAGAGTGCAGTTGGTCGTTTGGCTGCAGATCATGCAAGAGTGGATTGGTATTGCTGGTGAGTGATTGACGTCGGGTCCGAGGTGAGGTGATGAGATACAACTTTTGCTAAAACCTTTGCAGGCGTCACTGTCTACGCGCCCACTATCTTCCGCATCGCTGGTTTCTCAGGCGATAAGGCGCAATGGATTAGTGGGTTGAACAATATTTTTTACATGTTCTCGACACTAGTTTGTGTATTCACTCTGGACCGCATCGGACGTCGGTGGACTCTGTATTGGGGATCCGTGGGGATGGGAATAGCCATGTTCCTAGCAGGCGGGATGTCAAGAGGTGGAATCGATGCTCGGGCAGCAGGGAATGAATCCAGTGCCACGTCGTATGGTATTGCAGCAGCATCCTTCGTCTTCATCTTCACTTCAGTGTTTGGTGCGACGTGGTTGACTGTACCATGGCTGTACCCGGCCGAGGTATGCTTTCTTTTTTTTTCTTTCCGGTGTGTTAGGACTCGCTGACCTTCCACAGATCTTCCCTCTCGAAGTCCGTGCCAAAGGAAACGCCTGGGGTGTCGTCGGCTGGTCCATCGGAAACGGCTGGCTGACACTACTCTGCCCTGTCATGTTCAGCGCAATCGGCGAGAAGACCCTCTACATATTTGGCGCCTGCAACGTGATCACCATTCCCATGGTATGGGCTCTTTACCCAGAGACAAACCAGAGAACGCTTGAGGAGATGGACCTTGTCTTCGCAGCAGACAGTCCTTGGGTCTGGGATGCCGAAGCAAATTTCAAGCGATTGAAGGAGGAGAATCCCGATCTTGTGACAGCAGCCAGTCGAGGCAATTCGGTTGTCGACCCAGAGGCGGGGATTCGTAGAATCGCAGAAACACACGAATCGCTGTCGGAAGAGCCGAAGAAAGACATCAACTGATGTCGGTGAGCAATAGCACGTTCAGTAGATATCCCACAGCGAGACTTTCCCATCTTTGCTTCCAGCTGCCAACCAGTGTGTCTTTCGTGCCTTCTCGTTTCTCTTCTCCGCTACTGTCATTTGTTGCTGGGTCAGGCTTCTCTGTTCGTCACTGCTTTCGTGGTTGGTGACATCGGCGAACGCAATCGCATAACATCCTTCTTTGTGCCACTTGAGCACAGCCAGTTCCTTCAAACCTTTCGTAGAATAAACTCTCATCCTCCCGTCCCACCCTGCGGTCGCGAAAATCTTCTCATCATCGCGAATTGTCAGTCCTTGTTGACCCGCATGCTTAGTCTGAAGCGTCTTCGTGTCTAATGCAGCCTTCGGATCGAGAGGATGTCGAGCAATAATTGCATCAGCGCCAGAAGTGTAGAAACCCCCTAAATTGGTGGCAACGCCCAAGGAGAGGACAGGCTGGGCGTGAGATTTCGCGCTGTACACACACTGCCATTTCGAGGGCACACCAGACTTCGATGACGGCTGAGACCAGACACAAGCGTGACCAGATTCGTAACCGGCAACCACGAGGAGGTCTCGCACAAATTTTGTGTTGGAAGGAGCGGCGAATACGAGTCCGATGGCCATGACCATGCCAGCATTCTGCACCTCCTTCGGGGCAGGGATTGTACTAATTCGATCTTCAAAAGGTAAAGAGGTGACAATGATGCTTCCGTCCTGCACTCCAGGTGTGCCGAGCAAGATACCTTCCGTGGGGAGATCTCGTGTTCCTTCCTTAGGAGCATGAATCGTGCTGAAAGCGCAGAAATTCAACGCATTGACAGGGAGTGTGTGCAAAAGCCATGGCTGCTTGTGTTCTGTGGAGTCCGTACTGTCAAGTGGCAGCACTTTCGAAAAGTCTTTCTCTTCTTCCTCTCGCAATTGCCAAACGTGGACTTTGCTGTCTCGGCCGTGTCTGCATGTCTCGTCAGCAACTTGTCACAACGACCTCGCATTCGACCCACGTTATGATCTTGTCATCATTCCAACTGCCGACTCCAAGAATTGTGCTGGTATGCGGTCGCCAAACAGCAACGGCTCGCTTCGAGGAAACAGTCCAAAGCACGACCCAGCCGCTCGCGTCGCCTGTCAGCAAGCGAGTGTTTCCTCGAAAGAAATGCACGGCATGTATTTGTGCAGTGTGACCTCTCAAGATGTAAGACGGTTGTGCAGGTGGGTTCTCGGAGCTCTGCAGGAGGTTCGGTTCAGCCATGATGGTGGTCACGAAATTCTCTTGCACGAGAGAGAGGTTGGCATTAACAAAGTCAAAAGCCTACAGATTCCAGCCAAATGGGCGCGTGACATTCATTTGCTCTATCGTACGCGAATTGTATTAGGCAGCACTCGGACACTGGGTATATCAGTCCGCGATGGAGCCTTGGCACTGAATGTCAGAGTTCGAGGGAAGGTTGGACTTTTGAGAAGGGTCCAATAAGAGGTAAACATGAGCTAGCGCCGGCTAGTACCGCGCACCAATAGAACGTTCTAATTGGACAAAGGGTCCTGCTGCACCCTCAGTGTCTGACGACAGCTAGAAAGTATCTCCCCTCGCGATGGCATAGTCGTCCATGATGCGTCCGAATTCCAGCTTCATGAGCAGACGATCCACTCCACCGCCCTTCCAAATCTCAAAGTCCCCTCTCTGAGCAGCCTTAAAATCCAAATACCTTGCCGAACCAACTCTCTCCTGATCAAGCTGCCTGAGTCTGTTGATGACCGTCTTCACATCCACGTCCACCCTGTCCCTCGCACGTTCGAGCTCCGAGCTAATATTTTGCTCTTCGTCGAGCAGATGTGGTGAGACCTCGCCTGTCGCCTCCTCTTCACCATCGGCCTTTTGCTGAATGCTCAGAAGTCGGGTGAAGTATGCGACCAGATTATCCACGTTGCCAAGCATAGATCGTATCTCTTTCGTGTAGGACAAATCAGTGAGCAAGAGTGCGTAGATCAAAGATGCCAGGAACAGGCGATGCCCCAGTGCCAGTGTTTCTGGATCCCGCTGAGGGGGTTGATGGCGCGGTGCCGAGTCCATGCTCCGCGTCGAGCTCCGAGAGTCTGATGCTGACTGCTCAACCCATTGCTTGAAATGATCGCAAGAGCCTTTGACAACCTCGCCTTCAAAGAAAGCGGATGTCTCAGACAAGAGAAGCATTGCCGCACTACAAGTCGCCCACACACCTCTCGACGCAGCTGCACGCTCTTTTTCCCTCTCTCGATAGGCTGCATGCTGCACGCGAGATAAATGGAGGACTCTTCTCACCGAAGATTGACGCCAAAGCTCGCTCAGTCTCTGATGCCCTCTTCTGATGGCAAGTAAGTAGGAGCTGGTTGAGGAGTATGTCTCAATATCCCTCGAAGAAAGAAAAAGATCCATGGGTGGTGTGATTCGCAAATGCAGCTCAGTCGGGTTTGGAAAGAGCAGATTGTTGAATGACACTGGCGATAGCTGAGGCACTTCCCCCTCCAGCCCATCAGCAGTGGACGGACGCGATGTTGCTGCTCTTGGGTTGATCAGAGATATGTTTGCTTGTCCAAAGTCCAGCCCTTCATCTTCAGCATGCTCTTCCCGGGCTATCAGAGTTCTCCAAACCTGACGCAGCGTTTGACTGAGCTCAGCATCCTTGATCGAAAGACCTTGGAGCGCTTTAACAGGATCTTGCGCCAGCAGCCGTCCCATACTCTGCTGCCTAGCCTTAACTCGCTCTTCAGCTTCCGCAACGAGTGCACTTGCAAACTCTCCTTGGCCGAGCAAGAAGAATCGCTGCAGACAGTTCAAAAGTCTGGTCGTCTTGTTGAGCGGTAACAGACGTTGCAGCACATTTCGCGAAAGTGACTGCCGAATCTCTGCGATCGCTCGAGAAAACTGGGCAGGCATAAGCGGTAACGTAAGGGATGAAAGTTGACTCAGATGAGCTGTTGCGAGCTCGTTATCGCTGATTGAAGAAATTGACGAAGAGGAAGTTGTGTGACTTAGCCGCCGATGGTGAGCCACTTGATGTAGAGACTTGCCGATAAAGAATATAGACGCAGCAGTGCCAGGCGTTACGAATGCGGGCAGGAGTGTCTTCTCCTTCAGGTACTTTGGCTCTTCTAAGCCCTCGATTTTGATGAAGAAGTCTTTGGCACCATACGTAGGCAGCTTTCCATGCACAATCCACGAGGTCAACTGTCGTAGCCACGACGTTTCCGCCACTCGCGTGAGTTCGGTGGCAGCAGTTTCGACCTCTGGATAGCCTGTCTGCATCGAAAAGCGCAACTTGTCGATCAGCCGGGCCGAGTTGCATTTACTATTCTTTCCATTTGGATCGAGCATGAAGCACGCGACTTGCCAGTACCAGTTCATGACGCGATGCCAGTCGTCGAATTCAGCCACGACCGAAGCTAGAGGTACGATCTCGTAGGCTCCAACAAGGCTCGCATCGTTCTTCAGTATCTTCTCCTCGACCTGCAATATGTGTTTTTGGAACCTGCCCAAATGCGTCTGCTGAATGGATGCAGCCACGGCGCGACATATTACTGACTCGTGCGTCGAAGCAACGAGTTCGAGATGTCGTTTGAGCTTGCGATGCAGTTCGGAAAGCGTGCCTATGGACTTGAGAAGGGCGGCTTCTGAAGGGGATAGCAGCGGGAAGTCGTCCTTGGCCCCATTTGTTGTCGAGTTGAACAGCGGCGACGGATGGCCGGACAAGGCGAGCAGCACTTCGTGCAGCATGTTCCTCGTGGTCTGCAGCGGCTGCTGTCTGTCGCGCGCTGGCGTCGGCGCGACCTGATCACCACGCTGACAATTGTTTGTCCAGTGATCCCCGACGCAGAATGGCGAGAATACGGCCGGTCGGTGCCAAGAGATCGTCTGCCAGAATCCGGCGCGCGACTTGGAAGCTCCAGATCCAGCCACAGCGACGCGTGTGATCCGATCCTCGTGCATTCACGACGCTGGCGGGTGAGTGGGCGGCGAAGGCGTGGTTGGCTGGAGAATGATGCCTGACACCAGCGCGCATGGGTCGGCGGGCGTCTCAAGAAGGCAGGTGTCTGGAAGGGCGCGGCCTGACCGCATCTCGTGGCTGAGAGAGGCGAGACATTCGTGAAGGCAAAGGTGGGGAGCGGTCCGTCCACTGCACCTGCATGATGCAACTGCCCACCTTGGACAGCTGCCACCTGGGTTCTGGACTGCCGGCGTGGTATAAGACGCAGCAGCACTCGCCCTCTCTTGTGCCAGTGCTGCTCGATCCCTTTCGACACCACCAGTGCGCTTGACATCACGCACGCTCATCCTCCACCGCGCCATCCGCCAGCCTCGTGCCCGTGCCCACCTCTGCTCTGCTCGACCCATTCGCCGCGGACCAATCGACCCCGCCTCTCTACACCGCAACCCCCAAAGCCCAAAGCCAACATGCAGAACATCCGAGCCAAGATCAAGCGAAAGTTGTCCATTCGCGACAAAGATGGTATGCGACATTGCCCATGCTTCAGCAACCACTCTCCACTGACATCTGAAAGCCAACCCCGATGACTACGAGAACGCCTCCGATGTCGATGAGGAGACTACGGGCCACCTCCATCGCGAGATCGAAAAGGCCGAGGCCGATGGCCACGACATGGGCAAGCCAGGCAGCTTCCTGAACAAGCTCATTATGCACGGAAACAAGAAGACCGAAGAGCAACTCGCGCGCGAGGCTGCGTACGCCAACCAGGGTGGCCAGCAGCAGATTGGACAGCAGGCCGTTGGAGCCTCGTCTGGTGATGTCGTGCGATAGATGAGATTGAGACGGGATACAGGATACAGGATACGGCAATGACAGTGCAATGAATGTATGATGGAAAGACAGGACAGGTTTGACAGTGAAGGTATACAGCAACCAGAATTGAGTCCGGTTTCAGATCTTGCTCAGAGTTTCTTTTGACAGCTGTCACACACACCCTAATTGCGGACCGCAAAACGGAAACTAGGACATACGCTCACTTTGCGATTTCTCTTCCGAAAATGATTCCGCGGCTGCCTCGCTTGTCGGGACAGAGCGTCTTGGCTACGCTGCACAGGGCGGAGACACGAGAATCGGAAGGGCGTTCGACGTCCCCAGGCAGAGAACTACGCATTCTCGATCCTTGTTTCGCTTTCCGGCTGTATCCACCCTTTTCGCCGAAGCTTACTTGCGAGCGCAGGCCCCACGAGTCTTTACCACGACCGGTTGGCATTGCAGAGAGGTACGAGAGTAGTGTATGCGTGTCACTGACCACAGACTTCCATAGCTCACACCGATCTCTGCAGCGTAGCAGGATCGAAGTCTAGCTTACCAGCAGAGGACCTGTCAATGATGCAGCCGATGCAAGAAAGTCGACACTAGAAGTTCCACGTGTCTCTGAGAAAATCTTGCGGTGATATAGTGCGTAGGGGTCAGGTTGAGAGCAGAGAGCCTGCCGTATTCTGAGAAACAGATGGTATCGGATCATTGGACGTCTATCTTCCCATAGCGAACGAGCTCCTTTTATACAACTTGGTCTCCAAAGCTACTACTCCCAACGAACGATCACAATTCCTGATGCGGGCGCTGGCTGCTGGCCACCTGATCGCTATCAGGTAACTGTTCCAGCGGACGACAATATACCTTGATCGAAGACCACCGATCCAATTCCGGTCTCCCGACTGGAGTCAGACTCATCATGCAATGCTCTCCCAATTTCTGGCATTCGTTGTCGCAATCCTCCAGTATGTGCTCTCTTTGCTGGGGTGTCATGTGCTCGATATTGTGCAATTTCCACCAGCGACATTGGCCTTTGTGTTTGTCATCGTACTTCCTGCACTCAAACTCGACCTCGCCGTGTCGTTTGTCTTTGCTATTCTCCGCGAGGCCGAGGAATGTGAGAAGCGCCAGAGCTGCTGCTTTGATGCCGACCATCTTGACTGTGGTTTTGAAGCAAATCAGCAAGCGAACACACGACAGCGATGTAGTAAAGTCCCGACCCGAAATCAACTGTTTGTCTTCTGATGGAATATAAACTAGAGCTGGTGATTCAATAGTGCTGTAGTCGTTTGCTCTTGGTGATGAAGATGTGGTGCGGAAGAAACATGAGGAGGAGGCCAGCTGGAAATGAGTCCGCGTCGGTGCATCGCCTTGTGCTTTCCTTGATGTCGACACTGCAAGAGCGCTGCCAGGGGATAAGGCATAGGGGTGAAATGCGCAGGTGCGGTCCTTCGCGTGGCAAGATCTTCTCGGTGCACCGCAGGCACTCTCCTGCCTTTCGAGGTTGGAAGCCGCTTCCTTTACTGCATTTGGTGCTTGCCTTTGCAGACGGAGCCAACTCGCAGGCTGATATGAGCGATAGAACAAGGACTTCCGCTGCCACCAGTTTCCGAGCTTCCATCTGCGCTAGGCTTGGGCACTGGCCATTCAGTTTACCATCGAAGACCTGAGAAAGAGCTAGTTTCCAGGCGACATTTGGCGTACTACGATCCTGAAGTCAAGTCCACTCGAGATTCCGGTCCAGTCCATCCTCACCTACCCTCCACTGACCCCTCACCCCTCTCAACATCGTTATCATCTCGCACCTGTGGCCCCTTGTAAACTTGCAACTTCTGCCCCAAAGGCACTTCGACCGACCTCACGTTATTCTTTCCTTTTACCCTTCTCCCTTCATGCCCCGTCCTAGCCGCAAGTCTATCCCTCGACTCTCCCAACCCTGGAATAAAAGAGATATAAATATGCTTCTTTCTCACAAGCATGAAAATTGCGAAGAGGACTGCGACTCCAGTCGTAACTCCTAGGGCGATGCCGACGGTTCGGCCGGTCGGCATTGTGGACTTCTGAAACTTGTAACAGACTTATGATGGGCTGGCTGGTCGGGCGTGAAGTTACAACATGACGTGCGACGTTTATCTGCTGGTTGCGAACGATGTAGTGGATCAGGCAGCATTCAGCTCTTTTTGGCGCGGTTGTGAAGGATCGCGCTTCAGCCGCATTCGCCTTGCATATGGGTCTGCCAATATGCGTGGCACACACCACACAGCCACCAGTGTTTCTATGCTTGGCAACGTATCGCTCGTATAGTCATGCTGTGTAACCATCCTTCGGGATCTATCCTTGGCCTTGCGATCACGATGTAGGTTGGCTCTGGAGATCAGTGCAGCACTGCAGTGGAATGAGCGCAAACACAACATACCTCTCTGCCAGTGCGCAAATGATGTGATGATGTTTTGACATGGAGACTGTATCCACTGTTGGTTCTGTCTCTATCGAACCTGTCCTGAGTTTTACTGCTGCCAACTCCTACCCATGCAAAATGCAATGCCATATTTGGGTATCTGCCAGAGTCGAATCAAAAAAATGCGAATGCCCACAAATGCAAATGCCCACCAATGGAAATTATGATGCAGCCTTCTTCCGGTCTAATTCGACTTTCGAATAGTATGCTGCGCCCGCTGTGGCAACCAACATGCCAAATCCATTCACTATCCCAACTTGCACGTTGAATAGAACGATGCCGAGCAGAATTGTCAAGCATTGTTTGACGTTTCCGCATACGCTGATTGTGAGGGCTCCGGCGACCTTGTTTGTCTGGAAAGATACGAGATTCAAGCCGAATGCCATGGCGGCGTTGCCAAAAATGGAGACCAGGATGCCGGTCGAGAAGGCTCCTTCGTTTGAATATTCGCGTAGCTTTGCAAATTCACCGCTTCCAGCTGCATAGAAGAGACATTGGATTGCAGCCAGTGGACACATCCTGAATAGCACTTCCATTGCTGGCAATTTCAAGTTTCCGGTCATGAGGCGATTCGTAGCCACTGTCTTGACGCTTGCAAGTATCACACCAAGAAGTGTGAGCGTGAAACCGATCGCATTGAAGTAGTAGTCGCCGAAGGTAGCCAGTCCCACTCCGATGATGAGGGGAATCATCGAAAGATATGTTTCGTGGTCGTAAGTCCGGCCGTACGCCACGCGGTAGATAAATATGGTCATGACGGGACATGTGCTCCGCATGACTTGGTGGAAAGGTACAGATACCAGGGCCCTTCGATGTGTAAGTACAGACATGGCAGCAAGCTTTGGTGCACTTACAAAGAAACGTTACTGATGGCAATGTTTACTGTGAAAAGCGTGGAGAATGCCACAAGGACGAGGTTGTCCCGCAATGTTAGCTTCGAGAGCTTCATTTGGCCTGTTGCCAGAAGCATCGAGCATCCTACTGATGTCGCGAAGGTATGTGAGAATGTAAGTAGCCATGGTAGGGAGGCATTCCGCAGAAGAGCCTTGTTCGATAGCGTAACGCTGAGGTTGAGTAGGAAATAGAGGCCGAGGTAAGTGAGTTTCTTGCTGGTTGATACCGTATACTCCAGAGGTGTGGCGTTCGGTTGTTCTTGCGATTCTACATCGCGTTCATCCTTATCGAGGAGTTCGTGATTCTCCGGCACCCCGTCCGTGTCCATGGAATCATGGACTTCCCTTTCCCGTTGCGCATCCATTGAGAAATCCCAAGCCGGCCAGTCCAAGTGAAGTCGATGGTTGTCTCTCATGTCATGCCGAATGCAAAGTAGCTACTTGGAAGCAGGAAGATCCGAGCGGGCCGAAGTCAGTGAGGCGTGCGGATCGCACGGCTGCGCTGATGACAGAGGTTGAATGCTTGTTGGATGCCACCACTGCTCGTTGCACGCGGGACTCGGCTGTGATATGTGAGTGGCCGTCTCCTGGGTTCAGCCGATACTTGGCATTCATGCCGCTAACGTAGCACAAACATAATGAAGAAGATGAAGGGAAGGAACAGCTCGCTCTTTGCTGGACCAATACGACGATGGTGGACTCCAAACGGAAGGTCCAGAAGGCACTTGAGCGGTAGCGCGAGCACGAGGGTCGGGCTGGTTTCTGCGCCTCTTGGCTCCGCGAAAAGCCGCGAGTGCCACACCCAGATCCACCGTGGGTGGCTGTCATCACCACCGTACTAATTCCTCTGCACCGGCCAACGCTGAACGTTTGCCGTTGCTGTCTTGAGCGCGACGCGCACCCTTGCGCTCCCACGATGGCGGGGCGGGCGCAATTGGCGACGACCGCCACCCGTCACCGCAATCCGCATACAAATCACACCCGCCGTCCGTGTCAACGCCTCGAAGCGATACTGGCGCCCCACCGCCTCCTGCCGACCACCCGTCCGCTCGCTGGCCGTGCGCTCTTGGCGACTGCAGTGACGTGGGGCCCAAGAATCTGCACTCATCTCAGGCAGTAATCACGAGCGCCCGAAAATACGAAGTGTGGCCCGCCGAAGGTGCTGAGTGTCTTCCAATCACCAGCAACGAGTGAGATGATGCCTTCGGTGCCCTGTGAGCAGGAAGGAGAAGCCGCTCCGTGGATCCCGTCCCAGCGGGCGTGGCGTGCCAGCCGATAAAGGCACAGTAGCTCCGTTACCCCTGAGGAGGAGGATTCAAGCAGCCGCACTTGGGCGTCTGGGAGCCACGAAAAGAATTCTCGTTCGTGACGACGCCACGCCCAACGCTGTGGCACACAGTCCGCACGAACCAGCATGTGAACGAGCCTTGTGCCCCGGTCCAGCAATCACGCGAACATCGGAGCTGCGGGCAATCGTGTTACAAGTATCACCCCCCAACAGAGCTGCAGCGGCTGTGGCAGTCTCTTCCAGCCACAAGTCTCAACCACGTTTCCCAGATAAGCTCAACTGGTGGCTTCTCGCGCTACTTTTAACTCCGCGACCCTTCTTCACAACCGCCGCGGCTCTTGGAAAGTCATCTCGACCAGGGGGCCTGTCTATGTGCACCACATTGCTCACTCTTCGGCGCTGCTCGACCTTTTCCTCTTGAGAAACCCACATTCGTTATTATGGCTCCAACTGTTGTTACCGCTCAAGGCAGTCGCAAGACGGTGAAGAAGATCTGCTGCATTGGCGCAGGCTACGTTGTCAGTTTCTGCGCAGCTGATCCGGCCTGACATGGTTAACATTTACGACAGGGCGGACCCACCAGCGCGGTCATTGCGCAACACAATCCAGACATCACCGTAACCGTCGTTGACTTGAGCGAAGACCGCATCCAGGCCTGGAAATCGAACGCTCTTCCTATCTACGAGCCTGGTCTCTTCGACGTCGTCCAAGTCGCCCGCGACTGCAAAGATGGCCGTCGTCAATCAAACCTGCACTTCTCGACCGACGTCTCCGGCGTGATAAACGAGGCCGACCTTATCTTCATCGCTGTCAACACCCCTACGAAGACGGAAGGTCTGGGTGCAGGAGGAGCATCGGATCTCGCATACGTTGAATCGGCTGCACGACACATCGCAGAGGTCGCAACAAGTGACAAGATTATCGTTGAGAAGAGCACTGTACCATGCGGAACAGCGGACAACATTCAAGAGATTCTTGATGCACATGCTGCGCCCAATGTCCACTTCGATATTCTGTCCAACCCAGAATTCTTGGCCGAGGGCACAGCGATGAACGATCTGATGAAGCCTGATCGAGTACTCATCGGTTCGCACAAGGACGAGAGATCGCTTGTGGCAGCCACAGCTTTGGCGGACGTTTATGCTGCATGGGTGCCACGGGATCGCATTATCACGATCAATCTCTGGTCTTCAGAGCTTGCCAAACTTGCTGCCAACTGCATGCTTGCGCAGCGAATCTCCAGCATCAATTCCTTGAGCGCAATATGCGAAGCTACAGGAGCGAACATCGAAGAGCTTGCATTTGCAGTTGGACAAGATACCAGAATAGGGCCCAAGATGCTCAAGGCATCGGCAGGCTTCGGAGGTTCATGTTTCAAGAAGGATGTTCTCAGTTTAGCATACATCGCCGAGACCCTTCACCTTCCCGAGGTTTCCGCATACTGGAAGTCGGTGGTAGACATCAACGAGTATCAGAAAGAGCGCTTTGCTAAGAGGATTACGAAACGACTATACAACACCCTTCGCCTGAAGAAGATCGCCATCTTAGGTTTCGCTTACAAGAAGAACACCGGCGACACGCGAGAGAGCGCCGCGATCACGATTGTTGGCCAGCTCATTGCTGAAGGCGCAAAGATTGCAATCTACGATCCGCAGGTATCAGAAGCGACGATTCAGCAGGATCTGATTCGTGAGCATAGACCTGACGTGGTCAAGCAACGCGTCACTGTCTATCCTGACGCAATCTCCGCATGCGCCGACGCCAGTGCCGTGGTCATCCTTACCGAGTGGGACGAATTTAAGACCGATCGTGTGGCGGAGAAGTCGAACATGACGGAGCAAACAACGTACACGCAAGCAAACGGTCACTCCGATTCCTCATCCAATTCGGAGGCGGAAAGTGAGTTCTTGGACAGTGCTATTGGGACACCGGCGCCCACTGAACGTGAACGTCCAGAATATGTCGACCCTATCGACCCAGCCAACAAGAGAGTGGACTGGGTCCAAATTGCCAGCTCGATGAAACGGCCGAGATTAGTCTTCGATGGACGCAACGTTGTGGACAGTCAGAAGCTTGCGACCCTGGGGTTCACCGTTGAATGCATTGGCAAGCCAGGTGCTCGGCAGCGACGCTTGTAGATGTTCTTGCATAGGGATTCGCAAGCTTACCCGAAGGTGGACGGATCTTCCGGTGAGGTCAGCGCCCCAAAGATTCTCCGCTGGTCGATGAAACTTGCAGCCCATGGGGTTGATAGAGTCGTGGATCGGGACCACTCGATGAATCTGAGCTTAGCGTGGGCTCCAGGTTCGACATGGAATGTGGATGACACAACATCTCGCACACCACATGAATCGAGACGCGCGTAATGGTTCCACGGGATTCCCGACCTCTTGAACGTTGCGCTAGACGTTTTCATTGGACATGGCGTTTTTCCTGACACCGACGGTCGCTGGATGGCCTCATTCATGATGTGAATATTCTTTGGAACTTGGCGACATAGATTACAATCGAGTATACTGCTCACGCAGTCACTAAGCAATCCCAGCATAGTAATAGGTAGCACGGATGCACAGCATGCCTTATAGGTCTGGTATCAAATACAGCGTCAGCACTTGCTACTCATGCGGCAGGGACCGGGCCTGATAAGGAACAGCGGCCGAACTTCTGGATGAAACTTTGTGAAAGCCACACGAAAACCACACGATGCATCATGCATCACCCGGAAAAGGTCATTGGGATCTAAGCATTCGCCAAGCTTTAATGTGCAAGCCGAACCTGGCTGATCAGCAAACACTTTGCTATCGGCCCACTCGGTCAGCCCAGTGTCGTCACTTCATATCAAATCCTTGCACCATGCTGAGACTTTTTGGCCCGGGTTCACGGCATTTAATTTTTCCCGCAGGAGGAACATGCATGTGTTGTGGAGGGTCCACTGAAGGAGTCGGTGTACTTGGCACGGTGGGTGCTATGTCTTGGTGAACGAGGTAGCGCTCGTACCTGAAGCGATCCAGGACTCCTGGACTCCTGGTTGTTCGTGAACATTCGAGGTGAAGCCGAAAGCGAACGCCCCTCGCCGTGGCAGCCATGATCGGCGCTTGCGCATGAGACAGGGCTGACAGGCTGAATCCTTGAATTAAAAATTTCGGCTGCTGCCGGCGTTTGGTATTATTACTGTAGCCTGCTTGACTACAGTAGTCTGACCGGGGCTTATTACACTTACTGTAAACCTATGGTGGAGCCGAACATCGGAATGGACGCGATTATCGATACGTGCGAGATATCGGCCCCCCATGCACGGCACTGCCATCGACACTGTG
The DNA here is from genome assembly GCA_004299825.1 of Cercospora sojina. Classification (NCBI taxonomy): domain Eukaryota; kingdom Fungi; phylum Ascomycota; class Dothideomycetes; order Mycosphaerellales; family Mycosphaerellaceae; genus Cercospora; species Cercospora sojina. The sequence continues at coordinate 472,068 of CP036213.1, read as the reverse complement.
GGCGCTGCGGTCTGACCTCCTGATCCTCCTGCGCGCCGAACATGGAAAGAACGGACGATGACGACGCCCCCTCGCTTGGCGGCAAGATGGCATTTCTGGGTCTATGCAGCCATGCACAAAGCAGAGAGGCTGCTATTCGAGCGAACCCACCGCCAATGTTAGCAGCCCGCGGGGGAGGAATCCGCACGCCGACTCTCACTCGCCCGCGTCGTCGCGACTCGCCTCCCCTCAGTCGTGGCCCGTCGCTAGGTGTTAGTCGTCGTTTGCTTGCACGCGCCGCCAACCGCTGGTGCCAGTTTCGGCGATCCTTCCTCGTGTAACTTCACTTCTTACGTGCCTTTGTTGATAGGCGGAGACTGCTCTTGGCGAGCAAAGTCGACCAAGAACATACTAATCAGCCACCGCCTTCTTCACGGGCCTTTCCTTCTTTCGAACTGGCGAGAAACTGGACCCGCAACACCTTGCCGGAGCCCGATTGCCCTTCTGTTGCCGTCCGCAAATGCACGTACAACTCCACAAGAAGCGTATGCAGCAACGACGAGGACAACCGCCGCTGCCCCTCCTTTCCGCTCGACAGTCGCGACGATGATCGCTAACAAGCGATTCGCCTTCTTGACGGCCGTGGCCTTTGGCATCCTCTTGCTACCGTTTCTCTTTGGATACCACTTTACAAAGATCAAAGACGTTTCATTAAGCTACATCAAACACGCTTCGCGATCGAGGGCTTTCCATCTGCTTCTTCCTGCAACGGGGCCGAATTTGCACTTCTGTCGACTTCTCTTATCAGCGGCAGTGACAGGATATCCCGAACCCATCTTCATCGGCTGGGATGGACGAGGAATGTACAATGGCTCCGAGTCGCATTTGTTCAAGATCACAGAGACCTTGACCTACCTACGCTCTCTGCCTCCAAGCGCCGACAATGATCTGGTGCTATTGCTCGACGCGTACGATATCTGGCTCCAATTGCGACCAGAGGTCCTGATTGAGAGGTACCACAGCGTCATCAAGCAGAACGATCAGCGCTTAAGGCAACAAGGGTTGCTTGGCAAATATCACGGAGGTGACTACGTTCGAAATTCGATCGTCGTAGGACCTGACAAGATCTTCTGGCCGCAGGGAATTGATGATCCAGCCAGTTGGGCAGTTCCGGAGTCACTTTTGCCGAAGAACTCGTTTGGTCCGGCCACCGATTTTATTATGCTCACTGCGAGACCAAGATGGCTGAATAGTGGTACGATCATGGGACCAGTAGGCGACCTTCGAGACTACTTCGCGGCGACGCTGGACATGGTCAGCCGAAGATACGATTCGAATTATGAGTTCAGAAATAGCGATCAACTCTACTTTGCCGAAGTCTGGGCTGAGCAGGAAATCCAGCGAAGACGCCTACGCGATGGAAACTTTGAACCACCAGAAGTGCTCGAGGGCGTGAAGGGAATCATGCCTGAGATCCCCAAGGGCCGGAGAACGGAGTATCATATTTGCCTCGACTACAGGACAGAGATGTTCCAAACAGCAGCTGCATTTGAGAAGCACCTTACCTGGATGCGCTTCAATCTGACGAGCGAAACTTACCCAGACATACCGCAAGACGATCGCTTCGGTGGAGGTGAAGTAGCCGACGGGTGGGTCAAAGACATCCGCATCGACAAAATCAAACTCACCGACGACATCCTTGAAACCGATCCTCCCTTCGCCGCAGCACATGAACCCACAGAAATGCCTAAGAACCAGTCTTGGTCCGAAACCAATCTGGGCACCAACCTCGTTACGAGAGAAGCCTTCCCACTCTTCCACGTCACAGGCGACAAAGGCATTCGAGACCGCTGGTGGCCACGAATGTGGTTCCACCCATATGGCGAAGAGCTTCTGAAAGCCACGAAGAAGAAAGAGCATGTCTTGAGCAGCGGGACCACAGGAAAGCAAAGCGGACTTCGAAACGGACAATTCGTTTTCGCCAAAGCTGCGGGAACAAATTGGCGAGGTGCTGTTCCTGTCGTTACGCACGCGAGACCGCAGCTGGAAGATGAGAAAGGTGGGGCATGGGTGGACAATGGGGACTATGTGCCGTGGAATGCCATGTGTGGTGCGTATGAGGGCGAAGACCTTTACATTGGACCTGAGCTGGCTGGGAAGGATAACCCACCTCCACCGGAACCTGAAGAGGAAGGAGAGGAACAGGCCGAAGGACAGGCTCGGAGATGATTTTGGTATAACGCGGCCATGAGCGATTGGAGTTGGGAATTCTTTGTTGACATTCGTTGCATAGCGGACGGGGCATGTATGGCAAACAGAGCGCATGTGTATGGCGTAGAAGTGTGTAGTGTAGAGCTTGACAGCTGCCTTCATTGGCGTGACAAGATACTCGCATGTTGAAGTTAACATTGTCGTCTCTATTCCAAGCTTCCTGGTCCGAATCGTTTGCGCATGGCGATGAGCTGCCCTTCCAGTGCTTCGATCAGAGCTGGAGCTGCAGGCAGGATAGACAGCCTGTAGCTGCAGCAGAAGTTTTGATCCCACTTGCTTCTGAAAAGCTCTCGTGTCATATCATCGTATCGTTGTCATTCTCCGCTTTTGTACAGCACCCGACTGCCCCTCAATCCAGTGCTTCCGCCAGTACGATCAAACTGAATCGCAACTCCCCACCTCCAGCCTCCTCCTCCCTCTTCAAGAACGCTCTTACACCTTTCTCCAACGCTGCCGGACTCAACACATCCTCATCTTCTCCAACGCTCCCTCGATCAAGTGGACCCTTCCTCCTCCCATCCAGTTCCCACAAATTCCCGTTCTTCCCCTTCACAAAGCAAACATAATGCAGATCTATGCTGTCGTCTGCACTCGGCGCTTGCGTATCGCCCGTCGTAGCCGCAGCCTGATGCGCCTTCTCCAAAGCCTCCGTCTCCTCCAACAACTCCGCTCTCTTCACCGGATCCAGCGGTTCAGCTTTCTTCACCAAGTCTTCCAAAGCCGTGCCGGGCTGAATGTACGATCTCGCTTGTCCGTTGCTGACGCCGTGTAGAAGTCCGATGAGCCCGCAGGCGTTCCCGATCGTTTGTTTGTACCAGACTACGGGTTCGGAAGAGCCACTGCCGGTGTATTCAGATTTGGAGCTATCTTCTTCGTGCCGGAATTTCTCGTAGGTTTGGGAGACGGGGAAGACGAGGAGGAGGGCGTGTGCAGGACGTGGGACGAAGGCGAGGAGGTCGGGGTCGTCGATTGAGAAGACGTCGTGGAAGGCGAGGGATTGTGAGAGGCCGAGATTGTGGAGGAGAGAGGTCATTACTTCGGGGTTGTTTTCTGGAGGTCTCTGGGTGAGTTACTGGTCGGTACATAGAGAGGAGGCGGCTTACCCAGTGGAATGAAGCGCTTGTTGCGCTTGCCTGGTTCGACTGCCATGATTGGAAACTGTATCGGTTGAGTATCTCTTGTACTGTAGTAAGCTGTGTGAGTGTTTTGGAAGTGCAGAGTCTATGGTGTTGGACGAGCTTTGAGGCAGCAACGGATGATGCAATGCGACAAACAGACCAGCTTTCCACCCACCTGCAGGTACGAACTGAGGGCTTCTTTTTACTACAGTACAGACTACAGCAACAGCTGGGCGGTGATGAAGTGAGGTGAGATGAAGGTTGCCGCAATACGAAAGTTGCCGCAATGCGAAGGTGAAAAGTCAATCTCAAGCCGAACCATTTTCTTATAGGGAGCACGGGTATTGGGGCTGAGCAGGAGGGACGCAAGGAGGCCAGACTCATGCTTGCTCTACTACTTCACCCTCTCGCCCCTTTATCCGTCGACACAGCATTGTTCAAGAGAACCGGGACCTGTTCGTACCATGCCCTCAAGACGGCACGCAATGACTAGCCCGTACGCCCGGCTGAAGTCCGGGCCACGGTGAGATGAGAAGCCTTTCAGGTGGTTGCGTTCGGTGAGCACGAACCCGTGCTCCTCGAATGTAGCGAGATGCTCGGTGATACTATTTGTATCGCTGTGAGAACTCTGAAGCTCGTCCAGGTGAGGGATGTCAAGGAGATCCGCTATCGGTACGAGTCTACGGCATTCGCTACTGTGAATGTATGAGCAGGCGTCATATCATGCTCAAGCGCTCACAGCTTGTGCAGTTGGGTTCTGAGACGCCAGAAACAAGCGATAGCTTGTAGGAATCGCAGCCAGCCGCATTTGCTCCAAATGGCTCGCTTCAAGGTTCGCCAACGGGAGGCAGCACTGCCGCAGGACGCAGCACAATACGCCGCCGCAGAGTTAAGTGATGTTGACCAACATGAGCGGAAAGGGAGCGTCGCAGAGACACTCGTGTAGTGATGATGTGTCACGAAGAGTCAAGTGTTCGCGTAGCTTCCCAAGTCACTCTTTCCTCGAACGCGTGCATGGCAAGAGCGTGTCTGCCGCCTAGAAAGCTGACCTCCTAAAGCATGTACACTTCTTTCCACAGCACAATCGCGACACCGCATCGATACACATCCATACAAGGCCCGTCATGGCTGGCAAAAAACAGACTGGCAAGCAACGAGTCAGGCCGACGCAAGAATGGAAAGAAATCTCGCCAGATCCACCATCACCCAAATTGCCCGGCGCGCTCAGAGGCCTGAATCCAGACAAATATGTCATTGACAACAGCGTCAAGCACACAGTGGAGTCTGCAGACGACGAAGCCAACGGCACCAAGAGTCCGCCATCAATGAAGCACACGACTCGCGCGTCGCGAGGTCTCGGAAAAGATGTCTCATACGTAAGTACCAACCCGTAGGTTCTCGGCACCATCATTCTAATAGTGATGCAGGACGTGAAGTACCATCCCATGGATAGAGTGACGCGCCCCAATCGCGCTGCAACCCGAAGACAGTCAAAGTCTGCTCCGCTTACGATGTCTGAGGCCGAGGATGACGACGATGATGATTCTGCGACCATCGACAGCGACGAGGATATTAGCGAGGGAATATCCCACGATGAGCCATCAGAGAATTCGCAGGACGAAGCCGGACCACGCAGCCCAAAGCAGACCCTTGTGATGGAGCCACGCCAACCAGATCCGAAGGCATCCCGCCACTCCGCTCGAGAGGCAACGAGGAAGGCCGTCAATTACTCCAAGAAGTACCATCCGCAGGACCACGGGATACCCGGATATCGACATCGACCAATTATTACGCAAGCCGATCAGGAAGACTCGGTCGCTTCAACAAATCTCAAGAAGCGTCCTGCCCCAATCACTAATGAAGCGGACGCACCCGAAGAGTCTGGAGACGAGCAGGCAGAAGTTGTGAAAGGCAAGCCGAGGAAGAAGTTGAAGTCACTTGGGGACAAATCACCCCCACGTACAAAGAAGAAGCGAGGTGGTCAGCGGGCTGCGACCAAGGCCAAGGCCAAGGCAAAACCAGCTAACAAGTCGGCGTTCCGTGCGAAGGAAGCAGACGAAATCGATGCTTTTGTGGACATGGTATGATCTCCAAAATCTACACCCATGGCTCTTCCTAATTACCTTCAGGCAATTGCGGCAACACAAGTGGCTGGACCAATCACCATCAGCAGCAATGATGACAGCGACGGCGAGAGGACGCCTGAGTTGGCCGCCGACGACTACGACGATCCCATGCCTAACCTGCCGGGCATGCTTTCGCGCGAGGACAGTCGCGATACTGCGAACATGCCCGACAAATTGTTGACTGCGTGCACGCAAGTGAGCAACTTGCTCGACACGGAAGAATCTGGCATGGTGGCGGATGATGACCCTGCAGAGTCGCGCGACTCTTCGCTCGTCACTGTCGACACGAGCGCCAATCTGGCTCGCGAGGTCATTACTCCTGCGACAACGTTCCATGCCACTCCTGGTGATGGTACGGCCCCATTTCCTCTGCCGACATACGTCGAGGATCGAGTGAAGCTTAAGATAGGCTCACAGTCTCCAATAACGTTCAAAGCTGTGGTTCGAACGCTGTTCGAGCAGCCAAGTTCTGGAACAGACGCAAGATTGGTCGTTCAAAAGCCATATTTAGAACATCCCGTCACCCGTACGCCGGAGGCCCGTGAGGACCCCGCGAAATCGCCTTCGCTACAAGACACAACCTGGAGAGTGGAAGATGGAGAGCACCTTCATGCAGAGAGCCAGAACAATATTGGCGATGGGCAAATTGACGCGGAGCCGCAACCAGCCATTGAGATGCCAAAGCTGGAGGTCCCGCTCGCTCGCATGCCTTCACAGCGCGAAACATTGCCAAAATCACCGATGCCACTCAACCCAGCCAGCAAGGTAGACGGTGGTCAGTATGCTAGCGAAGAGCCCCGCCAGGGTGGATTCCAACAAGATGAATCCCGAAGCGACGAGCTCCACCACGATGAGCTTCAGGACGATGAACTCGAATACGATGAGGAAAACGAAGGCCCTTACGAAATGCACACTCCTGTCGCAACCGAGTTTGAAGATGCTATGGCCGTAACAGAAAGCTCAGCAGGGCGATCCTCGGATCCCATCAACTTTATCAAGATGTTCGGCGTGACTCAGAAGGATGCTACTACCCAGCAGTCTGCAACGCCAAATTCGTCCGCGCCGCGCAGGTCGCAGCTCATTTCTCGCAGAGAGGCTTTGGGATATGACGACTGAGATATGTGCCAGGAAAGCGGGGCAATGACAGGTTGAATGCCCGGTGCATTTGTGCAACTGTACAGCTGCGTTGCTGTTCATCCAAGCTGGCTCATATGGTGTCGCACGAGATTGGTGTTTCGCTACCGGTGTTATCTTTATCATGCACAGAAGCGATATGTATTAATGTTCAAGCAATATCTGGGCGAGATCTTGCCACTGCCCCAATCCTCAAAGGTTGTTCAATCCGCTCTGCAGTCGGACTCCAAAGCTCGCTGTGGATTCGAGACTGATGAGCACCCTCCAGCTTTCTCGCATCATCAGAACGGCGACAGCAACGCATAGAAGGAGTAAGCACACTGTGAAAGCCACAGGTTCCAAATCAAGAATCGTGGGCTCTAAAGACCGTCTCCACACTTCGTAGTCCTCGGCACGTCGACGATAGAATTTCCTCACAGTTCGCAAGCTCCCGTACCACTCTTTACCCTCGTGGAAAACGTCGTTCGGCCATTCTCGAGACCACCTGCATAGGTATCGCCGATGCCGAGGATGCGGCCGCTGTTGGCGAGATATCCAAACTTCACAGCCGTCTTCATCTTCGCCCCATTCGTAGATATAGCACCATTTCCTTTCGTAAGGAAACTCGTGGAAGTAGTCGAAGAAGCTAGAGTGGTTGAATTTGTGAGCGGATAGGATGAAGGTTGTCCGGGTGTAGTATTTCGCAACGTATTTCTCGCGGGTCCAGTGACAGAGACGGAGGGCGAGGGGAGTCTGGAAGGTGGAACCGATTCGAACGCTGGACCGAGCGTGCGGGTCATCATCGAAGAGGTATTGGAGGATCATGTCTATGAGCTCTTGGGGGAGAAGGATGGTACGTTGGCGCAGAGGTGCTTCTTCGGGGTCTTCGTCTTCGTCTACGCCTTTTCCCTCCTCGACAGCGCGTGCTTCATCTTCGGATCCACGGAGGACTGTGTCGTCTTCTTCTCTGAGCCGCTGCATGGTTGTCGTTAAATCGGAGTCTGCGATGATGAGTTTGTTATTAGAATAGGATGTTGGAACCACTGGACTTATTTATTTCTGGTGCGTCGGAGCCATGTGGTGAAGGTAAGCAACCACGTGCTGTGAACCGTGCTTGGATGGTCTAGCATCTACGGTAAATGTCAAGTTACCAGACAACTCTAACGCCAGGGTAACTTTCTCCAGAAAGCTGTTGTGTTCATCAACATGATCTCCTACCTCGATGTAGCATCAATTTGATGTTCTGCCATCGTCGAGAGACGACGACCGCAGATCCATTTGCGGTGGCATATTCGACGTATTCGCAGCCAAATCTCAACATCAATGCATACTTGGAGTCCACTTGAGGAGGACTTTGATGTTGTATACAACATCGCAGTGGGAAAGTGAAGTGGACATTGCCACTCGTGACTCCCGACCAGATCATCGGCACAAGTCGGCAACGACGACCCATGCTGAGAGACCCCTCACTAGCAGGATTGACAAGCACAAGAACACAACCTGCCCATGAATCAAACCCAGACCAGATGACAACCAAGGACCTGCATAAAACAGCATTTCGATAACGCTGAGAACCTGTCCGCCGTACCTGTGGTCGCAGATCGGACAGTCATTCGCTCAAGTCTCCTCACCCGGCTTACTGCAAACGGCGACAAAGACGCAAGTGTTGGCCAATCACATTCCGATGATTGCGCACACGCCACAAGCATGGGCGTGCCATCTCCCAGAACGACCATGCCTCGAAGTTACTGCCGACGATGTTACGGCGATGTTAATACGGCGTTGAGAGCGTCTGCTGCAGTGCTCTGCACTACGCTGGATATATGTCAATCCGTTAGCCCTCTTCGCCTTCGCAGTTCATAGCACGTACTCTCGACATTCCACGTCCCAGCATCCTACGATCGATTTCCAGCTTGCCTCCTACCTTGCAGAACGACCCACTCGCAAGCCCCGACTATCGAAAGTCCGTGGCTGCGAAAAGCCCAAACCGAGTCGGAAACAGATCAAACGCCGACGCAACAATCTGCAGATAATCACGAATCCCCGTAGAAGCTCGCAGAAGCATAACAGCGAAAAAAAAAACCCTCTGCCAGCGAAAGCGTCACACCAGTCGAACCGGGGTGACCCACACTTGGGCTCAATCGAGCTACCCTACACCAAACCACACGCGATACGAGGAAGAAGCGATATAAACGCACCGACCCCCTCGCAACTTCCAAGATGAACACACTCTCCCTCGTCTTGAACGGCAAAACGGATGCGTACATACGGTCTTTACCTACAGATTCGAGAGATCTCATCAGCATAGTACACTTGCCTGCCACGAAGTCAGCAAAGACACGAAGACCTTCACTTGCACGCTCCGCATATACAGAGTATCCCGCCGAAATTCGACCACAGCGATTCTCATTTTCGAGATCTTTCTCCTTCTCCGACACGATGCCCTCTCTCACATCTACTATCGTCTCCTCGGCGCCTTCTTCGCCAACTTCTTCTCGGCCTGGCTCCCGACGATCTTCGAGCAGAGGAAGTCCAGGCTGGTATAGCAAAGAAGGAGAACTGACGCTCGAGGATTTCGCGAAGAAGTTGCAGACACGGAGCAAGAAGTTCGAAGTTTATATGGGAAAATGCGCGCAGAATGTGGTGATGGCTTTGTTCGCGCCAACGCCTTTGGTCGTTTTGTTCTTGCTCAATCCGATCAGTCTGATCTTGTGGACAATTTTGGGAATCTGGTGGTTCTTCGGAAATGGTTGAAGTTGGGAGGAGAGACCTTTGCTCCGAGGAGACAGTTTTCCAATATTGTGGGTATAAACCTGAAGGACGTTCAGAGAGTTTCCGAGGGCCCTCTTGTGTCCAAAGGAGGATGTCAGGGGGAGGAGACACCTTACCGACCCACAGCACGCCATGTCCAAGGGCTACGCCACTGGCCCTTCTATCCACGAACGACCAACACTGCACCGCCATGACCACTATCTGGAAAAGAACATGGCATTCCCATTTCGGTCCTTCCTGCCGCCCTTCTTATACTCCTCTTCCCTCTCTGGATCGAACTCCTCCCAACTACTCGCGGGATAAATGTGTTTGTTCTTCTCGTACCAGCGCCGGTCCACGACTTTCGTCAATGTGGGATCCTCGTCAAACCCTTCGAGTTCAGAGTCAGGTAGGGCAGAAGCTAGTTCTCGGGCTTTCTGCTGGCGGAGTTGGGCGGCGGTCTGTACGCCTGAGATCTCGGTCGCGGAGCCGGGTGAGGCAGCGGGTTGAGGATTCGAGGCTTCGCTCTGTTCGTTATCGGTCGCTCCTTTCGAGGGGAGGAAATGTTTCGGTGTCGCTGCCGTGGGCTCGGCAGAAAACGCATCGCTGAAGAGTCGCCCGTGGTAGCCCACGGTCTTATTCAACATGAAGTAGTGGAAGTCGTAGTGCTAGAGAATCAGCAAGTCAGCCACGCAGTCACATTATCCCACAACCGAAATTCTGCACTCACATGCCCCAAGATCAAGTCTCCCTTGACAATAATCAAATCGTCCACCGAGATCCTCGCCCAATCTTTTCGCCCTGTCACTCCACTCTCCGCTCCCACTTTCCTCGCTCGTTCCAAGAACTTCCAAATTTGCTCTCCCTTTTTCAAGCGCACTTTGCCCCCTGCTGCATTCTTGCCATTGTAGAACACAAATGGTAGGATAAATTCTGTCGCTTTAACAGCTTCTTGGATCTGATGGTATTCCTTTCGCAACGACTCTTTGAGCGCAGCTTCTTTGAGCAAAGCTGACTTCGTGAGGGCTTTGGGCGCGAGGGAGACAGAAGCATTTGGCCGCAAGGGTTTCTTTTTGAATGTTGTGGATTCGGAGTCGGAGATCGGGTTGCCGGCTGGTGTTGTTGCGCGGGTCCCTGCGAGTGGTGTAGCGCCGACACTGGCCCAGTCGTCTTCGTCGAGTCGGGATTTCTCGGTGGTGGAGTCTTCATCGTCGTCGTCGTCGTTGGCGAAGGATAGGCCGCCTTTCTTTGGGGCAGACTTCTTGCGCTTCTTGAAGGGCCCGCCGGCGGCTATGCTGGATGATGTAGATTTTGGCGTTCCTTCACTGTGCTTGGGCTGTCAGTGTCTGCGAAGGCAGATGGGATGTCTGGTTGTTCTTACCGGCCATCTGGTGTTGTGGCCCCGCTTCCGCCCTCTGCTGCTTCGGCGCGACGTTTGCGAAAATCATCGAGCGTTACGAGGCCGACCGTGTCAGCCTTGAGGCGGTCTTCCACGTCAGCCGCTTTGGCAACGAAGCGATTGTCATTCGTGTCAGCCATGGCGATGCGTGGTGTTAGTGTTGGTGGTGTGACCAGAATCTGAATGGAAAAGCTGCTCCTGCTCCATCGAAGCCTTCATTGGTGCGGAAGGGTCTACGATGTCTTGCATGCGCTCGTCGAAGCTTGTTTTCCCTGTCGTCACTGTCGACGCGGAAACCTGGACGCCAGCTTCCCACAACAACCAACATCATGACGAAACATAGTCGCCTGTCCGCTCATCAGCCGGGAGACGATGATTCAGACTCAGATGCCTCATTTCACAGCTTCAAGGACGACTCCGAACAACCGATAGCAACGGACCCGAAACCACAGCCCACCCTACCACAAGATGGAGCGAATCTTACCAAACCCGTTATCGAGCGCTTCTCCCCCGAAGAGGAGGCCACACTTCTCACCGAATCGAACAGTCTGAAAGGCTCAGGAAATGAACTCTTCGGCAAAGGGAGCTACGAAAATGCCATTCAGACTTACGACAAAGCGCTTGCCTCATGTCCGAACTACCTCGACTTCGAGTTGGCAGTGCTACGTTCCAACATAGCAGCATGTCATATAAAGTTGGAGGACTGGAAGGAAGCGGTAGATAGTGCAGACAAGGGTGTTGATAATCTTGAGAATCTGGAGCCTCTGCCTCCGTTGCCCAAGCCGAAAGACCCAAGGAAAGACGGCAAGGAAGATGAGAGCAAAGACGATGGGATCGAGGAGGTTGACGATGATGTCGAAGAGCGAATAATAAACCTGCAGAAAAGTGGTCGAACGCTCGATGAAGTGCGCAAACTTCAGATCAAACTCCTGCTTCGACGTGCAAAGGCGAAAACAGAACTGGCAGGGTGGGCGAACCTCCAAGCTGCAGACGAGGATTACAGAGTTCTGTTGTCGCCCACGATACAACCTTGCCTTTCGCCCACGGACTTGCGTTTTGTGAAGGAAGCAGTACGGGCACTTGCACCGAAAATGAACGAGGCGAAGGAGAAAGAAATGGGCGAGATGGTGGACAAGTTAAAGGGCTTGGGAAACAGTGTGTTGGGTATGTTTGGCATGAGCACGGACAACTTTCAGTTTGTGAAAGATGAGAAGACTGGGGGTTACAGCATGAACTTCCAGCAGACCCCAGGGAAGAAGTGATAAGCGAAAGAGTGTCAAACGTATGCTCAAAAGCTGCAGCCATCCCCATCTTACGACTTTAATCAAAACTCACGCATCACCGATCTCGGCCGAGCGCTTTTCAGCTGTTCAAGGCATGGGTGTGTTAAAGTTCCGGGAAGAGTGGTCGGAACGCACACGCGGCCCCGGTCCACCACTTGGAACGATGCGCAGTAGTTCAGGCATGAAGGTGTACATTAATACCAGCTCACAACCTGATAAGATGTTCTTCTTCCGGATTTCGAATAGACACGATTGCCGACCGATTTCCCTTAGCTACTCTTGGACTCGCTACTATGCACAAGACTTTAACGCTACTGGCTTTAGGACTGACGGTCTGCAAAGCATCAGTTCAATCAAGTGAGCCAGCTAGGCAGAATGCCAACCATATTTTCAATGCCTTGCACAATTCGATGCGACAATGGGGTTCTTCCTTACATCACAACGGCATGTCAGCGTTCATTGCGACTGTTCCGCAGGGAAATCAGTTCTATCATGGCACACAGGATTCAAAGCCTGTCGAGGAAATGGAGTGGCTTGCTTTTGAGCCCGAACACGCTCTAGTGTTTGCATCCCTTCGAATACGAGGACCTCCTCCTGGTGTTAAAGGTGATCCTCGTCGTGGAGATCCTCCTCGAGCGAATATGCTGCCCAACGAAAGACGACCACAGGAACACCCTCCAGACCTCCCGCGCCACGACCTGAAGGCCCGTGATGTCCAGCAACCTCTACCAGATCAAACCCCCAGCCATACCATGGCACAGAGGGAGCGTGCTAGAGTTCATTACAGTCAGGCTATCATGGATGGCAGACATTCCAAATCTGAAGACGACTCACACGGATACCTGCATGTCTATCGCACGAAACGTGACCTGAGACTACTGTATCTTGATGGCCAGTCTGCCGCAAAGTCATCTCTGGGTACTCTGGATCTGCAAGACGTGATATTACTTCACAACAGTCCTCTACCAGCCCCCAAGTTTACGGCGTCGCAGGATCCGGCCAAGCATGGTGGATCAGACAATATGAGCGATTCCAACATCAGGAAGAAGTCAATCAGACCGAACAATCCTCCCGGTGGCAACCCCTTTCTTGACGGCTATAGGGCCGAGCATCTGTGCGCCATGGCCAACGATGATTGGGAAGGCAAGATTGATGGCTTCTTAAGAATGGAACAGGGCTTTGAGATCATATTATGCTCATTCAAACATAATCTCGTTGTAGATCGGATTAGCGAAGTGGAAAGACCAACGTCCAGGGATTTTCCTGCCCCAGGAGATCATTTTCTCACATGCTTACGGGCAGTGGCATCTCGGTACGACGGCATCGGCGGGGATCGCGTTGCACTTGATTACAGCAATTTTGTAACACTCTACACTTTCGAGGATGCCGTCTACTTCGACAAAGACAACTTGCCGCGCGCCAACAACGACACAAGCATCCTGGAACCAGTACTGAAAGCGATTGAGGATATCATTTTATATCCTCGCAGCACGACCGCGCGTACAATCAACTGGCAAGCTGTCACGGATCTAGTCGTCTCTCGATACTCGGATCGCATTCAGTCTCTGACTGAGGGCAACTATTCTGATGAGAACCTCTTTTTCCGCGAGTTGGAAAACGCCGTGCGACCTTTCATCGATTACGGAACACGGAATCTTTCCGACGAAATCGAACGTTGCGCGACACAGCCTTTCAGCTCCCTGCCACTTCCTCCTGACAACACCGCTGCGAACGCCATCTTTCAAGTCACCACGCGGCTTTGTACTTCTCTCTTCGAAGCTCTGGATAATCCGTTCGAGGATGCGCAGATCGCTCTAAAGGATCTGCAAGACTGGCTCGGATGGAGCACATTCAAGCGATGTCGCGGGTGTGCGGTCAATGAGATTTGCTTCGTGCCGATCTGGCCCTTTGGCTCAAAAGACTTTCACGATAAGCCGAGGTGTATTGAAAAGGTGGAAGAGGCGGGAAGTGGCTATTGGGGTGGGTTTGGTGGCCCGCATGAGAGACCTCATCCGGCGCCGCCGGTGTGGTGAGGAAATGGCAACACGTCGCTCTTTCTCATTGCACAGGACGGGGTTTGGGAGTAATTGCGACACGGTTCAGTGAAGCAGTTGCATGTTGGATGTTGTGCCTGCTGGATCTAGTCCATATCCACGCTATCTGGTGCCAGTCTAGGTTTTGCGGAAGCTCTTTGAGAACCGAACAAATTTAATCTTAGCCGGATGGAATATTGCTAAGGACAGCAACACCAGCTTTTCTCTTGCCTCGAGGTCGTCTCCAAGCCAAGCAACATTATTGCCCTGCTAAAGGGAAGAAAGTTTGTATATTAGGCTTATTCACTCGGTTCCTTCACATGCGGATACCGCTGCTTGTGACCAACTATTCACTGGTTCACGCGCGGGTTGCGTCGCTGGTAGAAAAAAAAAAGAACTCCTGTCCGGTCCTCAAGCTTTGACAACCACTGGACGAGATCACAGCTGCTTCGTTTCCGCCCAGGCTTCAAAATATCCTCACTCAACCGACTCACTGTGCTCGTCACAACATACACACAATGTCTTCGCATAACGGAAATGCCGGACTCGAAGCCTACTCTCAACGCGCCAACTACAGGCACTATGGCGGCTACCAGCACGCAACCGTCGGGCAGGTCGTAATTCTCACACCGCCCATGGACGACCACATCTTCATTCTACCTGATGTAGCATGGCGAGCCATGTTCATGTCAACTGGCATTAACCACAACATGATTCGACTCGAAGATCACATCGATGGGAGGGCTGCCTGGACACCTTTGGAGTATCTGAAGAAAGTCGTGGCGGCGAAGGGAATTGTGCCGCCTATTCATTATCGGTCACCATCGCTGGAGTACACACTCTTCGTCGACCGGGCGCTCGGTGAGATGCCTCCTTTTAACGTGCAGTCTTTAGGTGAGGCAGGAGCTAGTGGTGGAAACGGTGTCGATGACGGCAGGACGAGTTTGAGACAGGACACTCCTGCTCATGCATCGAGAGACGCGGACATGCAAGATGCCAAGCACAAAGACAAGAACGACTAGGAGCCCGAATCTGGCGCCGCAAATGTATCGACTGCGCTTGATGCGAACACCACGGAGTATACGGAGTTGGACGTTATCGAGGTCCTTATTGGATGGCAGCGGGTACTATTCGAGAGGATGTAAAGGTGACTCGGATAAGATTCATTGTCATGGCAGTCAGCATGATATTAAGAAGCATGGGAAGTGTGTTTAGAGGACTGGGGCAGGAGTGAGTGGAAGGGAAGGAAAAGATCGGAGGTGATCTAGGTCTTCGCTGATTCCGGCAGCTACTACCCAGAAGTATGCAGTCGTTCGTTTCCGCAGAATCTTCGTCGTCCTCCCACCAGTATCGGTCAAACCTCTTTCAAGCTGTCCAGCACCACCTTGGACTGCGAAGGCAGGCTCTCTCAGGCAATGTCACTTCTAGGTAGAGCTTGTGTGCTTCGCATCTGTGCTGCATGCCCATCAGGGTTCTCCATTGCCCTTCATCCAGAAGCCTCTTCTGGTTCTTCATCGTTTGCTTCTTCACCATCTGCTTTCAAGCCTTCTTGTAGTGCGTTCATCAATTCGGTGGCCATCGCTTCACGTAAACCGTTGAGGACACCATCCTGATGCTCGACAGTAACTTGCAGCACTCTCTTGATGTCGCGCCTAACAAGACCGCTTCCACACATCAATCCAGTGATCGAAGGATGGAACGACAGCACCTGACAGCAGCCTGTGTGCTTCCTCGCGAGGTCAATCCAATAGCGGTATTCGAAAACTATGTCCAAAACGGTCAGACTGGCTGGCAGCATGATGCCGATGGTGGTCAAGACCTCGTAGACCGTGATTGGCAACATGGGTTTCCCAGTCTCGAGATGAACTCTTGGAGATTTGGTGGTAGGAAATTGGAGGCCTTTTGGAAAGAACCTCGTGGTTCTCAGTCTTGAATGAGCTCAGAGACCTCGGACCTGAACAGAGATGTCTCATCTAGACGTAGTGTTTCGAGAGCCGCGAACTCAGAAAGGGTGCCTAGACTACCACCTGTGATATAATTAGCTCATCTCGCATGGTCCTCCGAGATCTGCTCCTCTCTAGCTAGCCAGCCGGCGAGAGCACAATCAATTGTGGGAGGAGGACGCGAAAGGAATTGGAGACTTACGAACAAGGGCTGGGCACACGTCGTGTGCCGCGAAGCCTAGGTCCAAGATCTTCAGGGTGTCTGCATGCTGACCCAAAACTGAGCGAATCTCGTCGAGATCGATGGTTGCAGTAGAGTAATCAAACTCGAGCGTGTCCGGATTCCACTGAACGTACAATTTGACCAGCTTGTGACATGTCCGAATGGCTAGTCCAACGTCCTTTGAGTCCATGCCGGTCCACTTGATTTGGAGACGACTAATATACGAGTTGGCCTGTCCATACATCGGAGGAAAGCTGTTACATGACTCCGAACCACGCGTCAGAAATTCTTCTAGACGTGGAAGAAGCATGTACTGGAATGGATAGACCGCTGGAAAGTATTCGTCGGAGGATTCGTCGGACTCGACGTCCCCAGCGAGCCTGACAAGTCTGTCTGGATGGAAACGAAGCGTCCGTACGCTGTTCAGTGCACTCTTTGGTGGAAGCAGATCTGAGCTGCAGGCGGGCTCGGTTGAACTTGATGAGGCTGCCCACTTGATCAAGGTCTTTATGAAATCCGGAAATTGCTGGAAATTGAATCTGCCGTGGGACTGCGGGAATGCGACTCGACCGCAATCCGCTAGAAGATACAACTTGTCGACTTGTACGGCGAGGAGCAGTAGCAAGATAGCATTCCCGTCATAGTAGCCATGACGTAGAGCATTTGCCAATTTGCGATGGAACCAGCTATCGTAGGAGGCAATAGGGAGAATAGCCTCGAGAAAGCTGATGAGCTCAGACGGAGTGGGTATGACGATATCCCCGTCTGTCCAAAGATGAAGCTGCATGCTCTTGATGTGCATTGCCAGAACTGGATTTTGCGACAACGTGCGAACCAGATTGTGCATCCGGCCAGCGTCCTTGCCGACGTAAACATTATGATAGAGGGAAGGCGTAGCCGCATTGCTAAGTGGTTTGCTCGCAAGGCATAGCGAGCGGAGGTCACCGATATCGGGAGTATATCCAACGATCTCTACAAGAAGCTCCATCGGCAGATCATGGATGGTGGCGGATGGCAAGACGAGGGATTTGGACGTGGAGTCTGGCAGAGGAGGCTGATGGCTGTCGCCGGGATGGCGAAGGTATAAGAACATGTCGAGACCTAGTCCGAGGCAAGCCAGTCAGTACCAATCTACGACGTGTCCGAAGAGATCAAAGGATGTCGAGTGTGTGCATCGTACCTTAGTTGTGAGAAGCCACAGCAAACGGGGCGGGGTCCTGTGCAAGCTCGACTCGAGGATCGGTGGAAATGAGGTCGTTGATTTCCGGCGCCTTGGTTGCAGATGACGGTGTCCATGTGGAAGATTTCTTCGAGGATGGTGTTGCCGTGTTGATGTTGCTCTGGTGCTATGTGTGTGGGTAAAATCTTTGATAGTCGGAGCGCGGCTAGCGGCTAACTATGCACCAGGGCGTGACTTGAGGGACTCGCGGAGTCGCCTATACACAGCTGACTGTGAGTGAGCTGCCACTTGCTACTACTGGAAGGCAACACTTCTTCATCGCGTCGAGAAAACGCTGAACGAGTGGCCAGCTTTTGACCTACGTGCTCCACGCTGTCTGTTGCGACAACTCAAAGCTCTCCAATCCCAAAGGTCAAGTTCTTGGGTCCAGATAGTGGCGCGATGATTACAATCACCGAGCCATGGCTGCTTATAGCCAAAAGCAAATGGCAGTGCTGAGCCAATCTCAGCGGAACGGTGAGGTGACCGAATGCAAACGGCTCATTCGACTGTGCACGGTCTTGTCTTGAGTATATAGTTGAAACGCTGATGTTGGAATATTCGTCGGCAAATGGGACCGAGCAGTCCAGCGCCGGAGTTATTCGTGGGTTGCAATGCCTATTGTGAGATTAGAATTGAGAGGTGGTCCTAAGGGCTGAGCCCGTAATCGGACACAGATGGTCGAGCTGAGCTCGAGACTATAAGGTCCAAGAGAAAATGAAGGCGGTTTTCAGACGGTGCCTATAGTCGAAGAAATTGCGCTTAGTAGCTAGGAAATTCTAGAGCAAATCAAGAGCATAGCCAGGTCCGACTCGGGAGGGATGATAGGATCTCGACGCTGGCATTGTTGGTCGCGTCTATGTATAACATGTTTTGCAAAACACGGCAACACGGATCTCACAAACTGGCGCAAGCTATGCACAATAGCCGATGCAGTTTGTGGGTGGCAGAGAAAAGAAAGAGTGGAAGAAGCGCGCACAAGCCGCGCGCTAGTGCAGTGCAACCAGCAAGCAAGGTCAAGTATTTCAACGCCATGCGGCTTCACTTGAGTGCTCTTTGAGGGTGATTGTGCAAGGGCCTTGGACTGCAGACATTTTGGACACTTAGAAGTCGCAGATGAGCTTCTCACCTCCTTCTTGGGCGCAATGAGGAAGGCGATCTGCAAACGTCAGTGCGGATGAAAGCTGAAGACAGAGCAGTACAACAAGCTCTCCTCCGTGACCATACGACCTGCTCATGAGGACGTTGTCCGGCTCACCAGATCTTTGTCTTGTATTGTGCGCGTTTGGAGGAGATCCTGGCGGAGCCCGAGACATGTCCTCAGGCGCAATGAACGGGATTACAAAGGTCGGCTGTTGACGATAGTCCTGCTCCTTACGAGGTGAAGACGAGCTGTCGTGAGAGAGGACGATGTATGCCGGCTGGGGCGGAGCAGCAGCAGCAGAGAGCAGCTAGACCCGTGAAAGATGAAGTGAAGTGAAGCGGGTTCGGCTGCAGGCGGCATCTCTCACGACCCTTGTCGGCGCGGGGCATAAATTACGCCATCGCCTTCCTTTGCCTGAAGGTGGCGGACAACAGTGAGCTGAGAATAGCGTCGCACATTTGTCACCTGCCTCCTGCACTTCTACACAGATCTTCCCAGCACCAACCACACGCAGCTCAGCATCTGTCGATTGATTACCACCCAGGTACGTGAACATTCCACCACGACACAGCGAGAACAGCACCCGGCATCGCTCGGCTCCAACTCGGGCAAGGCTGGCTCGTCCCGATTAGCAAGCAAACCAGCGCGAGAAACAGACACAACGGCCGCGCGCACGCTTGGAAACCCCTCTGCGCATCATCCCTACCTATAAACACCACCCACCCGCATCCCACCTTTTGCTTTGCCCTTTGTTCCATGTCTCCATCTTCAACTCTCTTGCGCCAAACACTGCTCACCACCCGACTCAGCAGCAGAACTAGCACCACCACCGCCTTCCGCGCTACATACCAACCCATCCAAC
The DNA here is from genome assembly GCA_004299825.1 of Cercospora sojina. NCBI lineage: Eukaryota > Fungi > Ascomycota > Dothideomycetes > Mycosphaerellales > Mycosphaerellaceae > Cercospora > Cercospora sojina. The sequence goes on along the minus strand of CP036213.1, from coordinate 452,604 downwards.
AAACCTTCCGCAACTTCTCCGCCACCATGCCATCAGAGGCAGTTCACAACATCAAGGCCAAGGCCGACTTCGACAGCCTCAAGGCCGACACGGACAAGCTGTCCGTGATTGACTGCTACGCAACATGGTGCGGTCCTTGCAAGGTCATTGCGCCACAAGTCAGCAAGTGAGTAACATTGTCCGCTTACGCTTCTTCCCTCCGTGAACAGTCGCTAACCACACGCGCCTCAACAGATTCGCCGACCAATACAAGAACGCGACCTTCTACAAGTTGGACGTTGACGAGCTCCCCGATGTCGCGCAAGAGCTCGGTGTCCGCGCCATGCCAACCTTCTACCTGTTCAAGAATGGTGAGAAGGTCCAGGAAGTCGTGGGCGCGAACCCAAATGCTCTCGAGGCTGCCATCAAGGCACACTACTAGCCGAAACAGTGGAAGAGGTGCACACGTCATGATGATGAGTACTGTATGAAGCGAGGGGAAGATAAGAGTCTCGTGGAACGCGATCGAGAGCATGACGCGACTGTAAGTGTCGCTTGCGCATAGCACGGCATGGAAAACAGCATTGTATAGATGGACACGAAATGAAAGAAAGTGATCCTCTGCCTATCACTTGCCATTGCTGCAAGGACGAGGTCTCTCCAGCTTCTCTTTTCCTGATCTAGCCCACATACCAGTTTAGACATGCTCAAGAATCGCAGTTACCCGCCCTTGCATGATTTGTCTGCAAGCAGCCCGGCTTGCCGATACTTCCGAGAGCCCGAGGTGACCCAGGTCCTTGGGTCTGTACTACATTCCACGCATGGCGCGGCCTCACCAATAAGGAACATTCTCGAGAAGCAATGGCGGGTCTGCACCTACAAAGTCAAAAACAGAAATAAGCTACTCCCCTTCGCAGCGGAGTACTAAGCATCAAATCTCAGTATCTCGCTGATATCGGTGGAGGCGACAAGTTTGCGAAGCGCCAACTTCATATGTGCTCTGCTGAGCCATCTTGTTCTTCTATACTCCATGTGCGAAAGTGCCAACGTGCCCGGTCTACTATACCTGAGGCAGTGGCCAAGGGTGACACACTGGGAAGAAACAAAAACTTGGTTACGGAAGTTATTGTTCAGCCGACCACTGCGCAGATGCCCTCACCTCACCACATCACGCGTGGTCTGGGTGGATAAAACGGAACTTTGGCAATGTCGACTTCGATATTATTTGGCCTGGCCAATGTGCCTTTCAGCAGAATGTATCTGACCTTCGCTGGCCTGCAAGGCATATCTTTGTCCAATGAATGCGCCGCTTCTGACAAGACGGTGTTGAGGAAGAGCATACAAGGTTGGTTTCAGGCGGGAATAGAGCTGTGGGTGGTCGTAGTGTTATATTTGTATTTGGTGCAGCCAAGTGGGCGCCATGTTGGAATCGTATTTGCTTCTTCTACTTTGCTCTTCGAGTGCGATTTAGCAGCAGTGGAAAGGTGGTCTGACGTTCTCGCCCACTCATCCGTCTGCTCATCACATCGCAGTGGCGGATCGTTTTGCATTCGCCGAGTTCCGCAACGTGCCCGGTAACGCTGCCGCTTCCATGAGTCGTTCGCTCTTTCCCTTTGCTTCAATTTCAATTCCATTCTTTCCCTCACGCTCTGTGCTTCCAAACTCAAGGAGACAATACCAACAACGACACGCAAGGAATGCACAGAAAGCAGAAAAATCAGATGCACTACGATAAATAGCAGCCAGCATCAGTCATCGCCTCAAACTCCCAATGTTTCTCTTTCGAAACCCCAGTGGTATCTTGATTGTTGTAAAGCAGACAGACACAGATCTTTGTTATTTTCTTCGCTCTCTTTCATTCTCTCCTTCGTTACGCTTAGAAGAAGTTGAAGTTCGCCAACAAGGAGGGTAATTGTGGTATGAGGAAACTGTTGAGCAGCATGTTAGCAAAGTCTTCCGGGTACCTTGAAATTGGCGCAAAGGAATCAACGTACCCAACTGCCGCAGTAACCGCGACACCAGTCAATGCTTTCCGTCGAATCTTCTCCTTACGAAGTTCGACCTCGACTGGCTTGGCCTTGCTCGCAGCGCGCGACGCAGCTTCAAGTTCAACTTCATCATCCTCATCGACGACCTCGTCGATCTTTCGCTTGGCCTTCTCGCGAACCGTCGAGTTGCCTTCGATCTTCCTCGCTTCGGCAACCATTTGTCTGGCCTTTGCGAGCATGTCCTCTGTGTTATCCGGGATCTTCAGGTCGGGGTGGTTTGATGGGAGTTCCATCTTCAGCTTCACATCTTCGACCTCGCCATCCGCACCTTGCCTGGTAGTGGTTTCAACTTCGACTCTGACGGTATCCTTTGGCGCCGTGCCATTGACGTGTTCCACTGGCGCTGCAGCTTCTTCCGGCTCTGCGGTAGTACCTCGAGTTCGTCGCGGCCTTCGTGGAGTTGCTATTTTGCGCGGGGTCGCCTTTGCCTTTGATGGCGATTCTGATCGCAAGCTGCGCGAACCGCGCGTGGTGCCGCGCTTGCCAGCCTTCTCGGCCGGCGAGCGGCTGGCGCCATTCGATGCCTCGCTCATGTGGAACGGCGGCGGAGACTTAATGCTCTTCTTGGGGTCGCTGGTTCCGTGTGTGATCGGTTCGGGGTCGAGAAGCGCGGCGATCCAAAGTTTGATGCCGTACTCTTCGGACAGGTCGAGGGCTGTTGGAATGTGAATTAGCTGCGGTGCCCCGCAACCGGCAGAGTCATGGTTACACACCTTTCTTGGGGTCAATCCACACGTTGCCGGCAACTTCTTCGCTTGAAGCCTCCTCGAGCTGCTTAATGTATTCCTTCTCCGCTGCCTCTTCAGCTGCTTCTGCCCACGGGAATGCAGCCTTGAACATGCCCGTTGCGCTGATGAAGCCGTCACTTGATCGTCGCTATTTTTCACTCAGCATTTTGGCTTCGCGCCATCTCGTCCGATCCACGTACCATCAAGAAGTATGCCTCCGGGAACTTTCGGTTTGGTCCGCGCGAAAAGATGCCACTGCCGGTCAAGTCCTTTGGCAGAGGGACGCGCAAATGCGCGTAGTCCAGCACGCCCAAGTTTTCGAGCTTCGTCGCGTTCGACGTGCCGACTTGACCAGGCTTGACCTTCAGCTCAGTCTGTCCCAGGCATCTGCGCTCCACCAAATTCTCATCTGTAGTGCACTCCCGTCAGCCCGTGTTGTATCCGGAAATAGCAATGGAATGCGACGTACGCAATGGAGCGCGCGACTCCTCGAGCATCGTGTTGCGCCTCGCAGGCAGCTCATGCTGACGCTCGTTCGAGGCTGCCATCGTTTCTATCACGCGACGGTCGTTGGGACAGTAGCAATGCGATGGATGGATGCGTGCGATCGTCGTGTTCGGTCCGGCAATTGGGGTTCGCGCGCAATGGCGAACACGTCAGGACACGTGGTGGTGGCAGGCGCGACGGCGAACACCAGATCTGAGCGTGATGCCGAGAGGATATTCCTCCGCTGTATCGTACAATAGTGAGATTAAAAAGGAGTAGTGGTAAAACGGTCGACGACGACGGTCGCGGCGAGCAGAAGGTAGCAAGGATGAACCTGCGCGCGGGAGGACGAGACCTGGGGAATTTGGCGCGCCTTTGGCGTCGAGCAGCCAGACAGCGCACCACTCTGCCGCCAAAAACGTGGTGGCTGGGCGAAATTGCGCCCGCGAACACGTTCGGCTTTCTGCTGCTCTAACTTACCGCTTCCAGCTGGCCTATCCCGTGGCGGCCGCCGCAGGGCTGCCGTGTAGAAGGTGAAGTCACTGCAGTGCCGCCGTTGGGGATAGAAATGCGATGGACTCCTTCGTCCCGCCGTGCCTCTCGCTACCTACGATCCCTGCAGACACGATTGCTGCTGCGGTCGCACGAGTAATGAATGCGCTGCCGATTGTGACGACATGCACAGAATGGTGAAGAGGGTGCAACGAGTGCTCGTGCCGGGGGGGACATGCACAGTGAGCGCCAGCAACAGTAGCAGTAGCAGTAGCAGTAGCAGTAGCAGTGCTGCGACACGCGTTTCACCTTTGCTGCTCTGCAAGAACGCGGCCTGCAGCGGGCGCTGTTTCGTGCTCTGCGCGAGCTCCGACCGAGAGGCCAGCCCCACCATCATTTGGCCTCTGTTGTTCACCGCACCAACAACACTTCCCACTCTTCTTCCCCCCACCACAACTCACAGTCCTTGCATCGCAGCAGCAGGACCGACGCGACAACAGCTTGACACCTGTACCTGATCTTCTCAACGAAATCGCCCAGCATGTCGGCCACCAAGGACGATCTCGAGCCGGAGACCACCGAGGGGTTCAAGGTGGGCGAGAAGAAGACTATGGATGAGTACCAACAGATGGGTGAGTCTTCCTTTCCCCACATACTCCCTGTGCGTGCATATACAGCGTAGAGATTCCCACCTCGGAATCAGCGACTTCATAACCCTCTCCATTCCAAAGCCCTCCACAGACACACACGCGCAAACCACCCACGTCCCACCCACACCATAAACTAACAACCCTGCTCCCCAACCAGACCAAAACGACGAATCCCTCCGCAAATACAAAGAATCTCTCGGTCTCGGCGGCGGCGAACGCATCGGCGACCCCAACGACCCTCGCCAAGTCATCATTAAATCCCTAGGACTCGAAGTCGAAGGCCGATCCGATATCATCATCGACCTAACCAAACCCGGTACCCTCGAGGATCTGAAGAACCACCCCTTCACCATCAAAGAAGGCGCCAAATTCCGCATGAAAGCCCGTTTCACCGTGCACCATGAAATTCTCAGCGGATTGAAGTATGTGCAAGTTGTTTCGCGGGGTCCCTTGAAGCAGAAGATGCAAGAGATGATTGTGAGTTTTCTCTGTTCTCTTCCTTCTCCTTTCTACCCTCTTCGCACCTTTGCGCTTATATATTTGGGATAGGTGTCTTTTTGTGAAATTGATGACTGATCATTGACTGTCAGGGCTCTTACACCCCCAACACAACCGACAAACCCGAGTACGAGAAGAAATTCGAACCCGACACCGCTCCCACTGGAATGCTCGGCCGAGGCAAATACAATGCAGTCTCGAAATTCGTCGACGACGACAAAAAGACCCACTTGCATTTCGAATGGACCTTTGAGGTGAAGAAGGAGTGGTAGGCGGCGCATGTCTTTCTTCCTACTTTCAGTTACTCGGAGGGAATAGAGTGGTTCTGTTGCAAAGGACAACGAGAAGGCGGGAACTAGGGGGTCGGAGATCTTGCTGCGCGTCTTATGCCGGGGAGACCAGTCGAGCGGGGAAGAAAGTGGCATTTGTAGGCTCAGAGTGAGCATGAAGCAGGTCTCGTCATTCTGCCCGATGTGTTGAATTTGTGGTCCGGCCGCTCCCTGCAAAGGAATCATCTGGGATTCGCGCACCAGACAGAACAAAACGCTGTCTGTTCCTCGCGGGAACCTCCTCTCACTCGCTTGCAGACAAGAAACGTATTTGTCACGAACAAGACGGAAACATAAAAAAACCAAAATGGCAAAACAACGGAATAACTGGAAATGATCTGACTTCATACTTCCTCTCGCTCAAAGATGCAACTTCTCCAAAGTGAGAGTATACCATAACAATGCCGCCCAGAGTCGAGAATTCACCGACTCCCTTTTGCCCCGTTTCCGCCTTGAACGCCACCCGCTTGAACGCTACAGTTCGCAAGAAATGTGCATGTATACTGCCTATCCCTCTCTCCTCCCGAAATTCATTCGTCCCCAAGTCTTCCGTATAACGATCGTCCTGCTCCATGTTGGCTCTTGCCATACCCATTCCTAATCATCGGCTTCCACTCCACCCTTTTTGTATTTCATGCCGTGAATTTCACTGTGGTCGTCGTCAGTCCTCTTTGTCCACGCTCTATTGCGGGCCATCCGATTTATCGACATACTCGAATCTCTTGACCAGTGTGCCCTCTCCACCCTTTTCAAGATCTACCATGTAAATATAAAAGTCGCCTTCACTCGTCGCGACCATGACGTGGGGAACGTTATTCGCCATCGCCACAACACATCGCACCGGTTGTCCATTGCTCCCTCGCGGCACGCGCACCCATGCAAAATCCCGTTGTGGTTCCCATATTTCTGTCACTGACGATGGAAGGTACCCTGCAGCGCGCGAGACGAGAGAGGTGCCAACGTTCTGGGAGGTGCGTCGCACAAGGGACATGAAGCCTGGTTGGCGGGGTTGGGGCGCATTGGAGAGAGCGCTGGGATCGTCATCGATCGATTGCTGTCGTTCGGTGTCGTATTCGGATTGTGAGGGCGATTCGCTTCGATCGCGGGGGGAAGAGAAGGAGCCGTGGCGAGGTGAGGCGGGCGGTGAGTTGGGTCGTGCGGAACTGCTGCTGCCATTCTGTGGGTTGGACCCAGGCGGGGCGAGTTTGAAGATATGAACAGTTTCTGTCGCGGAGGAGACGCAGAGGAGGGTCGATGTTGCGTTGAACGACATGCAATAGATTCTAGCAGGCATGCTGCCACGACGGAACTGATAGAGCTTCTTGCCGGATGGGATCGAGAACACGCGGATCACCGTGCCTTTTTCCGAAGAGGTCGCCATGAGCGTGCCGTCATTGTTGATGGCAATGTACGAAAGCGGAGCTTGGTGAGCTTGGATCACCGTCACCTCCTCCATTCTGCTCAAGTCATACAGCAGCACATCGCCGCTTATGGTCTCCTTGACCACTGACTTCGGCAGCTGCGAGGGTGCGGCACTGGGGTGTTGTGCTGTCTTTTGGTAGTGAGGAATGGCCAGGTAGTTGTTCTCCGAGTTGGGCGATATGGCACAGATGCCGCCCGGGTTGAGTGGCGTTGTCTGTTGGTGCAGCATTTTCATGTTGCTGATATCGTAAAAGAAAGCCACCTCCTCCAGCAACACCACCAAGCGTTTCCGATTCATCTTGACGGCCACCACCATGCCATGGAAGGTGAGCTCGCATATTGTGGAGTGTTTCTGCTTTCGCTGCTCAGCCTTGTGAGATGGCGCGGTATGAATGTCCGGGCTGTTGATACGCCACGCACCTTGGTATTCACAATTCGGAGCAGGCGCGGGGTGAGGATCATGGCAACGAGCGAAGTGGAGAAGAGCTGTTCGACGAGGGAAATGTCGTCTTCGTAGGAATGATTGGTGAGCTCGAAGGGACCCGTCGTGTAGACGCGCAGTCCGCGGGTGGTTGCTGGCGTGATTTCAGCATACACCTCTCTCGATTGCATCATACAACCATGGAGCTCCATCCGCAGGCATACCGACGGCCAGCAGGCTGTGATCCTGGTTGAAGGTGACATAGTTGAGCCCGGCCATGGCGAGCGAGTGGGCGTTATTGAATGCGACGACGTCTCGAGCGCGAGTTTCCGGTCATTGAGAAGACGCGTGGTGGGTTGGAGTGGCGTGCCGGAGCAAACGATCATGTGCCGACAGCACAGCACAGCACAGCACAGCACAGCACAGCTTGTCCAAACACCACAGCTTCACCTGCCCGCTCTGGCGTGTGCTTGGCAGTGATCCCTGCGCTCTGATAATGTCTGATAAGCGAAGCGACAAAGTATCCGACTGCCGGTTTCCAATATCGAGCAACCCATCTGCACGACTCGTCCTGTCGGCGTGCATTTCTGGCCACGTCCCGGATGGCCTTGGTGACCAGTCCTGGTGACTGCGAGGGCGCGGACTCCAGCGTTTGCGCAAGCCTGCACCAGGAGAGCTCTCCCAGGTGAGCAGAGCCTGAGTGTGCCCGTTTAGCACATGTCAGTCCTGGTTGGCGGCTGAATATGCAACACGCTATCGGCCGAGTATGCACCTGTCAGACTAAAAATATGGACGTGGACATCCTTGCAGACCGTCGACCAGATCAGGAAGCGGCTTTGTGAATTTAGGAAGGAAGGGAGATGGAGAGCCGAACCAGGCTGCGCCGTGGGCGATGACGGACACGCGCTGCCACGATCCGCCGTCGCGCTCCATGATATAGCCTGCCTCCGATCGCTGTACGAGGCCACGTCCGTTTTCGTGCCGTCTGCACTTCGCACGCGAGCGTTCCCTGCCCACTCGTAACCTGCCGCGCGCGCACAGGAGGCGATTCATGGACTCCACCACCGTGGCAGAGAGCGGGAGCCCGCTACCCGAGCTGCTGCGGCCAGGCTTCACGAATGAAACGGCGTCGCTGCCCTCTCAGCGGGACCCACGCGCCGCCCCGAATGTCGTCAGCCTAGAGCGACACGATCTGGAACCGCTCAACATCAGTCATGAGAACCGCTCCAACAGCAAGATGCTCGCCTCGGAAAAATCGCTTGCCACGGAGAAGGGCAGCATGCCCAACATACGGCGGAGCGTCAGCGTGCCCTTGACCGAGAAGACGAAGCACGCGACTGCACCAGGACAGGATGCCGGGAAACAGCAGCGAGATGGACTGATCATGGACACGAACAAGTCGTCCATCGTCTCCAAGCGATCCGTGGAGAAGCTCTACTACGAAGGCGAACCCGAGTTCTTTCGGCATTTTGTCACCAAGTTCAAGCGGAGATCACCTCTCATCAATCGCGGCTACTGGTTGCGCATGAAAGCAATAGAGCACGGCGTCTCGCGCTTCCTCGCAGAACGGACAGCCAAGCGGAAAGTTGTCGTCAATTTGGGGTGTGGCTAGTACGTGTGATATGATATTCAGTAGCGGATAAGAGTTGACAGACGCCACAGTGACCCACTACCCTGGCTGTTCCTAGGCAAGCAACCACTGCTCTGTCAGGGCACCACCTTTGTCGACGTGGATTATCCACTGCTGATGCAGAACAAAATCGGCATCATCCAGAAGACCAGCCAGCTCAAAACTCTATTACCTAAATTCACTACGACACGCCAAGAAACGGGGCTATTGGCATCGAGTGATCCATATGTGGCAATCGGCTGCGATCTGGCAGACCTCACACCTCTGCAAGATATCCTTCAAGACCATCTGCAGATAGGCAACTCGGACGTCGCGGTCCTCTTCACATCCGAAGTATCGACAGCTTATATGCCACTGGAAGGCTCACAGGCTGTATTTCAATGGGCCGTGACTTTTGATGATGTACGGTTTTGTCTGCTGGAACAACATCTTCCTGATGGACCGGATCATCCCTTCGCAGCGACAATGTTGGCTCATTTCGAGAAATTGCGGACGCCACTTCGAGCCGTTGGGACCATGGAGCAAATGAAGCAGCGATTTGTGGACGCCGGCTTTCCTGAAATGGGAACAGAAATTCGATCTCTGTGGGAACTCTGGTCCGATCCCACATTCTTGAGCGCCGAGGAGAGAAGGCGACTAGATCGGATAGAGCCATTTGACGAATGGGAGGAGTTTGCGCTGTTCGGCTCACATTACTTCTTATTGTTTGCGGAGAAAGAGCCCAACAAGGACTACTCCAACAGATCATACAGAGCATCCCGGGCATCCATTTTTGCCGGTTCCACGCGAGGTGGCTCTTTTGCATCCAGCCCTGTCAGTGGTAGCGAGAGCCCTACTACGCCACAGTACCACTTCTCCGCTGGCGATATCCTACAAACGCATGAGCTCAAAGATCCTCACGACTTCAGGCGTTTTGGCGCCCTAGTACCGCCCTTCCAAGTTGATTCGAATGGCGACTCCCTCGGACTTCATGGCGGACTTGGCACTCAAGAACGAGTGAGTACGTGCAATACTTACACGCGATTTGACAAGACAGATGAGATATCCGGCCCGCCTCTACGTACTGGTTTGATGTGTCACAGTGTCACGAGACTGGGAAACACGGCAAATTGCGTCCTGACCGGCGGTCGAACATCACCTGACAACGCAAGTGCTGAATCATGGCTCAGGTTAGAGGGAAAGTGGAGGCGTGTGCATGATCTGCCTCGAGGACGATACCGACACTGTGCAGTACCGCTTGTGCTCCCGACAGATCCTCGTCCCGCCCACACAGTATTAATGTTCGGCGGCAAGACGAGCGATGGGCAAGTCCTGGATGAATGGCTGATCTGGACGGGAGAGACCGGATGGCAACAAGTACCCGTCAACGGCGATAAGCCTCCGGCGCGTTTTGGGGCGGTCATGATAACCGACAGCAAAGGTGGTGTATCTGGGGTGCTGGTCGGCGGCATGACGAGCGCTGGGCGCGTGCTTAACGATTTCTGGCAGTGGACACTGGAACCCGACATGACTCTGGTCTGCAAGAACGTGACCACTAAAGCTACTGCATTCTTGAAGTCGGACGGGTGTATCCTAGGTCGATTTGGAGCGCAACTCGTCAGGTCGAATCGAGGGATACTCATGATCGGTGGTATTACTGGAGCCCGAATGCTCACTCGTCAAGATGAAATACTGAATATGAAGACTCTTCGACCGCAGCCGATACAAGGTCCTAGGCCGCTCCTGGTAGGACACAGTGTGCAAGACGTTGATGGAGGACTCATTGTACTTGGTGGTGGTGCGACCTGCTTCTCGTTCGGCACAACGTGGAATCGCAGCTGCATCTTGAACGATGCAGAGCCAGGCAAATTCGACATGGAATGGCGGTTACAGGCTACTGTTCCAGCACCAAAGCCCGTGCAAGGTCCGGACGGCGTCTCTAGCAACTCATCAACCGCGCAAGGCCAACCGAATGGCACATCACCAGTACCTAGCACTGCCAATGGCATCGCATCTTCAGCAACAGGCCCACCCAGCAAAATCCCGCAAGCTGCACCTATCCACGAAGTGAACATATCCCGCGGAATCCATTTTCCCCAATACGTGTCTGCTGGGCGGCCCGTCATCCTACGAAAATGCTATCTTGGCCCTTGTCTGTCCACCTGGACAAACTCGCACCTCAAAGACCAGATCGGCTCAGACCGCCAAGTCTCTGTTCACGTCTGCGACGATTCCTCGAACGGCAGTGTGGCGTCCATGGACTTTCAGTCTAAGAACTTCTCTTACCAAACGCAAGGGTTGGGAACTTTCCTCTCCGCGGTTGAACGCGGCGAAAAAGTCTACCTCCGATCACTATCGGAAGAAAATCCTTCATCCGAACCAACGAAACTGTCCGACGACTTCCCTGCGATATCAAGTGAGTTCGTACTTCCTGACGAGCTGGAGTACGTTTCTCAGCACGCCCATTCCTCACCATTGAGGATATCGGGTCCAGTGCAAATGTGGCTGCATTATGATGTGATGGCCAATGTGTACTGTCAAATCCGAGGGCAAAAGAAAGTCAGGTTGTTCCCACCCAGCGATGTGACAAATCTTGGGTTCGAGCCGGGAAGCACAACTTCTCGTGTTGATGTGTTCTCAGACGCATCGTATCCCGGACTCGGCCACACCCATCCTCACGAAACTGTTCTCGAACCGGGCGATGTTCTCTTCATCCCTCCATTGTGGTTGCACGCTACGGCCCCTATCCTTGGTGATCACGCCTCAGGAAACGCTACCCGGCACAGTTCAGTACCCAATGCGAATGGCACTGCAGCACACTATGAGCCCAGCATAGCAGTCAACGTCTTCTTCCGCAACCTTTCCAACAGCAACTCCTACGCCGCAGGCCGTGATGTGTACGGGAACCGCGATCTAGCAGCCTACGAGAAAGGCCGCAAAGACGTCGCGAAGATCCTCAAAACTTTCGAGAATCTACCCGGTGATGTCGCAAGATTTTATCTCGAACGTTTGGGTGCAGAACTGCAATCTGAAGGGAGGAGATTACAAGATTTGGACAGCCAGTCGGTCCAGCAAGAAATGACGCATGGCTTTCCACTCCGAGAAAAGGGAAAGCAAAATGTTGGTGCCGACGCTCCGACCACTACGACTTACGCCATGCCCACCCTCACGAGTCCCAGTACGATTGCGTCGACGGCGGGAAGTGTTGTGAGTCCGATACAAAGTCACGAGAGTCTGAGCACCCTGGCTTCCCCTACTTCGCCTTCATCGGTGGGGACGGAAACGGCTGTTGCAATGCCATTTTCCATGCATCATGTCAATGGGAGATTGGAAAGCGCGAGGGAAGTGAATGCGGAGAGGCCGAAGACGGCGAGTAGTGCTGGGACTGCGGTTGCTTCTCCTTCCGTGGGCACTAGTGGAGCAAATGATTCCTCTGCTTGGCCATCGGGAAGGTTGCATGATTTTTATGCGGAGTTGGGGCAATGAGCGCAGGGAGAGATGGCTTCCGTGAATGGGTTGCATCAATGGGATGATGACTGGGATGGGAAGCATGAACGGGAGACAGGAACACGGGATTCGAGAGCCCGAAGTAGCATGTGAAATTATCGATGATCCATTGTTTCTTGTAATGAATTTGATATTTTGACAGCTATCCAAGGGAGTTTGTATGAAGTACGGGTGCGAAGCAGGAACTTCCCATGCTGATCAACAGCATAGACGAGGCGTAATGCATGGACATGACGAGTGGTGTTCGAGGACATGAGGAGACGATACAGAAGGGGCAAATGCACGAAGGAGCTGGAAAGGTCCAATGCAACTGTCGTAGCTCCTCACACGCTGGTACATACCTGTATTGTTCCGCAATCCAGTCTTCTTCACAGCTATAGCTGTTGTGCTTTGATGAAACTTGCTTGTCGTCGGACTGATGATCAAGTTGGGGAGTCCGATGACTCCCGGAAAAACGACATAAATACATCCATTCGAGTCGAGGCTTTCCTAGTTTCTCTTCAGCATCAAATCAGACCTGCTCCATCACCAAATCGTCCCCTACCTTGCAAATTGCATCATACATGTTCAATCAACCATGGCTGACGATTCTCCATCTGGTTCCGAATACAAAGGGTCTCCCAGTGCCTCTGTCGAGCCATCCATCATCAAGCACTCCTCTCAACTTCGACCCAAGGAAGAGCGCATGAAACTCTTCAAAGAGCGTGTTAATGGCTCATCTCGCAATACGACACTCTCTGATCAGGAACGCAAGCGGAATGCCCCAGGTGACCTGATCTGGGGCAAGCTCCTCGCGGCCACAGCCCGCAAAGAAGCAGGTTCCGAGCTCTCTCCGCTCGAGAATCGACTCGTTGGCATGATGCAGCGCTTCGTGCCTGATGAAGAAGTTCTCGAGTATGGAAAGATGTTCGCGGAGAGTGTCAGATCCCACTCGGCATCTGGTGTCTATCCGCAGGCCGTGGAGCAGTTCGATCTGCATAGAAAATATACCGACGACGATTTCCATCAAGACATTGGCGCCATAGCCGATGAGTTCGCGGCCAGCGGTGGGGTTCAGATCATCGACGGAACCTCGCCGACTTTTGAAGCAGATTGTGAGGCACTCGGTGAGAGGGAGGAGGGAGACCTCAACCAAGGTACAGGACCATCGGTGATTGCATTCGTGGGACCGAACGACAGGATCAAAGAAAGTGATCCAGCTCCCACTACTTCAGCCGTCGATATCCAAAACTCCAACAGAATCTGGATCAGGCTCTACCTGACCAAATTCATCTGCCAGAGACGATCGGGAGAAGTGGGCAAAGACGAGTTGTACTTCACCACAGCCGTCGGCACCGACCTCGCCGAGAAACAGAGCAAGACGACCAAAGAATACGGCTCTATCAGACAAGGTACCGAGAGATGGTTCGACAACGAGAATATGTTCCAAGGATATGCCGACCAGTGGGTTGCCATTGAATGCCAAGCCTGGGAAGCTGACAATTCGAATGATCAATGGTACAACGACTTGATGAATACGATGAGGGACATCGGATACGAACTCATGCAGTCATCGGTGGGTGCCCGAAATGGTGGCTTCTCGAGCAATAAATACGCTGCCATGGTCGGCGCGGTGACTGTTCTCGTCAGTTACTTGATGGATGTCTTTCGGAACAAAGACGACTTCGTCGCCAAGAAGGAACTTGTCATCAGTCGGGATTTTCTGAATGAGAGAATGGGCACGAATTATGCAGCTTTTATTCTCGAGGGAGGAGGGGGTGGCGTGCACAAAGTCCACTGGGGAATTGGCAGATGATGGGTCGGAAGTGGCTCTCTCGAAAATTTGTGTGAGGTCGCACCGCACGTGGCAATGACACGAGCTATAATGAGTACACATCTATGTTAGTTAGGGGAATGGTGTTGAGCAGCATTACCATAAGTGCCGCATTGCCTCATTTGATGCCATGGCGGATCGGTAGGAATTCAATCCTGCGCATTTCCATGCGACAAGCTGCACTGAGTGCATGATGTCAGTGTTGGATTGTCGTGACACTGTCGATGACCCGGCTTCTCAGCAGGCGCAGTGTAATGCTTCCACGAGCCATGAAATGCCGAGAAAGGATTCCCGACTGCATCATCAGCCAATCGATGGCAGGATCCTGTACATCGGTTCCATCCTGAGTACCACGTACACTCCCTGTACAGCCGAGCTACTGGTGGAGTGGGAGAAAGAGGGGCGCGTACGGAAGTGGAAGGTCATGTCTCGCTTGTACTACTGCAGCTTGCCACTTGGTGGTGAATTCGCGTGCCGTATACGGCGCTCTGGTTCGGGTCCTGTCGCGGATCGGTATCGATGAGCTTGCCTTGGACTTTGCGTCACGCTCCTGAGTTGATGACAGATGTCATACTTTTTCACGTTGAGTCAGTGGGTGCGACGAAGGAGCAGACTGATCTCGATGACAGACGTTACGCCGGTTGATTGCTTGCAGATCGTTCGCAATGCGCGTCCTTGTCTTTTGACGAGAGTGCTTGGTCGTGCTGCAATGGAAGTGGAGCGAAGGCGATGCACTGCTTGGTTGAATCTCGATTGGGGAGCATGTTCGTGTGAGCAGAGCTGTGTGCGATGCCGATTGATCCCCATGTACGGAAGCGGAGACAAGCGATCAAAGCCGATCGTTGATGGGACCCGCCGAATGAACGGCAGGCGCGTGCGTCGACGTGAAGTCGGCTTCTTCGCGACCCATGTCTCGCGGATCGCCCGCCAGACTTTGACATGCTTCATCTCACCTTGGACCGGCCCCGGTTCGCATGAGGAAGAGATTGCTCTGCTCCTCATGGAGCCATTCGATAGAGCTTCGCGCCAGCGGGCGGTGCGAGACCGCAGGGTTGGCATCCATGTCGAAGTCGCTGGGAGTGCTGGGAGTGCTGGGCGTGGCATGGAGATCGATTCGCAAGCGTCTCGCCCAAGTCACGCACCGTCGTAACAGAGCAGGAGAGTTGGTGTGGAAGTGCATCATCGATGCAGCGTGATTCGCTGTGGATTTGATGCCGCGCCGCGCATTCTCGATACTGGACAGCTCCCGGGCAGCTCCCGCGCGGCATCGGGATCGCGGCCATTCGGACCACGCTGGGGCGCAGAGCCTCATTCGCGTCCATGGATGGTGCTCGACAGCCCTGCTTCGACGACACGCGGGAGCTGATTGCAACGACTTGCGCAGAGCTCGGCGTAGGCAGTTGGCAGGACTCGAGGAGGGGCTCGCCCGATCCATCGCTGGATGGAGGTGGTGGCTCACGTCTCTCCAGCGAGTACCGGCAGGACGACGAGGCGCAAACGCATCTTCCGTGCCACCAACGAGGCTCGCTTGTGCGAAGCTGTGCGTGGCCCTGCTGCCCCCCCACACACTCCAGTATTCCAATCGTCTATTGCGAGAAGTGCAGCAGCAGCAGCAGCAGCAGCAGCAACAACAACAACAACAACAACCGTCGCCCTTCACGGACCGCTATCAGAGTTCGCACGGCTTGGGCGGAAGCCGGCTGCATCGAGGCCGTTCATGGCTGGGGCAGACCCTGGAAGGGCGAGGCTTGGTACTCTGGGAGCGCGCGGCGACATCATCCTGCCGCCGCGCTGCTGTTCACCTGCACCTGTGTGTGGGCTGACTCCCGGCCGCACGCGCTGGGCTAGGCCCTGGACGTCGCGAGCTTCCTGGCGCGCAGTGCCACCGTGGCGCGGATGCGCCTGCTGCGGCGGTGATGCGGTTTGAGGAGCAGACACACACCCCGCGCCTGCTTCACGTCCGACAGACAGACCGCAGGCAGTGACGAATGACGGCTGCGCACACACCCGCGCAATCGTGCCTCTCGGGCAGGGACGACGGAGGGGAATGTGGGAGGCTCTTTCTCCAGGATGATCGGCAGCACCCAAGCGTTTCAGTCGTGGATGTGGATGTGCCCCGCTTGGCCGGCTGCGCTAAGCACTGCAGCTGCTGGGACATGGATAGCGCGGTGCGTCGTCGTGAATGGTTGGCCGGAGGGCAGCGTACAGCACATGGCATGGATGCGCCCATCCACTGTTCTGTGTTCCCATGCCGTTGGGCGTGCCTCACATTCTTCATTATTCGCTCCTCGCTCGCTCTCAGCGGTGCGAACAGACACGCAGCCCCGTGCCTCCATTGACCACGCCATCTTCCCCCACCCGCTTTGTCGAGCATCGTCACCTTCGCTTCTCTTCGTGTGCACATATTCCGGCATTTCGCCGCCCATCGCGACATTGGACGTGCTGCCCGATCGCATGTTTTGCGTCCCCTCGCACCTGCCTGCCACATTCCACACATCTCGGCCCATCCTCCGCCACGGTACGGCAACAGCGGAGCGCACTGTGCACTAATACGCGCACCTGCCCTCCGTCCTAATTGAGCGCACGCACACCCTCCTCCTCCCGCGCACGAGACACGCGAGCACTTCGGAGCCCTGCGGCCCCGCTCATGTGAAAGGATGTCCGCCACGGTACTGGCCAGGCCGGTGGACAGCCTGAGGACGACGACACCACCGCCGCAGCTGTCGCTGAACACCACCCAGCGAGGCACTCCCTCGCCCATTCCCAACAAGCACCTCCCATTTTGCTCGCCCGGTCCGCGGCCGGCATCGCGCACCCTCGACACCCCGCCCGCTTCACCCCCCTCGCCCACACAATTGATCGAGACCTCATCCTTGACCTATCCTCCTCATGCCTTCGACAAGGTCTTCAATGACCCGCCCATCTACTCCATCACTGCGAACAAACTGTCGCAGGCGATGAACCACCTCGCCGCACAACCACTGCCACCGACGAAGCAAGTCTTTCCCTGGCTCCATGGACTGCACGCCGAGAACCAGCTCCAGCTTGCCTTCTTCATTGCGAGGAAGAAGGCGTTACGGCGCACCCCCAAATGCATTCGGGGCATCACGGTCGTGAAGGCGGGAGGGGTTTTGAATCACAGCAGGATCAACGGTGCCATTGCGCCCGAAGAACTTCTCAAGCCATTATCCGTGGGACAGAGAAGGGAGGAGCCCGAATTCCAGGAGGCGGATCCCAAGGAGGGCTTCAGCGTTCGCAATTTCCAGATTCAGGCCTGCAAGATGGCCACTGTCAGCGACATCATCGTATATGGTGACGCAAAGACGCCGCGAGAGGAGGTCGTGCGATTGGCAAAGCGCATCGCCAGAGCGCAGACTGCGTGGCAGAAGAAGACAGAAGGCACAAACTGTGCGAGCCGTCTTTTCAATACCTTCGTCCTGCAAGGTAAGTAGCGCCTACTTCCGTGTGGTACCGGCGCATGCTGATGAACCCGATCCAGATGATTGGGAGATTGTCGAATGCGACTATCCCGACCTCGTACAGCTCGACAGCGAAGGCTGCATGACGGGAAAGGTCTTGGACTTCTTTCATGGAGAAAGATTGGAGATGTCCTCCATGTCGGCCCCTAGCGAAATAGCGCCGAACGTCTGGCTCGGGCCTACACCGGACCCCAACTTGTGTCTTGGTAAAGAAGGCCTTCGCCTGAGCGAAGAACAACAGAACTTTGACCTACTTGTGGAATGCAGCGATGTGGCCCAGATTCCGGACCAGCGAGCCTTTCGCTACCTCGAGGAGATTCTGGATCGACGTGACCGAAAGCCATCATCTGCGGACAGTCTACCGAACCAGCTCGAGTTCCCCGGATCTGGGGCAATCATGCCACCCACCTGGTCCCAAGTCGAAGTCGACGGCTTATTGGCAATGTGCCAATGGATTCACAGCCAAGCAAACTCTGTTACCGAAGCTAAGAAGCGGAGAGACAGCAAGCTTTCGCTGACCCCAGAGCCGGAGTCGGACGGCGATGGATTTGCAGCGTCGCCAAAACGACGGAAACAAGCGGGCAGGAAAGTGCTCATTCACTGCGCCGACGGCTATACGGAGACGTCGCTATTGGCACTCGCGTACTACATGTACGCGAATTGCGTGCCAGTGCACGATGCCTGGCTGCAGTTGCACCGCGAGAAGGGCAGGAACTTCTTCGCATACAACTCTGACGTTCACTTGCTTCGCAGCATCCAAGCACGCATTCTCGCTGCTTCTCCAGCATACTCGGGCGACCTTCGTGAGCTGACGCTACCCCACCCAGCATGGCTGGACAAGATGGATGGGTCGTTGCCTAGCCGAATCTTGCCGTACATGTACCTGGGAAATCTTGGTCATGCGAACAACCCGCAATTGCTGGAGGAGCTCGGTATCGGCCAGATCCTCAGCGTGGGAGAGCCGGTCAGCTGGCCTCGAGAAGCCATGGAATCGTGGCCACAGGAGAACCTGAAGTTCATCGACAAAGTCCAGGATAACGGAGTGGACCCGTTGACGGAAGAGTTTGAGAACTGTCTCAAGTTCATTGGTAAGCCCTGGTCGGACATCTGTCATGTGGACTTGATGCTAATGTGCTGTGACAGAGGAGGGCCGTAAGAAGGGCACTGCGACACTTGTGCACTGCCGCGTCGGCGTTTCTCGATCCGCCACGATTTGTATCGCTGAGGTGATGAACGAGCTGGGCTTGTCGTTTCCTCGAGCATACTGTTTCGTGCGAGCGAGGAGGCTCAACGTGATTATCCAGCCGCATTTGCGATTTGCGTGAGTATTGCCGTACGCCAAATTTCAAGCGTCTTGTGTTCTGATCAAGTCTACAGATATGAGCTTCTCAAGTGGGAAGAATCGCAATGCGTTAAACGTGGCAAGCCCCTTCGACGCGAACTCGAATGGGCCACGATTGCCCGAGAGATCGCGGCCATGAATAAGCCCTATTCACGACAGGGATAATTGCACGACGTGCCATTGTTAGATGACTTTTACTTCATGGGCCGACACGCCTCAGGATCCGATTTTCTGGATCCATGATTTGGGGAAGAGATGTGGGAGATGGCTTCGGAAACCGAGCATCTCCGTGGTATGACTTTGACGAACTTCACGGCTTCTGAATGTATGACCTTTGGTACTGGGAATGGCATTTTGCATTTGTTGAGCAGAGGACGAGCGATGGGGCCAGGCTCATTGGGAAGAGCCCAGGTCGGCCGCTTTGTGGGGACAGAGGCAATACATTTACTTTCTTTCCGAGGAAGATGACTTGGGATGTGGTTTCATGACGCAAATGCCCGCGGGATGGCACATGTATTTCTCATGCCTGTTATCTGGCATGAACTGTTCAAGTAGCACTGGTCTGCTGTCGAAACGGAAATGGGGATTGAGGCTCACGATTTGTGAGTTCTTTCCACCCTTTCGTATGTACTATTTTTTCATGAGAGGAGAGGGGTGGTAGATGGATGCTATTTATTATGAAACGTTGCTGCACAAGAAGACGAATACGGCATTTCTCTCCATCCCCACACTCATGGATATCGTTTGATGGCATTATTTACGATACCATTTCGTTCATTTGCTCCACGAGTCTCCAAATCTTTTCTCCGGCATTGATCGGCATGACAAAGCTGTGGGTGGGTGGAGCTGTGGAGCCGAGCGCGGATCCAATTGCCCATTTTGTGTTTTCCCTTATCGCTTCGATTAAGCTCTCTTCTGCCCCTTGCCGATGACGGACCTCTCGGACAGGGATTCCTGACTGTGGGTGTGTGTGACTGTTCCAATGCATGGAGGGGTTTGCTCTATTTTGCGTAGGGCGTGCCATTATTGAGAAGAAGAATATTCTTATCACTCAGAAGATCACTAGTTAGAGGGATAGGAGGAGGAGGAGGTTCTTTTGTAGTATTCGTTTTATCTTCGACTTCTTCTTCGAGTTTCCAAGACTTGCCCCCGGTTTGAGAGGTCTCTTCGCCACACACGGATTGGGTCGGACTTCTTTTTTACAGCGACGAGTGTATAATCGGTCTACGAAGAAGTGCCCACCATTCGACCATACACACACGAGCAGCCCGTCATATCCTATTTCTTATACGAAACCGGCTCCGCCTCCGCCTTCGCCTCCGCTTGCTGCTGCTACTCGACCAGAATGCGTCCTCCCCTCCGCATTGCCGTGCTCGAGTGCGACGAACCCATTGGGCGAACGAAGGAGAAGTATGGAGGATATGGAAACCTCTTTCATGCATTATTCGACCACAGCGCGAAATATTTGGCAGCGAAGGAAGGGAAAGAGGTGGAATTGGATGTGATGAAATATGATGTGGTGCGACATGAGGTTTATCCCGAGTTGGAGAATGTGGATGCTGTGCTTTTGACGGGGAGTAGTGAGTACCATCCTTTCTTTTTTTTTTTTTTGCGGCTGTTTGGTGGAATGGGTGATGAGGTGGGGTCGGGGAAGGACAAGGGAGGAGGGACGAGAGCATGGTCAAGGAGGAGTCTGAGGGAAAAGGTGTTGAGGTTATTGGGGGTGATGAACGAGAATGCTGACTTTTTTCTTTTCTGCGCACAGAGTTCAATTCTTTCGATAATGATCCTTGGATCCTGAAGTTGGTGGAGTTTACACGAAAGGTTCTGGCGCAAGAGAGGGTGAGGTTGATTGGAGTGTGCTTTGGACACCAGATTATTGGAAGAGCGATGGATGTCAAGGTGGATCGCAGTGACCGGGGGTGGGAGATCAGTGTGAGTAAGGTGCAGTTGACGGAGACTGGGAAGAGGTTGTTCGGATTGGAGGAGATGGTGAGTGATTGCTTTGCCTTTTGCGGGTCGTGAGGGACAAAAGAGATGTGGGAGGAAAAGACAGGATTGGCGACGAGAGGGAGAATTCGAAAGTGGAGTGGTGCTGACGGATGTGAACAGGCGATCCACCAGATGCATCGCGATATCGTGTACGAATATCCGGAGGGGACACAGCCCTTGGGACACTCTCCGAGATGTGATGTGCAGGGAATGTACATCCAGAACCGAGTCATCACGGTGCAAGGTCATCCAGAGTTCAACGGCGATATTGTGTCCGAGCTGCTGGATAGTCGGCATGAGAAGGGAATATTTGACGATGCCATGTATGAGGATGGGATGGACAGGGTGCGGCTCCATCATGATGGCGTTGCCATTGGAGCCGCGTTCTTGAGATTCTTGCTGGAAGATTGATGAGGTATAGTTGATTGCATCTCGGCACGCGCGTCGCGCATTGGTCGTGGCGAGGTGATGGCGTGTCTTTGCTGGAAGCGTGGTTGGTTGCTACGTGACATTGCTGGCACTCGCTTGCACCTCTGATGAGAAGGAGGGCACGGTTGGCTGGTGGCTCGCGCATTGAAACAATGCAATGGCTGCAGCTGCAGCTTATTCTGCATGGGAGAGACAGCTTCAGATAAACATAGACGGCGGTCCGCGGTCGAGCACGCAGCGCAGTTTCTCCACGCATCTCTGGCTCGAGCTCCGGCGTGACGGAGTGGCTAGTGGGCGATAGATACGATCTCGGTGCATGCGAGGTTGGCAGCTGCATGCGACTGGCTGTTGTTATGGCGTCGCACCGCAGAGCGGAGCACATCCGAGCACGACGGGGCATACCGCCGCCGCAAACCTCGGTCGGTGGCACGCGGTGATTGGGTGCGTCGGCGGAATTGCTTGTGTACCTGAGTCCGGACGACGGCCGCGCGTTCCATCGAAGCTCATCGCTACACTTGGCCAGATTGCGCCGCAGAAAGTTTCCCGCATCCCTGTCGCCCTGCTCGATCGCCCCCAATCTCTTGGGAGCAGCGAGCCGAATACTCCATAGCAAAGGCCCTCCTTCCCTCAACATTCACCCTGCTACGCAACTGTCCGACCCTACACCGTCGCTCATCCCATCCACAACCTCGCCACACCCTTCGGCGCGACTGGCCCGCGCAGAATGTATTCTATCCATCACCTGTGCTAACAGTAGACCCTGCGACTGCGAATCCACGAATCCACAAACGAACCGATAACAACGAGATAAGGACGACGTCGGTTCGCGCGACTGAGCGACTTCCCACCATGGGCAAACACAAATACGGTCTGGTCTTCGACGCAGGCTCGTCGGGCACGAGAGTCTACGTCTACAAGTGGGACTCGGCCGCGCACACACGCAAGAAGGGAGTGGACTTGCATCGCTTACCGGAGATTGAGACCAAGAAGAAATGGATCAAGAAGGTCCATCCTGGCATCTCGACTTTCGGCGAGAAACCTGAACTCGTGGGTCCCGATCACTTGAAGGAATTGGTTGATTTCGCGTTGGATATTGTGCCGAAGCATGCTGTGGAGGATACTCCGGTGTTTTTGCTCGCAACTGCCGGTATGCGATTGTTGCCGGACGATCAACGCGCTGCGCTGCTAGAACACACGTGTTCCTACTTCCAGCGTCATACGAAATTCCAGCTGCCAGATTGTGGTGTGCATGTGCAGGTCATCCCGGGAGAGACCGAGGGGCTCTATGGCTGGATTGCGGCGAATTACTTGCTCGGAGGCTTCGATGCGCCCACGGATCATGATCATGGGAAACAACACAATACCTATGGGTTCTTGGATATGGGAGGAGCTTCGGCGCAGATCGCATTTGCGCCGAATGCGACCGAGGCGGAGAAACATGCGGATGACCTGAAATTGCTACGATTGAGGAGAGTGGATGGCGAGTCGTTGGAGTACAAGGTCTTCGTAACAACTTGGCTAGGATTCGGAGCGAACGAGGCACGGCGGCGATACGTGACGAGACTGCTCGAAGCGTCACCGGATGCTGATGAGATACCTGATCCTTGTCTCCCTGTGGGGATCAAGGTGAAGAAGACTGGAGAAGAGATCGAGCCTGGGTCAAAAGACCTGGCTGCACACGAACCATATCTGCTCGGAACCGGCGACTTTACACAATGCTTGAAGAGCACGTATCCACTATTGGAGAAGGAGAAAGAATGCAAAGACGCGCCTTGTCTACTGAACGGACAACATACTCCTGCGATTGATTTTGATGTCAACCACTTTGTTGGCGTTTCAGAATACTGGCATACCACACATGAGATCTTCGCAATGGCGCACAAGGACAAGGCTTACGACTTTGCAAGCTATCAAAAACAGGTCACGGAATTCTGTTCGCGAGACTGGGCAGAGATTGAAGAGGATGTCGAGAAGGAGAAGTGGGGACACAAGGTGGATGAGAAGACGGTGGAAGAGGTGTGTTTCAAGGCCAGCTGGCTGATTAACATGCTGCACGATGGCATTGGCGTCCCACGAGTGGGCATCGAGGCGGGCAAGAGTAGCGTGCACAACAAGACCGACGCTATTGTTGAGAGCGCGAAAGATCGAGGTTTCTTGGATCCGTTCCAGGCTGTCGATAAGATTGACGGCAAGGAGGTGAGCTGGACACTTGGCAAGATTGTACTCTATGCATCTTCCCAGATGCCGGCCGCAGAGGAAGCCAAAGCTGTAGGATTCGGCAGCAACATCGAAACCACAGCTCTCCCATACGACTGGCAATATCCCGCCGGACACCTACCGACGATTTCCGCGAACGAGACAGCCACAGCCGAGAGCGACGACTGGCATGATCGCATTCTAGCCAGCGACTACAGCCGCCGAGCCCCTGGCATTCTCATATTCCTCCTCATTTTCGCACTCGCAGTCTACCTACTCTGCGGGCGCGAACGACGACAATCGTGGTATCACAAGATGACCGGCGGCAAGAGCCACCACAGCAAACCACGCAAAGGTGCCTCCTCTTCTCGCTTCCTCGGCGGCAAGCTCTTCGGCTCCTCGCCCACCTACGAACGCGTTCTCGAAGAAGGCGCCGACCCATCAGACTTCGAACTAGGCGACTTTTCCGATACCGAACGTCTCTCGGATTCCAGCGTTGATCTTGATTCCGCCGGTCGTGTTGGACGAACTTCTGGACTGGCGACTCCTGGTCTTCGTGGCCTGTCACCAGATATTTCGCGCGGATCTCCAAAAATGACAAAGAGCTACTTCGACGCATCGCATGGGAGTAGTGTTGTCGTGGAACGACCTGGGAGCTCGCATGGTTTGGGAATTGCGACTGCGGCTTCTGCTCCTGCTGTTACACCCTTTGACCGTGGCGGGCTGATTATTCGATCGGAGAGTAAGGAGAGTCTGAGAGCTCCTAGTCGGAGTCGGAGGAATAGTCCGACGAGACGGAGTCCGTTGATGATGCCGTTGAAGCAGAGTTTGGATTGATTTGTCCAGTCTCGTAAGGAATCAGCGAGAATGGAGTTTCGTGTCTCTTTTTTGGGGGGGGGGAGGGGAATTTCATAGCGAAGGTGTTGGATGGAACATGACGGCGTTGATATTGGGTTGCTTTCGACCTTTCTCATGCGATGAGAAGGGAGAGCTTTTCATATATGAGATCCATGAGTTACTTCTTTCTGGTACGTATAATGATAGTTGGGAAAGAGGGGAGATGGTGGGCAGAGAGAGAATGAGGGGTGGGACGAAAGAACTTCGTTCTCCTTGTATATATTTAGATTCGTATAGTCTCTCCATGAGAACTCCTGGAAAGCTCTATTTACTTCAACATGGACCTCTCCTGTCCACTTACAGAGGAACTACATCGTTCAAAAATAGGGAAGAGACTGAGCCAATGTTTCAAGCCTCGAGAAGTCAGCGCAGCCATGCTTTATACAAATGCATACGGGTATCTGGAACGCTGCACTATCACAAGAACGCCATCTCCTGCACAGCTGGTCATTAAAGGAAGTAGTCCGCAACGGGCTTCTTCGCCGGCATCCCTCTGCTGTCTTGCGGGGCGGCATCGAAGACACGATATCTTCTTCCGGGCGCGGGCTTGTTGGGAGGCTGTTCCCGTTCTGATAGGATGCTGTTTGATCTCCCTGCGTCGCCATTGCTTCTTTGCGCATATCCGGCGTTCGCGCCGTCTTCGCTGAGCTCCAGAATCGCTGCCACATTGCCGCATCTGTAGCAGTAGTTGGGAGCTGACCACACCGTTACTATCGTGCTGTCGAACATCTCCTTGAAACCTTCCATGACCAATTGATGGGCGCGACAGATGAGACTGAGATCATTCTTGTGGTTGAAGCATTTCACAATGTCAGAACCGAAAAGGAAGCCTGCGCCTCGTGGTGACAGTCCCCATCCGTCAATCTCGTCTGGATCCGACCAGAGGAGGTCGCACATAGCGCCTTCGTGAGGTACTTCTTGCTTCCGATCCAGGAGACGAATTTTATCGATACTGTCTATGAGTGGACTTAAGCCACCGTGCACGCACAGAACTGCACCACCAGTGTTGCTCGCGGTGCCTTGACTTGCGCCTGATGCGCCTGTACCTGGTGGACCGGTCCGGGATGATGGTGTCTGTTCCTGTGTCTGCGAAGGTGAAACTGGTTCATTGGATAGTGTCGAGTTGTCGTGGCTCAGGAAAGCCGACCGAGAGCGCGCGTATCGATTCATGATCTGGCCTTGCGAATTCAGAATCTCTATTTCAACGTCCTCGTGAGGTGGATGCGAGCCGGAAGGATCTGCGAATGGCGCGTCTGTGGGATCGATGTCTCCTGCCGCACCCATCACCAAGGCGCCCAGTGCTAGGTAGTCAAAGACCTCGCAGCAGTATCGCCAGACATTGGCGCTGCCGTATTTGCGTAAGCATTCGTCGTAGAAGCCGTAGACAGTCGTGATTTGTCGTGATTCGTGGTTGCCACGGATGAGCGTGATGCGATCCGGATAGCGGACTTTCAAACAAAGCAAAAGAAGAAATGATTCAAGCGAATAGAAGCCTCTGTCGACAAAGTCGCCCATGAAGAGGTAATTCGTGTCTGGCACATCGCCACCCACGCGAAAGAGTTCCATCAAGTCGTGGAATTGTCCATGAATGTCACCGCATATCTAGCGCGTCCGGTCAGCGCTTCATCCGCCACTACACGCTGATGCAACGACCTACCGTTACCGGCGCATCCACGCTGACCACATTGCCTTCTTCTATAAGCAGTTCGCGCGCTTTGTAGCAGAGTTCGCGCACTTGTGTTTCTGGTATGGGTCGACAGGCACGCAACTGCGCTATGGCTTTGTCGAGATCACTCATTCTGAGCGATGCGCCAACTGGCGCGTGCCTAAGAAGACTGAGGTCTGGTTGGACTTGGATCTCTCAGCACGTTGTGTGGCTGTTTCTAGTATCGCGCCGAGTTCGTGGGTCGGCAGAAGTTGTTCGCGATGTGAACGGTGGAGGTGGTGTGGCGATCGCTGAGGAGCAACGCTGGTGCGCTTGCGAGCCGGTTCCGCTGGGAGTTGTGGTTACTGCGAAGCGAGAGGAGTCTGCGGGGTGAATGTACAGCTGCGAGGGATAGTCGTTGTCTCTGCTCGCGCGTTGAAGTCGTGTAGTCTAGCAGCTGTTTCAGAGTTCGACCGGACTGGCAGTCGCGCTCGGGATCGGCCGCTCTTTTCGCCGCCGCCTCCGCGAAACTCATCACCTCTCCTCTCCTCTCCTCTCCTCTTGCGCACGCTCTCTCACCACATCCATGCTGGGCACCAGTGAGGTGATACCATGGGATATTCAAGCGACACATATCGGTGCAAAGTGTCTGCCATACGGCTGATAGCAAGAACGCGCCCAGAGAAGAACTAAAATGACTGGCGGCCCAACTATGTCCCGGAGCCCGCAGCACGACCACGACAATGGAGCCGTTGGTGGCGAGCATGGATGGCATGAGGCGCCCCAAATCAACCTGACCACGATTATTCCTTATTTCCGCATTTACGATGGCTTGTCTTACCATGTTGTCGGAAAAGTGGAAGCCCTGGCAGTGACCCCGCAGCAATTGATTCGTTGCGATCGAGCTTCATGTTGCCCAGAGCGATGCGTATGCATATCCCCGAGACGATGTACCAGGTTGAGGGTACAAGCAAGGTCCAGATTCGGTGCCAGCCTGCAGGAACAGCAGTCCGACCTCTCAAACAACACCTCCTCATGCTGCGAACCCCGCTTGAGTGAGGTACTGTATTGCGGGCAGCTTGCAGAGCTTCATGAGCTGTGCTGACTCCTCAGCGTGGAGTATAAGTATATGGATCTTCTAAGATGTTGAATGATGTGCGACTGGTAGGAATCTGTTGTTGATCTGTTGTTGATCCGTCTATATCGCTTGATCGCAAGACTATACAGTGAGAAAATGGCCAGCTTCAAGGGTTACGACCTGATCGTTGTGGGCTCAGGCTTCGCTGGTTCGTTCGCAACTTTGAGCTTTCTCGAAACTTGCAAGAGAGAAGGCAAGCAAGGGCGAGTCGCCCTCGTGGAAGTTGGCAAAGATGGCGAACGTTGTGGTGCATCGCGATGGGTTAGTGTCGAAACAGTAAGAAGTGTCACTTTGCACAAGTGGTTGACCACATCCCCAGACTATGGCATATTTGAGGCTGGATAAGAACCTCGACTTCGGTATGAAGTTTCCCTACTCGACATGACGTGGTTCTGCTCACAATTGCATAGACAAGGACTGGGTCAAGGAAATGCGCCGAGTCAGCAATGGCGTCGCTGACGAAGATTACTGTGAGAGGCTCCGCAACGAGGCTCCAATCACGGCAAGGTTCTGCGAAGAGCGTGGCGTCAAGTTCGTTCACCACGATGAGCCAAACGTCCTACTCGAATTCGATACAGACCAGCACTTTGTCTTTCCTGATGGAGGTGGCGTTGCGATCATCACCAAGATGATGGAACACATCAAGGATTATCCCAATGCAGAGATTCACTGGGAGACGGAAGCTATTAAGCTGTTGCAGGATGAACAGGGCAAAATTCGTGGCCTGAAGGTCAGAAAGAACGACGGCCTGCTTCACGATCTCCTTGCTCCAGATGTCGTCTTGGCATGCGGTGGGTTCGAGGGCAACCAGGAAATGTTAGCGCGCTACATCGGCCGAGACACCCACAAGCTACCACTTATTGCCCCTGGCATCAAGCACAACAAAGGAGCAGGCTTAAGAATGGCTCTCGAGGTCGGCGCAGGAACTGCCGGCTCTTTCGATGGAATGCATTGCGAGCTGGTTGATACGCGTGCTAAAAAGCCAGATGCAGTCATCTGGGGTGCGTATGCACCGATTTGAGCGTAAGCACAACTAACAAGTTGTAGGCCACAACTACGGCGTTGTTGTCAACAAAGAATGCGAGCGCTTCTACGACGAAGGCCAACGTCACCTCTTCGCAACCTTCGAAATGATTGCCTTGTACTGCTGGAAAGACCACAATCAATCTTGCTTCTTCGTTACAGACGATCCAATCATGCAACGTTTCAAGGGCAGCTGGGTCTATGAGACCACCGACATTCCACCAGAGAAGGCCGACACGATCGAAGAGCTAGCAGAAAAGCTTGGTATTGACCCTGCGGCTCTCAAGAAGACTGTCGATGAATACAACGCTGCCGTGAACGACAAGCCATTCGACCTCATGAAGCTCGATGGCAAGCGCACGAATGGCTTGAAAGTCGACAAGACTAATTGGGCTGCTAAAATTGAGAAGGGGCCTTTCTACGGATATCCAATGACTGCTAACCTGACTTTCACCTATGGAGGTGTCAAGACTGATCTTGATGGTCGTGTTCTGTCAACTGCCGATGTGCCTATTCCTGGACTGTGGGGCGCTGGTGAGATGACTGGATTGTTCTACAATGAATATCCGCCGGCAACATCTTGCTTGCGGAGCATGACCTGGGGTCGCTTGGAGGGTGAGGCGATTGCGAAGAATCTTGGACAGGAGAGAAAGACCGGCATTGCTGTGAGGGCCAAGTAGGTCATCAATTTGTATATACTGGTTTGACTTGTAAGCAACAAGTGAAAGATCACGTGTCACTGGGTGCAGCAGAAAGTGAATGGTCAGAACACTCATCGGCGACATGAGTGAAGAGTATATGTTGATACCCTCGCCAACGATGTTTCACTTACCAAATCCCCCTCCTCCAAACTCGATTCCAACACTCTAGACCCGCAGTCCCATCCCACCCTCCTGTCAAAGATACTCGAGTATCATACCACACAGAACACAACCAACAGCTTCAACATGGATACCCTCTACTCGTAAGTACAGCACATCTTGCTATCCTCGAGATACCCTCTGACTTGTCTTCATAGCTCTCTCCGCGGCGACCGCCTCATCACCATCTACGTCGGCCGTGATCCCCAGCCGATCTCCGTCCAGCAATCCTTGCTTTGCAACACCGCGGAATACTTCAAAAACCTCCTGACGAACGGCCGTTTTCAGGAATCTCAGACTGGTGTCGCTCGCTTTCCGGAAGACGATGTCCAGGCGTGGAAGCTGCTCATCTACTGGGCAATGCACCGTACTCTACCAGACGCCGTAGACGTGGCTTCGTGCTGTAAAGCCTGGTATTTGGGTGACAAGGTCAGTACTATCGAAATCTTTTTCGACAAGACGGTATGCTAATGCGCGATCCAATAGTACATGATGCCCGCCTTCCAGGACGAAGTTATGTACTCCATCTTGAACGAAGTTCTCGACACCGTCATCACCGACAACGCTCTCGTCGATTTTTTTGCTGCCACTCTGCCGGAAACGAAGCCACGTCAACTTCTTGCCGAACTGCTCGTCGATCTTGTTGTACATGATGGTCTCCTTAAGTGGAGCGATCTGCCAAAAGTTCAGAGTGCGCAGAACCACATGGCGAGCATTCTGGCTGCGATGGACGATTTGAAGAAGGCTGGCCATTCGCGCTCTCGCGGTGACCTGCGTGAGGCTATAGGCCGCGACGGCAAGCCGTTGTGGATGAGATACATGGTCGCCAATGGTCCGAAGGAAGCTGTGGGCTGGTACTGGCACCACGATAGGGAGGAGTGGCGACTGGCTTCGCTCTGATGTGTTGAGACGGGAGCTTGAATAGGTCGAGACCAATGACTGATGACGAGTGCATAACAGGCGAGAATGACGATTGATTGTGGACGAGCGAAATGGGAGCTTGAACGGGGTGCTAATGATGAATGACGAATGCATAATGAGCGAGAATTACCATGGTTGTGGGACGACCGGATTATGACTGCGCCGGGTGTGCGCCTTCGAACGCTCTTTAACAATTCGCAAAGCTAGGCACTACCTCTCATGGCCTTCCCTCCCTCCCTCGTGTTCAAAGTCTGTCCTCGCACATTCTCCCCATCATCAATGGGCTGATGCTCCTCCCAGAACCTATTCATCACCATTCCCTTGCCAGATAAAATTCCATAGAAATTGAAAGGATCAACGATCGTGATCAAAAATGGCCTCTTATCTGCTTTTGAAAAGCCAGGTCCCAGTCTCTCCGTCTTCCCATCCACAGGATCCAAGAAGATTTTGCTGCTCCTAGGGAGATACTTCCCTGGATGGAAGATAGCAAGCAGAATGACGAAGAGTGTTATATTGGCAATCTCGAATACCCACAGGAACCATTCATTCCTCGATACCGGTCCGCAGTAGGGATCTTCTCTGTCTGGATCGCAAGAACCGGCTTCAAAGCCTTCGATTGTTCGCACGATGCATCGGACCAAGATCATGGAACTTGTGATGTAGAGCAAGTAGCAGATATTGCGGACGTTCTTGGGGAAGTTCCCGCCTTTGCGTGCCTTGTACTCGAGCGTTGCGACGATCGAGATGAAGAATGCTTCTACAAAGATTTGTAGTATCAATGCTGACCTGAGTAAATCGAGGCCAATATTACGCTGAGACTCTGTTCGGTCGGATCCGGCGCTGTTTGCTGCTCCTGAGCCTGTGAGAGATTCGACTGCGGCGGAGAGGAATATAAATGTGCTGAAGACGCGGCCGGGATGGATGGGAGTGTAATAGGGCAGATAGGCGAGGAGGCGGCCGAGGATAAAGTATTCCGCTGCGGAATACAGCGGTGGGCCCATGAGAACGAGGACGTATCTGGGTGGGTACACTGTTAGTGTGGCAGATCTTGAAGCGCTGCTGAGATTTGCTTACTGGGCAATGAAGAGTCCAACGTTCCGCCCTTGGTGGACAGAGATGCTGCGACAAACGAAGCCGGCTATCCAAACGCTCGTCGCCCAGATCATGACTGCGCCAAATTTCTTCCATCTGTATCGAAAGAAGGATTGATAGATTTGGTAGGCACCAAGTACTGTCAAGAGGACTGCGAAAACAATCGGTGCTGACTTGTTTGGGTTGTATGGGTACAGTGACCAATCATCTGATCTGGCTGACATCGTTGTTCTTAGTGGTGTCGGCTCTTCGATGCGCTGTGTCTTATCTTGTCAAGAAGTAAAAGTCGGAGTTGTAAGCAGTTATGGCTCCTAGGAGGGCTCTTGCAACCCAGTCTCAGCCGCATACATATATCACCTCCTCGCGACGTATGCTGAAGCTCTACCCTTAAGCGATGTCTGCTCGTAACAACAGCAAGGCTGTGTCTGTGTCTCGCAGAGGTGCCTGCCGATCACCGCGCAACAAGACGCGATTGGTTGATACAAGCTTTTCCGGTACGGGCGAGGCAGAAGATTGGTGCGCGTGTGCGAATCCTTCAGCATACGCTTTTCCGCGAGTAGTTCCGCTCTCGTTGCGCGCTGTTGCACTGCCATGTACAATTTCAGCTCGCATTCGCATTGAACGTGGAACTGCCTCAGGGCGTGGAACACGGCATTTTGGGTTCTAACATTCGCCAATGTTGCATGAAGGCCACGAGGTACACACTGCGGGAATTAAGCATGCGCCATGCACCTTTCCGGTTGCGGTATGTGTGCCTCCTCAAGCCACGTCATGACTGCCGAAATGGAGATTGAGGTCTGCGAGACAGACACTGGTGCCTACGATGCCTGGGAGGATCCGGGCTCTCCCACGAGATCATGGATGGCGAGCGTGCATTCGGCACAAGTTTGATCCATCCATCTTGGTGACAAGATCAAAATCCTCCCCTGTCCAAAGGTCTCATGCATTGTCATAAAGCTTCTGAAGGTTTCCATGTATTCCTTTTGAGCACAAATCTTGAGTATGCTGAGCATCAATATGCTATCGTCGAGTGTTCTTAGTGAAGGCAATTTTGTGTACTGTGATGAACGTGAACGTGATGGAGGTGGAGCCGGTGGCCTGAGTTTGTAAGGTGAAACCCGAATCCGACAGGGCATTGACGCTCACTTTCAACCACCGACCTACTGCACTCATCGACGCACGACCATCGTCAACATTCTGCGAAAGCATGGTCATCAAAAGGCCTATGGGTAAGACTGACACGCTGGTCTCAAGCTTCATCTGCTTTTCGTGCTTGAGCAAAGCTGGTAGCGCAGGCCAAGTATCCCGCAATGCTGCTTTCATATCCGCTTCTCGCAACTTGTCTACGTATGTAGGGCGACGACGAGCCGATGGTGCATGCTTGAGCGCGCAGGGACTCAGAAGAGCGATCATCTCTCCGATCCGACCGCAGCGGCGATATCTCTTGACAAGAGGCGGCACCGCGCCCACGACCCTCGAAGCACACCAGACACAAGTCGAGCAAATATCGGAGCGAGTACGGGGCTTCTATGAGCGCAAAGAGAAGTTCCGAATATATCATGGGTCAACGAATAGCACGCGCAAGTCGGCAATGGGGAGGGACCCGAGAACGGTTGTGGACACAAGCAAACTGAACCATGTCGTTTCGGTGGACACGAAACGCAAAATCGCGCTGGTAGAGCCCAATGTGTCAATGGACAGACTCGTGGAAGAGACGCTCAAATACGGCCTTATACCTCCTGTCGTTATGGAGTTTCCTGTAAGTTGAGGATATGCCAGGAATATGCACACCAACTGAGATCGCAGTAGGGCATCACTGTAGGAGGTGGTTACTCGGGCACCGCAGGAGAGAGTTCATCCTTCAAGCACGGATTCTTCGACCGAACTCTCAACAAAGTCGAAATGGTTCTGGCTACAGGTGAAGTCATCACCGCATCAGAAACAGAGAATGCAGACCTATTCCGTGGCGCAGCTGGAGCTGTTGGCACATTTGGCGTCACGACCATGGTGGAGCTCCAATTGATCAAAGCGACTAAGTATGTAGAAGCCACATACCATCCAGTCACTAGTATGGAGGAGGCCACTGCAAAGCTACTCGACTTCACATCCAAGCCCGACCAATTCGATTACATCGACGGCATCATGTACTCGCAACAAAGCGGAGCCATTGTCACCGGACGCATGACCGATCGGCCATCCGACGGTGTCCCAGAGCAACGATTCAGTGCTCCCAAGGACCCCTGGTTCTATCTACATGTCAAAGACCGCATCGCAAAGAACTCCCAACCAACCTCCGATGCAATCCCTCTTCCAGAATATCTCTTCCGCTACGACCGAGGCGGCTTCTGGGTCGGTGAAGGCGCCTTCGACTACTTCAAATTCCCCTTCGCAAACTGGTCCCGCCGCTGGCTCGACGACTTCCTCCACACCCGTATGCTCTACACAGCCCTCCACTCCAGTGGCCGCTCAGAACAAATGATAATCCAAGACCTCGCACTTCCATATCCCAACGCCACCGAATTCGTAAAACGCATGGACGAAAAGTTGAAGATCTGGCCTCTTTGGCTATGCCCCCTGAAGCAAAGTCCAGGTCCCACGATGCATCCACATTACAATGAATTCGAATCTGATGGCAAGACTCTCCAACCCATGCTCAACATCGGGCTATGGGGCAAAGCACCTCCCACACACGAAGGTTTCGTACAAGCGAATCGAGATATTGAAGCTACGCTTCAAGAACTCCGCGGGATGAAATGGCTGTATGCTCAAACATATTTCAACGAGAACGACTTTTGGCAAGATTTTGACAGAGAATGGTACGAGCAATTGCGAAAGAAGTACTCAGCTGAGACTCTCCCTACTGCTTGGGAGAAAGTGCATGTTAATGTCGAAGCGGAGCGGAAGTCGAGACAACAGCAGAAGAAATCTTGGACATCGAGACTGATGGAGACGTGGCCGATGCCGGGTTTCGTGGGTATCAGGAGGTCGATACAGAGCGAGGACTATATCCAGGCGAGAGAAGCGGCTTGGAAGGAATGGGTTCCGCGGAACGACTGAGCATTGGGAAAAATACCTTGTCACGTCGTGCTCGTTCGTAACCAATGCTGCATCTGTAGCTTTGTGTGCATATAGGTACAGTAGTACAATCCGCTCATAGCCGTTATTCAATTTCGACAGCATTTAGCAGCGACAGCCATGCGCGTACTGCTAAAAAAAGAAGCTGCAAATCATCAAGCTTACTCCAAGCAATGCCTTTCCCTTGCCGCCATGGTGTATCATCATCCCTCATAAGCACAACAACGTGCCAAAAGCAAACCCAAAGAAGACCTGGGGAATCGTTCGCTCAAATGCAGAACCCACGCGCAGAGGAAGAGGGGAAAGCTACGCCGTTCATTCCTTCAGCTGCGCCCTCAAACCCACGTTCTCCCTTTTCAACCTGCTCGTTTCTCGTCTCAACTTCACTGCCTCCTCGCTAACCTCTTTCAGCTTCCTCTTCAGCTCCTCTACTCCCTCGCCACCTCTCACAGCCTTCAAAACCCTGGCAAGCTCGTCGTTGAAACGCGAGTACAGCGCCTCATTCTCACCATTCGCTTCGCGATATAGCTCATCGAGTTTCTTGCACTTCGTCTCCGAAACGCTCAACGAAGACGTGAGGTCATGCTGGATGGTGTTGATACGATGATTCAGCTCATCGAAATGCTTCGGTACGGCGCCTTCGAGTCTGAGGACACGTTGCACGAGATCCATGTGAGAGGTACCCTGCGAGAAGGATCCTCGACCTGCGGCCACTGTACGGCTGCGGTTGGCTGGTGTACGGCTTGATGGAGTGCTGGTCAGCTCATCGCCAATCTTACTTAGCTCGTCTTGTAGAGAGGTCTGAGCTGCTGCGATTGCTGACTGTTCGTTCTGGAGACGTTCTCTAAGCTTTTGAGGCGATTGCATGCGAAGCTTGCGAGGTGAGGTAGTGGCTGCTGGTACGTCGATGGTCGTGCTGCGTGCGCGGCCAGTCTTCTCAGCTTTGGGCGATGGTTTCTTCACGATATTGCCAGCTCCTGGTCGCTCGGAAAGACCGGCGCGACTTGGTGTCTGAGGTCGCGTCTTTGCTGGCGACGAAGCTCTTGGCACAAGACTGGGAATATTTGAAGTCGGGCGAGCAGTGATGATCAACTCCTCGGGGCGATCACCGCTTGTCTTTGGCCGCTCAAGGTCTGTGCCGTCGGTTTTGGACCGGCCAAGTTGTGGACGTGGCAGCTGTGGCGGTTCGCCAGACAGCATCTTGCTTGGACCGGGCGAAAGGTCTCGTCGAAATGAGGCGGGCAGGCGCGAACGTGGCGACTTCAGCGATGGGCTGCCAAAACTTTGAGTGCCATCGCGTGAGGATGGAGCAGATGGCGTAGAGGGTATAGGGGAAGTTGGCAGCTGTTTCTCGTCCAACGTCTTCTGCGTGATCGGTGTTCTTCGTGGAGTGATAGGCGACAAAGGCTCCCGATCCCGCTTCGGCGAGAGCTCCTTGAGATCAGAGAGCGAACTACGCCGCTTCTTTCGAGGAGGGCCAGTCGGGATGAAGCTTGGATGCTCGCCTATCGTAGACAGGCCGATGTTGTGGCTACTAGGCGTTCGCTGCAGATTTGGTAACTCGTTGATTGATGCATTGGAGACCTTGGCACTGTCTTGTGAAGGCGGTCTGTAGCCAAGACTGGCAGCATCAGTGTCGATTGAGCGCGAGCGACCGAAAGAGCCTTTCGAGATACTATTTGCTGGGCTCTGGTCGACTCGTGTGCTCTTGCTGAGGGTGCGCCACACCGACGAGACTTTGGACTCCTGCTCGGACTTGCTGTTCTCTCGGCTCAGTGTGCCAAAGCCGAACTTGCGGCGGAGGGAAGAGGTGTTGCTTGTCACGGAAGCAGAGTTGTGTGAGCGCGTCCTCTTGTGTGAGTTGAAGGATCCAGAGTCCTTGTAGCTTTGCACAAAGCTGGTATCGACCGATTCGCCAAAGTAGGTGTCTGTGTCGTCCACAAATCGATCAATGAGTGCGATATAGTCATGAGGATTGCCGTCAGTCACCAGAAGCTCGGTGAAGCAGGCAGTCAAAGCGCCCCTGTCGCCGTCATTGCCAGTCCCGTCGAGGAGATCGGCCAAGAGCTTGAGTATTGATTTGAAAGCACGCTGATTTTGAGGTGCGAGCCTGGCCATACATGACTTGAAGTAGTCATCGAACTCGCTTGGGAACGCCGTCTCAGCTTTGGCTTGGATGTCCTGGAAGACAGAGAACGGCATGACCTGGCCGATGCGCTCTCTCCAGGCCTGATTGAGGAACCTCTCGAACGCAGCAAACAGTACATCGAGTGGCGCTTGGGCAGCAAGCACCATCATGTTCGGATCATCGAGAAGGCCGCCATAGAGCTCGTCGACCGAAGCCGCGTCTGCCACGTGTCGAAGCTTGAGATTTTTGCCCACGATGTTGCCCTTGCGAGCTTGTATCGCCAGCACGTAAGCCGATAGTGTATCTTCGACTTTCTTCAGTTGAGAGGCGGCCATGTCGCTAGAAGGTGAGAATGGTGAGAAAAGTGGTTGGCCTTCTTTTGACGATGGTCTGCCGTCGCGGCTACTCGGCTTGTGCGATGAAGCATTGCTGGGCAGCCGTGGAATGCTCGTCATTGAACCCATACCAGGCATTGGTTTCTGCAAGAGAGTGGGCGGCTCGCCTCCAGGACCAACATTTGACAGGAAGCTCGACAGCAGTTTTCTGGGCGATTTGGGCCGATGTGTTCGTTCCCGAGGCGCAAGTTGCACTTGCCTCAGCTCGCCGTCCTGCGCAGAGGTCTGGAGTAGAAGTGATTGCAAAATATCCAGGTTGCGTAAAAGCAGACAAGCCGCCATTGATGGCTGTTCCATTGCAAAGCGGACACTGGAGGCCGCGGCGATCTTCCGACGCAGAGCTGGAACCAGATCAGGCGTATCGACATGTTCGCGACCAATGCTGCCTCCTGCTGAATCCACAGTGAGTCGCCAGTCTCCATCTCGGTGCGGAGCCAGATTGACGACAACCTGAATGCCATCTTGGCCGGGTTGCGATTGCGCAGAATGCATCTCGGGATCAACCACAATGCGTACCGCCGCCTTTGTATTCCGCGTGCTGATATACTCTGCCTTCGAATCCTCAAAAATAGCACTCAAAAGCCGAAGAGTGTCCGTTGCTGGTTCTGTCGCGCGAATCTCCCATAGAGTTGATTCCCGTTCTGCTTCTGAGAAGCGATGTTCGATCCTCGCTTTTGCAACTTCCTCAATCAGTCTTGCAGCTCTGCCATAGTATGAGTTCTCTAGTTTGAGAATCTGGCACGAATCCAAAATAGGCTCCTGGGCCGCCACTGCACCCATACCAAGCTGGAAAAATGTCATCAATTGCAACGCATGGCCGTCATGACTCTCAGTCAACTGTAAAGCGTCGAGCTGCAACCTTCGCACAAAGTGAAGGTCGCCGACGCCATCTGTCAGACTTTCCACGGACTTGCTGGGCATCGGTCCGCTCTCAATCTCTGTGAGCAGTGATCGAGCAGAAGCCTTTGAGCCGGGTGACTTTTCGACTATGATGATCCCGTCCGTGAACAGGAACATGATGCCGTCCGCACCATCGCAGTTGACAAAGCCGTAGGGCGGCATTAGC
Organism: Cercospora sojina; assembly: GCA_004299825.1. Classification (NCBI taxonomy): domain Eukaryota; kingdom Fungi; phylum Ascomycota; class Dothideomycetes; order Mycosphaerellales; family Mycosphaerellaceae; genus Cercospora; species Cercospora sojina. Next base: position 414,944 of record CP036213.1, on the reverse strand, counting down.
TCAATGAAGTCAACAGCCGTGACTAGACGACCAGTAACGTTGATGTCTAACGGCCAGCCTAAAGTCCGCGAGCGAAGACGGTCAACCATGGAAGTAGCCTCTGTGCCCTCATTCTCTGCGCAAATGTCCGTTATCATGTCGCGGGCGCGAAGTAATGTCTTCAAGGCCGGGTGCTTGATCGGCAGGCTCTTGGCTATACTGTCAATATAAAGATTGTAGCGTGGCAAACGTTGAACAGGCTCAATGAGCAAAGAAGTCAGCTTCTGCTCGCCAATCTCCTGCAATGCAAGCGCGAGGGAGTCACCAGTACGCAGAATAGTCCGCAATGTGAACGAAGCCTGTGCATGACTCCCAAGATACTCCTTGTACGAGTCGGAAAACTTTGGGAACCACTCGCAAAGACATTGCGCAAACTGTTCCAGACCCTGAGAGTCACCCTCGACCTGGTCTGTGGCAGATGCTTCGTCGAGCGAATTGTCTATATCCTCATTGGCTGCCGAATCTGTTCCGTCCACGACATTCCGCAGAGCCTCGAGAAAAGCCGAATTCAGCTCATGTATTGTTGTAAGTGCAGGTGAGAACACATCGGCCAACGTCTGCTGATGGCGAGCGTTGAGATCCGCACCAATATTGCTCGTCAAATCCTGGAGTTGGTCCAAACGATTCACATAACTCTCTTCAGTGGTGACCAACTCGGCCAACTGCTTGCGAGCGTTCTCTTTGGCCGACTTCAAGAAAGAATTACTCCTGCCAATTGCGTTCGCTCTGGAAGGTGCTCGCTTGACTCTCGACGTTGGTAGGAAGGCGACCTCGCCAAAAGTCGCGATGAGGTCTGCGTATCGGCCATATTGTCGTTGCAGCAATTCGTGATCGGTGAGGTCTTCAGAGCCAGCTGAATCAGGTCTCTCCTGGATCGTTCCTGGTGGCAGTACAACATCCACATCCAGCCACGACAGTCTCTGCTCGCAAAACGCGTCGAGCAGCTCTCCAATTACTGCATTCACATTCTCAATTCTCGTCATTCGCGTTGCCAGAATGGCAATATGATCATCCCCAAACAACGCTCCAGGCGAAGGTGCCTTGACCTGTGCTGTCCATGTCTTCTTCACATTATCGGCCAGTTCGGAAAAGTATTTCTTCAGACCAAAAGCGAGACCGCGACAAACTTCGTCCCCTTGCTCTTCCCGCGGCAGGTTGATGACAGCCGAATAGAATGGCGAGTTCGGCGAAACTGATAGCCGCGCATATAGGCCCAGACCGGCCGGAGTGAAGATGTGCACCTGAATGCGCGAGCTGGTTGCGCCAATGGTGGCAGCGGGCCCGTGGAAGACCAACACGGGCGAATTGCCGAGCAATGGATCTGTGGTGTGGAAGAGCGACAGCTCCCCTGACAGGGCAGGCGGTGCCGCAATGACTGTGGCCATGATCAGGCGGCCCTCATGCGCGGAATTATGCTCGGAGTGGGCACTGCTGGCGAAGAAGTGCCGAGAGTACTGTCGATATCGGGATGGGCTAAGTCGTCATGTCGTCGCGTCGTGAGGTGGTCGTGAGGTAGTCGGAGACTGGAGGTCGCGGTGGGCGGGCCGGGCGAGGGAGATGTGTCGCGCGTCGAAAGTAAACAGTGGCTCACGGCAAGGATGCGCCTTGTGCTGCAGCTAGCGATAGACCGACTCCCGTCCCAAACATATCTCAGCTGCATGCAGCAGGCGCATTGGGGAGGGCCACTTTGTGGTGGAAGGAAGGATGCCTGGAGTGTATCGCGCACCCCGGGAACCCTGATCCCGGTCTCGCGTAACGGCGCGTCTCCACATGCAGCAAACACCTCGATTCGACGCGATTTGTTGTTCGTTTCCTGGACCTGCATCCCACTCCCACCACGAGACGCACGACATCCACCCCCCATGGCGACGCAAAGTCCAAACTCGGGCGTGCCTATCACCATCCAGCCCGAGAGCGACATGCAGCGCGTCCGCCTTCTCGAGCTGCCTGCCGAACTTCTCGCCCAGGTCACTTCCGAGAACCCGCCTAAGTTCGCCTCACCCGCATCCACCTGGTGATGCTATGTGATGCTGCTATACATAGCAAAACAACAAACCCCTCACCACGAGAAATGCTGACGCCCATGTCTCAGACTGTACATCAAATCCAAGCAAGTCCCGCCCGGCAGCAATGCGAAAGAAGCTCACTCTGTGCTCTGCACACCGGACACAACATATCAAATTCGCCAAGTGAGCACGTCCAACAGCGTCTATCTAGTCCAGCCCCACGGTCTATCAGATCATGACCCCGGTCCCGTTGGAGGGGTGCCCAGAGTGGGCGTCGAAGCTGTGGCCAAGTGCGAGACGAGTATCGAGCTACTGCCAACTTCTGCCACTTCGGCGGCTCCATATCTCCAAGCTGCGCTTCCAATCTATGCGTCCACGGGTAACTATGGCACTGTCGACGGCGGAGGCTACGCCACCAAGCGCGAGTTGTTTTCGCATGTCCCGCTGAGTGATGCTGAGTGTGAGGCTGGATGGCGACAACTGGCGTGCTTTGAGTCAACACATCCACCAGGCTGCTTCGTTCCCAGCGCAAAAGTCAAGGCTGAAGTGTGGCAGTCGGCGATGACCGCAGCTGTGGCAGATGGATTCGATGTCTGTTCTCCATTTCCCGAAAACGACATTCCCGCCTATGCTATCGACCTGCCCGGCGACTGGCCGCGGGACATTGTGATCGGCGTTTTTGCGAGTGTCTCCAGTTCAACACCTGGAGGACATCTTGCTGTCGACGGAGAAAAGGCCGTCCAGTTCGCAGGCGTCACTTTGTTGCAGGCTAAGTCAGAAGGCAGAGCGATCGATGCCACAAGTTTCTTGAAGACCTGGCGAGATGCGGTACCCGAGGCATGGCGCAGCAAATGCGAATTCGCAATCCTGCAAGGCTATTACAGCATCGAAGACAACGCCAAATCGATAAGATACGTCGACACCACGGCCAACGTCAAAGCTGCAGTCGAAGCCTCAGCGAAAGAAGCCAAGTCTCTCGGGGCCAAAAGGAAATGGCACGAGAAGTTCAAAGCTTCGAAAAAGACAGCCTGATTCTGTCATCTTCACAATGCGACTTGGCGACCATGCGCCAGATTTCAATTCTGTGTCCCGGCTCCAGTCCGGTCCTGTATTCCCATGCCGACTCGCATCCTCCAATGTCGCCAGCCTCCTACATTGGCATCCTTCTCATCTCCTGCACACTCCAATACTTCCTCATATTCTCCGCTCCTAGCTCCCTCAGCTCATCCTCCAAGTGCGCCCACAGAACCTGCCCAAACCCGTCCATGATGACCTTTAGCTCCTTCAACTGAAACTCTCTCGACCCCTCTTCACCTCTTGCACCCACTCTTGTAATGCCTCCACCCCATCATGTATTCCCTGGTGCTGCTTCAGCGCATGTCCTTTCGGATTGAAGAATTTCATCTTCTTCGCGAGAACAGGGAAGATATGTTGTTCCTCTATCGTGTGGTGAATGGTGAGGTGGTGGCAGAATTGGCCGATGAGAGCGAGGAACTGTCGGATCGAGAGGCCCGAGGGTCGTGTGTTGGAGATGCAGGCGGAGTATATCGTGTTCCAGGTTTGTCGAAAGTTATTGTGCTGGAGAACAAGGATGTCACCTCGGGCTGCGCAAGAAGATCCGAAGATGGGCATGAACTCACAAACATGTCCAGATGCTCGGCCATGGAATTGTATGTTCTGAATTCTTGCGCGCTCAACTTCGGTAGCTGCTGCTCCATACTTTCTGTTTTTTGTTTGGTAGAAGGTTTTGCTGCTTCGCCGGGCTGGGATGCCTTCGGTACGCCCGCTTCTTCCATTTTCTCGAAGGCTTGTTCTGGACAAGATGCTGCTGTTGCCGTAGAAGACTCCATTTTCGCCAACACGCCGCCACTGAACTGGTAGGTCCTTTGCTGCTGTTTCTCAAGCAGCTGACAGCCACAAATTCACAAGTTACAGATTGAAGAAGTAGTAACGCCAGGGAACACTCTACCGAGCATACCTCTTTTCTACCCCGCCTACAAATGATAGAAGACATCTCGTCTATGTAGCTGCTTCGGCGAAAATAAAAAAGATGCAGCTGCAGACAAATGACAAGGCTTGGAATTTAGCTTGCTTTTGCTGACCAAAACAATACATGCGCCTCGGCAGTTCGGTTTCGCAGTTTCGGATTTTCGGCGAACATGGGCATGGCATGGTTCGGAGCTGAAGCCGGTCGACAGCAGCTGCCAAGAAGGGATAGATAGTAACTTTGGCTTCACTTCAGATGTGACAAGAGGCCAACCCGATGTGTCTGTAACATGCACGACGACCATGAGTTAGCGAAAGCTGCGACGGCGAGAAGCCAGAATAAGCCTAGGACTAAGGTCGTCGCTCATGCCAGTATCAGCACTGAGGCTGTGGCGGGCAAATGTTGAGATAGCTTCGGATCAGAGGGGGAAATCGGTTGTGCTTGGTATGCAAGGAAAGGGTGCTCGAAGCCTTTACCTCGTGTTGTGCATGGAAGGAATAGTCCACTGGCTGCTTACGCACGCCTCTCAGCTTCTGCGTGGTCCGCTTGCCCGTTGTGGACAGCCACAAGGATTGCAATAGGCTGGACCAAAGCCCTCGCTCGTCACTGCACAATCATGCCCACGTTGTGGCACACTCATCAAGGATGTATAGTAGATTCGTTGCGTGCTCTAGACAAGAGAGTTGATCAGGCCACCACGGGGTAAAGCCACTCGAAGCTCTGGGCTGCAGAAGGCTTCGCTCGGGAAAGCGAAGTCGACGAGTACATATAGGCTGTTCGACTTCTACCCCGTGCCTCCAAAGATAAGTGCAGAACTGGGCGTTGAGATTACCGCAGCGAGAAACTTGCAGTCTTTGGGAAGCTTTGTTACGTGGCTCACGCCTTCAGGCTGTCCGTAGGAGTTCTTGCTGAATCGTTGCGATCCGGTGCACGAATGGTTCGCCGAAGAGGAAGAGCCCAATTGCAGGTGCCCTCCGCGAATAGTGGAAGATGCTTACGACTTCATGAATGGCTCTTCATCAAGAAAGTATAGAATCTTCCGTCTGGCATGCAGGATGAGCCTCCCAGAACAAAGCTCACAGTATGTTGTCTGGTCTAGAAGACGAGTGCGGATAAAACTGTATATTGTTTGATCAGTGATTGGTTTTGCACAAGGACGTGGAGAGAAGTGTCAATGGAGCAGGAGCAATCCACTTCTTGGTAGACACCTGAGGCATCCACATCAAGTTCACGACACAACATCATCTCTTCTCCTCCCTCCCTATCTCCACACTCTCTCCAAAAGGCACTTCTTCGATTCACCACTCGGCCTAGTGATCCTCTCCTATACGATCCAATTCCTCCAACGTGTACCACCCTACCCCATAAAATTCCAAATCTGCAACACTGACCTCGTCCCAGAAAAGATCCTTCCTTCCCTTTCGGCACAAGTCCATCTTCATGCGAGTCATTCGCTCCTCCGCCATGTGGCAAAATTCCCCCAAAGCGCACCGGCAACCGGCACGAGCAGATCATTCGGTCCCTGAATTGTGTGCCTTGCATCCCTGCGCCTGGGCATCAACCGGGCGTTCGTCATCGGGCAGCATGTGACTGCTGCCACTGCCCTGCATCAACTTTTTGTCATTTCTCAAACATCTGATTGGAGAAGACAGACACAGCTGAGTCATGACATGTAGCATTGGATCCGAAAGTTCTTTCACATTTGCCATTGTCTGTGTCTACTATGTACAAATTTTTACCTTTCGCACTTCTGCTCTGCACCTGCCTGACCATCGAGAGGTATCGCAAAAAGTGTATCCCACGGAGCCTTCACTCGGGCCGGTTGTGGAGGGTCCGTGAACGGGAGACGGACAACACGAGGGTGCGGTGCGACGGCCATGCATTCCCTTCTAGGAGCATCAATGTCGAAAGGCTGCCAATCATCCCTGCCAGACGAGTAGCCAAGATCTGCAGACCCTCTTCGCCCATGTCCTCGCCTCGTGACTCTCTTCGCCCATGTCCTCGCCTCGTGACTCTGCCTGATATGCTGATCACACCCTTCCCCCACCCTACCCTCTCCATCCAGTGAAATCCAGCGCAAAAAAATTGCTGAGCTCACAGCGACGAAACAATCGTCGCGCAAGACTCGGGGTATAAGGCAACATAAGGATTACGCAGTCTTTGGCGCATCTTGTATGATGTTGTTGAGAAGTTGAAAAAGCGGGAACAAAAAGCAGCAGATCGTAAGTAGGAAGGAGGCGCTGCACGGAAGTGCCTGTCCGATTGCGAAAAAAGTGTGAGACGCCTCGCGCTATGCCGTAACATCGTAACCATATGCCATTTCTGATTGATTTGATTTGATCACTGATCACTGATCATCCTCGTTCGGGAAAGATAGCCGGGCCAGATCCTTCTGTCGAGTCTCCTTCGATCGTTTTCTTCCAGTGTGATGGTAAGCAGACACATACGAGCGGGAAAGCCTTGACTTCGCCCTCTTCACCGGGGATTTGATCTCGGCTTCCAGGAGCGGTGCTCAGACCGCTGTCCCGTTGTATATTTCCGCTTGTTCGCCAGTCTTCTGCGCGTTGCCTGACGCGGACACCAGTCGCCCAGCCATCATCCCAGATTCCGATGACTTTGATCATGTCCCCTCGCTCCAGCTGGAACTCGTCGCCAGCGCGAGGGTCGTAGGCCCATAGCGTCGATACCAGGTCCCCTGGGTGGATCTCATCTTGTGAGTAGTAGTCCTTGAAGAAGGCGAGCTGCTCGCTTCGTCCGTTTGATTCAGGTGAGGTGAAATCTCCGCCTGAGCTGGGAGAAGTGTCTTGAGCACCAGCGCCGACAATGCCAAGTTGTGATCCACTTGAGAGAGACGCACTTCGCTTCCTCGGAGGTGGAGCAAGTCTCGAATCCGGGGTTGCCTCTTGCTCGGAAATGTCTTTTGAGTAATGACCCATGGCGTAGCGATGGTTGTGGCCTGCACTCTCCAGTGCAGACATGCGAGCAACGCGTCCTCCACCCAAGACTGACATTCCATTCCCATGGTAGTCTCTTGTACCATCATTGTAGTCCATCTCTTGCTGCCGCCGGGCGGGCGAAGGCTGGTTGAAGACGCTCGAAACAGGGCTACTGTCTCTTCGCCTCTTGAACAGCAAGCAGCCACCAATGATCAGACCGAGCAGGAGGATGGCACCGAGGACACTACCAACGACGATACCTGCTATCTGAGCACCGGTGAGTCCGTTGTGGTGGCCACTCCCTGCTCCAGAGCTGCTCGTTGCCATTACACCCGGGGTCAAGGTGACTGTGACTGGAGCGAGCGAGGCCGATGCTATCACAGGCAGCTGGACGCCTTCGCATCGTTCCGTCGTTTTCGAAAAGACACAGCATGAATCGGTTGCGTTCGGTGAGCTCGCGGAGCAGTATGAGCAGAGTCCGGAAAGGTTCTCGGTGAAGCCACAGTCATCGGGCTGGTTGTCGACTGCCTGAATGCAAGCTCCTGTTATGGAGTTAGCAGGCAAGGCGCAATTCGTGAAGTCGGCACGGATTTGAGTGAGCGCATTGGGGCCTGCAGTGCCGCAGATGTTGCTAGCGGCGATGCGTTGCTCGCTCTGAGCATAGTCGGCGCAAGAGTCGGCGCAGAGCGGTCGCGTCGCGGTTCCGGAGAGGCCGCAGGCGTCGATGGAGTTTTGGATTATCGCATTACAGAGGACGCTGGTCGTGTATCGCGCGTAAAAGTCGGATGGATTCCCTCGGTCAACATTGGTGCACCCGATGAGTTGTTGGTATCTGTGGATCGTTAGTTGGAGTGGCTACAGAGCCGGAGGCAGGTCCAGAACGCACCGTAATTGTGTAAAATCGCCATCGATGTATGCTGCGATGCCGGAGTCGAAGGACGAGACGCTTTGGACATTACTGAGGAAGGGAAACAGGCCGACCATGCTGCTGTCGGTCGAAATGGATGCGCTGCTGAAAGCCGGACAGGCCGTTGAGCCGGCCAGCGATATGCAGCCCTTCTGAGCCATGGCGGAGGGGATGCTGGCGGCGAGCAATGCGCATAGCGCGGTGGCAGGAGCGATGCGGATTAACTGTTGTGAAAAGGACTTGGAGTGGCGATGTGTGCGGTCTGGATCTGCATCATGCGCGTGCTGCGTGGAGGGTTGGTGCCCGGGGCGTGACTCGTCGGTGGTGGCCAGCTCGCCGTGATCGTCGCGGGAGGTGCTGCGGTGTCGTTGGCGCATGGTGCGCCGCGAGCGGGCGGGGCGAGGCCAGGAGGCGGGATGATGTTCGGGGCAGATGGCGATGCGATGCGATGCGGTGCGGCCGAAGGGCTGCAGTGGTACGGCTGGGTGCGGTCCTGTTCCTGAAGCACGCACGAGTGGTAGGTACCTGATCGCTTCACCGCCGGTGGTTGGACGCGTCGAGCGGGAGCTGCATCTGCGTGATTGCCCGTTGGTGTGCTGCTGCTGCTGCCGCTGCCGCTGCCGCGCTACTGCTGCAGGAACGAGTGACTGGGGGGTGAGTGGGTTGGGCAGTGGCAGTGGCCGTCCGCTCCTCCGTCCACGACGACGACGACGACGACGACACGGAGGAAGGTGAGGTCGACGGCCTCCGTGGGGGAGAAACACAGCCCAGCGACGGCGACGGCGAGCTCAGACCGTCGTGTTGCTCATTTGCAGCATCATCCTGGTCGCACCCGCGCGCCTCGTGATTGGCTCCATGGCTGAAGCGAAATGAGAAGATCGACGCGAAGAGCAGCGTCGCCACGACTTCGAAACACTTCCATGCCAGCACCGCTGCACGATCACGGCCCGTCTCCCCCCGACGCCCTCCCACATCTTCGCACACTTCCGTCGTCGCGGGGGAAGAAGGCATGTATGGCAGTGCTGCATCCACCTCGGCCCCATCGCCGCATCGCACCGCGTCTCATCTCACGAAACTCCCTGCTTGCATCCTTGCCGAAACGCCTCTCGGGAGGCGCATTGCCCGTTGCTCGGTATCAGTATCCGGCGCGCCTTGTTTGTTTTCGTTCTCGAGGACAGGCACTGCATCATCACATCACGCACCGGTTGCAGATGCATCGACGTTTGCAGATGCATACAACAACGCAAGGCAAGGTGAGGTGAGGTGAGGTGCAGTCACGGCAAGCACGGAGGAGCTCTTCTCCACTGCATGGCATACATGTGCTGCTGCTTGGCCAAGCAAGGAGAGCACACCGACGCTCACCAATGTCAGGAAGCAGCTCTCTTCCGAAACGGAAGTCTGAAGATGCTCTTGTCACCAGAGGCGGGATGGTGCGATGGAAATCGTCATACTCGAGCAACACTGCAGCTCATACATCACGCTCGCTATTCTCGTCCCCGCACGTCTTGACTCAAACAACCCCGCGGCGACTCGATTTACGCGCAAGCCTTCTCACGCGGCGTAATGGGCTTCGGACGCGGAACCACATCGATATGTGCGGCCATCTTGGTCAGCACGACATCTGCACCAGTGCTACTCTTTGGATCATCGCTGCCGAACAACATGTTCATCGGGAAGCCAATGGAGAACGGATACGCCGACTCAATCTCATCGATATCTTCTTGCGACAACTTGAGACCTGTGGCACACCGTTAGCTTTCTGCTCAATCTGTCCCCGCGCTACACTTACTCAATGCCTCGATATTGCCTTTCAGATGTTCCATCTTCCGACCGCCGACGATGGGGAACACGTTGGGTGTCTTGTGCACGACATAGGCCAGCCTGCAGAGAGAACAGTCAGCAACCCCTCGCCGGAGCAGTCAGGCACACTCACGCAACACTGGTAATGAGCGTGCCCCTCTTGTTGGCAACCTTCTCAAGCACCTTGGCAACTTCAGCATTCCTCGCGTTCGGCGGGCGACCAATCGCGCCCATATTCCGACCTTCCTGCACTTTCTTTTGCTCCTCGGTCTTGAAGTCGCCTCCTCCGAGTGCGCCCCACGGAGCAAGACCCATCCCTTCAGCCCCGCACATGGGGATGATGTCTCGCTCAAAATCGCGATCTGCAGCAGACCAGCGGCCTTGGTAGACGACGAATTGTCGCAATCCGTGATCTCTCGCCCATTGATTTGCCTTGGCCACGATCCACGCAGGCGTGTCACTGACTCCGAGGTACAGCACCTTGCCTTGATCGGCAATCGTATTGAGTGCCTTCATCACTTCCTCGACCGAAGCTGTGAAGTCCCACCAGTGGACGTAAAGGACGTCGATGTAGCTGGTTCTCATCTTTTTCAGACTCGCTTCGACACTGACGTGGAGGGATTTGGTGTTGTTGCCCGTGTAGTTGCTCTGGATGCCTCCTGCGTGGCCACGGTATCCGGAGGTGTACTGCGCACATCTCGTTCAGCATTCCTTCTCCTTCCCGATGTCTCTCATCTCTTTCGTTCGTTGCAGCTGACCTTCGTAGCAACAATCATCTCATCTCTCACTCCCCTCGACTCCATCCATTCTCCCAGCCACAACTCACTCTCTTCATTCTGGTACATGTTCGCTGTGTCGATGAAGTTTCCGCCTTGCCTATCGAGGATAATTTCAGCTTTGACGGAGAACTGCTTCGCAGGGCCACGTGTGAAAAAAAAAAGACAACCTACTCATAAAAGTAGTCCAACAGCTCAAATGTTGTCTGTTTACTACATTCTCCCATGAATCCTTTCCAGGCTTCCCCAAAATCCATCGTGCCGAGACATAGTGGGCTGACGCGCACTCCGGCTGAGGGAGACAAGATGCGGTGGTAGCCTAGGAGGCTTTTGGGGGGTTCGGGGGCTTGCATTGTTGAAGTATGTTTCGTGGATTATGAGGAAGTTGGTTCGAAATGCAAGTTCGATTTGGTGAAAGTCCACGCTGACCTTTATATCTATACCACTTCCTCGCGCGCGCGTGCGCTATGTCATGACGATCGCTCGCAATTGGTCCTCGCCTGATGCAGGTCAACGCGGTAGAGCTCGAGGGAGCTCTGCATTGAAACGCGGAGTTAAGTGGTGGAGATAACCGGGTACTGCAGAACATCTGAGACATTGCTTAGATTCATGTCATGTTCTGTGAATGCTTATGCATTCTTTGAGAGCTGGTTTGTGCATCGTGTCGTATCTGTCGTATACGGGTGCTTCCGCTATTGTGTGTTCGTTATGTTGCTAACTGAGCAATTGCACAGAAGCTTTAAGCAACTTTTGCTTGCATACGAAGAACAATGAGGCATGCCGGACAGCGGTATCCGCAATGGTGGTCAAGCAAAACCTGTATTTATACTTTTTTCAAGAGCGGTGCTGCACGGCTCCGGTGGTATACAGTACTGTGCTGCGCGACAGTAAGAATATGCTAGATCAGATGTTCAAACCGAGGCAGAATTACGCTTCTTGTAAAAGAGGATTTATTGCGTGTCTATAGGCTGGTTTGTGTTGGGTTTCGTGAGGATATCTTGGTCGCGAACAATCAAGAAAGTCAATGCGGTGGAAAGGATGAAAAGAGCAGTGTGTGTGGGTGCTGAGCCGGCGGCCCAATTGGTAGATGCTCGGCTCGCCGTTCCATGCCTTATTTCAGGCCGAAGTCGGTTGGCTACAGTATCTTCACCGTTCGTGGCACGCTGTACTTGAACCAGTTGCACTCTCGGAGCGCGTTTTTGTTATAGGCTTCCTGGCTGTAGCTCGATGTGTAATCGAACATGCCTACGCGGTAGAAGACGTTCTCGTCGGGCTCGTTCCTTTCTTGGTAAAGCTCCTTGGCCTTCATTTCTCTCTGCTGCTTCGCGCCCTGAAGTTTGAGTTGATAGCGCAGGTAGTCCATGCTCGATGCCGGAGGAGTTGGTACTGGAGTGAGTGGGCCGCTCACGAAGTCGCCTGTGTTGGTTTGTGCTTCGACCGTTGGGCGCTGTTTGATTTCGCTCTTCTGAAACTTAGACAGCGTCTCACTGCGCAGGACCAGACCTTTCACAGTCCATTGGCTGCTCATGAACGTGCTGAATAACTCGAGAAGCATGATCTCGGTCCCGCTCGGAGCTGTATCTGCCGTGCGATTGGCGAAGTCCGACACATCGATGGCGACCCGAAATTGTTGCATCTTGCCATCGTCGTTCATTTTCATCACGATGGCATGGTACTCTTCACTTGACCTCAAACCACTTGGAGGACTTGGGGGGAGCAGCATAGCAGGTAACAGTCTTGCTTCGAGCATCAGGCTGCTTTGATTTGCTTCGACAGCTCCGAACGGCGCGCTGCCTTCCACCAGGGTCGGGTTACAGTGTATAACTTTGGCCCACGCTTGTTCTTCCGTACGGCCGTGAAATGATCCATATTGACCTTTGAAGTCGACCATACCATTTACAGATGTCCAAGACCATGATGGACCTTGAAAGGAAGTCGGTGCAGGATATGTAGTTCCCTCCACGGTCCATAGCAGCTCGGTGAGCAGTGACTCGCGCCACATACCAGCAAGGTATGCATCGTCGACTGCAACACTGTATTCTTTCACAAGACCAGATAATGCCAAAATTCGATCTGTTGGTCTTTTGAGTGCACGATGGGTATAGGCACCGACGAGAGCATACCAATCCTTTTAACTTGCTCTCGGGTTCGTCACATTATTGATTTGCGGGATCGGCTGAGCAATGTTGAAGACTCGATTGAATACCTCTTTCGGCAGGATGTTGTGCTGGCGGGAATCAACTTCGGGTTTCATAAGCCATCCGTCGGTCCAACCGAGTTGATCCACGCAACCACGACATAGCCAGCGCACTTGGTGATTCGAGAATTCCAGTGTACGTGGTGAGAGCAGCCGCTCCTGCATGGTCCACGCTCTCGTATCGAGCGGAGTTGGTATTTCGTCAAGACGGTATAAAGTTATGCAGCTCTTCTCAGAATTAGGGCACACGTATGGCAAATTGAAAGCGGTGGTCTCTGAATTTGGCAACTGCCTTCTGTGGAGGAATCCCTCTCTCGCATCTGCAGCTGAAGCAGCCGCGATTGTAAGGTGTCCATTTCTGTATATCTGCGGCATCAGGGCAATTGTTGGGATCGGTCCGTGTCGTCGTCCTGTATGATGCACAGCGCGTCCACCCACAAGAAGCGGGCTTGGAGGTTGCGACAAACGGTGATCGCATCCTTCAGGGTTTGTGGCAGCTGGTCATATGGTATGGATTCCATCCAGGTACAAATTGTCAAAATTTCCGAGATGATGGCTTGGTCGTTGCCCCAGCAGTAACTCAAAGGGATGTAAGGCGGGTGGCCCAAATGCTCTGTTTCGCGCAAGCGCAAACAATCCGAGCCTTCCGGATCCTGCACCTCGATCAGTCGTTTGGGCACAAACGTAGAGCTCGGACTTGGACAGCTGTCGTGGTGTTCTTGATGACAGGTGGAAAGCCATAGCGATATCTTCGCGAACGTTTCCGACGATCCGGCTTCATCATCTATTGGCCTGGTAGTTACATATACGGCAGCGGGGCTGTCTACAAGCCTGTTATTAGCAGCAGAACAGAATAGCAGTGCACTCAAGTAGATACGTACCTTCAGGAGCTTGTACCCGGAATCCATGTCGGGTGCGGCATACGATTTGGTTGCCGTCGGGGTCCCAGAGCCCGAAGAATTCCACCTGTTTAATATCTGCATCCATTTGTGCGCCGAGGAACAGGCATGTTTTCTCAAAACATCTCGGCTCCTCGTTCGCGAGTGTACGCATCGTTTGCTATGGAGTGGACGGAGCTATGGAGGTTACCCTCATGGCGGCTTGCTCCATTGATTTTCGCAGCATGTTATCCGCAATCCATGAACAAAGTCTCGCTGTCGCCTCTAGGGTTATGCATTCGTCATCTAAGATCCATGAACAGAGTTCGCAGCCATCTTCGCTGCCTTCAAGGAGATGTGCGAAGGTTAAGTCAGGAAGAGTTCTGGCCCGCATGTCAGCATCGTGGGATTCGTGGAGATTATCCCATGCCCTTCGAGAATTCGAAGGAGGGGATGGCCGATATGTTCGGTTGAACACTATGTTCTCGCAATGTTCACATGAATGAGGGCGAAGCATGATTGGGGCCATGACAGAATGGAACTGTGCTGCTTCACCCAGTCAAAGAGATCTTGCGACGAAAGGTGGTGCAGGTGGGCAAGGAGAGCGTCGAGCAACAGAAGTATTTGTGCAATCGCAAGTACTACGCCTCACGCTGCCATTCGTAAGGGGACACGACCAGAGATGAAGGCTGATACTTGCCTCAGCCGCTGCGCCTTGTCCCGATTGCAGCGCCCCAGCCACAGAAGCGTGCCGAAGCCATAGCTGCGACCACATCTCTCTTGGGTTGCTCTAAGGGGGCGCATAAGCATGCAGGAGGGCGCGTCGGTGTTTCATCGATGGACCTGACGGAGGTGGAGGATCAGGAGCATTGACGGCTGAGTGAGTCCAGACGACACACTCGCGGCTTGCCTCGCTATGCCGCGTCCCAGAGGTTTTTGCTCATGCAACCCTGGTCCACTTGGTTAGACTAGGCCGAGGCTTGGCGATTGACTTCGCTTGCTCCAATGTCGACTTCACACCATCAGCCAATAAGTAAAATGTCATCGGAGTCAATCAAGTATACCTGCCGGAGACCCTCAAAAGCGTCATGGAGCCACTATGGACCAAAAAGCCTGAAGCAGGAGACGAACTCATGTCTGTGGTGATCGTTTTCGGCCACGATTACTACGATTCGCGCGGTTCACCAAGATTGGTCGAAGCATCACTCAATGACGTGGCAAAGAGGCCGCCCCCTAATGGGTGAGATCTGGATGCCTTTCGCATCTGTTTTATTCAGAGATTCACTGTCCAGTCGGCCGGGTCCGCACGATCCCCTTTGTTGTCCTCGTGCTCAACGTGATGCTTGTTTGCTTAAGGCTCTTGCTCATCACTGCTTCTTGAGCAGCAGCAATTCGTCATTCTTCATATGACACTACCAAGCTATCATCAACCGAAAGTCGACATCATGCTGAGACTATGGCAGAATTGCAAGGTGCTGCTCATACACATCCACGATTGGCCCGCGCGCGGCTTCGGCGAGACACTCCCAGCGCAGTTCGACGTCTACAAACTTGCTTGCCATGCCAATGCCGTTGCTGATAAGACTATCATGACCGCCACTTCAAAGCACAGGTTTTATATGTCACCACAGACACCGAGATATATGCATCAGACAGAGGGATCCCCTCCGGGATGACTGACAGCGAGATCAGCTAATCTCAGCTGCGGGAATCTTCATCGATGTACTTTAGACAGACGAAGCTCACCATCGCAATAGGTCCTCGCTCCGCCTGCCCACGCTGCGGTCAGAGATATCCCCGATTTCTGCAGGTGTCCACATGAGAAAGCCGTGCACTTGGGCATCAGCAACATGCAAGACGACTTTGCTCTCGCTGTCTCCTTCCGACCACACAAGCTTCGTCGGTATGGAATAGGCGGCCGTCCGAGCGAGCAGTGTAGGCCCGGCAGCTCGAAATGTTGCTGGCCACGCGAAGCTTCCATAACGGCTTCCATTGGCGAACTTCTGAATTAGAAGAGCGCTCAAGTGCTTCAGAGTACTGCCGAGTTGGCTTGCCCATGTTTCTTGAGTCGAAGCAGAATTCACGTTCCATTCACCTCGTTCGCAGTGGAGACTTGCGGGCCGCAGAACCCGCGCTGCCACTTGTCTGGCGCTCTGGATTTGACAATCGCGATCTTCCCACTGCCTTTGCACCGACACAGTATCCTGGACAGCATCTGCTCTGATCAACCTCAGCTGCACCTTGCAAACAGTCGCCTAGGTCATTATTTCACACAGCAAGACCTTCAAAACACCGCCGGTACCTCGCACTCCCAAGCTTGAGTACTTTGTCGACCGAATAGCCGCTCCATCTCTTGATGACCAAGGCGCGTCTGAGATCATCTGCCGGCCGTCTCTACCAAGAGATTTGCCAGGGCGGTCCATTTCGCCCGAAGCCATAGTGCCGAGCGATACGTGGCTCACCAGTGAGAATGGAGAATCATCTAGCTCCTGATGCCTCTGTGGCGGCTGCCTCTGTGGCCGCACATGGTGGATAATGCGAGTACTATCTGAATGGCATGAACCTGTACGCGACTATAAAACCCATGCCGGAGGACAAGAAGCTCGGCCCAAAGCAGTGCCTACAAGCTATACTTGATGCCTTGCTTCTCAACAAGTGGGCTTGCATCAAGCTTCTGAAGGGTGGCCAACATGCCATCAAGAACCTTATTGCAATACCAAATACTACTGGCAGGAGCAATTTCAAGTGGAAACGCAGCAATGGTATCAAGCGGGCAAGAATAAACCCTCTGGAAGAGAAGGCAAAGTCTGAGCAAACAGACAGTGCAAGTAGTGCTGCAAGCAATGCCAGTTCCGTGAACAGCCCACAGCAAAGCGCAGGCTCGGATGCTGGTCCAGCCTCCGAAGCAGGCGATGGCACGAGCAATACGCAAGGAATGCCCTTCGGTCAACCGAGCGATGTTGGGCAAGCGCTATTCCAGATCACTTCCGCAGACCAGAGCCATTCCATCGTGGACACTGCGAACAACGCAGCTCGACCCAAAGCGAGTAGAAAGAAGCGGCACAGAGCTTCAGTTGAGATTAGCGGTATCTCGGGTTCGTCAACTCCACAAAATCAGCCAGGGGAGGGACCATCGGCCATCACAGATAGCAATGCTGAAGCAGATTCTACTTTGGCGACGTCTGTCACCCACGCTTCGGACCACCGCGAGCAACGCATTTCTCGGAAGAGCAAGCGATCCCGTCAGACGGCTGAGAACAGCTACGAGACCGATGAGGCTGAACGACAGCACAAGAAGCAGAGAGTTTCTGGCAACCACATTTCGAACATGTTTGCCGGCGCAGAGCCAGTGGGGTTCATGCCACAATCAGGCTGACTCTAATGTGTCCGAAGGCGTGGATGGAGGGAATGGCCTAAACGAAGCGCTGAGTGGTTCGGCGCCTCCCATGTCGCAAGCTCTATCAGAATCTCTTTTCGATGGGCACATTCCGAACAGTGCGCATTTTCAGGGCGAAGCTAGTGGCCCACGCGAAGAGCACAAGCACAGCAGCAGTGCCGAAGATGGCCGCGAGTTGTTCCCACCAATTCTGGACGCAGCTCAGCAACCTGTCGTCCTCAGCGACAGCCTGGCTAACGCGACGGACCTAGGCGATGATGCATCTAGCATGAATGCGTTGTTTGTTGCGATCGGTGCAGTCAAGGGCGATGATGGCCTTTGGTACATTCGAGGAGTGGATGGCGTTTGGCGCGTGTGGGGAGAAGAAGATGAAGGCGTGTGATCTGTGAGCTCGGAACATTGTTTGCGCTGAACACAGATTGAAGAGTGTGGTCGTGCGGAATGAACAGAGGACCACAAAGAAAGCCGAGAAGACATTTTAAAGAACACAGTTTTGCCCGAGAAGTGCCGCCGAACGACGACTTTGGGGAAGGATGGTTCCATCGCAAGCAACATGGCCTAAAATTCGCAATGAGGCGCGAGAGTGCAAAGTTGCAACCTCAAGACTGTCAAACATGACGGTCCTGCGAGATAGCACTGCGACCCAAATAACGAAATAACGAGAAGTACTGAAGTACACCTAAGATTACTTGTTGTCTGTAACCTACCATGTTGTAATGTCTCCTATCATGCTGATTGTGACTGTTTTAGTTGATTCTACAGTTCTAATGACACAGTCAGTCAACAGAGTGGATGTGTCGATGATGAGCATGAGCAGTGACCAGAGCATCTTGAAGGTAGGTCTTTGGTCGATGAAACTTGGTCAGTACGTCTCCCGCCCGGTCTTCAGGATTGTACCCGGCTTGCTTCTTTCCTCATCTAGCAGCAGCTCTTCGCGCTTCAGTCCCTTATGAGAGAAGATACCTCAGCGAGCCCCGAAGTTATACACCAATTATGGCAAGACTTCAAGGTGCCCATCCTGTGCTTTCCGTTCCGGACCTCTTTGACAAAGTCGCACCGGACTCGAGACAAGAGACTGTGCTAGGTTCTGCTTCTGCTCGCCGGTCGAAATACCTGCGAATTATCGTTAGTGTGATGCCTCGTTCGAGATTTGGCTGCTCGGTATTGCATGCTTTCATGTTCATTGGATCTGTTATTCGTATCTCATGCCCTCATAGTCTCATCTTCACCATTTCCGCCCCGTGACCCCCTACTTCCTATCCCTCTGCGTCCTCCTCAACGTCGCATACATAACCCTCATCCTCAAACTCTGCAACCTCGTAAACTCATACATGCAAATATCAGTCGAGTAATCCATATAGTTATGAATTGGATCGACACCCCGTCGTTGGGGGCAAGTATCAGGATTCACAGCAGGACATCCTCGAGTAGCGTTCAATTGGTGAGGAGTATCAAGGACATAATCTCCTGGACCGCTGCAGCCGAGTCCATCTTCGCTAAAGGTGTGGAAGAGTCCGAGCCAGTGGCCGGTTTCGTGGACGGCGGTCGCACCGAGGTTGTAGGAGGGAGTTTCGCCGCCGGGCATGCTGCCTGCGAGGTTTACGCAGCCGTCGACGATGCGTTGCTCTGGGGAGGCGAAGGGTTCGGGGAAGTAGCAGAAGCCGAGGAGACCGTCTGGTGTTTGTAGGTCAGTATATTGTTCTCTTTGCAAGAAATAGAATGAAGAAGACTTACTTCCGAGATCACTCAGAAAGTACAAGTTGAGATCATCGTAGCCTCCTTTCCTCAGCTTGGTCTTGTACTCCACTTCCAGAGGTCCATCGAGAGCAGAAGCCCATGCGTCGTTGACAGTATAGTCAATACTAATCGTCTTGAAAGCAAAGCGTGCAGAAGCATATGCCTCGTTCATTACTCGCATCTGCAGCAATGATCAGCTGGAGTCCTACGCTCGGTAAACTCGAGACATTCCATACCTGCTGCTCAACCATCTCACGAGGATACAGACTGCTCTTGTTCTGAGTCGTGATGACATGCACATAAGTGTCGACAGTATATCTTGCTCTCGAAGCCTGGCGAGCCGCAAGACTGTCAGCAGGCTCCGAAGTAGCCTCGTATCTCAAATTTTGTGGTGCATTGTTGTTGCTAGTTCCACACTTCCGCTGTGCAGAGGCACATGATACGGCCAAAGCCAAAACTGATAAGAACTTCATAATTGTAAGGTATGTGCGACGAGGAAGATGTAACAACCTTGATGGCAGCTAGAACATAATTATAGAAAGGCCATGGCCATGGCCCACTCCACATGCTAACACGCTTGTAAGTTGCAACAGTTGCAGAGCACAGAGCAGATCTGCACGCCACTGACTGTCCACGATCCATGCTGTGCATGCCAAGGTCTTCAGCTGGAGTGGTGGAGAGGCGAGATGCTTGATCCGGTCGCAGTGTTTGGTACACTTGTCTCGATGCGGAAGGCAGTTAGGTCGGTGGTCAATCGAGTGGTCTGGCCTCGGTCTTGGCGAAGAATCCATTGCGGAGCAAAATGCAGCTTGTATCGTAGCTCGACCATAGAGAGGGCTGCATGCTGTTCGCTGTCCTCGCCTGAAGCGTTGTGGAGTTGCTTATTAAGTCCAAATGCTTTTTTGAGTTACCATTTCTGCCGTGTTTTGGATGCCAAGTGATAACGGCCTCTGAGCGTGCCATTCCGTGGCCGCACGCGAGCGAGCCACGATGAACATGCCCACTCTGCTTTGATGTTCTGATGTTGGACATCCACTCACAGATCATGTTGTCCGGAGGCCCCGAAAAGGTTGCTGGAAAGAATGATCGTCAAAGGACAGCTTCGAATTTGGGGTACGGGAAGGATGCTAGCGATGCTCTATTTCTGTGGCTCCTCATGCTTGCTTGAAGTTTCACTCCCTGCTTCTCTAGTTCCCAAAGGCACTGGCAATTTGTCATGTTCGATGGGCTCATGATCGCAGACGACCAGCCATGTAGGCACGATAGCAGCTCCTGCAATCTCAGTCAGAGACAACGTACTCACAATCATGAAATGAAGTACTCACCCAGCAAAATAGTGTTGATAGCAAGCGGCACACGACCGCCCTTCCACTCCTGGGAGTTGATACCATAAGATACAGCTTGCGCGAAACTTTCCTGTCCTCGCAGGATACCAGAGAAGCGAGCCATTTCCGAGATGTTGTCAGTCTTGGTGGATAACAGGTAGTACATCCAGTTCTGGAGAGCTTGCTGGGAGAATTGCCACAGGATGATGACGAAGAAACCTTTTAAGAAGCCTGCGTCGACCCAGTCATATACTGGTGCCTCATCCATACCGGTGTAATGTTCTTGAACGACCCAGCCGTAGACCCAGGCGACGATGTGAAGACCGAGGACGTAGAAGAAGCCGTATACAATTCGCTTCTTCACGGGGAGTCCTTTGTAATCGAGAAGTGCGCTGATGATTTGAGATGAGATCAGACCGCCGATGTATTGACACAAGCCCATGAGTGCTCTCGCTCGCACGCCGAAGTAGTATGTCTGTACATAATCATTAGAGCAAGTCCTCGAAACGTATTCAGTGTTCCTGGTTTCTTACCTGGAAATTGCCAGCGTATTGGTTGAAGTAAGCTGACCAAAAGACCGGCAGCAGCAGCAACAGATCCTTCCTCTTGCTGAGCTGCCACAGCGCCTGGAACTCCTTCTTGAAGCTGCTCTCTGCTTTGACGATGACCTTGCTGCCATCTGCTCTTTGCACCCTCTCTGGCGGACTGAGTGCGAGTGCGAGCGGCACAGACAAGCATTGTAGCGCGACGAACACGAGATATGTCTGATACCCGACTTTGCCCTTCTTCGCAGCATGAGCATCGTGATTGAGTCCGAGCACGATAGCTCCGCCCATAAGCGGCCCACCAGTTCTGAACCAGAGCCAGATGTTCATATATCGGCCTCGTTTTCCAGGTTCGGGATAGCCTAACGCAACAGCACCTTCACTTGCCCAGAACAGTCCTGCTGACATTCCGCAAGTGGCAGCGCCGACGAGTACGAGCCAGACAGTGCCGTACCTGTTGTTGCAATACAGACCTGAAAAACATTATTAGTATATGACTTCACAAAGAACTGGTTTGAGTTTCTTACCCGCGCTGTAAACAGGATAACCAATACTTCCCAACAGTAGAGTGTAGTTGAGCCCGATTCGGTTCGCGATAGGTCCTCCAAACAAACAAAGAATTCCCATAAGTCCAAAGACGAGCGCATTTGCCGCATTGACAAGATACGGCTCCTGGGCACCACCAGCTCCGAGTGAGTTCATGGCGTTCCACAGTCCAGGTGCCATGAACCCAACACCTCCAATAACGCAAGCATTGAAAAGCGTCGTATAGTACCATGTTCGGTGCTTCCTGATTTGCGGCTCCTGTGTAGGCAGAGTCTCTGCGATACTCGTAGTCGGCACCTTGGGCGTCACAGGTTCAGCCATGATGATTTCGAAGGCGTTCGCTCACGAAGGGACAAGAGCGATAAGCATAGCCTGGGAGCATGCTCGCAATAAGTACAAGCTTGTGCAAGCACGTAAACACCATCTTGATGCTTGGCATACGCATGGTAGCATTCAACGCGGCAAAGATTTTGCACTTTCTCCATAGCCTAGAGGTGCAGTTGGCGAGCGTTGAAGTCGCGAATTTGGACGCGCGATCACGACATCTGCGACTATTCTGGCGCGGACCCACTATATCGGGTTGTGTGCTTCGAGAAGGGCTCTACAGGACGGCAGAGAAACTGCATGTGTGAAGTTGTCCGCGTCTCGAGGTACGGTTCGTCGGCCGGCTCAATGCTGTGGCGAAAACGTGGCATCCTGGTTGCGAACGTGCAAAGTACTTGGAGTGATGGCGGGCTATCTTCGACACGCCTTGAAGTCGTTGTGCAGTCTCGACAGATGACCCATGAAGACGGCTGAGATGGCAAAGGCCATTGATTCTAGATCTATACCCTATCCAAGCGAATCATCATCGCCGCCATCTATAGTTTTGGAAATCGCACGCGCAAGAATTGTGTCGGCCAGGCGATATCTAGGCCGAGTCGCCATGCAACCTTGAGCACCCACTCGGGCTCTCGCATGAACTGTCGTGCAACCAAGATCAGGTCAGCCATAGGTTCCTTGTTGCCAGTCGCGTCAGTCATGGACTTTGCAACCTCTGCCTCTTTCTTGATGCTATCACTGTCCTCGACGATATCTCTGGCTTGCTCGGCCTCGGTGATGAGACCGACGGCTCCAATCAAGATCTTCTTGTTGGCGGCTTGGGCCTCTTTCCGAATCTGCGCCGCAATCTTGATCTGATAGTCCCTGGGGTTGAACGTAGTAATTCTCTGCTGAGGATGATTGCCCGCACTGGAGACGTCGATGAGGTCCACGCCAAGATCTGCGACGATGTTCGTGAGCTTGACCGTACTCTTCACGTCCCAGGTGCCATGTTGTTTCCCGATCTCTGTCTCCTCCATCCACTCGGTTGAGCTCAATCGCAAGAATAATGGCACGCTCGCCGGGATGACTTTGCGAATAGCTTGGATAATCTCAATCACAAGTCGTGTGCGGTTTTCGAACGAGCCGCCGTATTTGTCCGTGCGTCTGTTTGTGATCGGGCTCAAGAATTGGTGAATCAGGTAGCCGTGTGCACCATGAATTTCGAGGACATCGCACCCAGCTCGAACGCTGCGCTGTGCTGCAGAAGCCCAGTCCTGAACAAGCTGCTCGATCTCCGGGATGCTGAGCTCTCGTGGTGCATAATACCCGCCTTTAGGGTCATCACTTTTGATGCCATCCCAGGTGAAGTCTTCGCCTCCGGAAGCGGAAACCACATTGTCAGGCCAGCCACCGGCTTCCTTCGTGGCTCGCACACTTGCAGCTTTCTTCCCAGCAGCAATGAAAGGAGGCATGGTGCTAGCCTTTCGGCCCGCATGCGCTAGCTGCATACCGCAGAGAGCACCTTGGCTGTGGACGAAATCGGCCACCATTTTGATTCCGTCAATTTGGCTGTCCGACCAGACGCCAGGGCAGTTGGGCGAGATGCGGCCATTGGGCTGAACGCCAGAAGCTTCAATGAACACCAATGAGGCGCCTTTCAAGGCGTAGTGACCAAGCGTTGCAACATGGTATGGAGTCAAAGCACCCATTTGCGGCCCTGTTTCTGCAGTGGAGTACTGGCACATGGGTGCCACCACGATGCGGTTTCGAAGGGTCACGCCACGAATCGTGAGAGGCTTGAAGAGCGTTGGCACTGGAGCATTCTTGTCGAAAGGTGTTCCCGGCGAATTGGTATGTTGAGGCGTGAAGTATGGTATGCCTGGGTAAGGCGTGTTGTACGAGACCGGCGCCATCTTGCGTGTCGAATTAGCGAAGGGGAGTGACACTTGGTCCTGTAGAAGCATCAATGCGACAATGTGAAGAGGATGTCGAGATGTCGTCGCGGGAAAACACCCTTGCTCGAACCATTTCGTTGATTGATCAGCAGAAACGCGACGCGACTTCCCGACCTCGGCAATGGTCTGCGGTGGTCGTTCCTGCTGCGGAATCGAGCATGCAATAGCAGCGGCACATCAGATGAGTTGGCCATCGAGAAGAATCATGCCATGCCATGCTCAACCTCCTGCGGGTGTCGATCGGACAGGTGCGCGCGTTTGCCTTTGATGCCTCTGAGCTTCGAGGGACGGACGCTTCCGAGGCAAGATCGTCGGGACAGTGTGGACCGAAGCTCGCACGAGCCAACGCCAAGAAGAGCTGCCCCCCCACTTTCCGCGGGGCCATACCACAGCAACCCATTCTCCAGATGCACGCATCACCATCTCCCATCTCCTTTTGCAGTGCTCACGAATGGACAGTCCAATAACAGTCCTGGTGACTGGCGGCTCGCGTGGCATCGGCCGTGCAACCGCGATCC
This sequence comes from Cercospora sojina, assembly GCA_004299825.1. Taxonomy (NCBI): domain Eukaryota; kingdom Fungi; phylum Ascomycota; class Dothideomycetes; order Mycosphaerellales; family Mycosphaerellaceae; genus Cercospora; species Cercospora sojina. The sequence continues at coordinate 391,092 of CP036213.1, read as the reverse complement.
TGGCGGGGAGACGAGGCTGGAATGTAGGCGTCAACTACAAGGCGAATGCGCAAGCAGCAGAGATGACTGCGCACGCAGTAGAGTCCGCAGGCGGGAAAGCCATCGTCGTGAAAGGCGGTGTCGAGAAGGAGCGGGACGTCATTCGCATGTTCGACGACGTGGAGACGCACTTCGGTGCGATCCATGCCGTTGTCGTCAATGCAGGCATCACCCTGCCTGCGATGCCTCTCGCCGATATGGACATCGGCCGACTCCGGCAAATGTTTGATGTCAATGTCTTGGGGGCGTATTTGTGCGCACGCGAGGCTGCGAGACGAATGCCGAGTGGCAAAGGAGGCTCAGGCGGCAACATCGTCTTTGTCTCTTCTGCCGCGGCGAAGCTGGGTGAGGAGTACACGACTCTGGCGAGTGTAGCTGCTGACATGGACAGGTGGTCCCAATGAATATGTTGATTATGCTGGTTCCAAGGGAGCCATTGATACTCTGACTGTCGGACTTGCCAAAGAGCTTGGCACTCAAGGCGTGCGCGTGAATGGAGTGCGACCTGGCCTGATCAACACAGAAATACATGCAGCGACTGGTGATCCGGATCGAGCGGACCGACTTGGCAAGACTACCCCCCTGGGACGTGCTGGCGAAGCTGAGGAAGTGGCTGAAGCGATCATCTGGTTGCTCTCATCGGCTTCGTCATATGTCACTGGCACTGTTCTCGACGTGACTGGAGGACGGTGAGGTCGACAAGCGCCTCAGATCTTCAGCTCAGCTTGCTCTCGATGCAAAGGATGCGAATCTCATGTCCGTACGCAAATTCAAGCGTTGCTGATGGAAGCAGCGTCGGGAAGGATTTCATTGCCAAGCCTGCTCCCACCTGAGCTGATATGGCATCGGCATCGGAGTGCCTTGGTTGTGCTTACATACGCCTACATATGCGTCCTGACGCAGGTTCAATATCGCCTGTCATGAAGGAAGCTTCTATTCTGGTGGTCCGCAGCACTTTCGGTTAGTAGCTATCCGATGCAGGTCTTCCGGACCATGCATATAAGAACAATGCTACACGCACGAGTGTCAACTTGTCACCCTATTGACATCTCAGATTGTGATTGAAGGCGTTCACCATGTCAACACCAAAACGCCTCTCGCCCTCCTGCCAGCACGTCGTTCGCGAAGATCTGGGAGGCTCACCCTCAACGGCGAAAGTGACAGTCAGATCATGCCTCGCAGACCCTGACTTGAGCCCAGTTGTGCTTGCCCACAAGTGTAACGACTGCGTCCTGACACCCTCTGGCCTCTACTCCGATATGGTCCTCACCGTCGCCAGCCACATCCACCGCGCCTACGAACCCAACGCCGACGTCCCAGGCATAAATGTTAGCGACCTTCAAGTCCACAAACCCCTCATCGTCAACGACCCAACCAACCTCGCGTCCCTCTTCATCGAAATGGAAGTCAAAGTCAAAGACTCCAACAATCCTCTAAGCACTACCATAACCTCTACGGCCCTCCATTGCACCTTTCACTCCACCACCTCTACAGGAATCCGTCTCCAAGAAATGGGCCATTGCACCGCAACCTACGAATCTTCCACAACCTGGCTACAAACCTGGTCCCCCTACACCCCGATAATCCTCAACCGCATAGCCTCTCTCCAGACCGCCGCAGTCAAAGAGAACAACCTCTTTGTTCAACTAGTCCAGCGCACAAAAGCCTACAAACTCTTCTCCTCCTTCGTCCAATACGGCCCCAAATACCAAAACATGTCTGAAGTCATTTTCGATACTCGAACCCTCGAAGCTACAGCCACAATCGACTTGCTCCACCTCGACTTTCAGAAAGACTTTCTCGGACCTTACCTTCTCGATGCAACAGGCCACTTGAGCGGATTCGTATGTAACGCCGTGGAGAAAGATGGGGATAAATTCGCGTATATCAATGGTGGCGTGGGAGCGATGAAATTGAGCGCGAAATTTCAGCCGGAGAAAGTGGAAGAGGGAAAGAGTATTCTGAGAAATTATGTTCAGATGAGGATTCTGCCAAGCGATAAGACGATCTTGCAAGGTGATGTCTTTGTTTTGCAGGATAATGAGATTGTGGGAGTTTGGGAACAGGTGAGGTTTAAGAGGATTCCGAGGAGGGTTTTGGACGTTTTCTTGCCGAAGCCAAGGGAGGTGGGCAAGAAGTGAGAAATGATCTTCCAGTTGCATACAAGAGATCGCAGTAGTTAGAGTGAGCGGTTTCACTTCCGTCCTCATGCGACGATCTCTATTATAGGACTTTGATCACTTCTTACCGCTCCGCGCCAAAAGAGGCGCGCCCGCACGCCAAGTCTGCGTTTAACCAGGATGGCCAATGCGAATCCCGGCCTTCCCGATCTTTCTCGCGCATCTGGTGCGTGACTAGTTAACCCTCCCGAACTTGACCGTACCTCGTCCCTAGCAAAGTCTCTGGAAATTAAACGCAATTGCTACCAATCACCTAGAGACACATGCTGCTGGCACCCATACAATGTACAAGTTGAGTCCTGAATTCAGGTGGTCAATATTCAATGCAGCTATCCGTCTGGTTCCAACCCGAACACTGTGAGGAGCTGCAGTGAAATCGTGGAAGCTCATGCGCCCAGTACAGCGTCAACCCTCATGCGATTGTCCAAGTAGTTCTAGCTTCCCGGATCTGCCGCATTTGAGAGGGATGTTTGGATCTCTCCCACACGACATGACAGGTGCAACCGCGTACAGGGCCAGGATCAATAGCTTCCGAAACATCCAGATCATCCCATGCACAGCCATCACAATGTAGGCACTTAATCTCACTTTGACCTATGACACGTCCATTTCATCTCATGCACAGCCATCACAATGTAGGCACTTAGCCTCGCTTTGACTTATGCTTCCACTTCAGCTGTTGCGGTTCCGCTTCTCACGCACTCTCTTTGTCTCACACTGACAACATGGCTCACTCGCTCGCCACTGTTGTTCTGGCTGCTCAGCTGGCATCAGCAGCTCTTGTTACCGAACCTTTGCAATACGTCGATCAGCTGGTGGGGACTCAGAACGGAGGTATGCGCGCGGCAGGTCGATACCTGGGTGCGGCATCTGACTTGCGCAGGCAATGTCTTCGCTGGAGCGTCCCTCCCATATGGCATGGCGAAAGCTGTCGCCGATACCAATAGCGATTCCAGGCAGGGCGGCTTCACCACTGATGGCGCCAATATTACTGGCTTCTCTGGCATGCACGACTCTGGAACTGGTGGCAATCCTTCGTTAGGCCTCTTCCCGCTATTCCCTTTCTCCAGCTGTGAGGGAGATGAGATCAATAGGTGCGAGTTCCCCAAGAAAGATCGCAGCGAACCGTACGTCAACACCTCGGTCAAGGCCTCGCCAGGCTACTTCAGCATCGATCTTCAGAGCGGTGTCCGTGGTGAGATGACTGCCACGTTCCATACTGCACTTTTCCAATTCACATTTCCCGAGAGTGGAAGTGGCAGTCCGGTCATCTACTTGGATTTGTCAGATCTCTCCGACTCGCGTCAAGATAATGCCACGATCTCTGTCGAAGACTCGGGAAGGATGACCGGTTATGGTCGCTTCGAGCCATCTTTCGGTCAGGAGCAATACACTGCATACTTTTGCGCCGACTTCAAGGGTGGAGCTGTCCGGGACACAGGCATCGTTGTCAACAGCCGTGGAAGTGCGGACGTGAAGGACCTGAAGATCTCCCGCGGCATCAATGGATACCCACTTCCTGGTGGTGGGTTTGTGCGATTCTCAGACAGGTCGCCTGTTATTGCAAGAGTCGGATACAGTTTCATTAGCAGCGAACAGGCGTGTCAACTGGCGGAGAGCGAGATTTCTGACTTTGACTTTCAAGCCACACAGAAGGCGGCCGTGGATGCCTGGACTGAGAAGATGAGTGTGATTTCGGTGGAGACGAATGATGTGGATGAGGACACTCTGAAGAATTTTTACTCAGGTGCGATTGGTCTTGAGAGATTGGGTACGAAGCGAGCTGACACGTTGCAGGCGTATACCGCACATTCATCAATCCTCAGAACTACACTGGTGTGCAGCCAGTCGTGGACGCCAATACGATATACTTTGACAGCTTCTACTGGTGAGCTATTCATGTGCGGTGTGAGTGGATTTTGAACTGACCAATTGCAGTATCTGGGACCACTTCCGATCTCAGTTTCCATTCTTGCTTCTTGTCGATCCACTTGCGATGGAGCAGATTATCCAGGGCTTGCTGACTCTGTACGACATTCAAGGCTGGCTGCCGGATTGCCACATGTCACTCAGCAAAGGATACACTCAAGGTGGCAGCAACGCAGACGTGGTCATGGCCGATGCATACTCGAAGCTGAACTCTACCAACATTGACTGGAACAAGGTGTATGAGGCGGTGGTGCGAGATGCCGAGGAGGAACCTTATGGTGAGCAGTTCAGAGACTACATTATGGATATGCTAACATGTATCAGACTGGTGCTGCCAAGGACGTGGTGGTCTCGACAGCTGGAAGTCCCTTCACTACATCCCCGCCGAAGACTTTGACTACAAAGGCTTTGGCACTCACACGCGCTCCATCTCTCGCACACTGGAGTACAGCTACAATGACTTCTGCATCTCTACCATTGCCCAAGGACTTGGCAAGCAGGAGGATGTTGAGAAGTATCAGCAGACCAGCGGCAACTGGCGCAATCTCTTCCGCGCGGATCAAGAGTCGAACCTGTTCAATTCCTCCACCAGCACTGGCTTTTCTGGTTTCTTCCAACCCAAGTATCTCAATCAGACCTGGGGTCGACAGGATCCGCTCTACTGCTCCAACATTGACACCTCCCCTACGAAGTCATGCAGTCTGCAGAATACAGCTTCGGAGACGTACGAGTCTTCTATCTGGGAATACTCGTTCTACGTGCCCCATGATATGGCGCAACTCATCGCCACGCTCGGCGGTCCGGAGACGTTCGTCCGCAGACTGGAGTACTTGCACGATCAGAACATTACCTACATTGGGAATGAGCCTTCGTTTTTGACGGTTTACCAATACCACTACGCTGGTCGGCCTGCTCTCTCTGCTACACGTGCGCACTTTTACGTGCCCAGATTCTTCTCCCCAACGCTTGGTGGTCTTCCCGGGAACGACGACTCTGGGACCATGGGGGCTTTCCTGGCCTTTACCATGATGGGTCTGATCCCCAACCCGGGACAGAATGTGTACTTTATCATTCCGCCCTTCTTTGAAGAGGTGAGGGTCAAGCACCCTGTGACGGGGAATACGGCCGTCATCAGGAACGTGAACTTTGATGGAGGCAACTACGAGAATGTGTACATTCAGAGTGCGACGCTGGATGGGGAGGATTATACGAGGAATTGGATCGGGCATGAATTCTTCACCGAGGGCAAGGAGTTGGTACTGACCTTGGGGAGGAATGAGAGTCAGTGGGGAACGAGGGTGCAGGATTTGCCGCCGAGTCTGAGTGAGTATCAGTTTTAGGAAGTGGCGATGGGGGTGAATCAATGAGGACTTGTGTTGCTGTCAATGCGTATTAGGTGCGTCTCCTGTGGCTTGCGAAGTACCCGGCAGCACCCAGATCACAGACACTGTTGCGGTTCGAGACGAATCTTGGTCCCTGTTAGAGCTAGATGACAGTTCAATCTGATTGATACTACCCTCGGGCTCGCGTAAGCGGCCGCACACCCAGCCATAGCAATAGACCTCTTTTACCGTCCGGAATCAAGGCAAAGCGTACCTCTAACTGGCTGCAGTACCATCATGGGTTCGAATCAAGACTAGGTGGTGTCTCCAAGGTTTGTCGCTAGAATTCGTGATCTCCTCGAATTCTTCTGCTACTGCGTTGCCTAACAATTAGCAGTACACCTCGAGCCTGCAGTTGCCTGGATCTATGAACTTCGAAGAGGAGAAACAGGAGAAAACAGGTACACTACATCAAGAATATGTATTTTCTGATGGGGCCACCCTCTCTATTTGCAAATCTCATAAATGTCAACTGTCCTTGGGATAGAGCCGGGAATATTATATTTGGCAGCCCCATTGGCATGATTGCAATACACATACTTCCTGAAAGACTTCCCCCTTTCTTTAACGCAGTCGCTAGGCACGCCACCGATGTATCTGCAGTCGCCTTTTAGAAGATTTGAGATCTGAGATGTACATTCGAATTCATTCTGCGTTTCTGTGTAAACTTGGCTACACCAATCTCCGGCGGCAGCCAGCTTGAGACTACCAAGGATAGCAAGCGAAGGATAGTTGCATCTTGAAGCAGTTCTGCAGACATGAGTACGCGTCTTCGTCCCTTATTCGGCTGGCATGTATGTGTGTATTACTTACGTGGAGTTGAGCTGTTAATAAGCTGTGTTATGTTGGGCCTTGTTTGTGAGGTGGAATGGATGGATACACAAACCTGGGCTATGTAGGAGCCTGATATATCCTCCAATTTTGTCCGAATCGAAGATCGGCATGCATGTCCGTCGCTAGTGACAGACTCCCGAGGCAGGGAGCTGTAGCAAAATGCTTATCGCGATTTCCGCTCCGAAGAAACTTGATGCATTCACCTGGCTTGGCATTCACCTGCACCTTTCCTATACTTCAACTGGTTATGAGCTCTCTGCGCTGACCTGCGCACTTCCGCCGTCTCGCGCTGGCGACGACACTGAACACTGCTAAAACCGACTCGACTCGGAAAGACTAAGACACGGTTTTTGATATGTCACTTGACCGTAACTAATGGGGCAGCCCTAGAAATGGAATCAAGAAAATGCCTCTTTAATGTATTACTTGACCGTAACTCTTAGAAAGGTAAACTTAGCTTATCTTAGACGCTATTTCCTAAATAATAATAACATTCTTGTATTGCTGTACTATTCCAACTACGGGACAAGCAGCTATCTCTATAATGTTCGTCGAAGGTAAAAGCCCTCGGCCTATGGCCTCCGGCATAAAACCCTTCATTTCCTTCGTGTCTTGTGGGATTCCATCCCCACCCTTTGGGTCCGTTCGGCTTTTGGACATAGAGAGGATCTCTATGGCTCCTTCCTCTCACCAGGCTCCTATTTCCCTTCCTCCTCTCTCTCCAGTTCCTCCCTCGCGAGCGAGAACTGCTCCAGCAGTCCCTCCCTAATCATCCACTTTGTCGCCGCGCATAAAACCCTCTTCGTTTGGGTCAGCTCCTGCCACGACGACCCCGCCGTTCTGGTAAGCCGCTCTCTTGCTTCCTGCCACGCCGGGCAAAACAGCAGGACGTGTTTTGGTGTCTGGGCTCTATAGCCACACGGGCACTCGGGTGTTTTTCCCGGGACTCTCCTCCTCGCGAGGTAGGCATTGAATCCTATATGTTCCGTCCTGAGGAGAGTCGCCATTGTGCTTTGTTTCCTTGTCCATCCCTTGTGTAGCGTTCTGCCCTTTTCATTATCCTTCCATGCTGCAGGTAGTTCTTGCCCCTGTTGTGCTGCCTGTCTTTTTGTGACTTGGGCCTTCCATCTTTTGTTCCATTCCCTATGTAGCCACCATGCTTTCGACATGTCTTCCCCTCGGTGGGTCATCTCCTTTTCTTGTCCGTCTATCATAGCTATGACAGCTGCTTGTCTTGTCCGTAGGTCTTGTGCGTAGGCTATTCCCTTCCTCCTCCTGCACTCCTCCTGGACTTGTCTGCATCGTTCCTGGGTGTACTCCGTGGCGGGCTTTCCTACTGCCTTTTCCGCTTGTTTCCTTGCTAGCTCCTGGGTATACAGGTGCATCGGTGGTATCTCTGTCTCCTTCTGGAGGACGGCCTCTGCCACACTCTTGTATGCCCCTGCGATGTGTCTTAGTGCCTGGTTCTGGACTTTCTCCAGTGGCGCCGTGATCCCCTTTCTATAGCCAGGTACGCCCTCCGGCGTCATCCAGACCCTTGCCCCGTAGGTCATCGCTGGTCGTACTACCGCGGTATATAGGTGTCTTGCCTTTTGGAAGGAAGCCCCCCATGTAGATTTGCATAGTCTCTGGAGGGATTGCATCTGGGCGACACCCTTCTCCGTGGCTTTCTTAACATGCGGGCCCCAGCTTAGCTTAGAGTCTACCCATACTCCTAGGAGTCTCAGCGATGGTGATGGTCCGTCCTCGAACCCGGGGATGTTAACCGTTGCCTGTAGGTTGTGTCTCTTCCTGCTCCTAGTGAAGTGGATCAACTGGTACTTCTGTGGTGCAAATGCAGCCCCATGTCTAGATGCCCACTGCACACACTTGTCATGTGCTGCCTCCAGTTTTCTGCAGTTTCCTTCTGTACTCTCTCCATACGCAAGAATGTTAGAGTCATCTACAAATCCCATTGCTGTTACCCCTCTTCCCTCCAGGTCTGGGAGGAGTGTAGAGGCAAAGAACAGGAACAGGATTGGTGACAGGGTTGATCCTTGTGGTATACCAGTAGCCTGTTGTCTTGGGTGGTCCATATATTCCCCAAGTCTAAGACATGTGGTCCTGTCTTGGAGGAAGGATTGGATGAACTGTACAATGTATTGTGGATAGGCCTTCATCTTAATGTTATGTATCAATCTCTGGTGTGACACATTGTCAAATGCACCGGATATGTCGAGACATAGCATAGATGCTACCATTGTTGGGTCTGTCTTCCATATAGTCTGGGCCTGTTCTGTAATCAGCTCTAGGGCTGAGACAGTTGATCTTCCTAGTCTTGCACCCATTTGGGATTGGGGGAGGAGGTCTCTCTCTTCAGCTTCTTTGCTTATCCTCTTTGCAACAATAGCCTCTAGGACTTTTGCTAGGGTGTTTAGCAGTGCAATCGGTCTATAGGCCCCTGGTTTGGTATAGTCTGGCTTTTGTGGCTTCTTTAGGACTACAGTTGTTGAGTGTTTCAGAGGCTTGGGATGGTAACCTTGCCTTAGGCATGCTGTGAAGAACTGGCATAGCATAGGCCCCAGTTCGAGTTTGCATTCCTTAAGTAGGATGTTTGGGATCTGGTCAGGCCCCGGGGCCTTACTAATTGGGATCTTTCTCAGTATCTTCTGGAGTTCTGCCGGTTGGACTTCTTCCTCAATTTGGAACGGTTCTGGGTAGATTGTGCCTTGTATGTCTTGCAGGTCTGCAGTCTTTGGTTCCGGGAAGAAGTGTTGGGCAAGTGCGTCTGCTTTGCCTTGGTTCTCCGCTTGCATTATGCCATCCTTGTTCTTTATCTCTGGGAACTGGGGTAGAGGGATCCTCTGACCTGCCCCTTCCCTAGCCCACTTAGCTAGCTTCCAGATTTTCTTCGGGTCTTTAGTGACTTCCTTTACAGTTGCCCTCCATGATAGGTTCCTGTCCTTCTTGATCTGTTTCCCCTTAGCATGTGAGGCTGCTAGGTAGGCTGCCAGGCTTTCCTCTGTCCTGTCTTGGCTCCATTCCCTCTTAAGGTGTCTTGTCTGCTTTACTGCCTTACTGCACTCCTTTGACCAGGTCATCCTAGCATAACAAGAAGGTTTGGCCTTTGGGATTTCCTCTTGAATTACCTTGGTTAGCATCTCCTGTATTTCCAGGGCCCTCGCGTCCAGCTGCTGTGGGGAGTCCATTAGCTTAGCAGCAATTGCCTCTGCCTCTGCCTCTATCCTTGTCTTGACCTTTTCCCAATCTGCCTTCTTCCATTGGGGTCTCTGTGTTTGGACTCTAGTGCTGGTCTTGGCCTGTAGGATTGTGGTCTGGATAGGGATGTGGTCTGATCCTGTCTCCAGGTCTATTCTTGCTCTACACTCCTGGATGTTCTGCCGGACTCCTATTGTCCCAAAAACCAAGTCTAGGGTCTGGCAGCTCCTTGGTGTTTCCCATGTGATAGTGCCTGGTTCCAAGAGTAGTTCCAGGTAGGCCATTTCTGTGATTGTGATTAGGCGATCTGCAGCCCAGTGTTGGTTTTGGGTGTTGTTCCCTCCCCATCTAGGGTGGTGTAGGTTGAAGTCCCCAAGTAGCAGGTGTTCTTCCCCTTCTCTTTCTTGTACTGCCCCTTCTACTAATGGGAGGGTGCCTAGGTTATGGTCTCCAGTTGGGCTAGATGGGTTGTAGCAATTGTGGATGTTAATCCACCTTCCTCCAGCCTGGATTCTCACTGAGATTAGGTCCCCAGAGTACTCCTTTGTGTTCCATGTCTGTGTGCTAATTTCTTTGGATATGTAGATAGCTGTCCTTGGGTGATCTGCTTCTGGGATAATCATATGGTACCCTGGATGGGCAACTGAATTCCTGCTGGATGGGCTTATCCATGGCTCTTGAATTGCAACCACATGGTGGACCCTGGGGACCAACTGTTGGAGGAATGGGATTTGGATCTTGTGTGCACTATGGTTAACATTGTACTGTAGGATTGTAAGCTCCCCTTGTGGGCTACTCATTTTGGGTATCCTGGTTTGTCTGTATGTCTTCCATGCTTTCTAGGCTGTTATTGTCTTGGCTCTGGACTGGTAGTCTTTCCTGTTCTTCGGAGGGTTGGAACAGGGAGGATATTTTGTTACTCTGTGCCCTACCAGCAAGGGTCGTGGAGTTTGTGCCTACCGGTCTCCCCGGTGGCCTTCTTGGCTGGTCAGCTGTCTCTTGGGCTAAGTTTGCACTTGGTGTTCCCGTAGCCTTTCTCTTGGATCCTACGGTTGTCCACTCCTCTGTCTCCTTTAGGTGGGTCATTTGGTTCTAGCTTCTTGTTGCTTGGGCTCTGAATGATCTTGCCTTTGCCATGGCCGCTTGTTTTACCTTGCATGATAGGGACCATGCTGTGTGGGTGCCTTGGCAGTTGCTGCATTTCTTTGTTGTCCCCTGGCAGCTATCTGTTCTGTGTGGTCCTGCACACTTTCCACAGGCCTGTTCAGCCCGGCAGTACTTCACTACATGGCCGAACTGTCCACAGTGGAGGCATTGTGTAGGCCTCTGTTTGGAATCGAATTCCTCTGCAGTAAGGAGGGTGCCCTGGGACACAAGGCCCTTCTGTATTATCTCATTGGCCTGGGCTTTGCTCTGTACCAGCATATGATTACATTCGTTCCTACAAACTTATGTAAGGCAGGTAGACAAAGTCTGCCCACGCTTTCCCGCTTAGGGACACCTCTGCGCCTTTATCGCTTCGAGGGAGAGGCCCCAGGCCAAAGCCCCTGCCCTACGCTCCATATACTGTTTGCTCCTTAAGCCTTGGTCATGCTCTTTCGGACTTCAGCGAACTGAAGAACGGTCGCCTCTCTTCCAAAACCGGCATGCGCGTCCGTCCTCTCGGGCTGAGCGGACAGTGTCTCAGTCGCTGCCATTGCCCACCACGCCCCAGGAGAATGACTCCCTTCGCGTTACCATACCGCATCTCTTTGGCTATAGCCGGCCATGTCTCGCAGGCTTGCTCGAGCGTCTACTCCTAGCCAGGCAGCAGTGCTCTTGCGTTTCCACCTACTAACCAATGTGTCGCCTCCTCCTCGCCTCCTCACGCCTTGCACCCCCTCCTTCTTGCCTCGAGTCTTCCCTTCGGCTCGCCTCTCTGTGTCTCCTTTGCCTGCTTCTCTATGTGGGCCTTCCTAGGTTTCCGAGCGCTTCCGGGTGACTGCTGGACTAGGTGTCCTTCTTCGTAAGGCTGTGCCCCGGGCAAAACCCTCCTACTCGCACTTGAGCAATCAACAGGCCCCTACGGGCTTCGTAGCGTTACTCCGAGCTCCATTGCCCGCCAACTAACGCCTTCCTTCTAGCTCTTTCACCTCGGCTCTTCCAAGTGCATAACGCATCTGCTTCCGGCCTTAACAACGCGTACGCTCTCTGAGTCCTCTCGAAGCCTTCCGGAGGTAGGTGGTTCGGATCCAGAGACTGCATATTGGGTGACTTGTTGTCCTTTTGGCTCCAAATACCCTCAGCTGAGGATTCCTCCCATACACCAGAGGTGTCCTATCGACGCCTAGGAGTTCCGCGGCTCTTTCGCACGCTCACGATTGAGCGGACCTGTTTCTGACGCAGGTAGGTCGTCGTCGGATGGTTTTCAAAACCATTTCGGTGGTAGTCCTCTGTTTGGAGTCGTCTTGGCGGAACCGCACCGGATTTTGCACTCCACGATTCCGCTCCACCACGCTGTGCACTTTGCCAGCACAGTCGAGGCATTGCCTCTCCTGCCTGTTTCCACCTGCGGCCGCGTGGAGGCGTGCAATCAGTCTTCGCAGGCAAGTGGTTTTATTAGTAAAAGTCGTAAAATACGACTCATTACTAATAATATGTCGGCTAGCACCCGAATCTAAGACCCATTCTTTTTCTACTCGAGAGGTCTGAACTTCTTCTAGAGGAGTCTGAGCTTCCTCTATACTCGGATTCCTAGAAGTACTAGAATAGAGAACTATCGCCTCTTCTTCTAATTCTTCTATAGAGGCCTGAGCTTCTTCTCGAGGGGTCTGAGCTTTCTCTATAGGAAATTCGATTAAACAGCCTTCTTTAATAGATAGATAATTCTTTTACGCTGGTCTACCTCTTTTAACTAGAGTAAGCAGCACGCTCTATATAGTTCGGTCGAGGGAAAAGCCTTCGAAAAACCCTCGTATATCCCTTTGCTTTGCAGCCTGCGTGGCCGCTTCCTTCGTTCCTGTTTTCCTTCGGACAATACTAGGTATCTAGCGAGTCCTCCTCTCACCAGGCCCTATCCTTCCCCTTCTCTCTTCTCCTTCCTTCCTATCCTTCCTTCCCTGCGAGTGAGAACTGTTCTAGGACGCCCTCCTGGATAAGCCACTTAGCTGTAGCATGTAGTCCTCTTTTCGTGTTGGCTAGGTCCTTCCAGTTCGTCGACCCTCCTGCTTGGAACAGTAGGTGTCTTCTCTCCTTCCTTTTCGGGCAGAACATACATACATGCTTTGGTGTTTCGTGTCCCTGCCCGCATTCACAGTCCGGTGTAGCTCCTGGGACTCTCCTCCTAGTAAGGTATTGCCGCATCCCAATGTGCTCTGTCCTTAGGAGTGTAACCATTGTGCTCTCTGGTCTGGTAAGTCCTTTGTGCAGAGTTGGTCCTACAGCGGAGGAGGTAGTAGTTTTCCATGCAGGTGGTTGTTCTCCTCCTGCCCTAGCCCTCCTCTCTTCCTTATCTCTCTCCCACTTCCTGTCCCACTGGTGTTTTGCCCACCATGCCTTGCAGCCTAGGTGTGCCTGCATTGTTGTTTCTTGGCCTTGTACTAGCTGGAGGATTTCCTCTTGTCTGGTTTGGGTCGGTGTTGCAGGTTGCCTGGCTCTCCTTCTTGCTTGTGCCTGCCTTCTGATCTCCCTGCACCTATCTTTGATGTGTTGGTATGCAGGTTGGGTGTCTTGCCTTTTGGATGCTTGTCTGGCTAGGTCTTGGGTGTACAAATGGAGAGGAGCAATGTTTGCTTCTCTCTCTAGGACAGCTGTTGCAACTGACCGGTATGCTCCTGTAATGTTTCTTAGTGCGTCCCTCTGAATTTTCTCAATGGGTTTGGTAAGGTTCCTGCAGTAGCCTTGTGTGCCTTCTGGGTTGGACCATACTTGGCAGCCAAAGGTGATGGCTGGCCTCACTATTGCTGTATACAGGTGTCTGGCCCTTTGGAAGGATGCTCCCCATGTGGATTTGCACAGCCTCTGGATTGACTGCATCTGGTTGGCTCCCTTTTCTGCTGCTTGTTTGATGTGTGGGCCCCATTTAAGTTTGGTGTCCACCCAGACCCCGAGGAGTCTCAGTGACGGCAGCGGCTCTCCATTGAATCCTTGTATTTGGACTGTGGCCTTTAGGTTGTGTTTCCTGCTCCTAGTGAAGTGGATGAGCTGATACTTCTGTGGTGCAAATTCTGCCTCATGTCTCCTTGCCCACTCTTCACACTTCTGGTGGGCTTTCTCTAGTTGCCTACAGTTTTCCTCTGTAGACATGCTGTATGTAAGGATGTTGGAGTCATCTACAAACCCCATTGCTGAGGTGTTTCCCTCATGCAGTGTTGGGAGCAGGGTTGAGGCAAAGAAGAGGAAGAGGATTGGGGACAGGGTGGAGCCTTGGGGGATTCCTGTGTTTTGGGGCCTCGGTTGGTCCATGAACTCCCCTAGCCTAAGGCGGGTGGTCCTGTCTTGAAGGAATGACTGGATGAAGCCAACGATGTATTCTGGGAAGCCTTTCATTCGGATGTTGTGGAGGAGCCTCTGGTGGGAGACCTTGTCAAAGGCCCCTGAGATGTCGAGACAGAGCATTGATGCCACTGCTCCTGCCCTCGTTTTCCAGATGGTTCTCACTTGTTCAGTAATAAGGTCTAATGCTGAGGTGGTGGACCTGCCAGGCCTAGCACCCATCTGTTCTTCTGGGAGGAGCTTTCTTTCTTCGGTCTCTTTGGACATCCTCTTTGCAACTACAGCTTCTAGGACCTTTGCGATTGTGTTGAGCAGGGCGATTGGTCTGTATGCTCCTGGCTTTGTGTAGTCTGGTTTCTGTGGTTTCCTTAGCACGACTGTTGTGGAGTGCTTGAAGGTTTTGGGGTGGTATGCCATCCTCAGGCACGCAGTAAAGAGTTTGGCCAGGATTGGGGCGAGTTGTACCCTGCATTCTTTGAGTAGGAGGTTTGGTATTTGGTCAGGCCCTGGGGCCTTGTTGCTAGGCAGTTTTCTGAGGACTCCTTCTACCTCCTTTGGGTTAATCTCAACTTCCATCTGGAATCGGGGTGGCGGTTGGGTATGTTGGATGTCACTCAAGTCTGCCTCCCTTGGGTCTGGGAAGAAGTGTTTTGCCAAGATTGCAGCCTTCCCCTCATTAGTGTCTCCGTTGTGCTCTGGGTCAGTTAGGCTTGGGAAGTGTGGTAGCTGGTGCCCTTGGTTTGCTCCCTCTCTTGCCCATTTAGCCATTTTCCAGATCTTCTTGGGATCCTCGGTGACCTCTTTCATTAGTCGTCTCCAAGCTGTGCTTTGCTCTTTCCTTACTATCTTGCTCCTTGCATGTGATGCCTTAAGATACTGTTCGTGGCTCCATTCTGTCTTGCACTCCCTCCATTCCCTTCTCCTTTTCCTTGCAAGTTTTGTAGCTTCTCTGCACTCTTGGGTCCATGCCATCCTTGCATAGTTGGATGGTCTGGCTGTTGGGACTGCCTCTTCTGTAATCCTTTGGATGGAGGTTTGTATTCTGCTTGCTAGGATGTCTAGGTGTTCCTTCGTGTGGAGTGGGAGTTGGTTGAGCTGGCTAATGTCCTGGGCAAGGAGGCTCTGGATCTTAGTCCAGTTGGCAGCTTTCCACTGCTTCCTCTGGCTGCTCCCTGTTGGTCCTTGGAGGTTGATGCAGAGGGTTGTCCTAAGAGGGATGTGGTCGGAGCTGTGTGTTTCTTCTGGGAGGGCTTTGCATTCCTGGATTAGGTTTTGGAGGGAGAGACTGACAAAGACCAGGTCCAGTGTTTGGCAGCTGGCCATGTGTCTCTCCCATGTGATTGTTCCTGGTTCAAGGGCTAGCTGCAGATGGGCCTCTGCAACTGTTTCAATGAGTTTGTCTGCCATAGTGTGCTGGGTCTGGGTCGTGTTTCCCCCCCATTTTGGGTGGTGGAGGTTGAAGTCTCCCACTACCACGTGGCTAGTATTTGTGTCTCTTGGGGTTTGTGAGAGGGCTCCTTGGAGTGCAGGGATAGTCCCTTCTTGTCTGTGGCTTTTTGGTCCTGAGGGGTTGTAGCAGTTGTGGATAGAGACAGTTCCTGCAGGTGTCTGGACTTGGATGGTTACCAGGTCCCCTGTGTTGTAGAAGAGTGGCTTCCAGCTGTCAGTCCCAATCTTGTCTGATACCAGCATGGCAACTCTTGGGTTCTGCTGGGGCGGGAGGACTGCAAAGTATCCTTTCTTGGTTTTGGTCTTGCCATTTGCAGTGTTTAGCCATGGTTCCTGCAGTGCTATTACCGTTGCCTCCCCTGCTGCTTGGCTGTCTAGCAGCAGGGTTTGGGTGGTGTTTGACCGGTTGACATTGTGTTGGTAGATAGTTAGGGTTTGGCTACTCATGGGATACTTGGGGAAGGAGCTCTATTGGGTCAATGTCCATTTCTTCTTGAAGGGTGTCAGTTTCCCCTTGGGTGTCCTCCTTCTCCTGTGTAGGAGGGAAGTAAAGCTTGCTTGCCTGCTTCCTGCCTGCCATTGCTGCTGCTGTAGTACCTAGGGGTCTGCCTTTGTATCTGACATCCCTTTGTGCAGGCTCAGTCGGTGGGGTTTTTCTCTTGAGGATTGGGGATTCTGTAGCATTGCCTCCTTGTGTTAGGTTTGTAGTTGCTTCCCATTGTTTTTTGAACCATTCAGAGAATGCCCGTGCTTTGGCTTTTGCGGCTGCTTTGTAGCTGCATTGGAGGGAGTATGCCTTGTGATCCCCTCTGCAGTTGCAGCATTTGACCTTCTTCTCCTTGCAGTGGTCTGTCCTATGCTTTCCTGCACACTTTCCACAGGTGTCTTCTGTGGCCCTGCAGTGGGTAGTAATGTGCCCAAAGCTGTTGCACTTGAGGCATTGCACTATCCTCTGCTGTGGGTGGTATGGTTCCACCACACACCACATTGACCCAATAGTGATGCCCCTCCTGCACATCTCTCTTGCCGTCTGCTTATCCTGTACTGCCATTACCACTGATGAGAAGTTGGTCTCTTCCCAGCCTTCTTTAATAGAGAAACAGCAGCGCGGATCCTCTATTAGGCTATATAATACATCGACTTCCTCCCCTTCTTCGTTAGTTATAAGAACAGGCTCTTTATAACTAGTTGTAGGGGTTTTAGAGGTGTTATTTGATTCGCGTTCACGCCACCAAGACGGGCGTTTATTCAGGCGTTTACTATAGCAGTCGTCTTCTAAATGCCCTTCCTTCTTACAATGCGAGCAGTATTTAGAAGCGTCTTTAGGGCCCTTCTTATGAAGGCGTTTAGGGCTCTTAGAATTCTGCTTAGTAGTAGCCTTATTTTTACGCGACGAGCTAGAGTATAATGCAGTCTCTTTAGTATTATACCTTCTAGATTCGTCGAGTATATTTGCAAACAAAGTCTCTAGAGTAAAGGCATCCTCGTTACTTCTAAGACTTTGGCTTATAGAAGTAACAAACGAGTCGTAGTCGTCGTTTAGGTTATTTAGAGTCCAAGCAATAATTACTTGCTTAGGTAGCTCTATACCCTTCGCCTTTAGTTGATCGTATAGGCGACGAATAGAGTTAATATAGGACTCTATAGAACCCGAGGATTCTAAGGTCGTTTGAAACAGCTCTTTACAAAGTAAAAACTTAGAATTAAATCCCTTAGGGGAGTATAATTCTTCGAGCGTATTCCAAGCGTCCTTAGCCGTTGCTTTATTAGAGATTTGAAGCAACGGGCCGTCCTCTACGCCTAGCCAAATAGCTGCAAGAGCTTTAGCTATAATAGTCGCTTCTAGGTTATCTGCTTCTAGAGCGTCTATATAGCCCTTTTCGGTTAGATAGCTACGCATTCTAAGGGCCCAAATCTCGTAGTTTTCTTGGCCCTTTAGGCGTGCAAACGTAAAGGATTTATCGCTTAGAGACATGGTGTTTTCTAGGCGAAAATCGGTCGAGTTCCTTTGTTTTCTCTAGAGAGAATAGCACGGATAGAAGCTTACTTCTTCAGTCACCCTATAGGTTCAGCCTCCACCGTCTATACCCTTTAGTATACCGCTTGCTAGGAGGTCCGACTAGTGTAACGGTTTTTATAACTCCTAGTACTCTTATTTATCCTAGTTTCCTAGGTAAGAGGCAGCAGGGACTTTGCGGGCCACAGGCTCTCTAGTATTGGTCGATACGAGTAGTCTCGGTCGGCAGGTACGTCGGGGAGGTAGAGGGCTTTCCGTAGGCGTCGAAATCGTAGAAATCCGTTAAGAAACAAGCGAGATATAGTTGTTTCAAAACGAGGTATCTTGTTTCTTCTTCGAGCTTTTTGGTTATCGTCCGTGCGTCGTCTAGCCTATAAGCAGGCCGGGCTCATAACCTTTTGAATCGTATAATCGCGGAAGTAGTGCTAGAGGAAACACAGAGGTCGCAGGAGGGGAGAGAGAGTAAGAGAGTAGTAGAGAGTAAAAGAGTAGAAAGCTTTCCTTGCTTGCTTGGTCGACTATCTTACGCGCTATAGGCCTTCTTATATACTCTACTACCGCGTACTAGAAGGTTCTATGTACGCATAATCGCGTACGAGCACTAGGCAACTCTAGGACTAGTAATACTAAAGATAGAGCCTCGTAGAATACCTAAGAATTCTATAGAATATCGATTACAAATCGATGTTCTACGAGGTTCTCTTAGCTTCTAGAAGCTAGGCTAGAAGGATATCTATAGAAGCTTCTAGCAAGCTGCTTACAGAGCTGCCTAGAGGCTTCTAGAACCTTCTTGACCAAAAAGGGTAGTCGGACAGGGGTACCCCAGTCACCTTCCTAATTGGGAAGGTGTTGGGTCAGGTCACGTGACCTGTCACGTGACCCTTGGGGGGTGTTGGATGGTGGTCACGTGATCGCGACCCAACACCCTAAAATAGTAGTTTATAAGGTGTCCCCTTGACTGCCTTCATATTTAGGAAATAGCGTCTATGTAACGGGCGGAGGCTATAGGTCGGAAGGTAGAGAGTAAGAAGTCGGGCAGGACAGAGTCGTATCGGGAACTACGTAACCTATTAGGTAGGTATTTTAACAAGACGTAGGACGAAGAAAGGAAGGAGACGACTTCTCCTTTCTTCGTCGAAGAAAACTCTTCTCGACGGGAGGAGCCGCGCTCCTTTAGAGAGGCCTAACGTGTTTGATAAGTTAGTGCATCAGATAGGTTTGTGCATCAGCGGAATCGCGTATCTACCACCACCACTAAACGCGTCCATTATTCCACCATTTTACGCGATGGCACCTCCAAATGAAGACAGTATTCAGAGTGCTATTCGTGATTACCTGTCAGGTCGTTTTGCAAGCGTGCGCTGCGCTGCAACTGCCTATGGAGTCAAATATTCCACCGTTAATCGCAGACTCAAAGGAACACCTCCACGAGCCGGTACACCACACAGTAACAGAGCCCTTACTCCGATTGAAGAAGAGGTGGTTCATCAGAAGATTCTGGATCTGGATTCACGTGGTTACTCGCTAACACAGGCTGTAATCAGAGAGTGGGCATCCTCAATAACCAAGGCACGGAATGGACAAGAGGTTGGCCAAAGATGGGCTTATAACTTTGTTAAGCGTTATCCAGGCTTGGAAACACGATTATCACGGAGGTTGTCAAACCAGAGGGCTAAGAATGAGGATCCAGAGGTTATTATGGAGTGGTTCCAGCTCGTTCAAAACATAATAGGCTTCCATGGAATCACACAACACGACATATACAACTTTGATGAGAGTGGATTCAGGCTTGGACTCTGTCAGAATACTATAGTTGTCACTGCAACAGAGCGTAGGCAACGACCTAAGGCCTTGGTTTCTGATTCAACGCAGTGGCACACAGTCATTGCCTGTGTTAATGCGGAAGGCTGGTCAGTGCCTCCATACGTTATCTTCTCTGGCAAGGAAATGAACAGAGCCTGGTTCAAACACCTACCACCAAACTGGAAGCTTGGAGTTAGTCCTAAAGGCTGGACATCCTTTGATCACGCAGTCCAGTGGATTCAGCACTTTGATGACTATACCAAGCACAGAACTGTTGGTCAGAAGAGGCTCTTAATTCTGGATGGCCATGACAGCCATATGACTCCAGAGTTTGAGTTATTCTGCAAGGAACAAGGCATTATTACCCTTTGTATGCCACCACATTCATCTCACTTACTCCAGCCTCTGGATGTTGGCTGTTTTGGTCCATTAAAGAAGGCATATTCAGCTAGAATCCAAAGGCTTGGCATGGTTGGATACCACTGCCTAGTTAAAGAAGACTTCCTACCACAACTCAAGCCTGCCTATGAGGCTGCATTTACCCCAAACACAATCAAAGGTGCCTTCAGAGGCTCAGGCTTGTTACCACTGGATCCACAGGCTGTGTTGTCCAAGCTGACACTACGTTACAAAACACCAACTCCACCACCACCTTGTTTATCAGACACACAGAATACCCCTCAGACTCCAAGGCAGATTGAGAGGCAAACTAGCAAGATTAAGGCTAGGGTTGCTAACCATCAGAATAGCTCACCAACCTCAATCCTTAACGAAGTGGACAAGCTATCAAAAGGGTTCAAAAGGACACGAGCTGAAATGACATTACTGGAGGCTCAATGTAACAACCTAAAGACTATTGTTCAAGAATTACAGTCTCATAGGGCACCAAGGAAGAAAATCAAGCTTACTCTTGGTATTGACACTGATGAATTGGCTGCTAGAGACACGGCTCAGGTACAGGCTCGTCAGGTAATGGAATTAGTTAGTTATATTGAGAAACAGCCAAGAGCCAAACCAACCTGCAGCAGGTGTGGAATTCAGGGCCATAACTCAAGGGGTTGTCCATCAGATAGAGTGACTTCTGAGCAGTCTATTGATCCAACTTTGAGGTAGTTCTGACACCTATAGCATGAGAAATTAATAATCAAAGTTATCCACCTTGTAAACTTGATGCACAAACCTATCTGATGCACTAACTTATCAAACACGTTAGGCTAGGCCCGCGACAGTCTAGGATAAGCTAAGTGTCACGGGCGGGGACAGGCAGGAAGGTAGGTATGGTTGACACAGGTACGGTTGCTACGGACAGGGCCCAGATGCTCTGCGCTACCATATAGGTAGCCCGAATTGACAGGACGTAGCTCGAAGAGAGGAAGGGAGAGTCTTCTCTCTTCGAGCGCATAAGTGTGCAGGCGCTCCCGTGCTTCCCGCGCACGTGAGCCGGGATCGGCGTTATTATATTCCGTCGCCTTCCAGGCAGTCCTATGTCTACGGGCCCAGCCCGTGACACTAAGCTTACCTTTCTAAGAACGAGAAAGCTTCAGATTTTCTAGAAATAAGATTCGCTTCTATATACCTCGTATAGTTATCGATAAAACTAATAAAGTAACAATATCCTCTATTAGTAGGAGGCTCTATAGGGCCACAAATATCGCAGCTTACTTTATCTAGATAGCTCTTAGCTTTCTCAGTTATAGCGCGACTTATTTTGCGAGTATGTTTACTAGAAATACATACCTCGCATATAGGGCTTATCTCTTTATTATCGGCGAATACTCCTAGCTTTCTAAGAGTATTATCGCCTATAGCCTGCGAAGTCCCATTGCACACCTCCACGCGGTCGCAGGTGGAAACAGGCAGTCCTAGACTGTGCTGGCAAAGTGCAGGGCAGCCGTAGACAGTGTACAGACACGCTGTCTATAGCTACGGAACAAAGCCCAGCTCCTGGGTAGGTGATTCAAGTGTCGAACTCCTGAGAACACAGCAAAAGGACGCCAGCGCGGCTGTTACCAGTACAAGAAACCAATGCCAAACCGGAGACCCCTCTGCCCTGAGTGGTGAATACCACCCTAGGCCTGTAGGCTGGAGTAGTGACCCAGCCTAAGCACAGACTGAAGAGGAGGAGGGACAATTGAAGGGGAGGCTTCAAAGAGAAAGAGCGAGGATAGAGTAGAGAACAGGAACATACAGCTACACTACGGAATACACGTCCTGGTCTGGGTGGAAGACAGGACACTTTGCATAGCAAGAAGCGCTAGGAGAGGACTTTGCGAACCCTCTCTACAGCCGGGAGGCTATTTTCAACCCTGAAGGCAGAGCATCTGACACAAGCGACCCTTACTCTGCAAGCAAGGCTGCCTGCAAAGGAAGAGCTGTACTGGACTGGACTGTACAATGGAATTTCTCTGGATGTGGGTCATGTGACTGGATGCCAAGGAAGGGGAAATTTGGCTGTGGGATTGGTGTAGGGAGAAGGACCCCCTACTAGGCTGGTCACACCCCTAGAGTAGGCCACAACTCTGGGGGGTGATGTACAAGACGGCAACTAAGAAAAGAGAAGAGAAAGGGGCCTGACTAGGAAAGGGGCGAGGGGAGTTGCTGCCCCTAAACCTCTAGTCCCAGGATAAGGCAGCAAGAGGAGGACCTCAAAGGGGCAGACAAGTACAAGGAGACACACTACAGCCCCAAACTCGACAAGTCCAAGAAACAGATCAAAAGCACAAGACACTAAGGAACTAAGGCAAACGAACAAGGGAGCTAAACGACCTATAGAAGGATCTGGAGTAGAGAGGGGCTTATAGGGTATACGAAGAGGAAAGGTTGCCAAAAGAATTGCCCAAAGGAAGTGAGTAAAAGCACGAGCAGCCTGACAAGCACCGTGCGCAAGGACGAGGCCTAGCAAGCTGTCGCGGGCCTAGCCTAGGCCTCTCTAAAGGAGCGCGGCTCCTCCCGTCGAGAAGAGTTTTCTTCGACGAAGAAAGGAGAAGTCGTCTCCTTCCTTTCTTCGTCCTACGTCTTGTTAAAATACCTACCTAATAGGTTACGTAGTTCCCGATACGACTCAGTCCTGCCCGACTTCTTACTCTCTACCTTCCGACCTATAGCCTCCGCCCGTTACACAAGCCTCAATACCTAAAGGAGAGGATAGGTTTTTATGCCAGACATGCTTAGGCAGAGAAGGCTTTTCCTGTCGTGAAACATATAGAGCGTGCTGCTTACTCTAGTTAAAAAGAGGTAGACCAGCGTATAGGAATTATCTCTCTATTAGGTCTATCACAAGACACTTCTATACCTAGATAGTGTTTTACGGGACCTAAATCGCTAATCTCAAGGTGTTTAGAGATATTAGCTTTAAACGCTTTAGCTTGTTGCGGGCCTAGCCTAGGCCTCTCTAAAGGAGCGCGGCTCCTCCCGTCGAGAAGAGTTTTCTTCGACGAAGAAAGGAGAAGTCGTCTCCTTCCTTTCTTCGTCCTACGTCTTGTTAAAATACCTACCTAATAGGTTACGTAGTTCCCGATACGACTCAGTCCTGCCCGACTTCTTACTCTCTACCTTCCGACCTATAGCCTCCGCCCGTTACACTCCTAGCCTAGAAAATATAAGAATCTTTGGTTCTATAGCCTACTATACTAGATAGATAATTCTTTTACGCCGGTCTACCTCTTTTTAACTAGAGTAAGCAGCACGCTCGATATGTTTCACGACAGGAAAAGCCTTCTCTGCCTAAGCATGTCTGGCATAAAAACCTATCCTCTCCTTTAGGTATTGAGGCTTGTGTAACGGGCGGAGGCTATAGGTCGGAAGGTAGAGAGTAAGAAGTCGGGCAGGACTGAGTCGTATCGGGAACTACGTAACCTATTAGGTAGGTATTTTAACAAGACGTAGGACGAAGAAAGGAAGGAGACGACTTCTCCTTTCTTCGTCGAAGAAAACTCTTCTCGACGGGAGGAGCCGCGCTCCTTTAGAGAGGCCTAGGCTAGGCCCGCGACAGCTTGCTAGGCCTCGTCCTTGCGCACGGTGCTTGTCAGGCTGCTCGTGCTTTTACTCACTTCCTTTGGGCAATTCTTTTGGCAACCTTTCCTCTTCGTATACCCTATAAGCCCCTCTCTACTCCAGATCCTTCTATAGGTCGTTTAGCTCCCTTGTTCGTTTGCCTTAGTTCCTTAGTGTCTTGTGCTTTTGATCTGTTTCTTGGACTTGTCGAGTTTGGGGCTGTAGTGTGTCTCCTTGTACTTGTCTGCCCCTTTGAGGTCCTCCTCTTGCTGCCTTATCCTGGGACTAGAGGTTTAGGGGCAGCAACTCCCCTCGCCCCTTTCCTAGTCAGGCCCCTTTCTCTTCTCTTTTCTTAGTTGCCGTCTTGTACATCACCCCCCAGAGTTGTGGCCTACTCTAGGGGTGTGACCAGCCTAGTAGGGGGTCCTTCTCCCTACACCAATCCCACAGCCAAATTTCCCCTTCCTTGGCATCCAGTCACATGACCCACATCCAGAGAAATTCCATTGTACAGTCCAGTCCAGTACAGCTCTTCCTTTGCAGGCAGCCTTGCTTGCAGAGTAAGGGTCGCTTGTGTCAGATGCTCTGCCTTCAGGGTTGAAAATAGCCTCCCGGCTGTAGAGAGGGTTCGCAAAGTCCTCTCCTAGCGCTTCTTGCTATGCAAAGTGTCCTGTCTTCCACCCAGACCAGGACGTGTATTCCGTAGTGTAGCTGTATGTTCCTGTTCTCTACTCTATCCTCGCTCTTTCTCTTTGAAGCCTCCCCTTCAATTGTCCCTCCTCCTCTTCAGTCTGTGCTTAGGCTGGGTCACTACTCCAGCCTACAGGCCTAGGGTGGTATTCACCACTCAGGGCAGAGGGGTCTCCGGTTTGGCATTGGTTTCTTGTACTGGTAACAGCCGCGCTGGCGTCCTTTTGCTGTGTTCTCAGGAGTTCGACACTTGAATCACCTACCCAGGAGCTGGGCTTTGTTCCGTAGCTATAGACAGCGTGTCTGTACACTGTCTACGGCTGCCCTGCACTTTGCCAGCACAGTCTAGGACTGCCTGTTTCCACCTGCGACCGCGTGGAGGTGTGCAATGGGACTTCGCAGGCTACTCCTATTAATGCCTATTATTATCCGCGGCCACGTATAGTCTTCTTAGACTATAAATTAAGGCAATAGGCGTTGCTTTTTAAGGAAGGTCAAAGCTTCCTCTAAAGCTTCCTCTAAAGTCTATAGATACTTAATGTCCTATTTTTGCTACTTCTAATACAAATATAGGCGTCCATATAACGCTAGAGTAGCTATAGGCAATAAGCTTATAGACTAGGATAATTGACGCGTATTATATCGCTATTATCCTCAATATTAAAGCCGTATTCAGTGCTTCAACTACTGATTTCTTATAATCTAACCTTTATCTAGTAATTGCAAATAGAGTCTTCTATTTTAGTTATTCTAAGGCTCATCTAAGCCTTTTAAGGACGGATAATAAATCATCCTAGTCGTCTTTTGAATCGTATAATTGCGGAAGAAGTGCTAGAGGAAGCACAGATGTCGCAGGAGGGGAGAGAGAGTAAGAGAGTAGTAGAGAGTAAAAGAGTAGAAAGCTTTTGTTGCTTGCTTAGTCGACTATCTTACGCGCTGTAGGCCTTCTTATATACTCTACTATATATCGTCTCTAGAACTATTAGCTAGCTTGTTCTAAGCGATAGTATCTATAGATATATATCGAGAGGAGTATTCATATTTCTTACACCGGATCGCCATCCGGCATCTAAAAATGAGCGCGACGACGAGAGAACCGCCAGACGGGAGAGGCCTCGAGGCCTCTCAGCATGCTGCTGTCCACCCCCAGCGACAGCAAAACACCGACGAGGGCAGAGGGTGCCCGAGGGAAGGAGGCTGGCACCCTCCAACCCAAGGGCAACCCCAAAAGCCCCAGCAACCACCCGCTGGCCACCAAGGCCAGCAAACCACACCAGAGAAACAGACAGTGAGTGAAACCATCCAAAAGAACACACTCAAGCTCGCTGCAGACATCCAAGAAGCCCTGGATTCCTACCAGGCCCAAACCCCCTCCCTCCTCCTCCCCCTCCTCCAGAGAGCCCAGCAGGCTCTCCTCCACCAGGCCCACTGCCAGGCCATCGACAACACCCTCTCCACCATCCAGAGGGACCTCCAGAAGCAGCAGCCAGCTGCCGCTTCCACCACCGCAACATGGGCCCAAAGAGCCCAAATTCAACCCACAGTGCCAAGGCTGCCCCCACAGCCTCAGGCATCCAACCACACAGTAACTGTTAGAATGGGGAACCAAGAAGAAAGAGAAGCAACCAAGAAACAATCAAGTGAAGACATCAGGAAGAAGATTGGAACCCAAAAGGCAGCAGCAGTGCAGAAACTGCCAAGTGGGGACATTAGGGTAGTAACATACTCAGGGCAAGACAAAGCAAAAATGGAGGGAGACTCAGCTTGGCTGAAGGAATTGTGGCCTCAGGCCACAATATCCAAACCAATGCACAGGGTGGTAGTGCATGGGATAGGAGCAGGATGGCGGCTGGAAGACAAAACCAGCTGGGGAAAGTTAGAAGAGGAGAACCTGAGATGGGTCCCAAACCTCAGGATCGAACAAGCAGTCTGGCTAAAGAGCCCAATGGCCAGAAAGGGACAACAACACTCCTCTGCTGTGATTGCAGTGCACAACGAGGAGCAAGCAAGGGAGATTGCCAAGAAAGGCCTCCTGCATGCAGGCACTGTCCTCGTGGCAGAGCCATACCACCCCAAACAGAGGGTTATCCAGTGCCTTAAGTGCTGCCAGTTCGGACACATCTCCGTATACTGCAAGGAGACCAAAACTATCTGCGGGAAATGTGCCGGCCCCCACAACACAACAGACTGCACGTCAACGACGAACAAGTGTAGCAACTGCAAGGGAAATCACCCGACCTGGTCTGTAAGGTGCAAAGTCAAACAGGCAGCCAAAGCAAAGGCCCAAGCATTCTTCCACTTCTTTACCAAAAGATGGGAGGAACCCAAGGCCCCAGCTACGCAAAGCGAGTGGACCCAAGTACACAACAAAAAGCGAAAAGGGACCCAGCTCGAACCGACCCCAGGAGAAGCTAAGACACAGAGAACAATAAGCAGACCCGGGAGACCCAGAGGCAGCACAGCTGTAGCAAAAGCAGGGGAAAGACAAGCGAGCAAGATTCGCTTCCCTCAAAACTCCCAGACGAACACTAGCTCCCAAGAGGACCACGACATTGCAATGCTTGAGCCAACTACCCAGCAGACCAATAATGAATAGCTACAACCTAACTATCCATCAACACAACGTCAACCACAGCCCAACAATACAAAGGATCCTAGTGCAAGAAGCAGACCCAAAGACAACCCAGATTATTGCGATCCAGGAACCATGGACAAACCCCCAGAACGGGAGAACAATATCACAAGGATACCACCCAATCCTCCCTACCGCTGGGCACCCAAGAGTGGCTATACTAGTCTCCACCCAACTGGACAGCACTACGTGGAAACCAATCTACCACCAAACAGGAGACCTTATCTCCGTGGAAATCCAAACCAACCTGGGGCTAATAACAATCCACAACTGCTACAACCCAAGCGGACCAACCGGCCACTCCCAGGTAGGGACACTCCATGAGGCAGAAAACGCCCTAGGACAAAACAGGAACCTGGACCACACCCAACAGATCCTGCTAGGGGACTTCAACCTCCACCACCCAAGATGGGGAGCCAACTTGGCCTGCACACCACATAGGATGGCAGACAAGCTGCTAGAGATAACAGCAGAAGCAGGGATGCAGCAGATCCTGGAACCAGGCACGGTAACATGGGAAAAGCAGGGAGTCAGCTGCCAGACACTTGACCTGGTGTTCGCAACTGCCCAACTCCAACAAAACATACTCACCTGCCAGGCGGTGCCAGAGATGACAAATGGGTCAGACCACATCCCCATTATCACCACTATCAACAACACGGCTACTACCCAAAAGCAAAGTCACCACAGGCCCCAATGGAAGAAGGCTGAATGGGAAATGATACGAAAAACCCTCCAAGGGAAACTGGACCAAGCCCAACTCACCACTACCCCCCTCACCACCAAAGCTGACATAGACAAGGCAGCAACCCAGGTGCAGGAGGCGATCCAAGACACCATCGCTGCAACAATACCCAAGGCCAAGCCCTCAAATCACGCTAAGGAAGGCTGGACACCTGAAGGTCAGAGGCTGATTAAACTCACTAGGAGAACAAGAAGGCAATGGAAGGATACCCAGACAGACCAAGCATACCAAGCATACATCGCCACAAGCAAGGCAAGAAACAAGCAAATCCAGAGGGACACCAACCTAGCCTGGAGGAAAGTAGTGAGGGAAGTCACAAACAACCCAAACAAAATGTGGAGACTAGCCAAATGGGCGAGAGACGGGGCCAATCAGGCACACCAGAACCCCCAGTTTCCAGAAATGCAAGGACCCAACCAAGAAAAAGAAGACACCAATACTGGGAAGGCAAGGATCCTGGCCGACCACTTCTTCCCAGCCGAGAAACCGGCGGACCTGAGTGACATGCCAAACACACAATACCCTGACCCTTTCCACATGGAGACGGAGGTCCTAGAGGCAGAAGTCATACAAGTAATTGGGAGGCTGCCAGCCAACAAAGCTCCAGGGCCTGACCAAATCCCCAACCTAGTGCTTAAGGAATGCAAAACTACCATTGCACCAGTCCTCGCTAGGCTGTTCACGGCATGCCTAAAACTGGAACACCACCCACAGCCTTTCAGACACTCCATCACGGTAGTCCTAAGAAAGCCCCAGAAACCAGACTACTCCAAACCAGGAGCCTACAGACCCATAGCTTTGCTCAACACACTAGCAAAGACACTGGAGGCGATAGTTGCAAAGAGGATATCCAAGGAGACAGAGGCCAGGAAACTCCTCCCAGACTCCCAAATGGGAGCCAGGCCAGGAAGGTCAACTGCCTCAGCACTCGACCTTATTACTGAACAGGTCAAAACCATCTGGACTACCAACCCCAAGGCAGTAGCATCCATGCTCTGCCTGGACATATCAGGGGCCTTTGACAATGTCTCCCATGCCAGACTACTGCACAACCTCAGGCTTAAAGGGTTCCCCAGCCACCTTGTAGGATACGTCCAATCATTCCTCCAAGGCAGGACTACATGCCTTAGGCTAGGCGACTTCATGGACCAGCCAAGGCAACAAGACACAGGCATTCCCCAAGGATCTACACTGTCCCCAATCCTCTTCCTCTTCTTTGCATCGACTCTGCTCCCAACACTACATGAAGGGAACACCTCAGCAATGGGGTTTGTGGATGACTCCAATATCCTTACATATAGCACATCTACAGAAGAAAACTGCAGGCAACTGGAGAAAGCCCATCAAAAATGCCTGACCTGGGCCAACAAGCATGGAGCAGCCTTTGCACCACAGAAGTACCAGCTGATCCACTTCACTAGAGGCAGACAACACAACCTCAGAGCCACAGTCAGTCCCGTCCCTCAGACTCCTGGGGGTGTGGGTAGATACCAAACTGCAGTGGGGACCACATATCAAGAAGGCAGCAGAAAAGGGAGCACACCAGATGCAGTCACTCCAAAGGCTGTGCAAGTCTACGTGGGGCGCCTCGTTCCAAAAAGCAAGACACCTATACACGGCGGTGGTCAGACCAGCGATCACATTTGGATGCACCACCTGGATGGACCCAGAGGGCACCCAAGGACACAGGAAAGGACTCACCCAACCGCTGGAGAAATTGCAGACCCAAGCCCTCAGGCACATCACAGGGGCATACAAGAGCGTCCCAGCAGCGGTGCTCCAGAGAGAAGCAGGCATCCCACCAATCCACCTGTATACACAGGATCTGGCAAGACAGGCAGCAAAGAGAAGCAACGATCAGGCGGCATACCAATACATCCAAGACAGATGTAGGGACATTGCAAGACAAGCACAAAGAGCCAAGAGACATAGACAAAGGAACACCCAACCAACCCAGGACACAAGACAAGTGCGGATCCAAGAGATGGTTGCAGCCCAAGAGGCCCTGCTAGAGGCACCAAAAAGAGATTGGTGGATGCACCAAAAGTGGGAAACTGCTTGGACTAGATTCAAGGCAAACAGGGACCAAAGGAATGGGGCCCAAGCAGCAGCCTGGACATCAGACAAAACAAATGCAGGCAGACACCTACACAAAGGATGGACCAGGCCAGAGAGCACAATGGCTACACTCCTTAGGACAGAACACATAGGCTTCAAGGCCTACCTGGCCAAGAGGAGGTGTCAGGCATCTCCCCAGACTGCACGTGCAACCAAGGCTACCAAACCCCAAAACATGTTTGCATCTCCTGCCCAGAAAGGCAGGAGAACAGGCAAGCACTGTTTGCTGCAGCAGGCTCAAGCAACTGGAAAGACCTTACAAACACCAAAAGAGGGTTGCTAGCAACAGCCAGGTGGCTGATCCAGGAAGGGGTGCTAGAGCAATTCTCTCTAGCAAAGGCAGAGGAGCTTCAGAGGATCCAAGAGGAGGAGGAGGAGGAGGTATAGGCCCTGGTGAGAGGAAGGACTTCCAGAGTATCTGTATTTGTCCAAAAGAAATGCACGCCCTAGAGTGCAGGACTGCCAACCTGCAGAGACAAAAAGAAAGTGAGGGGTTTTTGTAGCTAAGAGCCCCGGCTCGAAGCTTTTCCCTTCTCGATAACTAAGTAGTGCACGCTGCGTGCTCCTCTATAGGAGATAGAACAGCAATAGAATTTATCTATCTATCTATATACTCTACTACCGCGTACTAGAAGGTTCTATGTACGCATAATCGCGTACGAGCACTAGGCAACTCTAGGACTAGTAATACTAAAGATAGAGACTGTGCAAGTCGTGTCCAGCCTTTTGAATACCCTGGCTCACTGTCCCTCCAGGTGGTGAAGCTTTCCTGTGCAGCGCTTTCTCCAAGCAGTAAGCACACAGCCGACACTCTCGCAAAAACGCAAGGGTATATCACCCGCCCAATCCCAACCCTTTTCCCAGTCGACTCCCAAACCCACCCTTCTTCTCAGCCTTCTTCGGCTGCTCATCCTTGGACTTCAGCTTGATGTTCTGTGCTCCACCTGAAAGCCGTTAGTATACTGTTCTGTGATCTAGTGCTAATCCTCCACAACGACTCACCACGCCCATAGACTCGCACCTCGCTCTTGGCATCAATCTTAGCCTTCTTGCCGTCGCTGGGGGTACTAGTCCCACTAAAAACACTCTGCTCGTCGGCCGCAAGAGGAGCCGTCCTATTGTACACAAGTGAAGATTCACTCTGATCACTCTTTTGAGTCCTCGCAACCGAAGGCTTCCGCGTCAAGCCGGCACTCTTATCCACCGTGGCCTCACTCCGAGGCGGCGTGACAGTCGCCACAGGTATGCTGGGCATGTGATGTCTCGGCGTGGGATCGCTTCTACTGATGCTCGTCAAATTCGTTTCTGATGGAGCTTCATACTCACTTGCAATGTCGTAGATGCTGCCAATGACTCCGGGCCGAAGACCTCCAGACATGCTCCTGGACTGCTTCACGTTACTGGTGCTCTTCCCCGCATCGTACTCGTCTTCGGGGAGCCCCTGCAAACGTGCGAGTTGCGTCTTGGCCGAATGATACTCCAGTTCCATGTCAGTAAACCGCTCAAGTAGTCGAGAATGCGTCTTCTTCAGCTGAGCCAGCTTTGCTCTCACATCATCAAGCTCCTGCAGCGTTGTTGCATGGGCAGCCGAAACATCTGTGGATCCTCCATTAGACGTCGTAGGTCGATCGAAGCTGTCTCTGGACCCGAGTGATGCTTCCAGCTCTGCAATGCGATCACTGTACATGCGCTTGGTGCGCTCCATCTCCTGTTCGTGTCGTCGAACCCGCATCTGCAGAGTTTCCTTCTCGCTCACCAGCATCTCCTGCTCTCGTTGCGAGTGCTCAAAGTCCCACTCTTTGTACTCCAACTGACGGAGTTTTCGACGGGCCTCCTCAAGCTGATCTTCCAACTTCCGCACCTGCTCAAGATCGCGTTTGGCCATCTCAAGATCTTGCGATGTTCGAAGCTCGCGCGCCTCAGATGCGCTTAATAAATCACGATAGGTCTTCATCTCCGCACGAAGTTTGCGCAATTCCTCGGCATCTGCCGCCCATGTTTCTTGTTCCTTCTTCAGCTTGTTGAAGCGCTCCGTCATGTTCGCCTCCAGGTTATTAGCCTGCTTGCGAGTGAGGGTAGAGTCTCGAATTGTGGCTTCCCGTGCGCTGCGCACTTGCTCGAGCTGCTGTTTCAGTGCGCGATTGGCATTGAGCAGATTGAGATGCTCTGCCTCTACGGTCGCATCCTTGACATTCTTGCGCATGAGCTGTCCAATGTGCTGAGAGTATTGGGCCTTGTGCCAACGCTCAAAGTTCAGCTCGTTGCGTACCAGAGTCAATTCCCGCTGCAGGTAGGCTAGATTCGTCTGAGACAAGTCTTGCTTATCTGAGTTCGGTGGACCACCACTAGACGGAACAGGGTAGTCTTCCAATGAAGGATTGCCTGCACCTTTACTTCTTGGCCGCGACAGCTCTGTGCTATCTGCAGGGCCAAGCACTGGGCTCTCCGGATCAACAGCAGTAGACTGAGTGTCTCGCCAGCTGGTTCCTGAGCGCAGACTAGTATGACTGATTGCCGGAGAAATGGCGCCATGACTTTGTGCGGGCATGGGTGGTACAGGTGGCAATGGCAAGGGGGGCAATTTGGTGGTAGGCGGCGGCCCAGGACTCGCGTAGACGGGCTTCGGACTATCCATGGCCAAGGCGTGACAATCTGCTACCACGTCTGCTGGGTCCGTCTTGAGCCACTTGGGATCATCAAGCTCCTCCTCAATGGTGAGGGTGTAAAAGTTGGGATGAAGGAGATGAATTTGGCGGAACTGTTCGCTTCTGCTGCGGATGACCGCTTGGTCCAGATCAAAGTCATCGGCACCGGGAAAGTTGGCAGTTCGTAAATATTTGCGCGGCTTGCGAATGTAGCTCATGAAATTGAGCGGATATAATCCGTAGAGATAAGTAAAGTACATCTTGAGCTCCGGCGTGGCCGCTTCTGTCGAGTCCTCGCGGGGTCGGCATTTTTCCCAGGATACATCAATTCCAACGTCGTCATGATCGTAGGGGCTGGATGAGATGCGATCATCCGTGACCAGGCTCTTCTGAGCATCGTCGCTCAATGCTGAAAATCGCTCCCAGCACAGGAGACGACTGTATACCAGGAACAGTCGTGGCAGTCGATCTTTGAGCGAAGCCAGGATATGAGGAAAGAGCATGATCAGGGACGTTAGCGCGACTGAGAGGACTGTCGTGCAAGTGTCGTTCATTAGACACTTCAACAAGCTGTCAACGAGCGGAGTCCGCGTGACTTGGTATAGGTGCGGCGCCTGATGACGAAGAAAAGAGCCGAGCAATGTCAAGCCCTGCAGTCGTGTATCTGCCTTCACAATCATATCATCCAGACCGTAGAAGAGCCGCCTCGGGTGCTTCTTGCCAAAATTGACCAGGACAGTCTCGACTTGATGAGAAATTCGAGCGAGCTCAGGTGCAATGTATCCATCCTCTTCCGTAAGCCCTCGGGTGCGCGAGACGTACATGTTAAGCAAGTCGGAGCAAATCCGGCTCAATGTACGTTCTCGTTGGGTGGAGTCGGGCTCATCGTCGTCATATGTCAAGATGCTTGCAATGAACTCTTGCGCATCTTCCAGCGCGGCTTTCTTGTGGCCTGTGGCATTGACCACGGGCCTCGCTGCCAGTTGATACCATTCCAATATGTCGTCCTCATTCACCAGAGCAGGCCGCAGCTCTCGCAACACGCCTACAAAAGCGCCCAGGCGCGACGTGCTCCCCCCAATGTGCCTGTCCCAGAATGACTTCAAGTCCTGATTCGCTCGGCTTGCTTCGTCGCGATCGATCTCGCCCTCGTGTTCGTCGATGAACGACTGCAGCATGCGGCGGCTCTCGTTGGGCAGGCTCGAAGGGACCTTGGAGCCGGTGAAATGGGTCTGTAGGGCTTTGGTGACATTGCGGAGGGACCTAATGGGTTGGATGTGGTCAGTAAAGGGACTCGGTGTCCTCGACGTTGCCCTGGGCGGTCGCAGCGCCATTGCAAAGGCAGTGGTCAGAGGAGACCAGCCATGCCCGCGCGGATGGCTGCTCACCTTGTATGCGGTGCGCTCATGACGGCGACGGAGCCGGATGCAAGCACGCGCGCGCGCAGAGAGTGGTCCAGGGAGCGGGTGCTGGGTCTGGATGTGGTACTAGTTCCTGCACTCGTCTATCAGCCTGCAGAGGGGCGGAGGAGCGGTGTTGAGGAGCAAATTTGCGAGCTGCCTCCACCGTTCACGACAGGCGAGAATGAACGCAGGCGGAAGGCTTATGGATGCACGCTCGTCGAGCACTTGTTCTTCTCTTCTTGCCTCTCCATGTGTGTTGTACGAGAGCGCCTGATGCGGCAACGTGCATGCAGGCCGCGCGACAGGGTGGTGATGCACTGCTTCGGGATCGTCGTGCAGCAGCCGCTGCCGCGGTGCTGTCGACCGCGGAGGATAAGCAGCAGCACGCCCCGTCGTGATGGAATTACGGCCAGCGCGCGGCTGCGAATGGCTGCAGATAACAACGAGTTGGCGAGTGTGGTCCGCAGGATCATCAGCGGCGGATGTTGCGCGCCTCCCCCACTGCACGGAAAAGGGACGCGGCGGTCCGTGGGCGGAGGTCCTCACCGCGCCGCAGAACCTCGCGTGTTGCACGACAATCGCCCAACCCTCCCATCTCGCACGCCGCTCAGCGTCGATGATGACCATCTGCTTCGTCGACACTCATTTCCCTCGAGCCACTTCACCATTTCCGAGCCAGCGGCGCCGACCCACGGCAGCCAGAGCACGATGTCGCATCTCGCTCGTCCGTTTGCAGGCTTATCTGCGTGAAACTCTACCGACGCCCA
The DNA here is from genome assembly GCA_004299825.1 of Cercospora sojina. Lineage (NCBI taxonomy): Eukaryota > Fungi > Ascomycota > Dothideomycetes > Mycosphaerellales > Mycosphaerellaceae > Cercospora > Cercospora sojina. Next base: position 356,795 of record CP036213.1, on the reverse strand, counting down.
GGACGCTTCTGCTTCGCTTGGTCCCAGGAACAGAATGCTGGGCCGAACATATCCTGCAGACTAGCGACGCGCTCTCGCAACTCCCGGCTGCATCCAGCATCATGCCCTGTGATGAGCCTTGCGGAGCGACGCCACGATTCCCCGGACGTCGTTAGCCTCCAGTCATCACCCTCCTTCCTGCCCACATTCAGAAATGTAATCTATGGTAGCGATGTGTTCGCCCGATCAATCAACAAATGCCGAGGAAGCATTTATTACGCGACCGCAGTGCTGGGATCCTGTATACGAGGCGAGAGCACCTGCGTTGTTCCGACCCACAAGTCGCCTTTGCCCTGCCCTGCCCTTCATCACGCCTTTGTATACACATCTCTGCTGGCGCTTATGTTCGCTCATCACGCTATCCGGGGTAAAATATTCCTGAGGCGACGACTTCCGTGACCGGTGTCGCGAACTGCCAGCGAACCCAGCACCACGAGGCTCGTGCATCGCATGCCCCAATCTTGCACTCTCAGGCCGCGCATCGCGTTGGTGGCTGCGACCGTAGGTGATATGATTCGGGTCCCAAGCGCACGATATGAGCTTGTTGTCAGTGAGCCGGACGATGCCCACGCATCGTTGCTCGTGCATGAGCCGCGTTCGCGCTCAGTAGTCGGCCGAATGCTCCTGACCCGTGAAGACAGTTGACAGGACGAGAACGAAAGAGGTCGTACCGTATCGTTTGTGGATACATGGATCAGATCATCTGTCATGCCCTGTCAATACCAATGAACCCCTTCCCCAAGCAAACCGCACCCCACGTACTACGAAGCGAATCGGAACATCGGCCACATGCGCGTTATGCATACAAAGTGCACTTCATACCCCCAGGCTATGTGCCTTGCAATGGATTTAGGGTGCCGTTGATCTTCACAGGATGCGCGGCACCTGTCCCGAATGCGACTCGTCACAGAATCACCCGCGAATGCAGTGACAGTTCCGGAAGCCGTGCCATCCAACGTTGTCGGGACGCATGACGCTTCAATGTTGATTGCATTCGATGCTTATCATAACTACAAGTGCGGAACCACTAAGACATCTCGTCAGCGGGCGGTGACTCGGGAACAAAAGCTGTGGGGAAGACAACGTGCAGAATAATCTTATCGAGCCACAGTATGTCCTCAACACAGCCGCAATGGGCCCTTCGCGCATTATCAGCATACCGCGGCCGTTCCAAGCACTGCACATACTGGTACAACAAATCTTTGACGACCTCTCTAGACCTGCCAGCTGCTTTCCAAACTGTAATCAGGAGAACAAACTCGATTCGCGCATCCGCAACAGCTTCCTCTCAAGTGCGACAAGACACAAGACACCTCACACACAAGTCGTGAGTGTCGTGGCCTTCCAAAACCCAGTACGAGGCAGCCGGGTCAAGTTCGTAGCTGCCATTAACATCCTGAAGCTGTCTGGCTAGAGTGTGACCGCAAGCACACATCGCATGCAATGGTTTTGGCCACCAATATGTGGTGTAGCTGGACGCCTCTCTGAATATCGACACTGATCCATCAACACTTGAATCAAGTGGCGCTTCAACCAAATGTTCTTGCGCACGCGTTGCAAGAGGATGCTGCTGCGTCATGGGAAGCATGTCTACGATTCGCGTGGCGTCAGGATTGAGCGATACATGCGATACGTTCTTGTCACACCCTGCGCACGTAGGCTCCTCCGACTCGCATGGAATGGAGAGACACTCTTCCCCAGGGCAGTGACAAGGGAAGAGCAAGTTGTCGGTCAATCTTTCACCTTCGATGAAACCTGCTGAAACGAGATCCGATGCTATCGCTGCGCAAAAGTCCTCCTTGCTGAGATCTAGCTCGGGCATTTCGTGTCCCGGTCTTGGCTTGTGAGGTTTGAAGGCTGCCAGTGCGTTTTGTAGCGACGCTTCATATCCAGTGTAATGCTGATGTTCAGGTCGTTGTGCAGCACCGGGAATGGGCACACTATCGCTGCTCTTGTTGATCACACTGCTCTTGTTGATTTGCGCCAAGGCGTCGCGATTGCACCCCTCCGTCCTCGACCTTTTAGATTCAAAGGGACGTCGACTCCTCACGCCGCACGGCATGTTGACGAAGATGGTCTGGTGTGGCTTTCACCCCTAGAGGTTTGTCAATTGCCGCTGCAAACGTACAATGCTCGGCGGCAGTGTGCAATGTTGTGGTAGCTCAGTATCCCTTCTCATTAACACACCTCGTTCAGTAGCGCAACAGCGAGCACGCGGAGCTGTTATTGACGCCCGGCCGTTGGTAAACGTGGACGACTTGTGGCAGCAATGTCGTGAGAGAGTTACGCCGGGAGATCCGACCTTTCTCGCTCCACGGTCTGAAGTCAGTAGGAGGGGCGGGGAGAGGGTCTGAAAGAGCTCTTGCGAGCTCCACGTCTCACTACAGTGCCACGGTATAGCTCCCATACAACGCAGTATGCGCGACTGCAGCTCGCCAACGACAGGACGGCAAAGTACGAGTCTTGCTCGTTTAGATGCATGCACGCTGTCTGTGCGGTGGCATGCGGTTCTGGATCGCTGGAGAATCGATCCACTGATCAAACAACCTGTGACGCTCTGGTCTCACCACCAACTTGTCTGTCGAGCTCTGCAACTTCCACGGCCAATGGACTGCACATCTGGTAGCACTGTACCCGTGGCGTGGGCGTTACAGCAAACTGCGAGCCCGCAAACCGCTGGTGATAGACTGTCCTCTGACAGAGGATACTTGCATATCGGTGGTACTTGTGCTCAGGTGTGCTTGCAGTGCTGATCAGCGATCTGTGCGCTGCACGTTGCTACCGTGAACCAGGAAGGCGTCATGGACGTGCGGAGGCAGTATGGTATAATGCGCGCCTGCTACAGTACTTAGATGGCCGGATGCCGCGCGGTGACTTCGGGCGACTTCTACAAGTGTATCGAAACAAGAAGACAGTACACGCCAGACGCGAGACGATGCGCTACCTCACTCACTTGGTGCTCTCAACATCAGCCAATGAGGACTCATCGAGCGGGTCTGGCACGGCAGCACGTGATCGGCGGGACAACTTCGGCCTCGACCACGCTACGTGCTGGTGCACGACACTGACTTCACCATCCACTCCCGCTGCTGACAAGTTGTGCTCGTCGCGCCATTCCTCCATCAGCAGTGTATCCTCCGCTCCTGGCTACTTCGGCTCCTCACAATCATCCGCCGACATCGAGCTGAGTGACCTGCCGTCGCGTACTGTCGCACAGCAGCAGCCACCACCATCATGGCAGACGATAGCGGAGATGCCAAACCTGATCCCTCCGCCTCCGACAGTACACTTGCCGGCGATAACACCGCGCTCTCCGCCGACAGCTCTAACACCGCGTCCGCTCAGTCCGACCCCGCTGCCACATCACACACACAGTCCGCTGGAGACGATACCGCCGCGCTTGACGCAACGCAAGAGCGCGACCTCGACGCCGAAATCACATCGCAAGACGCAGCCATGAACAACACCGCCATGGAAGATGCGGCGCCCTCACAGCCCAGCGCCCCCGAACAAGCGAATGGTCTCAAAGCTCCAGAAGAGCCGCGCATCCCGATCAAGAAGGATACCAGTCTACGGGAGTTCATGGGCAAGATGGACGACTATGCGCCACTGATTCCCGATGCCGTCACCGACTACTACCTCACACTGGCTGGTCTTCCTCCTCCGCCCGAGACCGACAGACGACTAGCTCGCCTGCTAGCCCTCGCGACCCAGAAATTCATCGCCGACATCGCAGCCGATGCGTACCAATATTCGCGCATCAGGAGCACCAACACAACGTCAAATAATCCGCTCACGGGTCTCGGAGGTGCTGCTGGATTCGGTTTGCCGGGTGGTGCGGGTGATGAAGCAGCCGGCAAAGGCAAGAAAGACTCCACGGGCAAGGCAGCTCCACTCGGTGGACCCAGGGCCGGCTATGGAGGTGGAGGTGCCAGTGGCGGTCAGGGTCGAACTGTTCTGACGATGGAGGACCTGGGAATGGCGGTCGGAGAATACGGAGTCAACGTCAAACGGGGAGAATTTTACAGATGAAAGAGCATTGGGATCACAGGACGAAAGATATAATGATAAAACTGTACAAGTACGAGTCGCATGAGTTTGGATGACGAGACAGAGGGCGGCAATGGGTAATGGCACGGCAAAGCTCTGCTTTGAGGATGTGCTTCGAACCATCTGGTCAAGTGCACATTCTTAGTTGGACAGTCACAGGGCGTCAGAATGCTTGGTGCCACAAAGTGGGCCATGGCGTTAACTCGCAGCGAGAGAACATGGTGAAGCGATTGTCCGTCCCTTGTGAGGCTGCCTGGCCGGGGATGAGGCGTGCAAGCTGTACAAGGGAGAACCGAAAGCTGACCTCCGCAGCCCGAGTCTCGGCTCTCTCCGACACCTTTATGGTCATTCTGGCCATCATATACTTCTCCGTAGCGAGCGGTATGCAGAAGTCTTCACAGGCCAATGAGCATCACAGGAACTGCCTTTCGCAACCTTCCTTATTCGGACTCCATCCCGTCCCTGCCAAGCATATTCAGGAATATCAAGAGTCTTAGCGCTTCGAAGCCGTCCACTACAACTTCATCTACGCCTATCCGCGACTCCTGGTTCATGTCCTTCAGCTTTCTGGGCATGCAGAACCTCTTCAACGGAGCGGGTACTCATTTCCCTCATGGGCGATGGCAAATTCTGGTCGTCTGCGTGGGGAGGAGATAAACTCGAGAAGTCATAAAAGGGTGGACGGTAGGTCCTCATCGAGCACCTTGTCCTCTACATTGCACCACTCTCTTTTTCCTCCTTTTCTGTTCACCATGAAAGTTAACGCAGCATTCCTTGTGGCTTCTACCACGACTGTCGCTGCCGCTGTTCGTCCCAAGAAATCTATTATGATTGTGCCAGATGGCACGGCCCCAGCTTCTGAGACGCTGGTCAGAACTTACAAGGCCATGCTAAATGGTGCCACACCTCAGTCGCCCAACATTCCTGCAATCGTCACCGACCAGCTGGTAAGCACGAATGCACTCTAAGGGATAATTGCGAGACCTGACATATTTAAATTTTAGCCCCTTTGCAACACCTGAATCCACTCCGCAAATAACCTCGTCACTGACTCCGCTGCTGCGGGTAAGGCTCTTGCTGCCAGCTTCAAGACGAACAATGGAGCGATTGGCGTTTTGCCTAATGGCCAGCCCGTTGGCACAATCATGAAGGCAGCCAAGATGGAGGGCTTCCTCACAGCACTCGTTGTGACGAGCAGTATACTACGCCAGCTGCCTACTCTGCTCATGTTGTGAACCGCAACGCTTTCCCGCAGATCGCGGAGCAACATCTTGGATATTCACATCCTCTCAACATGAGCGTGGATATCCTGCTGGGCGGCGGTCGCTGCTATTTTCAGCCAAGTACCAACGAGGGCTCCTGCAGAGAAGACGACACCGACCTCTTCGAGTTCGCAGAAGAGCAAGGCTACACAGTCGCACAAGACCGCGCGGGCTTCAACGACTTTGAGAGCGGAACTGGATCCACCAGACTTCCATATATCGGGCCTTTCAAAGACTACGATCTCAGCTACGAGATCGACCGCAAACAGCAACATGAAGCTGAACGCGAGCCTTCACTCGCGGAGATGGCGTAAAATCGCGCTCAATTCCCTCGATCGCGAACTCAACTGCCGCGGAAGGCAGTGCTCCGGTCGCAGCAAACGAGGCAAAGGCTACTTCATGATGATTGAGGCCTCTCGCATTGACCATTCTTCCCACGCCCACGATGCTGCAGCCCACTTCTACGACGTCATGGCCTACCATGAAGTCATCGACCTGTTGAAGAGGTGGATTGACCGCCATCCAGATATAGCCATGTTGAGCGTCGCAGATCTCGAGACTGGAGGTCCGACGCTTCCGGGAGGTTATGATCCGAGAGCTTTGACAACCGCCCAGCACTCGTGCGAGTACCTTCTCGAATAATGGGAGGGAAGCGATAAGTCGAGAGATTTCTTGACGGGAACGATTTTGCCCGCTGCTGGAATCTCTGGGACTTCCACGTCGGACATCGATTCGATTCTGCGAGACTTCGCTCAATTGCCTGAAGTGCTGAGCCGGAGAGTCGGAATTAGGTGGTCGACTGGAGGACATTGTGGCGTTGATACGACGCTGTATGGTTATACAGCTGGAAGGATGGGAAGAGAGCTGAAGGAGGAGATGGCAGGTGGGTATGACAGTACCGAGATTCCTAGATTCTTGGAGAAGGCTTTGGGGCTAGACATGGATAGAGTCACGAGAGATCTGAAAGCAAAGGGGACGGGATGGATTCCGCAGTAGTGTGATTTCCTACAGCGAAGAACGTACACGCGCATGAGGAAGGTGACCGTTTGGGATCGCTGCGACTATGGAAGGAGAGTGTGGAGAGTACGATGGCAATGTGATACGGTTACCCGCTGCCCTGAGCGGGTGGGTGGTAGACGTCTGTACAAGCTGTACGAACACTCTCTATAATACGTCTTCTTCTGATTATCATCTCATTTGCTGCAATCATGATGGCAACTGTTGAGAGTGGTTAACCTTGGCGGTGGACACGGCTGCGAACATTGCAGAAAGGGGCGGCTTCCTGCATTGCACACGTTTGTCTCGTCTGTTTGCCTCTGCCTCCAACAGTCTGAGCTCCACGCAATCTCGTACTGTCGAGCATCTCGCCATCACTAACACAGGTCTCTGAGACGCGTGATGCAGTCCCTTGCCACGGATGCGAAGGAATCGAGCAATACGGCCGACTCCTCCATTCGTGATGTTGGTGGCAACGCACTGCCAAACATCGACGACGGCTGCATTCAAGCCCTATCACAAGAGCTGCAAAACCTTGTCCTGGAATTCACGCTCCTAAGCCGAGTCAAGTGCCACCATGTCTAGATTGCTGAAAATTACAAGCCACCATGGCAGTTAAGAGTCAACAAGCGAACTCGAAAATTCCTCATCAAACACTACTATTCAGACAGCATATTCACACTCAAGGCCAATCCATGGGTCTGGAAATGTTGACTTCGCAGCCTTCCAGCAACCACATCTTCTACCTCAATTCGATCGAGGAACGATTCTGTTCTGTTCAACTATGAGGGAGCTGAGTAAGGGCAGAGCAACACAGTGACCAGCCATGTATTGCTGTCGAGGACGTGGAGGGATATGGCGATGCCGTGAGCAACGCCTGTGGCTACGAACTCGAGGAAAGCATTTTCCAGATTGTAACGAACGCCGTGTTCGAGAAACGCGTGGGCCAGAAGAAAGACACTGGTGAATGCACTGTAAAGGAGGCTCGAGAGATGCGAGACAGTCCATGGGTTCATCGCGCGTATGTGGATCGACTGAATTAGCGAGGTGATTGGGGCGAGGGAGATTTGTCAGGACCACAAGGGCTGGGATCTTCTAGGACGCGAAAGCAGTCACCCACAGCATCCAAGCCGCTCTCTCCAGGGAGCGGACGCTTTTAGTGGCGGTAAATATGCAAATTTGATACGTGTAAACAGTCATGAGCGATGACATGACATTTGCACCTACGTCTTGCTCATCGACGTCTGTTTCACCCTGCTCGCACCCCTTCCGATTGCGATGACCTGCACTTCGATACAGGCATCGCCATAGCATCAACTGCGGAAAGAACATCACGATCTTGCCGCAATACTATCTCAGTCAATCTGAGCAGGCATTGGGCAGAGGTACACCTCAGCGCAACTTGCTGGTGCTGGATAGTCAAATCTGGGGTTGTTGGTGCGGAAGAAGAGTTGTGGAAAGCCGTGCCACCAGTCGCACACTGCACATGGTCAGCATCAGTCCAGGAGCGGGGCGAGAATGCGCAAGTCGGCTCACCGATCCAGCCCCCGAAGCCGGCACTCTTCCACTGCAAGCCCGTCTCGTTCACGAAGAAGCCCGAGACATCGGCGTTGCTCCCGTGCACGCCAGCATTCATTTCGACGGGCTGCCACGCGGAGTAGAACTTCTGGTTGGGGATCATCTTGAGACCGAAGGTGAAGGTAGTGCCGAAGTCGAAGAGCAGGTTGTCGCGGCCGGTGACGTTGGTTGGGCTGAAGAATGCTTTGCTGGCGCCGGCCTGGTACTCGCGGAAGGTGGCATCGCTGAGGCCGGCGCCGGTGTGGTACGGGGTGAGCCAGAGGTCTGTGGATTGTTCAGTGGATGCTTGAAAGGTGGTGGAATGGACACTCGACTTACTGTTGTAGCTCGTCTTGTTGGCCGACGACGGCTGGAGTTCCGTCTTGATCTGGTACAGCGGGCCAGTGACGTTGAGGCCGGTGGCGGACACGCCGAAGATGGCGAGGATGAGAGCGACGAGCAGCATGGCGGGAGAGTGTAGCGGCGGTGCAGGATGGGGAGCGGAATGGGTGCGGTGCAGTGATAAGTGGAAGAGGAAGGGGGAGGGGGAGGGCGATGCAAGGTGTTGTGGGGGCTCGCACACCAACGAGCGTCGTTCGTGTCGTACCTGCCTGTCCTCGTCTACTGTGCGCTGCAGCTGCCACTCACCGCTGAAGCGCGGGCAGGAGCTGCTCGTGAAGGCCACCCAAAGCCTGCACCTGCTGAACTCTCCGCCGCTTTGCGACTGCCACTGTTCACTGTTCACTTCTCCGCACCGCCCTTGCATCTCGGGAGGACGGGAAGATGAGTTCATGATGCGAACTGGACAGCTGGATGCCGGCTCTGCAGAAGCAGCGCGCTACGTCAGGTGCGCGGTGGAGAGGAGAGCACGCACGCGAAGTGAAGGACGCCGTGAAGACGCGACGCTGAAGTCAGTCGCGAAACCACGCCAAGTGAACTACCTAACTAGTGCACTCGCGAGAAACCTAGTCTCAGTGTGCACAGACCTTCGCGGGCGCGCTATTCCCCATTCGGCGGCGCGCCCACGCGGTCTGAGGGCGAAACTTGATGTTTTGTTACATAGCGATCAGCTTCAAAATTCAACCTCCCTTTCCCGACGTTTCAACGTATGTAGTAGGGCTCTAGTGGTCTGTAGATTATAGTTATATAATTTGAATAACCCCAAACCGACCTATACGCCGGCAATTCTATAGAGTAGCTCGGTCTTCACTTGGTTTCGTTCGATTCTAGCTAAGGAGTAGTTCATAAGGTATATATATATTGTGTCTGTCTCTCTCTTCACCAAGGCTAGTTGGTGCAATGGTAGCATCTGTTGTTGTTACTGCTTCCGAAGCCACTTGACTTCGAAGCAGTTGCGATCGCGAGATATAGGTTCGATTCCTATACTAGCTACTGACATGGGAAGCTAACGTGCTGAACAAGCGTGTTAGCCTTCCCATGTCCTTCCTTTTTGCCTTTCGTAGGACCCTTTGACTTTGAAATTATTCGCCCCTCCGCTTTACAAGTTCTTTTTGCCTTGCATGTCGTCAATGATTAACATCCAACGCGATCACTGCAATCAGTTGATTGATTGCGGCCGCAATCACAACCGAGCTAAGGCCTCTAATTGGTCGCAATTGAGCTTGTGAAAGTGCGCTTGGTTGCAAGCTAGTGCCTTGGTTGATTGCAGGACCAGTCTTGGCGTGGTTGAGTAAGTGAAGAAATGTGCAATATCGCTAAAACTTCATGGATATCGCTCCGAATGGTCACTCTGAGAGCCTCAGAACGGCCGCTATCGTTTCACAAGCCAATCTAGTGAATTGTAAGTGAATGATTCACGTCTTGGCAGCCGCGGAGGTGTCCGTTTGGCCCATATGTTCTCAAATACTCACCTTCATCAAATTCTCTGCTCTTTCTGGCTAAGCCAATGCCCGTGGCTGTCTCGGATATCCTCCTAATCATCATCGTCGCCGCTCTTTTCCGTAGGGGGTAGCGATCGTCAGGAGAGTCGAGGAGGGAGGCTGGGGTGGCGGTTTAGGGGCGAGTTCGAGGCCTTTTCGTGCATGTGAAAGCTGCTATATAGATGTCAGTGAATACCATGGTTTTAGCACTCCAACGACCTTCAAACCTCTTACAATTCGGCACTATGCCGCTCATTGACAGCTTCTTTATGGTGGAGGAGCCCTCCATTGAATATGGCTCGAATCGTCGCTCTACACGCTCATCAGCTCGTTTCGAATCAACACAACCAACTCAGCTTCTTGCAGACAGTCCAGCGCCAACACTGCAGCCACGACAACCTCACGGCTTGCCGCACGACACCAGCATGACTTCCAGCATGAGCTCCGTGCACGTTATCGACCTTGGCAGCTCAGACTCTTCGCGCGCTGGCTCAGAGCCAATATCCGGTGCACAAGACACTCGCATTCGAGAAACCCGAGCTCTATCGCCGCCGCTGGATCTTGGTCTTGATTTTGGTGAGTCTCTTGCCTTGAACTCGGACGATAGACCAGCTGTTGCAGACTCTGCAGGGGAAGCCGAGAATGATAGCGACAAAGAGAATACTTCACCTCACAGCTGCCACGACTGCACGCACCACCACGACGGCTCCAAGACAGTGAAGACGAACAGTGGCCTTATCTTAGTACCTGCCAAGTTCAATGCTAGGGCCGCTGTTCGCTTCATGTTCAATCTTCGCTGGTATCGCCGCGCAACAGCTTCTGAGTTGAAGTATAAGACCGGGGACTTCTACGCCTACGGCGAGTGTGTTGTCGATGAGATAACCGGTGCGCAATACTGGCTTTGCCACTGTTGTAAGCACAAAGGCAAGGATCGAATCTATGCCATCTCAGGCACTGGCTCTATCCGGAAGCACTTGCGTGAGAAGCACGGAGTGCGTTTTGCCAACGATCGTGACTCCTCGCCAGTCGACACAAGCGCACCAGCGGCCGGCGGCATTGTCAACCAAATCTTCAGTATTGCCGGCGTCTTCAAGGAACGATTCCTGTTGTTCTTTCTGATGTGCAACCTCTCCTTCTACCAGGTTGAGAATGTGTATTTCCGTGATCTTCTGGGCTGCATGAACCTCCAGCTGTTCAACTTCCTGCCAAAGGCCTCGGTGACGATACGGCGGTGGGTTATGGACGAGTTCAAGGATCGGAAAGCTCGTTTGAAGGAGGAGTTCGCGTGGGCTAGAAGCAAGGTCAGTCGGCCGTTGGTGTGTTTCTCGGTGAGCGCTGACCTTCTGTGCTTCGCAAGGTATCTACGTCCTTCGATCTGTGGACGTCTCCGAACTGCCATGCCCTTATGGCTGTCTGCGGGCATTACATCGACAAGGATGGCTTCCGACGACATACTCTCATTGCCCTGCGACCAATTCATGGTGCCCACACCGCGGAGAACATCTCAGAGGTGTTGACGGACATCTACCGCTAATTCATGGATACTACACTCTAATTGGCTGCGGAGCTACCTCCTGCCATTGCAATCGATGCAATCTGCACGTACTTTCACCTACCGGTTGCCAACCAGCCAGCAATCGATGCGATACACCTCTCAAATTGGTCGCAATCGATAGATGTCAATCATTGCATGTCGTTGTTGCTGCTAGTAGCAGAGACGAAGAGTATCTCCTAGCTTAGTCTGCGTTTAGCAACGGTTCCAAGTATCTGGACCGAGGCACTCTGCCTTCGATATGATAAGCTACTACGCAACTTCGTCGACTTGGTGTATAGCGAGTTCGTCGATCGGAACTAGGAGTTCTTCGTCTTGGTCTAGGAGTGTCGTCGAGATCTCCGAGGCTGCGAACCGACCGAGACTTTCTTCCTCTAAAGGATCACCGAGTTGGTTCGGAATATCTGGCATAGTAACATCGGGCTGATGTACTTGGTTCGCTCGCTGGAGTACATTTTGGTTGAAACGCTCTAGCCGACTCGACTGCTCTTCGCCACCCTTTTTCGTTTCTTGGAGCAGGTTCTGTAGTCCGACCGCGAGAAGATCCATAACATAAAACGGTGCACGCGTTGTAGGGGTTACTCGCTGGGTAATAAGCGTCTCGTTTTGACATATTAAAGCGACAGTGTGTATCTCGTTCGTAGATTTCCGTATTGCATGTTTAGTATTAGTATGCTCGCCAAACGACGCCTCTACAACTTCGCGCAATTTCCCTGTATACGTTGCGAGCAGGGTACAAGTCTCCAGTTGGGTCTCGAGGCCGAACGTGCCATTCCGACGCGTCTGGAGCAAAGTTTTAAGATAACAGTTCAGGAATTCATTCGCGCGATCGATTTCGAACCAGCTATCCGGTCGGCCTGCGAGGTTTACGAGGCCATTCGCAAGCACTGCGTTCTGAAGCCGGACGTCCGAGGCAGATGAATTTGTAAGCCACTTTAGCCAGAGCATTACGAAGGCGTAGTTCTTGTGGGATCTCGCATGGAAAATAAGAATACATCGATCGATTACGCGCCGGATCAGCCCGATATCTGCATACCTAATAGCATAACATAGGAGGCGGTATGTTTCTACTATCTGGATGAACCTGACATGATTAACACGTTCTTCCTTGCCGTCTATATGAGACTTCAGCTGGGTAGCATCGCGTTGAGCCGAAGCAAGGTTCTTGACCTTCTTAATGTCGGCATATACGTCGCCGATTTGACGGGCCTGGGAGGAGAAGCATTGGGTCTGTACCCGCTGGAGAAGTTGGAGAAAGGCGGGAATATCCATTTCTGCGAGCCTGTCGGAAACCGTCTCATAGTGATGAGCGGTACCCGCACATCCGTACTGGGGTTGGGGCCTACAGAAACCTCTCAGAATAGCTCTCTTTCATACGATATCGAATCCACCACCGGTTTGAGACACCTTGATTCTACGTGGATTCTACGTTGATACCGCCTCTCGAGAGCGTGCTGCTACCGGATCGTTCAAGCCAACCACCTCCGTCCGTCGTCAGCGGGTTGTTCGTACACCAGGAAGAGCCACCCGTCCGGAATACCGTGACGGTATCGTGACCGAACGACAAGCTGCGGAAGGAGCCATGTAGCACGCCGGTACACGAGCGTTTAACGAACGCGTTCACGCAGCCCTGACTTCATATTTCTGGGACATTTGTGCCCAGCGTGCGGATTCCACGAATACGCTGCAGCTTAGGTTGTGGTGTGTTTGTGGTGTTTCGCTTCATCAATAGTAATCGTCTCGGACGCATAGGTCCTCGTACACGAATGCTAAGATCCTGGCATGGTAGCTATCGATAACAAGGCGTTCGGTATAGCTGTGCGGTGCCTGGAACGAGGGACAGATTTTCCGCTGCATGATTTGTCGATGTACCCGTAGTGTAGACTTGCATGTTGTACCTGCCGGGCCCTCAAAATTGCCCTCGATCGCTTGTATAAGACACATTTTGAGGTGGAAGAGGCCTGGTACTGGTAAGATCCACTGCCGGCGGTCGTATGCATCGTCGTTCTCCCTGCTTTCTTTACGCATCGTTCGGAGCCCTGAGATCGTCTTCTGATCGCCATATACGAGTTTTAGTCGCTTTGACGGGTCCCAATCTAGATACGGATCGTCGTCCGACGTCCGGGTCGTCAGAATCTCTGTCGCGTCGATTGCAGACACGTCGTTTGCTGGTCGGGTTGTTGCGTCTGCTGTTTCCTCGTTTCGGGTATCATATTTCTGACGGAGGCCGAGCTGGTCGTCCATAATGTCCTCTACTACTGCATGTGTACCGTCGATACTTCCTTCGTTCTCAAAAATAGGCTTGAGTGTGCTGTGCACCGTTTTCTGTTTTGCAAGCCTTTGGATCTGCGGCATCTGGGGATATTGAGGAACGGAAGTCCAGGCGACTTTGTTATCGTCCTGCCCGAAAATCGTCGCTATCGCGTCTGGGTAGATGCGACGGACACATTCTGCAATCTCATGGAGCGAAATCGCTCTTGCAATCTCGTCGTATTGGTTGCCTGGTGCTGTCGTGATTTCGTGGGCCTGCAGCTTACAGTCCTCGCGTAGCCACGCTGGATCTAGGCCGCCATAAGGAACTTCGATGCTCTTAAAGAGCTTCGCAGTCGTTAGATGTCGCAGCTGGTCGCGGCTGTCGTGGCCATGGTGGCTCGTCCGTTCCATATAGTCGAAGTTATCGTAGCAGACATGCGTATTACAGTCTGCAGCAAATGCTCTGATGTCCTGCTCAGCTGTTGCGGCCAGTCCTCTGTTCGCACGATAGATACTCCGCGGGTATGCACATATTCCCATGCCTGCGAGCGTCGCAATTACCCTCCTTTTCACCCCTTGACTCTGCATATATACTCCGAGCTCAGTATGCAAGCGATTGCCCTTGATTGGGTACTGTGATCTCCGAATCATCGAAGTAAGGACGGCTGTCTTAGCCTTAACCTGTCGCGAAGTCGTCTGGCTGGTAATCGGGGTAAGGAGCGAGCGGAGTAGGTCGGCGAGATTCGGTGCAATCTGTACAATGGACTGATATACGCTAGAAAGGTCCAGCTGTGGTTCGGTCGCTTCTGTATCGAACCGTCCAAATATCTGTGGTATAATTAGCTCGGTTCGACATTGTATTCGGCATCGCAGTCTAATCTGTACCGGGACTGTACCGAGTGCCTGCAGCTCCGGATCGACGACCGCCTTTACGATATAACCCAACCACGTACCTGCGTCGAGATGTCGTGCAATAGTACGGACAAATTCCGGGTCCGACAGCAGCTCTGCCATCTTGCTAGCTCTTGTTCTTGCGGTTTCCCCTTGCGCGCTCATCTCTGGGTCTTTCTCTGTCGATATATAGAGCTGGACAAACGTCTTGAAGTTAAGGTGGCACTTCCGTATTTCCTGGGCGATATGGTCGACTTTTTGTCTTATTGTTCTGTTATTTGAGTGCTGGTTGTTGCCCGTATGGCGCCTGGTTTTAGTGGGAGTGCGTGCGTTAACTCGAGGCTCGAGGATAAGAGTACCCTGTACCGGGCGGCGTTTGTGCGAGTTGCGAGTCGTAGCAGGCTCCATCGTAGCAGCTGTTATAGCAGGCAGCTAAAGTAATGCGTCGACATGGGACGTGTTGTTCGGTCGGCGGAGTCTTGAATTGCGAATCGCTTCGCTTAGCGGTCCAATCGGCAGTCTGCAAGGCAGTAACCCGACGGGTAGGGTCGTCCGGGGTAATATTTGATACTTCGTGTAACGTAATCAATGGTGAAGCGAGCCACATGGGGAAGCGAGCCACAGAGTCTTGGCTCGAGTTGTTCAAATGTGTCTACCATCTGCTACAACGATGCAATCAGACTCAGAATCACTAGATACACTCTCGATATCATTCTCCTTATCCTCTATAATTTTATTGGTCTTTGCTCTCTTACGTGGCCTTCCTCTGGATTTCTTAACCTTCTTGCCTTCCTCGGCTTGGCGAGCAATTTCAAGGATTTCCTGTGTTGTGAAGACAAACTTGCCCTGCAATGCAACCCTCTTGCCCTTTGTACGTTTCTTCCGGGTCTGGAGTAGCTCCTCTGTATCTTTAAGCTTCTTCCGTAGTGTTGTGAGCTCACTTTGGGTAGCTTCAAATGCATGGGTCATCCTTTGAATATATCTTCTTGTAGGGCTTGCAATGTCACTAGCCTTCTGTAGCTCAGAATTAAGCACTGCATTTGCTTCCCGTAGTTCTGTACCTGATGGTGGAGAGCTGTTCAAAAGCGAGGTATCCAGGGAGCCTGTTTGATCCGGTTTGGAAGGTGATCTTGACTGGGGCGTAGGTGGTGTAGCAAGCTTGTCAAGCACTTGAATTGGACTTAAAGGGTACAACCCGGTTGCATTCCACCCGGAAATAACATTAGATTGTGTAAGAGCCTTTTCTCTTGCTCGGATATACATTGATGTCCATTCTGCCCGTGGTATGCGCCCGTGGTCAAGCCGTGCAGCTGTATCAGCCTCCTTGGCAAGAGCACGTTTCAGTGGTTGAAATATGCTTACATCCAGCGGCTGAAGTATGTGTGATGTATGTGGTGGAAGGATAAGCAAGTCAATTGCGTGTTCCATGCAGAATGCGATTACATTCGCGGTAAGGTGGCTACTGTGGCCGTCCATAATCAATAGTCGCCGCAAAGACGGGTCCTCCGGCCGGGTTGTTGGCTCGAAAACAGTCGTTAACCATTGGTAACCATGGCTATCTGAGGTCCAGCCGCTCTGGCTTGTTGAAAATCTCCATTCTGGTGGCGTTTCAGGTGGTATCCATGCCGTATTTGTATGCATTGCTTTGAAAATCAAAAGGGGTGGCAGAGCGACTCCAGAGGCGCTTACACACTCAATCGCAGTTATCCACTCTTGACGGCCGTTGATTCCCTTCCAACTCGACTTCTCACGAATATTAACTAATGCTCTTGTAGCCTGAGACTCTCCGATCGCAAAACCCGACTCATCCATATTGTATTGCCGTTCCGGAGGGTATTGGTGCTGGAGCACAAGCTCCGTTACCGCCTCAAACCACGCTTTTGTGGTCTCTATACTCATCGCCTTATGCCTCTGCCCTTCTATTTTACGTGTCCATACACCCTGGATCTCAGGATGGCGGCGCCGAAAGCGTAGGAGCCATTCGCTACCAATTGGGCGGAGGTTCGGTCGTGGTGAGTATGAAAGCTGGAGCCGGTTATGCCGGATTTCTTCGGCCATATCGCGTACTAACGCTGGTGAGGCAGGGAATCCGGTGTTTGTGAGCTGTGTAATCCATCGTACAAGTGTCCTCTCTTCTGGTTTTGAGAGTATTTGCATCGGTTCGTGGGCCTGAGAGCGTGAAAGCCGTCCGGAGAGGCGGGCTTGAAGAGTTGAGTATTTAACAGAAAACGCGTGCGCACACGCTCGAATTGAGGAACATTGGCCTGTACGGAGAGCATCAACTGCTTTCGATATTTGAGAATCAGGAGACGCGTGTCGATCACGTAAAGACGCGTCCATAGTGTTGAAAGTAAGGAAGACAAAAAGAAAGATGCGGGGTGCGTGACTCGCTTCCCCATGTGGCTCGCTTCACCATTGATTACGTTAGTTTCTACGCAGTCGAATATATATTATGGGACTGAGATCGGAACAAATCAACGCAGGCGAAGAGAGAATAGAGGGTAATTGTTATTCATTCGCTCAGTCGTCTCGCTAAGACTTTGGTATCGAAGGTGTCCTACATGCACGCTCATAGCAGTGCCCCCTCGTCGTCGTCTTCCGCAGATTGCTCGTCATCCGAAGCACTCAGTTATTCGTGTACGAGTATGTCGCCTCTAGGTTGAGGCGAAGAAATACGCTCCATGCTTACGGAACTAGGAGTTTCCGAACGCAAGGAATTCGTAATGTCTGCCGCCAATCTTAATGCCGTACACTATTGCTCGTTTGACACGGGAGAAGATCTCGTCATCTCTGTGGTCGTCAGATGGCATAATCTTGCCTTTGTATCGCTTATCGGCGAAGCGAACTCCGAGAAAGCGATCCCCAAACTGTTGATACTGGCGAATCACACGGTTTGAGGTCTCCAAAACGGGTGTCGAGATGTATATCGTAGTAGGTGTGATGGTGACCGAGGGAATCTTGGTGCAATATCCAGGCCGCTTCTTCTCGACCACTAACACTTGATTGTGCAGCGAAGATAGGTCGAAGGGGTTGCAGTACTTCGTTAGGACATAAATCTTTTGCCTCTTCTTATACAGATTGGAGCTGCCATATAGACTCCTAAACCTGTAGCCTCCTAGCTACTATCCCTCTTGTTCGTGTATACGGCGGTGTAGATCGGGATTTCCAGCGCATTTGGAGCAGGAGTAGTAATACCGAATTGGTCCAGGTATAATTAGCAGCTATTACAATGGACGTAGAGTAGACTCGAGATAGTAGCAGTAAAAGACGGGTAGAGAAAGCGGTGATAGATGCAGGTGTTGACTTGTACGCTCCCGGTTGGCTGGCATGCCAAGGCGCATTCTGCCTCAGAATGCGCCTTGAAAATGTGCAACTCTTCGGTGAGCTGTTATACTAAGACGCATTCTGCTCCAGGATGCGTCTTGGCAGTGTGCCTTAGGCGATAAAAATCGCCGTAGCGGACGGCGCCGAGCCGGCTTGAGCCACGTCCTCCACTGTCGTACTTTACTAGCTACATCCTCGATAATAGACAAGAAACTACGTTGCGGTAATATGGCCTTTCCTGTGCTAGTCGACAATCCGGACGACATAACTGGCGCCACCTCTCCGATTGCATATAGCGAAGACGAGGGTTATATCGCCGATGCTATAGATTCTGCTATCGACTTTCTATCCGAGTGTATATACGATGTTCGGCCAACAGATTATAGTGCGGAACACATACTCGATCTGCGCCCAGGCAACCTCTGTCCAAAACCAACCCTTTGCCGCATTTCCCAAGCTAGGAAAGAGGTTGTAGTGAGGAGCGGAGGAACAGAAGCCGAGGAAATGGAGAGCAGCGGAGGAGCAGAAGCCGAGGAAAGGGAGAGGAGCGGAGGAGCAGAGGATGGGAACAGAGAGAGGAAGGGAAGGAGAAGAGAGCAGAAGGAGAGAACGAGGAAAGACAGCGGGAGGAGAGACCAAGAGCAGGGAGAAATAACAACAGGCGGGGCAGAACGAGGAGGGGAAGATATTAGTGGTATACGACAAAGCACTAAACGAAGGCATGGTAATTCTGGAGCACGCCGCAATCTAGAATATATAAAAGGTGGGAATGCGTGGTGGGCTCGTTCCGAGTCGGAATGGGACAAGGCGACAATGCCAGTACGCCATCAATGGTATCATATCTTTCGGATCGAGACGACAATTGCTGGAACGATAGTCGACAAGGCCTGTACGAACTGTATACAACAAGGATATGAGTGTCGTGCATATACATCCGAGGCCCGTACGAAAGGCGATAGTCTCCCTCGGAAGTGTTCACGTTGTATTTCTGCTAAACGGAAATGCGGGGCGATAATCCTAGACCATAATAGATGTACGAACTGTACTCTCCTCCAACAAGAGTTACAGCGGCTTTACTCGGAGATACAAAGGATACGTCGAGAAGGGGGCGATTTACCTGACTGACATATTATTTACGTAGCCGTAGCTCCTCGAGAGTCGAGCTCTTGAGCATCACAGCGCTGGTCAAATCTATTGGGGGAAGGACGAAAGATTGACGAACTTCGTAAAGCTCGAGCGGTGATGGCCTGTGGTCTGGCAGAAAGTGGAGAGGGAGGTAGAGGCTGAGGTTAGGCGGTTCTTTTCGATCGAGTAATGGAGTTTGGGCGGTATGTTTGGGAGTGAATAGGATCTCAAATCCCACTACTTTGGACAATAATATCTCACGATGCCTGCGTTGATTTCTTGATATTATGCCTTTAATAAGACGAACAGAGCATGCACTTTTAATCTACCGAGTCGAAATTTCCCCCAGACCCGCAGGAGGGGAGGTATACATCAAGAAATAATCGGGCCGAATCAAAATCCCGCTAACTCGTTTCGGTCTGCCCCAACAATCTCATTCCACCACCTCCACTCCTGCTATGAAAACATAGCGCATCACAACGGTTGAGATCAAGCGCCGATAACGCTGCCCGCCCACTGCTCCCATCGAATAGCAGACGGCGCCGAGCACAGAGTCCAGCTTTACCTCCAGTTCCGAACGAGCGACACATCGCCGAGCCCAGATTGAATTATAAAACGGGGTGTCGATACCTCGATAGCGAGTCTGGCACGTCCTTCTTGTTTGATGGACTCTCCTCGTATCGTATTTGGACGCATATACAGATCAGCCTTGCCAACTTTCGCTTAGGAGCAATTTGCAGAAGAGCGCCGCCGTGGAGGAACCCAAGCCGCTGGCCGACCAAGTCCAGCCAACAGCGACCGCAGCAGCACCCTTCGTAGAAGCAGCCCAAGTGCTTCGCCTGCCCAGAATGCTCGCCCGGCTACCAGTAACAATGCCCCGCCACGTGCCCGCAAGTCTGCACCCTCTTTGGGCAGCAATATGGCTGCACGCAAGCCGGCACCCTCGCTGTCAAGGCGCCAACTTTCGCTTAGGAGCAAATTGCAGAAGAGGAAGAGGGACGGCCAGACCACCAGAAGAGTCGAGTATAGGAAATGTAGTACAGGGAGGACATACGATTAGTAAAGCAAGACATCGACTGCGTATGCGCAAGTACGGACCTACTGGAAGCGACGCAATTTCCAGTTTACGTCTCTTTTGCGCTTGCTAAAGCTAGTGCGCTCTAGGACCCGTGGAACGTCGACAGGAGGACTCGAAAAGCGGGATTGCTGAGAACTCGCCGAGGTAGTCCTTTTGCGCTTCGGCGGCTGCACATTCGCCGAGCGCTCTGCTAGCACACCCGATATGCTGGTCTTCTTCGTGCCTTTACCTTTCCTACGTACCGAGGGCGAAGGCGACGGTGTGGATCCTTCTTCTTGGATATCAAGTTCTTCGACTGGAGTATCTGGGCGAGTAGAATCCCACGCAACGCGGCCGAGTTGGTCCGGACTGCCGACGAGCTGTACAGTCGCTTCAGACGTTCGCTGCGCCTGAGCCGCGGAATAAGCAGCTTTACCCTCTTTCCCGGCAACGGCCAGACTTTGATTCAACTGCCGAGCAGCGTCGCGATTTAATTTGTCGATCTCCGCGTTCCTTGCCTCAGCCTCGACTACTTTAACCGACTTCTGGATTGCATCTTGGAGCTGAGCTTTGAGTAGCGGGAGCGCCTGAGGCGCGATCTCGCACTCCAGGCGCCTCATAACATCCCTGAGGGTAAATTTATCGCATCTCGGCCTCTCGTTGGCACCCCAGATACGTGCAAGGCTATCGAGGACCGCACGGGGGACGAGCGAGTTCTGCAAACCGATAAACACCGATTTTGCGAAGAACCGCTTTGCCGCAATTGGCTCCCACTGGTACAGGCTGTTACGAACAAGTACCTCCAATCGCGTCGGTCTAGCATTGTTGGACAAAGGCAACTGTGCAGCTTCGCGGATTTCATCGGCCTCGAGTCGGCACTCGGGCTGACACAGGTCGCAGCAGCTGCTCCTATACGGCTGCAGCTTGCATTCCTCGAAAGCGGCCAATATGGCCTCCCGCCTGCACCCTTGTCCATTGATCCAAGCATACAGTCGCGGCTCGATGTCCTGACAGCGGTCCTTGTCAGTCTTCCTCTTCTTCGAAACGACAGTAGGGGTCTGCGAGGCCGGGACTTCGGACAAGTCCTGAAGGCGCGCAGGCGGGATCTGGGAACGCGAGTAGGAAGGAATTGGCTCCCGAGGCAACGCTGCCCACGCCTCATATAACAATGTAAACCGGCCGGGACCGTACTGTGTGGCCTGTCGGACTGCGCGCCCCGCACGTTGCATGATATGGCGTAGGGTACACATCCGTGGCAACCGGAACTGCACGATCTCCTTGATATCGGGAATGTCGACTCCTAGCCCGAGTGCCTCTGTCGCAAATATAACGCGGACGCGGGAGTCCTCCTTCTGGAACTCGCGAATGAGCTTCGCCTGGGTGCGCCGGGCAGTTCGGCCGTGATATACGCGCACCATCGCATATACCGCCTGGTCATCGTAAAGCGCCGGCCACTTGCGCTGTAAAAACGACCGCAGTGCACATGCAGCTGCCTGGCAACCCGATCGACTATCATGGAACACCACGGTCTTCGGTATTTTCTCCGGCTGCGCTTCTCCAGAAGGTGAGACTGCATTTTGGACGATGTAGAACAACGCACTCCAGTCGCCCTGCATTTTATCCGGGATTACTGACGCTCGCAGGAAGATCTCCGGACGATCGATAGAATGTCGGAGGACGCAGGGCTCTCGGAAACCTGCACCGTCGACACAAGCCTTGAACGCGATAGCATCGAGAGTAGCAGTACACCCGTACATCCGGACGTCTCGATGCAAGATGGGGCGCAGCGTATGCAAACGCTCGTACTCCTTCCGGAATCCGCCATCCTCGCCGCCCCACTGGTAGATAAGATGGAACTCATCTATTGCGACTAAACCAAGTCTCTTTCGGAACTGCGGCTCAGCTTGCAGCTTGCGAAACCACGTCTGGGCAGCCATCTCGGGACTAAGCAAGATATGTGTATATTGGCCGCTACGGAGTTGATCCCATTGAGTTGACTTCAGCCCTGCCTTGGTATCAGAAGTAAACAACAACGGTGTACCCCCTAACGCGCGAATCCTTTCTTCCTGCTCGAGGCCGATCTGGTTCAG
Organism: Cercospora sojina; assembly: GCA_004299825.1. NCBI lineage: Eukaryota > Fungi > Ascomycota > Dothideomycetes > Mycosphaerellales > Mycosphaerellaceae > Cercospora > Cercospora sojina. The sequence goes on along the minus strand of CP036213.1, from coordinate 334,719 downwards.
CGGGATAATCGGTACTAAATTAAGTCCGCGGATGAGCGGCCAGGACTGGAATATCAAGCTCTTGCCCGCAGAAGTTGCAGCGACCCACACGAAATCAGTAGGATTAAACAAAAGGTTCCACATGCATTCGACCTGTGCCTCCCGTGGTAAGAACGGGTACAACATCCGCAACGCCTGCACAATAAATCGACCCTGCCGCCGATACGTGCCGGAATCCCTGGGTACCAGGCCTTGGTCGTTCTGGCGCGTCCATTCGGCCGCAATGTCTTTCCGCAATTGATAGAAGACTCTCTGCTTTGCGAGCCTCCATATCCTGGGAATTATATCGGCTGGCAAAACTAGACGAGGAGGTACCGGAGTGACGTCGTCGCTGCTGCTCTCCGACGCGGTCTCGACCCAATGCGCATTTACGGTCCGCTCGTACCCATGGTCGGCCCATACGGCCAGCAGTGCACTGTGTACATCCCCGAGGATTTCGGCATCGGTCTTCTCTATCGGGAGATCGAGGACTTTTGACTGGAAACGGTCCCACAACCGTCGTCGCTGCCGCCGCGCATGGGCGTCTCGTTGGCCCCCGAACACTTGTAGAAGCTCATCGGACTCGATATTGCTCCTATACGCCGAATCCGTATCATTGCCAACATCCCACCCATCGATTGGGTCCTCGATCTCGCTCTCATACCACTGATCCGGCTGAGAATCGTCGCCGACCGCCAAAAATTCTTCCGGGCTACTAAATACGGGCTCTTTCTCGCAGCTCGTGCCCGATGGTACTAATACTGCCTGAGATGGTAGCGTACGGTGTGCGTTATCGATTGCAGTAACTGGTTTTTCGCGATTGCAAGATTCGACGTCGTTGTCGCGCGGCGGAGTCTGGGAGGACGGTGGAGGGCGGGGTATATAACGACGCGCCTGCTGTGGCATACTACTACAGGTGGACTGTTCGAAATAGCGGCGCGTCTCGGCAATCGAATGCAACTAATTCGGAGAGATTCCGTCGAGGAATGCAAGAGCAATAAGAGAACGCGTAGGAGGTGTCGGCGTCACCTTAATTTTCGAACTAGTCAAATGCGAAAACAACAACAAAGACGCGTCGAACGCGGGATTTGGAGGGCGTAGTCGTACTCAGCGCATCAAATACTGTATATTGTACTCTTTGGTTTTTTGATATCGGCCTTGAATGACCGTCTGCACGTATATGCTCTGAAAGTGCCTTGATCTGTATGCAAACCAAATATGTATGGCGAAGCTGCGCAGTATCCACCAAAACCCTCAATCTCGCCCTCAGACCACCGCGTGAAGGCCGCTGCTTGCCAGCTCATTGGGCCGTCAAGCGAGGTGGTCTGTGCGTCTGAGACTACGAGAAACCCTGCATGCCGGTGCGTCATTGCGCTGACTAACCCACTTTCGAATCTTTCGACAACTTCTGCCATGCGGGACAAAGTGACCGACTCTGCACGCTGGTCCATCTTCTGCCGCAGTCCTGCACAATGGGCCTCCCGCAAGCATTCGATATGGCCAATACCCAGGGAGGGCAGACCTCCTTGGCCGAGGATCTCTTCGCCGACATGGGCCGCAAGGCCGAACAAGTATCCGGGGGCAACGATGACCAGAAAGTCGTCGAGGAAATCGAGAGCTTGTGCATGAACTGTCACGAAGATGGCACGACGAGGCTGCTGCTCACCAGGATTCCCTTCTTTCGCGAAATCGTCATCATGTCTTTCACCTGCGAAAAGTGTGGCTTCCACAACAACGAAATCCAATCTGCGGGGCAGATCCAGCCCAAGGGTGCCAAATTCGCGTTGCGCGTCGAGAAAGATGAGGACTTGCAGAGGAACGTGGTGAAGAGCGACGTGTGCGCATTCAGGATAGAGGATGTCGATCTGGAGGTCCCGCCGGGGAAGGGCCAGTACTCCAACGTGGAGGGCATCATTCGGGCCGTCAAGGACGATTTGGAGATGCACCAGGCAGCACGAATGCAACAAATGCCCGAGGTCGGCGCAAAAGTGGCAGAGATCATTCGCAAGCTAGAGGATATGCTCAATGGACACAAATACCCATTCATGATTTCCCTCGACGACCCGACGGGCAACAGCACGATAGAGCCCAAGCCGGGCGACCCCGCAGGCAAGTGGGCAAAGAGCGAATACATTCGATCCGCAGCGCAGAATGCGACACTTGGACTGGGAGATGATGTGCCTGCGCCGGACCCTGAAGCACCTGCAACTGCGCTTCGACCTGAATATCACGCTCAACACCTCGTCGGAGGCGACGCTCCTGCCGCCCCACAAGGGAACAACGTGGATCAGGAGGAGGACATCGTCGAAAACCAGGTCTACACCTTCCCCGCATCATGTCCCGGCTGCACTCGGCCATGCGCCACGAATATGAAGATGGTCGACATTCCTTTCTTCAAGCAAGTCGTCCTCATGTCAACAGTATGTGACCATTGTGGCTACCGAAGCAATGAAGTCAAGACAGGCGGCGAGGTGCCAGAAAAGGGTCGCAAGATCACGCTCCAGGTCAGCACGAAAGAAGACTTGGCACGAGACATTCTCAAAAGTGAGAGCGCAGCGCTGAGCTGTCCAGAATTACAATTACGTGTCGAGCCAGGGACGATGGGTGGCCGATTCACCACCGTAGAAGGCATCATGACTAACATACGCAAAGACCTGAGGGCTCAGGCATTTGGCCTCGAGGACGGCGATGCGGACCTACCGGACGGTGCTGGAGATTCTATGGCTCCAGAAAGCAAAAAGCAGTGGGCAGATTTCTTCACTTTACTGGAGGACGCCATCGAAGGCCGTAAAGACTTTACACTTGTCCTCGAGGATCCGCTCGCCGGCTCATACGTACAAAGTTTGACTGCGCCAGAGCCTGATCCAAAACTTACACTCGAAGATTACACCCGGACCGAAGAGGAAGAAGAAGATCTCGGGTTGAAGGATATCAAGACTGAGGGCTACGAGCAGGACGATGGGAAGACGACATCATAAGCATTGGTGAAGAAGGATCATAACGGAGATAGATTTAGACCCATGAGTAACGTGAGAGATACCCGGAGATGCAGCACCGCGGCGACGTTCAACGCGATGTGTTCTGCAGCGATTCAGCTCCACTCGGGACTTCCAACAGTCGGCCCGTGCACTGGCTCTGTACGACGTGGCCCTGACGACTTTTCTCCAGCCCAGAATGGTAAGCTGCCTTCAGATTCTGGGACTGGCAAGTATGAAATCGCGTTCTCTTCCATCTCTCTGCAGTCACCAATAGCTTGCGGCTGATTATGTGACGATCTGAAGTCCAGGTACCCACTTGCATGAGGCCGCTTCACATATACCTGGGAATCAACCAGACGCGACAGGCTGGCTCAACCATGAAGTAGACACGATGGCACATGCACCTGTCATAATTTTTCGTTGCCGCGCGACTATATCTACCCTCTTTTCTCGACTCTGCTCCTTCTCTCCGACATCCACTCTCAACTAACTCGCCTCCGGACTAGTCGGCCCTGCCTGACTTCGCACGAGCGCACTCAGACAAATCGTTGCTCTACCGCCACTATCCTCCCGCAAGATGAAGTTCTCCACAGCTACAGCACTGACTGTCTACGCTGGCACAGCAGTCTGCGCAGCCAGTGAGGCCGATGCGGCTGTCAAGTCCTTCATCACTGTCATCAAGAGCACCTCCCGTGGAAGTATGGCAGACAAGAGCACCTACCACGACTTGGAGCCAGAGACCAAGTCCACACGCGCCTCAGCAGTCGACACAGAGAACTCGCCAACGCCGATTGTGACCGCTTCAGTCCTACCAACCATCTTGACTGTCACTCCACACGTATACTCAATCAACGCAACCTGGGTGTGGCATAATGACAACAACGTGACAAGAACACTCTACGGCTCGACACCAATCTCCACATTATCAGCCGTGCTCAGTACCTCGTTGTTGACTACTACCTTTTCCGACCCCAACGTCAAGACCATCTACTCCACCGACGCGACCTGGACCTTATGGAACGATGCCTGGACTATGTCAATCTACAGGTCAACAGCTATTTCGACGCAGACGCAGTCCTCGGAAGCATTCAACTCGTTGCCACATGCTACGACCGCACCACATCTCATCACTCGTGTGGTAGAGCATGAGAAGGAGCCAGCCTCCACTTCGACATCGTCCACTGCCGGCCCGAACATTGCCTACGGCCTAGATAACCCGAAGCAAACCTGTTCCATGGGACTGATCAAGGAGTGCGAGTACCATCATCCCGCTTCGGTAATCACGACATCGTTCAAGCATTGCTGGTGCATGCCCACGAAGGCCATGCCGACCGCCGCATCGTAAGGGTCTCATGTCGATGGGAAAGGATGTGCGGGCAATGGGTCCAGGCAAGCGCTGGGTGCCGGCGGAAGAGCATTCTTGTTTGAGGCGTTCATAAAGGATCAAATATGATCTGATGCAATTCAGGCCGAACAGAAGAAGAATGGGAGTTTTGACGTTTGTGATTTACAAAAGGAGATGGAACGATGGCTATTCTTCTCGTCGACATTGGGTTGGAGCAATGTGTAGCTTGATAGTTACATAGTTCTGGAATATTGGTGTTCCAAATTGCTTTCATTCTCTTCTCCCTTTCTTTGAGCCAGTCATCGGGCCCTGCGATGCTAATATTCGCTTGTCAGAGGAAAGGAAGCGGAGGCTAAACCGTACTTGGCAGCTTGGGCGTTAATCTCATCCTTCACATCAGTCCCTCTCTGCAATCGTTGAGCAGACGGTTGACTCCCGTCAGGCAAACTCCCTGCATGTCGAGGTGTGGTCTACGATGCATCTGAAGACAGTCTTTCGTATTCGTGCTTGCAGGGCACGCGCTGGAGCGTGAAGATGAAAACGATTGGCAGACTCCCATCCTCGTCTCGAAAGGACTCTGACGTGGCGGTGCAGGAGGGCATAAGCATGATGGCTAGTGCTTCATTCACGCCTCGCAGACAACCTGCGGGAGCTGTGAACATCTTGTAGCGTCGGAGCAGCAGGGTCTGGGGTCCGGGATTGAAAGGGATGCTCGAGGACCAACCTGGTGGTCGTCAGCCTACGAGATGAACGCGCTGGCTGCACTCGCTGGTTGATCAACCATTCTGTGACCACTAGTCTCTGCACTTCGTCCATGTTAGAGTGACGCTATGTGCCCTCCAGGATAACCTGTTCGCTAGTGTTCACCCGGTCAGTCGTGGGGAGGTACTCTGCTGGACGGCGAGCCACTGGGCGGGCAGCTGTCGCAATACCCTTTTCATCACGCCGTGTGCTCTCCGTAGCCGATATCATGCTGCCTCCGGAGCCTTCCTCACCGAGTGTGGGCGTTCTGGAGGCCTGGCTTCAATGCGCCCAATTTACGGTGGTGCCCATCGTGTTGACTCCGCTTTCCTGGTGCTGGCTTTCTATACGAGAGGCTGTCAGGGGCACTCGGATGAGTGTTAGTTTCCGCCGTGCCTCGGGTACCTTACATGAACTCAGTGTAGATTCAGCCTATGAGCTCTCTAGGTAAGCTCTTCTCTGCCGTCAGTAATGTACGCGCCTGTTCACAAGCTTGCGTACACTTGCTGCTAGCGGGTCCATGTGCTGCGAACTTGCTGCGAGCTGGATGCTTGGTTCTTGCGGGGAGGGTTCCTTTGTCTTCATGCAATTGAGGACCTCGAAGATGCGGTCGCGGACGAACGATAATAATCAACGCGATACCGCATTCCGTCCGAACGACGATGACGACAATGGCCAACATGGTGATGGCCAATCTCCAAGACATGTGCTATGATGGAGTAGGGAGGCGTTGACACGAGGCCAATCAATCTCGCACCTTCGCTTGACCTGCGTAGGTGTGATTAGGAGCGTTCCATCAGCGACTAGGTTGGGCGACAGAACACCGCCTTCAGCCACATCGGGAAATGACACGAGGAGGCGTCCATCCCGGAGCTTAATGCGATGCTGATCTGTCGTATTTTCTGGCACCTGCGACTTCCCGCGGCGGATCAGCTATTCGCGTGAAACGTGGTGCAAGTAGGCGACCCCAGAATCCTGCTGGCGCGATGCACAAGTTGCAACGGCCTCTGCCTCCCGAGCAGGGACAAGTAGGACAACTGACTAGGACGAGCGAGCAGTGTAACAGTCACCAAGACATGACCGTCGGGCCAGGGCCGCCAGGCCGCCCAGGCTGGACTGGGGTACAGCCCAATTAGCTTTGACTCGAGCCAGAAACAGATCGAATACGGAGCAAAGCCGATCGTTTATCCGTGCGGATACGGATGTTTCGGCCCGGAACGGCATAGCTTCATATCATCACTTTGCCATGGGTTGCTACGCTATAGAACACGAGACGTCACGTCCATCTTACTCGTTCTTTCGCCGGCAAGGACTGGCAAAGTAGCGGTCGTGTGCAACGGGTGGCTCATTTACCAAACGCGAACCACGGACGCCACGGCCCACGGAAGACATGGCGGCCACGCTGCAAGCTCCAGTACTACATATATGCCCTCTGCCCATGTTTCCCTCCCCTTGTCACCGCATCTCTCTCGCTTTCCTTTCTCTCATCACACCACATTCGTTGAAGCACAATGAAGTACACCATCTTCGCGGCCATCATCGGCCTGGCCTCTGCCACCAGCTACGCTACCCCAGATGCTGAGACATGCAACTGCTACTTGAAGTACAGAGAGTGTCAGGGTGGCCCAGATGCCAACCAGTCCTTCTGTGCATCTCAGTTCGCTGGGTGGTGAGCACAAACGTCTTCTTCCGCTCGGTGCCAGCACACTGACAGATTGCCCCTCATCAGCGCAAAATACAACCCTTTCACTGGCGAGGAGCAAGCTCCATACTTCGCCAACTTGCAGGATAGCTGCAAGGCCGCCATCACCTCTGCTCCAGCCAGCTACCCTACTGCTCCTCCAGCCTACCCAGCTGGCAAGCCCGATGCTAAGACATGCGAGTGTTACGCAAAGCTCGGCCAATGCCAGACGGGCCCGAATGCCAACCAGGCTACTTGCGCGGCTGAGTTCGCCTCTTGGTAAGAAGCGGCGATCCTTCGTGCGAAAGCGAGAGAGCGCAATATGCTGACGTTCCATTAGCTCCGGCAACAACCCATACTCTGGCGACAGTGGTGCGACTGCTTACTTCGACAACCTGAAGAAGAATTGCCCAACCAGCAGCATGCCAGCTCCTAGCAGCACTCCAACTGCTCCTGGCAAGCCAGATGCTAAGACCTGCGAATGCTACGCCAAGCTTGGTCAATGCCAGACTGCTCCTAGCGCTAACCAGGCTTCGTGCGCTGCTGAATTCGCTTCTTGGTAAGAACAGGCGTCCGGGCTTAGGGTTAAAGGGAGACTCGTGCTAACACTGCAAAAGCTCTGGCAACAACCCATACTCTGGCGACAGTGGTGCGACTGCTTACTTCGCCAACCTGAAGGAGAACTGCCCAGCTGGTGGCCCAACCACTCCAAGCAGCGCACCAGAGCCAAGTGGCACTCCAAGCGGTCCAACTGGCAAGGCTGATGCCAAGGTCTGTGCCTGCTATGACGTGGCCAACTCGTGCCGCTCCGCCCCTGGAGCCAACCAGTCGTTCTGCACCTCGCAGTTCGTTGCATGGTAAGTCTGCACCTGCTGTTACTGTCGAAGAAGACGAGCCATGCTAACCTCGCAAAAGCGCTGGCGAAAACCCTTACACTAACGACATCGCTGCCACCAATGCTTACTTCGACAACTTGGACAAGAACTGCCCACCCTATGTCGCTCCCTCTGGTACTAGCCCAGCTGGCACTAGGCCAGTTGCTTACCCAACCGCAAGCAACAACCACACCATCACCACATACACCGGTGCTGCCAGCCACGCCCGTGTCGGTGCTGGTGCTCTTGCTGCTGGTATGGCCGCGATGCTCATCTTGTAAAGGAGCTGATGTGTAGTTCGGGGATGTCGGGACATGGCGAAGGGGACCCGAGGTGTGGAGAATGCGTTGTAGTATACATCGTCGAGATGCTGATAATAATATAAAAACACGCCGAACATTCCGTGGCCCGGCGCTGGTTGTCTCTAGGCGTTCAGTTTTACTCTCAGTCTCATGCTTCTTTCGTTCTGAAATTGAACTGGTGTGAATAATCCTGGATCGTCATCCGTGAGCGTCAGATAAACAAAGGCAGTCTCTTGGTGCCGGGGCGGAGGCTGATAGAGAATTGCAGAGACTGCATTCCTATCGGACAGTCACAAGGAGCGTTGTTGCCAGTCATTCTCGGTCTCAAAGTGTCTCGCAATGGCCAGGTGGATTGCATTCGAAAGTCGAACATTTGTGCTGCAGAAGGCATCAGGCGGGTGGTCAGTTGTGCAAGGGATTCGTGGCTTGCATGAGGAAATGTTTGCGGCTTATCCAGCCATCTCCTCATGACCTGCTTGCCGGTATGACTATTCTCCAGCCAGTTTGCGTGTGCACAAACATATGCCTACGACAGCATGCATTCCTTTCTTCTCAGGCACTTGCAACACTTGTCAGATACGCGTCAAGCATGTGCACTCAAGAACTGATCTGGTGCTCCTGCGGCCACGGAGAATTCCTGCCAATCGTGACCTGCGCGCGTGGCGAATTTCTGAAATCCTGCTGGATCATCGTTCACGGCCAACACCACATCACAATGCCATCCCGGTGCTCATATTGTCAGAACGGCTTCAACGAAAGACTGCTTCTACCGCCTGCAAAGCCTCAACCTGGAAGCCTGCTGGCACAAAAAGTCGGGACCAACGCAGACCCGGTGTTGCAGGATTTGCTGAAAGATCCGGATTCGTGGCCAGATGATGGGGAGAAGGTTATTGCGAATCTGGATGTAAAGTACGATGGGACATCATTTGCAGAGCTGACGGGAGAGGATGAGTCTTTGCCGATGGGGATGGGCGATGTGCTGAATTGTGATTTCGCTGGGTTTGATCTGGACCAGGAGTTGAAGGAGGGGCCGTAGACTGTGAATATGATTGTCCTGGAAAGCACGGTGTCTTGACCTCCTTGGTAACAAAGTGAGTTGCATGCTCCGTACTACAGTGTCAAAGTTGTTGCGGCGTGCTTCTCGATTGTTTTCAGAACAAAGGTGCAGACACAGAGGCAGAGGCAGGCGTGAGATTGTTGGTGCCTCAGGCAGCAGCAGCTGTGACCCGACACGTCCGCGTCTGCTTTGGGCTTGAAACAAATTCGAAGAGCTTCAGTTGCTGGCTTCAGAAAGATCCAACCCGTCGTCCTCTCCACCCCACACCCTCGCTCCGCTCGCCAACTGCACAAAATCGACGACGCAGAGTAGACCTCCGCCGAGACTCGCTCTCGCGCTTCCTCTGCCACCATGGCAGCCATGTTCGAGCAGTCCCGCAGCGGCACCCTCTTCCTAGGCGGCACCAAAATCTCGGGCAGCGACATTCGCGACCAAAATGTCCTGGCCACCCAAGCCATCGCCAACATTGTCAAGTCCAGCTTTGGGCCTTCTGGACTGGATAAGATGATGGTGGACGACATTGGTGATGTGACTGTAACCAACGATGGAGCAACCATTCTCTCGCTTCTGAACGTGGAGCACCCAGCAGGAAAGATCTTGGTCGATCTCGCACAACAACAGGATAAAGAAGTGGGAGACGGCACAACGTCCGTGGTTCTCATCGCCGCAGAGCTTCTGCGAAGAGCAAACGAGTTGATGAAGATGCGGATACACCCCACCACGATCATTACGGGCTACAGACTTGCTTTGCGAGAAGCGGTGCGATATATGAACGAGAACATTGCAACGAAGGTGGAGACGTTGGGCAGAGACAGCTTGGTCAACATTGCAAAGACGTCGATGAGCAGCAAGATTATTGGCGCAGATGACGACTTCTTCGCAAACATGGTCGTTGATGCCATAACCAGTGTCAAGACCACGAATGCGAGAGGAGAGATCAAATACCCCGTCAAGGCTGTGAACGTGCTCAAGGCGCACGGAAAGAGCGCGACGGAATCAGTACTGGTGAAGGGATATGCGCTCAACTGCACAGTGGCTTCGCAAGCGATGAAGACGAGGATCACAGATGCGAAGATTGCGGTGCTGGACATGAACTTGCAAAAGGAGAGGATGAAGATGGGAGTGAACGTGGTGATCGACGACCCAGCACAGCTCGAGAAGATTCGCGAGCGAGAAAGCTCGATGGTCGTGGAAAGAGTGGAGATGATCCTCAAGGCCGGCGCAAACGTCATTTTCACGACAAAAGGCATCGACGACCTGTGTTTGAAGCACTTTGTGGAGAAGGGCGCCATGGCGGTGAGGAGATGTAAGAAGGAGGACCTGAGACGAATCGAGAAGGCGACCGGAGCGACCATGATCTCGACGCTTGCCGACATCAACACAGGCGACGATGTGTTCGATCCCAAGAGCTTGGGCGAGGCGAAGGAGGTGGTCCAGGAGCGGATATCAGATGACGAGTGCATCCTCGTGAAGGGCCCGAAGGTGCATACCGCAGCCTCAGTCATTCTCCGCGGACCCAATGAGTACTCGTTGGACGAAATGGAACGCTCGGTGCACGACTCGTTATCAGCTGTCAAGCGTACACTCGAATCTGGGAGGATTGTGCCTGGTGGTGGTGCTGTGGAGACTGCGCTGCACATCTACCTTGAAGAGTGGGCAACTTCGGTCGGCTCGAGAGAGCAGCTCGCCATTGGTGCTTTTGCTGCGTCTCTTCTCGTCATCCCCACAACGCTTGCCGTCAACGCGGCCAAAGACTCGTCTGAGCTCGTTGCACAGCTTCGATCGCGACATGCTCTGTCTCAGCGCACTTCGGAACCCGCATCAGCGCATGCGCCTGCGCCTTCAAATGGAGTGCCGCCCGCCCCTGCTGCACGGAGCTCGACACAGCAAGCTCTGGACGCCGATGCGAAAGCGTTGGCGAAGGCAAAGGGCTACAAGAACTACGGGTTGGATCTCTCGAAAGGCAAGGTGCACGACTGCATCAAGGCGGGCGTGCTGGAACCGAGCATGAGCAAGGTCAAGCAGCTCAAGTCTGCAGTGGAAGCCTGCGTGGCCATTATGCGTATCGACACACTCATCAAGCTCGATCCCGAGCAGCGAGGAGGAGAGGATGATGGGCATGGACATTAGATGGACTGGCTGGAATGTGTGCTGCTGTATTGTGGTGCATCTTGCGCCCCCCGAAGACGGGGCCATGTAGACCAAGCGATGACAGCGATGAAGGCATTGTACTCGACACGATGAAAAGACTTCAGACGGCAGAACCTGTAGATCGTCCTGGCGCTGTACGGCCTGAAACCAGCGCGTCTTGGCGCTACATGTGACGAAAGCTGAAGACGTCACCCTACTTTGTACCCACTCGCCTCTGATGACTTGATCCCGGTTCGTTTCCTTTTTGTTCTCAAACACCTCCCATGCGACACAGCCATGAGTGAGCTTCTCGAGTTTCTGCGAACTCACGACGAAGCGTTCCGTAGGTGAAGCCATCCACGTTCTCTCGTTGCTGCCCCCACAACTAACACCGCTACAGCCGTGCCCGCCTCGCTTCACTGTACAGCGACTTTCGACACCAGCGAACCACCAACCCCGACGGCTACACAGCAAATAGCTCGGCATGGCTCCGTGCACTATCTGCAGCGGCCAAAGCCGGCCTGATCCCGACGCAGACAGACCAAGCGGGAGGAAGCAGCAGATTTGTGATTGACAGCGGTGAAGCTTTGCTGCGGGCACTGAACACGCAAGAGTATGGCAGACCGCTGGCACTGGGAGCGGTGTGGGAAGACGCAGTCAACAGCAAGGCGCTGGTGCCCGTGAAGGAATTTCTCGACCGGAAAGAGAGCCTCTATCACAAGACCTGGGTCCCGACGCCCTGGCAGGTTGTGAGCTGGAGCCTGCGACAACTCGGCCTTACTGGTGGGACGAGCGGCGATGACCATCTGGTCAAGGGCAGCTTTGTGGTTGTTGCGAATGTGGAGGCTGCGGCCAAAGCTGTACTCGACGAAGCCAGCAGAAACATCACAAGCGATGCGGAGCGCGTCTTCTCCCGGGAGCTCTTCGAGGCGACATTTGCCGATACTCTGGGAGTGAAGGCGCTCAGCCCGAACGATTTGAACGTGCTCCTGAGACATCTTGCACGCGATCGGAACGCCATAGCCTACGATGCATCCTCTCGTGTTATCAAATGTGCCGCACCCAATCAAGCCACCGGCCCGACAAACATCACGCCAGAAGACATCTCTATCGCCTCATTGCGAACTCTTATATCCTCATTACAGTCGCAGGTCGATCAACTGACAACCAGGATCTCTGAGCTAGAGACCACGGCACGATCTGCAGTGTCGGAGAAACAAATGCTGAAAGCCAAAACTGCTCTGCGGCAGAAGAAAGCAGCTACCTCGAAGTTGGAACAGCGCACAGCGACGCTCGCTCAGCTAGAGGACGTTTATGCCAAGATCGAGCAGGCCGCCGATCAAGTGCAGGTCGTGCGTGTGCTGGAGCAGAGCGGGCAAACACTAAAAAATCTGAATGCGGAAACAGGTGGGGTGGAGCGAGTTCAGGACATCATGGAGGGACTGAGAGAGGACATGATGGATACGGAAGAGATTGGTACTGCTATCAATGAGGTTGCCGCTTGTGAGGTCGATGAAGGCGAGGTGGAGGACGAGCTAGAGGAGCTTGAGCGGCTTGAGAGAGAAGAGATCGAAGCCAAGGAGAACGCTGAGCGTGACGCGCGAGAGAAGATTGAAAGAGAGAAGAGAGATAGAGAGGAGGCAGCGGAGGCCGAGAAAACGAGAGTACGGCTGGCAGAGTTGGATCGTGTGGCCGAGAACGGAATGCCGGTCGCCCCAAATCTTGAGACGAAAGAGACCGACCCGCAGCGAGAGCCAGCTTGAGCTTGAGCATGCAGCGTCGCAAATCAATCCGCCATGACCGACTTATGCTCACGGGCATCAACCCAATCCATACGGGAGAAGGAATGTATAGCGACGTACAGCTCTGCTACGAACTTCTAATTATCGACTTGTAGACTCATCCGCGGAAGCTGCGGAAAGTAGCGTGTTGCACTCTATGCTCAGATTATCCGCCGGACCGCCTCGTCGCATCGCCGACATCTCGAGAGCATGCTTGAGCGAACAGTGGGGAATGCAAGATTGTACGGCCCGTGCTCTTTGTTCTGCCCTACTTCGTACAAGGATTCTTAGCGATGTTGCGCGAGAACAAGACTGAGTGATCACGGGACCCGGATGAAATGTATTGCTTCAATCGACTGCATTGCTCATATGCTGCTGATGTGAACCGTTCATGAGCTGGTGTGCAGTGATCTGAGGAAGCAGGCAGCGTCTCCATGTATACGTATTGCGTACCAATGGGGCGGGATTGTGAGCGCAGATTAAGCCTAATAGGTAGGCAGCAGCTGATTGTCTCCACATCACTGCAATTCCCAAGTTCCCATCTGTTTGCCGCCGATTTTCCCAAAGTACAAATTCAAAGGGCGGCATACGAGTGCCATTGAGCGACGACAACTCGTTCAATCTGATTCTGTGGTGTTATTTCCGCGAGTAGTGGCGAAGAGCTCGCGCTATAAGGGAGCAATTCGTATTGTAATTGAAATTCGCAACGGGCAGTGCCTCCTGCTTTTCCTGGGGTATCTTCTTTGTCACGCCAACCTCTTTCCATGTCCGCCCATCCTGCCAATCGTTGAAGGCCCATGTGCACCGCCAACTCGCCACCGTCAATCAGAAAGGTTGCCCTGTGACTTCCGGATGCCTGATCAGTGGGCTGGACGAGGCTCCGGGGCCGCCATATATCTGACTATACGGTTGTGCTGGCCTCGCTTGCTCAATCAAATCGGTGCTCATCCCATCGACTTTACCAACGGAGGCTCTGTGGTGACCCAGCTCGACAGCTTCGACAGTTACACCCTTTTTGTGTCCGATAATGGACGTCTCACTGCCATTTTCGTGCTGAACTAGTGTCTCTCCTTGCGTGAAATCGGTCATGCGAGAGTATCTCTTGCTCCGACCGGCTTGCCTTCGTCCAAGATTTGAGAGTTCCGCTGATCCACTTGCAGGTTTCCTGCTTCCTCCTGATCGGCCGGTACCGTATGTGCCGTATTCACCTATCAGACGTGGACATGTGTGTTTCAGGAATAGTCGTAGAACGGGCAGAGAGCCACAGATGATCACCAGATTTCCCTCGATCCAGATCCATAGCGACGGTGTCGAGAGTGCCCAGGGCATATCGGCGTTCTTGACGAGCGGAGGCATGAGACTAAGTCGGACCAAGCTGGTCGCCATCGTGCTGGAAGGGCATCAGTGAGGAGCAACGCATAATTTGTAAGGACCAGACTCACACCGAGCCGACGCTAAATATCAAGACCAGCCCAACTTTCTGTATGGTAGGAATTTGCAACTTCAGCAGTATAGGCATGGGCAGGAACTACGCGAGCAAGTCAGCTCCATCTTCCGAACCATGACCGCGAGACTCACAAGCATGAAAATATCAGTTGCCGCATTCGTCCCAGCGGTGGCCATGTACACATGGCCTCGGTTTATACAATGTCCCTCGGTGATAGTTGGATCCCATACTCGCGAGAGAGGGATGCAAGCGAACATTAGCAACAGCATCTGGGGCGCAGTGAATGCAACAATGATCGCAATCGTGCCGTCAACCGCATATCGCCACCATCGTTGTGGCGACAGTCGCCTGTAGAATATCAAGATTGAGAATTTCGCAAACGCCATCACGGCCAGATAAAGGATACTGCAGACGGTAGTGATGCACACAATTGTCTTGAGATCTCTGTAGAACAGTCAATCGGGTGCCTTGAGTTGAAAGGGGTGTGGGCCGCACTGGATAGAAGTGTCCCAGATGTGCATACCCATCAGGCCGGTAGTTTTCATCCAGACGATGATGATCTGTACTATCATTGACATGACCTAGTTAGTTAGCGGCATCGCCAACACTGGCAGCGGGCATATTTACCCATGAGAGAAGTAGGAACACATCGTCGATACCGAATAAGTGCGCAAGAAAGGCTTTGGTGTAAATGCGCATCGCCAAAAATGTCGTGGCAATGCTCATTCCGAAGATCGCAAGCACAACGGCTGGCGACTGATCTCTCATCATCGGATTCTCGAGATTGGACACCAGTCCTGGGGGCGGCGTCGCCGCCGGTGTGTGAGACAGATCGACCGACGACATATTGGTGCCGATACTACTTGGGTTGCTGCTCTCAGAGAGCCGTGGTCATTCTTGTTTGATCGTTTTGTCTCCCAATCACTGGTGGTGAGACTTCCTTCAGGTGTCAGTGCCTCAGGGAATAAGATGCCTTGCATCACACTCGGGTCTAGCCCTCATCTTTTCGAAGGCGGAGGGGCCCTTGCTCAAGCTTTGAGGTTGTTGGGTGGACAGCTTCTACTGGCCAGCGGTATCCGCATAGTTTGTCGTATTCTCCGGCACAGTTTGTCGTATTCTGCGGCATGGTTTGTCGTATTCTCCGGCATAGTTTGAACTCCTGGTAGCCTTATATCCCCTTGGCGAGCGCGGCAAAGAGCGCTGTCCAGCGTGCAGAGCGGCCCCTGTAGTGTTGTGAATACGAGGTGCCATGGACGATTTATGGCACATCATGTGCCATGTGCCATGTGCCATGTGCCATGATTATTCAGCACTATCTACCCTATCTGGCATCCAGTCTTCAGTGTTGTTGCTGTCATCAGTCTCTGGATAATCAACCCCTTCTGCTATGTTCATTCCAACCCTAAGGTTCCAGAATAAATGCACCAGTTTGACAACCTTGCTATGGCTCAACCTGTTTCTTCTAATACTGTGGATAAAGCCATGGATTGACCAGTTCCTTTCTGCAGCACCTGCTGATGGTTGGAGTGATAGTGCTAGCATGCAAAGGGCTGTTACCTCAGGCTCTGATTCCTGCCATTGTAGCCACCAGTCCATCAGATTCTGATGCTGATAAGCCTGCCATAGAATAGTGTCATTCCATGGTTCAGCCTTTAGCCTGAGGTTTGATAACTTTGCATATAGCAAAGCTGCAGTTGCTGGCTCATCCTTACACCATTCATCAAGCAACCATTGCTTAATTCCAACCATTTGAGACTGTGTAATGCTGATACCCTTCTTCTCTCTTTCCTTTGGATCTGCAAGGTAGGCAATGCCAACTAAAGGGTGGTATATCTGCTGGAACCTTGCTGAGATAATAGCCCTTGATTCCTCAGCTGGAATGATAGTATTAGTGCATGCTTCCTTTAGCAGCCAGCACATGTTAGTGTAAACATGTGATAGCCTTGGTTGATCAGCTTCCAGTGAGATAACTAGTTACTTTGAGGAATGGCTCCAAGTACTTCTGAAGAAGCTGAATATTATGCCAGAAGCCTGCATTATTCAGAATCTCTCTGACAGAACTCCATGCCTGCCTCTGACTAGCTGTTGTGCTTGATGAGATAAACTCAGGCATCCACATTGATTTGAGCATAGCAGCTTGATTGTTGATCAAGGCCCTGATGGTATAGAGCCTGCCTTGCCACCTTGTTTTGCCTGGTAACTGGAAGGCTGAGAACTTAATACCTAGTTCAACTGCAGACTGTTGAACAAAGGCATTAGCAACAGCATGGCCTTTGAAGTACTTAGCAACCTCCAATGCCTGGGACCATATGTCTGCAATTGTAGCATGTTTCATAACATCTGAAACCAGGAGGTTAAGTTTGTGTGATGAACAGCCAAGGGTAACAAGCCGTGGAAACTGTGCCTTAAGAAGAGTCCATGACTTCTTCATATTGGAGGCATTGTCTGTAGTAAGGCTGATAACCCTCTCTGATCCAAGGCCCTGAATAATGTCCAGTAGTTTGTCTGCAATAACGTAATCAATGGTGAAGCGAGCCACATGGGGAAGCGAGTCACGCACCCCGCATCTTTCTTTTTGTCTTCCTTACTTTCAACACTATGGACGCGTCTTTACGTGATCGACACGCGTCTCCTGATTCTCAAATATCGAAAGCAGTTGATGCTCTCCGTACAGGCCAATGTTCCTCAATTCGAGCGTGTGCGCACGCGTTTTCTGTTAAATACTCAACTCTTCAAGCCCGCCTCTCCGGACGGCTTTCACGCTCTCAGGCCCACGAACCGATGCAAATACTCTCAAAACCAGAAGAGAGGACACTTGTACGATGGATTACACAGCTCACAAACACCGGATTCCCTGCCTCACCAGCGTTAGTACGCGATATGGCCGAAGAAATCCGGCATAACCGGCTCCAGCTTTCATACTCACCACGACCGAACCTCCGCCCAATTGGTAGCGAATGGCTCCTACGCTTTCGGCGCCGCCATCCTGAGATCCAGGGTGTATGGACACGTAAAATAGAAGGGCAGAGGCATAAGGCGATGAGTATAGAGACCACAAAAGCGTGGTTTGAGGCGGTAACGGAGCTTGTGCTCCAGCACCAATACCCTCCGGAACGGCAATACAATATGGATGAGTCGGGTTTTGCGATCGGAGAGTCTCAGGCTACAAGAGCATTAGTTAATATTCGTGAGAAGTCGAGTTGGAAGGGAATCAACGGCCGTCAAGAGTGGATAACTGCGATTGAGTGTGTAAGCGCCTCTGGAGTCGCTCTGCCACCCCTTTTGATTTTCAAAGCAATGCATACAAATACGGCATGGATACCACCTGAAACGCCACCAGAATGGAGATTTTCAACAAGCCAGAGCGGCTGGACCTCAGATAGCCATGGTTACCAATGGTTAACGACTGTTTTCGAGCCAACAACCCGGCCGGAGGACCCGTCTTTGCGGCGACTATTGATTATGGACGGCCACAGTAGCCACCTTACCGCGAATGTAATCGCATTCTGCATGGAACACGCAATTGACTTGCTTATCCTTCCACCACATACATCACACATACTTCAGCCGCTGGATGTAAGCATATTTCAACCACTGAAACGTGCTCTTGCCAAGGAGGCTGATACAGCTGCACGGCTTGACCACGGGCGCATACCACGGGCAGAATGGACATCAATGTATATCCGAGCAAGAGAAAAGGCTCTTACACAATCTAATGTTATTTCCGGGTGGAATGCAACCGGGTTGTACCCTTTAAGTCCAATTCAAGTGCTTGACAAGCTTGCTACACCACCTACGCCCCAGTCAAGATCACCTTCCAAACCGGATCAAACAGGCTCCCTGGATACCTCGCTTTTGAACAGCTCTCCACCATCAGGTACAGAACTACGGGAAGCAAATGCAGTGCTTAATTCTGAGCTACAGAAGGCTAGTGACATTGCAAGCCCTACAAGAAGATATATTCAAAGGATGACCCATGCATTTGAAGCTACCCAAAGTGAGCTCACAACACTACGGAAGAAGCTTAAAGATACAGAGGAGCTACTCCAGACCCGGAAGAAACGTACAAAGGGCAAGAGGGTTGCATTGCAGGGCAAGTTTGTCTTCACAACACAGGAAATCCTTGAAATTGCTCGCCAAGCCGAGGAAGGCAAGAAGGTTAAGAAATCCAGAGGAAGGCCACGTAAGAGAGCAAAGACCAATAAAATTATAGAGGATAAGGAGAATGATATCGAGAGTGTATCTAGTGATTCTGAGTCTGATTGCATCGTTGTAGCAGATGGTAGACACATTTGAACAACTCGAGCCAAGACTCTGTGGCTCGCTTCCCCATGTGGCTCGCTTCACCATTGATTACGTTATATTGTCCAGTATGCCTGTCAATCTGTGTATCCACTGACTCAAGGAAGAATACTTGGTCACCAACAGCAGCAAGGTAGTTGATAATAGCATCCCCTCTAGGGTTTGACCATCCATCAGATATAAGGTTGATTCTTGATGCTTGTTCTAGCTGCTGATCCACTCTAACCTTCAGCTTTGAGTACTCAGAATCCAGCAGGCTATTTGATAGCTGATACCTGCTTGGCAGCTGCAATGTTGGCCTGATATACTGGATAAACCTCTTGAATGCAGGGTGTTCAGTTGTGGATAATGGTAGGCCTGTGGAATAAATCCAATGAGCACATAGAGTTGAGGCTTCATCTTGCTGGTTTGGAGTTATGTTATCCATAAACTGATCTAGCTTTGGCTTCTTGTTACTCCTCTGATAACTGAGAGTAGGGGTTTCCAGCTCCTTTGGTAGATTAGCACACTTCTGAAGGTGCTGTTCAGCTCGAATCGCTTCTCTGCCACCCTGTTCCTGGCCGCAGTAGTTACATTTGAATCGATACTGGGTAGGCTTAGAGTCATTCTTGATCTCAGAACGGCTGAAGTGCTTCCAAACTTGGTTTACTGGAGGCATTTTGACATAGTAACAGTCTGATCAAGACAGAGGTTGAGACAGAGATAGCATAAGCAGAGTTTGATTCACCGAGGTTATTAATCACATGATTGTGTCATGTGCCATGGAAGACTATGGCACGTGCCATGTGCCATCACAACACTACTCTTCACTCATGCTCATCATCGCTTCGTGGAAAGGAATGGCGAAGCCAACAGTGCGGAGCGCGGCTGCTCCCATGCGTTGTTGACGAGCCATGGCAGGCATGCCCCTGCCAGCTCATGGATATCATGGACATCGAGCCTGCCCGAAGCGTCAAGATGCGAAGAAGTTAGTGGTCATTCCACAAATCCAGTCAGGCCTCATGGCTATCGGTACCTCGTCAGACCTGCTCTAATTTATGATGTGAACCTCAAACTGTGAGCATTTGCTGTAGCGCCATTCTTGAAGAATCATGTTGATAGGCCGAGTATGGTTGATGGCGTGCGTTGAGGCCAAGCTCCTGTTCGCACAGCACCTCTGATGGCTCCAACGCAAAGAAACTTCTGTGCGATGAGATTACCAACGAGTGCGACAGGGAAGGCGGAATTGTCGCTGTGAGAGTTGACCTTTCAGCCAGTTGCAACATGGATAGGCCTGCGCCCAACAAGGCAGTTCGAAAACGCTAAGCGCTCCCACTTGGCGCTGCACGACAAGTCCGCTGTTGACATTCCGCTCCTCCAGTCATGACAACTTCGCAGAATATATGATGCGATACGGTTCGTAGATGATAGCCGTTCGCACCGGATCCATTGCCGCAGGAGAGAACATCGTCCAGTTGCGTAAGACTGGGCCTCGACTGACGCCCATGCTCGCACGAACAAGCTCCAGGAACAAAGTTCAAACCGACCGGGGCATGCTGCCACCTCCCGCCTTCTCAGGAACACGATCGGTTGTTGCATCCTTCTCCTGGAAGCATGATTTCCTTCATGAGGTTCGCCATGGTGCTCCTGGAGAGGGAAAGCTCTTCCCCCGCCTTGGTTTCCTTCTTTTCAACACAATTCCACAATTGTATCCATTGCAAATCGCTGCCCTGGCAAGATGCGGCAGCACCTTCTTGCATCTGCTCTGATTTGGGGAGTGGTGCGGAGTCAGAACAACTCTTCATCACATTGCGTGAGTGTTAACAACATGACAGACACCGAGTCCGCGGCACCACTAATGCCACAGTATACAGTGCCGGGCGCTTGAAGACGCAGGACTTAAGTTGGCACTCATATATCCCGACGATGTGACCCTTTTCGAGGCGAGCGTAGGCAAATACTTCTCGCAGGTCGCGCAATTGTCGCCACAATGCTTCCTGCAGCCGGGGAACGCAGCAGAAGTGGCGCAAGCAGTCACTGCCTTGGTCGCAGCGAACCAGACTCGACATTGTCAATTCGCCGTGCGGTATGTCTACATCTGATCGAATCAGTTCTATATTGCGGCTGAGATATTTTGATTTGCTCAGGAGCGGTGGACACATCAGCTGGCCTGGTGCTGCGGGCATTGAGGATGGCGTGACCATCGACCTGGGAAGGATGAAAGATATATCGTACTCGAGTAAAGACAATACAGTCTCAGTCGGGCCAGGCGCTGTGTGGGGCGAAGTGTATCAGGCTCTGGACAAGCTCAATGTGATGACCACCGGTGGTCGTTCATCGTCAGTCGGTAAGATTCACGAGGGCAGCGCCGCATCTATGCATAGGTGACTAACAGTCTTTGTATGACAGGTGTCAGTGGACTGACAATTGGAGGAGGCAATTCATTCTTCGCAGCTCAATACGGTTTCGTCTGTGACAACGTTGCCAGCTTCGAAGTGGTCCTCGGAAATGGTACGACAGTGACAGCGAGCAAGGACGACAACCCAGACTTGTTCCAGGTTCTCAAAGGCGGCAATCTCAACTTCGGAATAGTGACGAAAATTGTGCTCAACACATTTCCAGGCGGTCCTTTCTTCGGCGGCAATGTCATCTATCCTGCAGATACTGCAGACCAGCAGTTCAAAGCCCTCGTCAACTTCGGAAATGGGATGAACAATGATCGTCATGCTTCCACGATCCTGATCGGATTTCACGACTCAGACAAGAACTCAACAGTCTTCCTGAACGCTTACGAATATACAAAGCCTGTTCAGCGGCCTGATGCGAAGATCTTCAAGGAGTTTTTCTCCATTCCTGGCAACATCTCTGACACCACCGGTCTTCGCAACATGACTTCTCTCGCTCACGAGTTTGAGGCTCCAAAGGA
Organism: Cercospora sojina; assembly: GCA_004299825.1. Lineage (NCBI taxonomy): Eukaryota > Fungi > Ascomycota > Dothideomycetes > Mycosphaerellales > Mycosphaerellaceae > Cercospora > Cercospora sojina. Next base: position 313,157 of record CP036213.1, on the reverse strand, counting down.
CAAGCGTGTACAGTTCGCCACCCTGACCTTCAAAAGTGACATTCGTGTATTGCAGCGGGCGCACGAGTCCTTTTTGAAAGTCATTGAGGAGCTCAACGGTCGCATGAATGGTGGCTACTTCCAAGCTTGGGCATTATACCAGCCGATTCCCACCATCTTCGCGAAGCATGGCCTCGAGAAGGGCGGAAACGTCATGGGATTGGACCGATACGATGAGACATTGATCATGTACGAGACGTACTTTAGGTGGAAACAAACCGAGAACGATCAGGTTATCGAGGAGCAATCGCAGTGGCTTCGCGACGATATCAAGTCATTCGCAGCGAGTGTAGGAGCTGATACCGATTGGTTGTATCTGAACTACGCAGACAAGGACCAGAAAGCTCTCGAGGGTTATGGCGCCGAGAATGTCGCCAAGATCCGAGCGGCAGCACAGTTCTATGATCCGCAAGGTGTATTCCAGAACATGGTTCCTGGAGGGTTCAAGATCAGTCGGGTAAGCACGCCTTCGTCGCATGCGGAACACGCAGAGCTCTGACAGCGCCCAGGTCACTGAAACGACGCCGAGTGGTCAATTAGCAACATCCGCTGCTTCGAGAAACCTTGGCTACACTGTTGACGCTTTGCGGTGGCTTGTCCAAGCAGGCTGTACGCTCTCGAAGCGACGCTGAATGTGCTGGACTGACGCGGCACTGGGCATTTTTGGGAATCTGAGAATCTAGTGTCCGGCTGTCTACACTCTGCGGTATACATACACGAACAGGCTTGCAACGGCGGGGCCGTTTCTGTGCGAGCTGAATAGTTGCACTGCGAGAGCTTTCTAGCTTTGTTTATCGAGGTCGATGCTGAAATGTACTGCCACTGTGATTGCGTACTTCTTGTCTTCTTCTGTTCCTGTCCATTTCCGATTGAGGCATTGGCAACGATTCCATACGTCCGGTGAATCGTTCTTTGATGCATCCTGAAGTATTGGTTGCAATGTGGAGCAGATGCCCCTCCCGTCACAGCAGGCCAGCGGGATCTGCCTCGGAGCATTTGCCTCCTCACTTTTGCGTTGTCCAGCAATGTGTAGCATTCGCGTTCTTGCAAGGTCAAACTCATCTGTTTGAAAGCATATTAAACATTAGAATGTGAAGAGCGTCAAATGAAGGGCCGCGGCACGACCTTTTTTGCGTGGGTGTCGCCTTGACGGGGGTAGAAGGCAGGAGGAGCGCTTCAGCGTCTGGCCGCCTTGGTGTCGTTGAAGGTGAGAACTTGTGCGTCATGTATCTATGACTAAATATGGAACCGTATGTCAAGTGATTCGAGGCAATGGTCCCTGGTGAGGATGTGTCGACGCATTGCTATTGAAAAGAGGTACTGGGATCCGGCCAAATCCCATCGATGCATATGTGCGAAGTATGTATTTCGATGCCAGTCTGGCACGCTCGTTTGGAGTGTCTATTGCACAGCAAAACTGCCATTGAATGCTCTACGTTTGGAATTGCGAACCTGACGCCTGTTCACCGTGTAGCCGACCTGATCCATCGACCCTACTCACGCGGGATTTGAGTTGGTCCCGCTCAGCATCGGGTCGCGCGAACGTGATCCTGCTGTGCATGATGTCGTCGCGCGTGGCCGCCCGCAAGTCCACGGGATGCAATGTGTATAGTGTAATACAAGCCAGGTCCCCTCAAGTGTCTACAAGTGTCTCCAAGCGATCACTTCTCGGTGCTATGCCCTGGCGCGCCGCCAGATACTTATGATCCCGGTGCCTAAAGCTGCTTCTCTGCTCTTCTTCCGATGACGTCTCACTGGTCATGGCTGTTGCGGTAAACGCGCGCTGGTGGAGCGGAGTGTCTCGTGAGAATAGTGATCGAGCTGGTGGTGACAAAGAGGGCAGCCGCGGGAAATGCCGGAGGTGCTGTGGTGATTCAAAGGTGTGTTGATTCTGCGTCACAGTGCGAGTCTCTGGAATGCGTGCCATGAGGCCAAGCGCGCATCTGCCTGTCGCTGAGTCGAGCGCAGGGGCTTTCTGAGGTTGTCGTGAACGTCTGTAGTGTTGTTCGTGGAGCCCTGCGAGGGGTTTGACTCTCCAAGTCCTCTGCTGCGTCGCGTGTTCCTGTCTGAGGGTGATAGTGACCAAGACAAGGATGCCGCTGGCAACGTGGTCGAATTGTGCCTGTCCTACCCATCGGTGTGAAGTCTCTGTACTGTATTCCAAGCCGAGAGCAGGAGCACTATCATCGTGAGCAGCTGCGCAAGCCCTCGAGTCTCATTTGTTGAACCTGTGACGATGGTGATGGCGCTCGTGGTGGTGTTCGTGGCGCTGCGAGCCCGCTACTTTGCAAGTCCTCTGCTACGTCGCGGAATGCTGCCATCACCGACTCCACCGTCACAGCAAAAGCTCTGAGAGTGATGAACATGATGCTGCGAATCTGCTGATTTGGCAATGCCCTGCTGTGCCGTGGCATTGTGTCTGACCAGGCTCGTGATCGAGCCAGTTTCGCCGCTGAGACTACCTGGCGCTCAAGGTGTTGTTCGTGACGCTGCGAACGTGCCCGTCAACTTGCGAACCCTCTGCTGTGTCGCGAACTGGTGCCATCGCCGAGTCCGCCGCCACGGCAAAAGTTTCAAAATTCCCTCTCGTCACGCTCGCGCACGCCACAACCGTCCAAAGGCCGTGCAAAAATCACGCAAACGAGCCCATACCTTTGTAGATGAAGCTCGTCGTCGTTCGAACAGGTTGCAGCGGCTGCTGGTGGCGAGAGAGGCCCATCTTGCTTGCTGGCGACGCCGTGAGATCAAGGCAGCGCTGCCAAGACTTTTCGAAAGCCGTGATGCTTTGCCCTCGTGAGCCACATCTCACGCCCCTATGTTGCTATTGACATGCGAATAAGATGCTGAGCGTCGTCTGACGATCGCGAACAAGCTCTTCATCGCATGTTTGAACACCTGGTGCTGGTTGCGGCGAGAAGGCGTGGTGTAGCAAAACGCTGAAGCCGCTGATTTAAACCACACCTTCGCCAAGACTTCTCAAAAGCCAACATCTTTTGCCTCGAACAGCAGTATCTCCAGCACCACACGCCGTAATTGTGCTGCAGCTATATGATGAGAGCCGCAAAAGTGTTCAGATGGAGCTCAAAGGATTGTGGTGGTGTAGCGACGCTTGTGGGGGCCGCAATAGGGGCTGAAGGGAGCGGCGAGCAAGAAAGAAACTCCTTCCTGTACTCGCAATCGAACCGCGGACTCAACGAGCAAAAAACTTGGGCGCTAATCCCCAAGGGAAACGTCCGTGTAATTCAGTAGATGCCAACTACGTATACACATGTGGACAGTTTCATTAATGTGCTTGAGCAGGATCATACGCACCATGAAGTCGTGTTGTCTTCTCGACATCCGAATCAGCTTGGAGCGTGATTGGTGGAGATTTGATTTGATGGAAGGGGTGGGCGAACTGGAACATATAAATTTCAGACGCGACCAGGGTCTTGTGGCCCAGCAGATGACAGTTGCCGTTTCTTGCGTACACATCAGAGCACTGTACGGCAAGGGATCAAAACTGCAATGCACCCCGTTCATGTTCAGACTCGCGTTGTTCCACTATACGCTGTCGCGAATGTGTTTCTGGGCTTCAAGCAAATGGTACGCGAGGCACCGTTGATCTCACACAGTGCCCACTGGGTAGAGGCAATAGGTAGGCGGATGCATCACGTTTCGCAGTCTCGAGCAATCAGAGATACGGCCGGCGTGCGCGATTGTTCCAGTGCTTCATGAAAAGCGTCGGACGTGCAAGCGCCCTGCGCTCTTCATGTGGCATCGGCCAGGCTCACGTTGGGCCTTTTGAGCCCACTATTGGCGACTGCAGTGCGTGCGCGAGGGGTGAACGAGTCTTTATCATGGCCCCGTGCCAAATACAATGCGCGAGAGACATTCGGGGGTGACACGCATGCGGAGGATTGCGTATCTACCATACCCGCGAGCCACCCGTGACGCGTGGGACAGATCGTGAAATGACCACTGTGCCATTCACCGAGCACATACAGCGATGCGCACTGGCCATGAAGTCCCACGAGGGTAGGTGTTGGGCCACTTCGTGCTCTTTGATGCCGCACCAGCGAGGCTCACGGCCTTGGGCGCCTGAGCCAACGATCGCCCGCTGCAGTGTGTGCGCGAGCAGTAGCATATTGGATGAGTGTCTACCATGCCTACAAGCTGGTTGTGATGCATGAGGCAGATCACGAAATGATGCCTATGCGATTCACCGAGCGAATGCAGCGAGTGATGCCCGTCAACCTTCAAATTCCACAAAGGACGGCAGGTCTTAGAATATTCCGTGCTCTTTGATGCGGCACAACGCTCATGGTCTTGAGCGTCTGAGCGTCTGAGCCGGCTGTCGCTCACTGCAATGCGCGCGCGAGCAACAGCGTATTCGATGAGTGTCTGCTATGTCCACGAGCTGCTTGTGGTGCGCGAGGCAGACTATAAGGCCATGCGCTTGCCGATAGTAAAGCAGATGCGATGATGTCCACAGGCCGCAAAGCCTCTCGAGGGACGGCAGATGATGGCGCAGCCGGCGGTCTTGATGCAGCGCCCGCCAGGCTCACGACAATGAGCATCCGCGCTGAGTCTCGATCACGGCAATGCGTGACAGCGCAGTCGTGAAGTCCGTTAGACCCCAATGTGCCGCTCGCGACCAAGCACTGTGCCCACGAACGAGTGTCGCTAGGATGCCGGTGCGAATACCTGGGTACATACAGCGATACCATCGAGGGGCTACGATCAACCGTGATCGCCATCGTGAAGTCTTCGCCGTGCTTCCCAGCCGCTCGCGAGGTCGTTTCTGCGATCGTCTGAGCACATACAGCGATGCGATCGAGCGCCGGGGCTACAAATTGACCGTGATCGCCAGGTAGGAGTCTTCGCCATGCCTCCAAGCGGCTCGCGAGAACGCCTATGCGATCCATCCGAGCAGATACGGCGATTCACATCCATCTCCAGTGCCGCCAACGACGCTGATCGCCATCGACGAGTCTTCGCCGTGCCTCTGAGCCCCTCGCAATCACCAAAGGAGATTGCTGACGAGCGTGCGAGAGCGCCTATGCGATTGACCGAGCAGATGCAGCCATACCCATCCATCGCCGAGGCCGCGGACGACGATGATCGCCATGCCCATCCATCTCCGGGGCTGCGCACGACGACAATCGCCATTGGCGAGACTTCAACATACCCCGTGCCGCTCGCGGCCAGCGAAGACAATCACTGACGAGCGCGCAAAATTGCCTTTGCGATTGACCGAGCAGATACAGCGATGCCCATTCACCTCCAGGGCCACGAAACACCACAATCGCCATCGACGAGGCTTCACCATGCCTACGAGCCACTCGCGATCAGGAAAAGCGATGGATAGGGAGCGCGAGAACACCTTTACGAGCGACCGAGCTGATACAGCGATACCCGCCCACCGCCGTGGCCACGAACCGACGATAATCGCCATCGACGAGATTCCGCCATGCCTATGAGCTGCTCCCGAGCCAGTGCGCTGTGCGAGAGCGACGCCTTTTTGACCGAACGAGCGCATAAAGCGATGTCCATCCGCCGCCGGGGCCACGAATCGACGATAATCGCCAGAGAAGAGTCTCCGCCACGCCCACGAGCCGCTCGCGTTCAGCAAAAGGAGATTGGAGTGAGTGCGGTGCACGGGACAGATGCTTAGGCGGTCGAATAAACAAATACAGTGATGCCCATCGTTCCCTGAGGCCACCGGGCCGGCGAAAAGCGCATTCTCATGGTGTCCACCATGCCCATGAGCCGCCTGTAGCATTGAATAGGGATCGGAAGCGAGCGCGCTGCGCGGGGAAGATGCGCTGGCGATCAATCGAACATATAGAGTGACCTGAAACGAGCGTGGAGGCCACCGAGCCAACCGAATTACACTCACAAAGACTACACCCTCCCCATGAGCTGTAGACGGCGGAGAAAGCGATTAGGAGCGAGAGCGCTGCAAGAGGACAATACGCTTGCAGTCGAGCGAGCAGACAAATTCATGGATACCGCTCCGCGCGGGCCACGGGCGAAAGAGAATGGCACTGGGACACCATACCACACGCTTATCGAGCTGGCCCGGGCCAGGGGGTGAGCCTCCAGACAGCCTCCGCAGCGCCGAGATCGTTCCTGCGAGCGCTATGCGACCGACGCGAGCACATAGGCAGCTTGTTGCATGGTCGTGACAGCAGCATGGCTGTGAAGAGACGGCCTGAATGGGGACAATGATGGACAAAGCGGTCGGGCAAAGAGGCGGACATTGAATGACCATCCGGGCAGGCCCCCGCGCTCTACAGTGGGGAGCAGTAGTGGTACCACAATCTATACAGACCCGCATCCTTCGAAGACTCGGGCAGCCGAGAAGCCCGCGAAGATGTTTGGTCCGTCGCCGGCCAACGCTATCTTGAGCGCGATGGCAGCGTGATCCACCATCAGCGGCGTTGCTTGGGGCGATACCGGACGCTCGTTGACCTAATAGAGTTGCGCCGGGCTCGGCGAGCGTACACGCACAATGGGAGCTTGCGCGCAATGCTCCAACGAAAGCAGTGGAGGGGATAGATCTGATCGGCCGCAGCGCAAACAAAGTCTATTGATCGGCGTGTCGCTTCGCGTGTTGGTGGAGGCCGCAGAGGAGAGATCACAGGCGGCTCAACACACGATGCAGCCTCGCTAATAACAACCTCTCGGACACGGCAATGGCGCGATTATCCTCCAAGCATAGTGCACACTAAAACGACAGGTTTTCAGAAGTGATAGCGGCGAGACAATGTATCGGGACCGATGCGCGGGGAAGCTTTGGGGGCGGGGTGTAGAGCGAGATTCGGAAGAGCCAGACAATCAACCAAGTCCAGTAGATGAGGAGGCCCTGCGGATCGTATGCCGACCGAGAACGGCGGTGATGAGACACTGGTACCAGTCCAAATTACGAGGGAGTCTCGCGAGCAGCATGCTGAGCAAGCCGGCGAAAAGAAAGCTCGTTGACCCAGTACAGCTCACGACGAAGCATCGCGGGCGACATGCTCGGTGGATGCCGCAAAGAGGGTCCCACCAACCGAGCACAGCGCAAGAAGCCGATCGATCTTGCCTGCCGCGCCAATTCAGTCGCTGCATCGCAGGCATCTGATCCTACACCGTGATCGAGCCCACTCCTGAGCGTGTCAATGAGCAATAGTCGGCCTGCGCCACACTGCCGAGGCTAGCGACACCGACAGAGGCCATGCGCTACCCAATAACACAACTCCAAGAAGAGCATGATGTTAAAGATAGCCTTGGATGGTTTGGATAGCATGCACATCTCAAGAGTCGGGTGATGAGGAACGCAGATCCCGAGGTACGCCAGAAGCGCAAGCCCATCGTACTGCTCTCGATCACAATATCGCGAGCTGGGCAAGACACTCGCTCTACCGGGCGAACGCTGAGCCAATTTGGCAAAGCAATGTCCGTGTCGAGTAGGACAGCCTGACGAAGGACAGCTCATAGATACGAGGTCGACAAGAGCTGGCAGGACAGACCCACTGCAATGTAATGAGGGCAGCGATCCCAGTATCATCTCCCCAACGCCGCTTCATGGCTTCAAGACTACCAGCTGGATCCAGTGCTGCAGAGATACTACAAAGCAGTTGTTCGAAGCACGCCCTGTGCAGATGTAGAGCCTCGAGGTACAATAAATGTTGTCTTCAGCTTGGCCCTCCACCGGATTGAATGGCAATGGCTTGCGCAGTATATCAGGTGCATGATTTTCCATCCTGGTCGCATCATCTTCGATTTCCTTCAAGGGTCCCAAATGCATCCCCTTGTTGCGCGGACATCTCGTGGTGTTCGGCCCGCCGCTTGCTGTGCTTCTCGAACATCCTTTGACTCTGAGTGTTCAAGCAGAAAGTCTCGCGGTTGTTGTAGATTCGACGATCGAGGGACGTCAGCGAGCCACAGACTTCGTTTTGCAGCCGCTTATGAAAGTGTCGTCGTCCGCTTTGTGCCTGCACGCGTAGGGTCGCTCAAGGTGGTGCTCGCAATCCTGGAGGCATCACACTGCCCAGAGTTGCAGAGGGAACACGGCCGGGTCGCATCGTGTTTGATAGCTGGTCTCTACGCCAGCTGCCAGTGCCGCGAAAAGAAGCGTCGAAAGAGTCGAAGCAGAGCATGAATACAAAGAGAGAGATAATAAACTGTTCCCGGAAGGGAGGTCAAAGAGACAGGGTGGATCCGATCCCGCCAGATCTTGGCGCGGGATGTGGACGTGGTGGTGGCTCCCACCTCATCTTGCAGCTTGAATACTCCAATTGCACACTTGGCTACGGCATCGTGGCTTCCAAGAGTCCTCCAGCAGTACGAAGCTGCTACCATCACGACAAGATTCGGTGGCTCAGCTGGAAATGTTCCGGTCCAGGCACATAGCGAATCCGGCGCAGTGAAGGCGCCGAGACAGAAGATGATTGAGCACACTTGTCCGAATCACGCAAAGTGCTGTCCAGCAACGTATGCAAGAATGACGATATCGAGACCAGAACAGCATTGTCGAATGTTCGTGCTGCACTCCGGGAACCATGAGATCCATTTCAGGCATCAAATACCAGTCTTGATACTTCCATGAAGGAAAGAATGCGAGGAAAACGACGACATTTCCATGCAATTGTGCGCAGGTCATTTGTGGAGTCTTACCCTGAGGGAAGAAGTACACAATTTTGCGGCTGGGCCTCCGGTCGCGCAGAACTCCTCTTTGCTGGCAATCCCGGATTGGCGTGAACATTGCCAAACCTCCCATTTCCAGCCCTACATTAGGCGTACCGATACAAATTTTGCGCTCCATCGTGCTCGAGAAGATATGCACTCAGCAAAACGACTCCAAGGAAACTTCATTATCTGGCTTGCCTGGCCATGTCGCATGGTATAGATCATCATGAACTTTGAGAGACTTTGCACAGGCTGGCAGGTGCTCCGCATCGTGTTGATCTTGAAGGCTTCTAGGTCACACGGACGAGATTCCTGCATCCCACGGCTTCGATCCCTGTCCTCATCTAGAGAAGCACAATTTTGGATCCAGCAGTTTGGTTCAGATCTTTCTTGTGGGCCGGTACGTCACACCTATGCAGGCTCATCATGCCATCATGAGAAGCTTATACATGCCTGCAGAGCATTGATCTGGTCCAGAAAATCCAGCAGTCGAAACTAATACACCGATCTGAATGATAAGCTGATCAGCGGAGCCCTCGTCGATTGAGGCTCAGATAGCTCTGCGTTTTTCTGCAGGCATGCAACAAGCGAGCACCTTTCTAGACATATCCCCTGGGCTGTTGACCAAAGCACCTCCCGGCATGCTGCCAACATGCTCGCTTTGGAATATTGCCGCGAAATTTGTCCATTTTGATGCAGCCGCAGTACCTAGCACTCCCAGTTCTGAGATCGTGGAGAGAAGAGCTGCATGAGGAAACGGCCCAGCCTGGCGCAATACGACAGCCGTGCCTATCATCCAAGACGATCAAGACGTATCGGATCCAGCAGTCCCTTCAAAATATGGCGCTAAATGCCTGCAAGAGCGACTCGTTTTCCCAACAAGATTCGCAAAGGATGCAACAATTGACCTGATGGCCGCAGCTCGCCATTCATTCTCGTTGGTAACGCTGCGGAAATTGTGGCACATTCCTTCTGGTTGTAATCAATGCTGTGCATCCCAATTTGCGGCGAGTTGTTGCACTTCGCGAAGGTGTCGTCTTACTTCAATAAAGCCGCTTGGATGCTCGCAAGTAGACCGAGCTGGAAGCTTTGTATCTGTGCCAGCGGGCACTTTGCGGCCGGATATACATGAAGAAGGAGCCACTCAGGGTCTTGTCCACCTCTTGTCAAGCTACCCGTATTGGCGTCGCGTCCCATGCTCTTGTGTTCGCCGGCTGTCGTACACCACTTGTTGGGCGAATCTGGTGCCTGGCATTATGCGGTCATTCACGCCGTGGGATCGTTGCGGACGAGAGAGTCTTCGGTCGTAGTGGAACCGCCGCGAATACTTTCTCGTGGTCTGTCGACGAGGCATTGACAAATCCTCGCGATCCATCCTCTTGAGACCGCTCACCACGACTTCAGAGGGCAATCTGGTAGCATCCCTAGCTGCAAGCTGTTATAACAGACCCGTCCACCTGGTAATGAGTTCCATGGTCTTGGTGCCGTTGGCCTTCGACGCGTTGAAGCGATGATATGAGCGCCGAGTGTGGTAGCACTTCCAAGGACCGCATCCCACGAACGATGCAAACCCGTGCACCTCCCATCTATGGCACTGCTAGTGGCTACAATGTTCAGGATTGGTGGTCTTTTGGTATTGGCTGCGGCCGTACGGGGTTGCCATCTTTGTGGATGATGGCCATCCTGCTGTCGTTGTCTGCGAAGCCTCCAATGCCTCAGATCTTCCACGCCCGATGCAAGTTTGGTGTTGCTTCAAGAGGCATGCGCATTCACAAAACGCGCACTGGCATTCCCACCATCTGCGGCATCACCAGATGCTAGCCTGAGAAAGCCGCCGTTGTGGCAGTGGCCGTAGCCATATGGACGCGCAAACATCGTGACTGATGATTTTCGTGCTGCCATTATCCGCTCAGGCTTTCATCCAGTCGGCTCCTAAAACCTCCTCCGACCTGGGTCTTGCTCTCAAATAGTGCTTGTCTGCCCGTAGGTCGCGCACTGGCATCGATATCACCTGCGGCGCTGCCGGAGGCTACGCTGTGGAAAGTGGCCATCAGCGTTGTATTGGCTGCGGGCGGGACCACACAAGAATGCATTCATCGTGTGGATAATCACCCTGTTGTCGTTGTCCGCTGAGCCTTCGACACATCCGACTACTACTGCCTGCGCCGACGAATGCATTGCTCTTAACAGCGGATGCCCTGTCCATACGCGAACTAGGATAGCACCTATCCGCGACGCGTCAAGAGGCTATGGTGCGCAGGCAGGTCATCGTCATCGCTGTGTCCGGCTGTGTTTATATGCGTACGCCATTCTCGTGTGGTGATCATCACCATACGGTTGCTTATCTCTGCCGCCCTTTGTCGCCCGTCTCCGCCTCTTGATGTCTGCTCCAACTATGCTATTACTAGGCAGCGCATCGCTCGCGGGACCTGAACTCCCTGTCAGGAGAAGCGATGGGGAAGTCTTTGATCGCCGTGGTCATGGCCAGAGTCTCGATGACAGCGACTGTGGTATCGCTTGCAATGGGCGTATCCCGTTTTTGGGACGTGGTATTCATGTCAGGAAACAGGATGCTGAAGTCGGTGATTGCCGTCGGCGCAGCCATAGTCTTGGAGACAGGCGTTGTGGTATTGCGATCGATGGGCGTGCCCTGTTTGTGGGATGTGGCTTCGCCGTCCGGAGACAGGGTGGGCGATTCGATGATCGTTATGGCTGCGGGCGGGGACGTACGAGGTCTCGGTGGGTATGCAAGTCATCCATCATCATGCCGTGAGCGTGGGTGTACGCGGTTTGCGGCGGTGGAAGTCGTCGATCGGTGTGGCTATGCGCGTGGTTCGCCGAGGTCCTGTTTATTATGGAAGCCACCCATAGACGCTCACGATGAGCGCGGCCCTACGATGTCTGTGGCGGTGGAAGTCGTCGATGGTTATGCCTATGGACGCAGCGCTACGAGGTCTCGGTGGTGGTGGGAGTCGTCCGTCGTTATGCCTATGTGCCAGGCCGTACGAGATCTCGGTGACGGTGGAAGTCATCGACAGTTGTGGCTTTGGACGCAGCGCTACGAGGTCTCGGTGGTGGTGGAAGTCGTTCACCAACGCCGCCGTGGGCGCGGCCGTCTGAGGGTCTGTTTTGCGGCGGAGATGGTCGATTGGCGTGACTATGATCGTGGCCGCACGGTGTTCCTATGGCCGTGGAAGTCATAGACCGTTATGACTGCAGGCGAGGCCGTACGAGGTCTATGTGATGGCTGGAGCCCTCCCCATCGCTGCTGTGAGCGCGGCCGTATGATGTTTCTGCGGTGGTGGTAGTGCTCAATCGGCGTTGCTTTGCTCGTGGCTGCACCTGAATACGATGGCGGCGGCATTCATTGATCGGCGCGGTCGTGGTCGTGGCTGGACGAGGTTTCGGGGATGGCGGACGCCATTCATCATCGTGGCCGTGGGTATGGCCCTACGGGGTTGCGGCAGCGGCGGCGATCGAGACGAAGGTCGTGGAGATGTGCTCCCATTGTGCGCGTTGCTCGAATGCTCTCGTTGTCCATGGTATGGACGAGCTGGGCGCGGTCGTCGAACATGGCGCACCCCTGCTGGTACGGTGCGCTGCGCAATCAGCGCCCACAGACCCGTGTGATTCAAGCGTCCTGCATTTCAGTCTATTTCAGTCTACAAAATGGTGAAAGGGCGACAATCGCGTCCCTACTTCTACGGCTACAGCTACAGCTACAGCGGTATTCCGTGGCGCTGGCTTGCTCGTCTCTCGCTGCGAACGAAGGCATAAGGCGGTCTACCATCAGGGAGGGCCATACGCAGCGCATATGAACATGATTCTCCGCGAGACTTCAATGCATGGGGTCAAATTCGCACAGGTGGACTGCATAGCTGCTGTCGCAGTGGTATATCAGAGCGCTCGTGGTCTGATCAGGCCTGCTCAGCCGCGCTGATCATTTCTACAAGCACCTACAGAATTGAATTGTCCAGGCTCTGTAGAGGCAATTGCAGACGACCGCCAGAGCTACGAGAGAGAGCGGGAAGTGCTGCTCGAATGATATGGATACATCGGCCGCTTCGCACATGCTGATGATCATGGAGCTTCAATGGCAGCTATACATCAGAGCGCTCATGATTGGAATATGTTCACTTCCTGCGCTAGTAGTTTCTCGAACGGACTACAGACATCACGATCGGCTCCGAAAGTAAGCATGTCAGCGCGAACAATCACACCAGATCGGAGAAGGGACACAGTCAAGCGTGATGCTCTTCGACTCAATACGCAACGGGGAGAGCGCTATCTGCGAGGACGAATCACTGCTCGCACCGATATCTATGGCCTCGTCTGACTCTGTCCCATGCGAACTTCCCTCCTGGCTGCTTCATTGCCTGCTTTTGCGGCCCTCTAAGCCATGTTGCGGAGCCCCTCTGCCTCATCTTGCCATTCCGCGCGTTCAAACATTCTCTGTGTTCGGAGCAGCCATAGCAGCCCGGACTTCCTGCTCCATGGTCTCAAACTTCTCATCTGTCTTAGCCATGGCTTTGATGGCCACCCATTGCTGAATAGCGGGCTGATGGGCGTACTCCGTCTCAGTCTTCCGATGCTCGAAGAGCTGGGCTTTGAGCTGGTTCCCAGAGACAACCCTGCTGCTCGAGAGGTGCCCGCCATCTTTGAAGACCTTCTGGTTTTTGAAGACTTTATTCCACACATTCGCTCTCTGCGTCCAATCTTCTAGCTGTGTACCGAATGCCTTACTCATGACCCACAAGCAGAGCTTCATGTCCTCTGTCCACTCGACGTTATTGTGGCGTGCCGACTTTGCAACCTTACGGGAAGGAGCTGGAGCTGCCAGTGCCGTGGTTCTGCTTCCCTGGTGCGTCGAGCCTTCTCCTGTCCTATTGATACCAATTTTGGACGTCTGCATCGCTGGTCTCACCACAGACTTTGTCGCATGGGTTGCCGCTCCCAACTGTGCCTCCTGCTCTCCTTGCTCTTGCTCGATGGCACGACCTTTGCCCTTGTCTTTCTTCCAGCTTGCCTTCGGCTGGGAATTGCTCGGCTTTTCGGAGTTCGTATCGATGTTGGTAGAAGACGCTGCTGGGAGATTTGCCTCAATCAATGCGCTGTCAGTGGACGTCTCCTGGTCATCTTCCAAGCTGCCTGATTGAAAATGCTCGTGTGCTTGCTGGTCTGAGCTCGATGCAGTTGTCAGCCCTTTGTCGACATGGAGGTAGACGGCCTTGTGGCCAATCAGCAGCGGCATATGATTTGGGTAAAGCTCTTCGAGTGGATGCGTTGGTTTCTGACAGTGTTTCCGAGGGCTGAACGATTCTGAACTCAGCTTCACGCCCAATCTTGATCTCGGCGCCGGATTGGTATGCCAGGTGATCTGAGAGGTTCGCTCTGCACCATAAGCCTGACACAGATGCTCATGCAATTCGGCCGCAGGTCTGTCGTGTCCAGAAGTATCCGTGTCTCCCCAAGGACCCCATTGTGTTGCCAGGCCGCTCTCGCACTCGTAGAAGGAATACTCAAACATTGGCGCTTTTGTTTCCCACGAAGCAGCCATGGTTGGGAATGTACCGCCCTGCGCCTCGAAATGTCGATTGTACGGTGATGAAGGTGTGTCCGAGACGAAATAACGCCTCTTGTATGCTGGACGATGTTGTTTGCTATCGCAGCTCGTTGAATTTGCTGTCTGAGTCAACCTCTGCCCCTGCCAAACTCTTCCGAAGCCTTCGATCGATCAGACTGCGCAATCGTGAGGTGGTGGTGTGTTCGCGTGCGTTCGAGGCACGTCGCAATGTGGTCACCAAGTGGGATTGTTTCGTGGGCGCACGCGGCGTGGTCGTTGCGAGTTCGAGGATGGAAATGGAAAACTACCGCGAAAGCACTAGAAAGCCTGCGCTGTGGCCTTGTTGATGCAACGGAGGAGCTGGATCAGTGAATCTGCTGTCAATCGGATCAGAGCTCTCGATCGCTCTCGCGGCGTTGTCCCCAAGTTGATCAGTTCGAGGACACGTTCGCCGTGGTCATTGCAGATTCGAGGGCGGTGTTAAAAAGCTACCGCGACAGCACTGGAACGTCTCCGCTGTGTCCTTGATGCAATGTACGGCACTGCGATCTACTGAGCCGTCACGAATTGGTTGGGAAGGGCTTTGCAGGACCACCGCCGCTGTGGCATTCGTCGTCGCTGAGTGCCCCCTCTATGTGCTCGCCACGCTTTCGATGGAGTGAGTTCATGGTCTATGTGGGTGGCATTCATTGATGTTCTGTGCCATCTCGCTGTCTCTGGAGACGCCCAGAAGCCTGTGTTCTCAGTTCCAATGCTACATAAGGCTGCAGGGCGCGTAGTCCTGCCTCAGTATCCATCCCTCGTCGTGCTGGCCACGACATTACCGCCCCTGAGGGCATGCTCCGTCGTCGAGTAGCAGTGGATCATCTTGTAAGATACGTTGTCGGCATGAGAATGCTACGGTGGAGTGAAGCATTGCAAGGCAGGCGCAGTGTTGGCCTGCTGAAGCACCATCCGCCGAGCTTGACGGCTCATCAAGACCACCACGACGCCAGCCCCAACACCCTGTATCTCAAGGACCAATTGACCAAAACACTTCATATTTCGGGCGGAACCTACGGTGGACCTAGATCGCAATATCCTGGCAGCAAAATAAGCCTAAGTGGTCTGCTGCGGACGATGTACGATTGTAGGGCTGGGCTGGATTTGAGGTATATATTTGGGCTTGCAAAGATGCCTTCCATCAGCTAACATACTGTGTAGGTTCAATCACCCACTGCCTATGCCATTGCCAGCCCGCCAGCTTGCCGCTCGCCTATGTAGTCTAGATAGACTAGATAGCCTTGGGTAGCTCGCTAACATCAGTGGGTAGAACACATCAAAGCGCAAGTCGCCTCAATCACTTTTTTTGCTGGTTCGCTGTTCAATTCTGGGTGGTGTTTCAAATCCAGGGGTTCGAACGCGACATCTTTTTGCCTCGACCGCCATTGCAACACAACACGGACCTCTGAACATACATACACAACTTGAGTAGCATCAGAAGAGTCTTATCACCTTCCTCGTATGCTCAATGATTTTCTACATTGTGTTTTGATGGTGTGGCAAAACTGTCGGGCTGGACGCTGGCGTTGCAATGGAATTTGTGACAACCGACTTCCGCCAAGCTTCCATGCTGAGACACCACCACGATGACAAAGGCACATTGGACGCGAAGGTTAGGCAAGGCATTGTCTCTTGATGTGGTCACTCCGCAAAAGGGGAGCGACTGCGGCAATGGATCGTCACATTAATCGCTACATGCACGCCGCGGCCTGGACGAGCGACGAGGAGCACAACTGGCGCGCAGCGGTCTGGCAGAATGTGGCTATGTAATCCGACAGTTGCGGAAAGAAGAGGACGTTCAAGCTTGAATCCGAAGCAGACAGGTACCATCACACCCCTCCCCTCCTTCCAGCGAAACGGATCATGCAGCTCGATCCAGTCTTCCACACCGCGACAGGAATCACAGGGCACGCTGAGTTCATGAGGAGCCCGACTATGACGACAGTAGTTCA
This sequence comes from Cercospora sojina, assembly GCA_004299825.1. Classification (NCBI taxonomy): domain Eukaryota; kingdom Fungi; phylum Ascomycota; class Dothideomycetes; order Mycosphaerellales; family Mycosphaerellaceae; genus Cercospora; species Cercospora sojina. Next base: position 296,906 of record CP036213.1, on the reverse strand, counting down.
TGTTTGGCCGCCATCAGACAATCTGGCAGCCCACACAAACGTACGCACCGAAACGATCGCTACAAACCTGCGCGCAAGCCGAACTACGACCACGAACGCCCTCCGATCCGACGTAAACGGCACTCCAGGCTGGATGGCGTCGGTGACTTCTATCGGGAGGTACACAGAACGGGGGACGGATGCGGCAAGATGGTGGAGACAAGTTGCAAGACGACAGCGCTTGCACAGCCTTCAGAGACTTGTCAGACGCAAGGTCCCTTCTCTGCATGGAACACTCTTTGTCGAAGCCCTCCATACCGCATGAAAGCGCTGCTGGTAATCACCAGGTCGTTCCCGTCAGTCATGGCCTGGTCTTCCGCAAAGTATTGGAAGCATGATTCTACCACCCCAAGGAACAGTTCGGCACATGGGTCAGAACGCTGCTTGGGCGGGCACAAAGAGATGTATAGCTATGAAATAGCACAAGAGTCTCGCCCTGGAGGACATTTATACACGAGCGCTCCAGCTCTGGACATAGCAGAGGTATTCCACGAACGGGATGACCGTCCAGTATGCCCCTTGAATTCAAACTAACTGTGGCCGAGAGCTCTGTCGACTGCGCGACCACTATACCCACGATCAAGCTAAATGAGTAACAGCTTGTTGGTCACTGATTTGACGAGGCAGCGAGCATAACCACACGAGCGTACGACGTTCCACGCAGGCACCAGTCCGTAAAAAGACTACCTGTAATGAATTGAGAGTTAGTTGAAGCCTGCGGCAGAGTATCCAGTACCCAGCGATTTCATTAAGATGGCAAAGGGAAGGTCACGCAGCGATGACCAGACGGCGACGACGAGGAGAGCGAGATTGAGCGCAACGTAAATTTGGTGCATGGTCTCCTGCCGAATACTTCTTTGTCTCCGAGTCCGCCTGACATAAGCTCCTGGCATCAGAGGCGAATCACTGACATATTCGAATAAGATCAGTATAACGGCTTCGTAGGTAGACTTTTCAATGCCGGTGTGCATTACAGTGCCTCAATACAGTTCCACTTCTATTGCTGAAGTGCTTCTGCTCGCCTAAACACCTTCTATCGCAATAGAATGAACCACCGATGCACCCTAATCAGTCCAAGCCCATTCCACACAGTCCGGGCAGATCTGGACTCGTCAGCAGCGAGTCCCAACCTTTCTTGGAGGACGTCGACTGCAAATGATTGGGACAAGCACCACGCGCGCTGTCCGGCTGCGGCTGCTAGTCGTACTGGAATAGCACGCTGATGCTCTCTCCGTGGTGGACTCTCCGAATTGCCTGCACATCATGTCAGTCAAAGCCTCGGCGAAACGGCAATGGAAGGAACTTACCTCAGCGAAAACGCCTGCCACTTCCAACACCTCCAGTTTCCTGGCATCCTGTGGTCGTCCGTACTGTACAGCAAGCTCCTCAATCCTTCGCACGTGTTCCTCTTGCGGCACTGTATTCGTCACAATGACCTTGTCAAGGCCAGAATGGAAAATCCGATCCACACCATCGCCACTGAGCACGCCATGCGTGACCAGGGCGAAAACTTTGCTCGCACCCTGCTTTTTCAGCAACTTCGCGGCACGGGTAATGGTATTTGAAGTGTCTGCCAAATCATCGACCAAGATGCACACGCGGTCTTTGACTTTACCGACCAGCAAAAGTGCCGAGTGTTGATGCGGCTCCGTCGAGCTGGGCACATGAGGGCTGCGGCGCTCCTTGTGGATCAGGGCAAAGTCCATTCCGAGGCTGTCAGCAATCGATGTCGCTCGCTTCGCACCACCCGCGTCTGGCGAGACGATGACACAGTCGTCCACGCCTCCGTGCTGTGGGAGAATCTGGTGGGTAATATAGCGACGAAGCAAGTGTCGGCCGTAGAGATTGTCGACAGGAATGTCGAAGAATCCTTGGTACTGAGGGTCGTGGAGATCCATGGTGATGACATGGTCGGCACCAGCACATGTCAAGAGATCAGCAATGAGAGTGCCAGCCTGGGCGACCCATTGCTTGTATCCTCTCTGAGGCTTGAAATCGGGTGGCTGTGCTCCGCTACCATCCCTGTTGAGGGTGGGCGCAGAAGTGACTGGTGGAGCGGTGATGCCATTCGTGCCGTGATAGCCTCCGGCGCTCGTCGGAGCAGAGTGGTTGGATGTCTCGCTCTGATTGCTCTCCAGCGTGTCCTTCCTCCGTGGCAGATGCAGCTCTCCATTCAACTTCAGGCCGTTGAGCTGCCTCTCCAACCGTTCGTCACGCGGGCGTTGGCCGGGTCCTGGTGTCGTGGGCCGGGACTCGAAGGTATACTTTCCACTGTCCGTCTTGGTGGGCATCCTCGCAAGCGGGGCACCGACTTTGTTGTATGGCAGGTCGCTCTGTCTGCTGTACGGGAAGAGTGGGAGCACGGCTGTCACACGCTTGGCCGATGCGGTCTTGCACGCCGATATGGTGATGAGCAGCTCCATCAAGCCATCGTTCAGACTCGTCGCTCCCTTGTGATCCGGGCTCGGGGCACGCGAGCAGGCCGTCTGGACAATGAATACATCCTTCCCACGCACACTTTCTCCCACTTCGACACGAGTCTCGCCGACGCTGAACTTGGACAGCTCGATGTTGGCCGGCGGGATGCCGAGGTGGGTGCAGATGCCGTCGACGAGCTGCGGGTGGGAGGAGCCCGAGAAGAGGAGGATGTTGCGGACCATGGTTGACGGTGGTCTCCTTCGAGACACTCCGCAATCCCGTCGGAGAGGTCGAGGTCGAGGTCGGCAATCGAGGGCGGAGAAGTGGTTGCTGCTGGACTCGGACGCGTGCTGGACCAGCAGCCTGCGATGTCGGCGATCGATGGCCGGCTTTCACGCGGTGAGACAGCGCTGGTCAAGCTCAGCTTGCTCGCGGGAGCGTCGCGGCGGACCGGCGGAAGGGCAGTCGGGCGCTGTCGTCGTCGTCGCGGTGGGCATGGTGAATAATCGCAAAAGCTGTGTCGCCGGCCGGGCCGCCCGCTTGGAGTGACGAGACTTTTCGGCGGTCCCTGCGCCGATCGGCAGTGATGGCGGACGCGCCGATCTGCACAAGCGCACCTCACTCCGCACGTGGCGCTCTCGCCAGCCCCTCCCGGTGCATCGTCGCACGGTGCCTGCGTCTTGCCACATCGACTCCTCGACGGAACATGGCAGCGATCCGAGCAGAGGCCACGCGAGGTCCGACAGAGGCCACCATCCGCGATGCCATGACCCCCCCGAGCGACGCCCCGGTCGTCCCCGTCCTGCTGCTGGGAGATTCGGGGGTCGGCAAATCCACTTTCCTCTCGTACGTATGTCCGGTGCATGCGTGGCGGTACACGCTCCTCGACTGACCGCGCAAGACGTCTCACGAAAGGCCACGCCTATCGAGGACCACTTCCCCAACTGCGCGACCTCGATCAGCCCTTCGCCTTCCACATCCGCATGTACAACCGGCCCTATCGATTCGACTTCTACGACACTGCATCTCCAGAGAATTACACCCTCCTGCGCCCAGCCATGATCGTTCTCTGCTACTCCATCGCTGATCCCACAACCCTGACATCGCTCCACACCACCTGGAAGCACCAAGTCGAGACGCATTTCAATTACGACGAGTCCTTGCCCGTGGCCGTTCTGGGATTGAAACGAGATGTACGCACTCAGGATGATTACGGAGGCACGGTCCGAACCCCTGCCCCGAGCGATGAGGACGACGAAGCCGATGGCGATGCTGCCCTACTGAACCGACGCACATTCGTCTATCCCCAAGAAGCACTCCGCATCGCACAAGAGATGCGCTGTGACATGTATGCCGAATGCTCTGCACTGACTGGAGAGCTATGTGAGGCTGCAATTGAAGACATCAGCAGAAGAGCTGCCCGGACGACGACTGCCAAAGGCGCCAAGACAGAAAGTCCCAATTGTGTCATTCTCTGAGCCATGTGTCGTTACCATCCTTGCACCACTTTGCGCCCAAGCTTCGAGTCTGCGGACAATACGAGGAACGGAAGCATTCAAACGCCTCGTCTTTGCTGCCCTAATCCTGATGGCTTGGCCGAAAAGTGACCTCCGCTCTGCAAGTTCCCACCCGTCCTATCGCGGAAATAACGCCAAAGGGACATTCCGAACTCCGCACTGGCTCTACATCATCCGCGCGGGCACTTCTCAGATTGCCCGTGCAGCTTCTCCACTGATCGCCGACTCGTTTTCTTCAGCTCGCTGCTTGCCTCTTCCGATTCCACCTTCACCGACACCCATCCGCTTAGCCACGTATTGCTGAGCGACAACGCCCACGGCTGTCGACAAGAGCTCTTCCATCCACTCCGCAACCCACTCACGAGGATCAACACCCCCAGATTGGATGATCTCGAGGATGCTATCTGGGAGAGCGCCGTCCACTGTGGGCTCCGCATCGAGCCATTCAGCCCACTTTCGCGGGAAGGGCTGCGACAGACCTCGGAAAGAGATGCTGTGCAGAGGATCGTGAAGGTAGATGGCGAAGACAACAACCTCGTCGCTTTCCTTTGGAGTGGCGACACCTGCTTCTTGTGCTTTTGCAGCAGACTGCGAGTCTTCCGCGAACAGCTCTTTCTCCACTGCATAGCTGACGGCTTGGATTGCGAGGAAAATGTCGCTCGATCTCACCGGATTGGACTCTGACAAGGTCTCGGTCGCCCGCTTCGCAGCTTCCTCGACACCTCCCTTTGTGTCAAAGAACTCCTTTGCATAACTCTCAGCTTGCACACGAGCCAGTCGTGTGCCCTCTTTCAGACCGGGTACGGTTCCCAGACTGCGTTTTCGGCCTTCTTCCCGCCACCACGGACCGTCTGACCACGCAGCTGTGCCCGTACCAAGCACACTGCCTCGGTAGCCCGCCAGATCAGAAGAGCTTCGTCCTCTCGACTCGGTCCCACGCTGGATGACGAGCAGGTCACCGCCCTCAACCTGGCTCATGACACGGGAGAAAGTATTGTATATTAATGGGTCCAATGAAGGATAATGGAGGATGTCGTGAGTGGTATGGATCTGCAAGCGTTCATGGGCAGATATGGGCGGGGCGATGTGTGAGATGATTGAAGTAAAGGATGAAAGGCCCTTTGAACGCAGATCGGTGCCTGTCAATTGTCAGCACATGTTGGACATCAACTTACTCACGTCCCATACCAAGATGTTGCAAGTTCTCCAAGTTGGCGTTCTGTCGAATCTGTGTCACCCATTTCTGCGCTTCTTCGTTCGTCTGAATGTTCTTTGCCAACGTCTCAGCCTGCTTGACGGCAGCACTGGCAATGCTGCCCCAACTTCCCCACCATCCTCCTCCTTGCTGTGCCTTGGCTTCTTCGGCCTGCGGTGTTTGGGCCGTATGGAAGCTGCGGCTGCCCTCGCCCGAAGCTCTCGCCTGTGTCTGGCTCACTCGTGCGCGATCTTCACTGCTGTTTCGCTCGCTGCTACCCTGCGATGTCGTAGCAGGAGTGTATTCTGCCGTACGCTTAGGACTCTTATTCGTGGCGCTTGTAGTGCTGGAGCTCAATCGAGGAGTGCCGGGTCGGGATGTCGCTGGCTTGGCCTTGACCAGATCCTCCAGGTCGGCCAATGCATCTTCGTCGTCGGTGTTGGCTTTGGCGGCGGCGCCCTTCCTGGTTGCGGTAGGCTTCGAGGTGGCAGCCAGTTGGTCTCCCAGCGAGTCAAGCTCGGCCAGCAGGTCCTCGTCGGCCTGGCGAGGCATGTCGCGGGAAGGTTTGCGGCGCGTCGTGGTTGGGATTGTGTGGGATGACAGTGTGGACGTGGTGACGGAGTGGAGGCGGGAGTCGGACAATGCCAATTCTTTACGAAGATACGGAGACGAGGACTATGGAGAGGATGAGGAGGAGCTCACGCCGTAGACGTGCGCTGGCTAGAATAGTTCTAAACTAACTTAGCTCGTCGTCATGCTGGAGCTCGGTCGTCCCTGGTCTTGGCGTGCTGCTTCCCCGAGACACAGCAACAACACAACATCACCCGGCACGACGTGAACTACACCGACTTCTCCATCTCCACATCTTTGCTCCTGATTCTTTCCTTCGTTTCTTGTACGAGCACTCCGTCTGTCACGTGGTCCAGACGAACGCCACCGCTGGCAGGTCCGTGGAAGTGCTTCCTCCCGGTGGTGAGCCACGTTATGAGGGCAATCAACATGACTGCTCCCACCGCCGCCGAGGTGTAGTTCATGTTCTGACTCGTCACTGGCTTCGCCGTGGGCAAGTTGAATGTAATTGTCGCGAACATCAAGAACAGCACACCCAGGACATTGCACGGAATGCTCCAACGTCCCAAGCTGTATAGACCACCAATCTCCCACACTGGTTCAGATGTGAATAATGAGAGCAGGCGAGCAATCAACGGGAGAGCGTATGAGACATCTGCCGACGTGTTAATTCTTGCCACGCGGCGTTGTCAGGACCACTTACAAAAACCTTCCGTGGAGATCTGAATGACTGTCGAAAAGCCCGCTGGTCCACCAAACTGGATGGTGATTAAGATCATCTGGAAAAGCGCGGCACAGCAAAGTGAATTGACCGGCATTCGTGTCCTCGGCTCGATTCTGCTCAAGAACTTGGAGAATGGCAGTCCGGAATCTCGAGCAAATGCGTAGATTGATCTTCCACCTTGTGCTGTCAGCCCGATTGAAGGAGCGAGACCGATGACAACAATAACTGCCGACATTCCAATAGCTCCAGCCCGGTTTGTGGCATGCCGCCAGATCTCAATCATGGGAACACCTGTCGGAGTGCTGGCGATTGCAGCGATGTCCTCGCTCATCGCGAAAGCCGCGGCGATCAGGAAGATGAAGCCCGTGACGAAGCCAATGTACACCGGCATAACGATCGCTCGTGGTGCTTGCCTCCTTGCATCTTTGATCTCCTCGGTCATCCGGGTTGCGCTGTCGTAGCAACACATGCCATATGCAGCCTGGAGAACGCCAAGCAGGGCACTGTATGCAGACGGCCATCCTGTGAGATTGACAAAGTCCGCAAAGACGAAACTGGCCGACCGGCGATCATCGTTCATGGCAGTCATCGCAACGACCACGACCACGAAAAAGGACATATTCAGCACCAGGAAGAATTGGGATCCTTTGTCGAACACCTTTGAGGCAAACATGTTTACGACCAACGCAGCTAGCGCTATTGCCCATCCGACTACAACATGATGCCAGTCTTTGATCACAAAGTTTGGATTGCTCAGGTTTCCCAGTCCAAGTAGGAAGTTGCCCGTAACAGTATGGCTCGTGGCTCCCATTGCCAAGACACCGATTTGGAGAAACCTGAAAACATTAGCGCTTGCACATCAGAGACTTCGACATCCATACCATCCACACAGATAACTCATGCCTCGTCTCCATTTTCTTGGAGCAAATACAGCGACATAGCTATACTGTCCCCCAACGACAGGATAAGCGCTGCACATCTCTGCAAGACTGTATGCGACGAAAAGGGTCGCGACGCAGATACCAATCCATGACCAGATCATCACTGGAGCTCCTCCGGACTGCACACCGACGGTAAGAACCCCAGCAAGGGCTGTCCATGATGTGACCACAGCAAAGGAAAATGCGACAATGCCTGCGAGAGAGAAATTGCGTTTGAATTGCGGGGTATAGCCCAGTTCTGCGAGCACATCGTCTTCTGCAACGTCACGTCGGTCCGACGAAGGAGTGATGTCTCCTTGTATCTTGTCCATGGTGCGCGGATGTGAATTGCTTTTGTCGAAGTTCATCGAACATGATTCGAACCTCCCAAAACTCAACTGCTGCGAATCACGGAATACCACACATGGCACAAGCGCACAAGATCTTGGCCATTGTCATTCGCCTAGATTACAGCCATGATAAGGTATGTACTTCCGAGTGGGGGCTCTTTCACAACGCATCGTGATAGGCTCGTACCTCCTACATTGCAGCTATAGTACGTCCGCGGGTCTTGGCGTGTTGTGCAAATCTGCGGAGAACGCATTCGTGCCACAGTCGGTCGTCCAATCCTCGAAAGTTCCTGCTCCACACGAACTTGAACGCCCTCATGCAATAAGAAGGTCCTCCCGAAAGATGATCGAATCACGGGGCGTCGCGAGCTTGAACAATCAATGAGACCAATCACGATACTAGGGGAAGAGAAGTGGAGAATAGATAGGCCTACGAATGCGCGATCGATAGTCGGTCGAACTTCTGGGCATGATGTGAGTAATTGCAACCACAAATTTGTTCCATGCAAAGTTGTCATATACTTGGAGACGGCAAGCCCGTCATCAACATATTGCAGGCGCTTTGATGGTAACATTATGGCCCTCACCACGACGAAGTTGTAGCCTGGCGCAAGTCACCCGGATACGAGTCCGACAGCTATACTGATCACTTAGGGAACATCTAGCAAGTGCATACATAAAGTCTCTGGTACCAGTCACAGCCAGAGCCCACTTCCAGCATACGTTACATAGTCAGTGCTGAGATTACAATCAAGCAGATCAACTAATACTGTTTTATTTCAGAATCCGATCAAAGTGCACGTCACATTTTGAGACCAAAAGCTATTATAATCCCGACTCGTCCTGCACTCCGTGCGCATCACATTAGGAGTGGCAGCTCGCAGATCTTCTGCACATCAATTTCAAGCCCAATCCTCGATCTCCATCTGCTCTCCCGCGACTCATTTTCCTGCATTCTCCTCTGAAATCGCATCCAGTTGCTCAAGTGCTCATCGTGCTTGTGACTCAAGTGGTGACTCCTCAATTCCCAATAACCCAAGCCCAGAATGGTGTGCTGTTCAGCCCAGTGTTTTGCAGCCCGCACAACAGCTGGGTCGTAATATTCCTCTTTTGCATAATCGGATACGCATCTGGGATTGGGTTTACCGTGCTCAAGGCAAGCCAGCGTGTACCTGAATGTTTCTTCATGCTGAACAGGCCACAAGATGTCGTTGGGTAGATGCACCCATGACTCCAGTCTCGCAAGCTCGTTGAACGACTGCTCCACCAGTTCGCGCAGTTCGTCTCGCAAGACACGGACTTCGTGCGCTCTCACCTCATCTCTCATCATGCACGCCAAGTCATGCACGCACTTCAACAGGCTATCGGCCATTGACGAGGGGAAGCTGCTTGGATGAGCGAGAGCATTCCGTATTCCCACCATGTTTTCAAGCGTCGGTCTAATGAAAGTCGGCATTTTAGTACACAAATCTTTGTAATGGAGTTTTAGCTCCGGGTATAGATATTCGCCGAGGCCCACACTGAATCCGGCCATGTCGACAAGCGACTTCTGCAACTCCAATGTGCCAAAGCGTACGCTCTCAGGCTTCAGAGGATAACAGTACATCTCCTGGCCCGGCCAATATTTTTCGAGCCCGTGGTAGAAGGCATGCTGGCCGACTGATAAGGCGCTTCTTAAGAGGCGAAGCTGGTGCGTGAACGGAATGAAGATGTGGGAGCTCGGCTTCTGGAAGAAGTTGTCGTGGCATCGCGTGCGGTCCTGGATCTCTTCTACGACTCGAACGTGTCGACCGTACCGAAATTCTTCGCAGAATCGGCAGTGACAATAGTGTCGGTGATCTACGCGATCAGTTCCGCAAGGACTGTAGAATTTGCGGTACGCATTGGGCTTGAAGTCTTCATCGGCCCATGCAGCGTTCTCTTGCGGCAATATCTGGTCTTCAAGGTCCATATCTCGGTCAGTGCAGTTGGTTTCATCGCGAGCGAGGTTGACCGGCGGAGTAGTTAGACCAGTTCCCCAATGCTCAGAATACAACTCATCATCGGAGCCCGGAGGAGGCAATCTGCCCTCCCTGCTCAATGTTGCTTTTGTCGGCTGCATGTAACTTGCTCCGCCCAGAATCGAGTCCACGATCAATTTGCCTTGTGGGTCACGTATCGATGACGGTGGTGTAAAGCTTGATGAAACCTTCTTAGGTGTCTGTTTCTGCAGGGTAGACTTCGTCGGCTGAAGATATGGCTTCAAAGTCTTCCTGAGTTCTTGGCTGTTAAGCATCTTCAATCGCACGATTTCGACATCCTTGCCTGCAAGCTGGTCTCGCAGAATTTTTACTTCTTCTTCATGCTGCAGCGCTTGTTTGGCAAGCTTCTCCTGGAGGCTTGAAACCTCAATGTGTAACTCTCGAATCTTTCCCCGCGATATAGGAGTAAGATATTTTGGCATCTTGACAGGGAGAGTTTGGTTAAAGTGGCGAAGATTTGTGGAGCTCTGTTTGTGGTGATTTAATGTTCTCGACTGGAGATTCTCGAGTATCTTGATGAAACAAATCGGCAGGCAGAGTGGATGCCTTATATGCCAAAGAAAAGGTCCGATCGAAGTTGGTGAATGCATGCCTTAGTGAACAGGCCGATTGACCCACACAAAGCCATTGAGAGAGGACATTCACTGTCCGCCATAGTTGCAGAGATGTAGCATAGACAAGCATTTTGAACATGGGATGCCCCGAAAGTTCCTGTTAATGCATTTCCAGGAACGCAGTGCCCGGGGACAGCGCCGATAGAGTATATAGCTTTGATTCATTGAGTGGATACGTCATAGTATAGACGATGTGTCTGCCGGAAGATACGACGAAGATGTGCCGTGAAAAGAAACAGAAGTCAGCGAGATGAGCTGGTTGTAGGCGGAGAGAGCAAAGACCTTGTCGATGTTTTCCATCTTGCCGAATGCTGGAGGTGGAATTGGCAGCCGCGTTCGCGTAAAATCAGCTTCGTGGGCATCGAATATATGGATAAAAGTGTCGTCCTTGCTGAACGTCCAAAGAGTGACTTCCTCAATCTCAGAAAGAGCTGAAAGTTGTTTTCCGCAAGTGCCTTCTTGAATAATGGAAGCATGCCTTCGTCTTGCCAAGTCGCAGCGAAAGTGTCGCTGAGAGGATATGCGCATCTGCAGAAGGGGAGACAAACGAGCACAAGCGTCTCACGCAGGGACAAGCCGGATGGCAGCAGGATTTCTTTGTTTTCGACGACAAACAACAATTTTGTGTTGATTGTCTCACAGAAAGAAAGATTGCACTATTTCGAGCCACATGCTTGGACGCTCCGTTGAGCAGGGCGTGATCTGCTGCGAATCTGCAGGATGGTCTTATGCGGCAGGATCCGAGTGTGCAATGAATGTGCTCAAGGATAACATTCTCGGATTATAATCATTCAAGCCCTTTGTTCTCCAGCGAGTTGCGATTCAGCGCACTGTCTCAGCGATTTCGGAAACCACGTGCTTGCTATTAGTCTTTCAACTACGTCGAATTGTTACGGTCAAGAGTGTTTCAGCATGTGAAGCAAGAAGTGCATTGCATCCTGCGCGAATAGGGAAAGTAACACAGACGTCTCTATGCAAGTAAGACCGGAGGCTCGCCTCATTACAGCTATTGCTGACGTTATACGCGGAGAGCTCAGCACAGTAGACTCCGAAAGTGCTGTCAGATTGAAATGACAGACCAAGCAGTATTGGCCCGTGTGAGTGTTTGTGTGAAAAAGCGTGTGTCTATTCTATGTAACAGCTTCCAAATGAACGAGTGTGAGAAGCATGTCTACTCTAGCAAGCCATCAACAAGAAACACATCCAGGGTGGGTGTACAAAGGAAGAGGATCTCCTGATCAATCCCTCGAAGCGCAATCTCCAATCGCACTCCCCATCATCGCCTTCTCGAATCGCAGTCTCCAGCTGCACTTTCGATCGCCTCGCCCTCCAAACACACTTTCTCCACCAACCCCCTCAAACAGCAGGCACATTCGTTCCATGACATCCAGCCGGCAATTCCTTGTACCCCTCACTCTTCATCTTCCAATTAACCTCATTGACTCTCCACCACTGCGCTGGAGTCAACACTCTAGTATCCATCCACCACTCCCACAAAGGCGACCATCGATTGCCGACTCTCAGAACGCCGGACGCAGGAGAGAAATGAGAAATGGTTTCACCGTCCCGCACGAAAGTGTTCGTGACTTTCTTGAGCGCCGCAGTCTTTGGTCTGCCCTGAGGATCTGCGTCGGCAGCTCGGATCTCGCGTGCCAAGTCAGTGAGCCACTGTGGGATCGGGCGAGCACCGACGTAGGGGGTCATGTCTCGATGGAGAGAGACCTGTCTCGTGGTGAGAGCCGCAGCAGTAGTCTGAGGTGGGGCAGTATTGGGGGTGCTTGCCGAAGGAAGACCAGGAGTGGCGGAGGATTGAGTCTGGATCGAGCTCAGTGGCAGAGACGGACCAGGCGTAGCGGTGCCTTGGAGTGGTACAGCGTTTGATACGTCGGAAGCAAGAGGCTCAGGAGAGGCAGAGGCTCGAGTAGATGCGACGACTTCAGGAGATGCGGCGGGTTCTGGAGATGCATCGGCTTGAGGACGTGCGACGGCTTGCGAAGATGCGAAGAACTCCCTAGGAATCACGAAGAGTGCTCGAGGAGTTGCGGAAGCTTGAGGTCGCTCTGGGGTAGAAGTGTGAGGCGAACCCATTCTCAAATTGCTTTGAGGCGACTGCTGCACTTGTGATTCGCCAGTGGCTAGCTTGGCCGTCTTTGAACGGCGCTCGATTTCGAAGCCCGCATCGGGCTCTAGTCCATTGGAGTCTGGTGGAGAGTTGGCAAACGCAGAGTCTTGCCTACGCTTGAGCTTACCCTTCATGGTCGGTGGTTCGAGAGCAGTGAAGTCGTCGATGCTCATGCCACTATTCTCGTCACCAGGTGCCTGGCTGGCCTCTCTCGCTTCTGACATTGGAGCACGGGAATTTGTCGACGATTGCGGATGGAAGAAGTTGCTGGGTCCAGCTACCACTGGGGTTGTAGCACGAGTGGAAGTCGGCAGTCGAGGCTGAAAGCCGTTGCTGAGTCCAGGCTCCGCTAAATAGGGAGCGCGAGGAAGTGTCGGCAACGTTGAACGAAAGCTGTTGAAGGTGTTTGTCGGGCGAGGATTGCCAAAGGGCACAATAGTGTCGCCACCATCGTTATTTGGCATCATAGTGACAAACTCGACCGGTCTGCCGTTCTGGCGCTGTGCTTCGCCAGTGGGGAGTCCGCGAAGGACAGCCTTGCGCCGTATCCTCTCGATCTGTTCTCTCGGCATGAGTCCCATGGTGTTACCGGTGTGTATGAGTAGTAAGGCAATTGACGATGTTTGAGTGGTGGTGCAAAGCCCCCTGGTATTGGTAGTTGGTGAATGTACAATGGCTCGAGCAGAACAAGAGAGTTGTATATGACCGCAAGGTGTGGATCACAGGAGCTCGTTCACTCCATGACCCACTCATTGTGGCCAGTGATGCGGCGTTGTTGACTGCATGTGCCCGTGCACGTGATCAATGCTGTGCTTGGCGCTAGAGTAAGTGAATGAACAATTTTGCCTGTGACTCGAAGTCGTTGACAGTGCTTGCATTCCTGCTCGCGACTTCATCTAGAGATTGATGAGATCGGAGAAGTAACAATATGGCATCAAATTGTGCTGTCATAGCGAGGAGTGATAGCGCAGGTAGGACGCATGCGACAGCATGGCCTGCGATCTCGCCAGCGGCCAAAAGGCGAAGAGCTTCTGCCCTGGTCTATCAGCTTGATAGCAGCTAGAATTTGAGCCCACAATAGGCCTCTGTGCGAATTTGCACTGCGCTCACCTTTTTTAGTGAGCACGTTTGATAGAGTTCGTTGGAACACCAGAGTGGAGATGCAGGCCTGGATGCAATAATGAGCATGTATGGCCGGGAAGTAGGGACGAGACGGTAAATGTATTCGAGAGTACTTCCTAGCTCCTGCACAGGTGTTGATACTATTGCATCAGGTTTCAGGCAATCCATCACCATCCCAGGTTCACAATAGAGAATCATCGAACCAACCTAGGCGTCTTCCAAGTTCAATCTCCCCATCTCCATACCAGTCAAGACCAAACTACTGTGGCGCACCTGGTAGTGGCCTGTCACCCGGGTCCGAGGCCGCTGGACGGTCTGCTGGAGCCGATGGTGTCCTGTCTGGTCTCGTTCTCGTCGACGTCGATGTTGTTGTCACGTGGCGGGCGTGTGGCCGAACGGCACTAGCTCTACCAGGGCCTTGACGGTATGCGTCTTGCGACAGCAAAGTGGGAGGGCGCATCAAGGGGTGGTTCGAGGCAATGCGGCCGTCAGGCTGCATCGATAGAGTGCCTGCACCAGGCCCGCCGTTAAGTGATGCTGGGGCAGCCGGATCACGGGTTGGTGGAGCGGGAGCCGCAGGGGCGACGGTAGGCTGTGCAGCGGGAGCATTGTCGGCAGCAGCTGGCGCAGGAGCAGGAGCGGCAGGCTGTGAGGCTGATGCAGCTGAAGTATCAGTAGCTGGCGCGGCAGCTGAAGCGCTCGCAAGTGTGGCAGGAGCTGTGGGCGCCCGAGTGGGAGGACGGAAGACGCCGGAGATTGCTTCGGTGCGAGATGCGATTGTCGTTGAATCCTGTTGAGACGCTGCTACTGTTGCTGGCGTTGTGGTGGGCGGATTCGCAAATGTCGCTACTCTCGAAGGCCTAGCTGGAGCAGCTGCCGCGGACCCATCGGCGGGCGCTTTGGGCGCGGACGCAGAAGCGCTGCAGACCGTGTCAGCGAGGATACGACACAGTATAGTGCAAAGCTGCATACTCATTCGCACTACCAGAGCCCGGTGCGGCTGCGAGTGGGCTTCCACGAGCCTGGCCGACTGATCGCGGTTCTCCTTCAAAGGCATCGTAACGTTCCTCGCGGCCATTGAGCTGGCCACCCGCTCGCTTGAAGTCATCGAGGGTGACAGTCGGAAGCGAAGAAGTGGAGTAGTGCTGTGCTGCATTGTGATGGATCTCTCGGACGGGCACGACGACGTGGAAGACGTGGTATTCGAACGTCTGCTTCTGGATGACAGGCTGTACAAAGCTTAGCATGGATCGGAGGAGCAGCAATGGTGTCCACGTACCTGAATCCTTTCATGGACGTGGTGATGGATGTGCTGGCCTTCAAGTGTGGGCAGCTCTGTCGTTGTCCGCTCGGCTACCACAGACTCAAAGGTGTCCCGGTGCTCCGCATCTACAGCGGCAAGGTGTTTGGTGGTCTCAGCTGGGTCGTCATGCTCGAAGTTGTGCTCGTCCACCGGCTGAACCACAGCATGGTGCTGTTCCTCGCGATGTTCTTCAGTCGTGATAGGCTGGACAGAGGTGTGGTAATGGTCTTGATGGAATTCCTTGTCGACAGCACGAGTGATGTCCTAGAGAGAAGTCAGCAACATGATCCTCCTCAGCCCGGAATCAGGATGAAAACGCACCTGATGTTCCCGTCTTGTAAGGACTTCCTGGGTGACTGCCGGTGCAACAGTTTCATGAACAGTGGTGTCGTGGCGACCATTGCGAGCCATGAAGGCCTCGACGGCCTTTCTTGCCTCGTCCATTGTGATGTGAGGGGATCAGAAGACGATGTGTCTGGTTGGTATATGTGCAGGGTATGTGTGCGGGTGAGTAATGCGCGTCCAAGATGGTGAAGTTGCTGCGAAGACGAGAAAGACGATGCGAGAGAAGAGTGCAGAGGTTCGAAAGAGGAGAAGAGAAGGCATCAGAGAATAGGAAAGGAAGCCATGTCCCTGCCGGTTTCCCCAACAGGGGAGCCACGAGGCTGCGCGTGGTCGGTTCTTGCTTCGATTTGAGGAAGGATGTCTCGACGGAGAGCAGTCGCAGTGGCAGGCTCGCTGTCGCCGTTGCGAACGGAAGCAGCACAAGTCCACAATCCACCAGCCTCATGGTCCCGGCCCTGTTGTACACCGGAAATCCGAGAACTCGCGCGATGTCGTCTTGGGCAAAGGAGATCATAGGGAGGCTCTTCCCAGCCAAAGGGCGAAGTCGGGCTGCAAGCGACACCACCGCAAGCAAGATCAAGCAGCAGGTGTCCGGCCACGGCGAGAGGCAGCGCACACGACGACGCAGCTCTCTGTCGACCGCAGCAGCGCTCCTGCAGGACAATTCGCAGAGCAAAGCGAACGACACCACAACCAGCGCCAGCACGCATCGTCGCATCCACAGCCAGCCGGCGCCCAAAATCGCAAGGCTGTGCCATGTCCGCTCGCAAACCCAAGTCAACCCGACAGCAAAATTGCCCGATCATGTTCTCCTGCCTCCGCGCCGCGACGATGAAGATGAGGAGTTCGAGGCCTCGGACACGGATGAGGTGCAACAAGCGACTCGGGATGCACTGCAGCAGACGGAAGATGCTGCCTTGTTGGCGCACGATCCGACGATTGAGTGGGAGCCGCCGACCTGGGAGGACCTCTGGAAAGACACGAGCAGGAGCATCAGATCGCACTCCAATACTCACTTGTCGACGATTCTGCGCACTCCCAGGAAAGCGGAAAACCACAGTGGTTCCGGACACAGAAGCAGCAGGCGCGACCGCTCCGTAAGTCGCAAGTCCAGCTTCGAGAACTTGCGCAGCTCCATGCGGCCGAAGAGGGAGTTGCCTAGTTCTGGTGCTGGGGCAATGTTAAGGAGCCCGACCGTCCCGTCTCGGCAGCAGCATGCAAGTTACAGCGAGCCCCAGTTTGCGCCTCCTCTGCCTGACATGCTGACATTCAAACAGGGGACAAAGGCCGGCCTCGACAAGAAGTTGCCAGGAATCCCGGATCATGCGCCTGCTGGACAGCTTCCCACAAGCTATCTGGAAGAGAATGCTGCTCGCAATGCTAGAATCATCAAGTCGCTGCAAGACGATGGCATTCTCAACCTGAAAGACAGCGAGGAAACCCACACCGCGGTGATCTGGTCGCCGGCGGTCACGCATGAGAAGCATGTCGTCCAGCCCATCGAGATTGTCCAGCGCGCAGTATCCCGAGACGTGCACAAATATCATCACGTGCACCGCGTGTTGCCAGTCGTTGATCTCGAAGTGCTACCAGCACGTCACTTCATCCCAGATGGCCATGGAGGGTATCTCGAGATCACGGAAGAGGAAATACCAGGTGGGAAGCCCTCTGGGCTCGACAATCTGATTACTGAAGCCGTGTCAAAGTCCAGCCCGCGACAGGGTGCAGTGCTTCCAAACGTTGCGAGCCCAATACGCAGGGACGGAAGCAGCTCCAATGGCACAACGGTCGTGAGCCAAATGCATCGCCCTTGGCCGCACCCTCCAGGCGTTGCCTCATCCACTGCACTGTCGCAGCCCGTCCTGCAGACCCACGAGGCATGGCCCATGGAAAGGAGAGCCATGCCTTCGCACGCCTCACCGGAAGCACAGCACACCTCCAGTCTAGACCGAGGCGAAAGCCACGACCTCGCCGGAACGCGCATGTCTCATCAGCATTTTCAATACCTCACCCCTAATGGGTTGCCATCTTGGACGGCAATCAACACTTCCCCGGAGTCGCAGGTCAAGCCCTGTCCAGCTCCGGCTCCGCGTCAAAACGTGGCTGCTGCATCTGCATCCGAGAAAGGGAACCGCAATGCACCTCGACAACAACCGACCCAAACAATCTTTCCGGTTCATGTGGCATATGGGGGCTCGAACGTGCTTCCGTGATCCATTGGCATGCTTGAAGGCGTCTTTCTTAGCGAGGTGGTGGCGAATGGGTTGGAATGATTCAGGTGTCGGAGCGTGTTGGATCATGTCTTGTTGGGTCTTCCTCCTGCTTGTGTTCTGTATATTCGATGGGGTGCAGCGAGATACACTGTCATGTCTTATCGCTGCGTTGATCTTTGTTCATGACGCGTCTTGTTCGTAGTTTCAGTCAGATGTGTGAAGACGCGGAAGCGGGTGTTGAATTTGAGTTGTGTAGAGCAGTCTCACAAGATCAGGCCCGATCGACTGTAGTTCTATCGGGTCTGAATCGTGAGACTGCAACAAACTGCACTGCCTACGGCACAATGCTCGAATCAGTATTGAAGCACATCACATGTTCCTGCCCCATTATCTATTCTGTATCATATTCAAAAAGAAAGCCATTACTCATTAACTGAATGAATCTCTACAACACAATTCGACTACTACTTTTCCTACTTTAAAGCTCAAAATGCCCTCCATTCCTCGTACAAGCGGAAACACTCGACGTCGGGCTCACCGTAGTCGTATACGTCCAAGTCACAGCCATGGTCCTCGTCTTCGTCACCGTCGCATACCCGATCTTATAAACTGTCTTCGTCTTCGGCGGGAGAGTGGTAGTAATGGTTTGCGTTCCGGATCGGACAGTACGGGGGGGATCTGTGATGGTTGTTGTGAGGGTGGTGAGTTTGATATCTGAGATGGTGGAGACGGGTGCTGTGACTGTTGTTGTGGCGTTGATGACTCCGTTGGCTTGCGAGGTGATTGTTGGGGCGTCGGGGGAACGTTTGTTTTGTAGCTGGGCTTCGCGCGCCAGACGGGCTTTGAAGGATTGGGAGGATTCGATTCGTTTGCGGTGAATGGTATCGAGAGGGACGTCTTCTGCTCGCTTGTCCGTGGTGGGGGCGATTTGGAGACCTTGTGGGATGGGGATGATGGTTGGTATGATGCGGCACTTTGGATCGTGTTGGCTTGGTCGTGGGGGTATTGTGCATGTTGGCACGACGGTCTTCGTAATCTTGCTCTGAGTCTTGGTCCAAGTGTTGATGGTGCGGGTGAGCCATCTTGTACTCGTGGTGATAACGGCCCTGGGCGTGACTGTGATTGTTCTGGTGGATGCCGGGAGTGTGACAGTTGACTTGTTTGGCACTGTTGTCGTAGTCTGGATGGTAGATGTTGCTGAAGAAAAGTGGTTAATGAAGGGACAGCTAGATCGTAGGAACGTATGCTTACTAGTGATGGTGGTTGAAGGAGTTGTTGTCTGCGTGTAAGTCACAGTAGATGTTGTTGTGGTCGTCACAGGCACTCCGACAGTGAGGGTGAAGTCTCGTTGCCACCCAAATGGCGAGCCGTCGCCATTGTTTCCAATCACAATGACCGACCATGAGCCAGAAGTCATTTCACTCTTGGTGATTGGGCAACTGGACATCCGATTCGTCAAGTCGGGCGTCGTTGGCACGCCAGTGCACTCATACTGCACGTCATGGTCGTTGTCCACAAGGAGAACGTAGGCTGAAGTATCCGGCTCGCATTGCTTGAATTGAGAGACAACTGTGAAGGGGTCGGTCGATCGTGAATCGATGAAGTAGGTGCCGTTGTGCTGGAAGTCAATGCCATAGCTGTAGCAGACGCTGTCTTCGTCATATTCGAAATCGTCATCCGTCGATTCCCTTCTCAATAAGTCTGCTGAAAGGGCTCGCTCGCTTCTGAAATGTTGAAATTGTTGAGCACTAATCTGATTGATGAAGGTGCCTGCCGCAGCAGCAAGAAGAAGAGCGAGCATGATTGATGGAAAGTTTGTGAACTGGTATGAAGCGAGCAGAATCCGTAGAGCACGTCTGTAGATAAGTACTGAGCGCCTCAACGGCAGCATCGGCACGCCTGCTCATCACTGCCCCAGTGACGCTGGTCTTCGGATGGGGAAGCACTGGCATCGGAATAGCTCGTGATGCTTGGCGAGGGTCAGCCCTATGTGCGGTGGCTCGTGTTGTACCTCGCAATGAATGCACAGAGAATCCTATGCTCGCACAGCTCGCGTGCTGGCCATGTTTCTGGCGTTCAAGACGATGAATCCGGCAATACGGAGTGATCGATACCGGTGAGTCGGGACCTCTCTGTGTCTCGCCAAGAGCGCGTGGCTCGACAATCGCCGCTTCACTGGCGTGATTACACGAGAATGGCACCGAGAGGATGCACCACAAATAGCCAGGATGCCCTCCAAACGAGGCAAGTAGCGAAGTCTCTCGTAGACAAGACATGCGGGCGATTGCATGTTACATGCAGGTATGACTGCAGGTATCGGGGAAAAGAGCGCCCAATCCCTTAGCGACGTGTGCTCGCAGGCAAGGGAGGGCAGTGCAGCCAGATCGGGCCCGCAGCAAGAGCATGCACACATCTTGTTTGGCGATTGATCTTCGCCAGTGCGAGTGCTGGTCATAGAGGAGGAGTATAGGGCCGGGGGCAGCAGCGCCAGAGCTTCGGATCTGATCTGATCTGATCCACAGGGGGCGGCGGCGGCGGCGGTCGGTGCCGGCATCGCTTCTGTGCCTAGTTCCGCGCATCAGCATACGGCTCCACGACCATCTTCCTCGATGCATTCGACTGCACTGCCGCCGTGTCAGCCCTCGATCGGGTCATCGCAGCCTGAGGTGCTGAACGAAGACTCATGCCAAGCACCGGGCAGTCCAATATCACCCTGCATTTCGGGGCAGCATCATGCGCAGTAGCGCCGCATCCTCTCGCGACAACGACAAGGTCATGGTGAAGAAAAGAACAAGAACGATGCGGAGGTCCGGGCGCAAGTGGTCGTTAGGCTAAGTTAGCGAAGCTTCACGCGACAAGGCGCTGGCGAATGGCGGCTCGGGAACACGCCGACGGCGCGGCCCACTGGCCCCAGAATAGACGCCGGGACAGGGGTGCAATCTCCAACGTCACGAGATCATCCTCTGCTCGACTCTGCGCAGGAGCAGAATCCTCGCCCTCGTTGTACGCCACGTGCCTCTCCACCAGACACCCCCTATCGTCCATGGTCCGCTCCATGCTTCATCCTTGCTAGGCCAGCACGACAACGTGTATAGCGAGAAGCCGAAGCTGGATCCAGCGGGAGAGTTCGCAGGGAGCAGTGGGCCGTAGAAGACGATGACTTCCCCCATCTATCGAGGAGAAACGGGTCTTCCGCACGCTCCAAGGTGCATCCATATCTCTTCTTCACGAGATCGACAGCCGCCATAGACCACATGCGACGTTACACTGCATACTGCCCGCCGAACGAGCACTCGATCATGATGGCGGCACGGGAACCTGCGATGCAGAGCGGTGTGCATGCACTCCATCCTGCAATATTGGAGTGTGCTCTGGCTCCATCCGACCCATAGAAGCGTGCATCAGCCACGCTCGCACAGCATCACGTTGGCATGCTCCCGAGTGCCAAAGTATCGTGTTCTAATTCTGATCTGCAGGCATACTGGTGACTGCGCTTCAGCTGGCGGGCGCTTCCTGGAAATTTCCCCAAACGGGACCAGCCAAGCACTACCAAGCATTAGTCGTCTCACTAACTTAGCTTTGCAGCCTCGTGCAACTTTCGCAAAGCTGTTGAAGCGAGAGCCAAGACGAGGAGCAGATCTGACGTACGACAGAGCCAGTCCATTTCGCCTAGACAGCGGGCACCTGCCAGCCCGACGCCTCCGTTCAGCTGAGGGCCGTCTGTGGCGAATGTTCCCGAAGGCGGAGTACCTATCTTGGGATCGTGGTAGAAGACATGGCCCTCCTATAAGGACTGCTGTCGTCGACAATGTTTGCTGATCAGAACGTGACACATCTCTTGCTTCATCTCTCATACAATGAGGTTCTCAACTTTCACTTTGCTTGCACAAGCATGCGCGTTTCTTTCACCAATTCTCGCCAATCCTACTCCCGAGCCACTTGAATTCGTGAACGAGTTTGGAGCACTCGAAGCGATACCTCCTCCTGAGACCGGGTCACTCGCCCGCAGGACACCTCAGACCGGAGGCGATGTAGCCTGCAAAAATGCACCCAACACGAGGGCTTGCTGGTCGACAGGTTTCACCATCGCCACTGATTTCGACGCCAAATCACCCAACACGGGACGAGATGTTGTCTACAACCTGGAAATCACGAACAGAACCGACATGGCTCCTGATGGCTTCAACAGAATCGTGATGGCCATCAATGGCCAGTACCGTAAGCTCCCAATCATCTGCCTAGCGAGACAAAGTTAACAGGACTAGCTGGCCCTACACTCTATGCGGAGTGGGGAGACCGCATGATCATCAATGTCAAGAATTCGCTGGAGCATAACGGCACATCTATGCACTGGCATGGACTTCGCCAGCTCAATACCTGTCAGCACGACGGCGTGAACGGCGTTACCGAATGCCCCATTGCTCCCGGCCAGACCAAGCAGTACATTATCCGGTGTACACAACACGGCACCTCTTGGTACCATAGCCATTACTCGGCACAATATGGCGATGGAATCGTGGGTGCCATTGTCATCAATGGACCAGCAACGAGTAATTACGATAGCGACCTGGGTACCTTGACCTTCACAGACTGGTTCTACAAGACTGCATTCGCCACCAATGTCATCGCGCTGCATAGCCAAACAGGCCCTCCAACGCCGGACACTGGACTCATCAACGGCACCATGAAACGCGCTGATGGCGGAGGAGCCTACCATGTCACCAAAGTCACCAAAGGAAAACGTTTCCGCCTCCGACTCATCAACACCGGCATCGACAACCTCTTCCACATCTCCATCGACCAACACAATTTCACCGTCATAACCTCCGACTTCGTCCCCATCAAACCTTACGTAACCAAATCCGTCTCCCTCCAAATCGGCCAACGCGCCGACATCATCATCAAAGCCGACCAAGCCATCGGGTCGTATTGGCTACGCGCAGACATCGGCACAGCATGTGGCCGCAACCTCATGGACGGCAAAATCCTCAGCATAATCCGCTACGACGGAGCCCCCTCTTCCAACCCCACCCAAGCCGCCTCCGAAATCACAAAATCCACAGCCTGCTACGACGAGACAGTGCGCCCCTACGTAAACAACACCGTCCCCTCATCCGAATTCCAAGCCGTATACAAAAACATCGAACTCGACTTCAACCAAACCCAAACCGCCTCCGGCGGCGCCCTGGTCCAATGGCTCATCGACGGCTCCGACATGCGCGTCGACTGGTCCCACCCCACGCTCGGCCAAGTCCTCGACGGGAACAACACCTACGCGGACAAACAAAACGTCATCGAAATCGTCCAGAAACCCAATCAATGGACATTTTGGGTCATTCAAACCAAACAAGGGGATTTTGTAAATTTGCCGCATCCGATTCATTTACATGGACATGATTTTTATGTCATGGGATCGGGAGAAATGGGGATGTGGAATGGAGACGTTAGTCAGTTGAAATTTGACAATCCCCCAAGGAGAGATACCGCGACGTTGCCGAGGGGTGGGTGGTTGATTATTGGGTTTCCGGCGGATAATCCTGGTGAGTTCTCCTTTTTTTTTTCCACCTCTGTCTCGCTGCTCTCTTTTAGGGATTGTGATGCTGACGTGTCTTTGTTCAGGCATGTGGTTGATGCATTGCCATATTCCGTGGCATGTTGGAGCGGGACTTAGCATGCAATTCTTGGAAAGGAAAGACGAAGTCAAGGCCGCTCTCGGCAACCTTGGCGACTACGAGAAGACGTGCGATGGGTGGAGGCAATATTGGAATAAGCCCGGCAGACTATATGGGATGGACGATTCGGGATTGTGAATTTTCGTACATTGTAGAAAAAGTTCAAGCGATTCATTTACTGGTTGCATTCAAAGTCTGCGTGATGACTCTTTCGGTCTCAAATCTATTGTACAAAGTGTGCAATGTGCAAGTTTCGATGCATCGGATAGAAAGCTATGCGTCTTGTGTACAAGTTCCTGCTTCGACTGCTGCAGATCTGGGACAACATCAGGAGAGACCAGGGCAGAAGACAGACTTCTACGGTCATCCTTTGCTCCAAATCGCACGAGATCTGAAGAAGCGCAATGTGCCTGCATCGATGAGCATATCGTCGTTCCTCCATGCCGTTTTAGTAGCTTCGTGTCAAGTTGTGCGTTGTCAATTGCTTGGAAGGCAAGAAAATCCTCCTCTGACATCCCGTCAATCTGAGTCAAGATCGACCACTTCCACCATCTTCGTCTGCTTGCGCGCCTTTGCCTTCTTCACTGGATGAGCATGAGGCAACTCAGGCTCGGACTTGGGCGTCATGGCTTCGCTCAAAGTATCTGGAGAGTCTTCTGCACCCGCAGCAGGAACCAGGCCGGGCGCCGGCTCGTCTGCATCGAGGTATTCATCGTACTCCTGCTCAATGCGCTTTCGCACACGCGCGATGGCCTTGGCATCGCCTGGATCTGCTGCCATTCTCTCGACGCAGTGCGGGCATTCGATGAAATATGCTTGAGCAACTTTCCCAAAGCCGCGCATCTCGAACTCGGGCAACGAGTCCCCAACGAGCTTCACTGTGTCCCAGTCCAGGCAGTCTTCACAAAAGCCGTTCTCACACCAGCGGCAGCGATACACCATGCCTCCAACATCGCTCGTCTTCCCACCGCAATCCCGGCATTGATGTTGAGGACAGTGAAACTGGAATGTGGACTTCATCTTCGCCTGCCACTCTTTGTCCAAGCATCCAGTGTGATATGCTCGAGGGCATCCAGAGCAAGTATAAATCTCACCACCGTCCCAGCAACACTGGCAAAACTCTTGATGCTGGATTGGTGGCTTTTTCTCCTTCTTGTACTCTGCCAAGCGGGGATCTTTGCCCGCAAAAGTCGGGACTGCTTCCCAGTCGGCACAATTCAAGGATTCTTTGTTGATCATGAAGCCATCGATCTCCACTGTAGTGTTCTTGCCCGCGCGACGATCAGCGCGGTTCAGCTCCGTCGCTTCCTCAATCTTCTTGTCGAGTTCCTTTTGATGCTTCTTGCCTTCGAACACGGCACACTCAACTTTTTCCATTGTGTTCAACCACTGCTGCTCGTCAATCTCATCGTCTTCACCGCTCATAAGGGCATCAAGTGGCTTGTCCTTGCACTTCTCGAGCGTCGTCGCCCAATTCCATGACAAGAGTTCGTTGACAGGCACCTCAGGCCTGGCAAGAGTTTGTGCGCCGCGACGCAAGAGCGATTGCAAGGATGCGGTATCGAGATGAGGAGCATCATCTTCTGCAGTCGCTCGGTCGCTTGGCTCGCGCTTGCGCTTCTTGGCCGAAGAGTTCTCAGAATGAATGTTGCGCATACTCTCGGTGATTTTAGCTGAGAGGTACAACTTCTTGCGAATGCGGCCCATCATTTGCTCCTCGACTGTTCCGGAAGTGCATAGCTTGTAGACCGTCACCTTCTTGGTCTGTCCAATGCGGTGCGCTCTTGCTTCGGCTTGGAGTGTCACTTGTGGATTCCAGTCCTCGTCCAGGAAGACTACGTCGGTGGCAGAGGTGAGATTGATGCCAAGACCACCCGCTCTCGTCGATAGAAGCATGACTTTGTAGTCGCTCTTCATGTCGTTGAAGAGTCGGATGCTCAAGTTCCGCTGAGCACGACTCGTGCCGCCGTCGAGGCGCGCGAATCGAAAGGGACCAGTACTGGTACTGGCGCCTTTGGTAGCGAAGAGCTCCTCGCACAGGTTCAGCACACGCGTGAAGCCAGAAAATATCAAGATCTTCTTGCCCTGCTTGATAGCAAGCTCTTCGACCAACTTGTCAAGCACCA
The DNA here is from genome assembly GCA_004299825.1 of Cercospora sojina. Lineage (NCBI taxonomy): Eukaryota > Fungi > Ascomycota > Dothideomycetes > Mycosphaerellales > Mycosphaerellaceae > Cercospora > Cercospora sojina. Next base: position 271,635 of record CP036213.1, on the reverse strand, counting down.
GAAACTTGCTAGAGGCATTTTTGACATGGTCGCCAATGTCGTATTGCAGCGGAGCGGCACCTGGCAGAAGGTAGGGGTGATTGCATGCCTTTCGCAGTTGCATCAGGAGATTCATGAGCTTCTGCCAAGAATTGCTCCGCTTGTCCACGTCCTGGGTTTCCATGGCTTGTTCCATGATGGCTTTGGACTCCGCCCACACACCGGTGGTGTCAATATGTTCGGCTCTGGTCAGTGCTTCGCCGGCTTGCTCGAGTAGCGCAAGTTGTTCGTCTTGCCCTTCCTGTTTCAAAAGCTCCGCTTCCTTGTCTTGTGCGCCCGCGAAGAGATCGGACAGCGTGGCATTGTCGGCCCGGGTAAGCAATCTCGTGTACCAGAATCGCTGCATCGGCGTCAACGGCAGATACAGGAGAATCTCTTCCTTCGGCGGGAGACCAAGATTGACGCCCGGGCTGGATTTCATACGGCGGAGCATGATCAGTTCCAGGAGACGGCGGGCGTCATCCATAAAGGACGTTGATACAGTGCCCTTCGTCAAGTCGAATGCTTTGCGGAATGCGTCGCCAGTGTCATCTGTGAAAACTTCTGGGAGCAGCCAGTGGAGCAGAGCCCACGCCTCCTTCAGATTGTTCTGTAACGGTGTCCCTGTCAGCAGCAGACGGTACTCCGCACTGAGACCTTGCAGCGCAGAAGCAATGTCGGACTTGTCGTTCTTGATTTTGTGTCCTTCGTCGAGCACGCAGTAACGCCATACGAAAGCTCGCTTGAACCAGCCCGCCTCTGCACAGAATGTCTCGTATGTGGTGATGAAAAGGTCGATCCGATCGTCTGCCTCGCCGTTGCTGCGCTGCGGCGCCTTGTCGGAGCGCGTCTTGCGAGTCATGCAGTCTTTCATGATGCGTTCTCGCTCGGCTTTCGGGCCATGGAATCGTACCACGTTGATTCCGGGTACCCACTTCTTCGATTCGGCGATCCAGGATGACAGTACACTCAATGGGCATACGACAAGGTTGGGACGGTGTTCACCTGTGGTCGGTTTGTTCTCAGTCAAATATTGGAATAGTGACAAGGTTTGGAGTGTCTTTCCCAGGCCCATTTCGTCTCCCAAGATAGCCGACATGCCGTTGTCGAACATATGGACGAGAAAGGAGAGTCCTTGCAACTGGTATGGCTTCATGGTTGCCTTGACGCCTGCCGGCTGTTTGTGGAGTTCCACATAGTCAACAATGGCTTGGCTGTCTTCGGCTTGCGTGCGCGCGAGCTTGGAAATATAGTTGTTGTGAGGCAGAAGTGGCTCAAAATAGTCTGCGTGAGCCAGAAGGAAGGCATCGCGCTTGGGCTTGGTGCGAAGAGCAATGTCTTGACGCACAAGATTTCGTGCTGTTGCGCCATGCCCTTTGGCTGGAGCGCCGGTGTTGGTGTCGGACTTGAGCAGTCGATTCGTGCCTCTCTTCTTCTGGGTTGGTCTCTTCTGCAATTGCGCTAGAACCACGCGGGAGTAGTCCACGTTGCCTCTCCTGGATCGGGCCGGCAATGGAAGCTGCGGCGCAGCAGTCGAGCCCCGTGGGACAGCTGCGTCCATGTTAGCACATGCAACCGAGTAACGGTGAGGCACCCACCATGGATCACGTCTTCCGAAGACAATTCGTCTTCGCTCGCTTCGCCGTCCATGGCATCGCCCCAGTCGTCCTGTCCCTCGGACTCGAAACTCGAAGTGGTCCGTGGTGAGCTCAGCGGCGAAGAGCTTGGTGATTCAGCGTAGGACACAGCCGTGGCATTCCTAAGTCCACGGCCGCCGACGGAGGCGCGGCTCATTGCGCTGACTGAAGTCAATGACTTTCGAGCGCCAAAGCTGGAAAGCAGTTGTGACAGCCGATTCGGTGACAGCTTGGCCACGATGGGAATGAGTTTTCGTCGCTTGGGCGGAGGTGTGGTGGCGAAGTCGCCGAGGTCAACGTTACTGTCCATGGCGGGGAGGAGCTAAGGTTATGAAGCGCGTTCTTTCCTTCTGCTTCGATTGTGATTGATGCCTGGCTTTCACGCGCTGGCGGGCCGGACAGGGGTGGTGAGCGTTTGCGAGGAATGCACCTGCCCGCACCGGGGATGTGCAAGGAGGCGCGCCAGGACGATTGCAAGCGACTTCAAACCAGTTGCCAATGGCACGTGTGAGATGCAGTAATGGCTGTCATGCAACGGCCGCACTGCACTTTCGACTTTGACGCGCGACGCGTGCGAGCGCGATGATCTGCACAGGGATCAACAAACCCTAATTTTGAGCCTCACGAACCACTTCATCCATCAGCCCTCCATCTGCCCTTGCGACGGCAGAGAAACATGACATAGCACGCGACCTGCACGAGGAGCTGTCTCGGCGCCTCACGAGAATAGCTGAATGCGATTCTGTCAAGTGGTCGATCCGCAATCATGGCACGATTCTACCCACTGTATCCCCGACGAAGCGACGGCAAGCTGGAGGTCATTGCCAAAGGCAAGCGGACGGAGCTGAACAGACCGACCGACGACCAGCTCGATCAGAAGCCGGACAAGAATGGCGTCGCAGACTTCTACCGCGAGGTGCAGCCAGAAGAGCAGAAACACGTCGACTGGCGCAGAAAGCTGGGTGGCATGCTAGCGCGAGAGCTTAAGCATCAGGACAAGTCCGGAGCTGGTGAGTATGTGATAAATCAGATGAACGGGCTGGCTATCTCCCGTGCTTATCGCCAGACAGATAACGGCTACATGCTGGTGACGCTGCCAGAGAACTATCGGCTTTACGAGCACGTCAAGAAAACCGAGCGTGATGGGCAGACGGAGGTCAAGAATAAGACGCACACTGGTGGTCAAAATGACAGACAGGACGCTTACCTGTATGGACATCCTGCTGGACGCAGGAAGCGGTTTCGCAGCCCCAACGATTTCTTCCCACATCTTCTCTGGCTTTGCACCGACGAGAGTGGTGATCCAGACAACTGTTCCTGCAAGCTTTGTTCCCCCGAAGACTTGGAGAATGTCGTACCTGGCGCGAAGATCAAAATAGAGAGACCAGTCAAGCTGGAGGCCGACTCGCCCGCGACAATTGCAGCGCAGCTGAGCGCGCAAAGCGCCAGATCCGTCCCTCCGCCGCATCGCACACCATCGGCACAACCGCCCCGGACTGGGCCATCGCCTGTCCCTGTGCCCAAGTCCCAAGATCAGGCGCTCGATCTCGAATATGGCCAATTTTTGTACCGCGCAGGTGAACTCGTCTGGTTCTCTCGTGGTCCAGCCTGGGGTATTGGCGTGGTGGTTCGCAGGTGGACAAACATGAACACGCTGCTATATGCAGTTCAGCCCTTGTCCTATCCCGGCAACCACCCTCAAGTCTCAGTCAAGCAAGGTCACAATGAACTTCGGCCCTGGTTGGCGTGGAGTGTACCGAGATTCCTCAACGTGGGCCTCAACGATCAGCCAAATCCGCCACGCTACGAGAATGCTGATTGGCAAGGTCTCATGCAAAAGAAGTATGGCAACGGAGATCTCGAAGTCGATGGTTCCATAATGGCAGCCAAGATGGTCGATTGCTCCTATACATTACTGGGAAAGAACAACAGCTCCCGTCCGGAGGCGAACGTTGTCGAAACACACTACAACGGTATCTTCCTCGGCGCAGAGAAGATCTGGTGTGGAGAAAGCGTGCGGCTCAGCATTGGTTCTGGCACAGACGTCCTGGTACTGACCTCAATTGTCGAGCGCCAACGCTTGTCGCCCACCAACCAACAACTCGTACAGCAAAGTGTGCATCTTGTCGGCGATGTTTACTCCTTGGCGACTGTGCAGCACATGAACCCTGCGATGCCGACACCGGCTGATAACAACCCAAATCTGCCCGAGAGGATGAAGAAAGATCTGCAAGTCCGCAACGCACAGTCGGTCAAAGTGAAGAGGACTGCGAGTTATTGGAAGCTCATCAGTGCTCAACAACGCGTGGATCTCAATGACATCAAGGGTCGATGGTACGAAGCCTCCATCATCATGCCCATCCTTCACCCGCAGCCTTGGCACGACACTTTCACGAAGGGCGAAACTCAGGAGGCCTCGCTCTACATGAATAGTCGCGGAGACTGCCTGAATAGCAATCGCAAGGAAAATCTGCCACGTCTGCCGCGCGAGAATAACCGCAAAGAGACGCGTCGCGAAGCATTTGGCGCGTCTATACCTCCGCAAACCCAGATCGAGGACGGAGTGCAGCCTCCGTCGTCAGAAAACGTCGATCCTGGGCTTCAGAGCTCTGAGCCCATCGAAATCGATCCGCGCTTCGATACTGCAGATGAGTCTGGAGATCATGGAGTGGACACGGGCACTTCGGGATTGGAAGAATTCATGGATCTCGACAACATTGGGAGCGAGTCCATGTCAGGGTTTGGACAGAATTACGGAGGTCATGATCCTGATAGCAACTTTTTCTGAGTGTGGGATAAAGTGCACGGCTTGAGCGAGTCTTTGCAGCAACGGTGCAGTATTCTGCATTGTAGAAGAACTTGACAGCCATAGAGTTGTGCTGCATTAGCCAGCAGTGTTGGAACTTGATGAGCATCGGGAAGTGAGATCCGCGGCACAGCATTAGTTAAATGACGCAGCGCACCACTCTTTCCACGAGGCCATCCAAGGCCCTTTGGGATCCATGTACGCCAGACATTTGCTGCAACTCCATGAACTTCGAACACATTCCAAATCTGCCGTGCATCGTTAACAGCGAACAACAGCGCTTCACATGGGCCAATCAATATCAGGCAGCTTCATCGCTTGAATCAGGGTCTTCCACATTGCATGGATCTCTAGACAAGTTTCCCAGCTGCACACTTCCATCCACAGCATCGCCCATCACCACGCCGCGTCATAGCACCAACCCCCCGATAGCAACACCGCCATCACCACCGCTACATACCTATAACCACCGCCACCTCGACAGCCGCTCCCGCAGGATCGCCTGCCTCGGCCACTGCCGTTCTGCAGACCGCCCGGCGTCATTCAGTCCGGTGGCCACCAAACTCACGCGCACACCAGAATCGGACACACGCCGCGCTGTCGCCAGACATCACAAAGCTCTCCGCGTACGACAAGCCGTAGAGGAAGCTGTATTTGCTGTTTGTCCGGCGGCGGCTGGCTTGCGCTCGCGAGCGTCTGCTCGAGCACCCCGCTCGGTGCGGCTCTTTCGACCACGACAACAAAATTGCGCTTGAGCGAAGCTGTCCTCGACGCTATCGACAATGGCCACGGTCCGCCGCTACACCCGAGAAGAACTCATTGCTCTGTCGTCCAGCAAGCTTGTTAGTCGGCCTGACAACCTTCCTGCCATCGAGCAGTGGATAGAGTATGTGTACCTCGAGCAAGACGGCAAGAGGGAGAAGCTAAGGATCGCCCATAGTGAACAACCACAATCTGCAAATCACGAACGCCACAAGAGCAACGATGGCGCGCTCGGCAAGGGACGACAGACGCGAGGAGGGTTAGCTGGAGCTGCAGCGGCCGAGGGCAGTCCGATGGGCGCATTCAGCACTGGTCGCCCTACCCTGACCTCGAGGGGCAGCACGCTTCGGAACGCTAGTGGCGGTGAGTATTGAGCTTTCGTTGCGGTTGATGAGCCCTCTAACGTGCGGCGCAGATGATGTCTCCTTGGGACCTCCGCGGAACATGTTCCCGAGCAGTAGAAATGTGTCGAAGGTTTCCGATTTCCACGACAAGAACGGCACGGATGCCACGAACGGTGACGAGCCGGATTCTGTACGCAGCCGGTTCTTTTCGGATCGTCAGCTCAATCGCCGCGGACCTGAGAAGGATGTTGCGGACACGAAGGATCGCTGGAGTGGTGTTCGCGAGAGGAGACAACAAGGAGAGCTTGAAGACGAGAAGCGAGGCTTCGGCAGACACGACAAGGACAACGACGGCGAGCGCCGCAATGGCTATGGTCACAAGGACGATCCGCGCTGGAGCAGAGAGGACAGACCCAATGGCAATCGAGCAGGCGGCGGCTGGCGTGAGCGCGAGGCCGCTCGACGCGATCGCGACCATTATGAGAAGGAGCCCGAGTGGATGGATGACCCGGTCGTGAAGAAAGACCAAGAGCTGGGCTTTACCGCACGAACGCAAGACGATTTCGAGGAGTGGAAGAGACAGATGGCGGGCAAGCCCAAGGTGGAGAAAGAAGAGGCTCCCGCGCCAGAGCCTGCAAGCGTACCTGTAGCAGCGGAGGCCAAACCAACCCTCAAGCTTGATGGTTTCGAGGGTGGTCTGTTCGGTGGGTTCGGTGCTGCGGCAGCAATCACCACGCCCGGCACTATCACCCTTTCGGCAGCGACAGCGTCTTCTGGCGCCAAAGCACCTGGGAAGGGCAAAACCAGTCGATTTGCTTCCATGTTCAAGCCCGCCGAGCCTACTCCACCGCCAGCTCCCGTCGAAGAGCCGCAGCCTCCCACAGCTGCGAATGGATCGAAGACCGCGGAGGATCAGGAGGGCTTCAATCGCGTTCTTGCAATGCTTGGTGGGACTAAGCTCAATCAAGCACCACCTGCACCAGAGTCATCACGAGATCTCACTCCGTCGTACGCGGAACCTGTGCCGCCGTCGCCGCCACCTCCGCCGAAGAGCATGACCTCAAGCGGAACTCTGCCAGGAGGACGAAAGAGCCGATTTACCGATATGTTTGCACAGGACAAGAATCCCGAACGCTTGCAGTCACCGCGACAAAGCAGTCCGCCTTTCCCCGGACACAGCGTCATGGCAAACTCCAACAGCAGTCTCTCAGATGCTCCTAACCAAATGCTCGGCAACAAGCAGCCGGAACGACAGCCAAGCCACCCACAGCTGGCCCGAGCACAGGCTCCAGAGTCGACGATGTCCCCCGAACCCACCGGCATACCCTTCAATGCACTTCGTGAGCAGCAGCCACGCCCAACATCTGGTCGGCCGAACGATCTTTACAACCGATTCGACTCGCCCTCACGAGGTGCGGCATCGCCTGATAGAAACATCCAAGATCTCCTCGCACAGCAACCACGGCATAGACCACAGACGACCAGCTCCCAAAGCCAAGATCTCCTCAATCTGCTAAAGAACCCCAAGTCGTCCCGCCCGGCATCACAGCAGGCAATCCCGAGCGATGGCGGTATCGATCAAGTCGAGTTGGAGCGATGGCTTCAACAGCAGCAGCCCATGCAAACACAAGGACCCATCCAAACCTTTGCACCGAAGCCGCGCGGCCCACAACAGCCCCCAGGCCTATTCGAGGAGCAGTTGATGAGGAACTATGGACCTGAGCAACAGCGCCATGAGCAAATATCGCAACTTCCAGACCGGCCACAACCGCGAGCACCCCCTGGGTTCTACAACGCGGAACAGGAGGCGATGCTCGCACAGCAACAGCGTCAAGCCCATCAGCACGCCCAACAGCAAGCGGAACGAGAAGCACAGCAAGCTCAGCTTCGCCGCCAGCAGCAATATGCTGAACTCGCCCAACGCCAGCAAATACAGCAGCAGCAGCAGCAACAGCAGCAGCAGCCCCCTCGGCGCATGTCGGGCCATCCTGCGCTGCAGCAGATGCATATACCGCAACAACACAGCCAAGCGGATTTCCATCCACTCACGTCCCCAGTCGGAGGCGGGGCGCCTCCGCCTCCGGGCTTCAATCAGATGCCACGCTACCCTCCCGGCTTTGGCAATGTGAATACGTTCCCGCAGCAGCGCGAGCAGGCGCCACCTGGATTCAGCGCGGGACCCATGTCTCCTCCCGGATTCTTTGGAGGCGCTCCCAATCTCCCGCCGGGATTCCACGCTCAGCAGATCAGAAGTCCCACCGAAGTGCCTGGACGTCGGGCATTCGATGAAGCTCTGTACGCGCGGCGCTAGGAGCACAGTCTGCCCACTCGTGCTCGTGGGACACACTTGGGTCATTCATTCATCCAGGACCGTCCATGTTGCACCGAGGATTCGTCATTCTGGGATGTCTCTCGCATCGCTTGGTGGTGTTGGGAGGTTAGTCTCGTGGCAGACGACGGTCGGCCGGTCGTGACAGGAACGATACGGCGGCCCTGGAGCGCGACGCGATGATGGAAAGGCAGGGTGGGGAAGTGGAGGCTGTAGTGTGTAAGTATTATTATGTAGTGTGTATCGTCCCTGATCTGGTGGATCACGAGACATGGCACTGGTGGATAGCTGGGGTTTGGCATGTGAAAGAAACTTTCTCTGGCGAGAGCTTTCCTGTGCCTTGATTCAGCGAAGTAGGACCCGCATGCAGAGCAAGAAGTAGTAGCGACATTGGTCTGCCTACGGGAAAGTATGTACCGGCGGGTTGGCATTGCGTTTTCCTCCGCCGATGCTCAAATCAACAACGTCATGACAGGACGGCATGTGATGGAAAGACGATGAGCATGGACGATGCACGTGCCAGCCAAGTGTCGCTTCCGTGACCGTGGTGCAATGATGCAGCAAAGCAACGCCATGCAATGCAGGAGGTGGAGTGGGGGGGGGAGAGTTGCAGTTGATCGCGGAGCTTGCCCTAACCCACGATTGCTGTAGCCCTGCGATGGTGTGATCAGGGCTGGATGAAGTCTGCCGTGATTGGGGAAGACGTCATTGGCTGCTGGTATTCTGCCGATTGCCGAGAAAGTGGACCTGGCGGTGATGGAGGCAGATGAAACGGGAGGTTACATAAGCAGCCGCCCTGACCGGGAACGCTGGTCTTGGACGAGTCGTGGGAGCCTCACATGTCGGGGGCTCGCCAGAGTCCCGCCCAGGACACGACGGATCAGGCTGGCGCGCGCGCTTTTCCCTCCGCCTGCCCCGGACGTTTGCACGAGCGCCAACGCTTCCCGACAACGCATTGCATTCGCTCGAAACGCGCGGGCGACGCCGAGTATCGTGTCGTTAGGGCTGGGGCAGCTCGCTAGGGCTCCGGATTGCGGCCGCCACCGCATTGCAGCCCGCCAGGATGCAGTCCACAGGTGAGTTCGGGAGCGCTGCATCTGCGGCCAGGCAAGGCGCAGATCACGGCGATGCGCTGCCCCGGTCGCGCGTCGGCGGAGAGCAGAGGACACGCAGCGCTAACGCCCGCCAGCCGATGCCACGCACCTGCACCTGCACGCCCCGGGAATCATGGCCGAGCGGGACGACGGCGGCGGCGGCAGCAGCAGCAGCAGCACGGCCAGAGACCCCAAGCGGCGGCGCGTGGACGACGAGGGAGCTGCTGCTGCTGCTGCTGCTGCTGGGGCGCACGGCGGCGCTGCAGACGCCTACCCTCGGTGGCACGACGCATCCCCGACTCCGCACGCAGCCACGTCGTATGCGGCATCAGGGGCCGAGTACAACCACAGCACCAGCACCCGCCCTCCCCCTCCGCCTCCTCCCCAGGCCGTGCATGAGGGCTCGCACTGGCAGCACGCCGATCCCGCGACCTACCCCGAACTGGCCGCATACTCCCAGCAACCCTACTTCTACCTACCGCACCCTCCTCCAGCTGCCGCCAACGCTGCTCCGTGGCCGGCTACAAGTGACTCGCATTCCCACGCCGCCCTCCCTCCTGCTCCGACCACCACGCGGTCGAGAGCAGCGTCGTCGACCTCCCCGGCCATGCCCTACTTTCCGTCGTCGACTGCGGGAACTGCCGCCGCCATATCCGAAGCCCTCGATGCCTCCACGGTAAACTACTCGGAAGGAGCGAGTGCTGCTCCGTATCCCACCTACGGTTCGTGAGCTCGTCCGGCTCCCTCACATCCTGCTGACGACGACGACAGGCGCCGCGGGCTCGGGTGCACTGCACAGAGATGCATCGTCCTTCTACTTCGACGATGCGGGCATGCATCTCAAGATTCAAAGTCTGCCCATCCTCGACAATCTGGCCACTCAGCTCATCCATACCATCTCCAAAGCAAGCTATCCACAAATACAAGACATGATGCGCCGCGACGGCTCCGAAGACGGCCAAGCATACCGAACGCTGAAGAACCTGTACGACCAGACGCGCAAAGTCTACAGTCGTGAGACGCCGTTCATCGATGCCATTGCAATCCAAATGTTCCAGCCGACGCAACAAGAGATTATCCGCAAAGCCAACATTGCCACGTTCATCTCGAGCATCCTCGGAGCACACGATGTCAGCTTCTTCCACCTGAACGAATTCTTCATGGAGACGTTTGTGCCACTCGGTCACCGCCTGCTGAAATGGCAGGGAGCCATCTACCTGGAGCTCAAGACGCAAACCTTCATCTCCGCTCTCATGAACAGCGATGGACACCCCGAAGAAATGCTCGACGAACTCTTTCCGCCCGACCTGGACGCCCAGATCTTAACACGACATCCGGATGCACCAAGTTTATCGCCCAGTGAACAGGACTTCATCGATCGGAGTCGAGCTCGCAAGAGCTATCTTCTCGCCGAACCGAGGACGGAGGAGAACCTGCGAGACTTGCCCAGGAAATATCAATGGAGCGATTTCGTTCGCGAATTCGCATCGTGTATTGCGAAGAACGTCGACGGCATCATGAACGTCCCCGCCCGCTCTCAGGCCACTTCGAATTCCAAAGGCGCAACCGCAGAGATCAACGGCCAAGCCGGGAAAGCCGCCAATTCTGCACTCGCCGCTGTGCAAGGCCTCCACGCCAACGGCAAAGCTGGTGAAGGCGCGGGAGGAAAGAAAGGAGCCGCTTCGACCTCCACAGTGCGCCAACCCTGGACAAAATCAGAAGAAGACGCTCTCCTCTCGGGTCTCGAGCGTGTCAATGGCCCTCACTGGTCCCAAATTCTCGCGTTATACGGCCGAGGTGGTTCGGTGAGCGAAGTGCTCAAAGACAGGAATCAAGTCCAACTCAAGGATAAAGCTCGCAATCTGAAGCTGTGGTACCTGAAAACTGGCAAAGAGGTTCCACCCCCGTTGCGTGGTGTCACAGGCGAGCTACGGAAACGCGGCGGCGCCAGAGCGAGAGCTGCACTGGGAATCACCGATGACGATCAAGCTGCTGCTGGCGGTGGCCCGGATGAAGATGTGGAGATGAATGAGGGTGAAGAAGCTGATCCTGGGAACGGGAAGAAGAAGAAGAAGAAGGGCAAGAAGTGAGGGGCACACTGTCTCGTCGTAAAAGTCACCGAAAAGGTATCCGACGTCCTGTAATAAAGCATTGGCCAGGGCAAAGCAGAGATGCGCGCATGCCGCGGAAACTAGTTCTACTTCCACAAAGCTCCTTTTCGCCCAAGAAGCAGAAGATTATTATTATTATTTTTTTCCTTTTTTTTTGGGCTTGCCAGCACGACTCGGAAATCATTTCCCCGTTTGAGCCCCGAGGGTTCTGTGGAGGGGGCTGCAACAGCAATGCTTGGATGATCGGAATCTGGAATTTGGAGGTGAGGTTGGGTGCATCTGCTCAAACTCTATTAGTTAACTAGGGCTTCTATGCCCTAAACATCCGATGGGGCTGAAGCATATTACCTCATCCGGGAAGGGGGAAGTGCAGGGATCTTTTGTCACGACAAAGCGGCTGGCGTATGGGGATATAATAATAATAACATTCTTGTATTGCTGTACTATTCCAACTACGGGACAAGCAGCTATCTCTATGATGTTCGTCGAAGGTAAAAGCCCTCGGCCTATGGCCTCCGGCATAAAACCCTTCATTTCCTTCGTGTCTTGTGGGATTCCATCCCCACCCTTTGGGTCCGTTCGGCTTTTGGACATAGAGAGGATCTCTATGGCTCCTTCCTCTCACCAGGCTCCTATTTCCCTTCCTCCTCTCTCTCCAGTTCCTCCCTCGCGAGCGAGAACTGCTCCAGCAGTCCCTCCCTAATCATCCACTTTGTCGCCGCGCATAAACCCCTCTTCGTTTGGGTCAGCTCCTGCCACGACGACCCCGCCGTTCTGGTAAGCCGCTCTCTTGCTTCCTGCCACGCCGGGCAAAACAGCAGGACGTGTTTTGGTGTCTGGGCTCTATAGCCACACGGGCACTCGGGTGTTTTTCCCGGGACTCTCCTCCTCGCGAGGTAGGCATTGAATCCTATATGTTCCGTCCTGAGGAGAGTCGCCATTGTGCTTTGTTTCCTTGTCCATCCCTTGTGTAGCGTTCTGCCCTTTTCATTATCCTTCCATGCTGCAGGTAGTTCTTGCCCCTGTTGTGCTGCCTGTCTTTTTGTGACTTGGGCCTTCCATCTTTTGTTCCATTCCCTATGTAGCCACCATGCTTTCGACATGTATTCCCCTCGTTGGGTCATCTCCTTTTCTTGTCCGTCTATCATAGCTATGATAGCTGCTTGTCTTGTCCGTAGGTCTTGTGCGTAGGCTATTCCCTTCCTCCTCCTGCACTCCTCCTGGACTTGTCTGCATCGTTCCTGGGTGTACTCCGTGGCGGGCTTTCCTACTGCCTTTTCCGCTTGTTTCCTTGCTAGCTCCTGGGTATACAGGTGCATCGGTGGTATCTCTGTCTCCTTCTGGAGGACGGCCTCTGCCACACTCTTGTATGCCCCTGCGATGTGTCTCAGTGCCTGGTTCTGGACTTTCTCCAGTGGCGCCGTGATCCCCTTTCTATAGCCAGGTACGCCCTCCGGCGTCATCCAGACCCTTGCCCCGTAGGTCATCGCTGGTCGTACTACCGCGGTATATAGGTGTCTTGCCTTTTGGAAGGAAGCCCCCCATGTAGATTTGCATAGTCTCTGGAGGGATTGCATCTGGGCGACACCCTTCTCCGTGGCTTTCTTAACATGCGGGCCCCAGCTTAGCTTAGAGTCTACCCATACTCCTAGGAGTCTCAGCGATGGTGATGGTCCGTCCTCGAACCCGGGGATGTTAACCGTTGCCTGTAGGTTGTGTCTCTTCCTGCTCCTAGTGAAGTGGATCAACTGGTACTTCTGTGGTGCAAATGCAGCCCCATGTCTAGATGCCCACTGCACACACTTGTCATGTGCTGCCTCCAGTTTTCTGCAGTTTCCTTCTGTACTCTTTCCATACGCAAGAATGTTAGAGTCATCTACAAATCCCATTGCTGTTACCCCTCTTCCCTCCAGGTCTGGGAGGAGGGTAGAGGCAAAGAACAGGAACAGGATTGGTGACAGTGTTGATCCTTGTGGTATACCAGTAGCCTGTTGTCTTGGGTGGTCCATATATTCCCCAAGTCTAAGACATGTGGTCCTGTCTTGGAGGAAGGATTGGATGAACTGTACAATGTATTGTGGATAGGCCTTCATCTTAATGTTATGTATCAATCTCTGGTGTGACACATTGTCAAATGCACCGGATATGTCGAGACATAGCATAGATGCTACCATTGTTGGGTCTGTCTTCCATATAGTCTGGACCTGTTCTGTAATCAGCTCTAGGGCTGAGACAGTTGATCTTCCTAGTCTTGCACCCATTTGGGATTGGGGGAGGAGGTCTCTCTCTTCAGCTTCTTTGCTTATCCTCTTTGCAACAATAGCCTCTAGGACTTTTGCTAGGGTGTTTAGCAGTGCAATCGGTCTATAGGCCCCTGGTTTGGTATAGTCTGGCTTTTGTGGCTTCTTTAGGACTACAGTTGTTGAGTGTTTCAGAGGCTTGGGATGGTAACCTTGCCTTAGGCATGCTGTGAAGAACTGGCATAGCATAGGCCCCAGTTCGAGTTTGCATTCCTTAAGTAGGATGTTTGGGATCTGGTCAGGCCCCGGGGCCTTACTAATTGGGATCTTTCTCAGTATCTTCTGGAGTTCTGCAGGTTGGACTTCTTCCTCAATTTGGAACGGTTCTGGGTAGATTGTGCCTTGTATGTCTTGCAGGTCTGCAGTCTTTGGTTCCGGGAAGAAGTGTTGGGCAAGTGCGTCTGCTTTGCCTTGGTTCTCCGCTTGCATTATGCCATCCTTGTTCTTTATCTCTGGGAACTGGGGTAGAGGGATCCTCTGACCTGCCCCTTCCCTAGCCCACTTAGCTAGCTTCCAGATTTTCTTCGGGTCTTTAGTGACTTCCTTTACAGTTGCCCTCCATGATAGGTTCCTGTCCTTCTTGATCTGTTTCCCCTTAGCATGTGAGGCTGCTAGGTAGGCTGCCAGGCTTTCCTCTGTCCTGTCTTGGCTCCATTCCCTCTTAAGGTGTCTTGTCTGCTTTACTGCCTTACTGCACTCCTTTGACCAGGTCATCCTAGCATAACAAGAAGGTTTGGCCTTTGGGATTTCCTCTTGAATTACCTTGGTTAGCATCTCCTGTATTTCCAGGGCCCTCGCGTCCAGCTGCTGTGGGGAGTCCATTAGCTTAGCAGCAATTGCCTCTGCCTCTGCCTCTATCCTTGTCTTGACCTTTTCCCAATCTGCCTTCTTCCATTGGGGTCTCTGTGTTTGGACTCTAGTGCTGGTCTTGGCCTGTAGGATTGTGGTCTGGATAGGGATGTGGTCTGATCCTGTCTCCAGGTCTATTCTTGCTCTACACTCCTGGATGTTCTGCCGGACTCCTATTGTCCCAAAAACCAAGTCTAGGGTCTGGCAGCTCCTTGGTGTTTCCCATGTGATAGTGCCTGGTTCCAAGAGTAGTTCCAGGTAGGCCATTTCTGTGATTGTGATTAGGCGATCTGCAGCCCAGTGTTGGTTTTGGGTGTTGTTCCCTCCCCATCTAGGGTGGTGTAGGTTGAAGTCCCCAAGTAGCAGGTGTTCTTCCCCTTCTCTTTCTTGTACTGCCCCTTCTACTAGTGGGAGGGTGCCTAGGTTATGGTCTCCAGTTGGGCTAGATGGGTTGTAGCAATTGTGGATGTTAATCCACCTTCCTCCAGCCTGGATTCTCACTGAGATTAGGTCCCCAGAGTACTCCTTTGTGTTCCATGTCTGTGTGCTAATTTCTTTGGATATGTAGATAGCTGTCCTTGGGTGATCTGCTTCTGGGATAATCATATGGTACCCTGGATGGGCAACTGAATTCCTGCTAGATGGGCTTATCCATGGCTCTTGAATTGCAACCACATGGTGGACCCTGGGGACCAACTGTTGGAGGAATGGGATTTGGATCTTGTGTGCACTATGGTTAACATTGTACTGTAGGATTGTAAGCTCCCCTTGTGGGCTACTCATTTTGGGTATCCTGGTTTGTCTGTATGTCTTCCATGCTTTCTAGGCTGTTATTGTCTTGGCTCTGGACTGGTAGTCTTTCCTGTCCTTGGGAGGATTGGAACAGGGAGGATATTTTGTTACTCTGTGCCCTACCAGCAAGGGTCGTGGAGTTTGTGCCTACCGGTCTCCCCGGTGGCCTTCTTGGCTGGTCAGCTGTCACTTGGGCTAAGTTTGCACTTGGTGTTCCCGTAGCCTTTCTCTTGGATCCTACGGTTGTCCACTCCTCTGTCTCCTTTAGGTGGGTCGTTTGGTTCCAGCTTCTTGTTGCTTGGGCTCTGAATGATCTTGCCTTTGCCATGGCCGCTTGTTTTACCTTGCATGATAGGGACCATGCTGTGTGGGTGCCTTGGCAGTTGCTGCATTTTTTTGTTGTCCCCTGGCAGCTATCTGTTCTGTGTGGTCCTGCACACTTTCCACAGGCCTGTTCAGCCCGGCAGTACTTCACTACATGGCCGAACTGTCCACAGTGGAGGCATTGTGTAGGCCTCTGTTTGGAATCGAATTCCTCTGCAGTAAGGAGGGTGCCCTGGGACACAAGGCCCTTCTGTATTATCTCATTGGCCTGGGCTTTGCTCTGTACATTTAGGATAATTGAGGAGTGGATTTTGCCTTCTCTTGCTCTAGGGCTCTTTAGCCAGGCAGCCTGGGCTACCTTTAGGGTTGGGTGGAGCCTCCCGTTCTCCTCCTGGATCCTCTGTATATGGCTTGGGTCCTTGGGGTTAAAGTCCAAGGTCCTAAAGCTGTGCACTAGCACCTGGTATGGCTGGGCTACTACTGCTGCATTAGGAAGCTCCTTGTGGATCCACCCTAGCTCCGATGCCAGCTTTTCTTTTGCAGGCTTGGATGCTGCAAAGACCTTTAGGTCACCACTCTCAAGTTTCTTGACAGCAATTACCCCTGGGTCTCTGAGCCCCTGCAGTATCTCTTGGTTCGTAAGGCCCTTGATCTTGTTCTGTTCTTCTTTTTGACCAACTCTAATAGTGATCACGTGGCTTTCCAATGGAATTCTCTGCAGGCTTGGCATAGCCAGCTGGCCTTGGGAGGCAGCCTGCGCCCATGTCTTTAGGGTGGAGGTCGGTGGGGTGGTTTTGATGGTCTGAATAATGGTTTTCAGGGCAGTAGTAGTGTCAATGTCTTTGGACTGGTACAGGAGATAGATCTGGACCCTCTGGAGGAGGGAGAGGAGGGTAAGGGAGTTTGGGGCCTGGGGAGCGTCCAGAGCCTTTTGGATGTCATCGGTGAGGGTGTGGAGGTTCTTCTGTATGTTAATGTTCACTTTCGGCTGGTTAGGCTGGTCTTTTAGGCCTTTTGGGCCCGGTTTGGTCGTTGGTCGCCCTTTGGTCTGGCTCGGGGGTGGAGGCTGGACCCCTCCCCCCCTCTGCCGTTCCTCGGGGTTTCCGATGTTCTGCTGTCTCTGCGGGTGAGTAGAAACGTCTGCGATTGTGTCTCCCGTGCCTACGAGCGCGCGCGCCGCATTCTGGAAGTAGGACATGTTTGGTCCGTATGGGGATATACCAATCGTGTGAGAACGTGATGGAGATTGATGCATGCATGTGATGGTACAATGTGATAGGATATACGAAAGCTAAATTGCTCATGCCCGACCGCTGTCCCTCTCTCGCGCCCTTATTTCCTCGCCGTCGGATTCCAGCTCGAATACCGAATGATTTGTCTCGCGTGGCCATACAATCCCATGGTCGCCATGAGGATCAAGTATGGCACGTAAATGATGACAAACAACACCATATCCCACCAACTCGTAAACTCCGATCGGACCTTTTCCGTGAAGTACAACGTGTACATCAACGCGATGATGGTCGCGAAGAAGAACCATTCCGCCATGGGATACCGGAAAAACAGCAATTTCACCAGCTCCGCAACGTTCGATGGCCAGCCGACGATGATGAAGCTGAACAACAGACACGTATGCATCGTGACGAGATAGTAACTGATTTCCCGCACAGCGAGCAACGACACGATTCCATATCGTTCATCAAAGTCCCGCTTCTTCTTCCCACCACCACCACCACCACCACCATCCTCCTCCTCCGGTGGAGGATTCGTCCACGCCAGAGATTTATGTTTCCAGGAGGCTTGCGTCCAGCCCTGCGCCCAACGGAGTCTCTGTTTCCAGAAAGCGTGGAAGGTATTCGGCGCCATTTCAAACGAACACACATTCATATCATGCACGGCGGTTTTGCCTTTTCCGTACGCGCGGAGAGCGGAATCGATGTCTTCGGTCAGCATGTCGCCGTGCATTTTATGTGCGCGCAGGAGCGGGGCTTTCCAGTATCCGTTCGAGCCGCAGAAGAGGCCGAAGCCGAACATGCGGCTGCGGCCTGGGTGGGAGATGGCGTAGATTTTGTCGAATTCGATGGCGATCATGCGGGCCCAGAAGGATTCCGAGGTGTTGTACACGATGCAGCGTCCTTGGACGATGTCGACCGTGGGGTCGGCGAGGAAGCGTTCGGCGGCCCAGCGGGGGTTGTGCGGGTGAGGGCTGTGGTCGCTGTCGAAGATTCCGATGATTTGCGCCGTGGAGCGGAGGCTGAAAAAGTAGTTCAGGTTGTCGGCTTTGGATTTGCTGCCGGGGACTTTGATGACTTTGAGGTTGGGGTACATGGCGGGAAGTTGGGCGAGTTCGGTCTCGAGGGGTTCGATGGGTTTGGGGGTATTGTAGACGAGGTTGATGCGGAGTTTTTCTTTGGGGTACAGGATTTCTTCGCAGGCGTAGAGGACTTGGTTGCGGATGATTTCTTGTTCGTTGGGGAGATATGCGACGATGACGATGTCGATTGTGGGGAGATCTTTGACCGTTCCGTTCAGGTCGCTGGGAAAGAGTCCGCTCTCTTCTACTGCGATGGCGGCTTTGCGCGCGTCTCGCACCGGTGTCAGTCCGAGGAATGATTCTACCACGCAGCATGCTGCAATGTAGAAATTCGCTGACATGTAGAAGAAGTAGAAGACCTTGATGACTGCTTCATTGCAGAAGCAGAAGATGGCTGTGGTGACTATGAAATATGTAGAGACCAGGAAGAATGGTGTCGTGTCCAGCAGCCAGTCGGAGAAGGCGAGAGTGCCTGCTCGGATCTTGTTCACGACAGTCGTGGTGGCAGCTGAGATGATCGATTTGGCCGATCTCCTGGAGGCTTGTGATCTTGAGCGGGCAGTATCGTGCTGCGTCACCGGGAGGACGTTCTGGAAGGAGTCCATCGTTCTTCCACTCCAAGCTCTGTACACTGTTGTGAGATAGATTGTGACCAGAGGGTGAGGACGCCGCCAGCAGCACCGCACCAGGCGATTGATGATTGAGAGATGAGGGATGAGAGATAGGTGAGGTGAAAGCGAATACCAGGACCTGCATGCACATGCAGCGAGACAAAATCCTACACCATCGGATCAGCTGGAATAATATCCATCATGTCCAAGGTAGTCTATGACGATCCAGTCGCATGGCTCGTTACAAGACAAGCTCGGCACATTCACGGTTGTCCAAATAGGCCAATATCGTGCATACTGCCCGCCTGCGACTCCACATCAGCGTCGAGACTCGATACTGAGCTGGCACCATCGACACAGCCTGAGCCGTGTAGTGGACGAGGTGAGGTCAGGCGGATCCTGTTGGTGGGTCTCGAGGCTGCACATGAAACGTGGCGGCGCAGGTACACACTTGTTTGGCGAGCATTTGGGCGGCTTGAGACAATTATGCCGTGTTGACGTGACGATGAAGGACGGAGACGGGACGTTTGTCAAGCGGGAGCAGCAGCAAGCCGCGTTGTTTTGGCCTCAGGGTACACACTTCTTGGCGTCTTTTCCACCTTCATCTTCACCTTCCAGCTGCACGCCCAGTCCATTAAATCATCAGAACGTCAATGAATAGATCAAGAAGCATCTACGAACGCCTGGGCCTTTCCCCACGAACTCCTTCACGACCCCCTGTGTCATACGACGGGCCTAGGGACGGGGGTATGAATTGGCTAGGGAGAGGGGTAAACAGGTAGAATCCCTGTAATCATTCCGTAGCTCTATAGCTCCATAGCTCCAAATCAAGTAACTTTCACGCACGATCTATCTACGACTTTTAAAAATATAACAATACGAGACGCGTCGCACGTTGAGAACGAGAAGTTGAACATACCAGCACGAGACGCGTCGCATGCGATAACTGGGCGCTGCCACGATTATTACGACAATGACATTATGATGTGTGTACCCTTCCCCCTAGCCAATTCATATCCCTCATCTTAGGCCTGCCGTTTGTCATACTCGCAAGCCGCAACAAATCCTGATTGTTTCAAATCATACCTGGTAGCTTCAATGAAGCGTACCAACGTTTGCACCGAATTAAGTCCTCTTTGTCATCATTATGCTCCGGAGACGTGACATCTGTCTCACCACAACGCGAACTCTGCTAGTGAGCGTTGGACAACGCAGAATCAGACCATGTCGACCACAATCGGAGCTCGCGTACCCGTGCATAGCATCAGCGCGTTACAGCGACTTCTCGGAAATGCGAATCCCGAGACATGTTAGATGCACAAATCGATGGTCGTTGTGCTCGCGAGCAGCGTCACGCGTACAGTTCGTTGAGCTACAATGCTTAGTCCGTCATACGCGGTCTAGAACTCGTCGAGGGCCTCCACTCACATAGGACGATCCAGGAAGTTCCAGCCGTCCACAGCTCGACGGCCCAACTCCTCTCCAGGAAAACGCCCGTCACATGTTGAAGGAGCTACTCGTCGCTTCTATTGATGCTCACGACACTTAACAACAACAAAAGAAGTCCCTCGAGAATGGCGACGGCAGATACGACAGCCAATATGGCATCACACGGTTCAATAAAGTTCGAAGAGAATGTCGACCACAGCGCTACGAGCATGGAGGAGTCTTCCGGCAGCAGAGGTCGGTCTCCATCGAATTCTTTCAGCGCAGGTGACGACTCCGCCGGCGTTGCAGCTCCACGTAAAGCTGGCGCCGCCAGCATCGTCCAAGATGTCTTTGCTGTTGATCGTTCCGAGCATCACGTTTATATCACCGGCCTTCGCGGAGTACTGGTCATTCAAAGCTTCATATGGATCTACTTCCAGACATTCATACCCACGCTGGTCTCGAGAGACACCCCTGGGCCGGACTACCAGGATCTATTGAGGGAAATTCTCAGTGTGCCATTGTGGAATGAGAGTCTCATTTACAACTTCTTCGTCATTCTTTCCATGAGAACGATAGCCGTGTCATTTTTGACGCATCCAACGGGACAATCATACGCTGCAACTATTATCCGCCGCAATGTGCGAATGGCGGTCATCTTGTGTGCCGGATCTGGAATGGCGACTCTCATATTCTCTCGCATAGGAGTGGAACATATTGATGAGTTCAAGCAGAAGCTCCCAAATCAATCCATCATGACACCGACAACGGTCTACGACGGCGGGGCCGCATTCAACTCTCTCTTCAACCTTTTCTGGTTGACCTACGATCACTACAAACAGGCAGCTAATATGTTCTGGCCTACCGCAACACTTTGGGTTCCTTCCATCATCTACTTCCAGGTATGTCTTGCTTATCCACGTTCGCAGATAGATCCTGGCTGACCAGCTCTAGTCATACACGGTGTATTTTCTGATGGTCATCCTACCCTTCGCGCGACCAAAATGGCACATCTCTGGCCTCGGACTCTTTGCTTTGGGCTCTTTCTGGATGGCCTACTGGGGCTGGTACTCGGTGACAGGACTCATCTTCGCCGATCTGGCAGTCAATGCCACGCTGAAGGCCGAGTTGAAATCAGGCCTGAAAGTCCGCGACGACTGGAGGATACCTTATGCGGCAATTGCGCCAATGCTCGTTGCAACTGGCATTGCCTTCAAGTATGCATTCATTGTGCGCCCGCAGTACGTGGACAAGCTATTGGTGCTGCATCCGTATTTGGACATCTCCACGAGATACTCACCCAGCACGACCGTTGCGGCTGGGCCGTATGCTCGATTGGACGACTGGTTTGTCATCACCGGGATCCTGCTCACAGTGGAGCTTTTCGAGAACGCGCAGTACTACCTCTCGTTCAAGCCACTGGTGTACTTGGGACAGAGATCCTTCAGTATGTACCAACCTTGTGCTCGTAGCAGCTTCGCATCGTACTAACACTGGCACACAGGCGTATTCGTTGCTCAATGCATATTCTTCTGGACGGGCGGAATCAAGCTCTGGTTGGTCCTCCACGACGAGAGAGGCCTCTCTACAGCAAGTGCCAATGTTGTGGTTTTCCTTGTTGGCTTCCTGGCTGTCACTGTATTCGCAGAGCTGTTCTTCCGATTGATTGATGCGCCGTCAATCTGGCTGGCCAAGACGACTTACACATGGCTGGTGGATTGATCTCGAAAATGGGGTTTGGGATCTAGAATAAGGCGAGACGGCTTCCGTGGTGGTCCCTGATGAAAGTGCATCAAACTTCCAATCAATATTTCAATGGTACGGAATCGCAATCAAACTTCCGCCATGTTCCTAGTCGACTTTCCGCTCTCACCACCAACGTGCGTTGTACCTTGCAGTTCCCGCCACGTTTGCACCCTGCTTCTGCTACTGCATGTGCCTCCTGTGTTCCTGCATTTGTCGCTGCAGCTCTCCCACGCGTGTTCTTGAGCTGATAACAAGCTCGGAAGCTCCATCATCCGCAATTCCGACACTGAAGAGCTTCACTCTGCATCAGCCAGTCTGCTGGACAACAAGCAGTATCCGTGAGGATCGATTCACCGAGCGACGTGTCACATGCCGTGTTACCACTCTGGTACAAGTGAATTGAAGACAATCCATCATGTCACGCCTGGAACACCTCAGCCCATCGACTGAGCATCATCGTGAGGCTGTGAAGCAACGACGCCAAGGGTAGAGTTCAGACACTTCGCTAACCTATGACCCAGTCAGTACGAACTCGAGCGGGATATGGGCAGCCTCGAGGCTAGAACGGCCTACTCGTAGCACATGTGCTGCTGGCGCAACTGAGACATGCTTCAACGATGTCTGCGGGACCAATCAGAGCTCAACAACGGTCTCATTTCCCAAACAGATGGTTCGTGCGCTCGCCTGATCCTCTGGGCGCAGGGCTCAGTACATCGATCGTGCTATGCCGTTGTGGCCAGCATTGGCGAGGTCGGCGTTCCCCACGTCGTTGAAGAATGCTGCTCGCAAGAATCATGCCGCCGCTCGCCGTTTGGCCCAATGCGAGACCCATCATCATCTAGCCAGCCGTGGCTTGCTATCACCTGGTTGGCACGATTGGATGCTGGGAAACTGCATGAGCTCCTCGTCTCAGCGTTCTGAAGAAACGTTCCTCATTGCTCATAATCTTTCCTTTGTCACGCCCAAATCGTCACGCGCGGCGAACGGCCAGCAACGATCACCATGCTGACCACACTTGCAATTCTCTTCTTCTCACAGGTGGTCAGTAGCAACGCGCAAAATGTCACCTCTTCGAGCGATTGCTCGTGCGGATTCCGGGATCCAAGCACGCAGGAAGTCTTCACGGAGTCAATCATCTTGTACTTCAACGAAACACAGTCTGTCGACCAGCAGGTCTTCCAAGTCCGCAGCTTTCGTAACAAGAATCAACGAGGATGGAATACCATCTTCCCGCAAGGCGCAAGTCCAGTCAACATTCAGTTTGGCAAGAATGGAACATGGGAATGGCAAGAAGATCTTAACACAACGACACCGAGCATGCAAATGATTCTGGATCCACCTCGTCGATATGATCATCTCTCAGTTGGAGCTGAGCTTCGTTCGATGCGTCGAGATATCCAGTATGGCACTTTTCGCAGCGAGATGCGTTCCGCGCAGCCCTGGGTTGGAGGTAGTGCAATGTCGATGTACGTCAAGTACAACAGCTCACAGGACGTGGAGCTCGATCTACTCAACATGAATAACGCAAGCCTTGCTCGGGTCATGCAGACTGTTAATGGCGAATATCCATCATATGGTCTGGCGGTGAATTATACAGACATTGAGAGTGGCACTGCCCCTGGCTTCCCTCCACGATCGCCGTGGGACTTCATGGAGCTGCAATTCGATTGGAATGAGACAGTGGTCAACTTCTGGATCAACGGCAATAATTCTCGACACATCACAAAGGGCGACAGAGCTATACCAGAGGCACCTGGCACTTTCTACTTCAGCCACTGGTCAACTGGCGATCGTAACTACATGCAGGGACCGCCACAGAATGGTTCCTATGGCAGTGTCAAATGGGTCCGCGCTTTCTTCAACAGTTCGTTGATGACAAGCTCTGACCACAACGCCTATGACAAGAGATGTAACGCCGTCAGACAATGTTCAATTGACGACATCTCTCTGCGCGGCTCAACAGAGTATTCTCGAGCCGCTACACGTCCATGGAAGGCAACACTGCGACAGCGAGGGCTGCGTGACGCAGCCGGATACATTGCCGCCGCCTTCAGCTTCTTCGGTGCTGCAGCTATCCTGAATGCACTGATTCGACGCGGGCCTTGGTACAAGTTGAAGAAAATCGAGATTCCAGGCACGAAGCGACACTCCACGAATGCACTGAGAAGGTCTCTGCGAGACTCTCTTGGGCCCAAGGGGATGGCATTTCCACGACCGCTTTCAACTCAGGCTCCGTACATGACCTTGGGGAGCGCTACCGCATCTGGATACGAGGCGCCAGCGCCGGGTTACACTACAAGGGGCGAGAATCATGTACCATACCCATTTCTACCCTCTTCTCAAGGCAACTCCGGGTCCGCGACACCTCTTCCTGCGTATGATTCAGGACAGGGAATGCTTTCATCAGCTCGGAGTATTAGATCTGCAAATGCTCGCTGGATACCTGGCCACTCTCGAAGCTCCTCTAGTCCACTTCCACGAGCTCAGGATCCTCGCGGAACGCCTGACAGTGTTTTGATCCCGCCATCGTCGGAACATCCTGCGGTCTCTCTTTTCACAGAACCTTTGCGAGAAGACGGGGCTGAGGATGACTTTGACGCACGTTCGAGGGCGTATTCCGACCTTGTTGGCGCCAGTGACACTCGCAAAAGCTCGATTGGTTCTTCCTCTGGCAGCCCTCGACAACAAGCGTTTCGTCAGCTCACTGGAGAAGTGAGTGCGTACAACGATGACGACGAGGGTCGTGATGAGATTCGCCCGCTCAGCCCAGTCAGAGACTTCAACCATTGGCCTCCGCCACCTCGCGGCTGGGCTGAAGACGGTCAGATCACTGGAGACAACAAGCGTATGAGCTTCATGGATCTCGATGATGCTATTCCCAAACGCCCAAGCCATAAGAGTCTTCGTAGTATCAGAAGTCACAAAAGTCTGAAAGAAAGATTGCCCTCGGTTGAAGTGCCAGAGGCGCCGAACGACGTTTCTATGGGGAAGATCATGAAGGAGAAGACTGGTGTGCCCGATGCCCTCACTGGAGCCGCGACGGCTGAGCCTGTCAAAGAGCAGCTTCCGCAGGCACCAAAGGTCCCGCAAACTCAACAGCGCATCGACTATTTAGCAGGTCTTGTCGCTATTTCGTGTATCATGGTCACACTCCGGCATTTTTCGCTGACTTTCTGGCCTTACATCGTGGAGGCTCAAGGTACCACGATGCACTTCGCAGCTGACAAGATACTGTCGTACATTTTCGGCCCCTACATTCTCACGCCTCTGTGGATCGGGCCATTCTTCGTCACCTCTTGTCGCTTCCTGGCTCAGCGGTACCTCAAGACCGGTAAATTCGAAGACATTGGAAACAAAATGTTGCTTCGTGCACCACGGATGTTGATCCCTGTCTTCGTCTTCATGACTCTGACATACTTCCTCTTATCCCTGGGCTTGACTGGCCGACTGGAATGGCTTCCCAGCGTCAGTTACAGCGTTTGGCCGTATGTCGTTCCGCAAGGCAACTTTGGCATCTTTCTCAACCAGCTGGTGGAGCTGAGTTACATCATTCCAAACAATCCGCCTGAAGTGATCAACAACTACTGCGTCGGTGTCTTGTGGACAATTCCTGTGCAGCTTCAATTCTCATTCGTGGTCCTCCTGGCAACAGTGTTGATCAAAGACATCAAGAAACCTTGGAAGCGGATGTCTTTCTACACTTTCAGCATAGCCATGGGCTGGTATGGATCGAGCTGGTCTGCATGTCATTGGCTCGGTCTCATGCTCGCTGATGTGGACATCACCTACGATTGGAGACGCAAAATTCAAGCTCGCGCCTGGCTACTCTACCCGACCTTGATCTTCGCAACTATCCTCACACTCGCCACGCCGCTGGTATTACTTTTCAACACTTCTTTCTACAACTTTTCTTTCATGTCATGGGACAATGCGATACACCCGGAAACTACGACTGGCAGGCCGTTGTACCAGACAATCCCTTCGATCTGGTATGCATATCCGGCATACTTCGCGCCGACATTTGCGCATCTTTCCTTTAGTCTGGGATTACAGCTCATCGTCGAGCTTTCTGTTTGGGTTCAAAAGGCTTTGAGTATCAAGCTGGTGACCTTCTTCCACCCGCACATCATGACACTGTACTGTAAGTGATTGCATATCGCTGAATTGCGAAGCTGTACTGACTTTGGATAGTGCTACACGGCTTCATCTTCTGGAGTCTCGGTGCATATGTCGCTGTCTCCATGAGCGATCTCGGTCTGCCTTACTGGGCGATCTTGTTGATTACAGCAGCGGTGTGCTATGCTTGTTTACTGCTTGTGACAATTGTCATTACGCCTTTGATTGAGTTCGCTACAAAAGGAGCAACGAAGCACATATGGCGTTGGGCTACAGAGGAACCTGTTCCCCACAGAAGGACGACTGCGCCTTTCAATAAAGAGCTCATCATAGGCAGAGCACCTGCAGAAGGCGAACCGGACGTCATTCAAGCAAGGCGGCCATCAACCCGGTCAATGGCATGACAGATCTGTTAATCAGCGAACGAAAATACATGCAGCGTGGTTTTGCTCGAAGCGTCGTCTTGAACATAAGCCGTGAACTTGTAGCAGCATCGCAGAAATAGCACATCCCAACATATACCTTGTTGATCCAGCCACTGACTCCGGTTCATCAATACCCGTCCTTCCCTTCAACAACACCATACGCACCACCAGCCTTCCCAAACATCTCCCCCAACCCGTCCGCAATATCCTCCGGCCTCTCCCACCCAGCAAAATGTCCCCCCTTCTCATACAACTTCTGAAAAACAATCGGCCCCATCCCGCCCCTCCAACTCTGCGGCATATTCGCAATCTCGACCGGAAAATCCGCAATTCCCAGTGGAACATCAATATAACTCTGCACAACAGGCAGCGGGACTTCTTTCGTATCGTGAGTAGCTTCATAGTACAAAAACGAAGCAGCGTCGGGTCCGGCACGAGAAAAGACGTAAATGGAAAGCCAGAGACAGACTTCGTCTTCGGTCCATGGGTAGTCGTCGGTCCAGTCGACGAGTTTGTCCCAGATCCAGGCTAGGAGGGCGACGGGGGAGTCGCGGAAGGCGTAGTTGATTGTCAAGGGGCGGGTGGATTGCATTGCGACGTAGCCGCGGCCGTCACCCTGGTAGGATCGCATGTGAGAGAGGGGAAATAATGTTTTGGGGGTGTGATGCAAGAACTTACCATGCCAAAAGGATTCCATTTCTCGGCTTGCGCCATTTGTTTTTTCTCGCGTTCACTGAGTTCGGGTTGGGTTTTGGTGCCGTTGGTAAATTCTTCGGGCTGGCCGGCCCAGGCCCAGTTGATGTGGTGGGCTTTGACGTGTTGAGGATAGAGGTGCGCCATGGCACGTGTGACTAGAAAACCCCAATCGCCGCCCTGTGTGACGTATTGATCGTAGCCCAGCGCGAGCATGACTTTGTTCATGGCTTCGGCTGTACATCTAATGTTGAAGCCTGGTTTCAGAGCGGGGCTGGAGAAGCCGTAGTTTCTGGTATTGTTAGCTATTGCTTCGATGAGAGTCTGTTGGACTTACGGCAAGCTTGGCGCTACAACGTGAAAGGCTGGCTTTCCATTTCCACCCTTGAGCATTGGGAGCATTTTGGTCACTTCAAGGAAGGATCCAGGCCATCCGTGGACGAAAAGCAATGGGATAGCTCCAGGGACATCGCTCTTCTGGTGGACGAAGTGCACATCGACTGAGCCGTGTCCATCAACGTCGACTTGGACTTCATAATTTGGTAATTCATTCAGCTTCTTCTCGTGTGCTCGCCTGGTTTTATCAGAACAGACCAAAGCGAACTCGATTCTTTTACATACCAATCGAATTTGTTGCGCCAGTGCTCTGCAATACGCTTCACATCTTTGCTGTTTCAGGTCAGCAAGAAGAACGAGGATTAGCAGTTCATGTCTTTCCACTGACACCTGAGAACCATAGGTATCCCCGCCGCCCTCAATGCCTTCAGGATATTCAGCATCGTCAAGCTTGCGCAACAACCGGTCGATTTTGGCCTGCGGAACATTAATCGTGTACTCCTTGATCTGTGCCATTGTGTTTTCAGCTTTGTTTGAAGTGACGTTGTTGATCGAAGAGAGCTCCGTGGGATGCTGCTACAGTCGCTTGCACTTGAAGATAACAAGGTATTGCCGAGGGCTCTCATGCGGGCATAGCTAGAGTGAGCTAGTAGCTGCTCTCCTCCCAACGTACGATCGCACAAAGCTTGCCGCATAGCCTTTACAGGCATAGGCTATGTAGGTAATTTGATGTTATTCACCCCGCGGTGAGGCCTACAATCTACGTCTCTTGAGAAGGATATATTGTGAAAGCGCGAAGAGTAAGACCATGCTGAATTCTGCGCGCTCAGTAGTTGGCACTAGGGACTAGTGCTAAGCCTCGAGTTACAGTTCCAGCCTTGTAACTATGTGACCGGCTGTAACCGAACGAATAGGCGTGTGACCAGCAGCTTAGTCACATGTGACCAACTCTAGCTCGTCTTTAATTAGCAGACTAGGGTGCACCCTACCCCTGTAGGGTATCTAACCCCAGTGAGTACCCTGAGCCGAGCCCTAGTGCTATCAACTACGCCTATACCTATTCCTGCATACTATAAGCTACGCAGGAAAAGCCGCTCCTAGCGATTTGTAAGGAACTGTAACCGTTTGTAACAGTTGCATAGGGCTATAGGGAGTTATGTTATGTTATGTTATGTCATTCAGTATAGCTATGCACAGATCTAACGTCCGTATGAGCTGTCCCTAAGCGTTGACCTTACATTTATACTCTCGTATGCTGCCTTGACTCAGAATGTCCCCCAAATCGGTTTTGCAGGAGTGTGATAGGGGTAGCCACTCCATGAGAGCACTGTTAGACATCTGACGTGGGGCCAAGAGGTGCAAACCTGCCCGTACTTTTCAGAAACGTGATCGTGGCCCGCACCATGTTCAGGTTTGGCCGCCATCTATCTCCATCCACTGGTAGTCCCGTTCTCGGATCCTTCTTCCGACTCTTACCGCCTAGTAGGAAGGACACGTCGCCCCATCTGTCGCCAGCAGCCTCTCGCAACGCTCGTCGCGGGGAGCTCCACAAAGGACACTGTAGAATCACGTGTTTGACGGACTCCACGCCTCTCCCGCATTCGCATACCGCGCTTTCCAGTTGACGCGTGCGTGCCAGGTATCCTCGGAGATGGGCATGTCCCGTTCGTGCTTGTGCTAGTATTCCTGCATCGTCGCGCGTCAGCGCCCCGTACAACTGCAGCGTGTGTCTTCCGGGAAGAGCACTGTCGATTGCGTATGTATATCTCCCCCATGCTGGTGCTTTTTTCGGCACGTCGGCCTCAATCGCTGATCGGAGCAGCCTGGAGGCTTCAGAATATTCCCGTATCCGACGTCCGGGTTCCACACTCAGGGTATGTTCTGTCGACGTAGTTTCTTGGGCCGCGCAATGTGCCTGCTCATTCCCTGCGATTCCCCGATGTCCAGGTATCCACAGCAACTTCATGTGGATGCCTCTCTCTCTGACGAGTTGGATCTCCCGGAGCGTTGCTAACACTACCTCCCGCGACCTCTTCGACTGACCACCAGTGCCGATCCGCCGCAGACCTTCTTGGCTATCAGACACAATCCACACGGGAGTGTGCGTCTCTGCGACATATCCGAGCGCCACCCCGATCGCGTGGATCTCCGCACTAGTGGCGGTGCATGTCGTTTCCCGCCCGATGGTCTCTTGGTGGACGACCTCGTATGCTGGCTTCCCCGCCACGCGATAGCACCTGACCACTGCGATGCCAGCCCAGCCGTTCCGCACCGACGCGTCGGTATAGTACAGCTGATGCTGAGATAGAGTGGCCAGCAGGCGGCCGTGGAGGCGGCGTGCTTCCGCTTCGTCGCACACCTGCACCACGTCGTGGACGTCGTGCCACGGCGGCAAGGCGTACGGCAGCCTCGGAGTGATGCCGACTCCTTTCTTCCCCTGGATGGCCTTGTAATATCGGGTCCAGATCGCAAACATCGGGCTTCTGCGCCGGTCGTTCCTTCGTTCCATGTCGTTCATAATAGACCACAGCGGGTGTTGCTGCGGCAGCGCTCTCACGTCCAGCGCGTGTTTGGCCGTCTTCCTCGCCAGTCATGTTTCCACCGCCTCCAAGCCCGCCTCATCTTGGAGGACACCGGAGGAGACCGTGCGGAAGGCACCAATGATCGCTTGCGCCCCCATGCGCTGGATCCGTTCGAGCCGGGTGGTGTGCTGTTGTACGCCGAGCCTTCCCCGAGCGTACCACGTGGATGCCGCATAGTCGGTCGTGGTGTCGATTACGCTTCGGTGCAGCTGCCGCATTTGCTTCGGCCAGATGCCTCGCAACCGCCCAATAGCTAGACACTTTTTCGTTGCCGTCGTAATGACCTTATCAAAATGTGCTGTCATGTTCAGTCGGGTGTCCAACGTCACCCCTAGGATCTTGATGGCTTTCTGGGGCTGGATCGTCGAGTCGAAGAAGTGTAGGACAGTGTTCGCTGCTGCGTCCGACGCTGTTCGTTCAAAGTGAATGAATCCGGTCTTGCTTGCTTCGAACGTCGCTCCGCTGTCCTCCGACCACTGCTCCGCCCGTCGCAGCACTTCTGCCTGTAGTTTTTCGGTAGTTTCCTCACAACTGGCGCCTGTCCGCCATGCTGTGAAGTCGTCGATGAACCCGAGCGACCCACCCCGCTTGTCGATCTTGCTTTCCACCAGATCTGCGTTGTAGAACACGTACAGCAAGGGAGAGAGCGGGGACCCTTGCGGTATGCCAGCGTGGCTGATAGGCGCGCATTCGGACATGTAGTTGCCTATTACGACGCTCCCCGTCCGATCCTCACAAAAACTGCGAATCCATCGGACCAGCTGATCCGGAACACTTCGCTCTCGCAACCGCCGTGCCAAGACTGCCGGGTGCACTCCATTGAAGGCTCCTTGCACATCGAATGTCACGAGGGAGAGCACACGCTTCCCTTTCCACGCTTCGTGGATCTTCTCGATCAAGACGTCCAACGCCTGCTCGCAGGAACGCTGCTTCCGCGCACCGAAATGATTGGTAGGCAGCAGACAGAACCTCTCTGCAAGATATGACAGCCTCGCCGCGACGATAGCTTCGAGGCCTTTGCTAATCGTCGGTAGCAATGAGATTGGTCGATATGCCTTGGGCACCGTGTAGTCGGACTTGCCCGGTTTTTTCAGCGCAATAATCCTGGCCGTCCGCCACGAATGGGGCACGTAGCCCAGATCCAGCGACGTCTGGTAGATCCATCGTATCCACGGGATGATATATTGCAGGAGGCGCCTCCAGATGTCGAATGTGATTCCGTCTGCTCCGGGCGCCTTTTTCGGGTTCTGTCGGAAGATGGTCTGGCGTATCTCTTCTGCTGTAATGCGAGGGAATTCCCGAGGCATGCCCGGCTTCTGCGCCGGCGCTTGTAGTTCGCTCGCCGGGCCACACGGTTTGGGTTCTGGCGGAATAGGAAAGAACGTTGCCATCAACATGTCCGCTTTCGCTTCGTC
Organism: Cercospora sojina; assembly: GCA_004299825.1. Classification (NCBI taxonomy): domain Eukaryota; kingdom Fungi; phylum Ascomycota; class Dothideomycetes; order Mycosphaerellales; family Mycosphaerellaceae; genus Cercospora; species Cercospora sojina. The sequence goes on along the minus strand of CP036213.1, from coordinate 240,603 downwards.
CGTCTCCGCCACGGTCGTATCCTTCACCAACGCCGGGACGACGTTCGTTTGGTATGCAGTGCGGGCGTACCTATTCGCTTTCCAGATATTGTTCGGGTCCGCGAGAAATTCTTTCCAGTGTTTCCGCTTCTGCTTCTCTATGCATCGGAAGTATTCTCTGCGGATCTTCTGGAGAGCTTGCCTTGCCTCTGATGCGTCCTCCCCTCTCCGCTGCAGAGTTGTCACGTAGTTCCGAGATGCTGAGAGAGTTTCCCGCAGCAGAGAGAGGTCGGGTGACCACCATCTCTTTGCGTGCGGGGACGGCTTCGCTCGTGGCACGTATTGATGAATGACATCCTTCACTATGTGCATAAAGCGTTCTGCAGTATCGTCCAGAGTTTCTTCCGTGGCCGCCGCAGGCAGAAGGACTGACTGCAGCCGTCGTGCTACCTTCGGGCCGATTTGTGACCAGTCGGCCCTCTCCGGCATCAGGCGACTCGGCCTCGACTGCGGCTGTAGCGCTCGGGTGATGAACTCGATCTCGATGGCTCTGTGGTCGGAACCGTGGTCGTGCTTATGGGCACGACACCACAGCAACCGATCTACTAGCCCGGGAATGGCAAAAATGACATCGACTGTCGAGTGTTGGTTCTTGCCGACATGTTGCCAGGTAATGGTTCCCGCAGGGAGCATGGATTGGAGGCCGAATTCCTGAGCGAAGTGCACGATCGGTGTCCCCTCTGTCCTTCTTCGCTTCACGAGAATGTCCTGCCCTCCCCAGAGAGAATGGTGTCGGTTGAAGTCTGAGCAGATCAAGATCTCGATCGTTCTGCCCCATCTGGCTTGCGCTTCGTCTATGGCCTGGCGGACGTATGCCAGCTTCTGATTGATGGCCTTGCGCTTCTCGACGCGGCTGTCCCCTTCGTTAGGATCATATGCCGACACCACGAGTACCTTCCCTTCGGATGTGGTGATTACCGCTGCTGTGATGTCGTGTGAGGGCACGGGGACTTGGATGGCCGACATGCCGGTGCTAACCCAGAGCATGGAGCGATATGCGAACTGGCCGGGGCCATGCTCTCGTTGCACTGTCGGGGTGAGCGGCCTCCATTTCTGGTGGCTCCCACACCGCACCTCTCCTGTGCTTGGATCTGCGTGCAGATGCGGCTCCACGACCGCGAGAACCGCAAACTGAGAGTACGCCTCGTCGCTCAGCATGCTCCACTGCACATGCTTCTGCCTGCCGACGTTGTAATGAAGGACCTGCAGGTGCTCCATCATACATTCAGTGCTGCATTTCCCATCTCAATTTCCCCGGCGGGTGTCGTCTCCTGCGTCGACGATTGTTGCGCCTGGGCAGCGAGATACCTTCTGTGGTAGGGGTGCCGCTTACACGCCCAGTCTGAACTTCGATGACCGCCTGCGCATACTGCGCACTTTGGGGGCTCCGTGCTCTGGCAATCTCGTGTTTGGTGCGGACCTGTACACTTCCCGCATCTTGTGGCCCTGCGGCACGCTCCTTGGAGGTGGCCGTACGCGTTGCAATTGAAGCACATTTTGTCCGCCGTGCTCGGTTCGTATCGAGAGCAGAACGCTCCGTATGCGCCACCGCCGAAGAGTGCCTGACCCGCCTTAAGCAGGTAGTCTGCCGCCACTTTGTTCTTCAACCAGATAACAAGGGAGCCGGTCCTCTTCATCGGGTCTATCTTGCTGAGCCAGCTTGCCTTCATCGCCGTGAAGTCCATGTCGTCCCTCCGATTGTCTACTGCGAATTCTGCGCACACCTCCCTGCGGAGGCTGCGACCTCCCTCGACCGTCGCATCGAGAACTGCCTGCTTCGACACCATGTCGCATTTGATGGGATACCACGCATCGCTCTTCACGTGGGCCTCCGGCATCGCGATGTTCAGCCAGCCCGAGTGCTCTTTGGCCTTGGCCGCATCCGCTTCGCTCGCGAACACTATGTTGATCCTCTCGCCCGGCAGCTGCCGAAGACACTTGATCTTGATCCCTTGGACCGCCGGCGTGGCATCGATGCCCTGTTGCAAACCTGCCCTCACTAGCGCGAAATCCGTCTTCTCGCCTCTGAAGCGTGTAGTGTTAATGGTAATCGCGCTTCTGTCATCTTCGACTCGCAGCCTCTGCGAGTGCACCACCCGGTCTACCCTTGGAGGCCGAGTGGCGTCGGCCGTTGGTGCTGCTTTCATACCCGTTGTCGCAGCCGTCGCGTAGGTGGCTCTGGCTGGTTTGCTCTGCTGGAGGAGCTTCCGCATCGTCTCGATCTCGCTCCGGAGAGCACCAATCTCCTGCCTCTGCTTCTCAACCTCCTCTTGCCGGTCCTCATTTTGATCGATCAGCTGCACGATGAGTGTCTTGAGGCTCTGGATCTGCTCCGTAACCGTCCTTCCTCTCGCGGCCTCGCTCAGCTGCTCTTCGGCCCTCCTCTTCTTCGACGCTTCGACCGGCTGGTTGAACTGGAACACCGCTCGAGCGCCTCGGAGCGCCTTGGCTGCTGCATGATTCGTCTTCTTACCACGTGCCCTCGTCACCACCTGGTAGCCCTCTTCATCCACCGCCCTTCCCTCCGCCTCCGGGCTCGGCAGACGACATATCACCTGCAAAAAAAAAAAAGGGTCATGAACAACAACAACACTGAAGAGAGTGATGAATGCATTCGGGTGGGGGATGAGGTCGATGTCGGGCGGATCGCGCCGGTCCAGTACGCGACTGGGCTTGACGACATCGCCGCGGGGGTGCCGAGCCCGGAGGCGGAGGGAAGGGCGGTGGATGAAGAGGGCTACCAGGTGGTGACGAGGGCACGTGGTAAGAAGACGAATCATGCAGCAGCCAAGGCGCTCCGAGGCGCTCGAGCGGTGTTCCAGTTCAACCAGCCGGTCGAAGCGTCGAAGAAGAGGAGGGCCGAAGAGCAGCTGAGCGAGGCCGCGAGAGGAAGGACGGTTACGGAGCAGATCCAGAGCCTCAAGACACTCATCGTGCAGCTGATCGATCAACACGTAATCACCGAGCAACTCAGCGAGGTACTCAACCAAAGGTGTCAGAACGTGACTGGTATTACAGAGTGACCTATCCTATGATAATGGGGGTGGGTATAACCATGGGAATATAGGCCATGGTGCGTGATTTACCACCCTGTCAAAACCTTGGTATTCGGAAACCTCCGGAGATTACGGTGGAGTCAATCCTTCCAACAATCCTCCTGATGGCAGTCAGACATGTGCGATAAGAAACCACACCCGGCCCAGAACGCCACATTGTGTGCGCTCGATGCATGCTCAAGAAAACATGCCTGGGCTTCGAGAAGCAGCCAACAGCGAGGCGGTCCCTCGAGAACTTCAGCACGATGCCAATGAGCGGACTCCACTCATTGGCGGTTCCGAGACTCAAGAAGATGGACCTCCCAGCAGTCCCAGTGACCAGGAAACCCAAAAAGTCGTATGGCTTCTGTGTCTCAGTATCATCCTGGCCGCCAGTGCTGGAGGCTTCTCCATGATGCCGTTGACACAGCTCCTGGAGGATGCTGTTTGTCGTGAGCACAGACAAGACACCGACCTTCTTGCCAACCGGGATGATTGTAAAAGCAGCTGGGTGCAGTCCAGAGTAGCCTATATTCTTGCCATTTCTGGGACATGTGATGCTATATGCGGATTTTCAGCTGCGCTTCCTTGGGGCATCGTAGCAGATCGGTGAGGCGCGATACGTCTCATATTCTCATGAATGCAGCACTGATTACTTGTACTGCAGAATTGGCCGGAAGCCGGTCGTTGTTCTGGCATTGACAGGCGGTTCGCTGGTACTGGTTTGGTGGATGATTGTCATCGCGCTTCATCCCGCGCTCCCGCTCTGGACAGGATGGCTTGGCGCTATGGGGCTGTTCGTGGGTGGAGGCACACCGATCATGAATGCCGCATTCTTTGGTATCACCACTGATACCACGAATGAAGACGAAAGGTCGGCATCACGATACGACAATATGTGACAGCTACTGACAGAATTCCGCCAGGTCTCTCGCGTTCATGCGCTTACACGTTATTGCCATGCTGGGCAACCTCGCGTCACCAGGTTTAGCATCAGTGCTCATGAATCTGGTAGGGCCTTGGCCACTACTCTATGTGGCCGTTGCTCTTCTGCTCTCTGCTGGCGTCCCCTTCATCTTTATCCCGGAAACACTACGTGCGAATGCCGCAGATCAAACCAAGACTTTGAACCTCTCAGGAACTTTGGCTAACGCGAGACGGAGTCTATTACTACTGAAGTCCCCGTCGCTGGCGCTCTTGTTCCTGACATCTCTGCTCTCACAACCCATTGCGACAGCGACAAGCGTCTTCCTCCCGCAGTTCCTGTCAAAGCGGTACGATATCCCGGTGAAGAATACAGGTTACGTGCAGACGGTATCTGGTGCTGTTCAAATTTTCATGGTCTTGCTGGGTCTTCCAATCTTATCCCGGTACATCTTGGCTTCTCGGAAGAACGGCAATTCCTGGAAGATCATGCATGCGGAGAATGAGCTGAAGCGAGACCTGATTCTCGCTCGTTTCTCTTTCATTTTGGTGATACTAGGGACCATAGGTCTCGCATTCTCACTTTCCCTCGGCGCTTTCATTCTTGGTCTCGTAGTGCTGAGCCTCGGATCTGGTTACAGCAGCTACACCAGAGGTCTCATGAGCTTATGTGTGGACAAGGAGCAAACCTCGACACTTTTCAGTCTTGCCGGTATGATAGACGTCTTGGGAGCTATGTACTCGGGCCTTACCTTCGCGAAGCTATTTTCCGTGGGCATGGATACTGGGGGAGTCTGGGTTGGCTTGCCATTCTTCGTACTGGCAATCGTCACTACTGTTGCCCTGGTTCCGCTAGTTCTGCTACGTTTACCGGAGCCTCGGACGAAAGCAAGCTCAAACAATGGAACGGCAATGAACGAAGACTAAGGCACGGGGCAAGCGGGAACTAATGCTTTTGGCTACAATCTCCAATAATATATCGTAAAGCCACAGGACTGGACTGTGTGGGTATGCATCTCCTTGGCAAGCCTTTGCGCCAACCTTCTGGTCTAGACTGTGGTCACTGCATCCGTCGAGCTCGCGCAGGACAACGGCCTTGACTGGAATCAGATTACGCTGCGGCTTGCGAAATCCAGATCTGAAACGGGCTTGCTTTCTCCGGTATACTGCAGTCTCCATGCGCGTGCTGCGCTGGAAAGACCTCTGTTGGATTGATGTCGCATATGAATTGATCGGTCCCGTTGTTGACTCTGCGGAAGCCGAAGATACTGGCGATTGTCAGCCTGAGAACGATGGACATGCACAGTATCCTCTTTACCTGACACCCGCCCCCAGATCCTCCTTGACGCTCAAGGAGAAATTGCCAATCGAAAAGTAGGGAAACAGCTGGAACGAGAAGGCACTAGCTCCATCATACGAGTACCGTTCGGAATCGCATCGGAACCATTCCCCGGTCGGAACGTTCACACTGTATGGCTCTGGACGAGTCCATCCATTATCGCCCCAGCTCTTCTGACAATACGCAGAGGTCTGCTTTCCGGAGTTGTCGGACGTGATGTCAAATTCGATGAAGTAGAAATTTGTGCTCCCGCTTCCAATTGGTTGGTGTGTCGTCAAAGTCGGTATCACGAACGGCGAGTATGCAGAAGCTCCAGCGATGCAGACCGAGAGGAAGACGAGGAAGAAGTATTGCATGGCAGGCAGCGTGCTCACAGGACGCGGAAATGACTATAGGATCAGAAGGTCAATGTTCGCAGGGCATGACCGCAGCTTATGTGGTAAAGCTTGCCATCTTGCCCACGGATCGTGATCCATGATTTGGAACTTTCTTCAGGCTAGAGCTGCCATTGGAGTCGTACTGACGTCTCACGTGCAGCAGACGGCATGAACGGCAGGATTAAATCCTGGCGGCACGTTGCACGAGATCGAGCATCCTCTCGGAGGAAAGCGATAGCCATGCCCAATCGCCAGCAGACATCAGGTCGTACAAGATCACGAAAACCATATTGTACCCTGGCACCACTTCAAATTGCATGCAGATACGAGATGCGTCTGTGAAGCTCTTTCTCCAAAGTGTGCCAGCTACTATGATCGACGCTCGATATCTGCGCAGATACTACGGCCATTCCGTTTGGTCATCTGCACACTCCACGCTTAAGCAAGCAAGGAGAGAAGTTTTCGCGTCAAACGCACGCCCACCGCACACATTCCGATCCTTTTTTTAAAAAATCGCCGTACCATTGACGTGCGATGACACACCCCTCACCACATTCGCAGGCGCACTCGTAAAGAAAAACGTATACCGCTGATTCTTCTTGGCCAATTCCGCCACACGTTCGAGATCAATCATTTCCCCCAACGGCATACCCCAGCACGCAAGGATATATGCATGGAGACCCGATCCACCTTGCGGTGGAGGGAATTGCTCAAAAGCGGGAGCATCACCTCCTACAGCTGCGAAGTAGCAGTCGTGTAACCAGTCGCGGACTCTCTCTTCTTGGCTGACTCCGGCCCAGATTTGGTATTTGGATTCGTCGGTTCCGTCGTAGGTTAATTCTCGGAGGCCGATGGAGGTGTTTTGGGATGCGGTGCGGGAGTAGTAGTCTTCTGTGAAGCCGGAACGGATGAAGAGGATGTCACCGATTTGGATGTCGCCGCCTTGGGATGCGGGTCGGATGTCGAGGCCTTGGTGTTTGCCGACTGCTACGAGGTTGTCGTAGGAGATGCGGTGGGCTGTGGCGGAGTCGTATTTGATTCCTTGTTCGGTGGCCCAGCTGCGATAATCGAGGAGGACTGATGGATGCAAAAATTATCAGTTGGCCAGGCAGAATTGCAAAATTGAAGGAACTAACTACGGCCTTACCTCCCCGCCCCGCAAACCCATGCTGCGACCAATAATGAATACTCGCCTTCTCGTTCGGCTCCGGTCCATCAATATCAGCACCTTTGGTCCAATTATAGAAATATCCAGTATCGTGGTGGGCAACATGCCGGAAACCATCCCACTGCGTCCCACTTTGTGTATTCAGAGAATAGACATCATCATACGCATAATCTTTTCGCAGCGGCTTGATTTCATGCTTGAATTGCTCTCGTCCGAAAGCTGGTTGCTCGGGGACGTTCAGTGGGAGGTCTGTCCGAGCCATTTCACCAGTGCGGATTTCTGCTGCTGCGGCTTTGACTCGCGTTGGGGTTAGGAGGTTGAGTCGGCCGAGAAAGTCGTCTTTGCCCCAGAACCAGGCGGCGTGTTTTGGAGCATCGGGGATGCTGGGGAGTTCGTGAATTGTTGGGAAGGACTTGGAGTCTGGGTTCCAGGTTTCGGAGGCCATGTTTATAGAGTTGAAAGGCTTCAGTGTGAGATCGCTTGTGTAGCTGATTGAGTTCCAGCTTTCCTCAGAGCGAGTCGAATCGGAGGTGGCAGTGTCTACAAAGAGCGTCAATTGTCGAAACTCTGTTTCGCGACCGTAAGATAACTACAGCACCCGAGAAGATATTTGCAAGTGACAGTAGCAGCTTTCGATAGCTATCCACCAATGGTCGAGCTCAGCTCTTAGCCGAGGAGGGCACACCTCCTCATGTGGAGAATGTCTCCGCTGAGCGAACAGGCATGGAAAACGCCAGGCTACAGGTGTTGCGTAGCCACTGCTGACTCGTTCACATAGGCTATTTATTTACTAACTAGCGGATGCATGGATCCTCAAGGATAGCAGAAGTGTAACTTACCGTCTCCACAACTTTCGTCACATTGTCTCGGCCCAACATTGATCATGGCAAGCACAACCAACGATGCCGGAGCATACGTATATGTCTCGTACCCACGAACAGCAGATATCAAATTCGACACAGAATACTACATCAACAAGCACTGTGCACTCGTGGACAAGCACTGGAAAGCGTTCGGCTTGAAATCTTGTACAGTTGTGCAGTTCGCGGAGGACGATCCAAGTGGTTTGCATACGCAAGCGATCTTGCTATGGGATAGTGTCGAAGACTTCGACAAGGCATTTGGAGCGAATATACCGGAGCTCATGCAGGATTTGCCGAATTACTCGAATGTCGCGCCTATCTTCTACCACGCCAAGGTTCTGAGGCTAGCTTGATGGAAAGTGAAGTGAAGCGATCGGGCGCTCGAGTGTGAGAATGGTCGAGCGATTGACTTGTGTTCTGCTTGCTGGAGTGTTGGGCGAGAAGCAGGTGGTCCTGACTTGTGCGCCGGTGGTGGTGTTTGCTGGACTGTAGGACAGGTCCGGGCAGATGCACCGGGGGACGGTGATACGAAGCAGGGCGCCTTGGCAGAAGACCATTGGGGTTGGAGAAGTGACAGTACAATAGAAGCATGAGGGATTGTCAGCAGCACAAGAGTCGGCGAGGAGGCATTGTCGTGCGTCGATCACTTCCCCTTTCGGAACGGCGGAACTCGGTCGCGTCCTCCGCGTTTTGTCAACATGCATCCATCCGCCATATTGTTGGTATTGTCGCGATTGTAGCAGGACAATAGCCAACATGCTCAATCGCAGCCATTCTCTGAGTATATCCACCGCGAATACCAACAACATGTTCAAGTACGTATCTCTCCCTTCCATTCCGCACCCATTTCCCCGTCCAACCACTTCGCGCATCCCGAGCAAGAACCATGCCCGGCAACCTCCACCTTCGCGCCGGCGCAAGAGGAGGCCGCGGCGGAGACGGCAGTGCCAAGAAGAAGAACAAGAGCAGCGACGATGGCGACGACGAGGGGTGGAAGACGGCCCCGGAGTACCATGCCGTGGGCGAGTTTGCGAGCAACATCCCGGCTGACGTTGAGGCTGGGTTCAATCGTTCAGTGCTCGCGGTCTCCGTCGCTGCCTCCTCGACAGAGGCGCCTGCTGTCGCTGCCGCACCGCCGGCTCCAAAGTCCATTTTCCAGAGCATGCTGGATGCTTCACGCGCCAAGCAGAACCAGGCAACTGACACCACACCCAGCGCACAGCAGAACAACGCCAACAACAACACCACCTCACTCTTCGGCGGCAATACCACCAGCAACGCCAACACACAGCAACATCAGCCCGCCGCAGCGCCGAGCTTGTTCGGACACACCGGTACCTCGAGCACATTTGGCGCCCCAAAGAACAACACGAGCAGCCTCTTCGGCAACCCGAACCACACTACCAACGCTACAAACATGTTCGCCAAACCCGCCACCACTCAGCCACAACAAGCCGGCAGCAGCCTCTTTGGCGCTCAGCCTACCACCAACAATGCCGGCGGCAGTCTATTCGGCGCACAGCCAGCGGCGAACAACACCGGAAGCAGTCTCTTCGGCAATACTGCGAGACCGACTCAACAACAAGCACCGTCACTGCTCGGTGCTACACAGGCTTCCAGCATGAACCAGTCGACATCATTTGGCAGGCTGAGCATGGGCCAAGGAGGAGCAGCACCAGCAGCGCAAGCAGCTTCACAAGTCACCATTGACAACCTCAAGGGCACGACACGATTCGAGGATTGCGCAGATAGCGTGAAGCAAGAGTTGGAGGCACTAGACAAGATGATTCAGCAACAAGAGCAGTTCGCGAAGCAGATCGAGGCTTTCTTGCCCAAGCACGAGGAGAACCTGAACAGTTTGATACCGGATATCAACTTTGTCAAAGACAAGGCCGATGACGTCGAGCAAGCGCTATCCGCAGACGCATATGCTGTCGATGCACAACGCAAGAATGCCGAGAAGGATCTGAAGGACGGTCAGCGATTGCAGCGCATCGTAACGAACCTTGCATTGCCACAACCATACCAGTATCCAAACCTGAGCAACAACGGCATCAGCAGCATGTACGGCTCTCAGCAGCGTTCGCAACAGCAGCAGAACACCAACGAAGGTGACGAACACTACGACACAGACCTGATTGGCAACTACTTCTTGCCCATGGCCGCCGAGTTGCAGAAGACTATGGATTCGTACGCCAGCAACCTCGCCGAAATCGAGCAACATATGCGTGTCATCGAAGGCTCGACTGTGCAGAAAGCCCAGCAATTGGCTCAGCGCAGATCTGGTATCGGCGGGGCTCAACCAAACGGCGAAGATACTGTCCGTGAGTTGGCAACTACCCTGCGAGGGTTCGAGGAGAGCATTCTTGGTGTTGCTGGCATTGTGGGCGAGTGCAGAGAAGGCGTGACACAGCTTGCACTCGGACGTCTGGGCTCGCAGTTGAATGGCAGTGTGCGATGAGAGATTGATGAACGTATGCGGTTAGCATCGAAGCATGGAAGATGAGACGAGCGTCAGAAAAAAAAAGCGCTGCCGCGCAAAAGACTTTCGACGTAAGAACAGTGCATTTGGCATGATTGACATTAGCGAGGAGTTTTCTGTACTGCCTTGAATCGTGGCTAAATACTTGAGCGCGCGGGTGCGCGGGAATGAGAAGCGTAAGTGTTTACCTCCTCTCATTCGGCTTTCAAAAAGGTCTCTTGCTGACATCATTTATCAGTGCTCTTTCTCTGCATATTTCTTGGGCAGCAGATGCCTGAATGAAAAAAGCACGTGTGACTGCGCCACTTTCGATAGCTGCAGAGTCGCGGTGTCGTTGGCGACACAGCAAAGCGGGCAACCACAAGTAGCCCAAATGATCATGAAACAGCGCGTCCAGCTAGCTGTTCTCACCCACGATTAATCGTATTCCCACTCCCCTTCGGATTCGCCTCGACATACTCGTCCCACTCTCTCGCCTTCATCGTCTCCCGATCCGCCGCTTCATAATCATCCTCATCCACCTCTTTCGTCTGTCGACTCGCCTCGCCTCCACCCTCGATCATCCCGCCTCTCCGCCGCTCTTCCTCCAAGTACTCATCAATACTCATCGTCGGCAAACTATGATCCGGTCGGAACACTCCTTGCTTCAACTCTTGTCTCGGCAACAAGGTAAACGGTCGAAGAGGTTTGCCTTTGGCATCGAGGAGAGGGCCTTTCATCCCCGCAGACAAGTGTTGTGGACCATCGAGACGGTCGGAGTAGTAGCCTTCTGCGAAACGCCCTCGGTCGCGTGCATCGGAGGAGGAAGTTTGGCTTCGTGGATCTGGTGGGGGTGTGGGCGGGGCGAGGGAGAGAATGTGGAGTTCCTGCGCGATGGATTCGAGAGAGGCGAAGGTCTGATGTGTGCAGTATGCGGTATTGGTGAGATGGAGTTCGCGCGCTTTATCGTCGTCTTCTTGGAGGATTCTGGGATTTTGTCGCATGTATGCCAGTTTCTCTTTTAATGCTTTCTCTTCTTTGAATCGTTTGATTTTTGTCTCTCGGCGGGCTGCGGCGTCGGTTGCGGAGGCTGTGGAGAATGTGTTGGGGGATTCTTGGTATTGTTCCAGCAGGGCGAAGTCTTCTTTGGAGAGGAGGTCGTAGTTGTCGAGGCGTTGGAGGTAGCGTTCGTAGTGGTGTTGTGCTCGGTGGAGGTTGGATTTGCGGTGCTCGCGCGAGTTGAGGCGGAGGATGAGTTCGGATATGCGGTAGTTCAGGAGGAGGTATTGGAGGTTGTCTGTTGTGATGTCTTCGAGGGATTCATTGGGGCTGAAGAGGGCGATTTGGTCTGCGATTTTGAGACATTCTTCGTAGAGTTGGATTGTGGTGGTTAGGTTGGCTTGGAAGCTGGCGGCGTTGCTGTCGAAGCTGGACTCGATTGTGCTGCGCTTCTTTTCGGCTTCGTCGTATACAGAGCGGAGACTGCGGTTCTCTTCAGCCATGTTGGCGTGGGTGTGATGTCGATGTCGAGCGACTTTCACATGAAGCGAAACGGCGTTGCTGGACGGGATGCCACATCGACGGGCCGATTGCCTCCGACGCTCCGACGCCACAGCAAACAACAAACCATCACTCACACTCACACTCTGTTGCCCCTGGCCCTTTCACATGATCATGGTCGTGCCTGCGACAAACATGCGCTGCTCCACGTGAGAGCGGCGTGTTGCGCACCCTCTGCTCACGGGCAGATTACCTTTCTGCTCGCTGTCCCAACTCTCATCCACTAACCTCACCACATCCATTCTCTTCGCTCCAAGATGGGCACGCTCAAGGGGCTTCCGCCATCTGCAGATGGCCTTGCGCCAGACCTCGACGATATGATCGGTTCAGGCGACGACGAGGACGCTGTCAAGCCCCTCAATGGCGCCTCGACGGCTGCCAGCTGGAAGGAGAAACGTCGTGCACAACGCACCATCTTCGACAGTTGGATCACCAGTGCCGATGGTCAAGCAGCACTGAAGCCCAAAGTCAAGAAGGCAGCCGACGCCCTCGATGACAATCAGTCAATCCACTCGCTTCTGGCCTCCCAACAACGCGGCTCTCAGATCGTGAAGAATCCGCGCGAGTACCAGATCGAGCTGTTTGAACGCGCCAAGCAGCAGAACACAATCGCCGTCTTGGACACTGGATCCGGGAAGACTCTCATTGCAGTTCTGTTGCTCCGATGGGTCATTGACAACGAGATCGAGAACCGCTCCAGAGGACTTCCGGCGAAGATCTCATTCTTCCTCGTCGCGTCTGTGACGTTGGTCTATCAACAGTACTCGGTGCTCGAGTGCAACCTTGATCATAACGTAGCACGACTTTGCGGAGCTGACAACACAGATCGATGGAACAGTTCCCGATGGCTCAAAGAACTTGCAGAGAACAAAGTCATCGTGTGCACTGCCGAGATCCTCAACCAAGCGCTCGCGCACAGCTACCTAAGGATGAGCCAGATCAATCTCCTCATTTTTGACGAAGCGCATCATACCAAGAAGAATCACTCGTACGCTCGTATCATCAAAGACTTCTATCTTACCGAGGAGCTGTCCTCACGACCGCGCATCTTCGGCATGACAGCGAGTCCCATCGATGCGAAGATGGATGTGGTGCAGGCAGCATCCGAACTTGAGTGCCTTCTGGACTCCAAGATTGCTACCACAAGCGACATGAGCTTGGCGGCAGCGATCAAGAAGCCCAAAGAAGAAGTCTTGAGTTACGATGCCCTGCCACAAGCAGGTTTCGAGACGGAGCTACTGCGAGACATCAAACACCGGTTCGAGCACATACCCGTCTTCTCAAATGTCTTTGAGCGCGCTGCTCAGATCGCCCGACACCTGGGACGATGGTGTGCAGACAGTTACCTGCTACATGCCTTCTCCCACGACAAATCAGGCAAGTATGAAATGGAAGTCGAGAGGAAGTTTCACGTCCGCAGAGTGCAGCAAGAAGTCTCCGAATTGGACAATGCCGTGAAAGAGATTCGCGAGGCGATCGAATATGTTCAGACTCGCAAAGATGTCCTCGACAGGCTTCAGTCTACTGACCTCAGCTCGAAAGTGCAAAAGTTACAACATTATCTGCGTTTGCAGTTTGAACGTCCATCGGATCATCGATGTATTGTCTTCGTCGATCGACGCTATACAGCACGAATGCTGCACAACCTCTTCCTGCGACTGAGCACACCACATATGCGAGGCCACTTCCTTGTCGGGTCCAACAACGGCGGACTGGACGAAGACTCCTTCTCGTTCAAACAGCAAGTTTTGACACTGCTGAAGTTCAGGAAGGGTGAGCTGAATTGCCTCTTCGCTACTTCTGTGGCCGAGGAAGGTCTCGACGTGCCAGACTGCAACCTGATCGTGCGGTTCGACATGTACGGGACAATGATCCAGTATGTACAGTCGCGCGGCCGCGCTCGCAACCAGAACTCCAAGTTCATCCACATGATCGAGCGCGGCAACTCTATACACTCGCAGACTTTGAATGAAGTGCGCTACGCGGAGGCAAATATGCGCCGGTACTGCGATTTGCTTCCTGAAGATCGCAAGCTGGAGGGGAATTCGGACAGTCTCGAAGTCCTCCTCGAACGAGAGAAAACTATGGAGGTCCGGGTTGACCCAAGCTCGGGGGCCAAGCTGACATACGCCAATGCGCTGACTATACTTGCTCACTTTGTCACGGCCATCCCAACAGAATCGGACGAACCCCAGCATCCCACTTATGTTGTTTCGAACAGAGGATCAAAGTACATCGCCGAGGTTGTCTTGCCTGGAAATGCACCATTGCGTTCCAAGATTGGCAAGATTCACACGAAGAAGTCTTTAGCAAAGCGTTCTGCAGCTTTCGATGCTTGTGTACATTTGCGTACGCACGGATACCTCGACGAGAATCTCATTCCCATTTACCAGAAGAAACTGCCAGCTATGAGGAACGCGCTGTTGGCAGTTGACATGAAAGCCACTTCTGGCTATGCGATGCAGATCAAGCCTAAGATCTGGATGGAGCAGAGAGGCTTGCTGCCAAAAGAGCTTTGGGTCACTATCGTCGACTTTCCGGAAGGTCTGGACCGCCCGCATCAAGCGCTTGCCTTCATGACGAGGACTCCACTGCCCCAGTTGCCGTCTTTCCCTGTGTTCCGGAACAATGGCGCCGCCACGACGGTAAAGTCCGCAAGCCTCAAGCTACCGCTCATCGTCACAGAGCAGCGCCTTGCGCAGCTGAGTGCCTTCACTTTCCGCATGTTCAAGGATGTCTTTAGCAAGACGTACGAAGAAGAGCCACTCAAACTGTCGTACTGGATTGCTCCTGTAAACATCAACTTGGAAACATCAGAGGACAGCTTAGAGACAGAGCGAGCGATTAGTCCCATCGAAGCTATTGACTGGACCGCTTTGGACGTTGTGCTCGCTAATGACGAGCTCAGATGGACTCCAGAGTGGCCTCATGATGTCTTCGTCAACAAGTTCATCGTAGACAAGTTCGACGGCAGCCGCAAGTTCTTTTCGAAGTGTGTGGATCCATCTTTGAGACAAGATGACCCGATTCCTCATAATGCGGCAAAGGGCAAGAACAGTGAATCGATCCTTGCCTACAGTGTCAGCTTGTGGAGGAAGTCTCGGGCAAAGATCACGTGGGCTGAGAACCAGCCTGTCGTTGAGGCAGAGTTGGCAGTGCTACGCCGAAACATGCTGGCTCCTCCCGAGAAGAAAGAAGTCGAGGGCATCAAGAAGGCATATCTGTGTCCGGAACCCCTCAAGATCTCAGCTTTGACACCAGAGGTGGCTACCTCTTGCATTGTGTGGCCGTCGATCATTCACCGCATCGAATCCTATCTCATTGCCATTGAAGGATGCACCGCAATTGGACTCGACTGCGGGCCGAAATTTGCTCTTGCCGCCTTCACCAAGGACTCTGACAATCAAGGCGAGCATGAGGCAGAGCGAGTAAACTTCCAGCACGGAATGGGCGAGAACTATGAACGTCTGGAATTCATTGGCGATACTTTCTTGAAGACGACGACTACGATATCCACCTTCATTCAGAATCCGAATGAAAATGAATTCGAATTCCACGTTCGCAGAATGCAAATGCTTTGCAACAAGAATCTCTTCGGCACTGCTGTGAAGCTAAAGCTGTATGAGCAGATCCGCAGCATGGCCTTCAGTCGTCGATACTGGTATCCTGAGGGGCTGAAGCTGCTCGTCGGCACTGGAGTTATTAAAGGCCAGGAGAAAGAGAACTTTCACGAGCCCAGAACGCATGGTCTTGGTGAAAAGACGATCGCCGATGTTTGCGAGGCTCTGATTGGTGCCGCGTACCTGACCTGGGACCAGCCTGGAGCGTGGGAAGCCGAGCATTGGACTCAGGCCGTGAAAGCTGTCACAGCTCTGGTGGATTCCGATGACCACAAGATGTTAACCTGGGACGACTATAGATCCGCGTACAACAAGCCTCATTACCAGACCGCCGAGGTCACAGCTGTCCAGCGTGATCTGGCACAGAAGGTCGAGCGCGAGCATGCGTATCGTTTCCAGTACCCGCGATTGCTGTACTCGGCCTTCATGCATCCATCTGTGCCCTACATCTACGAGAAGGTGCCGAATTACCAGAGACTCGAGTTTCTTGGCGATGCTCTTCTGGACCAGGCGTCAATCACGTACCTGTTCCACAAGTATCCCGACAAAGACCCTCAGTGGCTCACTGAGCACAAGATGGCCATGGTGAGCAACAAATTCTTGGGTGCGCTGTGCGTTAACATCGGATTCCACAAACACCTTCGCCACCACCATGCTGCCTTGCAGTCCCGGATCACGGCATACGCGGCCGACCTCCTCGAAGCGAAGCGCGTCGCAGGGGACAGTAGAGATTACTGGACCACAGTTTCTGATCCGCCGAAGTGTCTTCCTGACATTGTCGAAGCATTCATCGGCGCCATGTTCATTGACTCAGACTTCAACTACGCTGAGGTCCAGCGCTTCTTTGACGAGCATGTACAGTGGTACTTCGAGGACATGCGCATCTACGATACATTCGCCAACAACCATCCGTGCACGCATCTGCACAACATGCTACAAACCACGTTTGGCTGCATGGATTACAGGCTGATGGCCAAGGAACTCCCAAGTATCGACGGGCTGGAGAGCAAGGACGTGATTGCAGTTGTCATGATTCATGACCGAATCATGGCCAGTAGCGCGGGCAAGTCGGGCAGGTATGCGAGGCTGAGAGTTGCCAATAAAGCGCTCGAGAAGTTGGATGGTCTTGCGCCTTTCGATTTCCGTGCCAAGTATGGTTGTGATTGCAAGATCGATGAGACGGGTTGTATTCAGCTTGGAAAAGATCTGAAGATGGACGGAGAGGACGCTGGTGGGCTTGATGGTGCTTGTGCCATTTGAGCATGGACCAGGCTCAGGCGCTGACCAGTTGGCGCAATGATATACGCGCCGCGGAGGTATCTGGACGCGGATGAAGCTCATGACAACGTCTATGCGGTGCGCTTCGAAGCTTTGGCGATTCGACAGCATGGAGGTGCTCTTGAGGCATGACTGTAGTATAGAGCAAAGACGATGCTTTTTCCCGTCGCATTCATGGGCCTTGCCCTTCTTTTCCTCCTGACAGGTCGTTGCGTGTTGTGGCTCTGGATCCTGCCGTGCTGCACTTCTACGATGGCTTGGCCGCAGACGTCCGCTCATCCTGTGTCTCCAAATCCATGGCTGCTTCTCGCACACAGTACCGCTAATTCAACAGATTGCTTCCCAAGGACCAACTCAAGATTTTTCAACCCCCTCTTTCTGCTTCCTCTTCCGCGCTCTCCGTAACGCATCCCGGGTTATCATAAGATCAATTGCCTGCCATTGAAACATTCGCCTCTTTCATTTCAAATCGTCTTCTCACACTCCCCCTTCAGCGCTTTCTTTCGCGTCTTCTTTGCCCTGCTCATCTCTCTCCCCCGTGGATGGCTGCTTCGCCATTACATTCTCGAATTGCGACCACAAGCCCTCGACTTGGCTGAATTCGTTCCCGACCGCTATGACGCCTTCTAGGCTTCGGTTGAGTTTGTTGATGTTTTGGAGGACGTTCTCCATGCTCTGTTTTTATTGGATTAGAGAGGGCTCGGCGGGGGAGGGGGTGTATGTATTGTGTTGTGCTGTGGAGCGGAGGGGTGTCCGGGGATGCTGGTGGCATGGGTTGGGAGACTTACGGCTGCTACATCTTGGAGCAGCAGGGCTCTCTGCTGCTCGAAGAAAGCGCGACCTTCTTCGGAAGAGGAAGTGGTCATGATCGCAGTATCGGCCTGGCCTGGTGGGAGGATGGATTGGGGGGTGTATGGGACGCGTTGGAGATGACGGAGACGCGTCTGGGAAGTGAAATCTCGGAAGATGTGTTTTTCCGGACCGATGGAATGGCAAGTTCACTTCACTCACAAACATGAGCGAAAAATGCACCAAGTTGACGAAGATGTTCATACTGCCATCACTATGGTGGAGCTACACAGACCTCGTACACTGTACAATCTATTGGGAGGATTGCTGTATTTAATGCTGCAGATTGGCGGTATAGCGCGGAGATAAGTCACGACGTCGATCATGGTTGTCAGTCTGATGCGTATAGAGTGCAGGCTGCTTGGCTGCCTGTAGGCTCGCTTCTTGATCAATCGGGACTCCTCCCCTAGTGAAGAGTGTGGATTTACGGACACATGAAGCGAAATATACCACCCATGTTACCACTTTCAGCATTGCTCTATTAAAATCATCGCCGCGCTCTGTATACATTCCCTCGAAGACCAAAGGTTTCCAGACCAGGGTTCCTGCTCAAACAACTATTTGTCCAAGAAACAGACCACCTCACTCGTCCGGTTACAGCCGGTTACATAGTTACAAGGCTGTAACTGTAACTCGAGGCTTAGCACTATCTCCAAACCTTTGCCGGAGTGCTAATTCCGGAATTCCCAAACATGTTCATCATTAATGGCCCGGACAGCAGTGTCATCGGTCGAAGTCGCGGTCGATTGGATGGGAAAAGTTCTCACTCATATGCGAGAGAATCAGATCTCGATAGTTGATGTCAAGCGTGAAGCTGCGGCCGCTTGGACACAACATGTTGGTGACTTGTGGAACTTTCTGCTTGGCTCGAAATCTGCTGCTGCGGCTCGTTTGTGGTTCGTGGGGGCGAATGTTCCAGGCAAGAAGCCGGAAATCTTGATGTATTTTGGTGTCATTCCGAATTGGAGGTCCTAGTTGGATAAGGAGGTTTCTGGCGGGTGGGCGAGTTTAAAGTAAATGGGTGCCAGCGTGTGACGCGAGGAGAACTTGAGGAGATATGCGTGCATAAGGCTCGTAGATCGCTGCTTTAACGCAGCGTGCGAAGACAAAGTTGCATTGTACAAAGGCCATGAGTTGGGAAATGTGCTATAGACTGATTCAGCTTCAAAGCGTCCTTTGGTCATATCTCGATAGTCGAACTGTGCTTGGCCATGGATTTGAAAATTTGAACAACGGATATTCGCACCCCGATTGATCGTGATCGGGTTCTGATCATAGTCTGCGACCTGAATTAATCAGCTATTGCCTTGAAATAGAGCCCTGGGCCAGGCGCTTGAGCCTTCAATGCCCAGTATTCAGACCGCAAATTAATTCGTACAAATACTCCCCTTTGCCTACAAGCTTTCCAGTAATCGATCTCGACTGACACCAGAACATACTCACACTGTTCAGCTCAACGTGCATCTCGACCACCATATCTTCGTCATTCCTCAAGCGAAACTCGACCAGCTGGTCAACATCCACGTCACCGCTTTCGCTCCTATTGGTCTACGAGAAGTCTACCGTGCAAGCTCTTCATGGATTGGTCTCGGCGACAAAATCGCGTCTGCGACGCTCTGGCTTGATTGCTCATTTCAAACAATGTCATCATCAATGACAAATTACCCATCGTGCAATTAGTTTTTAGTGGACATTACCGAACGACGATACTATGTCACAAGCCTGCTTATGAATGCCAGTACTCCTTGCTTAAAGGTGAAACTCGACTATCGTGTAGAGTTCTAGGACCTGAGCCCAGCTTCAAGCCTTCATGCATTGTTGCGTCGAACTCGCAGATATACCAAGAACGAAACGATGGGGCCAGCGGGAAGTCTGGGCCTGTGCTGTGTGGCCTCTTCACCGGTGACAACTGAGTCTTCAAGTCACTACATGGCGTGTGGTCGGGGAAGGCGATTCGAAATTGTGGCAGATGAGCATCAAGAGCACAGTCAGGAAGTGTGAAGGGGTACGGATACATAAAAGCCTTACTGTGATCACTAGCATGAAGCATGCATAGTTTCTAGGAATGCCTGCGATCGCAGAACGAGTGTCTCATGGATTTCATCACACACTATCGACATTTCCGTAACGAGCAGGACCTTGCGGAGACAAATCAAGCGTTCGGTTTGCATGTGCTTGGCAGACGCCAGTGGCTACGTAGAAAAGACTGGGACGTATGTCGTAGTTCCAAGGACTTCTCGTCCTGAGTACATGCTACGAGTAATTGGTGTGCAGCGGTATTAAGGGTGTCGATCGCCTGTGACTGCATGGGAATCGCGTGGTTGCTGTCGGATCGACAGTGCAAGTGACTTTCGCACCAACTCACGGCAATCGTCAATCTACTGCATAAATCCCGACGACATCAAACGATACGAACATCCCTCATTGCGACTAGCGCAGTGTGCCACATCCATACCATAGATGAATAATGGTCAGCTGTCGCGTGTATGCATTTCCAACTTATCAGATCGAGAATAACACGGCCGCTGATCAGTTCAGTCGATCTTGCCTATAGTGGGAGGTACGTATGGAAATTTGATGTGACGCAGTTCCAACGGGCGGGAATTAAATCAAAAAGAAATTGGAATGCACTTCATTCGACTACCAGAGGCCTGATCATCTATCTGTAAACCGTCCTGTTCTTGTTCTCGACCATTACGCTCTGAAAGTCAAGATGCTGTTCCAAGGGTCGTCAGCTTTTTCCCTGGCTTCGATATTGGCCCTAGCTGCTGGCCAGGCTGCTCCTGCGGGTCATGAATACATCCCTCCAGGACCCAATGATGGTAATTACTTTCTCTGCACTTGCACGCGGAGGCTGACCGATGTTCCCTACAGTACGGTCTCCTTGCCCTGGAATCAACTCTGCAGCGAATCACGGTGAGCTTGTGATCAAACTTCATTCATAGCACTCGAGAGGAGCACTGACAATAGCAGGTTACATCCCACGAAGCGGGAAGAACATCACGCCTCTTCAGGTCGCACAGGGACTCAAGGAGGGATTGAACGTTGGCTTGGACTTCGGGCTCGTCGTCGGTCAAGGCGCGACAGTCTCTAATCCCAACCCCCTTGCTGGCACGTTCAATATGGACCAACTACGAGCTCATAACTTTCCCATTGAGCACGACGTCAGCCTTTCGCGTCAAGACTTCTACCAAGGCAACAATCTCAACTTTAATCAGGACATTTTCAACCAAGTGCTAGCCTTTTACGAGGGTATGGAACGCACGTCGTTACCTGTGGCAATGCACGCACAATGGGCTCGTGTCGACAGGCAACGACAATTGAACGGCGATCAATTGATCTATGGACCTCGACAGCTTGTGCTTGGTCTCGTCGAAAGCAGTCTTTACCAGAGTGTAATGGGCAATCCAATCACCGGAGAAGCTCCTATTTCTTACGTTAGGTCGTTTTTCGGTGGGTGCTAAATGACATTATCAGATACTATCTCGACGCTGACTCAAATACAGAACAAGAACGCCTTCCGTATGAGCTGGGATGGACTAAACCCGCGGTCGAAACCAATTTTGCAACATTGGGAATCATGGCAAACAACATGTTGCTGACTGACCCGGGAGAGTTTGGAGAGCAATTGACTGAGCTTACAGGAGACTTGGTTCAAGACGTGTTCCAGCTCAGAGATCCGGTGACTGGTGTTCTTGTGAACACGACCTGTGCTTTGTTGGGACGATGCTAGGCTGGTTATGTCAGCAGCACAAGATTGCGGCCGTACGTGAGCGAGAAAGCGTAATGATCAGCATTTGTGCTTATTCCCGACGCCCCTTGTCCATTCATGATCGTTCACGGCATCTTCCAAGGTTAATCAAGCGCGGCTCTTTCGCGTTTACCAAGCTCCGCATTTGCGACGGACATAGCAACCATTGAGCATTCCACTTTGCCTGAGGCAATAAAGTGCGAGCTGTGCACTGAAGTCGTCGTTTCATGAATGCGCACTTCTTCTTTGAAAGTGCATGCATATGTTTATATTTGAATACATAATCTTGTTACTTACTACGCGTTCAATTTCGCTCCACTGTCGTATGGTTTCAGGGTCGAAGTTGTCATTATCGCAAATCCAGCTGCGGGAATAAGTACTACCTGCGATCCGGGCCCGCTCGGCTCAGGCGCGTGTCAATCAGTGAAGACTACGATATTTCTTATCCGTATAATACAGACATCTTTTTCGCGAAGATTGGTAGTAGGAACACCTTAACCATGTCTCCTAACGAGCCCATTCCGTTCAGCGAGCCACCGTGGCTCCTGAAGCATCCCTCGCCGTATTACAAGCAATCACACTGGAAATGGCAGCGATTTTGCCGTGAATTTATCGACGAACACTTTACACCACATGCACTGCAATGGGAACGAGATGGAGAAGTTCCGTCACATGTATACGGCATGTTTTCTTGAAAACCGACCATAAATTCAATCACTAACTGGGTAGCTGTGCTGAACAGATACATTTGCGAAACATAATATGATGGTTCCCAACCTTCCAGCTCCCCTTCCAGTCGAATGGTTGAAAAGTGTCGGCATCGATCATGTGGGACCGGTCGCGGTGGAAGAATTCGACTACATGCATGTCATGATTTACTCCGCAGAGATGATGCGCTGCGGCCTTATGGGGCCGGTGACTGCGATTACCACAGGCTTCGCATTTGGAGTTCCACCCGTTGTTCACTTCGGTAGCCCGGAATTACAGAAACGATTCCTTCCTGGTCTCTTGACTGGGCGAACAAGAATATGTATTGCCATTACAGAGCCGGATGCTGGATCTGACGTGGGTGCACCCAGCTACTTTCAAACATAACCATAGCTTACGCTCTTCATACAGGTTGCGAACGTGCAAACAGTGGCCGAGAAGAGCAAGGACGGAAAGCATTTCATTGTGAACGGTACGAAGAAGTGGATCACAAATGGAATGTGGAGCGATTATGCTTCGATGTGTGTAAGAACGGGCGACGAAGGTCCTGGAGGCTTAAGCGTCCTGCTTGTGCCTTTGAAGAATACAGAAGGTGTCAGCATGCGCAAAATTCCAGTCGTCGGTGGAAAGGCCAGCGGGACGACGTTCATTGAGCTGGATGATGTCAAAGTTCCCGTGGAGAACATGCTGGGCAAAGAGGGACAGGGCATGAAATACATTATGGTTAGTCGGCGTATCGATGTTGGAGCGTGGGAGCTGACGAGTTTCAGACAAACTTTAACCACGAACGAATGACGATCGCGACACTTGTGGCAGCACAGGCTCGTGTGGCACTGGCAGCAGCTTTCGAGTGGGTAATGAAGCGGGAGGCCTTCGGAAACCCACTCATCAATCAAGCTGTCGTTCGACACCGTCTCGCAAAAGCCGGCGCAGAGTTGGAGACACTCTGGGCTTGGGTCGAGTAGGACTCCTTCACGCTTTCAATCTGAAGCCACCGGACTAACATTTCTGCAGGAGCTTCGCCTACCAAATGTGCCATTTTAAGAAAGAGGAGGCAGATGTTAAGATCGGCGGCCTTACCGCTCTTGCTAAGGCAAAGGCCGGGCTTGTTTTGAACGAATGCGGACAATGCGCGCAGCTGCTCTTTGGAGGCAACGGATACACTACGACCGGCCAGGGAGAATTGGTGTCGAAGATTGCGAGCGAAATCCATGGCGCGAGAGTTCCTGGCGGCAGTGAGGATGTTCTCTTTGATCTTGCGATCCGGCAATTGCTCAAGAACTTCCAAAGACAAGTCTATACAAAGCTATGAGGATTGGATTTGTGGATATATATCAACATTGTTGGTGTACGGCCTAGAGCCGAGCCAAGCTTTTCGTGCGTACACGCGGCAAGATCTCTCTCAATTGAGGCATTGCAAATCCAGGCCTTCATCCTGATACCACGAGATTAGAGTTGCAGCACCATCACACGATCGTCCCAACACGAGCGCTACCAACAGCTAGATGGTGTTGTTGACCAGAAGTGATATCCAATTCGAGTGAACGGTGGGTGTAGTTTCTGACGTCGCGAAAGTCGCCAGGTAGTTTGGTGAAAGACATCGGCACGGTCGAATGTGTAGCTGTCTAATAGTTTTCTATCTGGCCACACCACACACCATCGTAAACACTACGTTCATGCAGCTCTCCATAGTCCGGACGATACACCGATTCCCCAATTTCACAGAGCCAATTTCCAAACAATCATTTAGATGATGCCCGGAGTAGGTGGGATTGGCAATAATTGCCAAAGGTTAGTCGGGCGGCCGCCGATATACGTAGGAATTTGAGCGAAAGCACGAACAGCACTAATTCGGCAGTCGGTGTTGAAATCAAGGTAGACTTGGCCAGAGAAAGTGACGGGGACAGGGACAATGGAGCTGACACCCACTTTTGGCATGTGTTAGGCATGTTTCGAGAAAAGACAATTGGATGTGTGAGCACTTACAAGTCACATTGGTGTAGATCACAGTTGTGCCGTTTTGTGGGAAATCAACATATTCGCCAGTGACTGAGGAGAAAACTTGGCGGGTCTCAACGCCAAAGTTAACGACACCGTTGCCAGTGACTCCCACTGTGACTGGACCACCGCCGTTCGGCCAGCTGCGAAATGTCAGTGACAAATTTGGGGACTGATTGCAATTTGGAACCCACATTTGTGTCACACAAGAACCGTCAAGGTCAGGAACGCCAAATGGAATGGCCCTGAAAGCATCACGAACCGCAGTGACGCCAGGCTGAGCATAGGCGAAGGGGATTTGGTTCGAGATGGCGATTCTTCGCTCAGCAGTGCAGGAGCCGCCGAACTGTGGAGCGGGTGCTGGGGCGGCTACAGCGGAGCCTATTACAGCGGCGCAGGCGACCAGGGTAGAAGTGAACATGTTGATGGATGTGGTTGAGATCAAAGAAAGCTGGCAAAGACGCTTCTGTGAAGATATCGTTGGCTGTGTTGGAAAGATCTATGATTGATCGACAGGAGATGGGATTGATATAGTATGCACTTGGTGAGTACATGCGTTGCCAGGCACTACTCAACGCGCTGGTGGCCTGCATACCGCCAGGAAATATGGTGATAATGCGGACACAAGCCAAAACGCAGATCATCTGCCGCGTTTGTCACTTTGCGAGTGCCACTCTCAGCCTTCTCGTAAGCGGCTGCGCTCACTCCATGTTGTGGTAGTCTAAGGGCTCTTAGCTATGCGGGGAAAGGGTTCTGATTTGTGGGAATGAATAAGAATACTGGAAGGGTCCAAAGGATGGTGTAGATCGCCGCATCAAAACCTCGGACGGTCTTTAGCGCGCCCACGCCGGCATATGATCAATCTGATCGCCGTTGATCTGTTGGGCATACGGTTTGTGCTCAAGGATGACTGATCACCAAGTGTTTCCGACTACTGCCTAGACTTGCTGAGTGTTGGTCGGGCGAGTGAGAATGTGAAGGTGAATGTCGGAGAGCAAGTGCGGTCAATCGTCACGTGCCGTGACGTCGCGCTAAGCAGGGGACCCTTGCCGGCCACCCGCTCGGCCAGGTGAAATATCAACAACATCGGACTGCAGCAGACAACAAACATCGCGGCTACACTTGTAACCACATGCGAAGCCTAACAAGAAGCTCAAGGCCCACGCCGGGATGAAAAGCGCTCTGTCGTCCGCATGGACCAATCTGCGCCGCCCTCCTCCGGGCGATCCTACTCCATTTCCATGGCCGAGACTTCCATGCCAAGTAACGCCTTTGTGGGCTCCGACGGCTCGTTAGCACCCTCAGGCAATCCTTGGACGCCTCCAGAAGAGAATGGCACTGGCGGGCAAGAGGCATATCCTTTTCGCAATTTTTGGAGCGTGGAGGGTGGTCTCGACGAAGTTCTGTTTGCCATACCGAGCAGGGAGCAAGCAGACATTCTTGTCACCGCCTTCTTCAAGTATGTGGATCCATTGTATCCAATCATTCCGGAGAACTTGTTTCGATCCCGCTTCGAGGAGTTCTGGGCTCTGCCGCCTATAGACAGGTATGCTACGCCAGAACTAGTTTACGCGATGTGTTCCGTACGCATACGCTCACACAATGGTACAGAGGCAAATTCAATACAACATGGGTCGCTCTACTCTTCATTGTGCTCGCCTCGGGCCACATATACGTGCAAGACCCAACAGCAATTGACTTCACGTCCGTTCCAGAGACGTACTTATCATGCTGCTACCGGGCTCTGTGCCTCGTCTCCTTTTTGAGCGAGTGGTCTCTCGACACGATTCAAGTACTAATTCTTATTTGCAACTACTTTGTAACCAGTACCAGAACCGCTGACTGCTGGACGTTCTCGGGCATTCTGCAGAAGATCGTTTATGGCCTGGAGTTGCATCTTCCTCCCCCGGCGAGCGCATCGATGTCGGAAAAGCACCTCCGGTACGCCTTGTGGCAGGCATTCATGTTCCAAGATGTCTCGCTATCCTATTTTCTCGAATTAGTTCCCGCATCCTGTCACCATAGCATCGATGTTAGCCTTCTTCGGCCCGTCGATGATGGAGAGAATAATCCGGACAGCCGACTCGAAGAAATGCTGCTTTCGGAGCGAGCTCATGTCGACATTGCATATCTCAACAATAAAGCGGATGTGGCCTATCAGCGAGCCATGTGGCAATTCTCTACATTCATGCAGAAGAATATATGCATTCCAACGGCGTTGGGGAGGCCGATTGCGAGAGATGCCGCGCACAAAGCAGGGCTCCTAGCAGACTTGCAGAGTATATACGACAACTTGGACCCGCCTTTTCACTCCATCGACTTTCGTGGACAGCAAGGCCGTGTGTGGAGGCAAATGATCATGGTCACAAGCAACTACAATCTTGCCTTCACCATGCTGCAGTTGGCTCAGAATCCAGCAACTGGCGTGGGCATAGATTGGCGCGGCGCCCTCAAGTCATCCAACAAGGCGATGTCTGCATTTTTTGACTTGGTGAATCAAGATCGACAGTATCTCACTATGATGACGCCGATCAACACTCGCGCTTATGCGCATACGGTGAGTCCTTGACCGGTTACCACGTCGAATACTGTGATTCTTACACTCGCTGATTTTGATATCCCGCGTCAACAGCTCATGATCTGCAAGGTACTCTCTACGGCCAAGGAGCAGACTAATGGACAGGAAGAACCCTGGCTGCAATTGGCCGTGGGACATATCGAACGATACATGGACTTGTTGCACCACGCCCACGGATCTTTCGCGTTTGAAGTCAAGAAGAAGGAATACCTCAACGTGCTTTGGGGTTATCGCGAACTTCTGTCAGCAGGAACTGTTGGCTGAATGGGTAGAGTGCTCATGGCGTGCGCAGTTGAACTGCTATCTCTGGACCAGAAGTACCTCTATCTTGGGAGCTATGGAATTGTACCGCTCACAGTGGTTTCTTGGTACCTCATGATTCTCTTTGCTTGGCACTCGGCTGTATGATCGAGCGAGAAATATCTTCCTGCGTTGTACAAACTGCTGAAGCAATTTGAAATATGCATCGGGGATCCGATGTCCCTTGCACAGCTTGGTCCCGACTTTCATTAAGCGCCACGCTAGCAGCCTAGCATTACGCTTAATAGAAAGTTAGTCTAGTTAGCGCTACGCCACGCTACCCCGCAACGAGCAGGAGGAAGATGACAGCGCTCCAAAGCGCCACTGATGGCGAATTGAACGAGGGGTGGTGGCGCTGTCCATGGCGTTCTCCGCGAGGCCAGACGTCTGCTCTGAGAGCGACTGACAGAGATAGAAGATACTCCAGTCTCGTTTCCACATCACTGGGAGGTGATTCTCGCCTCGCCAAGATTGAATTGTTTATCCTCCCGTGCTGCAGAAACTAGGTCCGGCATTATGAGCGAAGTCGACGCCTGCCTCCCGCACACCGCTATTGCCGGCTGGTATGGCGAAATGTCCATGGATAACAGGAGCTTCGGCCTCGATCATGGTCTAAACCCGGCCGGAGACGAAGATACTGTCGTTGTCCTCAGCGCCGACCGTCCCGCGCGGGCTGGCGCCGATGTGAGCAGCAACAGCAGCAGCAGCACCCGGCGCACGTCTACCGCCAACGACAAATCTGCTGTTCGCGGTAAGAAGCGCAACAAGCCTACGCTGAACTGTCTGGAGTGTGTCGAGCGCAAGTCCAAGTGCGATCGCGCACGTCCATCGTGTTTCACTTGGTATGTCCCGCCTCTCTATCCTGGCTCGTCCAGGATCATGACTAGACTACTGACCTTCTGGAAGCATTCGGCGACAGACCCGTTGCCAGTACACGCATATTGCAGATGTCATTGCCGCCAACCCCGCGAGTACCATCAATTCACGTAAACGCTCGAGAACTGACACGACCACGGAACGTCCTCTTCAACCTATCGTGAATATTGAAGATACAAACCGCCGCTCCTCTGTTGCCGTAATCACTCCCAGTACGAACGCCGGCACCACTGCTACTATCCCTGCGCTCGATGAGAACAATCAGCTCGACTTCCAGCGGGATTTCGGGGCCATCGAAGACGATGAGCCAGACGAGTTGAACCATCTCCTCAACGTAACGCCTTTGATCCCAAATGTCATTGACACCTTAGCACCCACCATAATCGGCTCTCCACTTTCAGCACGGCCGAGTGAACGCCATGCATTGCTCAACCTGTTTGGCGCCGCGAGTATTGAGCATCCCTTTCGTGTGTATATCCTGCTCTTCACATCCTGCAGCATAAATGCTAATGTCAACTGCAGAGAACTACTGGACCGATGCGGGCGGCCTCGTTGAGGTCGTGGCCAGTCTGCCAAACAGGTCTGATGCCGAAGTTTTAATCGAACGCTACTTCGATACTGTGGATCCTGTGTACCCCATTATCGTGCGAGATGCCTTCGTTGCGGACGTCGAACGATTCTGGCATCTGCCCGATCATGGGAAACACAGACACGACCCAGCACAGATAGCGCTGCAGTTCGCAGTTTATGCCAACGCTGCTCAAGACTCAACCTTGAGGGAAGCCTCGGAAGTTCAACTGGACATGGCCTCGTTTTACCTAAGTTGCTGCCACCAGAGCCTTTGCATCTCAAGCTACCTGAATCGATGGTCGCTATTGACTGTCCAGACGATGATTCTGATCTGCCACTTCATGATAACGAACAATCGTATTGCCGATGCCTGGACGATCTCTGGCATTGTGCAACGCCAAATTTATCGACTAAGGCTCAATTGTATCCCCAAAGACATTGGTTTGCACCTGGACCACGAGACGGTCCAGGTTCGCTTGCGACTATGGCAAGCGGCCATGTTACAGGACACATTACTGTGTCTACGCCTCAAACGACCGCCGTCGACCACGTACTTCAACGTCAGTCACTACGACATACAGCCGTTCCGGACCTCTAACGATTATGGCCCATCGGACGTGGCATACGCGCGTGCAATGTGGCAATGCTCGGTGCTGATACAAGAGACTATTTGCACTCCGCGCTCAAGTCATCAGCCACTCTGCATTGATGCCGCACACAGGAGTCAAATAGTCTCTAAGTTCCGTGATCTATGTGCTCAGTTCGAGGAACCCTTTTGCCAGACCGCGCCTTCTCGATTCGACCATTTGCCGCCTCGCCTGCTCTACCAAATGGTCACTGTGGCCAGCACTTATTTTCATGCACTCATGTTTGTCTTCACGGACAGGAACGAAAACGCGGGCGTCCATAGCGATCCCTCTGGAGCCATACGAGCCGCCCATGAGGGAATGACAGCATTCTTCGCGCTGGTTCGGCTTTCCCCAGGCCACATGCGCGTTTGGGCTGCTGTTCACAGTCGTACATATGCTATGGCGGTAAGTTTACACCTGCCACTTCTCATTTCCGTTGATCAACGAGCTGATTGTTTTGAATCACAGGCGGTTATAGGGGCCATGCTGGCGACGCACAAGAGAAATGGCGCTGCCGGTCGATGCATAGTCGCTGATGACCCACAGCTCATGCTCGGGAAGAGCGTCTTTGACCGGTATGTTAGCATGCTGGAAAGAGCACAAGGGTCATCCGAGTTTCGAGTCATCCAGCGTGAGCGGTTGGCCAACCTGAAGACGCTGCAGAGGGAAGCGCAGGCGACAACAAATTGATTGTCCTATGCATGCATGTCCTTGACAGCAGCATCGAAATAGAGCCCGTTCTTTCATACGAATGTGCGCTGGCTGCGCCACAGTGCAAAAAGCTCATCACATGCTTACTTTCTTTGCAAACGACATCTGCATGATTTGTTGGCGTACGACTGATGGCCTACTATCTGATTTGGATACAGATTGTACCCCGCGAAGAATGACCCAGACGCAGACCGTAGCAGTGCATGGCGAGGCAATAAGTCGGGAATAACACATGTCTCGCTGATAGCCTAATCTTTTGGGCATAGCGCTAGGCACAACGAGAAACAGCGCCATCTCACACACCGAGATCAAATCATCACAGCCTGGCCAATCAATCTTTCAAGATTGCCTACCGCACGTGCAAAGCCCAATGCGGAGATCCTGTAAACGACCGGAGGCAGCGTGACCATGGCTGGAATGGCTCCACCGTTGAACATGGAAAGCCTGCTCGAGCTTCAGCGTGTAGCCCATGACATCTTTGTCACAGCCGAATCCCCCTGGCTGCCACCTGGAGCGCCATCAATATATGGGGGCACAGTGGTAGCTCACTGCATGCTCGCCGCTCACGCCACTGTGCCTTCTGGGAGCGTTATCTCGAGTCTGCATGGGGCGTTTGTGCAAGGAGGCAAACCGAATATCCCAATCTACTATACGGTTCAAAAACTGCAGTCCGACAACTTCTGGTCGGTATGTACGGTGCGTGCGGTACAGGAAGGGCAATGCATATTCCTTGCCACTATCAACTTTCGACCCGAAGAACGCTCGGAGTTACCCAAGTCCTTCACTAAAGACCGAGTACAAACAGAGAAGCACCTTGGTACAATCAAGGGTGGAGGAGGTGCAGAGATCTGTCCATACATCTGCAGTGAGCTTGGTGCCGCAGCAGATGGCAGTGGGCGTGTGCACGAAACAAAGGTCTTCCAATGGATGAAAACTCGTCACTCCATCAAGTCCGACCAACCTCCTGTACACCTTGCCGCAATAGCCTATATGAGCGACAATTACTTCCTACCCACTGCAACCCGTGTGCATGGGCTTCGATGGGAGCGAGATCCCGAGAATCTGCCTCCATCGCTTGCGGTGGAAGGACGATATGGAGATATCATTAAGATGATGGTTTTGCTCGATCACAAAATTTACTTCCACCATTGTTCCGAGCCAATTCGTGCCGATGAGTGGCTTCGAAGTGAAATGCAATCACCCTGGGCAGGAGAAGGACGAGCGCTAGTCTCTCAGAAGATATTATCTGGTAAAGGCGAACTGATAGCAACGGTTTTGCAAGAGGTATGAATTTAATCAGTTCTTCCATCGTTGCTAAGCTGATTGTGAGCCTAGGGTGTGCTTCGACTTCATGAACCGAAAGGGGCCAGGCTTTGAGCAAATTAGGAGAGCGGGCGATGCGGGCGAGTGTCCTGTCGATCTCGAACCTGAAGAAGTCTTAAACGCCTGCGAAGGTGCTGTGTTCGTTAATGCTTTGACAGCGGGTGTACCGAGAAACGTCATGTTGAGGGACTCTGCCTTGAGGAGGTATCAAAGGAGGGACATAGCGAGCACTGGCTACACATCGCTTGTTCGCTGGTAGGCATAAATCGCTGATTATCCCACTTTGTCCAACTGAATACATCAATCGGCCGGACCACCTGTAGGTTTTGAACCACTTCTACAGGCTGCGAGTCGTGAAAGAGAGGGCTGGCCACCTCCTCAGAATATAATCGTACTGATTGCTGAAGCGAACTCGTGTCCTGTGGATGCCCGCGCTGACACAGCTGTATGTTCCTGCTTTTATGTATTGGGCCTGATCGCCGCGATGATTTTGAAGATGGTATAGCCTCCTGTCCTTCTGCTCCAGGTGAGAATATGGTGCTGCATTTCCTGCTCTGTGACTTCGATAAGGTGTCACTTTTGTCTTGAAGATATGCTCCATTTAGATCCACACGCTGGCAGTGTGCCAATAACAGCATTTGTGTGTCCTTAGTCAACTTGATGCGTTCAATGCCAAAGTCACTCCCATAGGTTTGGGCGACTGAATTCGGGTACAACGAACATGTCGGGCCTGACAACTTTTCTGGAGACAAGCAACCGCCACACATTGTCCGATAATCTGGGAGGAGTGATACAGAGCTCTCAATAGTCATGGGCACCATGCAACATATCAGAAAGTCACGACAGGTAACGCCATGAATTGGCAGTATAGTGCGGATATAAGTCATGACGTCGATCATGGTTGTAGGGGTTAGGATGCGGGCTGTCTCTAATGCCCATATGTCGATTAATCGGGACCCCTAGTGATGAGCGGTACCCGCACATCCGTACTGGGGTTGGGGCCTACAAAAACCTCTCAGAATAGCTCTCTTTCATATGATATCGAATCCACCACCGGTTTGAGACACCTTGATTCTACGTGGATTCTACGTTGATACCGCCTCTCGAGAGCGTGCTGCTACCGGATCGTTCAAGCCAACCACCTCCGTCCGTCGTCAGCGGGTTGTTCGTACACCAGGAAGAGCCACCCGTCCGGAATACCGTGACGGTATCGTGACCGAACGACAAGCTGCGGAAGGAGCCATGTAGCACGCCGGTACACGAGCGTTTAACGAACGCGTTCACGCAGCCCTGACTTCATATCTTTGGGACATTTGTGCCCAGCGTGCGAATTCCACGAATACGCTGCAGCTTAGGTTGTGGTGTGTTTGTGGTGTTTCGCTTCATCACTAGTAGCAGGGAGCGTGTGGTTAGTCTACGGATCCATGACCCTCATAAGTGAACCACCAGTGTCATCATGCTACATATGTCTATTCACTTATAGTATCCCGAGTATCAACTCCTTTCCGCGTTGCTCTATCACAATCATTGCCGCTCTCTGCATGCAATTCTTGGCGACCAAAGCCCCCCGGACCAGGTCTCCTGCTCAAACGGCCCCTCATTAAAGAAACAGACTGCCTTGCTCCACTTCGATGCATTTTACAACCTAGATTCACGATTCCCACGTGCCATCTCTTGCTTTGCTCGCTCTACGAGCAATCGCTTCAAGATCTTGCCGCTTGGACTCTTCGGGATCTCCGCCCCTACGACAATACCTCCACCGCATTGTTTATAGTGTGCCAGTTGCGTCTTGAGTAGCTCTCGGATTGCGTCTTCCGACAGAGATGACCCTTCTCTCAAGGTCACGTAGGCTCTTGGCTCCTCGCCGTCCGAAGCTTTCCGAGCGGGTACACCAATGACCGCGGCGTCTATTATGTCGGGATTCTCCAGCAAAACGCCCTCGATCTCGCTCGGTGAGACTTGGAACCCTCGCACTTTGACCAACTCCTTCTTGCGGTCAACAATGTACCACAGCTTGCTGTCGTGGTCTCGGTCTGAGGGAACCGAATCGTCAGCACTCAAGATCACAATTTTTCACAGAATATACTCACAAGCAATGTCTCCAGTGTGAAAGAAGCCCTCTTCATCCCAATCGCGGCCGTTTGCTTCCGGATTCAAGTAGTACCCCTGCACAACCAGAGGTCCGCGTACGCAAAGCTCTCCCCGGACGTTGAATGCGGTAATGTCTTTCCCATCATCGTCACACAGCTTGACATCCATATCTGGCAGCATCTGCCCCACTGAGCCAGTGGTTTCGTCTCCGTATTCGTACGGCAAGCAACTGCAAGTGCAGCTCGTCTCCGTCATGCCCCATACCTGGGTGAGGGGTGCGTCAGGTGCCAACAGCTTCTTGAATCTAGCCTGGCTACCCGCATCAAGTGGTGCAGCCCCAGCATGAGCGTGACGTATGGACTTCAAACTGTACTTTTTTGACAGAGGCGAGTTCATGATTAAGTGCACCATGGGCGGTACGAAGGCGCCAATATTGATCTGGTGCACTTCGATACATTTCAAGAAGCTCTCGATCTCGAAGCGGCGAAGAATGAACATTTTGTCACCAGAGTGCAAAGGTGCAAAATGACACAAAGGTGCGGTAGCTGCGTGGAACATTGGCAATGCAACAAGACGGCGTTTCTTCCACGGCGATGCTTTCCATTCCCAGAACAACGTTTGCTGTGCAATCATATTGTAGTGTGAGAGCATGGCGGCCTTCGGGAGACCTGTCGTGCCTGAGCTGTAGAGCAATGCTGCAGTCGTGTTTTGGGCAGTTGCTTTATCACTGAACCTGGGCCAATCGATCTCTCCGCAATTGAAAAGAGTTTTCCAGCTTTTCAGACCATAGTCGTCGGCATTTGCAAACAGCAGAATTCGCTCTCGGGGAAGTCCTACCTTTTCTGCTGCTTCAAAGCAAGTCTTGACAAGCTCTGGCTCGACGATGACAACAGATGCTCGAGAGCTTCGCAGGTGATGTGTAAGCTCGTAGGCGGTGTAGCTCGGATTGCATCCAGTGTAGACTCCCCCGAAACCAATAATCCCGTTAGCCAAGACTGGATAATCTATCGAATTGAAGGCGAATATGCAAACGCAGTCACCATTCTTCAGTCCCAACCGCCGGAAGCCCGCTGCTAGCTGTCGTATCGCCTTTCGACATTGGTTCGCGGTCCAGTACTTTGACGTATCGAGCGCGTCAATGTATACAGGGTCATCCTGCGGGAATTCAGGCGAGTCAAAGTACCAGGAAAGCACATCTTTCTCCGGTATGCTGTTAAGAGCCGTCAACAGTCTGAGCAAATTGGTAGAAGATGCTGGACGGCGAACCTCATATGTTGCTCAGCAAGGAACGGCATCTTGATTATGGTGGTCTACAATGAAATAACGGTATAGGATGGCGAGTTTGCGGTCCTGCCAGCACTTGGAAGAACTTCCCAGTTTGTCGAGTATGTGATGTGCTTTCCACATATGGGTGAGATCTGGCTCCGGATATACGGCGGTTGGGCCAGAGGGTCCGAGCTCTCATCTTGTGAAGTTGTAAGTGGCCACCTCAAGCCACGATTTGTATGTCCCGAAAGCATGTTATCGATGACGTCGAGCTTCCTGTCAACAAATCCCGCTCAACTCTCATTTCAGGTCGCTGCTGTGTGCTGGACTGACGCGTAGAGAGAGACACGCGATGAAGCTTCACGTGCGGGAATAACACCAGCCCCGAGCCACATATGCCCAGCTCAGACAGGTAAACATCAATCAGACTACTCTCCACCACTGAACACCACATTTGCATTGGACATCAGCACTCCAGATATGGATCCACCGCTTCAGTACAGCGATGTCGCCAACTACAAGATCTCCTTTCCATGCGAATACGTGGCGCATGTCGAAATCGACAACGAGAAAAAGTACAATTCAATAAAGCATGAGTGAGTGGAGATAGATATCTTGAGGATTGTCAGCAGCGGGTTGTGCTCATTCAATCCTCATCAGTATGTTCTACAATATGGCAAAGGTATTCGACCAGCTATCGCACGACCCAGACGTTCGTGTAGTCCTGCTGTCCGGCGCTGGCGATAAGGCTTTCTCGGCTGGCCTCGACGTGAGCGGAGCATCATCCTCTGGTCCCATAGGTGCCCCGTCCGAGAAGGAAGATTTTGCTCGCAGGTCTTGGAAGATTCGGAGGCACGCCTTGGCCTACCAGAATGCTGTGAACGCCATCGAGCGATGTGAAAAGCCCGTCATCTGTCTGCTCCACGGAGTCTCGTACGGCGCAGCATTGGACATTGCAACAGCGGCAGATGTGCGGTACTGCACAAGAGATGTGAAATTCTGCGTAAGAGAAATCGACGTCGGTCTCGCCCCGGACATTGGAACGTTGAGCCGTCTCCCCAAGATTGGTGTCAGCTATTCGTGGGCGAAGGAGGTCACATACACCGCTCGAACCTTTGACGGCTCCGAAGCTGCCACACAGGGCTTTGTGAGCAAAGTTTTTGGTACGAAGCAGGCACTTATGGATGGCGGGCTCGTCCTTGCCAAGACAATAGCAGAAAAGAGTCCCGTAGCGGTCCAAAGTGCGAAGGCTCTGTGGGACTTCAGCCGTGATCGTCCTGTGCAGGACGGACTGCTGTACACAGCCGCGTGGAATAGTGCAATGGTACAAGCCAATGATGTGAAAAAGGCTGTGATGAGCGGCATCCGTAAAACGAAAACTACGTTCGAAAAGCTTTAGCATGTTTGCACTCGTCGAGACGGCAGCAACCGCAAGCCTTAGGTGTAGAGAATGTACAACAAGAAATTTGTCATCCGTGCTGTATAGACACATTGATGATGTCTTATTGTTCCCCCGTCGTGCTATGCTATATCGTAAAATGCACTTCAACAGCTATGACCACTGAATCACAGGCTTCACAACAGTCCCGTCATGCAGGTCTTTGAGAGCCTGTGCCATGTCCTTGTACTCGTAGACCTTGACCAGTTTCTCTACAGGAAACTCGCCTTGCCGTTGCATCTCCACCAGCTTTGGAATGTATTCGGTCGGTACTGAATCCCCTTCTCGACATCCAACATATCTTCTGCTTCCAAGCAAAAACACCAACGGGTCGATCTCTACTTTAGCACCGGTAGGAGGAACGCCAACCGTGGCTGCTGTGCCTCTCATCCCTAAGCTGTTCAACATCGCCTCGATCACAGTGGTGGCACCAGTACAATCTACAGCATAGTCCACTCCAACTCCACCGGTCAACTCTTTCAGCTTCGCTGCTATATCCATGCCGCGTGAATTAACGATATCCGTGGCACCAAGTTCCTTTGCGATAGGGAATTTCAGCTCCTGGATATCCACTGCAATAATTTGTTTGAGGCCCAGGTACTTGGCTGCCATCAAGGCTGTGAGTCCAACGGTTCCCAGGCCAAAGACGACGATAGAGCTATCTGCTTCAGGTTTCAGGATGTTCATTACGGTACCAGCACCTACATACCATCGTCAGTCCAATGCCGAATGTGTTCAATATCAGCTTGGCACCGCTTACCTGTCTGATATCCACAGCCCATCGCCGCAAACTTGGCCGCCTCCTCAGCCGGGTATGGGTGCTTGACAACACACGTCTCATGCACATAGCTGAATTTCGCGAAACTCGATTGGCCAAAGAAATGCGAGCGAACGCTCTCGCCCGACCCAGAGAGCTTGCCAGCTGTGGAGCCATCGTCACGAATACCAAACAAATGCAGTCGAGTACCTTCAGTGCAATCCGCTGGGTGGCCACGCGTGCAGAACTTGCACTTTTGACAGAAGTTCATCGACAACAGCACAAAGTCACCAACCTGTACGTCCTTGCTCTTGACTTTAGACCCAATGGCTTTGACCCACCCCGCTCCTTCATGGCCAAAGACAGCAGGGTATTTGCAGATGGTAAGTTGTCCCTGCTGGAAAACCAAGTCTGTGTGGCAGATGCCGCTATATTTCATCTCGACCAAGAGCTCATCATCTTGCATGTCATCCAGGGTAATTTCTTCTAGCTTGAAGTCTTCTTTGGCGTCGTGCACCACGAATGCAGGCGATGTGAGGGCAGGCATTTTGAATTCTGATTGAATGTCACGAATGATGCTGTATGTCGTCGATTTCTAGCTGGATGAGGTGGAATATGTTATCATTTGTGATGCGGGGTGAAATATGTGCCGTGGTCTATCTGTTCTTATCTCCGAAAAGTGGCCCGCCGATCTCAAGCCGCGCTTACGTCTTGCCAGATGCTCTGAGCGTGGAATGAAGCTGAAGTCAGCGACGATGGCAGGGTACTTTGGGTCTTTGGGTGGTGACATTCTGCTCGTGTTCCCGGACACTCAGTACACCAGGTTCGCTAAGGCATTGTACTCCATAGCAACAATGCGGTCCGGTATGTTCTGACGAAGTGTCGCAATCGTAGATCCATTTCATGCTTCGGCGAGTTCATCGAAGTCAGACTGGACGGCACGAAGAGTTCACGGCAGCTAGTGCGACGCATTCTTTCTCCATAATTCCAATTCATGATTTCAGGGGCGAGAAGGTGATCAGGCAGACGGCAGGAAACACCTCGGGCGAGATATGGATGTAGTGCGCCATTGCAGTGGACATTCATGTCACCCTTACAGATAATCTCATGCTCTGCGACTCAATGCATGGGAAGTCGACGACAGGCGTAGACCGGGGTTGACGGCTTATATCCGCATTATTACCGCATACCCGCCAACCGCCTATACTGTTTGTGTCATCACCGGTTCAGTTTCCCCTCTGCGGGACACTTACACGGAGACGACTCCCGAAAGTTTACCAAAGTGTACATATGGAAACCTCACGCATAGAGTGTCAGATCCATACCGACGCGATCCCTGCAAAACATCATCGAGCCCAGGAACATGTCTTCAGAAGAGCAAGAACTAGATGTGATTGTCGTCGGTGCAGGATTTGGAGGATGTCATCTGCTTCACAATTTACGTAAGAATGGTTTCAGTGTGAAAGTACTGGAAGCTGGTCCGACCCTTGGTGGAGTATGGTGTTGGAATGTAAGGACTTTTATTCTCAGCGTAGTGTACGATCCCATGGCACTGACGAAATTGCACAGAGATATCCCGGAGCCAGAGTCGATTGCGAGTTCCCTTATTATGGCTTCTCGGATCCAGCCATATACGAAACATTTACATGGACAGAGCGATTTCCATCAGGCAAGGAGCTGCGTCGATATTTCCAGCATGTAGCAGATGTCTGGGATTTACACCGAGATGTAAACCTCAATACACGAGTCAAGGAAGCGAAGTATAACGAAGAGCAGAACCGATGGTATTTGAAGACAGGAGCGGACGAGAAGGTGTGGAAATGCCGCTGGCTCGTTGCTGCAACTGGTACATCGTTCAAACAGCACATTCCGGAATGGCCGCAGCGAGAGCTTTTCGAAGGAGTCATTCATCATTCAGCTCTTTGGCCCGATAATGTCACACTGGAAGGCAAGAAGATCGCCGTGATCGGGGCTGGCTCCACAGGCATTCAAATCGTACAGGAGGCTGCTAAGGCAGGCCAGCAAGTAACACAATTCATCAGGACGCCAAATTACGCTGTTCCCATGAGACAAAGGCAGATCTCGGAGGAAGAGATCTATGCCAATCTACCACAAATCCCTCACGTCTTCAAGGCTTGTCGATCAACAAACTCTGGTCTCCCCGTTGTGAACTCTGGTCTGAAAGTGTTCGATGATCCACCAGAGAAGCGGGAAGCACGCCTCGAACACGGATGGAAACAGGGCGGCTTCAACTGGTAAGCAAATGTCAAGCAATAAGGCAGACTTATGGACAAACTGACCTGCATACACTAGGTCAATGAGCTCATACTCAGACTACCTCGTCGATCCCAAAGCCAATCGCGAGCTCTATGACTTCTGGTGCAAAAAGACCCGAGCACGAATCTCAGATCCGGTAAAGAGAGACCTTCTCGCCCCGCTTGAGCCCCCATATTTCCTCAACACGAAGCGTCCGAGCTTTGAACAGGACTACTATGAATGCTGCGATAGAGAAAACGTCGATATCACGAATTCTCCAATCGTCAAGTTCGCAAAGAACGGTATCGTTACCGAAGATGGAAAAGAAAGAGAATTTGACATTGTCGCTATTTGCACTGGATACGACGCAGTCACAGGAGGACTGCGAACAATGGGGATTAAAGGTCGAAATGGCATCGATCTTGACGAGAAGTGGAAAGATGGAATCATTACGAACCTCGGGATGACGGTGAACGGATTCCCAAATTTCTTCATGGTTTATGGCCCGCAAGGTAAGCCTGATATTTGCCTGTCAATGAAAGATCGTCGAAACTCACAAGTCTAGCTCCAACGAGTCTGACAAACGGACCACCATTCATCGAGATTCAAGGCGAATACATTCTACAGCTTCTCACACGGCAAAGAGATGAGAAGATCGAGACGATTGAGTCAAGTCAAGAGGCCGAGCAGGCCTGGCGAGAGCATGTTCTGGCTTTGGCAGAGCGAACATTGATGATCAAGACAAGTTCCTGGTATATGGGAGCCAACGTTCCCGGAAAGAGGAGGGAGTACCTCATCTACCTTGGTGGACTTCCTTTGTATAAGCAGAAGATGCAGGAGGCTGTGGCTAATTGGCAAGGCTACTCGGTGCAGCCAATTGCAGCGTCAGCGTGATTGTGATTGGATAGAGGAAGATGGCTTCACAGAGCAGCATAGGCATTTGGTTATTCTTCAATCGGCGGAAGAATTCTCTCCATCCACTGACATAACTTAGGTCTCTCATCACCGGCGCATTGATCGTATGCGTCAAAGGAGGATACTCTTTCACTTCCAGCGACTCTTCCTCCTTTACGAGTCCCAACTCTTTCAGTCCCTCTAGAGTATACACCCAAGCCCTCTTCGGCACGAACTCATCCCTTCCGCCTCTCGCCAAAAACATCTGAATCTCACTACCCTGCTGTTCGCCACTCGATTGGAGGCCAGCCTCCAGCCGAATTGCCTTGACCCGCTTTGTGCCATCCCACAGAGGCAACCAGCCCAACAGTCCTGCGCAACCCGCAAGTTTCCCACTATACTTCTTCGAAGTCAGATGCGTAAGTAAACTCGTTGCACAGCCTTGACTGAAGCCTCCGACAATGATTCTCTCGGGCGGTAGACCGCTCTCCACGACCGCATCGACAATCGACTCGATATACGCTACACTTTCGAGCATTCCTTCTTCATCTTCATCTGGTATGAGCTCCGGACGTGAAGGCGCATGAGATGGAAGGCCATTGGGGGTGAACCATGCTGTGTCAAGAGTGATTGGGCTTCGCTTTGCATTGGGTAAGATCCACGACATGTAAGGAAGCTTCCCGCCTTGCTGGAACTGGTCCGCGATATTTTCTATGGCGGCTGCTGAGTCTGCGAGTCCATGGATGAAGATGAAAGCTGCTGTTGTGGGAGCACTGATTGAAGACTTGTAGATGGGAGGCTCACGGCCGTTTTCGTGCGGGAAGGTGATTGTTGACATGTTGGAATCTTCTTGGTCGCTGTACTCGAGATATGTCGAGCGAACAGAACAAGTATCGACACTGTCTTGTCGATTCTTCAGTTACAAACCTGTACTGTGGAAGCTGAATATAACAGCTTCGGCATGGTCTTTTGCCCCTCAACGGCAAAACGGACTTAGTTAGCGTTTGAAGCTCCAGACTGTTACGAGACGAGCTACATTCTTGAACCTGCCCGGCTCTGTAGAGAATCACGTCCGTGTCGCCGCTGGGCTTTGGCTACTCACGCCCTGACCCTGCGCCTTGATTCATTTAGTCCACTTCCGGTTGACAGCATGTTGGTGGCAGTGACAGCTGGCAGCCAGGTGCTGTTTTTGAGCAGACAAGTCTCTCCATCAATCGTTTTTTTCTTGATCAAACTAGACTTCACGAACTGCAGATTAGACGCTCTTGAGTATCCGGGTGCATAGCAGTTGTGTTGTCCTTCGGGACGCAGAGACGCGGCGAACACGCGTGTGGAAAGGTAGTCTATTTTAAATACCTCGGCAAGCTCGTCATCCCAATCAAATATCCTTGAACCTAGCACAACTCACTAACTTAGTTAAAGCACTCCACGCCATAGACGACAATGCACACCCGATAACATCCAGTCACTCCCTAGGCACTCATCATGGAGTTCATGACCGCCCTCAGCGGCGGCTACGACAACCAAAAACCCTCGCTCTTCGAAATCCTCTCCGAAAATGAACTCAACAGCCTCATCCCGCCATCCCTCCGCTATCTCCTCGCAGTCGCAACCCACCGCAATCCTCGCTACCTCCTCCGAATCCTCAACAACTTCGACGAACTCTACGCCCTCTTATCCCTCGCGCTCGAACGCTTCTACTTGCGAACCTACGGCGGAGGCTTCACCGAGAACTTCTACGGCCTCAAACGCGAACGCGTCCTCCGCATCAAAGGCGGAGAAAGCACACGCGCACGCCTCGGCGCACCCAACGAAGTCCGCGAAACACTCCAGCTTCGCGATGGAGATGTTTGGAAGAATTTGGCCGTGATGGTGGGAATACCGTATATTAAACGGAAATTGGATGAGAGTTATGATATTCATGCCAGCGGGATCAATATGCTGGGACCGGCATACCGTGATCGGGAACGATATCCTACAGAAGGCAAATTGAAAGATAAGATTATGTGGGTGTATAAATGGTTTCTACGGAAATGCTATCCGTCCGTCAACGCGGTGTATTATTTCTCGTTGCTGGCGTTCAATCTGGCGTATTTGTTTGATGGGACGAAGTATCACAGTCCATTCATGTGGATCATTGGGAGTAGGATTCGGAGACTGAATGAGGAGGATAGCAAGGCTATTGCTATGGCTTTGGAACCCAAACCTGCACCGCCTGCGGCAAGACCGGGACAGACGACGAGTTTGTTTTCGCCGAGGACGATGTCGAGGGTTTTGCAGCCGAGAGTCGTGACGACGTTGAAGTTGTTGTTGCCAACGAGTATTTTTGCGCTCAAGTTCCTGGAGTGGTGGCATAATTCGGACTTTGCGAGACAGTTGAGTAAGAAGGCGAGAGAGGGGTTGGAGTTACCGCCACCAAGCATCAGTGGGTTGCCTACGAAGGTTGCGAGGGCTGTGGCGAAGAAAAGCGAGGAGAAGGAGAAGAAGGCCGAGTTCGCGGATGAGAAGGGAGAGAGGCCGAGGAGCAGCAGTTTGAGGAGAGACAGCGGGTTTGATGGGCCGCCGATTTCTGCCACGAGCATGCTGCCGATCCTGACTGTACCGCGGCCTTCGACAGTGAACGAAGAAGGGGAGAATGTCACGGCACTGTGTCCGATTTGCGTTCAGCCGACTCAGACACCCACTGCTGCACAGACGGGATATGTATATTGCTACACGTGCATCTTCAAGTGGGTCGATGGGTCGCATCCACGACAGGAAGCTTTCCTCGAAGGATCCGGTGAAGAAGAAGGGGCCAGAGGCTGGGTCGAAGAGGGCGGTGGCAGTCGACGAGAAAAATGGGAAAGCGGCGCAGGGCGCGATGCTGTCACCGGGAGGAAAGTGCTTGGTGGCACCAGTGGCCTGCGGAGAGTCATGGTGTAGAAGATGATTTGGTTCACCTCCATGGACATCTGTTCGATGTTCCACAACTCCAGACTGACCCGTCCATTGCCTTGGTGGTCACAAGCTCCATGTGCACAGCAGAGCATTCGAAACGACTGCGGTGGAACCTGGCTCGGGCTTCGCGCTTGAATTGCTCTCAGAGAATGGTTCCATACTCATCGAAACACAGCTGTTACACGAACAGAGCAAACATCTGCGTCTCATGCGGAAGCCACCTGGAATCGTTACGCAGCGCACGCGCTCGCTCAAGGGCAGCCCAGCTTCGATGAGAAATCTGACCTGTTCCGACACAGCATGTACTTCGCCTCATGTCGCCATGCGAGAGGCTTCGAATCCTTCCGGAGTACAAGCGCGTAGTCCTCGGGCAATGGGCGGTATGAATCGTACCTCTGGAACAGCGCTCATGGCACTTGCCGTCAAATCTTCTCCCGCAGTGGCAACATACGCACAGTAACCTCAAGAAATGTCACGAATATAAATACCGCCCGCAGAGTCGCTCTCGCCACTGCTGCGCAAGGTCTTATGCTCAACATTGAACCGCCGCAATCTGTCCGACACTCCTCTAGTTAGTGAGCCTGGTGCTAGAAGTCTTTGGGTCAACTCGTCTCTACTTCGAGACCCTCTTACGCCACACCCTTGCAACTATCTCGCCCGCATCTCCTCATCCGGGTCAGCTTGCGTCTCTGGCACGACCCTTCTTCAGTCACTGTCGGAACAAGCCATTTTCCATGCTTTTACAGAGCTTATTCTTGGCAAAATACAATGGGAATACCTTAACGCATTGGACAATGGTATGGCAATGGACATGGGTTCCAAAATTGCCGGGACAATTTAGACTACGGCGCCAGAGTTGGCATGGTTAGAGGTAATCGATCTTTCTGGCAGCAATGAGAGTTGCGTTCCATTGCAAAACATTCAGCCTGCGTGGGAAGGTGGTGTGAAACCAGAGTTTGAGGGATTGAGT
The DNA here is from genome assembly GCA_004299825.1 of Cercospora sojina. Lineage (NCBI taxonomy): Eukaryota > Fungi > Ascomycota > Dothideomycetes > Mycosphaerellales > Mycosphaerellaceae > Cercospora > Cercospora sojina. Next base: position 197,037 of record CP036213.1, on the reverse strand, counting down.
AATAGACGGGGTCCGAGGACTGGAAAGCCGCTCGCAGAAATGCTGGAAGAGCTGTTCGTGAATGCGACGGTCAGTATGATGAGCGAGGAGTCATTGCAGTAAGGCAACTCTTTCCCACAAGTTCTCAATCTTCCTGAAAAGTAATATGCCTTCAGCGTCTCAGATACAACTCATCCTCGATATTCTATCCTCCACCCACCAATGTCACCTTTTCTATACGCACCAATCTCTACGTCTACTCGGCCTCCAAACTCTGGCTCGCATACGGTCTCGCGATTGGTACTATAGCACTGATCGTCTCCTTCAGTCTTGATGCTGTCGTGGCCAACGATGCGTCTTTCAGTCCTTCCTTCTCCACCTGGATGAGATTGTCTAGAGGTGCAGAGCTGAGTGGAGCTGTCAAGGAAGAAGATTTGAAAGGGCAAGACACTTTACCAATGTACTTGAAGGAGTTTAATGTTAGGTTCTGGAGGGAGAAGAGAGGAGAGGAGTGCTCTGAGGAGGAGAAATTGGCGGGAGGTGAGGTGGTCGATGGAGAGGCTGACCAAATTGAGCGGGCGAGGTTTGGACATGAGGTGAATGAAATTGGGGGAGCTGATCGCAAGAGATCTGCTTCTCGGTGATCAGGATCTCAGTCCACCCCTGCAGGACTACCTGGCGGCACGCATTAATATATGTAGATGGGAATGGTATTATTGCCATCACCAAAAGAACGCGACTGCACGTGACTCTCTTGGCGAGCACACCATCACGACGCGTTGTTGTCCCCGCCATCACTTCCTTGCACAACACCTCGACCTTTCCTACGACAGCACTGCTTTTCTCCCGCATCATCTTCTTCATCCTCTCTGCTGCCGCGTCCCATTCGCCACGCTCACCGTTCTCGGACTCGCCTGGAGCCTTTTCCCCGACGCTGCGAACGTTCGGACGGAGGAAGCTCCACGGTCGGATCCGAGCGACTTTACGATGACGCGCAGGTACAGGTCTTGCATGTGCTAGCCAGGTACACCGGAATCTGCTCACGACCTTCCCCGCTCTCTTCAGAAGGGCAGGGGAACAACCAGATGCGTGAGGACAGCTGTCAGGGACCATGCCACCTCCGCCCGCCTCCAGTCTGGCACTTGAGAGAGAGCCCAGTGATTGCGGCTGATCACGGCAAGGACGGCAACTCATCTGGATACTGGTGGTCAGCTGGGCGGAAATACTCCACGATCTCTATAGCTCCGCCCAGGAAGCCCCGATGGAGCCTTGAACTGCAGCTAAACGTCAGCGAGATGCGGACCTTGCAGCATTGCCTCCAATGGCAATCCGCAAACAACAGCCACGTTTTCCGGTGCTCCCAGGGCACAAACAAACACCAGACTCTGCTGCCAGGTACTTGTTTATTGCTGCGGAATCTGATTCGTAATGCGCTACAGCTCTAACGGCGCTGTGGAGATTAAGAGTGCTGACTACATTGTATGCTTGAAAAGCTCGCGGCCCTTCTGCGACCACACGGCCACTGACGGCAGTTGTCACTTCTGCAAATGGCGCATGCACGGTCAGACCCTTGCTTCTGTTGTCGATGATGCGGCCTTCGATGGACCTACCAGCTTCCATGCTGCAGGGGACTGCGTGGTTTGTCTTATGCTTTAGCATCTTTCATTCACTTCCGACTTTTGATCTGCACTATTTATTCTCTTGGTCCCACTCTCGAAGTAACGCCTAGCTTCTCATTTGCTCTCGGTTGCTGCCAGCATCTTCGAACATGGGTTCGATTTCTGAAGCTGAGAAGACTCTTCGGTCTGATATCATTGATATCCGCAGTGATGCAGCAGGAATTGAGTTGAAACAGCTCATTCACAAAGGACTGAAAGCGCAAGATGGCAGTGGAGAGAAGACCCTCCCAACGCTTCTGCTGTACGACACGAAGGGGCTCAATCTGTTTGAGCAGATCACGTATCTGGACGAATATTACTTGACGGGCGAAGAAATTGAGGTTCTAGAGACGCATGCTGATCGCATTGCCGAGAGAATTCCAACGAACGCTCTAATCGTCGAGCTGGGCAGCGGGTAGGACCTACCCCATTCAGGCATCGAGCCTGAACTGTCCCCACTAACAAACAATGTAGTAACCTTCGAAAGGTCAAGATCTTGCTGGATGCTCTGGACCGAGCTGGAAAAGCAATCGAGTACTATGCCTTGGATCTGATGCAGTCTGAGCTTGAGCGTACGCTCGCTGCAGTCCCCAAGAACGCTTTCCGGCATGTGCAATGCTATGGACTCTGGGGAACATATGACGATGGCTTGGATTGGCTCAAGCGACCAGAAAATGCTGCACGACCTAAAGCTATACTCTCACTCGGCTCGAGTATTGGCAATTTCACGCGGGATGAGGCTGTCGGGTTTATTGCCCAATTCGCAGACACCCTCAAGCCGACTGATTCGTTCATCCTCGGTCTGGATGCGTGTCAGCATCCAGAGGTTGTTTACCATGCATACAACGACAGGGAGGGCACGACGCATGACTTCACCATGAACGGGCTGCATCATGCAAACACCCTTCTTGGCAAAACCGCCTTCAATATCGATGACTGGGAAGCTGTGGGAGAGTATGACCAGGAAGGAGAGCGACATCGCGCATTCGTAGTACCCAAGCGAGACGTTGAAGTCGAAGGCGTCCACATCAAGAAAGGCGAACGAGTCCGGATTGAAGAGTCCTACAAGTGGAATGCCGCACAAGCTCTTCAGCTGTGGTCTGCAGCATCCGTCATAGAAAGTGCTTCGTGGGCCAATCACAGCGGCAGCTACGGTGGGTACCACTCGGCTTTGTCATCACATCTCCCCCCAGCGGAATACACCTCCGCTTGCTTATCGACACAGAGTGATATCAGTCCGGCGTCAGTATAGGCATAGCTAACCACGATTTCCAGGTCTTCACATGCTCACCCGGCCTGCGACGATGTATCCGACGAAGCCTGAAGAGTATGTTCGCCACCCCGTCCCTTCCATTCCCGAATGGGAGCAGCTCTGGGCTGTTTGGGACAAGGTCACGAGACAGATGATTCCCGATGAGGAATTGTTGGAGAAACCAATCAAGCTGAGAAATGCTTGTATCTTCTACCTCGGCCACATTCCAACTTTTTTCGACATCAAGATTAATGAGGCGACGGGCCTTGGACTCACGGAGCCCAGCTACTTTGCGAAGATTTTCGAACGAGGTATCGACCCCGATGTTGACAATCCTGAGCGTTGCCATGCTCACAGTGAGATTCCGAACGAGTGGCCAGCGCTGGAGACGATCTTGAAATACCAGCAGGATGTTCGCAGCCGCGTGCGTGACCTTTACGACACTGGCCGCGTTTATGAGGACAATTGGGCCGGACGTGCCATGTGGCTTGGTTTCGAGCACGAAGTGATGCATCTGGAGACTCTGCTCTACATGGCGCTGCAGAGCGACAAGACGAACGCTCCTGATGGCACTGTCAAAGCAGATTTCGAGCAGTTGGCTGCTAAGGCCAAGAGGGATGCTGTGCCAAACGAGTGGTTCACCATCCCCGAGCAGACTGTGACAATTGGTCTTGAGGACCCCGATACTCCTGAAGGACATGTGCGCCATTTTGGCTGGGATGTTGAGAAGCCCTCTTACACTGCCAAGGTCCACAGCTTCCAGGCAGCTGCTCGCCCCATCACCAACGAGGAATATGCGAGGTACATGCTTGCCAAAAACGTCGAGCACATTCCGGCTTCCTGGACCACTCAGAGTAAACGCGACAGTGCTATCAATGGGCACACTAATGGGGTCAATGGCCATGCCAACGGCGATGCGGAGTTCGAATATTTCCTTGAGGGCAAGTTTGTTCGCACCTTCTATGGTCCTGTTGCGCTGAAGTATGCCCTCGACTGGCCATGCTCCGCATCCTACGATGAACTCAACGGCTGCGCGCAATACATGGGCGGCCGTATCCCAATGATGGAGGAAGCACGCAGCATCTACGAGTACGCCGCTCATCTCAAGAAGAAAGAAGCCGACAAAGCTCAAGGCAAAACCATCCCAGCCGTCAACAGCCATCTCGTCAATGAGGGCGTCGAGGAGTCCCCACCATCCTCCTCTTCCGTCAATGGGTCCAGCAGCGATGCTGCAGACCCTTACAAGAGCCGTGAGCTCTTTGTCGACCTCGGCGACGCCAATGTGGGCTTCAAGTACTGGCATCCCTTGCCCGTGACCCAGCATGGCGATCGTTTGGCAGGTCACGCGGAGATGGGAGGAGTCTGGGAGTGGACGAGCTCGCAGCTGGAGAAGAGGAAGGGATTTGAGGCGATGAAGTTGTATCCGGCGTATAGTGCGGACTTTTATGATGGGAAGCATTATGTTGTGCTGGGGGGGTCGTGGGCGACTCATCCGAGGTTTGCGGGGAGGAAGTCAGTGTAAGTTTCTCTTCGCGCCTTCGTTTGTTGACTTGTGATTCTTGCTGTTGAGTGGTGTACTGACACTGTGCCTAGGGTCAACTGGTACCAGCGCAACTACCCATATGTGTGGGCGGGTGCGAGACTTGTGAAGGATGTTTGAGATCTGTGAGATGAGTCTCCACTGGTCGAGAATATCTGATCCCTGCGGTGCGTTGATCTCATTTGACTTGATGTTTTCGGATTCTGCGAGATGCATTGCACGATTTGACGCGTTTGAGCTCTGCTCGACCACTTTCGTTGAAGAAAAGAGACTCGGCTGCCGCCTGCGAGCACACAATATATCAATGTAACGGCCGAATCTGCTTCTGTCTTATTGTCCCTGCTCCATTGTTGTTGTTGTCTGTGCTGACACAATAGCTGTATCTTATTGGCAGTATCTCGAGCAGCTGAGGAGTGAAAAGTGAATCACACGAGGCTGCCAAGCTAAGGTGGACCCCTGCGCATGTGAAAGTATCGCTCGCGTCCCGGCGCGTCTTCTGTACGACGTAGGATCAACACCCCGCTCGCTGCAAACGAATATATCACATTTGGTAGAACAACGCCTACCAGGGTGACGCTACATCTTCCCGATGAGCTGTATCCCATACGAGGTAGGTAGCGGTGGCGAGGTGCTGCATGAAATACGTCCTGGATCAGCCTCCCGACCACCTTCAAGCCCATTCACCATTCCCCTTCACCAGAAACGGGAACTAAAGCGGCGTCACTGCCCGAACCGGTCCCCACTCTCAGGCTCCCGACGCCGAAACAGATATTCAAACGAACGAACTTCGTCGACAAACCAACCTCCGTCTCCCGACCGTCTCCCACAACAACGCACAACACACAACACCGATCTCCAATTTCTACCTCCTCCATCTGCACTGTCCCGCAAAGATCCCAGCTGGACCACGTCGGCCGCCGGCGACACCCACCGCACAACACCGACATTCAGAGAATGAAGACATCGGTTCCTGCTGTTGCTTCACTCAGTAACAAGAGCACCACAATTCGAAGGACAGGCAGCACTCGACGCTCGAGATCGAGGCAATTTCCAGGCCGCCCACGCCAGACAAGTCAAGGTTGGCGCAACGAGCTGCTAGCTCCGCCAAATTCACTATGGGACAGGATCTCTTCCGCTGGGACGAAGGCGGCGTCTTGAGTAAGCATCTCCACGTACCGTCTCCTCCTCAGGACCTACTGACATTCTCCAGAACACCACTGCCCGATCTGCTCAACGCCGCTCTCGCACGACAAATGCAGAACCACCTGCCTCGGCAAGCACGTCGAGTGGTGCCACCGGTACCACTCCCTCTTCCGAGTGAATTGGGCTTCTCGTTGCGCCGCCTGTAAGACTGCCGACGAGCAGCATGAGAAGAGGCACCGGGACATCGCCGAGATCCTCCACAGGATCAAACAGCTCAGAGCCGAGAAAGAAGCCGCAGCTCTGGCTCTGAGCACTCCACAAGCTTCGAGGACCCTCCTGACCGCCGACGCTCTCCAGAACATCGCCGACCCAGCAACCCCGACCCCGGGTAGCAGCACACCAAAGGCCACGAAGAAGGAGAAAAAAGCAGCAAAGAAGGTGGCCAAAGCTTTGGAGAGGGACAAGGTTGTGACGACCGCAGACATCGAGCGTGTTGCAGAGCTCCTTCATCCAGAGCCAGAGAAAGAGGCGGCGGAAGCAGATGACGAGGCCGAAGGTCCACCTGAAGACGAGGACATCAAGTGGAACCTCAGCTTCAACTATAGCACCTTCAACACCAAGTCGCTCCGCCACGACTACATCGCCAGAGATCGCACCGGCCAGTACGAGGTTCCCGAAGACCAGGTCAGGTCCATTCTGGAGAGGATGGAGGCCAACACTAACGTAGGCGGCAAGGAAGGCGAGCTCGTCGTAGAGTTGACCAAGGCCATCAAGAGTGACCTTCAATGCTGTCACGAGGAGCTCAAGACCACTGCTAGAAGCAAGGCTGGCTTCTGGCGTTGGGCGAACAAGAAGCACTATCGTGCTCTAATTGATCGCGGCAAGGAGTGGGATGACAAGCACAAGCCGATCGAGAGGAAGGACTCTGATGCCGCCTTGGAGGAGAGAAGAGGCAGCAGTGATGATCCTGACCCAAATGCCGTAAATACAGAGGATGATGACAGCGGCGACAGCTCTCGCCGCAGCAGCGTCAACGTTCCCAGTCTCACCAACTCAGCCGGCACCGTCGATGAGACCGTTTTGACTGCTCCGTCGACCTTGCAGGATCCAGATGCATCAAATGCGTTTACTGCTCTTGGGCTCGATACGCCAAAGAAGCTTGAGACGCCCAAGAAGACTCCAGTCAAGACTCCAGTGAAGAATGACGCAGCCGAAGATGAGTGGACGCAAGTCGGTAAGAAGCCTCTCAAGTTGGCGGAGCCGACGAAGGGCAGAATCTCCCTCTCTGGCAACGGCGGTCTGAAGCATCTGGCCCCAACGAGGCCAGAGGGCAATTTTAGGGTGCTGTCGTGGGCAGATGCTGCTAAGGGACAGTAGTCGCGATACGACGGTGCGGCAACGAGCTCAGGAGTCGGTCGTCGATTGCTTGAATGAGCTGAACGAGGTGCTTTAACTGCATGGCTGCTGTGACTCTGACATGAAATGACGCGCGATTTTTGGTCGGAGATGCCAATCGTTCGCACGAGTTTGGTTTCGAGAGAGGCATAGCGATGGAGATTCGTTCTGCTGATATGGGCTTTTGTTCTTTTGGTTCAGTTGGTTTCGCATCGCATCGCAACGCATCGCATCGCAGCGCTTGGTTTGACGTTTTACTGAGAATGCGAAAACGGTGTAGACGAAATAATGGGAAAGGATAGACTTGCTGCCATAACGACTGAGCGAGAGGCAGCGGGTGCGATAGACAAACGAGAAATGACAGAACGTCCTCTGGCAGGATGGAAGGGTACTCACTCTATGATTCTTCTTTGGTCTCACTTGCTTCGTTCTTTTCCACTCGCTCTTTACTTTTGCTCTTTACACCAAGAGATCTGCGAATGTGAGGAGGTGTGAATTGAAAAGATATATTGCTTTCCCACCCACCAGTTGGCCTTATGGAGCTTCACGAATATGCTTGCTGCAGGAACATCTTGCTCTTTGTCTCCAGACTCCGGTAGAGCAGTCCTTGCATGGCATAGGAAAGATCGGCCCGATAAGTACCAAGCGTCAGCAAGTAGCATGCGGGGGATCCGATGCGAGTGAATGCTCAGCCGCTAAAATCTCCGGGTGACACGGATGGAATGCGTTCTCCTTTCTATGATATTCCACCCTTTGACTAAATTCACCCATTGGGCATACGTACTCCTGATTGTGCTAGCCGAAAATGTCTCTCTCGTACATAGGCTGCCGACTCTGGCTGATGAGTAATAGGAGAAGTCATGAAAACTTCATCACTCAAACGTTTTGAGACACAGATCCATGTAAACCTTGGATTGTGCCAGGAGCAGGGATACATTCACACGTTGACTGATTACCGGGTCAATTTCGGGCACATCGCCTGATAGCACTCCCTACTATCCGCTCCATCAAAATAGTTCATCTGACCAAGAAGTTTCTGAGAACAAAGTTGTCTTTGCCAAATACGAAGTCAATGCCAAAATTACGCACAACATCAGGCGTACGCATGGACTATACACACCGAGAGTGATCCCGCCGCTCGCCGGGCAGCCGGCCAGCGTGACCGCCCGTCCGCACAGCTATCACGCTGTCTCATGCGCACACGACTGTGAACTCATAGCAAAGAAATGTCCACGGGTACAAGTAGCAGTGGTTCGTGGCGGTTCTTTACCATTGCCCGGGGGCCCTGCTAATGATGCATTTCCTAGACGGATGTGAAGCCTGCAGACTCGAGGTATCTGGACTGGTAACGTAAGCGCTCGTCGCCCAAATGGTGGACTGATTTTGGACTCTCGCAGAACATTTACTGCGATAAGACTCGGCCTGAGTGCAAGAATTGCGTTGGCCGAGGTATCGAATGTCCTGGGTCGCCGCTCCCCATCAGACCGAAGGCCGTTGGCGCTGCAGTGCAACACGCCGCTCGTGGCCTCGCACCGCTCTACAATCCACGTTCGGGAGACTCAAACCCTCGTGTGGGGAGCAAACGAAGCTCATTCGAACATGGTCAGCATTGGCAGCAGCATAATGCTGAAACCTCGATTCCACAAGAGAAACCCGACTCCAAACAAGAAGATGTCGTGCGGGTGCCTCCTCGCAGCCCCAGAACGCCAGATTCCACTTATGGGTCGTCCCTCTGCCCCTCGGAAGCTGTCGATGCGTACGAACGCACATGGACCCCGGGAACAGAGCAAAGCTTCATGTCCGGAGAGAGTGCAGAGGCCGTTGGGGAGGGCGCGGTAGAACAAGGCAAGCGCCATGAGGCTGATCCAGATCCTTCTTCCGCGGACCAAGACATCATATCGCTTGCCGTCGCCGCACAAAGCGCAACACGCCGAGTGAGCAAGTGCAGCGTCAAGGATCAACAGATCAAAGCGCTGCAGACAGCCTCGGCCAATTTGCGAAGCGACAACATCTGGCTCGCGGACGACACGAGAAACATCTTGACCGCGTACTATATCGACCGGATTCCCCGATTGATGTCGTGCTTCGACTCGCTGGAAAATCCATTTCGTGGGGAAATCCCTCAGCTCGTGCTGAGTTCTGAACTGATCAGCGACTGTGCTGTGAGCCTCTCAGCGGCGCACCTGTCTCCCTCAATGTCCGAAATGCGCAACGTGGTGGCAAGGCACGAAACGAGCGCCATTCGGGGAATAACATCCGTCATTCGTGCTATACGATCAATTGTTAATGGAGTAGCTAGTAGTGACGACTCTCCCTTCTCTACGAGGCTTGCTAGAAAGCAGGCGCTTCTCGCAGCGTTCCTACTTGTAATCACTACGGTAAGCTCAAAAATCCGATGAAAAGGAGTACCAAGCTCATAAACAGTCCCACAGAGTTGGTGCGATGCTTCCGCAACGAATCATGTCCACCTTCATGGTGCCAAGCCATTGTTCCGAGCATGGTTGGCCGATCAGCGCATAAACGAGTTCGATGAGCGGCCACTTTTGCTGAATCGCGAGCAAAGCTTTATCATCGGAGCCATGGCCTTCATGGAGTATCTCAAATCTATTGTTGTGGATCAGAATCTCAGTTCAGTGGCTCACTTACGGCGATTCACCAAAGTGGCGAATGGGCAACCCATTCACCTATGTCCATGGACCGGATTCAGTACACCACTTTTCATCTACCTGACCGAAACAATGATAATAGTCAGACGAAAACGCCGCGCCGTACTGCTCAATCGCTCAAAAGCGTCCCCAGCATCAACTGCAGAAGTGAACGAGGATCTTTCGAGGGCCAGAGAGATTTACGGAAAGGCCTTGAACCATATAGCTCCACCAGCTATGTCAGTGCCCGACACACACGATCCGACTACGCCAATTGATCACTTGTTCGCCGTGGACACCATAATGCAACTGACAGTCCTGATGGAGCTTACGCTAGCATTCCCACAAGTCGCCATGGAATACTACCCAAACCTCCAGAAAGCCCCTGACCTCAAACTGGAAGCCCGCAGGATGGCTCTCGATTTTGCGATCTTAATTTTGCGCGTAGTTCCCAGGATATCGCAATCATCTGGATGTAACAATCTCATCCCAATACAACTCATCGGTATAGGGAGCGCCTTACAAGCCAGTGCGGCAAGATCATCGCAGACTGCAGATTTACAGACGTGGCGAAGCTTGGTGGTGCGCCGAATGCACTGGATACATCAACGCCACGGGGTTCCTACAGTGCTGCGAATGATGCAGGTATTGGAGACTGTTTGGCTCCAAGCAGATGAATTGGACCGTAATCGAACGGACTCTTCGGGGCGCACAATCCACTGGATGGATATCATGATTGGAGACATGCCTGGAGAACTATATGGATAAAAGACAGTCATGGGCCTGTGAGCCCAATGCACTGAAACACGAAAAAGCACCAACTCTGAAGCTTGATGCGCGGACAGCAGCAGGCGCACGACCACCAGCGAAACCGTCACGGTATTGAAGTTGTCGTGCCGGTGGTCCGAATGCAATGGAGACACATTCTCGACCGCATCAGCATCCTGACTTCATTACATCTCTGATGTGGCGAAGCAGAATGTATCTGCCGATCGCAGCGTGAGCCAAGCAGATTTGGTCACAATCAGCATCCATCCCCAGCCCAGCCATCAATGTCCCAATCGGAGTCCACAACACCGATCAAATGCTTGCCCTGCCCTACAACCATGATCCATGCTAAGGATCTGTCATCTTTCTCATCGGCCATCACCTCAAATCTCGAGGCTCATCAGTACAGCTTTGAACTCTGTGGTATGCCCTAATAAGAGCAGCTTTGATTTCTTTTGGCATGCACTAAGAGAGATCTGCGCCGCGAGCAATGGAGACTTGGCATGCCTAGTGGTCTACATAATATAAACGACATGGAAGGCTTGTCTAACTAGGCTAAAGCATATTAACAACCCGGCTTATGCAAGGTCCGACGACTATTCATGCAAAGAGCAGAATTGCTTTCTCCCCTTTAGGACTCAAACTACAGTCCTATGCCGAGTTTAGTAGTATATGTGTCTCTCCGTTATTTCCCCGGCCGTAGAGTGTAAGAGCCCAGTATAACTAGAAAGTCTTGATTTCTGTAGTATGCCCTAAGAGAGATTTGCGCTATAGGCAATAGAGACTTAGCATGCCCAGTGATCTACATATTACAAACGACAGGGAAGGCTTGTCCATCCTAAAGCACGCTAGCAACCCGGCTTGTACAAGGTCCGACGACTATTTATGCAAGGAACAGAATTGCTGTCTCCCCTTCAGGACTCAAAATACAGTACTATGCCGATTCTAGTAGTACACATGTCACTCCGCCATAATCCCGGTCGTGGAGTCGTTGGAACCCGGTACAACCAGAAAGTCTTGGTTTCGTGAATAACAATCTTTTCCTGACTGTACAGAACCTCAACGCTCAATTTAATTCCGGAGCGGAATGCACAGATATCCGGCGCTGCAGAAAGATGGTGTCCGCGGTGCCGACTTCTGTCTTGACGTATTGAAGGGTGTGGCTGGCGAAAGAAAGATGCATATATGATATCAGCCCCAGGTCAGACATGGAGCAAAACTATCGCGCCGTGCAGCCATGTCGTTATACAAGCAGAAAGGCCTTGCATTGGCATCGCTGATACTGCTGTCAGCTGTTACAACAGTATGTACCTGTACCTCCACAGATTTCCACAAAATGTAAAGCTGACGACCTCAGCACGCCTCCAACGTACCAAATTCGAACTGGGCAGATAAAAATGTGGTTTCATCTTTGCAATCGATTCCTGGGGACCAATTCACTGGGGAGCTAGCGGTAGCGAAGCCACTACGACTAAAGACAAGATACAAGCCAGAAGTTCTGGCCTACCATCGAGACTCGGGAAACAGTCGAGTAGACGACTACCCTGGTCCCCTTGGGCAGAATGTTACCGTTGCATCATCGACAAACATCAAACCCGCCCCTCTATTCTGGGATGACAAAGGGCGGCTCACTGCTGGCGCCATCTGTAACGATACCACGACTTGCATCGTCGCCCTCGACCCAGAGACTTTTGATATTCTTGCGACGTGGACTGGCCCTACAGATCAAGGATCAACCATCTTCTTCCCCTCTTTCACATATTCCACAATGTACCAATCTCGCTACATCACGCCAGTCGTGGGACCGCGAATCATCGAGGTCGAGAGGAGCGATACGGAAGCAGGCACATCATTCAGCGTGGCGAAGGAGTGGGATCTGTCGGGTTTGGTAGGAGCAGAGAACCAGATCATCAACTCGGCGTACGACGAGGATGGAAACCTGTGGTTCTCGACAGGAGGTTTCCCTGGTGCCGGCGTAGGCTCGACGAATACCACAGCTGTAATCGGTTACATCGAGGCCAGTGGGACGATCAGGCATCTTGTGCTTCCGGACGCCAGGATCGAGAATGGTGTGGCGATGACGGGCACGACCGTGTACCTCAATGCCGCACCTGCGGGAGCCAATGATGTAGCCAATGCCACCGGCCACTTGTACGCTCTGCAGCCGAGTGCCGACGGTGTGAAGGTTCTGTACAATGAGACCTACGACTCCGGCTCCGGTATGAAACTAGGAGGTATTTCCCGTGGCTCTGGCTCATCGCCCACCTTAATCGGCAATGAATATGTCGCCATCACCGACAACGCGGATACGCAGATCTCGTTGAATTTCTTCAAGCAGGCCACTAGTGAAGCAAACCTGATTTCTGTTCAAGTTGGCGGCGGCGAAAGTGGTGGCAATCTCGCCTGCAGTGTCCCAGTTTTCCGGCCCAATATCAGTGCTAGCGAGAACACGCTCCTGGCACATTTCGATGGGACAATCTACAGCGCTGTCGTCAGTGGCTCCTACAATGCGCCGCCGGTCATCAACTTCTTCAACAGCACCACCACGCTGGACGATCCCGCCCAATATGTCACCACGGCCAAGCCGGGTTTGGTGCGTGTAGACCTCGATCCACGCGACAACTCTTGCCATGTGCGCTGGGAGGTCGATCTCCCCATGACAGGTAACCCCACGCTTTCCACGGCGACAGGACTCGTACACCATTACCACCAGGACGTGGAGCTTGCAGCGGACGGCGAATACGCGTGGTATTTCACGGCCATCGATTGGCAGTCTGGAGAGACCGTGTGGTCACTGAGAGCGGGCACGGGGGCGTTATTCAATCACCATTACCAGGTTCCAGCCTTGAGTCCCGATGGGGCTGTGTATATATATGTGCAAGGCGGCGTTGTGAAGGTCTTTGATCAGCCGGAGGCATAGAGTTTGAATACTGATTTATTCAATGCAACTCGCCTGTACTTATATTTAAATTCAAAACCTTGAATGATTATTTAGATTCAATTTAGTGTAGATTAGATATTGCATATATCAGTACGGAACATCGTTGTCGCTGTATACAGGAAATCGAGAGGACGGCGTTCAGTCTTGAGATTGGAGTGAAGTGCCGCGTGCTTCCGTGACGAACGTGCTTCTCGGCTAAGTCGTCCCGATGGCCCGTGCCTTCTTATCTTATCAGCTGAACCCTGGCGTCGTCTGCTTGCAAATAATTCTGTGGCGGCGGTTTTGTCATCGCTCTCGAGAACATCCCGTTTCTTGACAGCAACAACCACTCTCGCTAGACGTCTCTTCTGCAAACACACAGAGGAGCAGGTCAGAGCTGTTTTCAATTGCACGAGAGTGCCACCGCATCGAAAAGACCACCTCCGGACCCCGCAATCATGTCGATGGACATCGACACTGTCGCCCTCGAGCCGCGGCCGGCCACGATGGCCACGGTGCTCTGTTACAATTGCGGCGCACCGATTGATGGGACTCAAGCTGCAGGAGCACTCTGCAATGACTGCCTCAAGACGACTGTCGACATCACATCTAGCATCGAGCGAGACGGCATATTACTCATGTGCAGAGACTGCGACCGATGGCATTCACCTCCCGCGACCTGGGTTGTCGCAGCACCCGAATCACGAGAACTACTCGCACTATGTCTACGAAAACTGCGAGGCCTGCACAAGACGAGGATCATCGACGCGAGCTTCATCTGGACCGAACCGCATTCGAGACGTGTGAAGTTGAAGATCACCGTCCAGCAAGAGGCGATGCAGGGCACAATACTGCAGCAGACATTCGACGTGGAGTTTGTGCAAAATTACAAGCAGTGTCCGGACTGCGCCAAGTCATACACACACAACACATGGAGAGCGGTCGTGCAGGTGCGGCAGAAGGTTCCGCACAAGAGGACGTTTTTGTACCTGGAGCAGCTGATCCTCAAGCAAGGAGCACACGGCAACACGATCAACATCAAGGAAGTGCCAAACGGGATAGATTTCTATTTTGCGGAGAGGAATAGTGCGGAGAAGTTTGTGGATTTCTTGCAGTCGGTGGTGCCGGTCACGACGAAGAAGGCGCAAGAGCTGATTTCGATGGACACGCATACGAGTGTGAAGAGTTACAAGTTCACGTTTTCCGTGAATCTGGTGCCCATTTGTAAAGACGATCTGGTGGCACTTCCGCCGAAACTCGCGAAATCGATTGGAAACATCTCACCGTTGACGCTGTGCTACCGCATAGGCACATCGGTGAATCTGCTGGACCCCAATACATTACAGACTGCGGATCTGAGCACACAGATCTACTGGAGAGAGCCTTTCGCACCATTGGCGGACAACAAGGAGTTGATCGAGTTTGTGGTCATGGACATCGAACCTACGGGACAGCGAAATGGCCGGTTCGAACTCGCAGATGCTACCGTGGTGCGAGCGTCAGATCTCGGCGTCAATGACAACCAATATCTCATCCGCACACATCTCGGCAGCGTGCTGAACGCAGGAGACAGCGCAATGGGATACCTCCTCGCCGGAACACAATTCAACAACCCCAACTGGGAAGCTCTCGAAGACTCGAAGAAATACTCTGGCACCATCCCCGATGTGATACTGGTCAAGAAGCACTACGAGCGCAAGCGAAAGAGCGGCAAGGGCCGAAACTGGAAGCTGAGGAGAATGGCTCGCGAGGAGAGCGAAATGAAACCTCGCAAGCAGGATCAGGATCGGGATGAGATTGATTACGAGCAATTTTTGCAGGATCTGGAGCAAGATCCTGAGCTCAGAGGTAATCTCAATTTGTACAAGAATACGCAAGCGGCCGCTGCGGCGAGTGAGATGGAGACGGACGATGAGGATGACAATGGGCTGCAAATACCGATGGATCAACTCATTGATGAGATGGAGGACATGGGGATGGAGGATGCTAGCGACGACGATGATGACGATGATGAGTGAAAAGTTCTGGCCGGTATTTGCTGAGTGAAGGCAGCATTATCGGGAGTCATGTTCGGCGCTGGAAGGTGGAGTTCGTGTGGCACGAAAGCATGGCTGAGTGGTGTCTCAAAGCATCCGTACCTCTGAAGCAGCAGAGTGAGTCTAGTCGTACAGTAGCAAAGGACGACACGACTCGTGTCTAACAAGAAACTTGGCCCTTCGCTGTGGTGTGTACGACCCCGCTCGTGCCGCTGCGTATCTCTCCAGCCAAGCTCAGCCTTGTGGGTCTTGTCAAGATATTGGCATTGGGGTATTCGAATGGTCTCCCAACAGGGTGTAGGAGATATCTCCGGCAATGTTGGCTGTGATGACGATGATGGCCCGATGTGAATGCAATGCAGCCTGGGCAGCTCATGGAATACCAGTCTCCCAGTTCGACGGTGTGCCTGAGGCATATGCAGCAGATATGCCCGATCGTGTCCATGTCGCGCCGTGATCACTGATGATTCACCAGCTCGTTCTCCGCGGCACGAGTAGCTCCCACGTATCTGTCATTTCAGCCATATCTATCATTTCAGCCATCTCTATCATTTCAGCCATATCTATCATTTCAGCCACCTCTATCATTTCACCCAAAGACGCGCCCCAGTTGCCGCGTAGCCAAAGACGGCCCGGCTCAGCCGCTGCTGGCACATTCACGGCATGTTGCGCCGCCAACGAGATGTGTGCCAAGTATTGTTGAGGCCGGCCAAGGTTCGATGGAAGGCAGCATGTGCATGCCGAGACCATTCTGGCCGCCGATGCCGACAGAAGGCGCGTGGAAGGAGGTGTCAAGTGTCGGTTGGTGTTGACGGGGTCGCGGCGGCGTTGTTCGACCCCGAGGACGATTGCGCGACTGGGGTGAGAAGATGAAACGGAGTGCATCTGACTGATATGTTCCCTGCAATGACATGCGATTTGTAGTGCAACAACCACATACTCCTCCGTCAGCAGTTCGTCGGCCGCTTCGGTGCCACACGGATGATCGCCGAGCCCATCGTTTAGCGTGCCTCTTCCTTCCTGATTCGTGCGCGCTTTCCTGTCCTCTACTCCACTCCACGCAGTTGGCACTTCCCCGGTGCGGCGGCCCTTCACCCACTCTCGCCCTTCCCTGGCCTTGCCGCACGAGCGTGGAGAAGAAGTGCTCCGCGGGCGGACGAAGATTCGACACCGAGAACAGGAACAACAAACAGAGCACAACGTGGCAGATTTGTGAACAGGAGAGGAAGAGGCCGAGCCGAGAGAGAGGGGAGAGCCAGACAGACTCCCATTGCGAAGACCAGGTCGCTTCCGCTCGCTATCGCCCTTCGTGCTATCCCATACCATCCCACTTCCGTCCGCCGCTATTCACCAGACTCGCATCTCCAATTGGGAACATATCAGACACCCAGGAACTAGCAAGGGCCCGGTTCTAGATCGCTCGGAACGTGCATTGCCTGCTCATCACAGCCTCAGGCGTAACGTACGACGAAGCAAACAACCACATCGGCTAATCACCAATCAATGGCCTCATCATCACAAGACGCCGTGGCAGGAGCTTCTGTCCCCACCACGAGTACTGCACGAGCGCTATCCGAAGAGGAGAATAGACCGGTCGAAATGGCCACCTTGGATACCGCCGCGGCGAGCAACGCCGTTCCGGACACACCTGGCACTCCCGCCGTATTCGAAGATGCCCTGCAGACACAGCCTGAAGCGGCAGCAACATCCACGACAACATCGCAACCACAGCAATTACAACCACCCACTTCTACCGCCGCCGCCGCACCCACTCTCACCAGAACCGAAACAGAACACCTCGGCCCCGCCGCAGAAGACCACACTCTCCTCGCTCCGAGCACAACCTCCACCTCGGGATCCCATCTCATGATCTCGTTGATGCTCATCACGGGCGCGCGGCATCCGTATAAAATCGACGAGAAGTATCTCCGAAATCGCAAAGTCACAGCGCAGAATAGCGCAGGAGAATTCGATGCGAGGGAATTGAGCGGCTATCAACTGAAAGAGCTGATTTGGACGGATTGGAGGCAGGAGTGGGAGCCTCGGCCGAGTAGTCCCGGACGGATAAGGTTGATTATTATGGGGAGGATGATTGAGGATCAGGGATTGTTGAAAGGTGAGTAAGAAACAGAAGAATGGATCCAGGGTTGCTTACCATACATGCTCTCGCATTTCGCGTGTGTGATGCGCTGGGCAGAGAGAATGGAGAGTTGAGGATCCGAAGCGGGGAACGAGTGGCTCACGTTCGCACAGATCTTCCTTTTAACATGGCCTCGACGAACGTCGTACATATGACTGTCAAGCCGGCGGATATCATCGACGATGACGAGGCAGCGAATGCTAAGGGCACCGGTAAGGCGGTGCGGCAGCGGGAGACAGAAGAGCAAGGTGCGGGGTGCAGGTGTGTTATACTATGATGCTGCAGAGTGTTGGGTGCTGGTTCGAGACGAGGACAGAAGACAGAAGACAGTGGTGCACCACGGCGGATTCTGTGACCAGGCGATTGTGGTGGATGGAGCGCTGGGCTAGGAAGAGATAATGCCACATGTACATGGAAGCGAGAGGAGACCACTCGGGAGGTTGCACATTTCTTGACAGAACATCATTCACATACTGGCGTTAGGGATGGGGGAAAGGGGAGCGAACGGTCGTCACAGCATATCAGGCATGGAGCGATGGGGCTATCATTTTTTTGCGCTCGAGGAAATCATATTGCCTTCTTTCATCAATGGGCGGCGCATTGCGGACCGTTTTTTCTTTTCTCATTTGGTGCGCACCGCTTTCCTCTGTGGCTTTCTGGAGGCCGTGTAGCATAATAGATAGGGAATAACGGTGAAGAGGAAACATGTGCATTGTGTGTCGCTTCTTCAGGTTTCATGTTTCTTGAGTATTTATGCAGTAGTGACGTCCAGTTCTCAACTCTTCTTGACTGCTCTTCCGAGAAGGCAAATCGTGCTGAGAATCTGGTAGTGTACAGCGAATCATAGCCGGTTCTATGCATGCACATCCTTCTTCGTCCGCTGTCTCTCTCTCTCTATTCAGACGAGAGGAGTGGAGTGGACTTCATCTCGCATGGCAGCTCTTATCGCATCCATATCGACCTTTCATTCAATCTTCCAGGCCCTCTATCTCTCTCTCTCTCTCTCTCTCTCTCTCTCTTGCGCGCACCTCCTCCATCATCTACCTCATCGTAGAATAGTCTTTCTTGTCGTTCTACCAAGAGTTCATCTGAAACCGCATCTCCATCTCCGTGTGGAAATCCACTTCATTCCTCATCTCTTCCCCACCAGTAAACACGTCCTCCCAATCCAACTCGCAATCCCTCCCCATCAGAATATCCGCATGCAAGCCACTCCCGGCGGTGCTACCTCCCATTCCCGCACCGGCTCCTCCGAGAATTCTAGGTCTCCATTCACCGGCTCGCACGATGCTCAATTCCATTTGGCGTTTGACTGGTTCTGCGATGCCGAATTGACGCCGGAGGAGTTCGTGTTTGAGGGTGTCTTGTTGGGCACGCCAGTTTGCGAGGCGGTTTTCTAAGGGGTGAGAGGATTGGAGAGTGAGGTTGCTGCCGGAGGCTGTGGCTTTGGGGGCGGGTGTGCTGAGGGAGAGGTTGGAGCGGAGGGTGTCGTGGACGCCGGGGGCGGAGGGGGCGCCGAGTTGGAAGTTGGCGTGGGAGGGGTTGTTGGAGGAGGGGACGATGCGGAGGGACTGGGTGGGTGTTAGTTTGTTGTGTCGAGAACAGAGGGTTGGGGCGGGAGGGGACGAACCATGATGGTGGTCGTGTTGAGCGGTGCTCAGTGGTTGTCTGAGTGAGTTGTTGGCGCTTTCGGAGCGCAAGGATGTGACAGAGGAAAGTTTGGGAAATCGAGTTTGTTCTGGACCGTGCGGAGATGATGTGTTGATGGTGGTGGAGTGGTGGTGTTGCTGCAAGTGTTTGGTGATGGAAGCTGTTCGGCGCGTGGCAGCTTCAGGCAAGCACGATGATGCGCGGCCAGCTCCTGTTCTGCTCAGCAGCCTCACTTCATGTCCGACGGCCCGATGCCGAGCCGGATTAGAGTTCAGGCACACAACAATGTTTCAAGGTTCTCATGAACATTCTCTTTGCACCAATCACTCCATTTTCTGTGACTGACACCATTATCATGCTGCATGAATACACCGTCTACGCCAGTCAGCGCCTCCTAACTCGAACAAGTGGCGGAGCTGTCTTCATCCTCCCATGGCATCAATTCGAAGGCATCACGGCAGTCATCTATCAGCACGCCCACCACTCCAGATCCTCTCCGTAGACGCGCAACCTGCGACTCCATTAGTACATCACTTCGCTTGCCACTTTGGCCAACAATCGCCCAGATCTATGGCTTGCCCGTCGTCCCGCAGACCTACCTGCTGCAAGCACGGATGTGATACTGTAAGGTCCGCAGCGAAAAGAGCCTGGAGTGTTCGTAGCTGCTTTCGAACAATGTCCAGCTCACTCTGTCCATGCTCAAAACCATGCCCTGCATGCATGACCAAGCTTACCCGCTCGATGGCAATGGGAAGGGTCTGAGATAATGGTAGGATGCCACTAACGTTCGATTCATCGTCTGCTGCCAACGTGACGCCCCTGAACCTCGATCGGAAGTCACTGACTGGTGGCGGGGCCGCAATCATCAAGAGGTCTAACTGGACCTCCTTCAAAGCTGTAAACTCGTGCAAAGATACGATCCCTCGATAAATCGAGCGACGATAGGCTTCCTTGCGATTGCAGCAAGCACTGAAAAGATTGACTGCTTCTCGGAGACTGCGACGTGTCTCCATTGTCGCCTGAAGGCTTTGTCTTGCTTCAAGTGTGGCTTGCTGAGTTGCTAGATTCGCTTACCTGATTGCGCTATGCCTTCGAGGTCAGCATTATTGTAAACGTTGAGGATGATGTCGTCCAGGAGTTCTGTGGGCATGCCGAGCAGTGACATGTGGTCGATAGCGTTCGCCAAATCTTGGATGTGAACACCTGAGCTTGACGATGTGAATGTGTAGAGGAGTGCGGGAACCATATACTGTGTATGCGAAGAAGCATCATGAGGTGTTTGTGTGACTTGTTGTTCTCGGTCCAGCCACGCTAAGGCGTTGCTGCCTTGCGCGTGTCACCTTCCAGACTTGGCAAGTCGACAGGCTTCAGAATTATGGAGAAGAATGATTGGAAGTGTCTTTGAATTCATTGCCGCTTAAGGAAATCTGCTACAAAATTCCATGCTGTATGCTGCGTACTCATAACAATCACTGGTATCATTTCAAACCTCCCCACTCTTCATCACACCACTCCACCTCTAAACCTCCTGCTTCGGCACAGAAACCGATCCCGACCTCACCGCCTCTCGTGCAGCCTCCTTAGAAGCCTCCGCAACCAAATCATCACTGCTGCCGACCTCAAAAGGGTCCACAACCGTGCTGGCAAACTTCCTCGCAGGAACCTTCTTCGCGAAAAGAATGTCCAACTCGTGATACGTCCTGTTCCAAGTCTCCGGAAGACGGAAATAAGACCAGACAAACATGCCAAAGCACGTCGTCGCCCACACTAAAGAAGTATAACCTCGGAAATTCCAGGCTTGAGGGTTCATCATGAATTGTTGGAGAGTTCCACCGATGAGACCGGCGATATTGCTGGAATCTCTTGCGAGGCAAATGGTCTTTTGTCGGAGACGAGTAGAGCCCATTTCGGCGGGGAGAGCCCAGCCTAATTGACCGGCTGAGAGCTGGAAGATGAAAGTCCAACCGAGGGTGAGGACTGCTTGGGCCATGGCGACTCCGTCGTGGGTGTTGGTCCAGACGCTGAGGACACCGATGAGGATGAGAATGAAGCACATGCCGCCCATACCTGCGACGTAGATTGTTCGGCGGCCGAAGTTGGGCATGAGGAAGATCCAGTTTACGAGGCAGCCGACGAAGGCGAGGCCGGTGCCGCCGAGAGCGAGGGAGTAAGTTGCGGATGTGCCGAGACCGACCTGGGAGAAGAAATAGGAGGAATTGTAGGCGAAGCAGATACCGCACAGGATTTGACCGGCGAAGCAGAGGCAGGCAATTTCGGTGCGGCGAAGTTCAGTGCCTTTGAAGCAGTCGATGTAGCGCGTTCCGACGGAGAGTTGCTTTTCGAGGTTGTTGGTGTAGACGATTGTGGCGAGAGTCTTGTTGGGGTCCATGGTGGAGTCCTTGGATTGGAGGCGCTTGAGAGAGGCGAGGGCTTCGTCCATGCGGTTCATACGGGCGAGGTACCATGGAGATTCAGGAGCCATGTAGACCAATGGGATGAGGAATGCTGGCCACACCCACTGGAGCGCGAAAGGAATCTTGTATCCCCACTCATCGGTACGAGTCGACAGACCTTTGAGGACACCGGCGGAGATGAGTTGACCCAGGATGAAGCACATGTTGGTATACGAAGTCATATACGTTCGCAGAGCCGTTGGCAGAATTTCCGAAGCGTAGGCTGGAGCAGTAGTGGCGAGCATACCCCATGGTAGACCGCAAAGAACTTCTCCGAGGACGAGGACAGGCAGGTTGGGAGCGAAGAAAACGACGAAGACGGCCAGAGACAATGCGATGAGGGCGCCGAGTACAGCCTTCTTGGAACCGTATTTAGAGACGATAACACCAGCGAGGAGACAACCGATGATGGAACCGGCACCGCCACCTTGGGACAAACCGGCTTGCCATTCGGCAGTCAACTGGTATCCGACTGGGGTCTGTGGGGTCATGCCAACCCATTTTCCGTAGCGGATGAGGAAACTTGGGTAGGCGAAGAAGTTGGAGAGGAGATTGGTGTCGTAGCCCTCCATGATGACGGTGGTGCTCATGACCAGAGACCAGAAGAGCGCGGGCTTGTATTGGCGAATGGCCTCGCGGATGCTGAGTTCGTGTTCTCCTTGCGTCGCATCGTGAACGGCGGTGGCGAGTTCGCCGGTGGTCGTCTTGCTAAGGTCGACCTCGTCCACATGGCTGGAGATGTAATCCTTCTTCTCAGACATTGCGAAGACTGTGTCGGACATGTCGATGGAGTGTGTTGTCGACTATCCTGCTCCGTGGCGGATGTGGGTAAAGCTGAAGAAGCTGAGCCCTTGTTCGAATCTCCTTGGTATTGCCGGAGAAGCTGTTGATGATGCTGATGATGGCCTGTCAACTCGGTGCAGGCATTGTCTAGATATATGTCCCGCCGCTCCGCATGTTGGACCATGTACCTGTCAGAAGGTATTCGGCCTTACGGGCCATCTTGGGTCAATGGCATGATGCGAAAAGTATCGAAGCCCATCTTCCGCCGCTACAAGCTGTTCTCCGCCGCGACAAGCAAACGCCATGGAAATGGTCGAAAAGCGAGATGCAGGTCACGCGTGGAAGAGCAAAAGCTGAGACTACAGTCGAGACGGTATAGCGCCCGTTGTGCCCGGCCTGGACCAAGCCACGCCCAGAGTGCTGGACCATGTCTTCTCCACAATCCGGCTCCCAGACTGTGCATTTCCTCCACCTGCCGATGTTATAGAGTTTGCTGTCTCCCCGTGGAGTAGAACTTTATTCTCGGCGCATGGCACACGCGTGGCTTTCCATTCTCCACCGGAGGGCGCGTCAGCCACCAGACGCTTGACGACTTCTTTTTTCCTCCTCGTGGAATGGAAAACTATGCCGCGCTGATGATGTGTATAGTGACTACAGTATAGTACCGAGAAGCGGTGTCTGCCGGGTGGAATCAAGATCATGAACCCGGATATGCCATCGACGTAGCGCCGAGATTGCCACCTACCGAGGACAAGCACGACGATCTTTAGGAGCCCCAGGGGGTTCGGAGTACACGGGCACTGTCAGGAGACTGAATCGCTGTACTGAAGACTGTGATGCCACAAATACGGTGGCTGGCCAAAGGGACTTGTTATAATAGTCTTGCAGCAGTCACTGCAAGCCTCCGTCGAGTGCTGGCTGGTATCGAATCATCGTCGCCACATTCAAGAGCTGCATCAGGACATCATGCTCGAGACACTGGCAACACGACCAGTGAGCCAGACAGCATGTGCTTCCCTGCAGTTCCGATTCTGGGACTGTCCCGTATCTCTGTGTGTTCCAACCAACAGCGGGCAAAATCCAGAAAGCGCAGAGAAGGAGCCGTGTCCACTCCTGTTCGACATCGAGCCGCCTTCGCCACCCTCATCAGCAGCTGAATACTGAGTGCTATGCTGAAGCTCCACCCTCGTGTCAAATCAAGCTCACGCGAGCATATCCGTCGCTAGCGACTATGATCAGGAGACTGCTCTGGCCCTTCACGTTCCGCTAATGTCATGTACAACTCAAACAAGCTGTGCAGAGGACAATGTCATCGGATGAAATCGAGCTAAACCGCATAAGCAAGGTGAAGCGTTCTAGTGGCGACGAAAGCCCTGCGAGAAGTGGAGGAATTCTCATGCTATTGGCTCCAGCTGTCCAAGGCTCCGCGACTGGCGAGATCTGATCTGCTCGTCTGATGAGATCTGGATCGGAAGTAAGTTCCTTGGTCGCAGTCGCGATCTTCACCTCCTCTTCGCCACGCGGACATCTGAGGGGTAAGGAGGTGTAGCTGCGCAGGAAAGCGGCCAAGAAGGGCGCAGTTGCACGAATTCTCGGATGCTCCCTCGGAACCTTTCGCACCAGGAGACGCGATCGTGAAGGAGACGATGAGCATTGAGCTGAGTTATGCTTTTGAACGCCTGTTCCTATGGATCTATCAGGGCTCTGGCCCGTTCGTTCGTTCTTCCGTCAAGTCGCTGCATCCGCAGCATTTGACCGCTTGGCCCCTCACAAGGCGCCCCGACCTCACAGCTCCTGCTTGAGCAAACTCTTCCTCGTCTTAGACTCGCCGTTCAATGGTCTCAACCTAAACACCTTAGCCGCATGCCTCGCAACAGGCACAGTGATCCGTCCACCCGCAGAAACCGTTCCAACCTTCTCGCCAAACAGCCGCGAATCACCTGCCTCAATCCCCGCAGCATAAGGCGTCTCCGTAGCATTGTACACTCTCTGGCTTCGAAGTACCTGCGCTCTCGCTTCACCCGCCTCAGCAGCCAAGATCTCCTCCGCATTGACTTTTGTCATTCTGCTGTGTCCATTACTCCACAAATCATGAATCGCCCAATCTTGTTTATTCTGAGGAGCGGTACCATGCACACCATCCATTACAAAGATCTCCTCGAGAGAAGCGGACATTTCGAGATCTTCGTTCGCGACATTGAGGAAGATGACGACTTGGTCGCCGTTGGCGAGTGGTCCGCTCCAAACTTGTGTTTCGCCGACGTCGAATTCGTCTTTGGGGACGGTCGTGTTGCGCGAGATGCGGATGACGGCTTTGCCTCGAGGGTCCTGGCTGATGGCGATGATGGCTGGGTTGTTGACGATGGAGAGTGTGGTAGCGTCCATTTCGCGGAGGTCGTTGCCTAGGAGTAATGGTGACTTGAGAGCTGCCCACATGGAGAAGTGGGCTTTGTATTCTTCCTCTGTCTGGCCGCCGAGGCCGACTTCGAGCATATCGAGATCGTTCCAGCCTCCTGGTAGGGCACGATCGGTGTAGGGCGCGACTTTGTTGATGATGGATAGCACGGAGCAGTGTGTGCCGGGTGCGACGCAGTGAGGATCATTTGGATCGACGCAGGCGCAGAGTGCATCAGGGCGAGCGAAGCTATCGTAGATGTCTCCTGAGATACGCCAGGAGTTGGCGACCGAGGGACCCCATGTGTGCACGTAATCTTCTCCCCAGTTGCACAAGCTGTAGAGGATATCTCTCCCAGTAGCTTTCAAGGCTTTGGCCATCTCATTGAAG
This sequence comes from Cercospora sojina, assembly GCA_004299825.1. Classification (NCBI taxonomy): domain Eukaryota; kingdom Fungi; phylum Ascomycota; class Dothideomycetes; order Mycosphaerellales; family Mycosphaerellaceae; genus Cercospora; species Cercospora sojina. Next base: position 171,890 of record CP036213.1, on the reverse strand, counting down.
CGGTCGAATGTGATTTTTGGTGTGCCGAATCGTCCCATATGGTAGCAATTGTCGTACTTGAGGTAGTCCACTCCCCACGATGCGAAGCTCTTTGCATCTTGGATTTCGTAGTCGAGAGAACCAGCTATCATGTGTTAGCGGAGTGCACATTCCCAGATCCGGTAACGACAGGGGCTTAACATACTATATCTTGCGCATGTCATCTCTCCTGCACTGGAGTACATGCCGAACAGCAGTCCTTGTTTGTGAAGCTTGTCTGAGACTGACTTCATGCCCCGAGGGAATTTATTGTCATCAACAATCTGGTAGCCATCGTCGCCGCGACCCTTTGACCAGCAGTCGTCCAAGACAACGTAGTTGTAGCCCAGGTCCCGCAGGCCGTATTCGATGAGCAGTGACGAGGTGTCAAGCAGGAGTGATTCGGATACCTCGCATGCAAATGTGTTCCAGTTGTTCTAAGAATCGTTCAGTATGTGCATTCAATATGTGGCAGCGAAGGACTGACCCATCCCATCTGAGGTGTTCTAGCAAGTCCATTTTCAACAGCACCAACGCCGGCGATGCCCAGCAATGCTGCGGCGAACGATGCAGATCTCATGTTCGTCGAAGTTATGGTTTTGTTTGCGAATGAGAAACGAAAAGATACAGACGTACAGGAACGATGAAGTGTCAGCTCCTCAGAAAGACGACTTACCTATATGTGCGGAGGCGCTGAGATCGAACTCCGCCCGCATTCGAGCCAAGCATGTATTCCGCCGGCTCGGGGTGGTGTATGTGGAGCAGCGGAGGCAAATGGCGGAGAATCGTCACTCTTGGAAGCAGCTGTCGAACCTAGCCAAGGGCTAGCGCGGAGCTGTATTCCGCCTGGCGGAATACAGCGCGAAACCTCGATCAGTAAGCAGTTATCGCTGACCAATGTCTCGAGATGAAACGTAGACTGCGGAGCGTTGGCAAGAGTTGAATCCCTCTCTCTTCCGTTCAGCTTAGATTGGCTGCTGGTGTACAATCCTGCGAAGATTGAAAAACAAAACAAGTCGGAAGCATTGAAACAAGATGTTCAAATTCGATCTTTCACCGGTCGATCTGCTGTCGCCAACGATCGAAGCGACCGTACTCAGTGGAGCATCCGGACTGCTGGCGCAAGCATTCACGGCATACAAGCAGCAGGCGAGTTCTGCTTGTCGAGCAACATGTTGAGCGATAACTGACAATTATTAGCATTTCTCCTTAGACCTGGTCCAGATCCTGCAGTTCATCGTCTTTTCTGCAATCACGACACCACCGAATTATGCCTTTCAGTACTTCCTCGAAGCCTCATTTCCAGCCAGGACTGCGATTGCCACAGAGAAGCCTCGAGCCAAAGGCAAAGCCGAGACGAACGTGCCCGTGCAAGATCGACTGAGCATTCGAAATACCATTATCAAGTTCTTCTTGGATCAAAGCATAGCAGCCACAGTGAACACCGCAATGTATATCTGCTTGATGGGTGGTCTCAAGGGGCATAGCTATGAGTTCATCATGGATGATCTCTACAGCGTGAGAGTAAAATGCGACAGATGCTCGAGGCATGGAGCTGACACATCGACAGAACTTCTGGTCACTCCTGTTTGCGAGCTACCGGTTCTGGCCTTTTGTTTGCCTGCTGAACTTTGCCGTGGTCCCAATGAGATATCGGCCATATGTTGGCACAGCGGCTGGCATGATTTGGGGTATCTTCTTGAGTCTGAGGGACAACCAAATGCCTTGAATGGGTCAACTGAACGTGGGTAGAATGGGCATCTTCATCGTATGGCACCACGCGCCTGCATTGCGCTTCTCCTAACTCGAGTCCGGCGCATCATGTCCCATCTGGTCACGTTATTTGTGCCAGATTTGCGCGCGATGCTTGAGGCGTAGTCTACTCCACTCTAATTTGATAGAGATGGTCGTTGGCTGCTGCTGGCGGAGGAGCGGTTGGAGTTGTGGCTTCCCGCCAGAAGTCGGCGGAGAAGTGGAAAACTCTGCTATAATAAGCTCAAGAAGTGGAGGAGCGGGTCGCTCTCCATTGCTTCTGCCCGAGGTCTTGACGCTTGGTGGCGCAAAACACTCCTCATCTCCAAGCACAATGCCGCCAACTTCTCCGCCGTCGTTCTCCGCCTGCACAGGCTCAAGCAATGCGTCCACAAACGGCCTGCGAATTCTGCCGGTGCGATATCCTCGGCCACGAGACCACTAGCGTAGGGAAATGCTGACGGCAGACACAGCTCTCGGCGGCGGCGATGTCAGCCTTCAAACGATGGAGGCCCGTGTGCCATGTGTCGAAAGCACAATGTTCCCTGTATACCATCCAGTTCCACCAGAGTAGTAGCCAGGACTGCCCGTGAGCACCCCCATCGAGATTCTGCATCATCCTTCTCGAACACCTCCATCGGCCCTGGAGGAACCTCCGTACCAGACGAACCGGCTCTGAGTACCACGTCGTATTTCAAGGAATCACCGCAGTTCTCCTTGACAAGTCCAAATGTCACATCTTATGGCGCCGTACACGATGTCGAGTTACCTCCGGCAGCAGTATGCTTCCACTTGGCCACACTGTATTTTGACTACATCCACGACCAGCTGCATACCCTGTTCCAGAAACCACAATTCATGGCAGACTTGGCGATGAACAGAATCTCGCCAGTCATCGCATACGCCATGATTGCGCTTGCCGCTCGCTTCTCCTCCAACGACCTGTTCTCGGCCACCAGTCCACGAGCACGAGGGGTTCCGTACGCGAGAAAGGCTGCTCAGCTCCTAGATGTCAGTGAAGTCTCGCTGACCTCAATACAAGCATGTGTCATGCTGGGTGCGTGTCGAATCATTGAGGGCGATGCGCAAGGCGAGAGCGTTTATTATGGTATAGCTTGTCGCATGGCACAGCTATTGAATCTGCCTCATCGACAGTGCGAAAGCTTGCTCGAGAAAGAGATCAACATAAGGGGTAAGCAATCAGATTCGCGTTGAGCGACAACAGCTGACTTTACAAGTCTGGCACACTTTGTGCATGATCGATGAATGGTCTTCTTCTGGTGTTCAGGTTCCTCGACAAATTGCGAACCCTCCAGCAGATGTATCTCTCCCGATGGAAGAAATGGCATTCTTACAGCTGCGCCACGAGAACTCAATCAATATGTCCCAGTCCTACTCGAATCCATCGCTACTTGGAGAGATGATCACTTTGAACCGCATTTTCAGAGAGTAGGTTCATTCTTATGCTTGGACTCATCCATTTCCCTGTCGCGGCAGTGGCTACGGCAGCCATCACAGATCTGGCTTTTCGAAGAAAAATGTACTAATCTCTCTTCGCTCATCTAGTGTCAATCAGATGAACACATACACCGTCGGTACATCGCACCTTCCCCCAGATACAGATGCAGTACAGGCACTGTCAGACAGACTCGATGAATGGGAAGCAATGCTCCCCGTATACATGCGCGACGAGCCCGCAAATTTGGCACATTACGCTGCGCAAGGGCTAGGACGTATCTACGCGGCCGTGTATCTCGGGTTCTACCACTACGGCCAGCTACTATACTACCAGTTCCTCCACGGCTCTCACGAGGAAAGTGGTGGCCTCATCAATGTCTTTGCGCAACGATGCAAGTATCACGCAGCTCGACTTTGCAACATGGTCTACTCGGCACTTGACACGCCCGGCTGCGATGTGCAATACAACATGGTCGGACACGTTCTGGTCATCGCTTCCACTGTGCAAATCCACACGTTGCTCTTCTCTTCCGATCGTACCGAGATAGATGCAGCCCGACAGCGTTTGGAACGCAACTTCAACATTCTGCTCAAGCTTCGAGAGCTTTGGCCTGCATTGGATCTCTGCATGATCCGCCTACAGGTCTTCCACAAGGCGTGTCGCACATCCATGGACAATTCTTTCCAGCTTGATGGGTGGATGCTCAAGTTCCTCTCCGAATTCGGGAATCCCATCGACGACAAGCCTGAGAATAACGACGCAGAATGGATTATTGGCGACATTGCGATCACGCCGACATCTGATTTCGGCGTCAACACCATTGCATCATTCATTCGTGAAGACATGAACACATGAGCCCATAGATACTTGGCCCTCCGTGGATGTCGTCCTTCCGATCAGTGCTTCGTTGGGTTTGACCCCGCACCAGACCTCGCTAGAGTCTAGACTACATAGGATGCCCGCTCTCAGCAATGAGTATAGTTGCAACAGCATATTGGAAGCACTGTACAAAATCACACACCAGAATCAGTAACCACAATGGCTTCAGCACCAGCGGCCCCTATCGTCAACCCTGCCGAGCTGTTCTCCTTGGCAGGCAAGACCGCAATCGTGACAGGCGGAACGGGAGGTCTAGGCACGGCGATGACCATGGCTCTTGCTTCGGGAGGAGCTGATATCATATCGATCGAGCTGGCCGGTGATCCCGGCAGTGAAAATCTGAAAAAGTCCGTCACAGCTGCCGGTCGCAGCCTCAAGCAATACCCTTGCGATGTGAAAGATTCCAAGCAATTCCGAGGCTGTTTTGAGAAGATCTGGGCAGACGGTAACAAAGCCGACATCCTGCTAAACTGCGCTGGTATCCAAAGGAGAGCCGAAGCGGAAGACTTCACTGATGAACAGATCGAAGACGTGTTGGACACGAACCTCAAGGCCGTATTCGTGTCTTGTCAAGAGTTCGCGAAACCTTTGTTGAAAGAGGGTCGACCGGGCAAAATTATCAACATTGCCAGTATCATCTCGTTCATTGGCGGCAAAAATATTACTCCATATGCTGCTTCCAAAGGTGGCGTCATGCAGCTCTCCAAGGCCTTCAGCAACGAGTGGGCAAGCAAGGGGATCAATGTCAATTCGATTCATCCTGGGTATGCTAACTGCGTGGCGTATTGAGATGGTCAAAAGTCTCCAGCAAGCTGACCACTGCGTGGCTTAGATACTTTACCACGCCATTGACGGAGCAGTACCAGACTGATCCGAAGTACAAAGCTTTCAATGATTATGTCATGAGTAAGTAGTGGCTCCGTCAAGTACAAGGAACTACCCCCCCAATAGCATGCTTACCAAATGCCTTTCACGCAGTGCGAACACCGATGAAACGCTGGGGCAATCCAGTCGACTTATCCGGTGCAGTGATATTCTTAGCAAGTGCAGCAAGCAACTTCGTCTCAGGCACAGGCATCACAGTCGATGGCGGTTGGACGGGACATTGAAATTTTGCACAAATCCGGAAAACAGTCATGCATGCATGCACAGCGGCCCGAATGTACAGTTTGTATCAAACCCTTCTCAAATCCTCACTTGCCAGGCATCATCTTCTACAACGTCGTCTCCGGAGGATCCACCAACGTCCCAACATTCGTCCACCTCCTCTCCTCAGCCGAAGCAAAAATTGCATCGTAATTCTTGCAAACATGCGTCGTGCCAACACCCTGCGTACCAGCTTCAGGCGGATGATACGGGTCTGCTCCTTCGAGTGAGGTGTCGCCGCAGCACATCAACGAAAGGCGAAGGTAGTCAGCACAGTGACTAGAGATCACCCCAAACAACATCAGCGGTAGTAGTAGTAGAAGAAAGAAGACGAAAAAAATTGAAGGCAGGGAAAACTTACAAAACATGCTGCAGGGCCTCAGTCGGCTCTTCACCTGAGCCCAATTCTTTCAATGTGCGCGTCATAAGCCACTTTGAAACAGAAAATTAATTCCCGCTCCAGCGAATTTTTTTTCTTCTTAACAATAGGCCATTCAAAAATCTTATCAAGCAATGAATCTGATGAAACACGGCAATGCCGTATTCATCGACATTCGGCCCAGGAAACGGATGAGGGAGGATATAATTCTCATGGTACTCCTCCCAAGCCCCTTCAATCGCCGCCGCAGCCTCGACTTGTAATGACCTCGAATTCAATGTATTATTACGATCAAAAAATGCCACCACTCTGTGAGAACGACCCCCAGGGAGGCCTAAGGGCATCCCAACACGCCGCCGTCCACCCACAAAGGCAGCAGAACATCCAGGCCGAAGCGGGAACCCAAAGGAAGGAGGCTAGCACCCTCCAATCCCAAGGGCAGAAGCAGAGGCCTGGAGCACCCCCAACTGGCCCTAGAGGCCCTCCTAAACACGAAGAAACCAACCCAGCAGGTATACAACTTGCAAAGAACAACAACTCCCTAACAGCAGAAATCCAGAAAGCCCTGGACTCCCCCCAAAGCTCCGACAGACTCTCCCTTCTCTCCCTTCTCCAGAGGGCCCAGCAGGCCCTCCTCCACCGAGCATATACATGCTCTATCTCCTCCACCCTCCAGACCATCCACACCACCCTCCAGAAAAGACAGGACAGCCCTACTACACCACAGACATGGGCCCAGAAAGTAGCCCAAATCCAGCCCACAGTGCCAAGGCCTAGAATACTGCCTCAGGCAGCAGCAGCCATCCAGATCAAGATGGGAAACCAGCAAGAGAGGGATGAAGTAAAGAGAATGAGTGGGAGGGAGATTAAGGAGAAGCTAGGAAGTAGCCTAGTAGCAGCAATCCAGAAGATGCCTAGTGGGGACATAAAGGTCCTCCTCCACAAGGAACGAGAAAAACATAGGCTTGAGGAAAACCAGGAGTGGATACAGGCAGCCTGGCCAGAGGCTAAAGTTGCAAAGCACCTCTACAGGGTACTTGTGCATGGAGTAAGGTCAAACTGGGACATAGGGAACAAATCATGCCTTAGGACAATAGAGGAAGAGAATATGCACTGGGTCCCACACATCAAGATTGCCCAGGCTACCTGGATGAAGAGCCCAAAGGCAAGAGAAGGCCAGAGGCACTCTACTCTGATCCTCGGATTCCAGGAGGAGCAGACAGCAAGACAGGTAGTGAAGATGGGACTCTCAATTGAGGCCAACTTCCACAATACAGAGGCCTACCACCCACAACAGAGGGCAATCCAATGCCTAAAGTGCCAGAAGTTTGGCCACATCGCAACATACTGCAGGGAGGACCAGGACAGATGTGGGGCATGTTCAGGAGCCCATAAGACAATGGAATGCAAGGCCCAGAGCAAGAAGTGCAGCAACTGTAGAGGAGACCACCCAGCATGGTCAAGGATCTGCAAATACAAACAAGCAGCCCTAGCAAAGGCACAGGTGTTCTCTGACTTCTTTAGAGGCAGACAAGCCCAGGCTGAGCTAGCCCAGGACAAGGAAGGCTTTACTATAATCCCAAGCAAGAAAAGGAAGCACCAAAGTTCCCCCTCTAGAGAGCAGGAGGGAGAGAGAACCCTACAAGGCAGCCAGACTAAGGCAAACAGGCCCCCAGGGAAACCAAGTGGGAGCACCTCAGCTATAATAGAAGGGAGGAGACAGGCAAACAAGCTGTCCACATACCTGCAAGCTAAGGCACCTAGAGGAGCAGAAGAGGACCCTAAGGACCAAGACCAAATGGACACCCAAGATGACCCTCTATATGAATAGACACACCCTCCAAATCTACCAACACAATGTCAACCACATGCCTACTGCACAAGCTCTCTTAGTCCAGGACCTAGACCCTAAGACTATACAAGTAATTGCTATCCAGGAGCCCTGGATCAACCCGGCTAACGGGAGAACGAAGACGAAAAAGGGATACTACCCAATCCTCCCAACAATAGGCCACCCGAGGGTTGCCCTCCTAATCTCAGAAGAGCTAGACTCTTCCCAATGGGACCCAAGATATAGCCAGTCCGGAGACATGGTCTCAGTACTCCTACGGACCCAGGGCAAGCAGATTACTATCCATAACTGCTATAACCCTTCAGGCCCGGAACAGCATACCCAACTTGGAGTGCTCCCCCAGCTCGAGGCAGCCCTCCAGGAAGATACAAGCTCCCAACGGGAAACTATTATACTCGGGGACTTCAACCTCCATCACCCACAATGGGGAGGAAACCTAGTCGTATCACAACATACTATGGCAGACTCCCTTATCCAGATAACAACCCAGGCAAACCTACACCTACTCCTAGAACCAGGTACCATTACATGGGAGAGGCACAACTCCAGCTGCCAGACTCTAGACCTTGTACTAGCAAGTGAATCTCTCCAGCAAAGGGTCCAAAGATGCCAGTCACTCCCAGAGAACACATTTGGGTCAGACCACATCCCAATCCTTACAGCAATCCAGACACAATACCTCCCCCAGAAAGCCCAGGCCCCAAGGCTACAATGGTCTAAGGCAGACTGGGAAACAATCCAGGAGAGAGTCCAACAGGGAATGGAAACACTAGATCTCCTCCCATTAGGAACTAATAATGACCTAGACCAGGCAGCAACAACCCTCCAAGACACACTCCAGAGGATCACTAAGGAGGCAATCCCAAGTGCAAAGCCATCTATATATGCAAAGACAGCCTGGCCCCAAGAATGCAGCATAGCTATTAGGGCAGCTAGGGAAGCAAGGAGAGAATGGAAAGCAATCCCAACTGAAGCCAGCCATAGAGCATACCTAGAGACCAGCCATAGGAAGAACAAGCTAGTTAGGAAAGCCCTAAACACATCCTGGAGACAGACAGTCAAAGAGGTTACAGAGGATCCTAGCAAGATATGGAAGCTGGCCAAATGGGCTAGGGAGAAGGCCAACCAAGGACATCTGCCCCCACAATTCCCCACCCTTACAAGCCAGACAGGCCAAGAAGAACATACAAATGAAGGAAAAGCAAGGATCCTAGCAGAACACTTCTTTCCCCCCCAAGGGGAGGCTGACCTTACAGATATCCCAAGGACACTGCTCCCAGCACAGTTCCAGGTAGAAAAGACTGTCTCCCAGGAAGAGGTGCTAGCAGTCCTCAAAAGGCTCCCTGCTAAGAAGGCACCAGGCCCAGACCAGATCCAGAACACCCTCCTCAAAAAGTGCAGGGCAGAACTAGCCCCATTCCTAGCTAAGCTCTTTACAGCATGCATAGGACAGGCATACCACCCTAAACCATTCAAGCACTCAACTACAGTTGTCCTCAGGAAGCCACAAAAGCCAGACTACACCAAGGCAGGAGCATATAGGCCAATTGCACTCCTCAACACGATAGCCAAGGTCCTAGAGGCAATTGTTGCTAAGAGAATGTCCCAAGAAGCAGAAAAGAGGGGACTCCTCCCAGACTCCCAAATGGGGGCTAGGCCAGGCAGGTCCACAGCAACAGCCCTTGACCTAATTACTGAACAAGTAAGGACTATCTGGAAGGAAAAGCCAGGAGCAGTGGCATCAATGCTATGCCTGGACATCTCAGGGGCATTCGACAAGGTGTCCCACCAAAGACTCCTCCACAATATTAGGATGCAGGGCTACCCAGACCACATTGTAAACTTCATAGGGTCATTCTTACAGGAGAGAACCACATGCCTCAAACTAGGAGAATTCATGGACCAGGTCAGGCCACAGAACACAGGAATACCACAAGGATCAACTCTCTCCCCAATCCTCTTCCTCTTCTTTGCCTCTACCCTCCTCCCAGCTCTACAAGAGGGGAACACAACAGCAATGGGATTTGTGGATGACTCCAACATCTTGACCTATAGCCTATCTACAGAGGAGAACTGCAGGCAGCTAGAAAGGGCCCACCAGAAATGCAAAAACTGGGCAGCCAAACATGGGGCTGCATTTGCACCACAGAAGTACCAGCTTATCCACTTTACAAGAGGAAGGAGACACAACCTGCAGGCAACAGTCCAGATCCCAGGGTTCGAAGGGGGCCCACTACCATCCCTGAGGCTCCTTGGAGTATGGGTAGACACAAAACTCAGGTGGGGCCCACACATGAAAAAAGCGGCTGAAAAGGGGATGCACCAGATCCAATCTCTGCAGAGACTCTGCAAATCCACCTGGGGGGCATCATTCCAGAAGGCAAGGCATCTCTATACAGCTGTTGTTAGACCTGCACTGGTATATGGGTGCCCCAACTGGTCCAATCCAGAGGGCACAAGAGACTATAACAAAGGCCTTACTAAGCCACTTGAGAGAATCCAGACCCAAGCCCTAAGGCACATTACTGGGGCATACAAGTCAGTCTCTGCCCAGGTCCTACAGAGAGAAGCTAACATCCCCCCAATCCAAGTATACACCCAAGACCTCTCTAGGCAATATGCAACATGCAAGGCAGACACACCTGCATACCAATACATAAGGAACCAATGCCAGAGGATCGCACAAAGAGAGGCTAGGGCCAGAAGGAGGACAACCCAAGGACCGAGCCAGACAAGGACAGCAGAGATCCAGAGCCTAGTCAAAAGGCAAGAGAGAGACTGGAACGAACAACAAGAAGGACATAGGGACAGGGGGACAAAAGGCTGGTGGGCCAGCCAGAGATGGGACCAGGAATGGGAGAAAGCAAAACAGAAGAAGGCAAGCACAGGGGCTGACATCCCAGCTGCATGGAAATCAACAAATGCAAAGGAGGGTCAGAACCTGCACTCTGGCCTGCCAAGGCCTGTCAGCACAATGATGACCCTAGTCAGGACAGGACACATTGGCCTAAATGCATACCTTACCAAGAGAAGGGTCCCAGGAGTCCTCCCCCAATGCCCCTGCAACCAAGGAGCCCAGACAACGAGGCATATATGCATGTCCTGCAGAAAGTACCAGGCCAATAGACAGAGGCTGTTCTCCAGAGCAGGAACCAGCTGCTGGGAAGAGATGACTACTACAAAGAGGGGCCTCCAGGCCATAGCAAGATGGATGATCCAGGAGGGAGTCCTAGACCAATTCTCCCTAGCTAAGGAGGAGCTGGAAGGACTGGACCTACAAGCCTAGAGGCAAAAGCAAGGGCAGGGCACCAAGAGAGACAAAAACAAAGACAAAACAACAAAAGAAAGAATGGCCTGTACAGGGATTGAACCCGTGACCCCCTACTCCCGATCGTACTGCAGGAATCTCAAGGCAAGGCTTCAAGCTGCGGGGACAGCTAGGACCTACATCCCTCCTCTGCAGACTTTAAGAGGTAGGAATGACACCACTACACCAACAGGCCACCAGATGGAACAGGAGAAACCTAGGACAACTATATACCCTCGTAAGAGAGAGAGAGGAGAGAGAGGGAGGGGAGAATAGGACAGGTGGGAGAGGGCTCTAAAGGAGCCTGGTTTTGCACAAAGAAAGGCAGAAGCAAAACAAGGGGTAGCTGCTAACTACAATACTAAAGGGAGACAAGAGGGGTTTTTCATAGGCTTTTCCCTTCGATAAGCAAAATAGGGAGCGCTGCTTACTCTAGATAAAAGAGGTAGACCGGCAATAAGATTTATCTATCTATAATTCTCATGGTTTCGAACTCTGATGAAGCCTCTTCCTCCTGTGCCACACAAAAAAGTTAGTTATCTGGGTTTCTAACTAGGGGACAGCAAGCAAGAAACGGACTCGGCATCAGAGACGCCTAATTCTTCTCCAGATCGAGCCAGTATTGCTCGTGCTCCGAAGCCGGATGTTCCGTGGGTGCAAACTTCGAATCATTCCAGAATAAGACCGTGGTAAGGGGAACTTCTCACACTTCGTCAGCTCAGTGGTGGTCTTAGGGGGGGGATTAAATCATCTCTGGTGGCATAATACATTCTGGCACAAGCCCATTGATCTCCTCGTTCAGGCCTGGTCCTTGATGATGAAGAGCTATCCGTTAAGCGTTGGTGTTGTCTGCAAGCAAGGGCGTAGCGTTGGATGTGCAGCTGACATGATGGGCGTGGCAGATGTGGCAGAAGCGTGAACTGGCGCTGTTGGGCAAGGTCGTGTTGGAGGCAAGTGCTTCCCGCTTTGCTTACATAAGCGTTCACTCCACTTTCACATGAACGCGCTCCTGCAGCACTCTCGACCTCGCACTTGACATTGTGGGATGAAATAGCACATCGACAACACGCACGCACAGAACGGCCACCATGGCAGTCGAATGCAGACCACCACCGCCGCCTCCGCCACTTGACCACCTCACCGCCCTGCCCTCAGAACTCCTCCAAAACATCATCTCCTACCTCTTCCCCACCCACGAACCGGACAAGGTCCTCCTCCGCAAAGCCCCTCGCACCCCTTCCCACGACCTCGAACGCCTAGCAAACACCTGCCGCACCCTGCACCACGAAGTCCACGCCTGGGCCCACCACTTCCTCCTGCACCACCAACCCATCACAAAATTCAAACCACCCCCGCATGCGGCGCCCCCTTCGAAGCGAAAGAAGCAACCACCCTCCAAACCCCCCACCATGTCCCAAACAAACCACCTCCGCAACCGCCACCGCTCCTCCCAAGCCCTCCTCACCTGGTCCACAACCAAATGCACCTTCTGCGGCAAACCCTCCACCCGATGCGCCATCCTCATGAACGGCCTCTGCTGTTGCTCCGCATGCGACACCACGCACTGGCCCGACAAAATCACCAAAACCTCCGCGTTGCAAGAATACCATCTCAAGCCCTACCATCTCGACACCTCGCTTGCGCAAGCTTGGGATCCGCCACACATAGCCTCGTGGATCAAGGCGAAGAGCGTACGATATGGGGTGTACATCTGTCAAGGGGGTCCGACGACCATGTTTCTGAGAAAGGATGTCGAGGCGAGAGCGAGAGAGGTGCATGGTCAGGACTGGGAGGAGCATTTGAGGAGGAGGAAAGAGGGCAGGGAGAAGAGGAGAGAGAAGTGGGGGGAGAATAGGAAGAAGAAGAAATTGGCCGAGGCTGAAAGGATGCGGGAAGAGAGGGTGAGGAGAGAAGAGGCGATTGTGACAGGAGATTTATCAGATGGTGACGACGACGACGACGAGAGAAATTTCAATGTGGAAACGGTGGGAGCAGCAGGTGCTGAAGGAGTGATTGTTCTTGATTAAGTGCCGAGGACAGCGGAGAATTTCCAATTTACTAAAGAAAGATAACCACAGTACGACGCCTGCGATAGCACGAGATATGCCTTTACGACTGAGCAATGTTTGGAGCGGAAGAGCGACAAAGTAATGTCATAGCATCATTTCGCATTCCATGCTCATCTATCTATACCGCGCGCTATGCTACAGGCTAGCAGCAGCGAAAATTGGCCTGCCGTGGCCCTTCGAAAGCCAGTGCTCTTCGCTTGTATCACTCTACATTGACCAGCCACGTCTTTCCTGAGGTGGACGAGAAGGAAAAGCAAGTCTATGCCTTCCCAGTCGGAATTCCATCTGAACGGCAACTACTGACGATCACCCAACTTCACCATGACATACGGGATCTCGACATCCTCCTCCGTCATGTCCTCGGCAGTTATCTCGAAGATGACGTTCTTCTGATGTTCTGGAATCTTCTTCTTCGAAATGTGTTCCACGAGCTTGGACAACCTGCGGTGATATGTTAGCCTTGTCGACATCAGGAAAGGAAGGCTATTTACTCACTTCATCGGCAAGCGATCCTTGTTCTTGGACGCAGCGTAGAAGCTGGCGTACAGCAGACTCACTCCCGAGCTGATCATGGTCACGCTCAGTCCCTTCTCCTTGAAGTCGTCGAGGAACTGCTGCAGTGTGACATCCTCCGTCTCGAAGCGATCCCACAGCTTGTCAATCGTCTCTTCTCCATTCTTGCCCTGGTACTTGCCCTTGGGTGAAGCAATGGGCTCCGAGAAGCCAAAGAAGGGCAGCGCCAGATTGACGAAGCCATTCTTGTATTGCTCGATATCCGTCTTGCCATCAATGATCTTGTACAGCTCGAGAATGACCAGGCCAGTCACCAGTGCTGTCGTCGTGGCAATGGCGGGGATGATCTTGCCAGCGATGAACTTGATCTTGTGTCGATCTGCAGTTTGGATCTTGTAGTTCTCCGCGCGAAGGTTCGCCGCGGCAGTGATGAAGTCAATGTGGAAGTTGGTGTCATCGTCCTTCTCGAACTCCACACCCTCAATGCGGAAGTCGCCGAGTTGCTTTGGTTGAGGCAGAGACTTGGCAAGCTTCTCCAGCTGGGCATTGTCATCATCAGCCCCAGACGGCTGCGCGTTCGGATCTGGCTCCTTGTCGTCGGCCTGGATCTTGACACCTGGATCCGGTTTGAAGTCTGGCACAATCATGCGGTTGAGAACGCCTAAGATGTAATCACGGTCGGTGGTCTGCTTGATGCCGTAGTTGAAGGCGTGCAAATTGGCACCGGCGAGAACGAAATTGTAATGTGTCTCGTTGTTGGGATCGAAGGTGAGCGCGTCAGGAGCACGCTTCGGCCCAGACCAGAAAGGCTGACCGGATGAAGTCTTGCTGTCCTTGGGGAAGTTGTACAGCAGCTGTTGAATGGCATTGTTGTAGTGCTTCTCAAATTGCAGACGTGCCCACTCGACGCAATCATCGAACGACTTTGGCTTGCTGGTGACCAAGAATTCTTGTAATGTCTCAAGAGTTTGCTTCTCATTCCCGGACTGCTTGAGGGCGGTACCCAGGTAGTCCTTTTGCGTGATGTACGAGTTGACAATATCTGCAGGTGCTGTGAACGCGGTGTTGAAAAGCTCCTTGGCCCAAGCGATGGTGTGCTCGATGCGATTCGGGAACGATCGAAGCGTACACATCGGGAATGACTGCTCCGGCGGATCTTGCGAGCTGGAGTAGGACTCTGTCTGACGAGGCAGCACGACTTGCGTGTTGCCCTTAGTACCGAGAGTGCCACTGTCCAGCAGAGGCTTGTGGAAGAAGACGCATCGGCGATCGACGTAGGTTCGGGCATCCACATTGTCCAGAGCATTGGTGACGCCGTCGAGATTTTGCCAAAATTCTTCGTTGAAGACGTGCTCGGTGTCTTGCGCCACACGATCCTTCAGCATCTCAATGTGCCCCGTGAGGTCTGGGTTCATGGCCTGCACAGCACGAGCTGCGCACTCTGACTTGAGCTGGCCGACGTCCTTGGGCCGGAAAAGAAATTGTCTGTTGAGATTGCTCTTCTCAATCTGGTCCATGTCGGTCACCCAAATCCTGCCCCGTGGACCAGTGCCGAGACCAATCATCGCCCAGTTCTTCAGCATCTCACAACCAATGGCGCCAGCACCGACGAGAAACTGTTTGACGTTCGAGAGCTTTTCCTGATACTCCTCACCAAACACTGCAATCTGGCCATCGTATCGTGATCCAACTGGCTTGCACAGCTCTTCCGATCGCTTGACGGATGTCGGGAGCGACTCAAGCGAGTCCAGGTATAGCCATTGCTTGATCGGGTGGAACTTGCCAGATACCGACTTGAGCACTTCTTGCGCTGCCAGACCTCCGAAGAATGCGGCCATGGGTGAGAGGTCACCGCGTGCTTGGTATGAAAGCTCAGTGATGACCTTGTCGTCCAACTCTGCCTTATCCTCCGAATGCTCATTGATCTCCTGTGCAAGCTTGAGCACTTCTTTGGCGTCTTCATCATTGTGTGCTCGTGGCAGTTCCCCGTTGTGCTTTTCGGCAAACGCATGTAACGCCTGAAAGCCGGCATGGAGCTGTCCGGGGCGATCGAATTTGGCAAAGTCGGAAATGAGCTGTTCCGGCTTCTTCAGCTGCTTGCTCAGTGGCTCAAAGTCCAAGATCTTTGGCATCTTGACCTGCTGATACAGCCCACCCCGCTGGTATTGCCCTGCATTCGCCGGGAGATCAATCTGGAAAGTGTATGGTCCCTTGACTGTGATCTTGCGAGGCGTGCCATCGTTGAGAGCCTCCATGCCTTCT
Organism: Cercospora sojina; assembly: GCA_004299825.1. NCBI lineage: Eukaryota > Fungi > Ascomycota > Dothideomycetes > Mycosphaerellales > Mycosphaerellaceae > Cercospora > Cercospora sojina. Next base: position 156,254 of record CP036213.1, on the reverse strand, counting down.
ATCTCCGAGAATGTGACAAAGTCTCCATCTTCCAGGCCGTGGCGTGTCTCGTCAAGTGCAGATACGAGGCCGTCCGAATCGATGCCCGCGACGATGCCGTTGAGTGGGTTCTCGCCTGTGGGGTCGCCGACAGTGAAGTTCTTCCCGAAATCAGTGAAGATGTGGCCAAAGAGACCATAGGTATCGGTGATCGTAATGTAGATGCCGTTCTCGTGACAGTAGTCGGCGATTTTGAGCTGGTCTTTGAGGGGTGTGTCAGTCAAAACTATGCTCTGATACTTCTTGAGCTGGCTCAGATCGCTCGTCAGGTCCTTTGCTTGGTGAACCGACACGGGCGTGTATGGGTTCAGCTCGGCCACGCGCGGCGCAGTCCGATCGGCGCGAGGCTTGCCTACATCTTCGGGATGGAGGAAGAATTGCGACGAGAGGTCCTCGATCCGCGTCGGCTTGGGGTCGAACAGTGTCAAGCTCTTCACACCCGCGAGGGCAATGTTCTTTGCAATCTCCACACCAAGGCCGCGCAGACCCACGACCAGGACGTTGCTGCTGCCCATACGCTTCATGGCCTCGTGGCCGAGCACGTATAGCTGGCGAGAGTAGAGACTCTCATCAATCTCGCCATGGCCGTTGCTGGCTTCCTTCAGCTGCTGTACGGCCTTCTGCGGATGGTCGACGTCCATGGGCGTGCTCATCGTGCCGTTGCCGTTGTCGTTGCCGTTTGCACGCGGCTCGGAGATGGATCGCTTCTGCTGGGGCGGGGCGTCGGAGTGTTCGTGCGGAGGAGACTCTGCTGGTCTCTTCATATGAGCGAGTGTCGAGCAAGGCGCAGCACGTTGTGCGGGATGGCGAAAGAGCAGCAGTAATGACTGGTGGACCTTACACTGCTCCCACTCCCACTTGTGTTTGCCCTGCACTGGATTCCACTCCCTCTCCAAATGTTCTGTGCAATGTCTCGGTTGGTTCTGTTCAGCGGGTTTGAAATGGTGAAAGAGTCAACAGCTTTGTCGATGCGTTGGAGGTGGGAGACTGCGGCGCGTGTTTGACGGGAGGCAACCAAGACCGCTTCAAACATGCGTCAGAGACCCGCTTTGTAAGGCACCCTCAGGCACACAACGGTTATGGAAGCAGCGAGACCCTTCACACTTTGCTGAGAGTGAAAGCGATATGCGTATCCGTCGTCTTCGGATTCATTGTGGAAACAGGCCGTATCTACATGTTCATGCCAAAAAAAAATGGTCGGTGCAACCACGAAACGCCCCACGCCACGCTGTGCTACGCTAAAATATGAGCACAAAAACCAGTCCGCTTACCTTCGTATTTGTGTCCCTCAACCCACCAGGCCCTCGGCAATCACCTCCTGCCCGTCCTCACACTCCTCTGTGCAGCGGGCGGTGTCTCAAAGGCGTCGTCGTCGCTGATCTCGTCATCGCTGGGCTCACGTCGCTTCGACGCCGCCGGCTTGGCTGTGCCATTCGCCCTCGCCGTGGTCTTTGGCTGCGTGCCAAAGCTCAGCGTCTGCTGTGTGCCATTCGCTCTGCCTGCGCCTGCTCCGCCTCGGCCTCTGCCGCGAGTTGTTGCACGTGCTGGGGCTTTCTTCGGCGGACTGGCCGAGCGCTGCGTGCGCGACGCCTGGCTCATAAAGAGCAGACTGTCGTTATCCGCCTCATCATCGTCATCGTCGAGCATGATCACATCTTCATCATCCGATACCGGCTTCTTCTTCCCACGAGCCGCTGTCGTTGTCTTTGCTGGAGCCTTCTTGGTTGCAGCAGCGGTAGTCTTGCGAGTTGTACCACCCGCAGCTTTCCCACCTCTGCCACCACGACTGCCTCGCCCTCTTGTGGGACGAGCACTTGACGCGACGCTCGCGGCATCGTCATCATCCTCATTGTCCTCCTGGCCTTCGGCTCCTTCCGGACCGATCCACGACAAGATAGAGTCCTCCCAAGATTGCCCTTGCTCATCGCTGTCCCAGTCATCTGGCCGGGGATTTCGAGTTGTCTTCCGATTCTTCGTCTTACGCTCGCCCTTATCGTGCGCTTCTTCAAGAATCTGGCGGTTCTTGTCAAGGGTCGCCTCCATCAAGTCATCGTCCATCAGCTTGCCGTCCTCGCTGTTCCCTTGAGTCTCCATTAGAGCATCTTGTTGTTTCTTCAGGTATTCATCAACAAATTCGTGCATTGCAAATTTGTCATCCTTGTCCACAAATTGCGAGACGGCCTCGCTGAAGGTGTTCTGAGGGAGAATGCTCAGAGATTGAATACCCAAGTACTCTTTGACCAGTTTATGCACTCCAGCGGTGTCGATGGCCCCGCTCTTGTTGACAAACTGCTGATCGTCAACGTTGGGTACATTAGCATTCACCTTCTTCCGGCCGATAGCCGTGCGTTTGCGATGATACTGTACCACATCTGTAGCATTCGCAACTACGTCTGCGAAACGTCCCGAGAAGCGCTGTGGGTTGTCAACGTCGAATGTGCCACCTTCAGGTGGTGTTGTCTCGACCCGAAGCCGGACAATTGGCTTCGGAGGCTCATCCTCCTCGTCCATATCCTCTTCGTCTTGAATCTCGTACCACTCCTGCTTCGCCTCCTCGATGAGCTCGTAGACGATCTTGGCGAGAAATTTGGACACTTCACCACGTTTGTCGGCTTTGTTGGACATGGCAATTTCGCACGCTTCGGGATAGTCCTTCAACGCGATCTCCTTGACGATGAAAGGTCGGACGGTCTTCAATCTGATAGGTTCGCATTCGTACTCCTGTCCAGTCACGCTCACAATGGCAACGTGTTTCGGAACGGCTTCGCCTTTGACGAGCGATGTTGCGACTGACGAGCCCGGCTGCATGACCTTGAAACCCATCTCTGGATTCTCTTCAGGTTCAATTTTGCATTCGTGCTCATGGCCCCAAATGACCAGATCCATGAAGCTTGGTATGAATCGTTCAGGCAGATACGAGGTCTCGGTGTATGCGTGGTGATTCTGATGCACGCTCATGATGTTGAACCAGTCTCCTGTTTGTCGCGATGGTTGGTAGAACTTGACCTGCTCGTCTCGGAACGTTCGGAAGAGTCGCTCGTCACGAACGTTGCTCATGCCATACAGAGCAAGTTTGGTTTGGCCCTTCTGAAGCAAGACCGGCTTGATGTGTATGTTGTCTGATTCCGGCGTTCTGCCATAGTAGTTCAGCAATCCGGCAGCTTGGAGAATGTCGAGCGCAGCAAGATGCCCTTCGCCAGAGGGGTCGTCATGGTTGCCGTGGATCGAAAAGACGGGGATTGCCACATTGATGTTCTCGTCGTCGTAATTGACATGGTTGAAGGCACTGCAACATGTTAGCATCGCAATCATGCTGAGCCGAGCAGAAGCTCGGCTGAAATGGTCGTCTTGCGCCATGTGCTTACCCGGCAAAGTGTTCGCTGCTGTCGCTCAGCATTTGCAGTTCGCACGGCTTGTCACCGAAGCAGTTCTCGCGCAAACTTCGCATGACCTGGTACATGGCTTGTCGAGACGGCTTGTTCTCGTGGAAGAGGTCACCTGCGAGGAGGACCATATCGACATCGCGAGTCTTGGCGAGCTGCATGATTTCGTCGAAAGTCTGCCAGCTATCGTTGCCACGAACGGGATCGCGTTCGTTGTAGCCAACATGATTGTCCGTAGCCACGAGTATGCGAATGGTATCGACTGCTGTGTAGGCCTTTGGTGAGCATTTCATTCTTTCGAGTTTCAATTGGCATGGGCTCGGCGTTGTACCTTGTTGAGACGGCATGATGCCGGTCGAAGTGTTGAAGAGAGGACGGGAGTGAGCAGGTCTCCAGTAGGAGACTACATTGAAAGAGGAGCAAACGGGAAAGCAGAAGTGCCTACGGGAACGTGCGATGAACGCGCGTGAATGTCAAACGAAGGGCGAGCATCTGTGGCGATGATTGGGCGAGGGGCGACGGCAGCCTGCGTGAAGCAGCGCGACTGTCACGCGCGGCCACGTGAGCGGGAAACTCCGTCGCGCTTGCCTCCTCCGCTCGACGTCAATCGAAAGAACATTGCCATTGTTGACGCCCTACAGAGCGATGAGATGAGGTCTACAGCGGCGCTGCTGGCGCGATCAGTATGGAAGGGTAAATACTCGATGACATCTCCATTGAAGCCATTGGCAGCGCTGACGCCGCCCTGCAGGACCGCACATTGTTCCGTACGCCTCCTTCCCACCTGCGAATCATCCCCGACCGCGACACCCTTTCCTGCGCGTACACTAACAGCTGTACAGTCTGCCAATCGTGCGGCCGAAAGCGGGTGAAAGGATACCACCGATCAAGACACAGGCGAGAAGTGCCACAATACTGCCCAACTTCGTGGGGCTCATCTTCCAAGTATACAATGGCAAGATATACCACGACGTGCGGATAACAGAAGACATGGTGGGCCACAAGCTTGGAGAGTTCTCTCCGTAAGTTGTTGTTGGTTGCTATGCACTTGCTCGTCGTCCCCAGCTGACTGAGTAGCACCCGGAAACGCTTCACGTACAAGCAGACGAAGAACAAGTGAGCAATGGCCATTCCAGGACATGAATGGTGTTGTATGTAGAAGTCGAGTATCCGGCGCGGCGACGCCGAAGGGGTAAAGGGATCGCCGGTGTTCGATGTGAGATGCATCAGAGTTTGGTGCCTCTGCCTCGCAGGAGAGAAGGCACGAGTTTGGATCTGTGGCCTGGCGGGCACGCAGAAGTTCCATAGTCGGGTTGCTTCCGGGCTGTGGTGTCTGCACCATGCCTCGGTCGTGGTACGTCCACCTCGGCGAAAGGTCAGTCTCGGCATAGTTGGTGGAAAGCTCATGCTCGTGCAGTGCGAATGAAAAGCAATTCACCCGGATTGAGACCACTTTCCGTTTCAGAGTGAGTAGGTCGCAGTGCGCCTTCGTCTCCCTGCAATGGCAAGAGCACCTGCGCACTAGACCATTGGACCTTCTCCGCCCAACCATTGACTTGCACGCCGGCCGCTGCTCCTCACTCCTCCCGCACGTCCTCTGGGTCCATCTCGACAAGGCGGTGCTTGCGGGTTCCTGACCGGGTCCTGCTTCGCGTCGGGCGCCTTCCCTGCGCGTGGGTGCACGCTGCCGCCTAGTTGTGCTGCACGGCCGGCCAACTCTTGCTCGCCCGCGAGGCGTTCGACATGCTCTTGCAACTCTTCGTCGGGCAGTGCAAGAGGCAGTGCTCGGTCAATACACTGTCCTCTTGTCCCTGGTGCCCCGTTGCAGCACCCCATTCCAACCACTCGTCTCTCGTTGTCCCATCGCGCTTCATTGCAACTCCGGAACCATTGACAGCTTCTTCATACTGACTGGCCACGGCTTGCCTCCACCACCACCTCACCAACAGCCGTCACCGCTCGCTTCGATCCTCACCACGCGTCTCGCAAAGATCCGTCCGTCCTGCTTTCTGATTGGTCAGTCGACCTGCCAACAGGCCTGCAGATCTCGCATACAGCCCTCACTGTGAGTGTGCAACGGCATCACTCGTCGATGCCGCGTGGAGAGAGGCTGATCGTCGTTGGCATAGCACGCAAACAGCTACCGACTCCACTTTGCTGCGGCCTGCCGAAACCAAGCCTTCAGCCAGCCTGCGGCCCGGCCGAACTTTCCACTCCCTCGGGCTCCATCCCCATGGCTACAAACACTGCCTGCAAAAGCACACGCCGTGTGTATTCGGCAGAACAGCTGCATCGTCTGAGAAACACTCAATCGCAGCCAAAGCTGTCTGAGTCCATCGAGGAACACGAAGGGGAAGACGCGGAACTTGTCAAAGGTATGATTGGACCATCGAGCCTCACTTTCTCCTGCACCGCCGTTGCGGCAGCATTGCCTCCGGAGGCTCTCATAGGCCAAGCGCGTCCATTGTTTGGAAGCTCATTCGGCACGGCGGGCACGCGTTCGGGTCCCTTTTTCAAAACAGCTACGCACTTCCACGTGCTTCTTCTCACCTGCACCTACCCGAAACACCTACCCCAACGACCACCGTCATGGACGAGGCAGTGGCAGCGAACATGCGCTTCATCGCCCGAGTCCTTGACTCCCCTGAATCCCGCCACTCCCTGAACAATCCGATCCAACCATTGCACATGAACACTGACGGCTTTCCGTCAGAGCACGTCCTACGTGGATCAAAGTCGTTCACTGCTCGCTCGTTACGCGGACGGCAATCCACCAACAGCAGCCTTCGTGTGCCATCGAGCAGATCGAACAACGAGAACTCCTCCTTCACCACGCACGGCACGTTTCACCAACCGACCGTGAGTGCCCTTCCTCCCCCAGCAGTTCTCGGCGAGATCGCTTCGAACGGCCAGCTTCTCCGCGGCGGCATCTTCAAGCCTGGCCGGTCCCCGACCCCTTCGCTGAAGAAAAAGGCCGTGGAAGCCATTGTCAAAAACCACGGCTCTCCAAGCCACATCCGCGTCACTGCTGGTGGTCGAATTGTTCCATCTGAGCAGTCGCCACTGTGCCAGCCCCGCTACGGCTACAGTGCGATCCGAGTCAACGGAGGACTTATCAAATTCGCGCCCAACCAGCGCTATCACAGCCGGCCGGAGGAACTCATCCAGCCTGTCAACCAGAACGGCAACGTCATCCACGACATGCAGGGCAACTTCTTTCAGATCATCGACAACACGCTCATGCCACTGTCGATGGCAGCGGACGGCACCGTCGCGTTGTACAGCGATGACACTCCCAATCTCAACTTCGCTGGGCGACCGACTTCGCTGGGTCCAGCCGCACCACGGTTTCACCCATCCTCTCAAGTTCCTGGTGCCACAAGCAGTCCCATTCCTGCTCCAGACCCTTCTGTGCCATCGCAGATCAAATCACTGGAAGCTGAGTACGTTCAACATGTCTGCCAATACTTCCTTGACAGCGCTGACCAAAATATTAGGCGCACCCGCTTGCAGGAGGAGGCGAAGGCTTTGGACCAGACTGAAGCCAAATTCAGCAAAGACATGTCCAGAGAGGAGAGGAACCGTCTGTTCGCGCGACGCAGGCAGCTTGTCGGCATGTTGGACACGATTCGCAAGTCCTTGAACGCACTAGACCGCCCATTGGTCCCACTGGGTCGCGCTTCGCCACGCGCGCTGCAGGGTAGAGCTTCGGTATCACCACCTGGCCGCGGACCTCTTCCTCCATATTTCCAGACGAATCCAGTCAACAACTCCGCCGCACCACCATACGCTCCTGCCTTTGGCCCAGCCCAGACGACCTTTGGTGTCCCATTCGCCCCAGCACCCTCCTCAGTGCAAGAATACGGTGCCACGGCCTGGCCTTACGGCCCACCAAGTGCCTTTCCACAGCTGCCTCCTTTCGACGGAGCAATGGCATCGCCACTGCAAGGTCTTGCTCCTGCACTGTCACAGAGCAACATGATCGCACCGGTGCCAGCCAATATTCCCCAGAGTGACGGTGCTCATTCATTCTCGGAGTCTCGTGCCGATGCGGCAGAGGGTTCGCACGCCGTTCCCATCACAGCGCCAAACTCTAAACTCAGCAACAACATGAGGTCGAAGCTCAATCCTACCAGTCCAGCTTACAAGCCGACTGTTTCGTCTGATGCTTCCTTCGTCGAGCGTCGTGCGGCTGCCGCCCATTCTCCTGGGCATAAGCTGCCTGCTCTTCCAGAGAGTGTCTCCAAGTCATCAACTGCGACTGATGACACAATCAGCCCGGTCAAGAAAGATGCTCTCACGCACAGTTCGAGTGTCTCCAGCTTTGCGACTGCCGACTTCTTTCCGCGCAATCCCCGCGAACACTCGACACGCCAGCATGCCTATACCCAGTCCGGTAACAAGGAGAATGAGGACCCGGAGGATGGTCATGACAACTTCAACACCCCCAGTCGCGAAGTCCATCAGTCACGTCATCCCGACACGGACGAGTCGCGCGCGCCTGTCGCTCCACCAGGTACTCCAGTGTACTACAGCGCGGCTGCTACACACGCACCGCAGCCAGCCAAGGTTGCTGAGCCTGCTCGCCAGCAAAACCGTTCAGGCCTTGCTGATCGGGGAATGAACAACATCAGCCCCAAGAACAAGCGGGACTATCCTTTCGTGTATGAGCAGCCAGGCAAGGTTGCTCACTATCCTTCGTCGTCGCCAACGGGCACCAACAATTCTGCCGAAGACACTGGCGCTGTGAACTTGAAAGACAAGTCTCCTGAGTGGCTTGACGGGTATACGTGTGGACTGCAACGTCGAAGCTTCCAACCGGAATGCGGCAACGACTGGTTGAACGGCTACTGTGATGGCTTGAAAGCATCTGCATCGCGTTCGAAGCCTGCTCGCTCCTCGGCGCCTTTCAGCGGGAGCCCGATGAAGTCCACCTCGCGCCGCCCCAGCCCGGCAATTCCATCGCGTTCTGCGAGCGCATTGCAACCAGCGCAGCACTCTATGAACGCATCGCGTCCCCCATTTGAAACCAACACCAATAGCATTGATTGTCTCAAGCAAGCCATCATCGCACCGCACAATGAGAACGCACTCACGATGTCTGGGGTCAACAGCTCGCAGTTCAACGATACCATGCCAAACCTCGGTACCTGGGCTAGGAAACAGCAGCAGAGCCGTCCCACAATTGAGCTCCCAGGTCTTGGCTACACTCTTCCGCAGCGTAACGTTGCTGCGGACCGTCAAGGCATCATGTCAGAGGGCAACAATGACATCAAGAGCAAGATTGCCGGCGAGCGCACATCGGAGCACCTGCATACTGCGAGACCAACGCTACCGGCCACACTGAGCACTGCGAGCATTGCGTCTGGTAGCGTGGGCATTGGTGGTGGCCTGCCCACTCCTTCAAACCGTGTCACCAGCTTGGGGAGTATTGAGTCAAGCCTCCTCACCCAATGGCCAGGGAGTCGCGTGATGACTCCTGGAGAGTGGAGATCCGCCGGCACCTCCCAAAATGCTGCACTCACGACTGGATTTTTCGCTCATGGGCAATTTGATGGTACGATCGATTCTCAGAACCTCCCTCACCGGGGCAGCCAGCTGACTGCTGGTGTTTCAGGAGCTCCGCAGCGAGTCACGAGCGACGTTCACACTCGCATGTCTTCCGGTGGCCGATTCAGAGAGGCGTCGCTTGATGGAATCACGAGCCCACCGACATCCCCACGAGCAATGTCTCCGGCTACGTCTCCGACTGGCACCCCAGCGCGCCGCGACAGCAAGAAGCACAGCCCGCGCAAGGGACCCTCGCCAACCAAGGGCAAGTTCGAGTCCCTGGCTGGCAAAGTCGGCATCAAAGTCACCTCTCCCACGCCGTCTGAAGTCGGCGACGACATGATCGAGACGAACAGTCCTTCAGGCAAGCGTCACTGGGGAGTACGCGACTGGATCAAGGGCGGCAAGGGCAACAACGCCTAAGCCTGCCAACTTCACACAATACTTCTCCTCCATTGCGACATCTTTCAGGATATACCGCAGTTCCTTTGGCTACCATAATGGTATCTCATCCGGAGCAGCATCCATCCTGGGCTGGCCACATTGAATTCTCTGCACAGCATTACCTTATTTTCCCCCCGACGCAAGCATCACATATCTCACCGCGTGGCCTGGAACTGGATCGCCGCATTGTCCTTTCACATTGTACTCAAACATGCCTTCACCAGTGAGGCGTCCTTGCACAGCTATGCCACGCTTGCTGCACATTTCAGCAGGATCGAGGTGGGCGTTCGAAACTATTTTCAATGCACCTTTCCCTGTGGACGACTGGCCATCCACCTGCTCAGTTCTAATCGCGACTCATGCTGCCTGTAGCAGCAAACTTGCAAGACCAGGGGATGAGAGGTGGGGATGATTAACATGGAAAATCATAAAAAAGAGACGGAAGATTGAGGAGATGAGTGAGCATGATTGATTGTATGATTGTTCTGTACCAAAAGCTGTAATAATGTAACTGTGCTCTCAATACTTGAGTCTCATGTCTCCGGACTTTCAATTCGTTCACGCTGCTGTCCAACGTTGAGAAGTAGGCATTCATCAAAGGAAATACGTTTCGCAAGTGGAATCATTGGTCCGTTGGGGAAAACCGAGGGGTGGAACCGTGGTCTTCTTTGCGATTTGACTTCGTGAATTATGTCAATGCCATCCGAGCTAGCGGCAGCGAATATTCTAGACGACCTGGTGGGCGACATGGGGTGGAAATTAGCCAGTAGAGGGTTTTACTTATGGTTCGGGCCATGTTCACCCAGATTCACGAGCGGGGAAAAAAAAGAGACATCTCGCATCGCAACGTGCACGTATGGCCCGAAGCTGCCGAAGAAGGAAAATGGTAGAAGCTTTTTCTGGGGACAAAAGCGAGCGACGGTCTCGGTGGGCAGATTGCATAAGCAGGCAACTCGTCTCAAAAAAAAACAGAAGAATGTAACATAGCTGCAGCCATCTTCTATGCGGCTCATGTAATCTGAGGCTGAGACTGTGTGAAAAGGTGTTTCTTGATGGCGATTTTGTTTTTTTTGGGACAGTTAGTTCATGGTAGTCAATGCGTAGTCATACGCAGCGAAAAGTGCACGGTTATGTACTGGATCTCCTCGGGGGCTTCTTTTGCTCTCAATTTTTCTGTGATTGCTCAAGCAGATCCGACAAACGTCTCTTGAGTTCTGATATCGCAACAGCATCATCACTCAACATCGCAGCAACGCAGTCTGTAATTGTAGCAGAATGATGCCCCGCGCAGCTAGCAAACTTGTTTGGAAATGCGCCTTTTCGGAGCGCCTGCAGTGTCTCCCGGCGCTCCATTTGCGTTCCAAACTTGCATAATAGTTCGCAAGCGACTATGCCGAGTGCAAAGATGTCGAGTCGAGGGCTGGCTGGCGGGGTGGCGTTTGTCGGCCGATAGATCTCGGTGCCTACTGCTGTGACAGCTGGCGACGGAGGAGTCTCGGGCTCAGCGATTTGTGTGACGAGACCGAAATCGCCAATGCAAACGCTCAGTGTCGCAGGGTTGATTGTTCCACCTGCACGCACTTGTTAGCAAGGTAGGGTCGAGAGTTTGTGTAGGGAGACTCACCTTGTCGGCAGTCGGAACATGATGACAAGTCAACACAGCCATGCATGCCTCTGGGGTTTTCTTCATGCCTAAGGAAAATGTTTGCCGGTTTGAGATCGCGATGAACTATACCCTCAGCATGCAGGTATTCCACTCCATCAAGCAGGGCAAGCAGAATGCGGATAGAAGGTTCCATGTGGAAGCAATGTGCCAAAGGCTTGACCAGAGTGTCAGTCTGCGGCGGTGCAAGAAATTCGGCCAGCGTCATAGGATATACACTCATTTGCAAGTGCAACGCCAGTGTGGGCTCTGTCGTGATTATGCCGCCGTTTGTGAAGTCCGTAACGGAGCGCGTGAGCTCAAAGCTCGTGGCATGACCTTCGAACTCCACATCTGCTTCGGTGGCAACGGCAGACTTTTTTGACTGACTGAGATCGAAGGTGAAGCCGATGTCCTCGTTTGTATCGCTTTGAGTCCTCACCCGCTCTAGAGCATCAAGTGACGACAACTCTTCAGCGCCAGACACCACGCTGCGATTTTCTTGATGATGTACCTCACTCGAGGACGCAGCGAAAGCGCTTCTAGTGGTCCACTCGACCCAGCTGTTGTGATATCGAACGACGTTGGGATGTTGAAGTTTTGATAGAGAACGGACCTCAGCTAGCAGTTCATCGAGAGCTGCCTGACCTCCGGTAGCAATACGTTTCATAGTGGAGTCTCGGATTGGTATCTTCTTTACTGCATAAACGCAGTTGTCCTAAGCGGCCGTTAGCATAGCTGAACTTCTCTCGCGACGTTTATTGCCTGCTTGTGTCGCTTTTCAAGACTGAGTGCTATAGCTGTGCTGCATAAGGCGGAGATACGAGGGTCGGAAAAGCACTGAGAATCCGCGTGAAGAGGAGTGCGCCGTGTTGACCCCCAGTTTCTGCTTTGCTTCCAAGCGGGGGCCTGGCCGGGAATCGCTCCGGACGTTTGCGTTGACTTACAAGTTTGTGTCGGACTTGATATACCTAAGCAAGGTCAGTCCGCATGCCATGCCTCAACTCGCGCGAGGTCAAACGTACCTCTCCGAAACCGCCCTTGCCAAGAATACTGATCTCCTCGAAGTCTTGAACATATCTGCTCTGCACTTGAGGCGACATGCCAAGAGTCACGCTGTCTAGAAGGCTCGCAGGGCTTCCTGGTTCGAATACGCGACCGCGATGCATAGCATCGGTCAACAGCAGCTGCGTGGCTGCTGGTACGGCTCCTGGCGCTGATGGTAGCGCCGTGCTTGCCATATGATCTAGACCTTCGGCGATTCGTTGCCTCATCGCGGCGTGGTGATCGTCGTCCAAGCCATGGGAGACCACATGGTACTTGGACAAGCCTTCGACGAGATTGCGGTACCGCTCGCGGGTTTCGCGATCAACAGCGGCCTTGTCGTTGACGGATTTGCCCGCTCGTCTTCGTTGTTCGAGTACACGAGTTCTCGCGTCGCGTTCGAGTAGGGTGTGGATGAGCATCTCCTGGGTCTGTGTCGCCGAGCCATTGCGGGGCCGATCGATAGCAAGGGCATCCAGAGACAGGCCATCGCCGACATGCTGGCTGTTGCTGCGAGACACTTGGAATGCAACTTCTTCGGTTTCTTCTTCGCCAGACTCGCTGGAACTGCTCCCACTTGAGGCACCGGAACGAAAGAACTTGGACATGATGCATTGAAAGCACTGTGGAGCGTCTGCGCCTCGATCGTGGAAATGGCGTGCAGACGCATGGGGCGTGCAAGTGAATGAGAGTGCAAGTGAATGAGCGAGCGAGCGTGCAGGCAGCAAGACGCGTCTCTGGCGGCTACGAGTACTCTCCCGACATGACTGTGGGCGTGGCAGGGCGCGAGTAGAGAGACTTGGCGATGCTTCGGTTGTCTTCTCCCGCAACTTGTCCTTCCCAGCAGTCACTGCCTGGAGGAGCAGTCCAGAGTGACTCGTCGTGCCTTCCGGAGCGTGTGCCCGAATGTGGTGGGACGGCGATTCCTCGGACATCCGCCTCGCCGCAACTTCAGACCAATGCCATCACCATCTTTTGCTGGTGCACATTGACGAAACGACAATGGATCGATAATGTTAAGCCTCTTGTCGCGGGCTGCGAGGACTAGAGGCTCATATCACTGCCCGCAATGCCTCTCTACATTTCAGCGCGCAGCCGGGCGAGCAGGCACGAACGCGAGCGTACTGCGACCACAATACTGGACCCCCTCGACACTGTGGTGTTCGACCATCTTCGCCGCGGCAGCAACGTGCGACGTCGGCGTCAAGATGCAACGCCGACAGCAATGGAACGACGCCATCGATCAAGTCAGAAAAGAGCTTGGGAATGGTAATCAGGCCGGAGACCTGGAGAATACACACCGCACGATCGAACTTGATGAGCAGCCAGCTCTGGATAACCAGGAGGGTGAAGGAGATGACGAGTCGCAAACGAGTGCCATTCATGAGGCAGACTCTGAAGCGTCAGGACGTGCTTCGACCGGAATCGCAGAAGACTTCGACTCGGAATTGGCGCGGAACCTAGACAGCAGCTCACATCGCACATACATCCCTTCTTGGCCGACGACCACAGGGCTACCACCAGTGAGGCATCATATGCCTCCGCAGTCCATCTATACATACAGGTTCCGCAAGCGGACAGCTGATGCGCGCCGATGGAACGCCAAGAAGCTCTCAAGAGTTGAACTTTCGATGGATATGCTGCAGTTGAATTTCTTTGAGTGGCTCCACAGACATGAGATCGAGATCGTTGAGCACGTCGCCCGCGCAATGCCAGAACCATATGCCACAATCATGATGCTGGACCCATACAGTCTCAAGCGTGCCTTTGCACAGAAAAAGGCTGATTTCGATCGGTTACTCCGCACACACACGGACGAGTCTGGTCAGTTCCACTTCAGTCGATCGTCTGTGGACATCCCGTTATGTCACTATGAGGAAGATTGCGAAGGCGTATTCCGTGGAGAACAGCGTGAGCTTCAACGCGAAATCGATGTGCTCCTAAGCGAAAATGTGGAAGGGCGTGGCCCAGCAGCACTGCTTCCTGAGCAGCTCTTACCCCTCGCAGACGCGTTCTGTCGCCTTTCCATGTCTTCCGTACCGCCTAACATTGACATCTACAATACCTTGATTTACAGACTGCGCAAATCAGGACTCCACAGACTGACCGAAATCACTATTTCTGCCATGGTGAACAGCAAGATACGGCCGAATGAGGTCACGATGGCAACTGTACTGAATTATTACACTGAAACGAACAACGTGTCCCGATTCAGCGACTGGATGCGGCTCATACGTGGCGATCGAGGTGGTTTGATGGAACCCGCACCCTGGCTTATAGACGCACCGTGGCTCGGCAAATCCAAGGCGGACTTGGGGAGAATTGTACCTCGCAGAGATAAGCCAGATCGCTTGATACAGTTGCCATATCCCAACCCTCTGGTATTTGACGCCGTCATCAAAGGTGTGCTTCATTTCGGCGGATTCGGGGCGACTTTGGAAATCTGTAAAACGATGGGCGACGAAGGCTGGGGGTTAGACGTGCGAGGGTTTGGCATGCTTCTGAATGATTGTACTGCCCGCAGTGATTGGACTTCTGGTCTCGCGGTATGGAACGAAATCTTGAAGCTCCGAAAGAAGAGCACCCTCCGGATCGATGGACTCAAAAGTACAGAGACCATCATGACCCCCCTCTTTGCCGACATGTTGCGACTTTGCCGACGTTGCGAAAAGAGACAGGCATTTGTAGCTGTATGGGACCAGGCGAAAGCAACGCATCCAACACTGATGAAGCATATCATGGACATGATGACCGCTGACAGCGCCAGCGACAGCGATGGGCAGCAGGCGGTGCGGTCGAAAGAAGCACCGACACCTGATGACCCAACCGCCTCGGGAGTCGAATCCGAGGCTGCTCGGCCATCTAAACAAGCGGCAATAGATGCACTCGCGGAGCTACGCGCGCGGCATGCCAGTGAAGCGACCAATCCCGATCCACGGCAAGAATACCTGGCTCTGCAGGCCGACGTGGAATTTTTGGAACGGACGATAAACCCTAACGAGCCAAAGACACCAAAGATCCGCAGCTTCGCAGAGCTCGCGAAAAGTGCGTACGATCTCGTTGCCTCGCATCCTGAGACATTCGAGAAGCGTGTGAGCGCAATACACCGGGAGGAAATCCCCGCTAGAAGGGACGGCGAACCGCCTGTGTCGTACACAGAGCTGGCGAAGAATGCATATCATCTCATTGCCGATCACCCAAGCACTCTGGTAAGACGAGTGCCGACTTGCACTTTGGCGAGACGAGTGCCGACCGGTTCGCCAAAGCAGGACCTCGATGAGAGCACGACAGACTCGATCGACCCAAGCACTCCGGAAAGACGAGTGCCGACTTCAGGCATTTCGACAACAGGGTCATGGCATTCGGGCCATGTTGTCGACGATAATGCTCAAGATACTTTGACAGAACGTGGTTCGCCAGAGCAGGACCTCGATGAGAGCACGGCAGGCTCGACCGACCCACTTCAGGGAGGGGTTGAGCCCATAACTTACAGCTCTCTAGCCAGGAATGCCTACCGACTCATCGCAGACCATCCCAGTACCTTGAAACGAAGAAAGGCAGAACCACCGAAAGCGGATATTGTTGAAGGCCAGACGTCGCCCGAAGCAACGTCTGCTGAGGGAGTTGGCCGCGAGGAAAACAACTCTATCGGTGCTGAACAACCCGAGGCCCCAAAAGGCGAACGATGAGCACGTCATCTTTCAATTGGTTCCAAGTGGTTCCTGCAATACTGTACTTTTACGCATAGACCTTCCGACTCTGGCCTGGTGGGGAGTACAAGAGCACTCGATCAGCTGATGGTTATTCTGCACAGCGATGCGTTTCGAAGGGACGGGCGGCCAGTGGCTGATTTTGAACATAGATAAAATGATACCCACACGCTCGCGCGATAATCGACTGAACGATTTGCATGAACATTACTTGATGTTCCGAGACCTTGAAGTGATACTGTACACCGTTTAATTCCCCCCGAATGCTTTTCAGTGAAGTCGACCTCGACCAAATATCATTCTCATGCAATGAGGTTCCACAGTGGCCACGAATTCGTCACCCACCTCACACAGACCTGAAGGCTTCATGTCTTCTTCGGGCACTATCATCATACGCCACCGCCTGAAATAAACAAAGTTAGCGAGTACTTCTCTCGGCCGAAACAACAAGGCACAGCTCATGCGATAAAACCACCGCAACTGCAGCTGATGACAGGACTGCAAACATACCTGACCTCTCTGTTCTGACATGGAACGTGTCTTTGTTCCTCTTCAAGTTCTGATCTTCACGATACCGGACGGCGAGATATGAGGCTGCTACCGCAGTGAGGGATATGAACGCTGTGTTGCGGCGGCTGTTGAAGAGTGTTAGTGTTCTTCTGGAGGGCAGATATGGTAATGAGAGGTCGTGTACGTTATGTAGCGTTCCAGACCCATGGTTTCGATGAAGCTTTCGTTCTGTGGTTGGGAGTTGCGGTTGAGCGATATTGGGTGGCGAGGGCTTGGGAGTTGGGCTTCGACGAGTGGACTTGGACAGTTCTGGTATTGCTTGATGGCTTTTGCTTGAGTTGTTCCGCTTGATGCTATTCAATGGGTATACTGAAGCGCCAATTGGTCGGTATCGGCGGTGTGTTCCACGCACGCTTTCCAAGACGTGTTGTCTGTCCGACCGACCAGGCGCACTGGCCGGCAGGAAGTGGTTGGCGGCCGGGCTAGCGAGAGATTGAGTTCCACCTTCCCCCGGACCCCGCAACATGGTGTCGATGGAGGAAGGTGTGGCGACGGCAACGGTGACGTCTCGTCCTACCTTCTGTCGTCGCCAAGACTGTTTGCCTGCGCGTTGTCGAGACCATCGACACAGCTACACACACACCACTTCGATCTCCACACCACCAAACGAGCCGCGCTCCACCCTCAACCTCACCAGTGAAGACGCGCACCACCCATCATGGCCTTCAGCTCCAGCTCGAGCGCCACACCGCTCCTCTACAGCTGCATCGCCTACAACTCCACCATCCTTACCGAACACACCTCCAGCGCCAGCAGCGGAACCTCCAACCTCGCATCCATCATCCTCCCCAAAATCGACCACAAATCCGCTCAAAAACTCACTTACACCCACCAAGAGAACTTCATCCACTACATCGCCGATGCCTCCCCTTCATCCTCCGATCCCGCCTCTCTCAGCGCAGCAGGCCTCACCTACCTCGTAGTCGCCAAATCCGATCTCGGCCGACGCGTCCCCTTCGGGTTTCTCGTCGAGATCAAGAAGCGATTTCTCGCACAATATGACCCGGAACGCACCACGTTCGCGTCTCTACCCGCTTATGGCGCTGCGGCGTTTAATTCGGAATTGAAGAAGTTGATGGTGGACTTCGGGACGACGAAAGCGGGGCAAGAAGATGCTTTTCGGAATGTGCAGAGTGAAATCGATAATGTGAAGGGCATCATGACGGAGAATATCGAGAGGGTTTTGGAGAGGGGTGAGAGGATTGATTTGTTGGTGGATAAGACGGATCGGCTTGGTGGGAGTGCGAGAGATTTTAGGGTGAGGAGCCGGGGGTTGAAGAGGAGGATGTGGTGGAAGAATGTAAAGTTGATGGTTCTGTTGGTCGTGGTGATTGTGTTTTTGTTGTATTTGTTTGTGGGGTTTGGGTGTGGACTTCCGGCTTGGGGGAAGTGTGTTGGGCGTGGTTGAGGTGTAGGGAGGATGGATGTCCAAATCAGATTGCCAGGTGCTGCGTTCTCGAGCGTGTAAGAGTATGCATGAGTGGGTTGCGGGCAACGGGCAGGCGAACAGGAGCACTGACGAACGATCTCAGCTTTATGACTACTTCCCTTTATCAGTACATACACCAGTAATACGACGACAACTTTGACGACGACAATTGATCACTGCACAATTTCCGAGTTTCATAACAAGGTCATCTTGCACGCATTCGCTTTCTTCTAACCTGGCCTTGGGGAGCTGGTCACACGCTGGACAATCGATACAAAGGCGAAGGACCTTTTGCATACGTCCTAGTAAGAACGACATTGAGCCTTACTCTACGACTATCACACCATATAAAGTTCAAGCGGCGCCAGCCTTGAACAACACCTTGTGCACTTTCCTCGCCTCGAAATCTCAGTAGGCCTCAGGTGCATCCTCCAAAGACATCGTCTTTCCACACAGCCACTTCACTTTGTCCTGTTGCTTGATCAATAGCGCCAGGGCATCCATCGAAGATCGAAAGCACTGGACACCAGCCAAACGCCAGTGTAACGTTCTTGCTATAAAGCCGAAAGCCCTCAAGTGCAAGAGCGTGATTGTGCATCCCCACAGATGAAACGGAACCCCATGGCCGGATGAGATCCAGGGGCTGAGCTGCTGCAGAGCATCCGGATGGCCGACCACTTCCATCACGACATCAGCGCCTCGCCCATCCCTGGCTTTCTTGATCTTGGCGATTGAATCCTGTTCAGTCCAGATGGAATCGGAATCGCCCCCCACAGTGCAGCTGCCCTGCTCAAGCCGCTCCGGCACAGAATCGATCGCGTAGACTGTGTCGACCATCGTCACTGCGCGCAGGCTATCGTGCAGATACCAAACAGGGCCGCAGCCCACCACTACGCTCGTGAAAATTCTTGCGATGGCGGGCTTCTAGATTTTTTTCTTTTCAGGAACCTGCTTGCAGCGAAAATACCTACCCTGTTGGGAAGATGTCTGGCCATGAGCACGAGTAGTAGTAGTTCTTCGGAGAATGTTGCTCGGTGCCCGCAACGCATATTGTGTCGCATCATTAATGGTCCTCTCGCGTACCTCGGCCTTGCCCGCCGTCGATGCTGTCTTCTGCGGATAGAGCGTTGCCGAAAAAGAAAGTTTGTCCTTGATGTAATACATCTCGATGCTTTGACCCCGGATACAACAAGTAGAAGGCAGTCTCTACCAGCCAGCCTGTGTATAATGGGACCAACGACCTAATTAGTGTTGAGGATTACTTTACAAGCTACCTTGGGCTGTAGGATCCGAATCTCACGGCTGAGCCCCACCCCCGCTTCATAGAACTACCACACTAACTAACTTAGTATCGCGAATATCCTGCAACCCAGCAAACAGGAGACTTCACCCTCGACTTACCTTGCTTGGTTTCCAACTTCCGAATTTGTCCACTTTTTTATCACACAATTTTCGACGATATCTCCAACGAATTCGTGTCCACGAATTGAATCCTGCCGGGACCTTGAGCTGACCCACCGTGGTAAATAAAAGTGCAAGTCACTGCCACACAATGCCGAAGTCGCGACTCTGAGAATGCAGTCTGTGTCGTGTTGAATCTTGGGATAGGGGTTTGTCCTCTACTGCAACCTCGCAAGGACCTTTGTCGACGACTACTCGCATTGTCGTGGGGAGCTGAGACCTGGGCGCATGATTGATTTGGGGGGGGGCACTATCCCTCTTATGACCTCAGAAGAGGGCGTTGGGCACGTTGGGGGCAGCCACGACACGGGGGAAAAAAGCCGCAAAGTCTTGGCATCTTGAGTGAATATTAACTTCCGATACCTACGGAGACACAAGAACAACAACAACCACTAAACACCGTCGTCCACTCCTCAAATTTTCGATTGGAGAGTCAGAGAGACTAATACCCCATTCATCTTGCCCCGGGCATCAAACCCCTCTCCCTGATCTCCGCAATCAAATTCACAAAATCCCGATTCCCACCCTTGGCCTTCTCCTCAAATTCCGCCCAATGCTTCTCCATCCATTCCCGATCCTCACCGGCCCCGGGAATTTCGAACCCGCACTCATACCCACCCAGTAACCCTCCGAGTAAGAAGACACTGTGCAATTCCTTGCCCCCATCCTTTCCCACAATTTCCTCCCACAGCGCCACGACCTCGCTACTCAGATCGTCCCAGTCCTGTTTGGTGCGACTCGCGCCCACCCGGACGTTGGCAATAATGTGATTTCCGCGTT
Source organism: Cercospora sojina (assembly GCA_004299825.1). NCBI lineage: Eukaryota > Fungi > Ascomycota > Dothideomycetes > Mycosphaerellales > Mycosphaerellaceae > Cercospora > Cercospora sojina. The sequence goes on along the minus strand of CP036213.1, from coordinate 136,202 downwards.
TGGGGAGGCCTCCGGCGAAGTACACGCGATCGGCGAAAGGCGTGAACAGGACATTGACGAACAGCTGGGGCGTGGTGAATTTCGTCGAGTGGATTTTCGTGATGCCTTGGGCGAGAGCTTCCTGTTGACTTGCGGACAAGTCAGACGTGTGGCGGATTTCGTAGAGAGGCATTGGTCACGCGTGGTTGTCTTTTTGGTTGGGGAGAGAGGAGAGAGGTGTATTGTTTTGGTTGGTTTTTTTTCTGGGGATTCTTCTTGGTGTTGTTGTTTGAAGGCGAGATAGAAATGTCTTGTGTAGGTAGGTCGAATAGACAGCGGATTTGAAGAAGTTGAAGAGCAGTGGGTCGAATTGTGCTGTTCGCTATCACGAAAGTTGGTAATCAGCAGGCAGTCTGACAAATTATGATGCGGTGGTGAAAGGTGCCAATTGTGCCCGAGGTTCACTCATCTTCAAAGCTGCGTCTGCAAGATGACGAAGTAGTCGAAAGCTTGCAAAAAGAGAGAAGCTTCGCACCAAGCTCCAGTTCCTCTGCTCCGCAACCCCAGAGTGCCTAGACTCCACAAACAGTCAACCCACGACTTGATTATGGGACGCAGGACAATGCAGTTCGATTAAATCGCTACCAACGAAGCTGTTCACACCTTGGAACAATCCCTGTCAACATCAATTATAGCAACAATGCTCCAGCGCCGAAAAAAGCTGATGCCGCTAAATGCAACCCGTCGCCCAAAAGCACAAGTGCACTCGCCAAGCCCAATAATGCTCTAATGTATCATCTCACTCAATCGTTGCTTGCCTCTCAAGGTCGGACATCTTCATCGTCGTTGCTCATAGTCGTACAGTTTCCCGACCGTCTCTACACCTCATCTCGTTCGCTCCTCCTCCTCCCAAGATCGATAAGCTCATCATCACGAATAGCAGTAGTCGGACGCGCGGTAGAAGGTCGAGCAGAAGCGCTCTCCCCAGCATTGTCATCCTCGTGCTCTTCAATCTTCGGCTGGATCTCAATCACGCTGCGAACAGACTGTGGACTGGTGCCCTCCTCGTCAGGTTGTGCTTCGCGAGCCAGAGCATGCAACTGCTCGTGAGACTGCTGCAATTCGCTGCCGCTTGAAGCAATGGTCGGAGCACCTGTCTGCCGACCACTGCTGCCCGGCCGGAACTCGTTCTCCTTCCCTCGCTTGCTATTGCCTCGTGCCAATTTCTTCCCTGGACTAGATTTCTTACTTTTCTCATTCCCTCCAATGCGGCCGATCGCGATGGGATTTCGTGGCGTTGACCATCCTTGTCCCCCAATGGCAATATCTCGAACTTCTATGTTGGTCTTCGACGCAGTCTTCTTGTGAGATATGCGTTTCGGCGCACCGCCGGAGTCGGCTTCACTTTCCCTTCTCGAGGAGTTTGTCTGTTGGCTCATGTCCTTGATCTCCTTCAACACCTCTCGGAAGCCTTCTTCGAGCGTGTGCATTCTCGCCAGCATGATGCGGTTCACCATGCCCTTCTCTTCCTCCTCACTACGTCGACGATCTTCCTCTGCCTGTCGACGAAAATATTGCTCACGCATCAGCTGCTCACTGAACGAAGCAGACATTCCGCCGATACCCCCAGCATCAATTCCAGGCGCACCAGTGAATTTGTTGTCGCCAATCTCGCTGGCCAGATCTAGCGCACGCGCGTTGAAAGATGTCACTCGTGGCCGTGGCCTGTCCAAAAAGCTGAGACCGTTAATGTTCGCGAGGTTGGGCGCTGTCTGCTGGCGAGCCGGCATGATCAGCCGAGCTTTCGCAGGCTGTGTCATGCCTCGTTTGGGAGTTCGCGTGCCTGGTACCTGAAGGCTTGATGAGGGGTCGATGGCGGACGTTCTGTTGACTCCGCCCCTGGTCTTGGTTGTGGCGCCTCGCGCTGGCTTCTGGTTTGATACTGATGAATCATAATTCACTTGAGGCGCGAACAATATGGTTCCACTCGAGGTTTGCCGGTTATGCTGGGTACGGGATGGTCTGCTAGGAACACCGATGCGGTTCCCATTGCCTCTCGTGATCTCTGGCGAGTACTGCAACGTGCGTGCTTGTGCAGCATGCGACATTTGGAGTAAGGGCGAGCTCGCTGCTAGAGGTGTCTGGAAGTATTCAGATTCGCTCTCATCGGCAGGAGTCCTAGCTTCCTTGATGGAAATTGCGCTTTCGCCGAGTGCCGGGGCATTGGCATCTGATTCATCGTTGATCTCGTCATCACCGTCAGCTTCAGTGTCATGTGGTGGAGTATCTGTGCCTCCTTCGATGTCTTCTGATTCCTCGACGATCCGGTACGGTCTCCTGGAAATAGACCTCTGGTGACCATCACTTGCGACACTGCGAGTAGCTGTTGAGAAGTCTCTGGACGGCTTCATCATCCTGAGACGATCACCGGTGTTGGCACGCTTCATCTTAGGCCGCCGGTACTCCAGACGCTCGAGTACGCTCCTAGGCTGTTCAATGGGCGGACTGGCGCCACCTTCGTTATCGGCATCTAGCATCCACCGATCGACAGCGTTTTCCTGTCCATTTCGATCGACCTCCATCTCTCTCGTTGTAGTACGAATCGTGTCTCCCCTGAAAGGCCTCCTGAACACCTCATCAAGGGCACGATCCTTGCGGAAGCTGACTACCGAAGGCTCTCTGAGACGACCCGCAGTAGCATACGGCTCTGGCCGAGAGCTGAATGCGGCTGGTTTGCGACGGTCGACCTCGCGTCGTTCGATCAACTCCACAGGTGCATAGCCGCTGCGTGACATGAGCATTCGCTCATAGAGAAAGATGACGAACAAGATTGGAGCGTGAGTGATCTTGATAACTGTTCTGTTGCCTTTGACGTACTGGCGCAGTGGTACCAGGTATCGTAGAGGACTCAGTGTCCAACCTATGACATTGGTCGGCGGGATGTAGCTGAAGAGTGCATCGGATTTGACCATGGATATCGTGTTCACGGCGAACAAGAATTGATGCTCTTCCTCGGCGTTCTTGACGATGGCCATGAAGCTGTTGGTCAAGACCGTGATAAGGATCGTCACAATGAGAAAGTGACATATGGTCAAGAAGATTGCGAGAATCGTTCTGCCGAGCACGTTGTATTCTGCCCAGTGATCCCACACAGTGGGCGTGAAGCCCATTAGAATCTGGAACAGAGCGTACACGACGTCAGTTGCACTCGTCCCCTCCGGTGCGAATGACAGAGAGAGGGCGACGAAGAAGCCAGAGCAGCAGATGACAATCAAGATCAAGACAGCCATTAGGTCCTGCACCATCATTCGGAACGCGATGAGGAGCTGCGAGAAATAACGGTAGTGGTCCAGAACGTTGAAAAGGCGGGGGAACAGGAGGATGGCAGTAGAGCCAAGGACGTCGTAGGCTACGCCGGCGATCCTGTGTCTTCCACTGTCGGCAAGGACAATTCCATACAGTCGCAACACGTAGTAGACGCCGAAGAGGAAAAGAATGCCGAGGTCGAATGCATTCCAAAAGCTGAGGATGTACAGCCCAAATCCCTGCTCGGTAAAGCCAACGACCTCGTCCAACATGTACCCAATACTCCAGAACCAGAAGAGCACTTCCAGAGCGGTAATCTCAATGCTTCGATCGGCGAGCACGAGGATGAACAAGGTGAGCATGGCTGCGAAGGAGAGCGTGCTGAAGATTTGCCGATACCTGGGCACTCGCAGTCGACTTAGCTTGAACAAAGATGCATCGCGCGGGTTGTATAAGGTGACTGTCCTTCGGAACGTCGGCTGCTCAGCTGGTGTTTTGGTCTGCTTGTTGGTATGTGGCTTTCTCGAAAGGACCGCATCGGCTGGCAGTCCTGACTCCGCACCTGTGGTGCCATAGCCCACCGGACGACCTCTGCTTTGCGACTTCGACTGACGCTGCTTGCGATGCAGGTTGTCCGCCTCGGAGTGGAAGACAATGTTGCCTGCCCAAATGGCCTCGAGGTGCTGCACGACGAGTGGGTGTGCCAGAAAACGCTTCGCCTCGGCACGAATGGCAATCTCGATCGTACTCACTCTTGCAAACCTACCGTGCGGCCTTCGCACCGCGGCAGCAACGGGCGTCTCCATGCCTTGCAGAGGATCGAAGTCGTAGGACAGCGAATCGATCAACTCGCGGGTGGAGAAGTCCCTCAGCAGCCGCATGGCGAGGAGCTCGCTGATCAGCGCCCTGGTTCGACATACCCCGACGTTGCCCGGCGTGACCTGGCCCTCTTTCTGGAACTGCAAGCAGTTTGCGAGCAGAGCACAGAGGGTGGCTCTGTTGAAGTGGTCTGCCCGGATCTGGCTCTGTATGGGCTTCACCAAGAACTGGCTGACTTGCGGGCTGCGTAGCTGATCCCACGACAGTGTGGTCTCGCATCTCTGCACAATCAACAGTCGCAGGGCGTGTGTAATGTTGTACAATGGCAGCCTGTCAAGGTGCGCCGCTGAGAAGATGGGTAACAGTGGCGTCTCGACGGCATCCCCGTCCTCGCCCTCTTCATCGTCCGACTCTTCAATATCGTCGTCGTCGATGTCGTGTCGATCGAAGTAGCCGGCGTTGGCTCGCTGTCGCGGGGAGATTTCGTCGTCGTCGTCGTCGTCAAACTCGATATCGTCGCCCAGCAGTCTCTGGCCGACGGCACGATGCCGTGATCGTTCGGGGGAGGAGGCCGCGTACCATGGCTCGTCTTTGTTTCTGTCGTTGTTTCGGCGGCCTCGGCTGATGCTTCGGAATAAGCGCAGCATCGCACTTGGGCGGACGAGTGTGCGTGAGACACGTCTCTCCACCAGCAACCCGGCAGTCCCAGCGTCGCCGCAAACGTCGAGTCGAGTCGAGGGCAGGCGCGGCAGACGGCTCGTGCACGGCAATATGCACAAGCGAGGCTGCTGCGGTGTATTCCACGCTCGAGCGCGAAGGAGTTGGCTGGCGGAGGAGGAGGCCGTCTCCCAGCGGTGGCGACATGGCTCCGGTGGCCTCGCGCCCGTTCCCTCCTTATCGCGCGCGCGCTCGACGTGCGCAGGACGGGTGCACGTGAAATTCCAGGCTTTCGAAGCGCACCCTCAATGCGCAACGCCCCCAGCCCCAAGCAGGTTAAGCTCTCGCCGCACCGCACATGCACATGCACGAGGGTTCAATCTCGGGTGCGCGTGTATCGTCATTCCTGCCGCCCACCCCCGGCCGGCTGCTGACGAGCAGAAACCATCGACGGCCATCATCGATCTTGTGCAACTTCACCGCCGAGCCCGCACCCTGCTGCCAGCCATGCCCGTTGCAGAAATGTCCGTCACCAGCAAGTCGCGCAAGATCTGACACGAGTGTGCAGATCATGACCTGCAGCGCGATGCCGGGGTGCCACCGCTTGCGTGAGTAGCGCCGCCGTGGGGTGCAGGAGCTGGGAGCCTCCATGCCACTTCAGGCTATCGAACCCGGAATTTTGAGGGAAAAACGCTCACTTGTACTACATCTTGTGATCTGTGAGCCACGCCCTGCACCGGGAACGAGCTTCATCGCAACACGGCCAGACCTTGGAACGCGTGCACCGCAGAAGAGCCCATCGTCCTTGACCGCCTCTTTCCCACGCCCGCACAAGCCGTGAGCACGCGGGAAAAAGTACAGATCTGCGCGCACCACACCGGCGGTGCAAGCATAGCTTCCAGCCTCCTACCGTCCCGCGAGCTCTCGCAAATAGCCAATCTTACCAGCCAGAAGAAGCTACCGCCGCTCTTCTCGTGCTTCTTCAGAATCATGCCGAAGCCGAAGCGCAACGTCCAAGCTGTAGCTGAGGAGACATGGACCCCGCCAGCCCGCCTGTCAGACACGCAGAAAATCGCGCGTGTCAAAAGTGCCGCTGGCAACAATCTGTACCACCTAGAACTAGCTTCCGGTGAGGCACTTTTGGCCGAGCTCGACGCCAAATTTCGCTCCACCATCTGGATGAAGCGTGGAGGCTATGTACTGCTCGACACCGGAGCTCTAGCCGAGCGTGGGAATAAGCTCGGCGGAGAGATCATCAACATTGTCGGTGACGAAAAGGCATGGCGGAAGATGTCTTACTGGCCACAGGAGTTTGTAGCGAAGCAAGCGAGCTATGCTGCCGACTCGGATGACGACGACGATCAAGGACCAAAGATGCCGCCTTCGGACTCCGAAGACGAAGATTGAGCTTTGTCGGTGATGAAGCTTCAAGCTACTCTAAATACTCATGTGAAGCTTTGTCTTGCTCCTCAGCTGGCTGCGCTGGTGTCTGCTGCCGCCGTTTCTGTTCGAGGTACGGACTCGTGCCAATCCAAATACTGAAGACGCTCATTGCAAGGCACCCCACCACTACACCCGAGCTGGCATTGGTGCTGGGGTACACGTTCCATGCCCACTCCTGCGCCGCACATATTCCATATATCAAGGTCACTGGCATGCCGCTCTTCCACAGCAAGTATGGTGTCGACCAGGCGATGTACACGAAGAATTGGTAGTGCAAACTCCTCGCACACAAACAGCCGACGACCATTGCTGAGAGGATCGATGTGAGAATGAAGTCTGGAGTGACTCCGCGAGCGATGCGGTTTTGCTCGGGCTTCGGCGGCGGATCGAACAGGCAGTGGATCATTTCGGGCAAAGTCCATAGGCTCGGCCTCGTCCATCTGCCCACAATGAAGGTGTACAAGATTATTGCATGAGTGGCAAGCAGTCCATAGGAGAATGGCTTGGAGAGAAACGTCTTCTCACCAACAAATCGCCAGTTGACAGTCCACTTGAACATGAACTGTCTCGTGAATTCGAACGCCCGCGTCAAGTAGCTCGATAGTCCACCCATAATGAAAGGATATGCGATCAATCCCTGCACAACGTCAGCTCATCATGCTCTCCAGCCTCTCCTCCCGCACCGCAGACCAAAAAAATACGAAGCACTCACCTGCACCTGCACCATACTCTGCGCCTGATAAAACGCCTTATCCCTCCCCACCCCCTGCCAAAGCACCATCCCCACAGCCGGCAACGCCAACACCAGCGTCATCTTCACCCCGACCCCCAACGTAAAACAAACCGTCCCAAAAGTCCACAACCGTCTCTGCCAAAACCACATCGCGCCCCACAAAAACAGCACCGCAAAGCAATCATTAAACATCCGCAACATAAAAATACTATGAATCCTCTTACTCAGACTCAACATCGGCAGAATATACGGAGGCACGCCCGCTTTTCTGTAACAGGATATTACAAGCCACAGAGTGAAGAGATAGAGTCCGAGGAAAATCTGTTGCGCGAGGAAGATGTTTTCGCCGGCGGAGGTGAGTTTGTATAAGAGATTGTAGATGTGGACGTGCATGGCGGGATAGACGAGGGGCCCGGTGGAGCCGGAGATGTGGGCGTAGTTGCGTTCGCCGGAGCGGTAGAGGGAGATTTGTTGCATGTAGGTTGTCCAGTCGATTTCGGTGTCTGATTGAGATGATGCGTGGTCAGTGTGTGAGAGAGAGAGCTGATGTTGTTGTTGTTGTATGTGGTGCATTCTTACAGGGGATTTTCCAGATGATGAGAACGCATAGTGCTGCGTCGCCGAGGAGTTGGAGAGGGGCGGTGTAGCGCGTGTAGTATGGGTCTATGACCACTTGCCAGGCTTGCCGGACGAGATCCATGATGGACGGCGATATGGATGAGTGTCGTGTCGTTTGGTGTGGTGGTGGTGGCATTGGATTTTTGGAGTGCAGTTATTGGCATTCGTTTGCCGGTCTGCGCTCCGACACTAGCGTGCATTCCTGAAAAGGAGGTTTTTGAACATCACATTGCCACTTCCCTCTATACTCTTCTCTGCTCGCCACAGCTGCGACTTACCATGCATCGCTATCTCATCCTTGATCCTTTGTACGACAATAAGATGTCCTTTTTCGCGAAGTCGAAGCCAGTATGCCTCGAGGCTTGGCGCTGGACGCACTCTGATAAGCTCAGAGACGAAATTCACGACCTCTGAGACTTCAAAAAGACGAGGCAGCCTCAGCAACGGATGCTGGAATGATAATGAGCACACGTACTTCTCGTGAGCCTCGAGGCCGTCCTGGATGAAGGTACATATTGCGACGCGGCTACTCCCGTCCTTGCCTGCAAGAGGTCCAGCCTAGCTTGGAGCAACACCCTTGACGCAGTGGCTTAGCGTGTCGTTCTTATATTTATCCTTCGGGATCTATATGCCAGAAATGCGAAAGTCGCGAGTTCGAAGTGAGTAACTTCTCTTGATCACAATCAAGATCTCTCGCGCAGCTGCTAACAAACATGCAGTCTCGCAGGGTGTAACGGTTCTTTTTGCACTTTTTCGACAGCTTTTGATGACGAGAGCATTCCAGCGTGAGGTTCAAGCTAAATGTGTTTGCGAAATTACTGGATTAACATTCTGCTCATGACGACGGCCTACACTACTGGACTGCTTCCCCGGTTTTGCGTCGAACAACTTCATCGTGCTTCGATCAAATTACCTCTCTTCACTCATGACCAGCGAACTTGAGATATGCCTCTATACCGCCACCAACTAGGACAAATTGTATCAATGTCGCCAACTCGGTCGCATACTGTCTGTCCATCAGAACAGCATCGCCGCGAATCGATAAGAGTGCGCAGCCATCTTGCCTCTATAAATGCATTTTGGAGACCGCACACCAAACTCGAGTCTGGCAAATGAAGCTCTTCAGGGTGTCGATCTTTGCAGAGTCTACTGCATGTCAGATTGCTGCAGACTGTCTGTGTCAACTTTGATACGACTGCGATTGCGTGGGCTGCCAAAATACGCTTCACTGTCGCGGGAAAAGCCCGGATGTCGCGGTAGGCCAAGAACGCGGTTCTCCGCTTCGACATCGCTGATTTACCGCATCAGGTAGATCTATCGAGCCACGCGTCGGAGGACGTTGGTCACAAAATCCCTTCGCTGTGATTCTGTACACCTCGTGTTATTAGGGCCATGTCTTCTCACTATCGGAATATGCACATATGTGCGTGAGAGTCAGGCCCTGTTTACCCCGCTATCATGGCACCCCGTATAACTGTCTTGAAACATATGTGCGTTAGAGTCAGGCCCTGTTTACCTCGCTATCATGGCACCTCGTATAACTGTCTTAGACACACTCTCTCAGCAATTGCTGACATACGGATAGCGCACGTAGGCTCTCGGGCTGAGAATCTTTTTATATAAAACACGACGGACCTGAGGCTCGAGATACATGTTATAGTAGGACAACACACTGTACTTGCCACCCACTTTCGACCTTATACTACATTACTATGAAGCTCTCTACAGCTATTTCTATAGCGTTCTTCTCGCTCGTATCGGCAGAAACAGCCTGGGTGTGCCGGGTTCTATTACAGCCGACTATACTATACGCAATGCTGACCTCTAAATAACAGCATTGCAAAAAGGATATAATAGGATATGGTCCTGGCGGTTGTGCACCAGACGACGATAATCAGCCAAGCCATTTCTGCACTTCTGTACGTTAAGAAGGCTCCAAAAGATTGTCTAAGCCTCCAAACTTTAGAGTACGTAGCGCTAACTTTTTTTTTCTGGAATGTAGGATTTCCCGTGCCCTGCTGATGGAAATGGATGTATTCCATGGGCCGAGCGAGGGGGTTGGGCGCACTGTGGTCCTCATGTAAATCAGTGATCGTTATCAACCGATTGCAATCTATCAGAGGCTCTGATCCGTACTCATAAATATGGTTGTCCGACATTTCAGCTTTCCTCTGGGCACAGACAAAATTGAAGACTTTGCCTTTCCAACGACAACATGAAGCCACTGACATCGTTGACTGCGGCTTCCTACTTAGCAGTGACAGCGGCTGCTGCTCCATCATATCACTCCACAAGACAATCCAACACTACCAAAGGTACGTGAAGCATTTTCTGAAGCCATTGAAATCCTCTTCTTTGCCGACGAAGGTCTGCTTCGATTACAGCCATTTTTCGGACAGCGGATGTTTCTTGAGACACGAACTAACACTTCGCCAGCACCCAAAGTGATTCTTGATAATGATTGGAGCACGAATGGCTTCATTCCCATTCTGCAGGCAGTCAAAGCAGGATGGGACGTCCTTGGAGTTTTGAGCGATACTTCGAACACGTGGGCACTACAATGTGGACTCCACGCACTGGCGACTTTGGAAGTCGGCGACCTGGGCTGCATACCAGTATACCGTGGTGCCGATTACCCACTTCTCAATACCCCAACGCTGTTCCAGGCCTGGGAAGAAGTGCATGGAGTCTTACCCTGGGAAGGCGCTTTCAAGCCAGAGAACTCAACATACGAAGCATTGGGCAACGATCCAACTTCTGGCGACCCCAATCGCATTTCCCAATCGGCGTTCAAAGAGGGCTATCCAAACATAACATTCGCATCCGACATTTCCGCTGCCGAATTCCTCGTTCAACAAGTGCGAAAGTATCCCGGAGAAATCAGCATTTTTTCCGCTGGCACACTCACCAACATTGCTCTCGCCGTGCGTCTCGATCCGAACTTTGCGAAAAAAATCGAAGGAACTTATCATCATGGGCGGCTATATCGATGTGAACTTGTTGCAAACCAGCGGAACCACTCTTCTTGCAGACATCAACAGCGATATTAATCTCATGATCGACCCCGAAGGCACGAAAATCGCCTTGACAGCCGGCTTCCCCAACATCACCATCACCAGCGCCGTCACGAATACGATCCCAGTGACGCAAGAATTCCTCGACGATCTGATCCACGTCGAGAATCCTTATACGCGTCTCTATCATGATTTCGCAGACACCTCTTTCCCTTTCTGGGACGAAACTACGGCTGCGATCATGTTGGACCGGTCGGTGGTGACGAATAGTACGAGGTTTTACTTGGATGTTGACACAAGTTATGCGAGTCCTTCGTACGGCAACATCCACGCGTACCAGAAGGCTCTTGCGCCGAAAGCGCAGGTGTTGAGAGAGGTGAATTATGTGTATGAGATTGATGCGAAGAGGGTGGAAGAGGCGATCAAGAGCGCGTTGCAGTATCCGCCGAGCTGTAAGACTGGTTGGTGAGCCCTTTTTGGGAACTTGGAGAAGTAGCCAGCTGCGAACATTGCCCTCTGCAGGTTGATGAGCCGGAAGGTCTAGCGCTTGTTCGAGGCATTTGAATGATTGCGGCATATGCAAGTCGGTGTGTTGCTGCAAGTCATCCGCCTATCGTCGGCCATCGGGCAGCCAAGGCGCAGGGCGTAAGAAAGGACCCACCTTCCTCGCTTGTAGTCTTACACACGATACCGGCCCGGTCTTTTGGCGGTTGCTTACTACAGTGTACTTGATCATACTCGTTATCTAATTGCTATCGCAACAAACACATCTTGAAAGCGATCGCTTTTTGTTCGACATGCCTATTTCTGCATCTCAATCTTTGGCTCGACGGCGATCGAAAATGTCGAACATCGTTGTGCTTGGGTACGTGAAGCTATTAAGAAGCTATCTACCAAAATCTCGTGTGGGAGCCATTTGACTGATTATTATGGTGTTGTAGTGCCGGAGTGTCAGGCCTCACCACAGCCCTACTACTGGCAAAGAAAGGTCATCATGTCACGGTGGTCGCAAAGCACATGCCCGGAGACTACGACATCGAATATGCTTCGCCATGGGCAGGAGCGAATTACTTGCCGTGAGTCCAATTTTTTTTTCCCACGATTGCATCACAGCAATAGAACTAGCTGTTTGGCTGGATCTCAGTTGAGGATGTGCTCAGTCTGCACACAAACATTACACAAGCGCTCATCAAATTGTTGCCCCCAGTGTAAGCAAGCCGAACACGGATTTTCAATCGTGGGAGAAGGCGACATGGCCGGAGCTCGAACGGCTTGCGAGACATGTCCCGGAAGCTGGTGTGCACTTTCAAGGTCAATTTCCCCCATTTCCACAAAGAAACAGAGGAAAACACAATCACTCATGATGGAGCCTAACTAGACTCGTACGTGTATCGAAGAGCAAAAGATGCCGGAACGCCTGTCGCGGAGTGGTTCAAGGAATTAGTTCGAGAGGATGCGTGGTTTAGTGACGTGGTGCCCAAGGTGAAAGCACATATCACATTCCGAGGTCGTCGAGATGCTAATCGAATGCGCAGTTCCGAGTCCTGTCCAAATCAGAGCTTCCAGAAGGCATGGATGGAGGCACTGTCTTCACATCCGTATGCATCAATACGGCCATATACTTGCCTTGGCTCGTATCAGAACTTCTCAAGCGCGGGTCGGTGGTCAAGCGAGGTATTCTGAAGCACATCTCGGAAGCTGCGAACCTCCACCACTCGGGCAAGCCAGCTGATCTCATCATCAACGCCACCGGACTCTCGTCACTCAAGCTGGGAGGCGTCGAAGATAAGAAAGTTTACCCTGCAAGAGGCCAAATCGTGCTTGTGCGGAATGAGCCAGGCTTCATGGCATCCACTTCCGGCACAGACGATGGCGACGATGAGGCGTGCTACATCATGCAGCGCGCTGCGGGTGGTGGCACAGTCCTCGGAGGATGTCTGCAGGTGGGTCAGTGGGAGAGTCAACCAGATCCGAATCTTGCGACAAGGATTATGAAGCGTGCCATAGGACTCTGTCCTGGGTTGGTTCCCAAGGGAGCGGGAATTGAGGCTCTGAGTGTGGTCAGACATGGTGTTGGGTTGAGACCAATGCGAGAGGGTGGCATTCGTGTCGAGAAGGAAGTATTGTCGGGTCCAGGTGCGCAAAAGATTACAGTGGTGCACAACTACGGCCACGGCGGGTATGGATATCAGTCGTCGTATGGTGTAGCAGAGGCTGCTGTCAAATTGGCGGAGGAGGCGTTGAAGACCAAGGCCAGGCTGTAGACAGAGACATATAACATGTGCGGTGCCTTTGGTCCAACTGGGGAGCTTTCACTTGACTATGAAGATGCAGTTCTCGAATCCTGATAATACATGGCATGTTATCGCACGGAATCGACGCGTGGTTCGCTCGCTTCGTGGCAGTGCAGTGTGACGTCTCTCTCGCGTGGCACGGCCCAACCAGCACGAAGCTCCAGCTGTGCTTCAGCCAGCCAGGAGAGTTCCGCTTCCAGACTTCAACAAAACACCCGAATCCACCGAATACAACAACCTCATCATCCTCTTCTCTCACCGCTCATCTTCCTCAGATCTCCCGTCGCGAACCATCAACAGCGCCATCAGTGCCTTTCACACCGACGACCGCGCAAAGATGGACTTCTCAGATATCTTGTCAGTCCACTGCAACCACTGGCGCCGAAATCCAGCTGCCTGGAAGAAAGAATCCTGCTGACTGAGGATGGTATAGCCGAATTGTAAACTTGGCCGTGGGTGTCTTGATCATTCTGGGAGGTGTTGGACAATTCTGGCCTTCGATTACGGTGTAAGACGACTTTTGCGCATTCGACTTTCATGAGAGACAGAGATGGGAGACTTATGCGATGGGGATAGGCAAGGAGTTATTATCGCCGTTTACTGCTGGGTATTTGGATTGGGTAAGATTTGAGGAATAACATGAGGAGTCGCGACTCTGAAGCTGACACTGCCCTTTTTTTTCCCTTACAGCAACGGCTGCACTTGGTATGATACGATCCGCACGAGACAGAGCTTCTGACGACAGAACGATACTTACTCAACTGCCTCCTGCACAGAATTCCAAATCCCACCTCAGATCGCCCGATATGGGTCATTTATGTTCTCGTTCATCGGCCGTGGTGCTTGTAAGTGGGCCATACCGCTCGGGCTTTCGATGGTTCTCGCTATGCGCGCGGATTACTGTCGGGTTTTGGTGAAGAGCAAGCAACTAACGCAGCAATCACACACACAGTCTACATCTTCTTCGGTTGTATTCAAATGGGCGACAACTGGTGCGTGCTGCAAAGCTTGGGATGGCTGCTACCGTGATGACAGCACTGTTCTGACGATCAATCTAGGTGGAAGTACCTCAGCGGTGCCCTCGTCGTCTTCGTCGGTATCGCGTACGTCGTGCTCGAGTTCACACCAAGCATCGAACCACCTGCGAATATGAGGGATGCGGACGCTGGTTGGGGCGCCGAGCAGGTCTAAGAGCTTGGGAAAAGAGTGAGATCTAAAGGATGGAGAAGTCAGAATATGAGGAAGGTGGAAGAGGCTGACATGGTAAGGAAGAGAGTACATGAGGTTGGAAAGGAAACGGCGAAGAGACGATGATCTAATGAGCATGAGTGGGTGTGGCCAGGTCGGCTTGTAACATACTGTATCAGCTGGTCACAATGGTTCCGCAGCGAGGCGTTTCCAGGTGTGGTTATTAAGAGCTTCGTAGTGGACATGAATGTGAAACGACAGAGTGGACGAGATTAATCAGTGACGAGAAGTGACCATGATTGCTAGAGCACTGTGGAGGAAGTTAGGGGTTCAGGTGATGTTCTTCCTGCTCTGAGAAGCTCCGTATGGGACTCAGGTATCGATCGATGGCTCACGGAGCCCAGGCGACTCAGAGACGCAGAGCGAAATGAGAGAGCGCTGTTACGTGATGCTATTCACGTTGAATGGTACTGTTCCCGGAAGCACGGCAGAATGTGAAAGACGTCAAAATGCGACACTGTTCCCTGGAAATGCGAATTCAGCACCCGACGAAATGTCCAATGTAAGTATTCACTCCACCGCCGTCTCGAACTAGACTTTACGCAGAGTTATCGCTTTCTCTCGAAACATACCTCCCTCTAGTCGGCTCCATTCCCTCCCAGTGCCCACACCCTTTCCCATAGATCAAACTGCCCCAGGGCGGAATTCTCAGCTCATATTCCGCTTCAGTCCTGACCCATTTCTCACCAATCCACATTCCAGTTTCCCACTCAAGTATACGACGAACCTTTGCGTCCCCACAACGATCATCCGCTCCCGAATCAACCCTCGTCCAAGCCCGAAAATCGTCCCCGAACCTCACCTCCTCCAACCCACGCAACTCCCGAAAAACCATCACCATCGCAGCCTGCGCCTTATGACACCCATACATCTCATCATGCTCCACACACCCCGTCGTAGCCTCCTCTACAGGCTCAATAAGGCCCTCAAGCCTCATCGCACTAATACATGCCAACTTCCTCAACTTCGTCCCACACTCCTTCAAAATCTCCAAAACGTTCGAGAACGTCTCACGATACCACTGATCATACATTCCCAAGCTTGTCAAATTCGGCATCGTAGCCAATACTCTTCGAAGGAGACGTTCATCCCAATACGTCGCGAGACTGAAATGTTGGAGTTTGTGCAGGTGAGGTGAGGATCTGGCGAGGAAGGTGTGCAGGAGTTGTTCGCTGGATCTATAAGGGACGAGAGGGGAGATGTCGTCTGAGCGGAGGTTTTGGAGGTCGAGGTGCGTGAGGTTGGGGCAGGAGGGGAGGAGGAGACAGTCCATTTCGATGTTGATTGTGAGGTGGGTGATGGCGTGCAGGATTGGTGTGTTGTTGATGATTTCGGGGATGGAAGTGCGAAGTGTCGACGCGGTATCGAGGGCGGTTTCGAGAGTGAGCGAGGAAAGGTTTGGGAATTTGGAGAGCACTTTTGGGAGTACAGGACCGAGGGCTACAATGTCGGAATATGTCTTGTTGTTCCGCACGGCTCGGGGAAAAGAGGCGTCAATGCGGATTTGTTGCACGTAAGGCGCGATGTGTGAGCGTGGAAGCACCTTGATCGCTTGCGTAAATTCCCCCGTCGTCCAGTCTCGTGGAGACGAGATGCTTCGAAAGAGATGAGGTGTGAGGAAGCGTCGAAAGTGCTTGTTGACCATGGACAGGTGTTGCACGTCGTTTCGACCGGCTTGAAATTGATTGGCATCTGGAAGATGATCCTTGCTCTCACAAGTCACGTACTCCAGGATGATGTACAATATGTCGTCTGGAAGCCATTGCAAGGCAGCGCATCCGGCACAAAGAATTGTTCCATTGAATTTGGCAATTTCGCGTTGCCTCGCGGCATGTTTGACGTGTATAGGAACACTACTGGTGAGAGCTGCAGGCCTCACTTGTCGGATTCGGTACATTGAGCTTGTGTAATGTCTTGTAGTTTGCGGCGATTTCCATGAACTTGGTAAGCCTCACGCCGTCGGCAGCTGTTCCCGGTGCGAGCGCTTGTGCAGAGAAATCTGAAAGATACGGCGTTCCATTGTCTTGTGGTGATTGCACCAGGCAGCCACACCCGTCGCACCTTCTTAGAACTCCAAGCGAAGAGCTTGGCAGTGCACTAACATCGAGTCAATAGACGTCTACGACACTCTTTACAATACGTTGTCGGCAAGTGGCGCCATGATGGGCCTCAAGTGGTCAGCTGTCGTTGCCTATGATATAGACGCTTCGGAACTCGCGTGCCGCATCTCGTGGAGAAGAGCTGGACCGGGTCAAGGCTCGGCATGGAATGTTCAATCTCAAGATGTTTGCGTCGAGTGGTGTCGAAAGGTGAAGTCCGAATAGGCTTCTGAGAACCGACATCCTACCTTGCAGAATATCCAGGTTGCTTGCAGAAATACTTTGCTCTGGGCGAGTCGCAGGTTGAGCGGCATTCAGGTACGCCAGATACCAGCGTGATGCGCGGTTCCAGATGAGCGAGACTCGGATTATGCTGCTCGCAAATGTCGCTGCTCCGATATGAATGGAGCCCCAGCAATGGGGCACGGCCGAGACAACGTTGCAAGGCTGGACAAAGCGCAAATTTCGACCGAGACAAACCATTACTGGTTCAACGGGCTCTGCATAAGCATCGGTGGTTGTAGTGAGAGATTGTTGCACTGCCTGTAGATGCATATCTTGATTGTCACGATTAGTATTGATTGCTAAACCCAAGAATTCGCGTGTGCGGCCGTTTGCTCTGCCATTTGGTCTTGTTAGCGACCCTGCGCATGTTGGTGGCGTGTTGGTCTCGGTTCTGCAGACTAGCATATGTAGATGGCAGTTCGGGGGTTCGCGATCCTTCACATGCAGAAGCACTCCCCTGGATGGCATCCGCGAAGCTCTCGTACCCGTCGTCTGCGGCGAACCCCTCGATCGTCCACTGGGATCTCATCCGAACACACACTCACCTGCTGTGAAACCCATGGTCTAGCAACAGCGACAACGTGTCCATCATGCAGTGCTGGCGATGTGGGTGCTCAGCGATGAAGCCATAGGCAATCAAGATAGCAAATCATTGAGATCTGTTCCCTGCCGGCTCCGGTGGTTCGTGTCTGCATGCATTTTTTGTCCGGCTGCAGGGGTCCATGTGCACCACATGGTGTAGAGTGACGGTCCGTGATCCGACTTGCAGCCGTGGACGCTATCGCAGAAGCTATGGCCCCGTGGGGAAAATGTTGTGCCTGGGGGCAGCAGTAGTGGTGCGTCAGGTGATTTGGAAATGTGAACCTCAGGTTCAGTGCACAGAATTTTGAGTTGCAATGGCAGCTGCAGGTCAGTAGTTGGCGTCGGTGGGATCGATGCCCGTGAACCAGCAGAAATCCGAGGCGTCAAGCGTGCGTGGGCGCATTGCAAGCTCGGCTGTCCGAGTCAGAGGCTGCTGTGGCTGCGATCGGGGAGGGCATCGAGCATGCAGCCAAAGTCTCTTGCCCACTACGCCATCAGCCGACACCGGTGATGTAGGGCGGAGAGCAGGTGCTATAGCGTCACGCGGTGGGAACAATTGTCTCATCAGCAAGCGCAGTATCGTGCATGCACGCGTTTCGTTGCAGTCCATTGGCTGGAGGCGGGCGCTCTATTCAGTCGTGGCACAGGTCATGGCGAGGAGGTGCAGTAGGGAGCACGGCGCGCGCTATTCGACAAGCAGGAGAGCAGCTGGTGCATATGGGGTCGGAAAGTGTCTGTTCGTGGAAAATACAAGCCGGTAGCGCTGTCGATCATGTCTGCTCTGGAACGGCGGAGGCTTTTGCGCGCGCCGACAGACAGGTGGTGATGAAATCATCGGAGGGCGTCTCGGGGGAGAGCTATCGCCGATGGTCATGGTCCCGATAGAAGAGGCGGGCGGGCGGCGAGACGAGGTGTGGCGGAGAGTCGACGTGCGAAAAGGGGACGGGAGGCGACAACAACGAGGACAGAGCTAGCGGGGAGGAGGAGATGAACAGATAGGGTGGTGAGGTAGGCTAGGACAAGGTGATTGAACAAGCACGGTGGGTTCGCTAGAACGACGCCAGAACTCACCAAGCGCCCGCCGAGTGGAGCACCTTCAGAGCGATGGACGGCGCTTGGGCGATTTTGCTGGTGCACGGCACACGCACGCATTCCTGTCGCGCTGTCGCTGTCGCCGTCGCCGTCGCTGTCCTCCGCCGGCCACCTCGTTGTCCTCCTCCACCGCACCGTCGCCGCGCACGCCTCGCCGTTGCTGTCCTCGTCGCCATTCCGCACCCGCCTGAACGTGACGACCCGCGCGTTGCCCTGCGTCCCGCTCCGCTGCCTGGCTGGCCGCTCCTCTCATCACACCCACACGCTCGCCTGGCGATCGGCGTCATCACATTGCAGCTGCTCGCCGAGCCGAAGGCGCATCTCGTGCTTCTTGGATCCCCCCGACCGCTCACTGCACGAACTATCTGCGTCGCCACGGTACCGGCTTCCCGCGACTCAAATCCCGCCGCTGCATAGCGCACGACTAAGGCACCCTACGCCGCCTGCTGGTTCTGTTCTGCTCCTTCGAGATGGCATCCAAAGTACGCCGCACTCCACTCCCTCCCACTCCTGCTGCATCCCTTCCAACCACCCTCCGTTGCCCCGTTCGCACGCGCCGCCTCTCGCTGCTCTCTACGTAGCGCCGCCAAGCTCGGCCCTGTGCAGCCTACTGACAGTCATGTCGCAGTTCCTCCGGGAATACAAGCTGGTGGTAGTCGGTGGAGGAGGTGTGGGAAAGTCCTGTCTGACCATCCAACTCATCCAATCGCATTTCGTCGACGAGTATGACCCGACCATCGAAGGTATCTCGCCCCCGTCCAGCCGCCGCGGACACGCCTTCACCGACCTGGCATTGCGCACTGCCATTGAGCTCCATACACTGACACCTCCGGTCTGACAGACTCCTACCGCAAGCAATGCGTCATCGACGATGAAGTCGCCCTCCTCGATGTGCTCGACACCGCCGGGCAGGAGGAATACTCGGCCATGCGCGAACAATACATGCGGACAGGAGAGGGTTTCCTACTGGTCTACAGCATCACATCACGGCAGAGCTTTGAAGAGATTGTGACATTCCAACAACAAATATTGCGCGTCAAGGACAAGGACTACTTCCCCATCATCGTCGTGGGCAACAAGTGCGATCTGGAGCACGAACGACAAGTGAGCACAGAAGGTATGCATCATCGCCATCTCTTTTTGTTCGGCGTGCAGCGAAGGAGGAACAAACAACTGCACGACGGCACTCTACTGTGCATGCCACGCGTGCGGTGAAACGTGATGTACCTGCATACGAGTATGCACAATGCGGAATATTTGCTAATCATGCATCTAACCACAGAGGGAATACAACTTGCACGACAGTTCGGCTGCAAATTCATCGAGACATCGGCCAAGTCGAGGATCAATGTGGAGAATGCCTTCTACGACATTGTGCGCGAAATCAGGAAGTACAACAAGGACATGTCGGGATACCCCGGTGGCGGTGGTTCGGGCAGCAAGCCCAAGGATGAGTTCCAAGTGGATCAGGAGCAAGACGCTGGCTGCTGTGGGAATTGCACAGTCATGTAGACTGCCCCGTTCGTGCCTGAAACACGAAAGATGTGGAGTGGGCTGCAATATGCGATGCGATATTCACACAGCGACAGTATCGTGCATAAGCGGGGGACGGGGATGACCCGAACTGGGAGAAAGACAAGACGAATCGAGAACTGCAGCATTGGGTACCTCAGAAGCAGAGAAACAGGGGCGACAACGAGACGCCCTGTACACACCCAGTGCACGTGGCAGTGGCATGGATTCCGGCGCGTGTGCAATCATGATGACAAGGCCATTTTACCAAAGACAACCACCGGAGCAGCGGGAAGAGCAGACGAACAAGGTTCTGCTGCTTGTTGCTTACGACTTTAACCACATACCACAGGGCCGCAATCATTCAACGAAAAGCGCAACGCCAGCAAAATCACTTCCTTCTCTGCGAAAGAACCAAAAAGAGCCTTTCATTAACCATCTTCATACGTCTTCTTTATGATCTTTGTAATGCATGAGAAAAAAAACCTTTTTTCCCAACAACGACGATTGCAGCATTACAACAGGACGACAGGCCCACACGCAAATTGGCGCATTAGTATCTTATTCTACCAAATCTTCTCTCCTTCTATTACTACTATGCACAGACGAAGCATTTTTATACACAGATTGCATGGAGAACAGTGAGCTTTGACCCACTTTTTTCCGTTGCCCTTTTATCCTTGACGTGAAGCTTCATGGATAATACAAACCATTTTCCACTCTGCTCGCTGAGTCGATGTGCTTGAGCCGCTCTAAATGGTGAAGCTAACACCGAGTCAAAAAAAATGTATAACGAATTCGTCAGGTGGAGATTTGAGAACACTGATGCTTCGGTTTCACTTTGTTCAATTTCTGTGTCGATCATTCGCGACATCTAGGTCCCCCTCCCTGCTCATAGTTCAAAAAACGACGACCTGCGCATCCATCATGGCGTGACGTCGACTTCTATAATGCTATGCATTTCCCTCCATTCCGTACGCCGAGCCCGGACTCATTTCCTGGCCATGGGGCAAAATTTCCGCCTTCTTCCTTCCATCTTCATCAATTCCTCACACTGGCTTGTAGAATATCACATCGAAACCTAAGCCAGCTTCTTCGATCATCCTCCTGTCATTTCATTATTTGTCCCTCCTACTACTTAATCCTCCCCCTTCAACACCTCTTCTATCCCCTCCAAATCTTCCGCCGAATCAATCTCAATCAGCCTCCCGGCTTCCGACGTACTTCGAATCAACTCTTTCGCTCCGGCGTATAGCATGCGGTTTTCGGCACTGCAGGTTGGTGGGAGGTAGTTGATTAGGACGTAGGGGACTGAGAGGCGGCCGGAGGACTTTTGTTTTTTTGCGGCGGTGGTGTCAGTATGTGGGAGCTGAGTTGGAGATGGGAGCGTGGATGGATGGACGAGGAGGAAGGGGGGGGGGGCGAGTAAAGTAAGGTGAGCTGGGGAACGTGTTGTGGTGGTACGGTTACGTACAAGTGTCAAAGGATAACTCAGCAAGATGTATCGTGGGGTGTTATCGGGTAACTCGTCGGCGAGTTCTTGCATGTTTGTGTAGACTTGGGTGTCTTCGGGGCAGATTTCCATGTTGGATTTGTTGATGTGGTCTTCTGGCGGGGAAGGGGGGAGATTATCAGTGAGGTTGTTGCAAGACTAGAGGACGAGTCGCCGTTTTTTGAGGAATTGTTGAAGGCAAAGAATTGAACCCACATATGACTGCTTGAGGGTCTTTGGCGCGAGATGTCCCCAGGCGGAATTTGCGTAGTTTGTCTTTGGTCTCGGCCGAGATGGTGTAGAGGCGCGATTCGGAGGACTGTGGAGCTGGTGAGAACGAGGGCATCATCATGTCCAGTGATTGAGATTACCATTTTGGCGGTGTTGATGTCCTTCTCGAATAGTGTTCAGTGGAAGGCTGCAGGCGGGAAGGTTGCGTGCTGAAGGCAGGTCATCCCAGTCGATGCAGGTGGGCGTGAGTGAGGCTCGTAGATCGACCCCACGTTAAACCCGTAAACAGTGACAACATCACTTTGGACCTTCCTTTCGCAATGTCGCTCTCCTTTCCTTCACTTCACGTTCCCGCCATTGGCCTCTCTCCCCATCCATGTTCTCTCGAGTCAATCAACTCGCTCGCCATCTTTCGCGTCCACTTCCAAACTACCTCCATAACTCCGCAGCTCGAACGACAACCTCCATCTTGACGTCACGCACAATGGCAGCCGAACGAAGCAAACGACAAATCCACACAGCAGCATGCCTTATCATCGGCGATGAAGTTCTCGGCGGCAAGGTCAGTCCCTCCTCCTCCTCCATTATCAAAACCAGCCTCGACCCAAGCTGAAAAGGACCCCCCTGCTAAACCCAGCCCTCGTGAACCCCCCCACAGACCGTCGACACCAACTCCGCCTACTTTGCCAAATTCTGCTTCTCCCTCGGCATAGCCCTCAAACGCGTCGAAGTCATCGCCGACGATGAATCCGAAATCGTCGAAGCCGCCCGCCGCATGTCCCACAACTACGACTTCGTCGTCACATCCGGCGGAATCGGTCCCACTCACGATGATATCACCTACGCCTCCATCGCCAAAGCTTTCAACCTCCCTCTCGTCCTCCACGAAGAAGCGTACACGAAAATGAAAGCTTTATCCCGATCGCACCCGAGCCAGAAGGATTTCAGCTGGGACGTAGATTCCCCTACGAGGAGGGCCAAGTTGCGGATGATCCAGTTGCCGTACGACAAAGATCTACCAGATGAGGATCAAGTGGTGTTCACGGCGGCGGAGGATCTGTGGGTTCCGGTTTCGGTGGTGAATGGGAATGTTCACATTTTACCGGGGATTCCGAGGCTGTTTGAGAAGTTGTTGCAAGGGCTGAAGCCCAGGATTCTGCCTCGATTGGTGGATCCGGAGGGGAAGGGAGTGCACCGGATATTGTTCTCGACGCCGTTGGCAGAGAGTGCGGTGGCGGAATATTTGACAGAGCTGTCGCAAAAGGTGGAGAGTAAGGGGATCAAGGTGGGGAGTTATCCGAGATGGGGCAAGAGTCGGAATACGGTGACATTGGTGGGCAAGGATAAAGAGTACATGGAAACTCTGGTAGCAGAGGTGGAGAAGGGGGTGGAAGGAAGAAGGGTGCAGGTGGAAGGAGAGGACGACGATGCTGGGAGCGACAAAGATACATGAACATGAAAGACAGACGGTCATTTTTGGACCATGAATGAAGTAATGAGATGGCCGTGAGCGGACAGCACGCGAAATGCCGACACCCTGTACATGTGCTACGTACGTACAAACACTTGCCAGACGTTCAAGACTTTACGACGCAACAGGGTTCCGCTCTTTTGGCCCTACAGAATTCTTGTGTGGTGGCTTCGAATGCTCGGCATCTTCATAGGTGACAACGACTTCCGTCCTCAGCTCAATGACTCTACCTGATCGCTCGTCACGCTCGCCCTCGCAATCCGCAGTGGTCGCCTCCGGCCCTCTCCACGAAGCATCCGGATCATGCGCAATAACGGTAGTGGTTTCTCCTTGATCCGGACGCAGGATGGGCGCCGGGATATTCCTGCTGCGTTGGCTTTTCTGGCTGATCGTGCGGCCGGAGTTGTGGCTCTCCCCACGGTTTTGGTAGCTTGGCCTCGAGGACTCCTGAGAGGCATAGCGCTGCAAGGCTGTGAGCGAGCTGCGACTGCTGGAGGACTTGGACCACGGATGGCACTTGCTCGATATCGATGGCTTGTGATACTGGGACGGATTTAGCGGCGGGGTCGCCTCTCCCTTTGCAAATGTCTTCCTCCGGTTCCAGGCCAGAGGTGGAAGCTTCATGGATACTGTTTTCTTCGTCCTCTTCAAAGTCGGAGGTCTTTCGGTCTGCGCGAGCCCTGCTATGCTTGGTTTCGCGAACGTGCTGCGTCGGTCCCAAGTTGGGCGCGCAGCAGCTCGCTCTGCACGTTCCAGAGCTGTATTGGAGTCCGATCGCTGACCATCGCCTGTGCGTGTTCGCCATCTGCTGCTGAAATTCGACGAAGTCTGTCTGGTTGGCTGGCGAAAAACACCGCCCTCGAAAATCACAAAGAAGGGTTTCGCGCAGGGAATGGTGGCCAAGACGACGCTCAGATGTATTACGACCTGGGATACAATGGCCACATCCGTACGCGTATATGTCTGGTCGTCGCTGTGTAGTGCGGTCTTGGAGTAGAGGAAGCGCACGACTAAGGCCGGAATGACCAAGAGGCGCGAGACGAATGCCATCACGACAGCAATCCTTGATCGACGCGACATGTGTACTTTCCACACCACGTACACGGCAATGGCGATGTTTGCGATTTCCAGCAGGGAGCAGCAAATGCTGGTTCCCAGTCGGACGGCGAGAAGGTCGAGACATCTGGCCTGGTCGCTGATGTCCCATGGGTGAGGGAAAGGACACTTGAACACCTGGAGGAGCCAAGAGATGAGAGCCCATGTTGCAACCAGCATGGCGAGGCTGTAACAAACATGGTGCAGCTTCCTTGCTGGGGTGATACGGCAAATGAGGGCACAGATTGAAAGCATGGCCGCGGCTTCGGTCCAGATGAACAGTTGATCTCCAATCCACAGGAACAGGAAGACGTCGTCGTAAGTGTTCAGCGGCACATCCACTGCGTGATATCCTAGGCCGTAATGGATCGCTACCAGGGTCGCCACCGAGGCTGAGATGGCGAGGATCTGGAGATATCCTGTCAACACATGACCCACGATGCTTTCCATTCGAGAACCCACCGTAGCCACCAGACATGCAATATCATCGAGGCCGAACGGGCCATTGACTCTGGCGCGTAGGAAAGCTCGGATCAAGAAAGTGAAGATGGTCCAGACCACGGCGACGGCGCAGGTGATGGCGATGTATGCAGCTGCGCTAGGAATGTCGAATCCGGACATGGAGGTGCATCGCGCGCATGGCCGATGCGTGTTCTCGGTCAAGGGGGAGGCGTCTGAACCGGGAGCGAGGGTGGACGAAGTGCGTGGAGTACCGACTCTGCAACGGCCCGATCGTCATGGGAGTCGAAGAGGCAGCAACGTTGTGCTCGCGTGGTGGAAGGCGCGAAGATGCGGCAGCTCGGGGGATGAACTCAGAGCGGGCTCCCGACACGCCCACCACCACGCCCTCTTCCTCCCGCCGTCGACATCACGCCCACCACCACGCCCTCTTCCTCCCGCCGTCGACATCACGCCCACCACCACGCCCTCTTCCTCCCACCGTCGACATCACGCCTCCCTTCGCAACCGCCATGCAGTCCGAGCTCTCCACCCTGACATTGCGCGCGCATCTCCCTATCGCCCACGACCGCGACTTCCCTCCGTCAACAACCCCAGAAAGCCCAAGCAGTGATGAATTCATCTTTTCCACCAAGCGTCGTCCGGCGCGTCTCTCCATGGACTTTCGCCCCATCGAACCGGTCAGCCGCAAGCAAGAGATGCAGCGCAGCTTCCGCCTCGTCTCCACCATCGGCTTCACCTCCCTCGTCACGGGCACCTAGGAGGTGCTCCTGTCGGGCAACTCCAACAGCCTCTTCAATGGCGGCCTGCCCGGTCTGGTCTGGTCGACCATCTTCGCGCACGTCGGCCAACTGTTCATCGTGCTTTCCCTGGCAGAGATCAGCTCCATGGTGCCCACGGGCGGGCAGTACCGCTGGGCGTCGGCTTTCGCTCCTCTGCGATATCAACCCGTCCTTTCGTACTTCACCGGTTCGCTCTGCTCGATCGGCTGGCAAGCAAGACTCACTGCAATCTGCCACATCTTGGCCGGCGTCGTTCTGGCTCTTGTCGAGATCAATCACGACGACTTTTCTCCGACACGCTGGCAGCGAAGCCTCCTCACCTTCGGAGTTGTCATGGCTGTGTCGGCATTCAACGCGCTTGCAGCGACCCATCTCTCTGTTGCCGAGGGCTTGTTTGCTGTCTGCCATGTCTACGCCCTGGTGCCCATTGTCGTGTCCCTCTGGGTCCTCGCGCCGAAGCAATCTGCCGCGGATGTATTCTTCCATTGCACCGACAATGGCGGTGGCTGGCCGTCTCCAGTCCTTGGTGTCTTGGTAGGACAACTCACCGCTTTCTTCACAGCCCTAGGGAGTGAAGCCACGGTACACATCTCAGAAGACATCGAGGAGCCAGAGACGGTACTTCCAAGATGCATGCTCTGGAGCTATCTTGCGAACCTTCCAGGCACCCTTCTACTACTGCTGACCTATGCATTCAACGTTTCGGACCTCGAGGCGACAGCAGAAGCCATAATTCCTTTTGCTTCAGTGCTGTCGACGGCGCTACAATCTGCCGCCGCCACCACCGGCTTCTTGGTCGTGGTCATGTCTCTACTCTTCATGATTGCGGTCAGCACTATGGTGACGACGTCTCGCCATCTCTTCGCGTTTGGGTCAGTTCTGCTGAGAGCGCTTTAAGCTACACCGCTGACGCATTACAGCCGAGACAGAGCACTCTATTCGGCACCGTAGTTCGGAAGAGTCGATGCGAGACTGCAAGTGCCCCTCAATGCCATCTATTCGAGCGTCTTCTTCGCCCTCGTCCTAATCCTCGCCACTATCGCAACGACTGCACCGCTCAATACTATGATGGGATTGGCAGTCGCAACATTGATGACGACCTACATCATCGTGATTGGGAGTCTGATCCGCAGACGGCTTCGAGGAGATGACCTTCCACGCGCTAGCTGGTCACTTGGCAGAGCCGGCATCTGGATCAACGCTATCGCATTCCTGTACTCGGTCTGGGCATTCGTCTGGTCTTTCTGGCCTACTATGCACAGTTCAAACGCTGCAGATATGAATTGGACAATCTTACTGTATTGCTTTGTGGTAGCGTATGCGCTCTGCTTCTTCATCTCAGGTCAGCGGCGTTTGAGGCAGCGCCCGATGGAGATGATGCCTTCTTGGACTCCGAGATAGATTGAAAACACAAAATCACATTTCTTGAAGTCATCATGGTCTTGTGTGCTGCAGCCAAGATTCGTCTCTACGGAGACTGGCGGTATCACAGGCATTCATCATCTTCAATATGCGGCATGATGCTCTAAACCTTTCATTCCCTCCAGTGCGTATTGTACCAGCGATATGGTATGCTACTCAGCAAACACATTGGTGTTATGCGCAAACGGGATTTGGCACAGTACTCGCATAGCATATCGGCCTCGCCGGGCAAATCAAGCTCATATTATATCCCCCTTGAGTGAAATTCTCACGGCTAGCCGAGCCCGGCTTCTTTCACGTTGTGCACAGTAAAAGAATGCATTTGCACGTATGTTCTTAAAGGGAGTCTTCACTCTTCACCGCGCAGTACTTACAGCTCGACACTCATTGCGTCCTCTTTTCCAAGCAGCCGATCTGGTCTCGATATCGGATTTCCCGGCGGGGAAATACTTAGCTCGACATTTGTTCTTCGGAATCTTCGCAAGCGCCTTTTCGGAGCTCAATCCTAGACTCTTCCGTGGAGAGACACTTGGCTCAACGTTTGTCGATGTCTTTTTCATTGGTGGCCACTTCAGTTACAGTACGACTACAGACTCTCTCTCGCCGCAAGAAATGAGCTCGACGCTTTCTTCCATCCTCTTCCGCAAGCAGCTAGAAGTCCATCCTCGACCCCAGAATTTCTTTCCTAGCGGAGACACTATTATAAGCTCGACAGTTGCTGTGTGTCGTCGACTCGTCATCACAGCTGGAGGCTCCAGTTTCCAAATTTTCAGACTCTTCTGGCGGAAAATAGTCTACTGAGCTCGATTCGATCGATCAATCGTTGCATATCTGCTTCAATAGCACCAGTGGCTTCGTGACTTCGTCTTCGCAATCAGTTGATCCAGCTTAGATCATCTGGTTCCACGGCAGTCAGCTTAGAATATCTGCTGCACTGCCAGCTGCGTCGTCTTCGCAGCCAGCAGCCCTAGCTTTAGTTCCAGACTCCGTGGCTGTGAACGCATCTGCTCCCTCCAGTAGCAGTTTGGATTTCCTTTCCACAGGCGGTGAATTCAGCTCCACTATGATCTATCTATCAGATTCTGCGGCAGTCAGCGCGTCGCTTTTCAATACTAATAGCTTCCACTCCACTCTACAGCCTACTACTCCTTCTGCTCTGATGCCAGACTCACGCACCTGTTGCGCCCTCTTTGCACCCGGTTATTTCAGCCTCCATACCAGGCTCTGCGGCGATCAGTACATCTAGCTCAGCGCGCCCGTAGCATCTTTCCCGCTTTTCCCACATCGTCTGTAAAATCAGCCATCATCGTTCGCGAACCCTCGACGACTCGGCCAATTCTCACCTCCCACCACTTTCAATCATCCCATCCCATCCCATGCCAGTCTCCCACTCCCTCTCCCTCTCCACAGCTTGCTCCAGCCCCAGACTCGTCTGTCCAGCAGCAGCCAACCCTCACTCCGCCCTCACACAACTCTCAACAACAACAACAGCGCCGCTTTCCAGATCACCTGCAATGCCCGCGCACCTGTGGAGACGGTCAACATACTCTGGAGCCGGAAGCCGCAACTACGGACTTGGCATCTTGCATTGCGCAGTGCACTGGCGAGGAGTGAAGATGCTTGGTCAGGGCCGAGCCCAGAGCAGGTCGGGCTGCTGCCTTTTTTTTTCTGTTTGCCCTCCCCCCTCCCCCTGAGGGCGGTCTTTTAGTAACAACAGAGCAGGTTTCGTGTTTCGACAAGGACCAACGGATTGGAAGATTAAAGTGCGAAGCTGCAACTTGGGCCCGGAGGCCTAGCTCACCATGCTTTCTTTTGCTTGCCTTGTGTGTCCGTTGGCTTGGGGTCTATACATTTAACTTGTAAGCGTGTCTGAAAATTGGGGGGCGCGGAGCGGAGCATCTCTTCTGCAAAGTGATATATATAGTAATCATCATGCTTGGAGAGCCGCAGCAGCAGCAGCTTCCAGGTCCCCAAATGACTCAATCTCCATCTCTTGATCATCGAGATCCTTCCGACGTCCCTTCTCTTGAAACCACTTGGGTTTCTTCTGCGGCCGCTCACTTTCAGCATCGCTTTCATCCTCGCTTTCATCCCCGCTGGACTGGATGTCACCCAGGAACTTGGCAAAATCGTCCCTCGCGTCCTCCAACGGAGCACCTTCATCGTCACTTCCGTCGTCATCACCCTGTCCTCCTGCCGCCACTGCAGCCTTCTCCTTCTCCTTTCTCTTCTCTCTCTTCGCCCTCCTCTTCTCCTTCGCAAGCGTCTTGTCCTCGACGTCCGCCTGAGCAGCACGTTCTGCCTCCTTCTCCAAGAAACGTTTTCGCTGTTCTTGGGCTTCGCCCTTGGCACGGAAATCTTCCTCGTTCTCGAGTTCGTAGAGTTGATGAGCATTGCCCTCATCATCGAATACCAACTTCTGACCCTTGTCTTTGAGTTTCGTGAGCTTCTTCTTCGATTTGAGAAGTTTCTCCCGACGCTTGGAATCGAGGACGATTGGATTCTTAGCACCTGGAATGTGAACCTTCTTGATTCCCGTCTCGTCTTCCTCTTCGTCACTCGATGAAGCAGCGTCCGACTTTTCTGCATCAACTGGTATGCGTTTCTTGACGGCGAATAGATCGTCATCCGATAATTGTTCTCCGTCCAACCGGTTGATATCAACATCATCATCGCGCAGGAGCTTGCGGTTATGCTCTGCCAAGATGTCCTGGTTCTGCCTCTCGAACATGCGATCATATTTCGTTCGAACGCCGTCCTTCTTCTTCGCTTTCTGATTCCCATCTTCGTCGGAGTCCTCATCCTCTTCCTCGCTTTGGATCCTGGCTTGTCGCGATTCGTTCTTTTTGCGTTTTTGTTCTTCTGGGTCGGCTTTGAGGAATTTGATTCGCGGAGCATTTAGAAGACCCATACTGGTCGCCCATTCGTCAAGCTTGTAGTCTTGCAGCTTGAATGTGTCCTTGTCCTTCTGAATGTGTATGCTTTTCACGTACGCCACAAAAGCCTTCATAGCCAATTGCTTGAGATGCGGATCTTGGAAGCACATATTTTGCAACTGGTCTTTGATACTTTGCTGCTTCTTTTGCTTGACGTTGATGCGCTCAATTGGGACCTTCTTCTGCTCCAATCGAGTGAGCATGCCTTCTTCCTCGCTGGGATCGAGAAATAGCACTGCACGTCCGTTTCGCTCGTATCGCGCTGTACGTCCAACGCGGTGAATGTAGGTGTCTGCATCTTCCGGGCAGTCGACTTGCACCACCCAATCGACAGCTGGAAAGTCCAGTCCTCGTGCAACGACATCGGTAGTGAAGAGACAGCTATGCTTGGCTCTTGAGAACTTCTCAGTGGTCTCCAGACGCGTCGTCTCTTTCATTCTTCCATAGAGATGCAGAAGTGGGATACCAGGCTGCATGTGCCGGAACGCCTCGTACACGAAACGTACTTGCTTCGTTGCTGACAGGAACACAATGATCTTGCTCTTCTTCGCCGACTGTATGAATGACCAGAGCGTGTCCAGTTTCTCGGAGAGTGGTGTGATAACATAGTTCTGCTGCAGTGTCGCTGGGGTGGCTGAAGAGGCAGCCTCATGAACAGAAATGTATTCGGGGTCTTTGAGCGACAATCGTGCCAGGTCAGAAACTCTCTTGCTTTGCGTTGCGCTGAACAGCATGGTCTGCCTCTGCTTCGGCAGATATTCGATGATTGCATCGACAGCGTGCTGAAAGCCCATATCCATAATTCTGTCCGCCTCATCGAGGACCAGCATCTGCAAATTGTCCGCATTGAATCCTGCCGTCTGCTCCAGATGCTGCTTTATCCGCCCAGGTGTGCAGACCAGAATGTTCATCCTCAGCATAGCATCCGCCTCCTCTTTCACGCTCTTTCCTCCTATCACCAGTCCAGCTGAGAAGAGATGTCCTTTTCCTCCCACTTTCCGGAGCACCTCGAAAATCTGAATCGCGAGCTCTCGTGTTGGGGTGATGATAAGAGCACCCAGCCCAGCATCGGCTCCAACGCATTGCGCTCTGTACAAGTTCTCTAGCACGGGCACAATGAAAGCCAGCGTCTTTCCACTACCCGTCTTCGCAGCTCCTAGAATATCGCGCCCTTTCAATGCCAACGGAATCGCCTTCGACTGGATATCGGTGAGGGTGCTGAAGTGAGACGACTTCAGACCAGCTTTCGTCGGTTCGGACAGCGGTAGATCGGTGAAGGTCTCGATTTTGCTGCTTTTGGGATCCAGTTCCTTGACGGCAGCCTCTAGAGTCTCGACATCGACATCATCTCTCTTTCTCTTCTGCCCTCGAGCTTGCTTTTTGGGTTTCGTGGGCTTTGTGCGCCCGCTGAGGATAGGCGCCATCTTTTC
Organism: Cercospora sojina; assembly: GCA_004299825.1. NCBI lineage: Eukaryota > Fungi > Ascomycota > Dothideomycetes > Mycosphaerellales > Mycosphaerellaceae > Cercospora > Cercospora sojina. The sequence continues at coordinate 105,203 of CP036213.1, read as the reverse complement.
GCAGTGCCAGTCGCGAACACCAGGCTGCCTGCACTCAGCGTGGCGTCTAGTCGCGTGCCCTTGCAGAGAGGCCTGATTGTGAAGCAGAAATCGCTTGGGACAGAGAAAGTTATGTCCGAAAAACCCGCCATCGCAATTAGAGTTTGCGCTAGCGCAAACCCTTGTTGGCGAGCTCTCGCCTCCAGCGCAACCTCGAGAAACACTTTCTAACTCGCACAATTCCTTGAACATCAAATCAAGCACGTCCACCATGACGGAGAAGAAAGAACCGGAGCCTGAGAAGAGCTTGAAAGAGCTCGAGAAGCAGCAGGAGCTAGAAGATGCTGCTTTTCTCGCCAACCTGGAGAAAGACTCGAAGGAGTTTGATAAGGTACGTCCGCAAAGACTACTGAAGGGCTTGCCAGTCTGATCAGGCTGCTGCTCCTTGACGTCGAGCTGCCGGGAATCGAGGTACTGATAAGCAGAAGGACTCGGAGATCGAACGCATCAGGAACGCTTTCCGCGCCAACGCATACGACGTGCTCGACCTCCAGCCAGGTGTGCCGGACGAGGACATCAAGAAGACGTACAGGAAAAAGTCGCTTCTGATACATCCTGACAAAACCAAGAACCCATACGCGCAAGACGCCTTCGACAGACTGGCCAAAGCTTACCAAGCACTCCTTGACGAGAAGGAACGTGCGAAGCTCGACGAGGCGATCGCCGATGCCCGAATGCTGCTGATCCGCGAGAAGAAGCTCACAGTCGATAGCGAGGAGGTGAAAGATCCCGACATCGATTTCATGAAGGCATGGAAGGACAAAGTGAAATGGGTCCTCGCAGACAACGAGCTCCGCCGACAACGGCAGCTGAAGGCGCAGATGCAAGACGAGGGGCGTCAGAAGAAGCAGGAAGAAGCCGAGCTGGCAGAACGTAAGCGCAAGCGGGAGCACGAACAGGACTGGGAGAAGACGCGGGATCAGCGCATTGGAAGTTGGCGCGAGTTTTCGCAGAAGAAGAATGGCGAGAAGGCGGGGAAGAAGAAGAAAATGAAGACGCTCGGATGAGGACAAGGACATGTCACGCGGCGCGATGATGGGGCACGACTGATACGAAGATCATGAGGTTTAGCGTGGCGTTTGGAGTCGGCAAACGAGCCGAGTGCTCTTGCTGTAGGGAAATGTGACCTGTTTGCTTTTCGCCGTTTTTGCGTCGGGTGCTTGCAGGTTGCGTTGTTCGGAGTGACCTCCCGTCGCGACTGCCACTTGCTAGAGCGCCCAACCGCACCGGAAAGCTCGACGCCAGGCAGCACGTCGCAGTGTGCGTGACTTCGTTCCGCTCTTGAACATCTGGCAACTGACCGTCCAACCCGCAGGCACGATGCCGACACCACCACCGGCGCTTATGATGGCACAGGCAGATGCCATCGGCCGCACAACGGGTCCTGGCCCCTTCCACCCCAGACGCACGAAACAGCGCTTTGATGAGAAGATGTCGCTCGACAACGACCCTGATGAAGATTCCGGCCCGAACGATGGCGAAACGGACCACGAGGACTGGACGGAGCTTGGCCTCAAGACAATCCGGAAGGCCTCGCTGTCCGCTCGCAGCGCTTCGACCGAAAACAACCGCAAGCGCTCCCTTCCGTATACTGGCCGCCACCCTTCTCGAACAGGCATCCGAAGCCTGAAAGCTCATGCGCCAAAAGCATCGTCGAAATTGTCTCATAACGACAATGGTCCATTGCGGGGGCAGCGCGTCGAAGGCGATGGAAATGTCATACCCGAACGCCCCGAGAAAGATCTCCGCACGAGCAGTGAACCCCAACAACCAGCTAGCAATAGCCCATCAAACTATGACCGTACATTTCAAGCGGCTATGTCGTCCGGAGGCCCACCTGCGCCCCTTACTCCTGGCCGTTCACCTAATCAACACATTATGGATGCCGCTCAGCCCACTCCAATGGATGTCGATGTTGATACCACGAATCGCGTAGAGCCTGGCCTCAGTCAACACCCGGACATCAACCTCGAAATCGAAGCAATAGCAATATTTGATAAACCGATCGAGCTTTCCATGCAGTGGCCTTACATGAAAGAACCAGACGTGAGCAACGTGCACTGCCTCTCAGGTGTGCCAGAGGAGAAAATGCTCAGCTGTCAGAGAGAAGCCTTGCGAGTGTACTATAGCGGGAATACCTTCGAATGCGTCTTTCACACACCTTTAATCAAGGTAGGCCAAGAATGTTTACCGGTCGGAGCTGCACACAGTTAACGTCTTGTAGTTCCTACGCCAGTTGCCCAGCGAGTACCTGAAATGTCTCAAGCCAGGGTCAGTCCGACTCTCAAGCAAGCTAAGCCACATGGGATTCGTGCATCGAGCACTCCAAGACTTCAACTCCCGCAATGCAGATGGACTTCGCCCGGACGTAGCACTCGTTCCAATCACGGTCGCGGGAGAAGCGGACAAGGTCTGGATTAGCTGGAACAACGTCGATGACTTCGATGGCATATGTGGCGGCTGGTCTGCGGGTCAAGGCAAAGTAGCAAAGAGAAGGAGACATCCTGCTGGCACACATAACGAATTTGAGGACAGTGAGCTCTCTATGTAGTCCGGTATTAGGACGCTCTTGTTGTCTTCGTCGGAATCAGGTCCCTCGTCTAGCGATGCGAACCGAACAGCCACAATCAACCAATTGAGTCGCCGTGGGAAGATCGGTATCCTGTTTCACTAATACGCTTACAAGCGGATAGCTTCTGCGCACCGTTACATGCACTGTTCGTGGCTTGCAGCAGGTGGTGCGCGACGTCTCAGCAGACGACCGATTTCGGGGCTCCGACATCGCCCGACCACGAACAAGACCCGCGCCACGTCCCTCACAACAAGACTTCGCAGCGACGCCCTTCAACGAACAAACACACCTTTCGGCATCGACATGACAGGCTTCTTGGATCTCCCTGCCGAGCTGCGCAACCGCGTGTACGAGCTTGTGATGGCGCACAATCAACTCATCACCCTTTCCAGGACCGTTGTCCAAGCCAAGTCTCCTTATCAACAGAATCGACCCGCGTATCAACATCATGAAGCAGTTCTACCACGACTTCCAGCATTAGCCGCAGTCAATCGGCAAGTGCGCACCGAAGCTCTTGCGATCGTCTATGGCAGCAACACTTTCACATCGTGAGTAATTCGATGAATGTCAGACATCGAATCCAGCTGACCGACAAATCAGCCACACCGTCACTTGCACGCACGTCTTCCTGAAACACCTGGACAAGCAATCCCTCACTCTACTGCGCGATGTGCGCTGCACGACATACCAGACCAGCGCCGTTCAGCAGATTCTCATTCCCAAGCTCACGAAACTGGTCGAGGTTTACGGTCGAGGGCATTTGAGCGCTCACGCGGCCAAAGTTCCGCTCCGCACGAAGCGCGTCGGAACGGGAGGGAGTGATGAGAACTTTGAGGTGTCTTGGGTGAGTTTGGCAGAGCTCGGGGTTTGGGAGAGGGATCCGAGGGATATCGATATGGTGAGGAAGAGGACGCTTTTGAGTGGCTATTAGCCTTGGTGTCGGCGACGAGGGTTGGCGAGCATTGTATTTTCCAACAGCACGCGCCTGTCCGCCCAGCACTCGTCTTGCGCATTTGGCATCTTGGACTTTGGCTTGAGTCGCGAGAATGGCAGCGACAGCCAATCCCCGGTCTCCGACTCGACTCAGTCGTATGCATTGGCAGATCTCGACTAGATGGACTGCGATCAGATCTATATTCGAGCGCAATCCTTGGCCGAATCCGACGCCAGCTTCCAGCATCTCCCAACTGAGTTTACAGAACTGTCTATTGAATGGGCGAGATATCTCTAGATTGATCACGGGCTGTAGGGCTTTGGTGAAGGTGTCAATCGATTGGTCTCGACGACTGAGTCACGTCGTAGAACCATATGCACTTCTCGCGGCTCTCCAACAGCATCACTCCAGCTTGAAGACGCTGACTCTGAATGATGCGACAACGGCTACGGCACTGGTCTTTCCAATTGACCAGTCAAGAGTCTTCGCGCACGGCCTGAGCGACTTCGCATGCCTGACTTCGTTGACCATCGATGAGGACCTCCTCTTCCACGGTGCTCACTGGACGATGGACGATGGGCACTTTGATTTAGCACTGACTCTGCCGGCTTCCATGAATTCGATCGCAATATACAGCCTGCAAGATTTGCGTGCACTGCCGACTGTCATTCGAGCTGTGTGTAGCAGCATATCCGAAAATCTTCAAAATCTCGAGATCATGTTCCAACCAAACGAAAATTCCGACTCGCGCATGTGCCTCTCGCGGGCGAAGAGAACGAGGCCTGGGGTCCCTTTGCAGTGGACCATCAATCGAAGCTCTGATCAGAGCGCAGGCAGAGTCAGACTCGTCAAAATTCCATTGCTGGGAGAGATATCACGCTGTCGCAACATCCATGAGAAACATCGTTCGACTGGCAGACAGCGGAAGTACTGAGAAGGTGCTCGATCACCTTTACGTTCGGGACTCTGAGAATCCACGCCGGTGCATCGTATGCAGCCCTTTGCCGCTAGTTTCAGGCATGAGGAGTTACCGACCACGTCGAATTCAACGACTTGATGAAGGCTGATATGGCGTTTTACAGCTTGAACGGCGGATCTAGATCATTGAACTTGGTTTTACAAGTCTGGCAGGTACCAAGACTGACACCGTTGGTCGATCTGTGCAAGCTCATAGCATACTTCAGGCATTTGAGGGCGTAGAAGGCAGTTGGCGTGCGTGACACTTAGGTAAAGTAGAGCAAGCCAGGCAGAGTCAGAATTACCCGCGATCGGAAGTATTACTATTGCGTTGAAATGTCTTGTCAGATGCGGTGGTTCTTGAACATTGATCAACCGGAGGTGTGATGTCGAGAAACTTGGGTAAGCTCTGCCGCTACTGTACGCCAATGTCACCATTCCCCGCTGACGTATGCTGTATACACACTCAAGACCGCGGCTTCTCCAGACTGGCATGTGCCCTGCTTCTAGCACACCCATTATATTGTCTCATTGCGTCTGCGCGGTTACCGTTGTCGAGTCGAGAAGTGAACGTCGCACTCTCGAAACTACCTTGGCCTTCAAGCACTCGACCAGATCAGTCAAATCGACGCCAAAGAATTCGTAAATCATGGACAAATGGAAGAAGCGCTTGTCCAGTGCCATCGACCAGGGCCGAGCTGGTATGTTGGCCATTTCTGTCAGTCAGAAGTGTAAGTACTGATCGAGATACAGCATTGAATAAAGGCAACTCTCAAGGCACTGCCTCGTCTTCGAACTATCCCGGACAGCAGCAACCAATTCAAGGCAGTCCCTCTGTCAATGCTCCCCCAGCGCAATCAGCCAGCCCTCCTCAAGGTCAAGATCAACCAGTACAAGCAAATCCGGGCTCTGGGCCTATCATCCCCAAAACCAAACGTGAGCCCGAAATCCTAGGCTTGGTCGGAGATCCAAGTCTCAATCGCGACAGCGGAGGTTCTGTACGGTTTGGTGATCGTCTTCTCTGGACTTATCGCGATACCCAGTTGTGCAACTCTGATGGCAGCGTCAATATGCTTCCCATCATCACCAGTACAGCTTCTTGGTCGGACTACGAGTCCGACGGAAGGCCAAAGATAGAGCGTGGCAGAGATCCACTCAACTCTGTTGTTCTCCGGCAATATGGAAAGAACAGCCATGATGAGAGTTTCTTTCCATCACCTGGGAAACATGTTTGTCATTCTCCCGCAGGCAATAGGGATGATGGGACGAGAATTGCACTGTGGCCTAATCAGCCACCTCTTGTGACGTCGGAGACCAATGATGGAAATATCACGGCATATACTTGGGTTCCGCAGGCTCATATCAATCAGAGCCTTGGCGTGGAAACGGAGAACCCTTCGACTATCCTCTACAAGACGGAATACCATCCTTCTCGCTTCCATGGCCGGGACAGTCTACCCAAGACCAGGATCGTAGCTGAACAATTCTGGAAGCAAGGTGAAATTGCGTACGGTGCGTACGGTACTCTTGTACACAATGAATACGCCTGGCTTTGGGGACAGTGGGACCATAAGACCGCGCTGGCTCGTGTGCGGCCTCATGAGGTAGAGAATCGTGGCGCGTATGAGTACTGGGTCCATGGCCAATGGACACGGGATATGCCAAAGCTAGGCCAAGATGGTGTTGAGATCCAAAATGCGAATGCCGGAGGCCAAGGCACGTATTACTTCAACAAGCATTGGAATGCTTACACATGGATCGGAGGCGATATCTTTCCTGGCGCTGAAACATATGTCTGTACTGCGCCAGAGCCACAAGGACCGTGGACGCAGGCGGTGCAGATCTATACAGGTGAGGACGCACCAAAATGTTGTGACAATTGTGGGCTCGTACTAACGTTGGGGATAGGTCCTCGTGGCAATCATGCTCTCGGAGCATATTCTGTCCAAGCACATCCAGACATGGTCCCGAGGAATTCGACGAAGAATGAGATGTACATTACGTACACGAAGAATGACGAGGCACAGAAGGGAGAGATTGCTGGGTATACTACGCCTTTGGTTTATGTTGAGTTCGAATGATTGTGAACTGGAGGCGTGTTTTTATGCGATTCGTAGAGTCAAATCGAAGACTTCCTTCGATTAGCGATTGCTGAAGGCTGGATGTTAGTGAAGCGCGATTTGTGCACACGCGCAAGTCTCATGTGATGATAGGAAGTATTGAGTTGAAGAAGATAATCGAGATGAATGGCATGTTGTAGTTGTAAGCGTGAACGTGGGAGTATAGTCTATTGCCAAGACTTTCAGCTCGTCGACGCCGCCGAGGCGGGCAGGGTCTCGTGCTTGCGACTCGAGCCAGATGATCAGACTCGGACATCACGTAACTCTCAACGCAATAGTCCGAAATTTGGCCAGGTTGGCGTTCTGACTGCTACACTCACTCCGCGACTTCACCGCGACCAGTTGTCGTACAGCGCTGCGGGATCAGCGCCACATACAACCTTCGTCGAGACCAAACAACCAACCCCTCCCGACCAGCGACACCTTCAAATATGGCGCGTGAACGGGACAGCGATGTGCCTCAACCAGGCCCCGCGACGCTGTCCTCTCATGCCGGACCAGACGAATGGCTCGAGCAGGCCAAGCTGTGCCGCTACTTGCCCGAAGCCGACATGAAACGCCTTTGCGAGATGGTCAAAGAATGCCTCATGGAGGAGTCGAACATTCAGCCCGTAGAAGCGCCCGTCACAGTGTGCGGTGATATCCACGGCCAATTCTACGATCTCCTGGAGCTCTTCAATGTAGCGGGTGGAATGCCGGGCGACGTGGACCAACGCGCGGCGGAGAAAGCAGCAGCTGAAAGAGAGGCGACGAAGAAGGGAAAGAGGAGTAGTATGTCCTCTGGAATGACTGCTATCAGTGCTGCCGATATCGAGCCTCCGACACAAATCACAGACCCGAAGGTGAAGAGGAAGATGAAGAGGAGATTCCAGAGAGATAGTGCTTACACATCTGCGGCGAGTGAGGATGGGAGTCAGACGGGCGAGGACGGCGAGGAGGAGAGGGGAAGAGTACGGAGCCGAAGTATGGGTGAGGCTGTGGACGACGGAGAAGACGTGGAAGATGATGTCTCAGATGATTCTGGACTGGGCGTTAGGAGTCCTGGACCTAGCCGAAGCAAGAGCACGACGAAGAAAGCCGACCATGCGACCGGGATGCAGAATTTCGTCTTCCTTGGAGATTTTGTGGATCGAGGCTACTTTTCTCTCGAGACTTTTACATTGTTGATGTGTTTGAAAGCGAAGTGAGTACCTTCTCTTGCTCATCTTGGAGGACAGCCGGCTGACATTGCATACAGATACCCCGATAAAGTCACACTCGTGCGAGGAAATCACGAATCACGACAAATTACGCAAGTGTACGGCTTCTACGAAGAATGCCAACAGAAGTACGGCAACGCAAGCGTCTGGAAGTCTTGCTGCCAAGTGTTCGACTTTCTGGCTCTGGCAGCCATAATTGATGGCAAAGTGCTGTGTGTGCACGGAGGTCTATCACCTGAGATCCGAACACTCGACCAGATCCGCGTTGTGGCACGAGCACAAGAAATTCCGCATGAAGGCGCATTCTGCGATCTTGTCTGGTCGGATCCTGAAGACGTCGATACTTGGGCCGTCTCACCTAGAGGTGCAGGCTGGCTATTTGGGGACAAGGTGTCCAGTGAGGTGAGCATTTTCCCACTGCCTTTCAGAGGCTTCCCCATGGCTAACGCACCCATCAGTTCAACCACGTCAACGGCCTATCATTAATCGCCCGTGCCCATCAACTCGTCAATGAAGGCTACAAATACCATTTCGCCTCCCAAGACGTGGTAACAGTCTGGTCCGCGCCGAACTATTGCTATAGATGTGGCAACGTCGCCTCCATCATGACCCTTGGAGAGGACCTGGAGCCGGACTTCAAGATTTTCAGTGCCGTGCCCGATCACCGAAGAGCCGTACCTGCTGGACGACAAGGTAGAGGAGAGTATTTCTTGTAAGCCCAGCATGACTATGATGAGATATGAGAATCGGAGAACATATGAAAGGTGGTATTAGTGCTTCTGAATGATACCTAAACTTTTATGCAAGACGAAACTCGACCTGAGGATGCATGGTCGGGCGAGGAATGGCACGCAGGCATGGTGGCGTTTTTTCTCTTCCATGCTTACTTGCAGAGACCTGTACAATACGCGTGGATGAGCTTTGTTGGCATGATGCCTTGACAACATTTCTACACAGGACGAGAACTACGACGATTGCAGATCAGAGGTTCGGATTTTCCTTGGACTGGCAATGTAACCACTCTTTCTTCGACCCTGCTGACATTTTTACGATCTGCTATGCAATGCACAAAGTGAAGTTCACGATAGCGCGTCACTAGATCTACGTGCAGCAGTTGCGAAGTTGGCTTCACTTTGCATCGCGCTAGCGATCACTTGCTCGGCGCCCCTGTCTTAAACTTCAACACGAGACACATCTACCGAAGGCAACATAGCAGTCATCATACCCTCTGCTCGCGACACAGAGATGAAGATCAGTCCATCGCAGCACGCCAACTTCAAGATAACCAAACCGGCACATGGACATGCACGCAAGTGCGCCATCGCCAACCTTTCGAGTGAACAAGAGTCGAATCACGTGCCACTGACTTCTCAATTCACTCCTTGGTTCGCGTCATTGGTGCGAACGCAGCGCCGACCCACTCTACGTGACACGAGTCCCGCAGTACTACTCGGGCTGCTCCATCGACTGACCTTAGACCGCGTGCCAACGACAACAAACTTCGCGGCACTACTCGATAGTCACACAGACAAGAGCGCAATCGCAATGGCGCCCAACGAAGCCTCGCCGCAGATCTCGAGTCCGCTAAGTTTCCTCAAATTACCTGCTGAATTGCGAAATCGAATCTACGAAGAAGCGTTCGACACTACAATCACTCGCGCTCCACTCCACAGACGTCTCGAAGCGAGCGAAGGAAATCACGGCATCCTGCTCGCTTGCAAGCAAACCTACAGCGATGCAATCGGACTCTACTACAGCTGCAACACGTTCAAGTTCTCAGGAGAGTCAGATGCTTTCTGGCTGATTCAGCTCTGCGTCGAGTGGCTCGGCGGCATGAAGAGAGCACATCGCGGAATGATTGCACGCATCAAGCTGGATACGCTTTCGCTGGATATTGTAAAGGGGCAATATCAAGAAGAGGCACTCGAGAATGCTGGAAGAGCAACTCGTGAAATGTGTCTGTCGAGCAGAATCGCCGACACCGCCTTTCACATGATCGAAACTGTCCATCGCCACTTGACTCTGCGCATCGGAGTAATCGAAGCTTCGATGATGAAGCAGACGAAGCCCGGCAATCTGGACCACCACGAAATCGTCTACACAGAAGCTCCGATGCAGGCTCTTGAGGATCATTGGAAGGTGATCGATCAGTGTGTGCAGGGGTCGTGTAGCCACGAGAAGCATTGCTGCGACCGGAATGATGAGTTACATTGCGGAGAGTTCTGCGGGATCCCGAGGAGAACTTTTCGCAATGTAGCTCAGAGACTCTGAGAGCCGGTGGCCTCGCTATCACTCTTCGACAAGGCTTGGCACGGAAAATTGTACGATGTTGTAGCGTGTATCACGAAAGGCAGCACTGGCGATTAGCTTGGCTAGACTACCCTTGGAATGATGCTGCGACAGCGATCCAGGAAATTGCAAGTCAGTGGGATGGGAGGGCTAGACATTACGTCGTGTAGAATGCAGCTTCAGCGTGAAGACGGAATCCTTCAACGCTTTGCATGGGTGGGAAGTCACCAACGATAGCGAGTCCTTATCCAGACTGACAGTTACATGTAAATAATGCAATCAGACTTTGGCATGTGCTCATTTTCACTTGACAGCGCTCGGCAGTGGCTCTTCTAGCATCTGCATTAACTTTCCACGCACGTCCACCTTTGACACTGGTCAGCAGCGTGACCAACACTTCATTCATATCTCGTGCTTGTAACATAATCAGCAGACACTACATGTCGCAACACATCGACTCGAAGATGACAGCAACCAACATTTTGCCCGGAACGGATGGGGTCGAGCTCGAAATTCCAACAACAGCAGGCGAGACGTCGAAGCTGTGGCAACTCTCTATCGCCTCAGCTCAACTCAACTCGAGTCATCGGTTCAGGTCTCACTGGACAGCGCCTCCAAGATCACAATGGCGACAGTAACAAGAAGAACAGGCAAGCCAAACGGGAGAGCTCTCACAGCATCCAAAGAACACCGCAAGCGACCACCGTATTCTCCTCAGACTACCACCAGAACTACGCAACCGGATTTACGAGGAAGCTTTCAACACCACAGTATTTATCGTTCTCGCAAAGTTACAAGCTTCCTCCAAGGTGGCGCAAAAAAACGGCCTTGTGCTCGCCTGCAAGCAGATTTATACAGAATCGATTGGACTCTAGTCTACTACATCTGCCACACGTTCAACTTCTCGGGCGCGGATAGTAGATAGATAGATAAATCTTATTGCCGGTCTACCTCTTTTATCTAGAGTAAGCAGCGCTCCCTATTTTGCTTATCGAAGGGAAAAGCCTATGAAAAACCCCTCTTGTCTCCCTTTAGTATTGTAGTTAGCAGCTACCCCTTGTTTTGCTTCTGCCTTTCTTTGTGCAAAACCAGGCTCCTTTAGAGCCCTCTCCCACCTGTCCTATTCTCCCCTCCCTCTCTCTCCTCTCTCTCTCTTACGAGGGTATATAGTTGTCCTAGGTTTCTCCTGTTCCATCTGGTGGCCTGTTGGTGTAGTGGTGTCATTCCTACCTCTTAAAGTCTGCAGAGGAGGGATGTAGGTCCTAGCTGTCCCCGCAGCTTGAAGCCTTGCCTTGAGATTCCTGCAGTACGATGGGGAGTAGGGGGTCACGGGTTCAATCCCTGTACAGGCCATTCTTTCTTTTGTTGTTTTGTCTTTGTTTTTGTCTCTCTTGGTGCCCTGCCCTTGCTTTTGCCTCTAGGCTTGTAGGTCCAGTCCTTCCAGCTCCTCCTTAGCTAGGGAGAATTGGTCTAGGACTCCCTCCTGGATCATCCATCTTGCTATGGCCTGGAGGCCCCTCTTTGTAGTAGTCATCTCTTCCCAGCAGCTGGTTCCTGCTCTGGAGAACAGCCTCTGTCTATTGGCCTGGTACTTTCTGCAGGACATGCATATATGCCTCGTTGTCTGGGCTCCTTGGTTGCAGGGGCATTGGGGGAGGACTCCTGGGACCCTTCTCTTGGTAAGGTATGCATTTAGGCCAATGTGTCCTGTCCTGACTAGGGTCATCATTGTGCTGACAGGCCTTGGCAGGCCAGAGTGCAGGTTCTGACCCTCCTTTGCATTTGTTGATTTCCATGCAGCTGGGATGTCAGCCCCTGTGCTTGCCTTCTTCTGTTTTGCTTTCTCCCATTCCTGGTCCCATCTCTGGCTGGCCCACCAGCCTTTTGTCCCCCTGTCCCTATGTCCTTCTTGTTGTTCGTTCCAGTCTCTCTCTTGCCTTTTGACTAGGCTCTGGATCTCTGCTGTCCTTGTCTGGCTCGGTCCTTGGGTTGTCCTCCTTCTGGCCCTAGCCTCTCTTTGTGCAATCCTCTGGCATTGGTTCCTTATGTATTGGTATGCAGGTGTGTCTGCCTTGCATGTTGCATATTGCCTAGAGAGGTCTTGGGTGTATACTTGGATTGGGGGGATGTTAGCTTCTCTCTGTAGGACCTGGGCAGAGACTGACTTGTATGCCCCAGTAATGTGCCTTAGGGCTTGGGTCTGGATTCTCTCAAGTGGCTTAGTAAGGCCTTTGTTATAGTCTCTTGTGCCCTCTGGATTGGACCAGTTGGGGCACCCATATACCAGTGCAGGTCTAACAACAGCTGTATAGAGATGCCTTGCCTTCTGGAATGATGCCCCCCAGGTGGATTTGCAGAGTCTCTGCAGAGATTGGATCTGGTGCATCCCCTTTTCAGCCGCTTTTTTCATGTGTGGGCCCCACCTGAGTTTTGTGTCTACCCATACTCCAAGGAGCCTCAGGGATGGTAGTGGGCCCCCTTCGAACCCTGGGATCTGGACTGTTGCCTGCAGGTTGTGTCTCCTTCCTCTTGTAAAGTGGATAAGCTGGTACTTCTGTGGTGCAAATGCAGCCCCATGTTTGGCTGCCCAGTTTTTGCATTTCTGGTGGGCCCTTTCTAGCTGCCTGCAGTTCTCCTCTGTAGATAGGCTATAGGTCAAGATGTTGGAGTCATCCACAAATCCCATTGCTGTTGTGTTCCCCTCTTGTAGAGCTGGGAGGAGGGTAGAGGCAAAGAAGAGGAAGAGGATTGGGGAGAGAGTTGATCCTTGTGGTATTCCTGTGTTCTGTGGCCTGACCTGGTCCATGAATTCTCCTAGTTTGAGGCATGTGGTTCTCTCCTGTAAGAATGACCCTATGAAGTTTACAATGTGGTCTGGGTAGCCCTGCATCCTAATATTGTGGAGGAGTCTTTGGTGGGACACCTTGTCGAATGCCCCTGAGATGTCCAGGCATAGCATTGATGCCACTGCTCCTGGCTTTTCCTTCCAGATAGTCCTTACTTGTTCAGTAATTAGGTCAAGGGCTGTTGCTGTGGACCTGCCTGGCCTAGCCCCCATTTGGGAGTCTGGGAGGAGTCCCCTCTTTTCTGCTTCTTGGGACATTCTCTTAGCAACAATTGCCTCTAGGACCTTGGCTATCGTGTTGAGGAGTGCAATTGGCCTATATGCTCCTGCCTTGGTGTAGTCTGGCTTTTGTGGCTTCCTGAGGACAACTGTAGTTGAGTGCTTGAATGGTTTAGGGTGGTATGCCTGTCCTATGCATGCTGTAAAGAGCTTAGCTAGGAATGGGGCTAGTTCTGCCCTGCACTTTTTGAGGAGGGTGTTCTGGATCTGGTCTGGGCCTGGTGCCTTCTTAGCAGGGAGCCTTTTGAGGACTGCTAGCACCTCTTCCTGGGAGACAGTCTTTTCTACCTGGAACTGTGCTGGGAGCAGTGTCCTTGGGATATCTGTAAGGTCAGCCTCCCCTTGGGGGGGAAAGAAGTGTTCTGCTAGGATCCTTGCTTTTCCTTCATTTGTATGTTCTTCTTGGCCTGTCTGGCTTGTAAGGGTGGGGAATTGTGGGGGCAGATGTCCTTGGTTGGCCTTCTCCCTAGCCCATTTGGCCAGCTTCCATATCTTGCTAGGATCCTCTGTAACCTCTTTGACTGTCTGTCTCCAGGATGTGTTTAGGGCTTTCCTAACTAGCTTGTTCTTCCTATGGCTGGTCTCTAGGTATGCTCTATGGCTGGCTTCAGTTGGGATTGCTTTCCATTCTCTCCTTGCTTCCCTAGCTGCCCTAATAGCTATGCTGCATTCTTGGGGCCAGGCTGTCTTTGCATATATAGATGGCTTTGCACTTGGGATTGCCTCCTTAGTGATCCTCTGGAGTGTGTCTTGGAGGGTTGTTGCTGCCTGGTCTAGGTCATTATTAGTTCCTAATGGGAGGAGATCTAGTGTTTCCATTCCCTGTTGGACTCTCTCCTGGATTGTTTCCCAGTCTGCCTTAGACCATTGTAGCCTTGGGGCCTGGGCTTTCTGGGGGAGGTATTGTGTCTGGATTGCTGTAAGGATTGGGATGTGGTCTGACCCAAATGTGTTCTCTGGGAGTGACTGGCATCTTTGGACCCTTTGCTGGAGAGATTCACTTGCTAGTACAAGGTCTAGAGTCTGGCAGCTGGAGTTGTGCCTCTCCCATGTAATGGTACCTGGTTCTAGGAGTAGGTGTAGGTTTGCCTGGGTTGTTATCTGGATAAGGGAGTCTGCCATAGTATGTTGTGATACGACTAGGTTTCCTCCCCATTGTGGGTGATGGAGGTTGAAGTCCCCGAGTATAATAGTTTCCCGTTGGGAGCTTGTATCTTCCTGGAGGGCTGCCTCGAGCTGGGGGAGCACTCCAAGTTGGGTATGCTGTTCCGGGCCTGAAGGGTTATAGCAGTTATGGATAGTAATCTGCTTGCCCTGGGTCCGTAGGAGTACTGAGACCATGTCTCCGGACTGGCTATATCTTGGGTCCCATTGGGAAGAGTCTAGCTCTTCTGAGATTAGGAGGGCAACCCTCGGGTGGCCTATTGTTGGGAGGATTGGGTAGTATCCCTTTTTCGTCTTCGTTCTCCCGTTAGCCGGGTTGATCCAGGGCTCCTGGATAGCAATTACTTGTATAGTCTTAGGGTCTAGGTCCTGGACTAAGAGAGCTTGTGCAGTAGGCATGTGGTTGACATTGTGTTGGTAGATTTGGAGGGTGTGTCTATTCATATAGAGGGTCATCTTGGGTGTCCATTTGGTCTTGGTCCTTAGGGTCCTCTTCTGCTCCTCTAGGTGCCTTAGCTTGCAGGTATGTGGACAGCTTGTTTGCCTGTCTCCTCCCTTCTATTATAGCTGAGGTGCTCCCACTTGGTTTCCCTGGGGGCCTGTTTGCCTTAGTCTGGCTGCCTTGTAGGGTTCTCTCTCCCTCCTGCTCTCTAGAGGGGGAACTTTGGTGCTTCCTTTTCTTGCTTGGGATTATAGTAAAGCCTTCCTTGTCCTGGGCTAGCTCAGCCTGGGCTTGTCTGCCTCTAAAGAAGTCAGAGAACACCCGTGCCTTTGCTAGGGCTGCTTGTTTGTATTTGCAGATCCTTGACCATGCTGGGTGGTCTCCTCTACAGTTGCTGCACTTCTTGCTCTGGGCCTTGCATTCCATTGTCTTATGGGCTCCTGAACATGCCCCACATCTGTCCTGGTCCTCCCTGCAGTATGTTGCGATGTGGCCAAACTTCTGGCACTTTAGGCATTGGATTGCCCTCTGTTGTGGGTGGTAGGCTTCTGTATTGTGGAAGTTGGCCTCAATTGAGAGTCCCATCTTCACTACCTGTCTTGCTGTCTGCTCCTCCTGGAATCCGAGGATCAGAGTAGAGTGCCTCTGGCCTTCTCTTGCCTTTGGGCTCTTCATCCAGGTAGCCTGGGCAATCTTGATGTGTGGGACCCAATGCATATTCTCTTCCTCTATTGTCCTAAGGCATGATTTGTCCCCTATGTCCCAGTTTGACCTTACTCCATGCACAAGTACCCTGTAGAGGTGCTTTGCAACTTTAGCCTCTGGCCAGGCTGCCTGTATCCACTCCTGGTTTTCCTCAAGCCTATGTTTTTCTCGTTCCTTGTGGAGGAGGACCTTTATGTCCCCACTAGGCATCTTCTGGATTGCTGCTACTAGGCTACTTCCTAGCTTCTCCTTAATCTCCCTCCCACTCATTCTCTTTACTTCATCCCTCTCTTGCTGGTTTCCCATCTTGATCTGGATGGCTGCTGCTGCCTGAGGCAGTATTCTAGGCCTTGGCACTGTGGGCTGGATTTGGGCTACTTTCTGGGCCCATGTCTGTGGTGTAGTAGGGCTGTCCTGTCTTTTCTGGAGGGTGGTGTGGATGGTCTGGAGGGTGGAGGAGATAGAGCATGTATATGCTCGGTGGAGGAGGGCCTGCTGGGCCCTCTGGAGAAGGGAGAGAAGGGAGAGTCTGTCGGAGCTTTGGGGGGAGTCCAGGGCTTTCTGGATTTCTGCTGTTAGGGAGTTGTTGTTCTTTGCAAGTTGTATACCTGCTGGGTTGGTTTCTTCGTGTTTAGGAGGGCCTCTAGGGCCAGTTGGGGGTGCTCCAGGCCTCTGCTTCTGCCCTTGGGATTGGAGGGTGCTAGCCTCCTTCCTTTGGGTTCCCGCTTCGGCCTGGATGTTCTGCTGCCTTTGTGGGTGGACGGCGGCGTGTTGGGATGCCCTTAGGCCTCCCTGGGGGTCGTTCTCACAGAGTGGTGGCATTTTTATTATACTAATTGGGCGCGGATAGTAAAGAACTGGCCGAATTCTGCACCACATGGCTTCGCAGTATCAAGAGAGAATACCGGAAGCTCATTCAGTATATTGAACTCAGCACACTTTCGCTAACCGTGGTGCGGCTGCACTATTCAAGTCATGCTGCAAGTATAAGTCATGCTAGAAGTGGCCGGTTCAGACCACCTGATCGTGCGGCATGCGTCGAGCTCGGACTTGATTGCAGAACTTGCCCAGACCACGATCGACATGGTTCAATAGAAATCACCAATGTGTCGTCCACAAAGTGCTCAAGGCTTCGGATTCATCACGCCATATCCTGGCCAGAGGAGAGCTCTTATTACGAAAGCGGTGTGTACACTGCGACTCTCCGCTCGAGACTCATGGATGGAGGAGCCGAGCAACTGGAAGTATAATAGACGAGCAAGGTCAAAAGTTCTTCTGTGATTCCCGCACCTGGAAATTTCCAAGATATATCTCGTTGACACCTCTATGCAGAATAACCTGGGCGAGTGGGGAGAATTTGGTCTGCTCCAGAACGAGGGTTGGGGTGGATTACAATCTGAGTACTTGTCGGATGAGGATTACATGCCGCAGGATGATGAATGGCAACATGTGTGCATGGATGGGCAAGATCGGAAGTTCTGTGGCTTCCACGGAAAATTCTTAAAATTACTCATTAACACCTCTTTGTAGATCGAACTGACGAGCTGATAAGATTGCGCTCCGCTCCAGAGCGAGGATTGGGAATGATTAATACCAGAGTACCGCGTCTGACTAGGACGAAGAGCTACATGTGAGGCCTTTTGATGAAACTTTGGGAACGACGTGAAAGGAGTTGAGCAACAACGCAAATTAGCGGGACGGCAGTACGAGATTGCAGACTGCAGCTTGATCGCTGTCGACGAGCATCATTCGATGCTTTCCCTTCAATAAATAGCCCTGGGGGTTGTCTTGATGAGGCGCAAGCATTCGCCAAGATCCGGCAGTCTGATGTTAGAAGGAACTAGCGAACTTTGGGAATCAATTGAATACGTTTTCTCGATTGCTGTCTGTGGTTTACCTTGTTCCATGCGCCCACTTTTTGTTCATCAGTCATGTGCACCGTTATTCGTCTCATCATCTTCGTCATCCTCATACAGCTTCGCAACATATTCAGCGCAAGCCCCTGAGCCCTGGACGCAGCTTAATCCTCTTGGAAGCCACGCATCTAGATGAAGTCTCCACCTCCAGATCCCCCAAATGGATTCGGCGGTCTACCACCCATGCCAGCGCCACGAGGATGTCCCATTCCAGGCCCAAATGGATCGTCGTATCTCGCACCAGGCGGCGCTTGTCCTCCACGGCCACCTTGTTGCCCCTGACCTGCGAAAAGCGGATCATCGAATGTAGGATGCATTCCCCCTCCACCAAAACCTCCGCCCAGCCCAGGCCCTACACCACCATGCATCGGATCATTCGGCCCAAGACCTTGCGGATACAAGTCTCGCTCACCATATCTACCCAGACCACCACCTGGCTGCCCCATTCCTCTCGGGGGTCGATTCACCTCATACTCGTCCTCGAACCCAGGCATCGGATCCGGCAAAGGTCCTCTCCTCGGCGGTTGCACGAGAGGATCCTGCAAAGGATACGGCCGAGCAGGGGGATCCCGCTCTTCTCTCAGCGGATCGTACTGCGGATCATCTCGCTCCCGCCCCGGCGCAGGTTGTCTCCGACTCCCCTCTGCCGTCTGTTCCTGTGTCTCCTCATATCCCTCCTTCTGCACGCCCGGAATCAACTTCTGAATAAGTTTCACCCGCATGAGAGATCCAAAATCACTCAGTCGTCCAACATTGATGAAACTCGCAATTATGGCTTCCTCTTTCGACGCGTCGTCTTGCTCGGATGTGAGCTCAAGTGGGAGGTTCCCCACGCTGATCCATTCTTCGACGTTCAATTCGATCGTATGTGTCTTATCGTCTCCCATGCCCATTCCCATGATGATTGCTTTATTGCCCATTCGAGAGACTTTGACCAGGTATTCCATGCTGCTTTGTCTGTGCTTGTAGCGGAAAGCGTAGCTGCCACTTGACGCGTTCCATTCTGAAGGTAAGGGTTGGGGAGAGTCGTTGTCGGATGTGGCTTCTATGCGGTGGTCTTCTCCGAGTCCTACGAGGCGGAAGCCGATGGCCAGCATGGAAGAGTGGGCCGCGAGTGCGATAGCATCGTATGCGTGTCGTAGTTGCGGGGATGCCTCCGGAGGGAATGAAGCGAGGATGAGTTTCGAGATTGTGCCGCCGGACAGCGCGTTGATTGGTGAAGAGTCGGCCATGGCGATGTACGTGTTTGCGGTTGAGTTCGAGGTTGTGGTTGTGCTCTAGAAGTGAGGGATGGATTTATGTCTGTTCAGCTGCATGTATGCACGTCACCACGCCTGCCTGCGGGTGACGGTGGCTGAATCTCGGAGTTCAGATGGGCTTGGCATGTGTGGCGGTGCACTAATGTTGTTGTTGGCGGCTCGCGGGAATCCTATTCAACTACATCCTACTCACCTCCCTCCCGCCTCGTCGCTGTTGGTATCGAGCTGGCGTCCGTATCGGCCTGCAGCTTGGTGGACATGCATAGTCTACCTGGCCAATACAGCTCCCCGCCCGTGAACGAGTTTTAACAGCATACCACGAGGGAAGCAAGTAACCGGACCAACAACGTTACCAGACTTTTCAACACTGCTCGCCTCATGCGTTGCTTGCCATCGCTTTCATGCAAGCACACAGCAACATATCGAGCGTATAATCAACGACGCTTAAAGGTACGCCTCTGCTCCAAGCGTTTTCACCGAAAACCGGAACGAGTAAGAGGCTCAAAAATCAAGCGTGACATTCATAGCTCGCAATGGTATAACTTGTATATTTCCCAACATGTCACCCTCGGAAACTGCCATCTGAGTCATCGCGATCAAGTAGGTAGCTGAAGCGCTGACTGTTGTCCCGGATATATCGAGGAACATCTTTGTTCTGAGCAATCCTCTCGTATTTCTGGCCTGGTCTGCCGAACAGATCCTGACTAGTACGAAAGCGCTCAAGAACTGTGCCAGCCCGCTTGTTCTCCGGCGTGTCTGAGTTTGCAAGGGGGAACCTCTCTATTCCCGACTGCGCTCTGGCCACAGTTGCGAGGCACGAGCTGCAATGCCATGCTGCATCCCACATATCCGTCTTATGCCACCACCGAATGAAGGCAGAGTAGAGTGGTATTCGTGATTGTTGGCCACCAATGCCATGGCGCAAGTCGACCGGAGAGAGTGTTTTCGCTAAGCCGTGGAAGACGGTGGCCTGAGGATGAGCCCATTGTTCGCCGACATGTTGCCATTGGAAAGAGTAGTGGTAGAAGTGACTTCGCAAAGTCATCCGATCTGGAATGTCGCAGCTCCGTAACACAGTAACAGTCTCCGGCTTGGGAATCTCGTCAACGTCGCCGACGATCAGCACATCGCCCTCTTTGGCTTCCATTTCCGAGAACAGCAGGCTGGGGAAGGCATTGTGCAACAAGGAATCCGTCAACAAGTCTTCGTGCGCCCGAATCGACTGGCCAATACGCGGTCCGGGATCTTGGACTACGCGGTGGATGATCTTGTGGTGGAAATCACGAAACCTCGACCAGTTCTCCCGCAGGTATAGTGGCTTGTCAAGACCCGTGAAGGTCATGTTGGACTCGACAATGACAAAGTAATCGACGAAAGGAGCCAAGGTATTGAGACGTATCTCTAGCCAGTCCAGATCAAGAGAGATCGGGAATAGGTCGTAGACCTTTCGGTGTGTCGTGGCGCCAGCCTGATATGGCCTGAAGTTGTATTGGCGGCACAAGGACTCCACTCCGCCGGCAGTAGTAGGAAGCTCTGGATTTCGATCTTGATCGTATTTGTGAACGAGTCGCCGCCGGGGAAGCAAAAAGTCCCTGCTGAGCAAGAAGAGTAGTAGAAGCACTGTCGACGCTGCGAAGAAGCTGAAGCGTCTCACCAAGGCCGATGCCATTGCCACGGGTCCTCATTGTCGGTTCAGCTTTTGAGCGCTGTTATGTGGTGACAGAGCAGGGGTTGAAGATTGAACAGCCAAGTGCAATGCGCACGTCGGGAACGACCTCCGAAACGGGACATATTCAGTAAAAGGGACTTGAAGCGAGGACGTATGCCATCGCTGTTGCACCGCGCCTGCGACCAGGCAGCAAAGAAAACGGGAAAGTGCTCGCGTGACAGACGCCGGTGGCGTGTTACGCGTCGCACCCGAATTGAGTTTGGTGCTTGCATAGGATGAGACTGATCACCGACCAGTCAACATCACAAGATCGGAATGAATTTGTGAACAGATCAAAAGGAAGTGCTGCTAACATCTTGTAGACGCGAGACCGGTGTGGTGAGGACATTTTCCACCAAGGCTGGATACCGTCCTTGCGAATGACCCTTCCCACATCGTCATCACGCTTGCCTTCTACTACGTCCCTGACGAAGTGTCCTCCGACGGAAGGATCTAGGGCACCCATCTGGCAAGAGGTCAGTACGGCTGCTCAATTATGGTATGAGACCTTTCCGAGAACTCACCTGCTTCAACTTCTCCGGTCCAACGCCCGCGAGGCCCGTCGCCAAGAATCCCGGACTCACACCCCAGACCTTCACCCCGTCTTTGCTTAAGATCCGACTCCACTCACGCATCGCCATATTCAACCCTGTATTCACGGTCCTGTACATCACGGCCGAGAATGGCGCCGGCGGCTTCAGCCAACCAGCTTCAGGACCACTGTTGATTGCCACAAAGCCCGCGTGATCCATTCTCAACGTGTCGGCCAAGCTGGATGTCCCGCTGGCGATGAAAAGTAATCTCGGATCAGCGGACTTGACGAGCACTGGCAGGAACGCGTTGGTCATCACCATGTTGCCGGCAACATTGGTGTCCCAAGACTTGAGCCATCCTTCGCAAGAGCCGAGCTTCCCGTCGAACTCTGCATCGTGGTTCGCACCTGCGTTGCCGATCAAGACGCCGACGTGGCCGAACTGGGAGGCGACTTGATCCCGTGCTGCTGAGATGGACTCGTCCGAGGAGATGTTGACCTGCTCTAGGGAGAGCGAGCTTTTGCTGTCGGGAATCTCTTGCTTGATACTGGCGATGGCATCTTCGCCTCTTTGCACGTTGCGGCTGCCAATCACAATGTTGTAGGCTCTGTCAGAAGTGTATAGGGCCTTGACGATATCGAGACCGAGGCCGGTATTTCCGCCCGTGATCAGGACAACTGTTTTCTCGGAAGCAATGCTGCACTGGAAATGGTGTTTCTGGATTGTTCGCAAGAATCTGGAACGATCACTTGCTCCTGTTGCTTCCCTTGTGCATCAAGCTGGCCGCGAGCATAAATCTCATGTCTCTCGGCCGAGAGGCCGCCGGAGGAGAGAGTATGCCACTTGAATCCGTTCCTGGCATAACCTGCTTCGCAAACATCAGATCCAGTCCCATACGAGCTATACTCGCGCAGTTATTGCACCGCACACCGGCGCAAGACATCGAGATGTGAATGTGTCCGTGGCAAAAAAGACATTGGGGCGCGTCGGTACGCGTGATTTTCTTGGCGACACAAGCGATGACTAAGCGGCAACAAGGTTTTGGAGATCAGAGTTTGTTACAACGCGACCTCTCTTGCTACAGCTGGAGACGGGACTCTATGAATACATGCAGCGATTAATCACTGACTAGAGCATGGAACTCTCGTTGACATTTTGCAGTCGTAGCTCTACTGCCCCGGACTTCAATGGTCATACGTGAAAGAATCGACAACAATCCTGTCAACAGTCCAAGTCAAACCGCCGTCAGCAGTCTTCAAGTCTCCCTTCGTGTTCAAAGTGTCCTTCCACTTGGCATAAGACGGATCTGGCGAATCGAGAACAATCGTGGTGTTCACATAGTCATGGCTTGAGACAGCGCCGCACACCTCATGCTGGCATTCGACCTGGGTGCTGAATGCGATGGCACGACCGGCAACTGCAACATGTCAGCCATGCTCCTCTCATTTGGCATGAAGAACATAGGGAGAGTCATACGAAGGCTCACCTCATCATTTGTGGCCGGGAGCTGGGAGATGATCTCGCCGTCCACGGAGAGAGTGTGGTCGTGCTTCTTAGTGGCATCATCGTAAGTAACTATGAGCAGTGTAAGTACGTCACTGAAAGAAGTTTCGCGTTTCGCGAGGTACTTACTCTGAATCTTCAAATTCGCGCCAACGGGGACAGGTTGTAGATGACAGAGTTCTGCTGATTTCCCAGCACCAGCCGAGCTGAAACACACCAGTCAACCACATTTGGCCAGCAAGGCGATCTGCACAAGAATATCATTAGTATTGCGTCGATGGCATCCTCAATTGCAATGTAGCCAACGACCTACCGATCATCAAGCAAAGTCAAAGCAGTCCCCGTCAAGCTCGCAGTCTCGTTTGTGTACAGCTCCGGATAAATCTTCAGGAATCCTTTCTGTGTCGGATTGATCGGAGGAAGCACCAATTTTGTTGTCACTTGACGAATGAAAGGCGCATTGTCTGCGAAACCAACCTGCCAGTAATTCGAGAGGACTTCCTTAGGAGGTGCGGCTTGCACATGTGCTGATAGCGCTGAGACGGCGAGAAGTCCGAGGGAGGTCTTCATTTCGATTTCGGTGTGTAAGTGAATGAGAAGAAGAGAAGGGCTTGTAGGAAACGAAAGGATGTTTTGCTGTCCAAGAGTCCAAGACTGTAGCAGTTCCGCCGAACGCCGGTTTCAGTCAATTTTGGATGCCGGATTGAATGCGGTCTAGAGCGCATTCATGATTAATAACCAAGATGGGGAATTTGCGACGGACCGGAATTGCAAGTACGAGTAGACTTGCTGAAGAGTGCGGCTTATGAGGCAACAGAGGACTGCTGCTTATGGTGCGCAGCAAGGCAAGGTAAGCCCCTAGTCAAGCTGGCTGACCAAGTTGATCCTTGTAGGCACGTATAGTATGCGCTTAGGTTTCCATACTGCAGACTGCTCAAGTGCTATTGAAGAGTGTCGGGCATGCCACTCGGACTAGCATTTATAATCCGCGAACAAATTCCAGTATCTCTTCAATTTAGTTCTGTGATCGAACGCGAAATCCGGCGATGATGATGTGTGGATCTACCAGCGGTATCCGACTCGAGCCCGCCTGTGGGTCGTTCGGTACAGCAATTCATGTCTGCATGACCGGAAGAACGACCTCGATTCCTTGCACAGTCCAGTCAGAGCACAAGGTCGTTATCGGCGCGGCTCATAAAGGGATGGTACCATTTCCGCCCGGCGCTGAAGTCTGGCCTCTCCCAGCGCCATTCGGATCCCAAGCTCTCCACTCTCGCATCGGTTCACCACTTTCTCCAGATCCATCTCCTTCAGCTTGCAAATGCACTGACAAGTCGATCCTCCATCATCGTTCGCCGTCGTCATCATCTGAAAGCCAACCTGGGCATCGTTCGTGTTTGGTCGAGCGCATTTCGCGGCACAAATTGGGTTCAAGCGCGTCGCACGCGTGCAGTCCGCCATTAGATAGCCAATCGCAATTGTACGCAGGTGCGTTCAAGTCGATGGGGCTGTAATCGAAGTTGTCGACGTATTCGCGGGCTGTGGCGGCGCCGGCGAAGAGGAGAGGGCGAGGGAGACGATCTTCATTTTGATGGTAATTTAGAGAGAATTGTTTCTGCGGGAGGTATTCTCAGTCGTTGTTGGTGTGAAAGAGTTGACATGTTTCTTTGAAATTTGTGCGTAGCAAGCAGGTGAGAATCTTTGTATTTAGTTCTCTCCAACGGCTGCGGACAGCACGGGAGATGAAACTCGTGTCATCGTTAGTCTAGCGGACGCTTGATCTGTGAACCATTTCAAGAACGGTTGTTTCCCGCAACAAAGTATAATCCTATACCAAGCATTGCTTGGATTAAGCTATCATGGACGTCGAGCGTGTGTATAGAGAGCAGCGCGTATTCGATGCAGCGCAACAAGATAGGCAGCGATATCACCTTGAGCGAGGCAATCACTTGTACGCTTTTCCGAAATACCTTGTGTTCGATCTGCTTACTCCGTACGCTGGTCCTCGGTCTAGTGCATAGCTTGAACCCATACACACGGCTGATCTGAGACCCTGTAAGCGCACACATAGCGTAGGTACTGTACTGTGCTGAGTCAATAGATAGTGGGTAGCTTCGACCAAGTGTTACCTGACTCAGCAGCATCTGGGTCTTGGTCTTGACTGAATCTCACTTCCTGAATACTTGGATGATGACCTGTGAGTTGATATCTGATATTATATTTCATATGGCTTTATTCATGAGTGTGGCAAATAGTCATCAGTGGTGCGTGATGGAGAATGGACATAGTATACACTGCATAAACTCGATCAGCACGTCTTCATGTATAAGATCTGGAGGTTTACGAACGCAGCATATCATTATTATTTCTGGTTTCATCCTACGCAATCCACCCTTGCGATGCCATTCAAAAATTTCGACGTTGTGCTTCCAGTCCATCGCCAATACACCCTTCCGACAGTACCATTTCCCCGCCTCTATTATCTCAGCTTGTATACGTCAGCCTGCATACGCAGGTGCAAAATTCTTGCCCTTGCTTGTTCTTCCCGTTCGCGTGCGCCTCAATAGTATATTCCTCATGTGGATGTCCAACGCGTTGGCACATGTTGTGGCAGCCGGGTTCAAAGACTTTGCAAGCATCCTTGCCACCGTGGTCGAGCTGTTCGCACTTGTATTCAGGCTTGTCCTCGCCAATAGGATTGAAATCGCAGCCGCCGAAGGAGGGATTTGGTAATTTGGCAACTGCTCCGGCTGCGGTAAGGCCGGCGAGGAGGGAGACGAGAAGGAACTTCTGCGTTTTGTTGGGAGTGTTGGGTTTGGACGTCGGTGGAGAGAAAAGACGCAAGAAGATCTTGTACTTGCAAGGCGATATGACAGGTGGACTAACCTATGTATTTAACCGTCGCTGCGAGATCCGGCCAGACCATCTCGTGTTGTTGGCTGCTATTCTTGATCTCTTGCTAGCCTAAGTGCGTTTACTTCTCGCTCCAAAGAATTGCTATATTTAATTTTACACGAAGCATAGTCTCGAACTCTCGGTCTTCAGATGTCAGTGTTGAAACTTCAATTGCTGTCGCGATGGCCCAACTCCGTACCTACTTCGGGCACGAGACGGCAGAAATGTCTAGTTCAGCCTTCAGCAGCCAGTAGGAGCGGTTGTCTCCTGAGTCAGGAGGGAAAGCGGTCTACAGTCCAGTGGACGAGAGCCAAGTTTGGTACTTTGTGAGACACGGGACCCCAGTGGCAAGTTGTGACTAAAGAACTTTTGACTAAAGGACTTGTGACTAAAGAACCCCGCTGGATGGTGCTACCGGATATCTGTTCAAAATATGACCCCAAGCAGAGGGGGATTCTTCGTCGAGGACGAATTGCTGTCTGTCATGCCGCATGCCGCATGCGCGCGACCGCCGTCCGCGTCTCTCCCAGCAGCAACGCACTCTCCTTCGCAACAATCTCATTGCCACTTCACTCGGCCGTGCCCTTGCCCTTTGGTCTCGACTCGAGTCCTTACATGGTACCCACGCTTTTACGACGTTTCCCCTCGCGGGCGACTGCCGAAGCTCGCTGACAACGGAAAACCCGTGGTGAGTCTCGCAATATGCTTCGCGCTTCCGTTCGACTGCGGTTGGAGGCGTCCCGCTATCATCATCAACAGAACGGGCCCAATCAGGCGGGTGAATGTTATCGTTGTCCTCAAACAACGTGAAGTTCTCTTGACGCAAAAAGGCAATCGTGAACTGCTGTTACGCATTGCTCGTGTCATCGTTGGCTAGGGAGCGTTGACATTGGACGGAACATGTGCGGCAAGCGTTGGCGCATGCTGCTCTTTGAGCCGCTTTCGCGTGGGCCCGGAGGGCCTGAAGGGCCTTGGACGTGTTCCTCTTCACGCTTGCGCTTGCTTTCGCTCATGGAAGGCATCCCATGAGCCTGAATAGCAGAGGCTGGTGGGAGGGGAGGAGGTGTTTGGCCGCGCCTGGGACTCCGCCACTGCAGATTGCCGGAGGGACTGGGGAAGAAGGGCTGGTTCGTGGCAGAATCATACGACTCGTTCCAGCCTGGCGGCAGCTGGCTCAAAGGAGCACAAGTCCATGTTGTTTGCTCTGATGCCTGGTCCAAAGGGGGAGAAATTGAGAGCGTGTGTGGGGGGCAGCTGGCGGAAAGGAGAAGAGATCCAAGTCCTCTGCGGCGATGGCGACTGCTCGAAAGGAGCGGAAGTGGACGTCGTCTGCGCTGCAGGCGCCTAGTACAGAGGAGCAGAAGTTGGTGCCGCTTGCGCTGGTGGCGGCTGAGTCAAAGGAGCAGTCGTTGATGTCTTCCGGCCTGGTGGCGGCTTATCGACAGGAGCTGTAGTGGTCGCCGTCTGCGCTGGTGGGTGCTGGCTCGGGGGAGCAGAAGTCGATGTTGGCTGCGCTGGCGGCAGCTGGGAGGTGGCAGAAGTCGCTGTTGGTTGCGCCAAGAAAACGGTCTGGCCCCATGCTTGCGACACGTGCGCCATGAGCCTTCTTGCAGTTTCAATCAGCCTGCCAGTTAGCCGTTGCTCGTGCCAACCTCCTCTCGCCGCGTTCTGCAATGCGCTTCAGTCGAAGAGTTTCAGCTTGAGCGGCAGCCATTGCCCGTTCTCTCTCCTCCTTCTCCTTCTGTTTCAGAATGTGCTTCTTCCGGAGTGTCTCGGTTTTGGCCGCGGCTCTTGCCACCCTCTTCTCCTCTGCTTCTTGGAGCCGCTTCTGTTTCAGGGAAGGATCTTTGGCTTCGGCCTCGCGCGTTGCCAATTCCCTCTCCTTTTGCTCTTGGATGCGCTCGGCCTTCGCCTTCGCCTTGTACATCGCTTTACGCGCTCTACGCTCTTTACGTGATCGCTTGGGATTCTGCTTATGAATCGCCTTTTGAACTTCAATTCTTGCCACATTAGTCTTCATCTGCTCGCACTCTTCCTGCTTTCATTCCTCTCCTCCTGTGTCATGGGCTGATCGCGATCGATGATGACCACAATGCTCGAGTCATCGACTTCTGAAACGTCTTCGCGCTCCTCTGCTCCGGCTTGTGCCGACAGCTGCCTGTCCAATTCCTCGCTATTGTGCTCAACGAGGCTAGCCAAGCTGGGTAGCAAGTCTCGAACATTATCATCTGACTGTGAGTGTCTGTCTTCAGCTGGCAAGTGTTCCTCACTGTCTCCACTGCTCGTTGCCGGTACAGCAGCCCCTGTTGAGCCATTGCAAAACTGGCGCTGCGTGCCGGAAGGTTGCTCTGAAGTACAGGAGACCGCGCTGCTTCCTAGACCTTGCCGCTGTATTGCTGAATCCTCTACATGCATGACTGAGGATATTTCGATGATTGATGGTCCAGCCTGTGGGCTAGACTCTTCTTAAGGTGGAGGCGGCGGCGGACCTTGTAGCGGATGTTGCCATTGCACATGCCCTGTCGGACTGACATAGTAGTCTTTTTTGGTGCCGGAATCGTGAAAGGAGTTCCAACCTCGTGGCAGCTGGCCTATGGGAGGATCAGGCTGTGCCAGATGCATCTGGCTCCCTGCTGTCGACTGCCTTTCAGCTGCGTGGTTTTCCAGTTGTACATCGTCTTGAATCAGACCCCATCGTGCCGTTGCCGCTGTACTCTCTGTTGACTGACATAAGAAACTGTCTGTGCGGCAATTGTCGCCATCCTCGGGAACGTCGCTGAATCGCTTCATCTCCGCGTGGCGCAATCAAGTATTGTCCGGATCTTGTTTATCACGCTTGTCTTTGTGTCGGATCATGTTCGTGCTGGTGCTTGTGTTGTGGTGATGGAAGAAAAGCTGCAGAAGCGCGATCTGGTGAGGTGCAGGGAACCAAGCAACCATTTCTTGGCGTTCAACTTTGATTGCAGAACAAGGTTGTTGCCAGCCTCCCTCCTTCTACCCGCGCACAACAAGGACAAATCACGCCTTCACATTGACTTTTGATATGTACCTACATCTTGAAACACCCCCAGCACAACGTTTATTGGACCTACTAAATCTCTGCCACCAACTAGTGCTGTGCCAGTTACGGTAACCGGGCTGTAACTCCTTATAACCCTATGTAACTGTTGCATAGGATTACAAGGAGCTACAAATCGCGAAGAGCGGCCTTTCCTGGGTAGCTTATAGCATTGAGGGATAGATCTAGGCGTAGTTTATAGCATTAAAGCTCGGCCTAGGTTAGTATTTAGAGTTGAAGACCCAACAGGGGTAGGGTGCACCCTAGTACAAGGCTGTGACTATAACTTGAGGCTCAGCACTACCACTAACTGAAACTTTTGTTTCGCCAACTGACTAGAACGACACTAGCTATGTGATGTTGTACACGCCCTTCCGGTCCTGCAGGCCTCATCCAATTCATCATCCTCTGTAACACCGCCTTGCATCCGTTGTAGGCGGTGGAGCCTCCCCCGAAGGCCAGTCAGTCGGCTTCTCGTCCGCGAAAGGCTCATATGGCCGCTCTCCGACTGCTCCGCCCAAAAGGGACCACCAGTCGTCGCCTCCTGCCCGCCCGTACTCTGGCTCATCACTTAAATCCTCGTCAACTAAGTTCTCCTCTACCAAGAATTCCGACTTATCCTCGCTGTCAGCTTCCGTGCTTCCGTCGTCATCAATTGGCGTGCTGCGGGCAGTCTTCGGTCGCTTTGGCACAGCAGAGGAGCGTGAAGCTGGAGCCTTTCGCTTGCGCTTTGGCCTTGATTGAGTCGATGGTCCAGCAGAAGGTGTCTCAGAGGAGGCTCTATCACCTTCTGTTGCACTGGATGTTATTCTGTTTCCATTCGTTCTCGCGAACGCCGCGTCGAAAGTGCCTGGGTCGCGGACATATGGTACCGCAACCAGGCTCAAAGCAATGGGAGCATTCGGTGATGCCAAGACACCGCTGTTGTCTTCCCTCAACCAATTGCTTCCCCCAGTCTGAGCAGCTGCAGCGGTGATGCGGTTGCTCGTGTCGTTGCGCGCGTTCGTCTCTTCGATATCATACACACCACTCTCTGGATCAATGGTGCGGTAGTGGTCGTGTCGATGTCCCTTCTTCCATCGAGACATAATCTCTGTCACGAGTTAGAAGAGACACCAACCCCAGAAGCTCAAGCTGTCCTTACCATCGTGGATGTCTTTCACCGTGTACTTTCTCCTATCTGAGTTACGCCAAATCTCGCCGTAGATACGGCCCATGATGTCGTGGATTTGGAATTTGTCGAGATCGGTTTCGGTGTGCATCCACAAGTTGTCGCGGCGCTCCTCAATCTGCCAGGCTGCTCGACCCATGATGACAGTGTTAAGGGGATCAACCGTGTAGGGGTGTGATGGAGTCGAAGAAAAGCGGTTGAAGAGTTGTCGGTGGTCAAGCTGGTCAAGCTTGTCGCCGGCAAGAAACGAAGGCGGCCCGAAAACTGGGCATTCACTTCGGCAGATCCCGAGAAGAACGTCAATTTACCAATTTCGAGTCCGAACAGCCAGGGTAAGATTACGGATGCACGCTGGATCACCAGAACAGTATTCGCAAGCGGCTGGCGAGCCTCACGCTATGTGGTACAGGCCTTCGCGCTCAACAAAGCCCATCGAGAACGTAAACTTTGTGCAATAGATAAAAGAGACGTATTCAATTTGTTAGCTCGACTCCAAGAAGGGAGAACGAGGAACAAGATTCTGCATTGCTAACATGTAACTTGAAAGACAATTGTGCTTGTCAAGTCAAACAAACAGAAACCTGGACAAGGCACTGGAATTGTCGAGAGGTACACGACGCTTAGGTGCTGTACAGAAATGCATTAAAAGCGTGTTTCTTCACGCATTCGCGTCTATAAGTTCTATGGCATCCGACGGGTTCAGCACTTATCTGGTGTTCATCCTGTATTCTACCTTGACCTGCGGCCAATAAACTGGTAGCGTGGTTGTTGCTGCAGACATTTCCCATTGTGTCAGCCATTCTTCGTTCAACGGGTGACAGTGATTTCGCCGCAAAGCAAGGCAGGGGTGCTGCCTGGCCGGTATTGAATAAAAGTCTCTAGTCGTCTCAGTTAACTATCATGTCGTCCTCGTCCGCCACACTGGCTTCGCCGCCGTCGTCTTCATCGTCAGCCTCGCCCGTCCCTTCATCATCAGTATCGGTCCAGTCACTCTGCTCTCCATCGGACTTCACCACGTCGTTTTCACCATAGAAACCACCATCCTTATGATACTCCATATCCCCACCATCACGCTCGAATGTAGCTGGACTGCAAACGGGACAGCGCTCAGCTACACAACCGAGAACAGTCACCCGCATATCCTCCCCTCCGCTCCTGCACCACATCTCGACCTTCATAGTATGTCTATGAGACGGCACCGTGAGTTCGTCGTTGGATGGAGCACCCGTATGGTTGAAGCTGTATTCGCCACCATCATTCTGGATGCTGTTCTGACCGAGGTGAACGAAGGGCAGCCCATCTGTAGGGCTGCGTCGGATCTTGATCGCCAGGCCACCAGATCTACCGCAGTCGTTGCACTTGTTGCAAACGTCACCATCGCAACAAATCAGATCGTCGAAGCGTTGACGGCGAGGATTCCAGGCGTGGATGAGCTCACCACCATGCTTGTAGATCGCTAAGGATTTGTCGACCGTTTGGACGGTTCGATCGGCAGGCAGCGTCAGACGGTCGTCTTCGACGTCAAGATCTTGGCCGTGAACCATTTCGAGCTTCTGAGAGGCACGCAAAGTGGGATTACGGCCGGGGCGTGTGGAAGTGCTCGGCGCTGGCTGCACGGTGGACTGGGCAGCCTGACTCGAAGGCACGGAGGTGGTTGTGCTCTGAGCAGCTCGTCGTCTGCTGGAAGTAGCTGCAGTGGTGAGCTGAGAAGGAGTGGCTGAAGTCGTCGACGATCTTGCTGTAGCAGCTCGACGAGGACGTCCCGTTGTGGTCGACGCCTGATCTCCTGCAGCCGTTGTAGGCTGCGCAGCTCTCTGTCCTTTCTTTCGAGCCTGCCCAATAGCGAACGCAGCAGCGAACGACTCTGGATCACGTTGGTAAGGCGTTGGGTTCGGGTGTAGAGGTATTGGCATGTTTGGCGTTGCCAATGCCCCCTGTCCATCCTCGCGCAGCCAGTTCGAGCCGCCAATCTGTTGAGCAGCGTTACGGATGCGCTGGTCCGAGAGTCCACGCTCATACGTCTCATTTGCATCGTAGAGACCACTCTCCGGATCGATGGTCTCGTAGTGGCCATGGCGGTGGCTAGCCTTCCATCGAGAGCTGATTTCTGGTGGCAAAGTATGTCAGTATACCCACTCGAACTCGCACATCATTGGAGATCTTACCGTCACAAATGTCTGTGACACTGTACTTCTTGCGTCGCGGGTTACCGTTACGCCACGCTTCGCCGTAGATGCGGCCGATCAGATCATGGACTTGTCCATCGGTCAACTCGTAGTCAGTGCGCATGCGCAGCAAGTCACGGCGCTCCTCGATTTTCCAAGTGGCTCCTCCCATGATGTCCAGATCTTGTAGAGCTGTCGTCTGTGATTAGAGCGGTCGTATGACTTGATGGTGTTGAACTGTCGAATGGCAGAACTGCTTTTACCGGGCAGCCCGCCTTGAGAGTCGATGGACTTGCTATTCACTGGACAGAGTTTTCGATGGGCCGGCGGCAATGATCTGTTCACCGATCCACTACACCGCTTCAAGGCTCACTGAAGCGCGGAAAATCTTGTATACAGTATGTTGTGATATCTTGTGTAGACAGCAGCTTCAGGAAAGCATGTATTGGGACGATGTTCGATAAGTATTGGGATTCAGGGGCGGACAGAATCATCGCAATCAGCCTGGCTATGACCTATTCAACTGTGGATATGTGTTTGCTGTCACAGGGATCAACGAACAAGGTGTTGAGACTTGAAGATATTTGTCACTCGTTTTAAGGGCAGCCCAACAACCAAGAGACAATAGATCCTTCGAGACAACCGCTCAAAGAACGAGAAATATCAAACACAAGACGGCAAACGTTGAGATGACAATGGTCCAAGCAGCCTGCTTTGGTCGATTTTAGGATGTGGTCAGGACATCTCATGGGCATCAACAATGTCTGAGAAAGAGCCATAAGCGTTTGTTGATCGATGACCTGGCCTATAGGTGGATGCATAAGGTCTATCCTCCAGCGACTACTCTCTTCGGCCTTGTTTTCTTCGCTTTACCACGACGCTTCTTTCGCGCTGGCTCGCCGTAATCACTATCATCGGAGTCGCTCATAGCTGCATCCTCCATGTCACCGTCTCCATGCTCCTCTGCACTGTCAGGCGCTTCTTCATCTTCTTTGTGTGAACTCTCAACCACATCTCGAGCTTCGGCCGCTTTGGCTGCTGCTTTGATCCTCTCAGCGTTGCGAGCCTGCGCCAGCTCTGGATTGCAAACCTCGCAAGACTCCGGGACGCACCCTAGCACCTTGACATCTCTCTCAATCACCTGATCCCTCTTCTTGTTCCTGACCATGCACCGCACCACGTAGAGTCTCGTGTGTTCGGGGACAACCAGCGGGTGATACTCCACATCCTTCGCCTGATTGAACACAAGACGACCAGAGCCACCAAAAGCCACTTTAACATCTCGCTTTCTGTGAACGAACGGCAACCCCTTGGTAGGCCCATCTGTGACCTCCACTCCAGGCACCAGGTCTGCGATCCGCTTGTCTTCCAGGTTGTTCACGCCCGTGCATTGATCGCACACTGCACTTGGACACACTAGCGCGTCCTCGAATTTGATCGAACTGAAAGGGTTGTAGATGCGGACCAGCTGGCCACCAAATTGGCGGGTGCCACAGTCTTCGAAAATATACTCGGGAACTTCATCGTTGGTGAGATCAGCTCCTGACTCGAGCTGTTGTCGTCTCTCCAGATACCACTTTTCGTGGACCATGTCGACGTGCCAACCTGTCCAACTTTCGAGAGGGTCTGGGGTTTTCATGTCGGCTGTTGACTCTGCACCTTGTTTCGGATTGAATTTAGATGTCTTCGTAGTCGTGTTGGAATCAGAACGCGGCGTCGTTGGCTGTTTGCTCGGTGCGAGCTGTTTCCTTGCTCCACTTTCCGGACTCCCCTGCTTGCGTTTGGGGGCTTTGCGTTCGCCGCTATAGAAGTTGCGATCGAACGTTACTGGATCTCGTTGGTATCGAGGGCGGCTTGTAGCATCAGGAACCAGGATGACACTCAATTGCCTCTTCATAACCCCCTTGTCGTTGGTCAGGAGCCAGTTGACCTTGTTCGTCTGCTGTGCCGCTGAGACAATCGTGTTCAGAGTGCTTGTTTGTGCTGTCTGTTCGTCGTCGCTGGGTCCACCCTCGGGGTCGATTGTATTCCAGTGCGCGTGTCGCTTTCCAGCAGACCAACGAAACTTGACTTCGTCCCGAAGGTCATTGACTCCATACTTCTTGCGTGGAGGGTCTGTTGCGTTGCGCCATGTCTCGCCGAAGATACGACCCATGAGATCGTGCGCTTCGTCGTCAGTGAGGCCGAGGACGACTTTCAATACGAAAAGGGTGCGTCGCTCTTCGATTTGCCAGGTCGGTTTCGGCATATTCGCGTTTTATATGTGCGACTGGAGAATTCTCTGTATAGGGACTCTAGTCCAACGAAGAGGTGGGCAGCGGGTCGTGCTGAGCTCGATTCGGTTGTAATATCGCTCGTGCCGTTGGTGTTTGAGTGGATGGTGATTTGTATATCCGTAGTGTTCGCTCCGCGCTGCTTCCAAACGATCGAATGGATGTTGTATGCCAAATATTTGTTTATAAAGGTCAAGCGAAGGTCGAGTAGTGAATCGCGGCATAGCTGACATGATGCGTTCTTTGTTTATAGAGATGCTCCAGGTGAATGGCCAAATCCGGATTTTTTTCAGTTCCCTTTCGCCCCAAGATCAAGACAAAGCACAGTCCGCCCAGGAACAAAGAGGTCTGATCAGTAGTCTCGAATTGTAAGTTCGTTCTGCTTGTGCCGAGCCGTATTGCATCTCGGTGAGAAGGTTCAGGATGGCAGCATCGATTACTCGTCGCGCATGATGGAGTGCTCGTGCTCGCATATTGCCATCGACGCTGCGGCTTCGCTCGTCCCGGGATATCTTTGAAGCTCAGCATAAGTTCTCGATAGGAGAGTTCCATTCGATTGATTCTGTTCACCCGGCCATCACGACGAGCGATGGTCGAGGCATCCAGCATTGATGTGTTCGTGGTCGGACATTTTGCCTGAAAAGAAAGTAGCCATGAACGAGCGGCAATACTGTGTTGTGTCTGAAATACAGCAGTTAATAAGCATACGCAGTCTGCAGAAACAGATGTCAGCAAAGTTACACGAGAGAAGTTATTGCAGGCTCAATGTACGTCCTCAGCTTATGTTACCTGAAACGGTTTGCTGTGTCTTTCATAGCCAAACAGGAGTCTTCGAACACCAGCTCCAGTCTACAAGACGATTCTTCTTGGTTCCAACTCTCAGGGTATCGAGGCCACCCGGAAGAACGAAAGAAAAAAAACTTTTCTCGGCATCGTCACACCAAGACTCCAATGATTGCAGATGTAGGAGGGGCTAATATTCCGCGAAGCAAGCCTCTGAATCTGCCAGAACTGCTTGACCCTGGAATTTGTCTCAAAGAGATTTTATAGACGGGCCCGATGCTTGAATGATTCGCAAAAGCCATCTTAGGGGGAGCAGACACGAGTTTCAGAAAAGCATCGCTGCCAGTCTGATTGGCAAGGAATCAGATCCGAGGACTCTGCAAAGCCAGACTCTTGCGCGTTTCGGCCCCGGAATTGGAGCGTGTCGATTCCACTCTTCCACATGGGATTCGAACGCGTCGACCTGCGTTTTGTGCATTAGTACCCAGACATCGCTCTCGAAAAGCATTAGGCATGCATCGTATTTGGTTTACTTCGATGGTGTTCCAGACGCTGCACTTTGCAAAGGGGGAGAAATCTGGGCTCAAGATGTCATGTTTCAACTTCGACAACACCACCTGCCTCCAATCCCTCCCCTCATCCGTGACTTGTGCGGAGAGATAAAACCGAATGACAAACAGGAATGATGAAAGAGCCATCGTTTCGAACATTTCCATGTCAAATGATACATACATATTGCTACATTGGATTGTCCTCAACCCCTTCCATGCATCCATCGTCCTTTCCAGAGGCTCTATTTTTGTTGGTCATCCACGCTATCTTTGCGCGCCGAGAAACGCCCCCAGAATATGATGCAGGCAGTCAAAATATGCTCCTCCCCAGAACGAACAGCATTGAACAGAACTCCCCCGCTTTGTAACAATGTTCGATGGTACACGCCGTACATCACCAGCTGCCAGATTGCAGCATCTTGGCCATGCCATGACGTGCCGAAGGAAGATGTCCATCTACCTTGCCCCGCCCTTCCCCTTCGCCTTCGACTCCAGAAGTCTCTGAATCGTACTCTTGAACGCCGCAGCTTTCCGATCGTCGGTCGATCCTACACCAGCGTTTTGTACTGACTTCTGCTTCGCAGGAGGCAGATCGCGGACTTCTTGAATGAATTTCGTTGAGTCATCGTCGCCCTCCGCATCATCTTTCCCATAACTGGCCACCCTTCCAGAGTCTTGCTCAGACTTCTGGGACGAAGACCCACGCTGCTGCTGCGACTTCTTTTTTCCCTTCTCTTTCGACTTCTCCTGCTGCTGCGATGAAAGAGGCTTCTGACCTTTGTCACTCTTTCCCTTGCTTCGATTCTCGGACGACGAGGTTTTCTCGTCGTCGGGCGTAATTTCTTCAACCTGCAGGATAAAATGCAAAAGAGCTCGAGTCAGAATCAAACATTTTCGCCGCGACAATAACAGAAGCTCTTTTGCACAGCAAAGAAGTGAAGATGAGTACAACAGAAAGCAAGTGTGCAAAACGCAAGCCTAAGCACGGATCAAAGTAGACATGGCGTTCGCGCCATATCTCACTGGTCGACGTAGCAGAGCACGGCCCGGAGGAATAAGGAATTGTCAGTGAGGCCCCAATGCTGACAGGATCAACCTCATCGTTGCGCAGGCGTCTTCGGCATATCCGCTTCCGTTTCGTACTTGGGTGGATCGGCTTTGGCCACAGGTTTGTCGCCATCAGAATCCTTTGCTGCTTTTTGTTGTTTGGCCTCTTCGGGGTGCTTTGCCGGCTAGCCATCGGCTTTTTGAGGAGAATTGGGATTCTGCTTTACCTCTGATGAAGAGTCCCTTGCGTCCTTATCGTCATGAGTCTGCTCCTTCTTCGTCTCCGACTCTTTGCTTCTGTTGCAAGGCGAACTTGTTAGCGAACTTCCTGCCCCTGCTCACACGTAATCACAAAGACGTCAACTCTCTCGCCTCTTTCAACAGTTCGATCGTTCTCCAATTCCCACTTACACTTCGTCGGCTTTTGCTTTTTGCTTCGCCTCCAAAGCCGCCTGCTCTTTCGCTGCTGCTTCTTTTGTCGCGCCTTGAATGGCTTCCTTGTCCTTCTCCCACTGCGAAGAGCCCACTTCAAACTGACTGTTGATTTTGTCCAGGCGCTCTTGCTTTTCCTTCTCTTCTTGTTCTCGTTGTTTTCGCTCCTGCTCCATCTCCTCCATGTGTCGGATGTCGTCCACCGAGGGCTCGTATAAATGCCAAATGGTGTAATGTGGCAGACCGACTACGGAGTAGCCCATTCGCTTGGCCATCTGAAGCAAAGTCAGTATATCCCACATGGCTGTCTGCAGCACTGCAACTCACCTTGCCAAAGCCTTCAGTCTCTGCGTGCTTCTCGAAGGAGAACGCCGGGAAGTGGACACCACTCCTGAAGACCTTTGCTTTCGCCAGAATAGAGACACCTCCCACGCCATCAATCTCCATCTCCATATCTGGGTCGCCATATGGGTCTCGAAGGTATGCCAAATGAGGTCTCCAGGTCGCATACTCTGCGTACCCCTCGACAATCACAGCATCTTCGTCTAGCGTGTCCGCAAGTGCCAGAGCAGTCTCCGACTCCTGCCAGCTGTTCAAGTCGTAAGGCTGCTCTCCTCCCAGCCAATCTGGCAACGGTCTCCACACGTTCGGCACAATGACATCCTTGTTATGTCTCATCAAATCCTCCAAAATCGTGAACGGTGCCGTTTCGACATCGACATCTCGCCAGTATACCCAGCTGTGTGTGGGCCGTAGTGCAGCAGAAAGTAGCCAATTGCGTGCCTGCGCCATGCTCTTTCTCCGGCTGGCCTGCGCTGCGAAGCCGTGTCGGCTCTCCACATCTTGGTTGACTTTTTGTCCGAAATCCTTCTCGATGACGGAAATCTCGCCGAATGCCATCTTGGGCTCATCGCTTGCTTGCAGTTCCGCCAGCATATCCGAAAGGATGTTCAATGTGTTATCCTTGCTGTCTCCGACCAGGAACGCGAGGTCGATGAGGTGGTGCGGGTATGTCAGGTTCCGCAGATGTGAGAAGAACATGGGCATGTGCGGCGCTGCGTCCCGTAGAGGAGCACAGAGTAGTATTCGCTCCTCTCTTTCCCAACCTTTTGATGTGCCGCCAACATTGGCCAAGTCGTAGTATCGCACTGTCTCAATGTTGAACTCTTCTCCGCCGCCCCAGATTGCCAAACCTAGTCCACCGAAAAGCCCTGACGGTCGTAGTGATGGAAAGAGGAATGTGAGGAGAAGGAAGAACAATGCCACTCCTCCGCCGACCCGCATTGCTGCTTTGCGCCTCCTGCCCCGTACTGATCGCGGCTGGTATTTGTCGTACTTGTCGGGCCTGATGTTGAAGGCGCTCCCTCTCCGCCCACCGCCGCCTATAGGATATGCACCAGAGCCCTTGGGCTGGCCATTGCCAAAAGGATGTCGATTCATCTTCTCGTGATGATCCGACTTGGTATATATGGGCAACATGTGGCCGGCGAGCTGTGGAGCTTATGCGAAGCCAGCTCAGGGCCTCGTAGCCACGATGGCGTGGTCGTCGTTCGTGATATCGTTGGGAGAGGGGGTTGCAGATGGCTGAAGAGGTTGCGAGAAGAGGTCGGACGAATTATTGTGGGCGTCCCCTTTGATGTTCGCTCCCTGGTTCGTTCGATGGGCCGGCGATTTATTCCCACTCTCGCTGAAACGTGTCGTCGGTGCTCGCTACTCTGTCACCGCGTAGGTGGGGGAAGGACAGCCACAGCAGGGTATTCGTAGCAGGGCGGTTTGCGGTGATCGAGTGACGAGGTGTGTTGAGGTTGCGGAGGTGTTGCGGAGGTGGAGATTGAGGTGTCGTGTCTGCTTGCGCAGCGATTATTCGAAGGGAGAAGCGCGGGAGACGAACTCTAACTACCGACCCCTGTCGTGTTTCTCCTACACCACTAGCTGAACGTTTCAAGTTGCATGAGACGGACATTGGGCCTGCTATGGCTATCTACATCACACCGAACACCCACAGCAGCTTCGACGGAGAATAGCACGCTCAGCTCGAGTCAGTCTCCTGTTGAAATTCAGGCTGGACAATTTTAGAGACACGCGGCCTGCAGGACGATCATCGTGCACGCCACAGCCGCCCAGCCGTCTCGCGCTTTCAGGTGACAGACACGTGGGAACTTTGAGAATCAGATGGCAGGATGAAGTGAGATCGGAGTCAAGAATTTTGGTCATTACACTGCACAGCTAACATTGCACTTCTTGAACTGTGTTGTCGCTCTCGTGAAGCGCGGAGCTTAGCATTACGCGCCGCCTCCCGGACGGCCGTGGCTCCGATACGCCAGCCATTACCAAGTGGCTGCTGATATTGGATGTTGAGCGACGCCCATTGCTCGCCGAAAGCACTAATGTCGAGCTCAGCACCGTCGAAGGTCACCAACTGAGGAGCAGTGGTCTCATACGACGATGTGTTGGTGCCGAACTTGAGCTGCTCGCCAACGAGCATGTTGTAGAGCTAGTTGTTCGCATCGAGTTGGCCTGGTAGATTGGTCGCTACCGCATGATCCATCAACCAGCGGAAGATTGCCGCGAAGAGATCTGCTTTCCACTGCTGAGCCAGGCAGCCGGAGATCGCTTTCTGAGTGTATGGTGCGAGCACTCTGTTGTAGTATCTGCGATATGCCATCCAGGAGTTGAGTGATCGCTTTGGCCCTCCGGTGTCAAGATCACGTTGACTAGGACATCAACACCGAGATTGGGCGTGGTGTGCTCTTCGTCAAAGCTGTCGAGGGACGGGTCGAAGCTGCGCGCGAGCTGCGGCACTTTCTTCCGATTTGAGCTGATCGGTCGTTAGCAGTTGCGCTGAAGCATAATCAGAAAAGTGAATGCCTAAGGATGGAAAGACTCAGAAAAGCCGGTTTTACGCATGCCCGTCCGCCGGCATCTCGCCAATGACACCCAAGACGAATGACACGGTCTGATGCTCTGAAGTCATATCACGCAGCTGCGAGCTCAGCCGAAGCTTCACCCGCTGCTACAACTCCACAACCGATCCTCCCAGTTCAGCCGAAGCTTCGTTGGTACGGTATAGGAAGGACGACTCGGCAGACATGGCTACACAAGGTTCGTTGAATGGATAGACTAGGTGTCATCTTTGCAAGGAGGTGTGAAGGGAAGACTGCTGGAGCGTACCTCGGTCGCGCAGCAGTGACGCGCAGCATCGAGCAGGTAACGTTGCGTACTGAATAAAACGGAGTCCGCGGTGAGTCCTGTTGTGAGCGAAGTCAGAATGTGGCCATGCTGAAATTGACACTGAACGCAAAGGATGTGATCGCTTAGATCAGACAAGGTTTGGTAAGATGGTTTATTATCGACATGGTAGTTCAGTAGCAGAACTGGAAGAAACCATTCATCATAGAAGCGAGTGGGACGAAGAGAGAGAGAAAGCCGACGTACCTTGTGATTGGCGGATGTGGCGCGAAGCATATCCTTTGTCGCGAGAGACACACGAGCCTTGCTGGATGTCTGGCTTGAAGAACCCTTGCGCTGTTTCCTGTTAGTCCAACTCGACACAGTCGTGATGTGCGCTGCAAGAAGACCGTTGGGAGGAAGATCAGATGGTGATGCATGTTTTGTTCTTGGATCATGAGGATCACCGGAACATAATTGTGAAGAATTCATCAGGTGAAGGGGGCGGGAGTGGAAGTGAGGACTCACTCGGAAGACTGCTGCAGAAGCATTATTGTGCCTGTGCAATGGACCTCACTTGCATCTTGGAGCTCAATTGCAGCTTCGCGGGCGGCAGATGGGTATTTGTCGCCTCGCAGTCAACGCGGACACCCGATCCTGAGGAATGCATAAAGCTGAGTCCATCGCTTCGGCTATACGCTTCGGTTCATCCGGTGTCTGCCGGAGGTGCAGCCATCATCGAGAGGCTGCGGTGGTGATGTTGTTGTTGTGAAGGTGAAGTTCAGAGTGCTCGGAGGAGAGAAAATTGGAGTCCGCAAGTGCCAAGAGAAAGTGGGCCCGTGCTTGCGCCTCGTGCCTGGCTCAGCAGAATTCGACAGCCGCCCACGCTTGCTCATCCCGTCCTGCATCAACAACATGAGTTGAACAACCAACAACGAGCTCGACCTGCGTGGTACGGGCTGAGGATCATCAGGTAAGCTCACTCACATGCACAATCACCGTTCTACATGATTAGACACTTTTTACAATCTGTCAATCCCCTGAAGCTACACGCTATTGACGAGAAAAAAATTGCTATGCTCTTTATGATATCCACTACAGCTTGACACCTTCACTATTCCAGTCTGAATGCACTGAGTTGGAAGCTGACGAGTGCCCAGATTTTCCACATAGCTCACACCATGTCTGCCGCGAACACCGCTCCCATGGTCACCGAGCCCATTCCCATCTTCAAACTCGCGCATCGATTCGTGCTGTACGATGCCAATCATGTCACGTATCTACGCAGAGAGCACAACATCAGTGGTGTGCTGATGGGCACATTGCCTCAAGCCTCGCAGCAGAATGTGTTCCTTGGCTTGCCGCTGGAGTTGATGCCAGAAGAGGCTCGGCTGCTGGTTGAGAAGAACGTCGCGTACATTGTGGACGACACTGCCGAACACAAGCGCAACTTCCTGGGCAATGGCTTGAGCGAAGAAGAGAGGAGAGCATACCAGGTAGCATTACGAAAGCAAGGACAAGCTGCAGCGGTGGACGCGAGCAAGAGGAGTGACGACAGGAAGAAGGCCGCGTTGTCCAAGATACAGAACAACACGGAGAACTGGAATGACATTCCTGATGACATGTTCACTTCTGGCCCGAGTCGCAAGAAGAAGGCGCCGAAGGTAGAGACTGCTGCCGAAGCTCTCGACGAGGACGAATCGTTGTTTGGTGCGTCAGCTAACGCGTCCGAAGGCACGGCCAATGTGACACGCACTCCATCTGTTGCGAGCTCGGCTGTCGCATACGAGCCATATGGTGTCACGCCAACGACTTCACGACCACCTCTTCAGTTTCAGAACACACAAAACATTGAGCTGCCAAAGGTGCCATCGTCTTATCCTCTGTACAAACATTTGCATCAGAACGGGTACTTCATGGCGCCAGGTCTACGCTTTGGCTGCCAGTACATGGCCTACCCTGGCGATCCTCTCCGTTTCCATTCGCACTTTCTGTGCAGCGGTATGAATTGGGATCAAGAGTTCAGCTTGATCGACCTCGTGGGGGGCGGTCGTCTGGGTACTGGTGTCAAGAAAGGCTTTCTTGTCGGCGGCGAAGAACGGAAGCCGGGCAAGGAAAGTACAGATGACAATATTCGCGCGTTCGGTATCGAATGGGCTGGCATGTAGTAGTACCGGTATACAACCACAGCCTCTTCCAGCCAAGTTCATCATTTCTCCCCTCGGACGCGTGCTCTCGGGTCCAGTGCTGTCGTCACTAGCCTGGAACCGACAATCTTGCCTTCAACAAAATCAATTGCGGCGCGGACTGCGCGAACGTTGATCCGTCTGCCCGCGGTTCGCGCGTGTTTTCAAAGGTTACCAGCAGCTTATGAATTTATAAGTCCTGATTTTACGGCCTTTAGGGCGTCTCCGGGCAGTGCGAAATCCTTCGAAGGAGTTGTGGCCAGTGACGTTCGTACGCCGCCGCATTGTGGCTTACGGCCGACAAAGGCGGGACAATAGAAAACCTTCGTGACCCCTACAACACCTCCCCCACAGCGAACGACCGAGTAAGGGATGGCGCATACACGCCATGACTGTAAGCGTAGCGGTTTGCGAACGTCCGCGCGCTGAACAGGCTGCGAAGAGACGCTGCGTAATGCAACGCCATCAGTCTACTATATAGCTGCGGCTCACTGCATGTCCTACCTCTACACTCACCCCAGCTCCAGTGCCTCGAGACCACCCCAACACCACAGATAGCAGAGAAGGCA
Source organism: Cercospora sojina (assembly GCA_004299825.1). Classification (NCBI taxonomy): domain Eukaryota; kingdom Fungi; phylum Ascomycota; class Dothideomycetes; order Mycosphaerellales; family Mycosphaerellaceae; genus Cercospora; species Cercospora sojina. The sequence continues at coordinate 62,441 of CP036213.1, read as the reverse complement.
AGACAGTGAAACTTCTTCCAAGAAAAAGATACAACAATGTCCAAAGCAGGCGAACAATTCATCGGCCTACTGCCAACCCAAGACAAGAAGCCCAAATCACACTTCTACGGACCTGCGGGCGCCATTTCCATCATCCGAGATCAGTTCGCTATCGAGACCTGGCTCGCCCTCGGTGCCGTGGCCCAAGCAATCTTCTACACTCTGCTCGGCCCGTATGCCTTCACGCCCGCCATCGCCTACCTCCTTCTCACAAGCCTCGACACCGCCGCCATTACCTACGGCCTCCGAGCCAATCCCTACCTCTCTGGCGTGCTCCACAAGAAATTCTCTGCCCAAATTCCCGACTCACAAGGAAATTACGGCTCTCAGCCTGCTGCCAACGACATCGTCGTCTTCCTCATCGGCACCCGAAGCAACCACCCCCTCGGAGTCCTCGCCCCGGGCGCCTCCGAACTAGGAACCTACTTCTCCGACATGACCGCCAAGCTCGAAGAACACTCCGAAGAATACGGTTTCCTCGGCATGACCTCCTGGCTCAACAGCAACCAACGCACTTCCAAATCCGAAATCATGACGGTCTGCTACTTCCGCACAGTCGAAGGACTGCATGCTTTCGCACACTCGAAACACCACCGAGAGGGTTGGAATTGGTGGAATAAGACCATCAAGGAACATCCGCATCTTTCGATTTTTCATGAGACGTATCATGTTCCCAAGGGGCATTATGAGAGTATTTATGCGAATAGTCATGTTAGCGGGATTAATAGTATCACTACAAAGGTGCAGGATAAGGAGACGGGAGAAGTTCGATGGGCGAGTCCGGTAGTGGATGCTAGTAGGGGCTTGTTGAAGACGAGTGCCGGGAGGATGGCTAGGAGTCATGGGGATGAGCATGATCAGTATGGAGAAGATCCGTACTAAAGTTCGAAAGTGGGTTGGATACTGGGAAACAGGCATTAAATGTCTGCGACAGAGTGGCAGACAGGACATACAAATAGATAGCGAGGCTTTGGGTAGGCAGACGCGCAGGGTATGTATATTTGGTACTTGAAACGGACATTTGTGCACTAACGATGATACTCATCATGCAGATCATTTCTGTCCCCAACACACACAGCTGATAATGACCTGGGCGGTCTCGATGGTCGCCTGGTGGAACAAATCAAGACCATTCTGTTCTTAGCAGTCTCTTGGTCTCTCTTGTTCACTGGCCAAGCTTGCGCTCAAGAATGCTGGTGGCTTGCCGAATACGACCTTCTCTACTAAGATCGCAGCATCGATTCTCGCCCCATGGAGTCGCTTCGACTAGCGGACTGACATTCGCTTTGGAAATTCACTCATCTGCAGATCCGCTTTCTCCTAGGTACCATCATTCTCAATCTCGCCGACTCCTACTCCTGAAATGGATCACTACTGCAGAGACCTTGTTTGGAACACGAGGGAACTCGCAAAGTCTCACGCTGTTCGCGTACAAAGTCTGAGCTACAGTGGTTTCCATCGTATACATACAGCGAGCGGATGGGGTGTGAGAAGCTATCAGCACGTGGTGAAGGGGTAGCCGCGTACAAACCATTTCCTAATGCAGAATAACTTGATTGGAACCACGAGCGTACTTAGAAAGCTTGGAGGACCCTAGTCCCTGCGCAGGCTAATAACGTGGAAGTCTTAAATAGCGTTGATCTTATACTCACACAGCCAATGGACTGTAGCCGGATGTATGCCCGTGGTGAAGGATCCATGGCATTTGCTACGATCCGTGCTACAGAGCAACCTGACCTGAACACGAGAGCGCCCAAGACATCTACGTAATCTCAACGCCGTACTATAGTCGCTCTCATCCAGTTATCTTGGCCTCGATAGCGTTGATCTTGTACATGCTTAGTGAATGGGGTGTCAAGGTCTATGTACACGTGGGAGGTGCTCAGGAAGTATAAGCCCTTGAGCTTGTACTGATTGGCAATAGAACTGGCATCGTCGCTCCCGACTAAATGCCTCAATTCGTATTCTATTCTCCTAGAGAACACTTGCTCGGAGAGCGGTGATGGGAGTTGAATGTGGTGCTCTAGCCCGTGGCCGAATGGTGAAACTCAATGCCTTGGTGGTGAAACTTTTGTACTTGTACAGCGATGGTGGGCCTAGATTGGGTTGTCGAAGGGCTGGTGATCGCAGCAAAGGCTTGTAGTTCGTTGTTTTGAGAAGCATGGTAGTGGCCGACACATTGTAGGACATCGTATCGCGTGGTGATTCTTCACGCTTCAATGCAGGCCTTTTCGACTGGCGTTGGCCTAAATGCTCAGTTGGGAGTTACATTGTTGCGCAACTGCACATGCTGCTGGAACTCTCGAAAGTGCATCGCAGAAGCAGTAACTCGACACATGGCCCAATCTGATGCTGAGGTCGATTATTGGCCTCCATGGCCTCTCCTCGGGTAGAAAGAGTCGTGCCAACACCTTGTTCGAGGATCTGGCTACACAACCGTATCACACGTGTTCCCCACTCAGCCCTTCGCCCTCTGTTTGGAGATCAACTGCAGCAATACCGCACTTCATGGAAATAACGCATGTGCATAGACGAATACGAACGACGCGGGTGCATAGACGAACACGAATGCATGGCCATCGAACAATTGGAGACCGATGTAACCATTCGCCAACGCCAACGGTTGCAAGCGTCGGGGCACGCTGCTTGACTGTTTTTGATCAATAGCTTGAGTACCAAGATGGGGCTGATCGATCGAATATGTTGAATGGCTATAAGCACGACGGTCAAGTCCAGCAATTCTCCAAATCATTCCAACCACCTCAGCACCCGCAATCATCAGTCCACAAAGCACATCTACATCTTCTGCTACAGAGCTTTCCCATCTGCCACTATCATTATGCACTTCTCCAAGACTTGTCTATTGGGTCTCGTCGCGCTCGCAACTTCGGGCACCGCCGCCCCTGCGTCCGTGGATCTGGCTGTGCCTGCACTGCCCCCTGAGCATGAAGTTGTCGAGAGGTCAGTGGGGGTGAGAAATTTGCTCGTTATTTGAAGACATCACTGTAACCGTCGCTAACCTTTCCAGAAGCTCGACAAGCGTTTCAATCCCATTGCCACCCTTCTCGTCAAAGTGATCGGCGGACAGCTCCTAGCCGGAGCCGCAAAAGCCGCTATCGACGCTGCCGAAGCCCACCTCGAACCCGAAGGAAGCAGCTTCAGAGATTCTGACCAGGTATGACACTCCCGGGAAACGCTCAGCTTATCAGCATCATCGTTGACAAAGTCGAGCGCAGGCAAGCTGAGCTTTCACGCCGGAAATGGCCAAACATCTGTATGAGAAAAAGGTCGGTTCCGATATCAAAGGTGTAGCTTGCTTCGACGATTCCTACTCTTGGTCTGCTGGGAGCCACTAGGAAGGCCCTATCGACCATCATTTCAAGTGGGACATCTATCACACTGAGATGTCTCCTGCGTTCCTGAGCGATCAGAGAAGACATGTGCTAACAATCCACCCACAGCTATGACTGTTTCGAGATCTCCAGCGGCTACGTAGGAAAAAGGGCGACGGAGGGTAGGAGAATCTAAGTTGCTCGTCTGATCTGATGATATGCTCCAATGCTGACATGTCGAAGATTACTTTCTATGGCACCTGCACCTATAACAAGAGGGCATATCGCTGCTAGAAATTACTTGTGGGATAGAAATCCCTTGCGATATCGTCGAAAAAGAGAATTGCAAGCTCTCTGAGTCTGAGCAGCAAGTTTAACAAAGGGGAACGGCAAATGCTGTACTGTGACTGTTGCTGTACTTGGTCATGTAAGCTGCAGCTGGTGAGCTCGTTAGTAATGGAAGAGCGAAGACTAAACCAGCAATCAAACTCGTGGCTGTGCAAGAGACGTCCACGGCTCAAAAAGCGAGGACGCAAACACTTTCGATCCCCATTGCAACCAACTGATTCCTCTAGAAAGAGATCTGCAGGATGACGGGAGCGATAATCGTGCCAGTGGTAGCGTCGGCAGTGCCATCTGTATTGGCAGTGAAAAGACTGTCAGTGGCAGTAGCAGGGCTCTCGCCCTTTAAAAAAATAGCTTCCACTCAACAACGATTCGAATAACGACGAGAAACAAGTTTGATCTCCACGTCGTAATGGACTTTGGCCAATTCGTCAGCCCTCGGACATCTGCCATGGTTCTTGACACCGTCGATGTCCCTGAGAACCAATCTCTCAGATCTGGCCATCCTATTCTATAGCACACCAGGAAACGATGCTGCACAAGATGGTGGTAGCTCAGGGCAGAACGATGAATTCGCTTATTGCATTGCTCGTTCCCATTTGCTGTAACGGCCAAATTCTTCCACCATCCTAGTCACTTTTCCCCTCATAGCCTATCATCTCAGAATGTAGTCGGTCCTCATCTCATACTGCAACGATGTACAAAACGTCCTCGCAGGTCTTCGCGATTCAAATGCATCTTCTTCGCTCTGATCCTAGTCGCCACTCATTTGGTCAAGTCATCGATGATCGATGCACCTTACAAGAGACGATGCTAAGGGAGGCGTAGCAGACTCAGCCTTTCCAGACGTCACACAGCGATCTCCCACAATCACAAAGCGTTTATTGGAAACCAACGACCGAAATACTTCCCGCGCACTGTTCAGATCCGATTTTCCCTTGTGCACGCACTTTCCGCGTGATCGTGAAGCCGTCAATCACTTCTTTGGACGTTAAAAAGTCGGGAGCTATAGACATCTTTCGACTTGTTGATGGAGCTGCTGATGTCGTTGGTTCATGATCTTTTGAATGAAAATTATTCATCAACACGGTGAGCAGTCAGTTCACACGAAATAAATCGCGTGCTTCGCGCGAGGAACCAATGCTCGACCCATTGTCCCAGCACTCCGAAAACATCTGACGTGCAAAGAAAAACGAATTAAAACTACGCAACCTGACTCGAGAGACCGTGGGGGCGATAGTTGTGAAAACATGTTAATGCTTTTCGGAGTAAAATTTTGTCGCCTTTGGTAAGATTGCCCGACAATCAGCGAAGAAGCAAAGTATGACAAATTTGACAAATTCGCGGCGTTTTTGTTTTTCGACGAATGACGGTGAGAGACTGGCAGGGTTGGAACACAGCTGGGATCATCGCGGCCGATAACAAGTCGCAGACATATGTGTGTCTGGCACATGATCTGTCTCTGCAGAGCGAGGACTATTTGTAGATGGTAGTAGTGTCATTTGTCATTCACTTGAAAAAAGAAAATGGCACGGACCAGTTTCTGCACGGCCAGGCACGGTCCGCTGAAGTGACGTTTGGAAATATTGTTCCGAGCCCGCTTCATCCCTGTTGGAATGCACATGCCTTTAGGTGGGCCGACTTGCTTTCGATGAAATTTTGATACCACTATTCTGACTTTTCGAATCAGAGCGTAGGTACATGGCCGTGATCTGTCTGTCAACTATGCTGAGGAACTGAGTTGACCGCGCGCCATTTTATCTGTGCAAATTGAACTTCGACCATTGCGTGGCAAGCCTTAATCTTATGAGTTGTCCAGGACTGTTCATGTTCACGCGGAAGCAGGTCACAATCCTGGCTGAAATTGGTCTTGACTCAATACTGTAGAAAATCCAATGCGAGGATGTCTTGATTCTTTTCTTAAGCTGCTCTGCTCATTAAACAGAACTGAGCAGTACCGTGTTGATTGTGTGCTCTAGACCAGTCCGATAGGTGCATTGGCCAGTCGACGGATGAATTTGGAAGCGATTAAACTGTTGCGAACGATGCGTATAAGAACGATTATCGAATCCACCGATGCTCAAAACTCTCGTCATTATCATCAGCACCGGCTCCTCAAGCCACAACTCATTCAAACCGCGTCGGCCAACACTTTTTCGAAGACGCACGTTCTCCGCGGACCGCTTAAGCTTCTCTCAACATGCATGCGTTTCTCCAAAGCCTGCCTCTTGACCATTGGCGCTCTTTCGAGTTATCTATTGGGGCAGCCTGTAATATACATAAGAAGAGAGATATGCAAACAACGCCACGATGTATACGATGTATGAAAAAACTCAACCCAACCTCGGTGGGTCGTGCAAATGGGCTTGAACTCTAAGCTGGCTGGAAGGGCTCGGAAGGGAGGTATTGAGTATGCAAGTCATATCGCAGACGTATAGTATGGTATGTGCGTGCTGCTGCTCTCAGAATCATATGATTGATTCATTATGCTTTTTTTTCCAAAAACGCGCCACTGGGTATCTCTAGCCACTTGCTATGCCATGCTGTGCTGTGAAAGTTTCGAAACGATCGCCATACTTTCGTCGTGAATCCCTTCAAAGGTCGCCAGACAGACACTGGTCATCCTCCCCTGATGTGTCCCACCTTCTGATGCAAGTCGCCCAAAAACGCCTGCAAAACTCCCAAAATGCCAGCCTCAGGGCGGGCCATTGGGTCGAGGCTTTCATGGCCACCTATTCGTTCGAGAAGGCGCTGCCCATCTTTCCCTCCCCCCTTTCATTCAATCACAAGAGTGAACACAGCAAGCATTCTCAACCCAAGCCCCGCTGCGCCTGCCCAAAACCATAGATGGGAGTTCCGTGGCGGTTCAACACAAACACCACATCACTCGTGCACACCGTCTTGCGGCCAGAAACCTCGACCACGGCACAAATGTCCTTGAGCAAAGTCTCCAGTCGCTTGCGCAAGACGGTTCGAGTTTCTTGGTAGATGGTGGCGGAAATTCGCTTGACGCCGCCGCGACGTGCGAGACGGCGGATGGAGCCCTTTGTGATGCCGAGGATGTTGTCGCGGAGGATTTTGCTGTGGAGGAGATAGTCAGTGCGAGGAAGTTGGGCGAAGTCAGGCGAAAGAGGGGGCGGCGAACCGATGTCGCTTCGCGCCTTTGCCTCCTCCTAGGCCAAGGCCTCGTGGTCCTCCGCCCGCGGCAGCAGAAGTAGATGTGGTGGTCTTGCCGCCGAAGAATTGCTTGCTGCCGCGGCCGGGAGTGGGTTGGCCGGCGGTTCTACTGCTGCTCGTCGAAGGTGGCGTGCGGTTGATGTGAGCACGGCTTGATGCCGCAGGAGGAGTGCGGTGGAAAGGGGTGGTGGTGGGAGTGCGTGGCATCATTCTGGCTTTGCCGCTCGATGGGGCGGAAGCGCTTGGGAGATCGGAGCGCAAGCGCACGTGCGCGTTGGACTCCCGAAAGCGCGCCATATTGCTGCGATGGTGAATGCTTCGGGTGGATGGAGAAGTGAATTAGAAACGCGCTCAGCCGCACGACATTGTTGTTCCTGTGAAAGTGGAGGGTGAAGTGAAGCTGTTTACAGCATTTGTTTGATCTGCGGCGCGGTTGCCTAAGGCGCGTGGAGATGTGGACGTTGTGGATCTGTGCGGTGCACTGTGTTTTATGCAATCTGCACAAAGCTTGGCATTCATCCTTTCCGTACTCTCTCTGTTAACAATATGTACTTTATTCTATCGATATATATGAGAAGAAACTATAGCCTGTCTCTGAGAAAGTACCATAGCGATTAAAGGGCGGCACCTGCGATTGCTCATCGTCCGTTCATCGAGTCGGGTTCTCACTCGAATCAGGGTGGTCGACAGACAATCAAGCGGCAAACAGGGGTAGTGCTTGATTGATTGGCTTGTGATAGTCGTCTGATTGGCTTGTACTGGTACTAGCGTCCATGTGTCTGTCTGTACTAGCTGTATCAATGCACGGACCTTTTGTAAGTGAATATTAGTGCTCATCGTCGCCAACAACACCGCTTTCTTCATCAAACCAAACCTCCACCCCATCAGCAATAAGGTCATATTTAAGCCAGTTTTTGAGGCATTGGTTAGCCTCAGCTAGGTCGCTTCTTGTGTGCCACGCTTCCTCATTTAAAACATGACCAGCTTCTGAGAAACAACGCTCTGCAGCCGTTGAGGAGGCTGGACAGGCTATTAGATCGTAGGCTAGCTTACTGAGTATTGGATACTCAAAAGCGTGTGCGTTCCACCACGATAAGGCGTCTGTTTTCGGTGGTGCTGCCGGAGCTGCGAGGTACTTGTCGTATTCGTCAATGACGGCGTCTTCTGTCATCCAAATACCCTCCTCATAGCCTGTTGGATCACGGCTAGTAGATGAAGTGAGGCGTGCAGTTGGCAGTGCCTCAGAGCCGTAACGTTCCTTGTATTCCAGCCATAACTCCTTCACAACACGACGTGCACGATCCGTGAAAAGCTCACCAATAGCCGGAGTTTGTGAGGCTTGTGACTGAGTACTCTTCTTCTTCTTGCGATAGCCAAACCTTGCAGTAGATCGACTGCGTTTCTTGGTCACTGGATCGAAGCGTAAGCCACTCCATTTGTCGTCGAACCAGCGTAGTTTGAAGTGCGGATGCAGCGCAATAGAGGCTATGTATGCTGGCGATCGGTCTGTGAGTGCGAAGTACTTATCCAGCTTCTTCCAGCCTAACAAAACACAGGCTTTATAGTGCGAGTTCGGTAGCACAGACTGCTCGTTTTTGGCTTCTTCCAGGCGTGTCATTAACAGGTTGAGGGTGGTTAGTGACTGCCACAGAGATCCGTATATATAGGTACCGTCCATTTGGAGACCAAGTGAGGCTTCCTTCACCGGTCTTAGCAGTGCACAGAGCTCTTTAATATCTTGCCAGTCTTCACTTGTAAGGCAGTCTTCTTGCGCTAGCGGTCTGTCGTCAACCTCGCGGTAGTGCGCTTGATAGAGCTCAATTGCGTCCTTGAGTTTGACGCCTCTTTCCATCATATCGTGGTCACTATTCCATCTAATGCTGCCGTTGAGGATGAGCTCCAATATGCGCATATCCGGGTTCGTTTCTTTCTGCTTATCCTTGAAGAACTCACGCCGTGAGCCTGAGTGTCGTGCGTGAACGATGATATTGTGAAGCTTGCCAACGGCACCACGTTTGCGCCATAAAACGAGTGAGTCCACGGCTTCTTGCACCTTCGCCTGTCGCTCAAATTGCTTCACTTCTTCGTCATCGTCAAGGTCGTCCGGTTCGCAGTCGTTATCCTCATCCTCCTCGCTTTCTTCGCAAGCCTGATCTATCGCGTCGATGTCACAGCCGTAGAGTATCGCCTTGCACACGAGGTTGAGGATGTGAGCGCTACAGCGCAGGCGGCACTTCTGAGGGTGTAGTCCAAGATCAGCTGCTAGCAAGCGACAGACCTTGTCATTAATGTTCACGTTGTCCGACTGGAAATAGCGCACATCGTCTCGTATCTCGAACTCGGTGAGTATCTTGGATATGGCGTCCGCAGTGTCTTGTGCCTCCTTCGAGCCATAGAGGTTCGGTAAACCTAGCATGACTGAGACGTATTTGCCTTCGTGGTTCACGTAGTGCGCGAAAACACCAAGTAACTCCAGCTCGTTATCGGACTTCCAGCCATCAAAAGAGACGCAAAGACGACTGCGCGCGCGCTTGAGGTTCCTCATAATGTTCGGTTTCGAGCCTCCAAACAGGTTCATAAGCCAGCGTCGCGTTGTGGTGTGAGAGCGAGGTACAATGTTCTCAATCGTGCTGTTCTTGTAGCATAGCAGTCTGCGCAGACGCTTCGAGGCTGTGTTTCTGAGTGATTGATCGTCGTCTATCTTCCATTCGAGAAAGGTCTTGCACCAGCCAATGCGGTCGAAGACTTCGGTGCTTTCTTTGAGTCGCTTTTGAGCCTGGAAAGCTGCCTGTACATCGCCGTCGCGTGTCCGTTTCTTGCTGTCTTTCTCTGGCGGCGCATACGTGCCATCTCGCTTGTAGTAGTGACCCTCACCGAACTTGTGATCCCCAAGATGGTCCATTGCGCGCGTAGTAGAGCCGTCGCTCTTCAGATAGAGACTCTGTGAGCCTGGCTTCTCGAAGCACGCGCGACACATCCAGTACCTTTTGCCAGTCTTGACATGGGTCAGGCCGACGCCCACCTCATCCCGCCAGACATAGGACGAGCGTGGCTGCTTGCCAGGTGGTGTAGGGATATATCCTGCAAGGCGCGGTCCATCGACGAGGAAACCGGATTTGGTGTGACGGCTCTGGTGGGCGGTAGGGAGCTGCGATTCGGCGTGTATCTCGGTGAGGTTGTCGACGACGGTCTCGGTGCCGATTTCTGACTCTGCTGCGTCCATTATGTCGTGTTTGGAGTGTGTTGTTGTGGTGTGCGCAGAAGAAGATGCTTCGAAGGTGAGAAGCTTGGATTGCGACAGACTAGGGTTACGACGCGTCCATTCACGACACCCAGCGCCATAGAACCAACGCGCTTTTTCGCGTGCACTCAACTGGATGTTATTTGGCATGCTTTGTTTAGTCGGAATCATGATTCTTATGTGTTTTGGCCAAGTGGTTGTGTCGCATCTGCTCACAGAGTGAACTGAAGCTTGGCATTGCATGTGCAAGGTTATATTTCTAACCCAAAATCTGTCGTAAATTCTTCGTTGCTTGATACGTATGCTACGAGAAATCTGACAAGATAGAAATTTTCCGTTTGATCTCAGCTGCAACTTGCACCGCTCGGATTGTTCGTACGACATCGTTTACATGTGTGGTGTTGATAACTTGGCAATGAACATTTTGAAGTTCTTTGGCTTTGCTGTATAGACCCTGAATCGAGGTGAAAGATGCCAGTCTTGCATCATTACCCGTGCGGCTCGGAGCTAGCCAGCCAACCAAACCCTTGTCTTCATGTTCAGCCTCATCAGCCCTATTTCTCCAACACCTCCTCTAATGCACCAAGACCACTACCATCTACTCGTTTCTGACACCAATAGCACTCGCAACCACGATTCCAGACGTACAGATGGAGCTCCTTCCTGTTGGTAATGATACGCTTGATTTGCTCCCTCGTAAATGGCTTGGTATCAAGAACAACAGCCTCCAATTGCTCGCGCCGAGTACCCTTCGAATATACAGCATCTACGACTCGACCACGAACATGCAGCACATCGCCATGCTTCCAGTGCGGAAGGTGATCCAGTGAGACTGTAAGGAACTCATCGAGAGCGTCGCGCGGCCGCGGTGTCGATGGCGCTGCCGCAGGGGAGGGAGGGGGTGTATCGTCGCCGGTGAGGTCAATGACAGCCTCCTACTACAATCAGCCACTTCTGCCCGGTCGCAATCGATTCTACGCACCTTATTGCTCATACTGGATCGAGCCGACAGCGATATTACAGTGGAAAGCTCGATTGTGGGTGGGTTAAGAAGAGAAGAAGCCCGGGAGGCTGAGATACGACTATATGGTGATACACACAGACAGACAGACAGACGGCGACATCATGCTTGATTGTACTGGCTATCTGGAGGCTTCTGCTTGATTGTACTATACTGATCAATCAGTACAGTACGTATTGGAGTGTACTGACCATCGACCACCCTGACTCGAATATCATGTGGAACATCCGTCTTTTATCAGTCGCTCTGCTTTAGTATTAGTCCGCTCTATCTGCTACAGCTTCCTTTCTCAAAGCTACGCTGTTTAATAGGCGATGCTTTACTGTTGCAGGCGGCTATGCAAAGTAAGTATAGCTTCTAGTCAGTCAGCCGCCCTTCTCTAGAAGTCGCTATAGTTGTCGATGTCATAGTCATCTTCCGAGAACGAGTCGTCGGATTTAGCACTACATTTATTATAATCGCCTAGTCAGCACTCCCAACTAAATCGCAAGATAGCAACTGACTCAGGCCTCCACTCGGGTGGCGAGGCTCAATAGTGTTGAGAAATTCCCAAAAGAGGTCGGGGGAGAATTGGGAGCATGCTATGTATATATACACATATGTGTGTGTGTGTGCGTATGTGCGCGTGCTAATCGAGCAGGCTTCCCATCCTCCTGATCCATTACCTGATGACTAGACGTAACATGTATCCACGATTATGTTCATGGGTCGGTTTCATTGGTTGGATCCTCATGCTTGAGGAAGGCCTTTGCCTGCTTGCGGGCAAATACGGTTATGCATAAGATCCACACTTGGGTTTGTCAATTGGATCTTAACGCTTGAGGATGCCGCTACGGTGGGCAATGCGCTCTTCAACGTGTGCTAATAGAATCTAGAGCGATTGGCCTCTTCGAACGAACCCCAGTCCGCGATGGGCTGTGCAAAGTCGATCTTTGTGCGATGTTGAGCACTCCGGAGGTAACAGCTCCGTCTTCGCCGAATAGCGCTATGTCTGAAGCTGAAATGGGATACACCTAGAGCTCCACTAGTAGGACAGCATGTTCGGAGGCACGAACATAGACGACATATGGGCGTCTTTAATGTGCAGTCTCATCCAAGACTCCGATACAGCGCGAGACATTGCTATATATAAGTGGAACTAGTTAAACAATTGCGAATCGCTTCCTAATAAGACATTAACAAGACTAGAATGGCTTCTATGCTAGAGATATATCGTGCAATCCTTGTCGTACGCCTCCAATTGCTTCATCTTCGTCTCGATGAAGGGTTTTAAGTCTGCGCGTGACTGGTTGTCCAGCAATTCCACACTGGCACTGCCCTCTTTCAAACAACTATTGAAGATCTCGTCAACATCGAACGGCTTCCGGACCGCATAATTGAACCAAAACCTCTTCGTCGCCCATGACTCCCGCATAAGGCATGCAAGGGACTTGTGGCAATTTGAGGCCCCTTGAGTCTTCTCGGCGCATTCCATCGCCTCCAGAAAATTGTTCCAAGCGAGGTTCGTAAGCCTCTACGAATTCTTCTATTGTCCGACCTCGAAGGAGATAGGAGTCGGGTCCGACGAGCAATAGCCACCAGGGCGGTTCGGAAGCGAATTGGCTCGGCATAGCGTTCGTAAATTCGAGATTAAGCACAGCCTTAATGCGAAGAGTAGTCGGATCCACAATGATGTTCTGTGGTCGAAAGTCGTCGCAGAAGAGTTTGAATAGGCTACGGTCGTCAATGCAGTGCCTGTCGACATGCTGCGCGAACAGATAGCGAGAAACATATCGATTGTGAGCATCTACAGAACTGCCACAGAGGTTACGCTGTGTCCAGAGGTGGGTTTTCTGCTGAGCTATAAGCGATCGGAAGTATTCACTTGCAGATTGGAACCGTGCCGTAGGAAATTTGTGTAGCGGGTAGGAAGCTGTAGTAGCTAGCTCATTCATGCTGTAGGTCAAGGGTCTCCCTATAACGGACCAGATGCCTGTAGTAGAGGATTGTGAGATGGCCCCAATGTGGTCAAAATTGAAGCGATAAAGTTGAAGCATAATATCCGCGATTTGCGAGAACACATTGTCTAATATGCCTCTTGCAATCTGAGGATTCAGGTGGAGTCGTTTCGCATCGCTGGGATCTTTGAGCATATTACAGAGATGAACTCCTTCTACGAAGTGCGAGATGATAAACGGCCCAAAACCGTGCGGGCTGTCTTCAGTCAGTCCCTAGCTAATCAGCCGCGGAACTGGAATCGTAGTATTCTGCTCGAGAGACCGAATGACCTGGACCTCGTCTAAAATCTTCTTATCCCGAAATGTTGTATGTCCTGGGCCTGGGAACCGGATAACGGTGTCCGGAGTACCATCGTTGTACACGATCTGGAGGCAAAAATTGAAAGAGCCTTGGAACCAATCCAGAACTTCAGCCCCGCGTCCTGGCCGACGACTGGCGACAAAGGCAGCAATCTCTTCTTTCGCACCAAGAAGGCGTTGTTTCTATTCGTTCCAGCGGTCGTCTCCCAGTTTCTCGGCAAGCTCGTCAAAGAACGTCATATCTTCAGCATGCCTTGGTTTGGATAGCAGCTGTTATAGCAAGATGCGGAAAGAAAAAGGAATTTAGAGCAATCGCAACTGGAATTCAACTAAACATAGAGCAGTAGATTGGTTGGTTGGTTCTATCCCACACGGTTGCAGCTTCGGAGGGCGCGGCTATGTCCGAAGGAAAGACTTGGCGGCCCGCCGCCGCCTTCCGACCCTGTCGACCTGGGGCGGCCCCACTCCACCCGTTGTCCAGAAAGCTCTCTGCATAAGAGCTCCAGAGAGGCTTCGGCAATGGCCTGACCTCGTAAATTAAAAGGGAAGCCATACAAGTAGAGCCGTTTCCCGTCGCTCGAGAATGCATCAAAGCCTTCGAATTCGAGACGAAGAAGGCGCGACGTCTAGACTTCCAGCCGCATCGCGTATCGCCGAGCGGCCGAAGTGGCTTCATGCGGGCGTTTTTGGCTCGAAAGCTCTCTGCACAAGAGCTCCAGAGAGGCTTCAGCAATGGCCTGACCTCGTGATTAAAAGGGAAAGCCATACAAGTAGTTAGAGCGTTTTCCCGTCACTCGAGAATGCATCAGCAATCACACTCACATCCGCCCAAGCTACCTACAGACAGTTAATTTGTGTGAACACCACTCGCAATCAGCATCGCAGTGGCGCCGACGACAAGCAGCACATTCGAAGGTTCGACCTCGCTTGTGAGCGAAAGAAAGAAAGAAAGAAAGAAAGAAAGAAAGAAAGAAAGAAAGAAGAAAGAAAGAAAATGAGCAACCCATCCGCAGACAGCATCCCAAAGACGACTGATGCACAAGACAAAGAGGCGAGAGAGGCAAGCAAATGGCAAGACAAGCTGCAAGAATACTGTCAAGATCAAAACTTGGAGGGACCAGTGTATGAAGTCATGCCTGATCGTCGAGGTGGACGGACGGCTTGGAGTGCGGTGGTGACTGTGCGAGGCCAGGCGGCACCGTTTCGAGCGAGGTATTGGTATGATGGGCGGCATATCACGACTGCGAAAGAGGATGCGGCAGAGGTGGCTTTGATGGCGCTCGGACAGGGCGCAGGCGCAGAAGGGCAGAAACATTGACAGCAGCATCGAGCAGTCATGTCGGGTGGAGCATGCGATATGATGGCATGGTGTGTAGTTGAACGTTACAGATGCAGGAAGGCCCGAAGGCAGGCAGGCAAAGTTCGGTAGAACTCACGGACGATGCCGTTGAGATGTAGCATCGTAGATGGTCGAACGTGTGCAGATGATGAGCCTGATGAGACAGGTGTCGAACTCCAGCCTCAAATGCACGTGGAATGAATGCGCTTGTTTGACGCAGCAAGACGGTCAGGTGTCAGGCGTTCCGAAGTGACGTGTATCCGTCGTGAAGTCAAATCGGGATTGGGTGGTTCCGTTTCAACCGCGCAGCCTGTTGTTGGCGGAGGGCTCGCCGTTGCATCTGCTCTCTCAGCGCTGGGGGAAGATGTTGGATCTTGTTCAGCTTGATCAGGAGCGAAGCGCATCTGCGCCGGGATGTCAAACCGTCGGGGTCGAGGGGAGCTGCTGAGAGTCAGGTGGCGGGGGTGTAGCTGCAGAAAAGGCAGTTGGTTTCATCAGGCCGGAGAGAAATGCGGGCGGTCGTCAATCATGGCGGTCGGTGGGCAGACGTTGTCTGTTGTCTCGTTGTGGTGTCCAATACGAGCGCGTGTCTCGTGACGAGGCGTTGGATGCGGGATGGGCAGATTGCCAATTTGATGACTCGCCAGTGCATTCGGAGCATTCTGGATTGTTTCTGGGACGAGGCCACTGGAGATTTCTCCGAAATGTGAAGGGATCGTGCTTCAGCCCTGCGGTGGGAGGGTTCCGCATGCGTCTTCCGACGACGTTTGTGATCGCGGCCTCGCTCCGTTTCCTGGTGCACGTGTGCCGTTCTGGCGAGGTGCTGCTTGCTTGCTCATCTTGCCCCTCGGCGAGCGGGCCGGTGGGCGTTGGCGACAGTCGCCATCTCTGCATCCGACCGCGTCGTAGATCCCGCCGTGTCCATCGCGCCCGCCGTCCGCATCGAGCTTAGCTTCCGGGTCCGGCGTGAGACAAGCCCGAGCCGCCGTCCACCACTTCACCTCTACCACGCTCCGTTCACCGCCGCGCGCCCAGCATCGCCAGAGCGCGTGCATGTGGGCATTGCAGTAGTGCGGGTTGGTCTGCTCGCCATCTCTCCGCATCCGTCGCGGGTCGCTCACCGCGCGCGCCATCATCGCCCGCGCTGCTCTTCGGCCTTGTCAGCCTTCGGCTCCTCTCCCGCTGCACCGTGTCCCTCCCCTCTCCGTAGCGCGCTCGGAGATCTGAGCGTTGACGCAACGCGCATCTGGCCACGCCGGCCGGAATGTGCTAACGTCGGCGCCTTGGACATCTGGCTCACGTCCAGCGGAGTGCCTTGTCCGCCCTAACTAGACTCGTCGGGAAGGCGGGAACCCTGCAGCAGCTGCCCTTCATCGCGGCAGGGTGTTCCTCGATCATGCCCGAGCTTGCAAACCGCTGCTGGGCAGTGCCTCTCATGGTTCATGGACGGCTTCGCCCCCGTACGGACTGCCACCATGGACCAAAGATGGACCGAGCACGAGTGCTCGGGGGATGTCGTGGCCAGCGATGACTTTGCGGGAATCTTCCCAGTAGGATCACACCGTGGGGGGGTGGTTTGAGTCAGGAAAGTCCCTGTCACCTTGTCGCCTGCGAACGCCATCTGATCTTTCCCTTTACGAGCCCCATAGCCCTCCTGCGGCTCGCTGATCGCCGGCACATGGCATTGCTTCCAATCAAGGTTCGATGCCGTCCGGATGGCGGAGGAGCAGACGACGTTGCAGTCTCTGCCTTCGCCCGTTCCAGCATGCGCGCATCGTCCGATCCGCGAGCAGCGACGCCCATCCAGCGCGCCTGCAGCCGTGGCCACACTGCACCGCGGAAGGTGTTGCTCAAATCGTTGCACTCGAATCCCAGGTCCCATGGGGGTGTTCAGCGGATGTGTTCAGCGGATGTGTTCAGCGGATGTGTTCAGCGGATGTGTTCAGCGGATGTGTTCAGCGGATGGGTTCAGCGGATGGGTTCAGCGGATGGGTTCAGCGCATGTGTTCAGCGCATGTGTCTCGCTAACTCGTGAGACGCACAGCTCACCAACAATGGTGGATGCACGGAGATCCAAGTGACACTAACATCTTTTCCTGCATCGCAGGGATTCCGATGATCCAACGTCGACGTCTCAAAGCACGTGCCGTCGTTAGCATCGACTCTGGGATCGCAACCTTGCACTGCCACACCACATCTCGCACCGCATGACGAGCGGGAATTTTCTGTTGCCGCCTGTCTCTGGCGATGCCCATGTCATGGGCCTCGCTCGGCCACGGCGCGTGCCACCCGAACCTCGAGTACGAACGCTGGGATCGTGGCCACTTGCGACCGCACTCGGAACATAGAATATGGGAGCCTCGAGCGCGCCTTCTTGCAAGGGTGGCGTACAGAAAGCTTAAAAAAAGGCCATGCAACCATTCCCGTCCGCCTGAACACTGTGGGGATATGGATGGAGCTCAATCCCGCCATGTTTCGGACGGTCCTCTTTCTACCGCCTCGTCACAGACTCGAGTGCCATCGGCCCAAGACACTGCACGCCGGATGAGGCTGTCGCATAGACCACGATACACTGTCGACAACGACACGCACTATGCAGACGGTGCCCGCCTGCGCAACGATTGCCGGCCGTTTGGCATTGGGAACGCCGACAGGATCTCCGGCGAGACAAATCGCAAGACCACCACACAGCTTACCTGGGAGCCCACCTGAGCTCGCACCCATTCGTCTCTCGCATCCTCAAACTCTCCCCTGCGGTGTCTTCCCGCTCCGCGAGACATTTCCATTGTTCACACGTGAGGAGGCTTCGGCCAGATGGGCGCATCATCCAGTCGGCGAAAAGATCGGAGCCAGAACAGCAATGAGCGACGAGGGCAGATCGATTTGCCGTTCGAGCCCGTCCCCAGGACCATCACTGTTGTCTCTGGATCCCAAGCGTCCTGCATGCAAAGTCCCGCTACTGTCTCAGTCGGATCAGCGCATCGCCATACGTTATCCCTCACCGCCGATGTCCAATCCGCCCTCGCCGCAGAGGCTTTCTCAAGATCAACCGGCATCGCCTTCCAATGAGCCACGGATCACTGCTGCAGCGCAGACGCCTTCGACCACTTCACCTTCGATGCCCATTGCGACTGCCCTCAGCCCTGCATACGGCCCATCTCCATATGCGTCCCGGGAATCTGCTCTCTTCCAACACGCGCGTACAACTGCAACCATTGCGCAGCCTGCCCGACCCTTCTCTCCCTACAGCACGACTCACTCGCAGCAGTCGTTCGGTGGCCAACCGGCATCCTTTCCCAGCGTCGCAAGCTCGTCGACGGATGCGCCCACCAGCCAGCGTGGTGGGCGGAAATCCAAAGCTCACGTTGCGTCGGCATGTATCAATTGTAAAAGAGCGCACTTGAGCTGTGATGTGAATCGTCCATGCACAAGATGCGTGTCCACTGGCAAACAGGTGCCGTGTCTCGTGCTCCGGCTCTTGATCGTGCGACCGCTGACGTGGCGTTCAGGACACTTGCTTCGATGTTCAGCACAAAAAGCGAGGGCGACCGCGCCTACGAGATGAGAACAACTCCAAAATGCAGCGGATGGTGCCGGACAGTGCACTTCCCACTCCAATGCACTACATGGGCTTGGAAGCAGGACTGCGAACGATAGCCACACCGCGCTCTCGGCGTGCCGAGTCATTTCGTTCTTCACGATCCGACGATCCAAATCGTCCTGGGACACGCGAGAATGTGAATCTGCAGTTTCCGGGCCCAGGCATGGCGAATGCGGCCGCATTCCAGCCTCCATTTCCTCCGCACCCCCTGGACTACGAGATACCCACCGCATTTCTCGACATGGACTTGGCGATTTTGAAGGCCAATGATCCATTCTGTCAAATCATGTCCATTACTGGCGCAGAAGCAGTTGGTCGCCCGCTCAGCGAGATCGCGAGACCACTGGACGGAGAAAGCTTCCAAGCAATCAGAGCGGCGATGAGGATCGAACGTGAGCGGCGCGATCCATCCTACATGGCTCCGATTGTACGTGCTGATCATGATCCTCTGGACGGTGCGAGGCTCGTCGACGTGGATCGCTACACGGAGGGATTTGTTGAGCGGGTTCACACTTGGACTCAAACAAAAGCCGGGCAGAGGACTCAGAGCTTTCCTGCACGCGTGCGGCTTGCGAAAACGAACGAATATTTTATTGCAATCACGCTCCCTAGCTTTCGTCCCGCGCTCAAGCCTCCGCCTCCTCCCGTGATGCCCCCAGTTCCGCCGCCGCCGCCTTCCCTCGATCTGTCACAGCAGCCTCGAGATCGCGACTCCACGCCTCGGCATTATGCATCGCTGTCGGCACCTGCAGCACCGTTTCTGCAACAGTCGATGACCGCGCCGTTGTTGGCCCCGCTTCGGACGACGGGGCATCAACCGACGCGCTCCTACCCGCCACCTCAACCGCCGCTTCCGTATCAACGAGAGACGCAGCAACCCGCTCTACCGCCCTCGGGCTTTCCTTCCTCCAGTCAACTCCCTCCGATACCTCTATCTCGGCTATCACCTCCAGAAGCCATCACCGAAACACGATCGTTCGCGCCACCACGAACACCCCAAGAGCTGCCGCCTCCAAGGCGAGACTTGAGCGGTGTGATCCAGCTCCCGCCGATCCTGACTGGTGCAGCACCGCCCATGAGCCACCCTCCGACTACCGGCAGTGATCCAACAGCATCCGGTCCGCCGAGCTTCGGCGCTGGCGACGCGGGAAGATCTGGCGAGGTTTCAGGCGAAGAAGGCGTAGGCGCATCGCGATCACCCGACAGGAAACGCCGCAAGTTGGACTTGGGCGATGTTTTGCATAAAGATTGAGCGGGCTTCCAGGATGGCATTGAAACGACGCTCCACGGAGTAAGGAACGTACATGGTGACCTTGGAACAAAGCTCACTGGCGAGGCGTTTGGGAAGGGGCACCGGGAATAAAAAAAAAGCGACAAGCCGCGTAGGTGCCTGGTGCATCAGTGGATTCCGACACGAGGTCACATACATGGAGCCGATCACCTATTACTAATTTGTACAACAGTAGACGATGAGAATTACGACGTGAAGAAGACACAACTGTCGGCATGTGTATTACTATCCAATCCACCAAGTTCATTCGAGACTCACTTGAAGCATGAATGATGGAACCGATGACAAATCGAGCACAGTGTCCAAGGCACCTGTGACTGGCGCAAATCTGCACAATGGCACTGTTTTCTCGCCTGTGTCGAGACAGATGTGCAGCTGATGACTTTATCAAGCCACAGATCCAAAGCTCAAGACTCCAAATCGCTGCAGAACCCAACCAGCGAGCCCCGAACATCAAGCCATAGTTCCGACACGGCAACTCGGGATCGAATGCCGAAAAAAAGAAAAGCGCCCCAGCCCACGATCCATACAGACGGAAACGACCGCTGACGAGAGCACGTGAACACCCGGGGGGGGGGGGGGGGGCGTCTCCAGGGCCCGAAGCTAAAGAGTAGAAGAGCTGCAAGCCTCAAATCCGGCAATCCTCTCCTCTCGCTTACGACAACCACACAAGTACCCTTGTACAAACCAGCCGCTGAAGAAGCCGAATCGACACATCAGAACCGTGGTCCGCGAGCTTGATGCCCGGATACTAGAGCGTAAGTATCTAGGACATCAAGCTTCGAACATGCTCGGGGCGCGCAGACGAGGAAAGTATAGGGTATCTGAAACAAACGAACGCGGGACGTGCGATGCTTTTTTGTTCGTACGACCACATGAAAGTGTATGTTACGTTTTCCCACACGAAGGCCGCCGCGCAAGCCTGCTGCTTACGTCTGACTAAATTTTTTGGGTTGATTGGACTTCTTCATGCTGCATGCAGTTCATTATCGGTTGAGGCAATAATAATAATAATAATAAGATCAACTGGTTGTTGGCGTAGACTTAAGTGCAGCTTCTTGCTTGTTGTCTCTGCTCCCAGAGGTCCCGTCGCCGTAATCTGTTGATATCTCTCGCTTATCTGGTTGGTCCTGGAGCAACCGAGTGCGGCGGCGCCTGTTGGACGAGACTGCTTGCGGCTTCCTTCCCCCAGACGCCTATTCGTACAGCACACTCGACTACTCTCGTCTTGACTGACAACCCTTTCGAAGCTTGTGGGGATTTTGCAGTTGTTATTGCGACAACGTCGAAGGATCGGATCATTTCTCATGGTTTGTATTCGTGCCTCTTGAGGTTTACAAGCTTCGCGACGAGCAATGTCGTGGTGTCGTTCGGGTCGTTACGGTAGCCGACATGTTTTCGTGATGCAGTTTGGGGGGAGGGGCGCGTTGAAGACGTACACAAAGAGTCTGGATGTGTCGCCGTAAGGTCAAGCATAATAGTCTGTTGGAGGCGTGTTGCCCCGATGTTGTTCTTCGATGTCCTCCTTTTGACTTCCTACAAGATGATTCATACCGCGAAGATGCTGTGAGTAATGAGGCTCATTTGGATGAGGTTGGCTTTGAGCAATACAGGTGCTGCACTCCTTTTTTTTTTTTTGGCTCGGGCTCGAGGAAGTCGCGGAGAGACGAAGTACGAATTTGTCGACGATTCGATGGGTGCAGAAGGTGCAGCTCAGGGGAGCACAGGGTCGTGGAGAACATGGCACATCGGCATCCACTACTGATCAAGGGCCCGCGCGCCAGTCTTGTCTTGCGATGTTCGGTACTCTCGTCAATGGAAATGCTTGTATGTATCGTCCCCAACTGTCCTCAAAGGTTGCAACACACTTTCCTGCGGCCGTCGTCTCGCGCATGTGAGTCCAGAACGATCGGATGGCAGCTGAAAAGCCCAGTAGTCTGGAAGATCGAGGGTATATCTCTTGGAACCTGTACACTTTTGTATGTATGACCGTTATGGTCGTAGAGAGAATTCTTTGATCGGAAGTTTGCTGTGGCGCGATGATGCTGCTGGGCCTCTGACTGGAGAAAGGATGGCCGCAAGAAGTTTGCCGCCTGCCAATAGCTCGTTAGTTGCATTTTCAGCACAGAAAATCCGCTACCTAAAGTCCCTCACTTCGTTCTTGCTCTAGGCAACTCTTCTTCCTGGCCTCGCCACCCACTTCCTTCTGCAACATTCTCCACGACGACTGCACCACCAGCAGATCTTCCTCAGTCATTCGCAAGCTGCGCACGCGCCTGCCGTTCACTCACTCTCCCTCAACCTCAAAACCTGCGCCACTTCCCGTCGACTTTGATTCACCTGCCAAGAACAACCAAAACCCAACCCACTCGACTCCTTCATCAGGCAGCATCCACCATATGGGACTCTCAGACCAGGCGCGGCCACTCACAGGAAATTCGTCGGCTTCTCAGAGCGTCCTGACCGCCATGCCTGCCCTCTCCGGTTTCCCCGAACCTGGCCATCGGTCGCGCGAGCCAAGCGCAGCACCAAATCGCCTCGACCCACGCCAGTTCGTCCAAGACTTCCGGACTATCCTCGACCAAGTCCGTCAATCGAAAGAAGCAAGACTCGAGAAGATGTCAACTGATCTCAATGTGGTCTTCGATCAAGGGGGAGTGGCGACCGACCAGGAGATCGCATTGATGGAAGCCTTGGAGGACGACATCGAGCTCATCAAGGAGCGCTACAGAAAGTTGGGCAAGGTCGTTGCTGGCGTGCATCCAAAGACTGGCCGACCGACACTGGAGAAGATTTTGGACGGCGAGACTCGTAACTGGACCAATGATGACTTGAAAGCGTTGGTTGACGACCTGCAAGTATCCGATGGCAGCATCAGTGGCAAGAAGGCGCCGTCAAGAGTCGAACATCATGGCAAGATGATGCAGGCTCCAGCTGCAGAGAGAAGAGTCGAAGTCAAGAAGATGACTGAAGCTGGCCCCACCAAGTCCCGGCGGCGCATGGAAAAGAGACCAATGTTCGACGTCGATAAGGTTCGAGTCTCTGAGGCCACAAAGCAGAAGGTGTTGGAGGAACGCGACGATGAAGCAGATGAGCAAGGCGATGGCAGTGACGAGAGCACTGACAAGGCGCCGAGCAATGCAAGCTCGTACGCAGCCAGATTGGCCAAGAAGACCAAAAATGAGATGAAGAGGCGTAACAACTCGCCCGAAGAGATCATCGAGGTTCGTCAGACTGAGAGAGTAGCAGCGTCAACCAAAGCTGATCGGAATGGGAATCCAAAGGTCAACGAAACAGGCGCTCTACGGCCAGTGCGAGAAAAGGCGGGCAAGGCGAAGCGCAAATCTGGGCACACGAAGTCGAAGCGCCTCTTATCTCAGTCCGAGTCTGCAGGCTTACTTCGCGGAGCGCTCTTGCCAGACCCTCAAAAGAAGCAGTTTACACCACAGCAAGTCGATGAGAGTCGGCCGGCGGCTCCTGCCATATCGCGGCAGTCTTCAAGCGACGATGGCAAGTCATCACTGCACAGTCTCTTCTCAGCAGCCGAAGACGAAGGCGCTGGTATACCAACTGAGTGGTTGAAGCCTAGTGCCTGGCCAAAGGAGACAGGCGACGATGTTGACATGCAAGACGTTGGAGATGTTGAGGCAGACGTGCCTCCTCACCACGCTGAGCAGCATCCAAGCCACGCCGACTTCCCTCACCGTCGTCCTTCCAACGCCACGTCTCAAGGGAGTGGTGGCTCCTCGTCCTCCGGCCTCTTCGTAAACTCGCACACGAAGAGAAACTCACCCACGAAGAAATCGAGCCAGAGGATGGCCAAGGAGTCTTCACCTGCTGCCCCCGGTGTCGCTCCGCCTCCACGCCGACTTTCGAGGACCCCGGGATCCGGAGCGCCAAGTGAGTTCATGCGCTCTCTTTTCGAGCGTAATGAAGACTCGTACGCTCTGCCAGACTCTCCGCCGCGTGATCGCAGCCCAGCTCCAACTGGTGAGGAAACGGCTCGTCGGGCTGCCGCTTTCTACACTGCGGAGCCCAAGACGAAGGAGATCATGTTGCTTGGCTCTGACAAGCTCTCGCAGCAGGAGCCGAAGAAGCGCCCGGCGGATGAGGCGATCGACGGAGCACTCGGTGCTTTTGGCAGAGGCGAGCCGGGGAAGGCCAAGGTGAGGAAGGGTGGCGAGGAGGCTGGCCGACCGGGCAGCCGTGGGAGCAGCGAAGCGAGGAAGACTCCGGGGGAGATGGGGCCGATGAAGTGGCCGGGCCAGGAGGTGAAGAAGGCGAAGGGGAAGGACAAGAGGCTGAAGCAGTAGAGTGATTGGCGGTTGTGGTGTCGGTTTGCTTGTTTGAAGGCGTTCTTGTAATGTGTTGTATTGTGTGTGTGTTGGTTTCTCCTGATTAGCAGGGGGCGGAGTACAAAAGTTCTTGCTTTTTGCTTTGGGTGCTCCTTCCTTTCTCTCCTCTCCGCAACCTGACGCTTTCTCGAACCATCAGAGCTCCGGATCTTGCCAGACCGGAAGCTACATTCCTCACGGAGAAAGAGCTCATTGCCTATTTTTTCTCTGCAATTATCGACACAACAGTGCTACCTGATGTCCAAACTCTGCAGCAACCAGACATCAACCACAACCGGAGAGACCGAAACGAAGCAGTTCCTTCTCCAATATCATGCGAAATTGGATGCAACTCGAGCTCCTGACAAGCCACGAACCTGCCGCCGAACGACTTCCGAGACCTTGATAGGCTTCCACTCTCTTAGTAAAATCCACATCGCTCTCTGCACCACGGCAACTTCGCCAAGCCCCCCAATCTCAAGATTGTACCACTCGAGCTCGAAGACGGCAAGGCGTGCTACGGCCCTGGTCATGGTCGACACATCCTTTAGGGCGAGGGAGCTTACTAAAAGGCACGTCTAATATTAGGCGACGACTGCTACCTCCTCTCCGGCACTAACCGCCTATAGTATAACGCTAATCACGGTGCTAACTGGATCAATCATCAATCTATCCAACCGCGTCGCAGACGACAAGGACACGCGCTACCTAATCCAAATCGATATCGCCTTAAGTCTGTCTAGAGTGTTAGAAGACCTTCGTAAGCAGTCCTCTACTGCACCTCTAAAGCACTTCCTAGACACTGTCGCCTTGTTATACGCCACGCGACTGTCTAAAGATAGGCCGGAAGCCACCCCACAGCGTCAATACGCTACAATTCAAGTACAAGACCGTATTATATCCGGACCGCCTCGCCCTTTCGTCCTACTCCATCCTCGGCCGCTGCAACGCCCTTACCCAAGAACAAAAGGACAACGCAGCCCTCTGCATGCACCCAACACTACGCCCGGCAGCGCACAGCATCGTCGAGGAGGACATGGTCGAGTAGGAGGACAACACAGATCTGCTCGCTTCTCCCGCGGCCCCCC
This sequence comes from Cercospora sojina, assembly GCA_004299825.1. Lineage (NCBI taxonomy): Eukaryota > Fungi > Ascomycota > Dothideomycetes > Mycosphaerellales > Mycosphaerellaceae > Cercospora > Cercospora sojina. The sequence continues at coordinate 37,336 of CP036213.1, read as the reverse complement.
TTCGGACCTGCACCCAGCAGACCCGGAGTCAAGGAGACGAACTGCAACTCCCCACAGCTCCTCCTCCAACCAAACAGCCTGCCGCCAAGGCTCCCAAGAAGAATGAAAACACCAGCCCAAGCGCCAAAGAAGGAATGGGTATCGTCGTTCGAGAGAGGACAGCGAAAGGGAAAAAATCGACATCATCGGCTTCTCCCCTAGAATCCCAACGACCTCAGAGCCCACTCGATGCGAATCTACTATAGTACTAGCTTCAACAAGCCACGTACGGAGAGAACGGAGAACTGAATGTTCTTCTCCGAAGATTACTTACTTCCTCTCCCAGTGACAAATGTCCGCTCACGCTTACAGAGATGGTGTGCGTGCACAATCGAACTTGTCTGTCTAACCTTCTTCGTCATTGTAGTAAGTGAGATGGGTTGGGGAAAATTTATTCGTAGGCGCAAGCAGAGCCCATTACTACTTGGAACAATTGTGAAATTATGGCATGATTGGTTAATTAGTCTCGCGTGTAATGACAGCAGCTTCTTGGTGGGGCCGTACTACTTCTCCAAACCTCTTTATATCTTCAACCGACCCAAATCCAAACTCCTCGCGGCGATCTGCAAGGCCAGCATGAGCAATATACCGATTGCAGCACCCAGCACCATAGCCTGCCATTGTGAAGTTGTACTCTTCGCCCACCATAACAGCTCTCGCAAGATCACATTCTGTCCCTTCGTTTTCATCGCTCGCCGTAGACCGGGCAGGCCATCCAAGCTCTGGGGATTCATCTTCGCCCTGTAATTCGCCATGATCTCCGGAACGGCGGCGCTCTTGATTGCGAAGTTGTCCAACGTCTTTCGATCGACGAATCTCGCTCGAGGTCCTTTTTCTTCGTCGACGTCGTGTGAGAGGAGGGGTACTGCGAAGCCGCAGGAGGTTTGGACTGTGAGGGGGGATGTCAGCGGAGAGTCCAATGTAATCATAGATGCTGAAAGCGAAAGTGCCGCCGACCTTTGAACACCTTCAGTACGATAATCGCCCGCATGGCGGGATATTCCTCCTTGCCCATCCTCTTCAACCAGTCCCCATACTCGGGATGATCTGTCTCGTACACTTTGCCTGCACAAAACCATCGCATGATGCGAGGCGAGCTCTCGAAACTGCAGAACATGATGGTTGCCCTGCCATTCTCGTACACGTGGCTGATGGTCTCGACTCCGGAGCCCGTCGCGTCCATATACCCCACCAGGTTCTCATTGAAGATGGTCAGAGTCGCTGCAGGCCGTCCTTTTGGCGAGCAATTGATGTGCTTGCCCGTCCGAGGCGCGGAGGCGATGAAGAACAAGGGCTGTCGAAGGGCCCATTCTTGGTGGTCCGGGGAGATGTGGTCCCAGAACTTGACCATTGCTGCGGTGTCAGTGAGGAGGAAGCGGAGATGGAAAGACCTACGATTCGGGGGGAAATGAGGACATATCAATCCCGCACGCCTTCGCGTGAGCGGGCGTGACTAACATGCGGTATGCGAATGTGGTGGGGACAGTTCGGGTCGCGTGGAAGACGAGGTTTTGAGGAGCGCGAAGGATGCACCATGTCGGATGCGGGTTGGATCTGATAACTCTTATCAGATCCGCTGGCGGGGCGTCGGCAAAGCCGTTTGTGGTGTGATGCCGATGAATGTAACACTTCAGCGGGTGTCTCTTCTACACTCTGCTTTCATCCCTCCTTCTCACGCTCCTCCGGCACGCTTGGAAGCCACACGCGCAGCCTGGACGCCGAACACGTTGCGTGGCGGTGCTGAACTGTCAAGCCAAGCCATGTCGAAGGCTTGCATCAGAAGGATCGATTCTGGCCCTTGCATCGCTCAGCAGCGACTCTCTCACCAGCGTTCTCCTGGTCTTTGCGACATGCGAGAGGGCAAGACATGCAACGACAAGCGCAAGATTCTGCTCATGCGGCAGAGGCCTCTCGCATCCAGTCTCCAAGCATCTTCTCGCCCATCTGGAACATGATGTTTCGCTTAGCGCTGAACCATCATCTGCATCCACGACGCCTCTGAAACTCTTGCAACTTGCGGCGCACTAGGCTTCGCATCGCCCTGCAGGTAGATTGGACGACAGACCCCCAGCAGGTGTGCCTGCCAAGCGCTATGCGCTGGGCGGCATCGGTCTCGTATATATGATAGAGGGAAGGACACGAGAACCTTCAAACTCGTTGCACACTACATCAAGGACATCCTGCACGCCAACCTCGAATTTGATCAGCATGTGGAGGGCGTCATCCATCTATAAGACCATCTCAACTAGCACGGGCAGGCAGATCGCCATTGGCTATGTTTCGGAAACGGAGACCTGGAAGCGCGTCCAGCTCGCAGAGGCCGTCAAGGAAGGATTTGCTGCGGCCATGGAGAAGAATAAGGACACATTCCGGGCAGACACGGTGGAAGTTGTATTGAAGTAAGCTGCCTCAGCCTTTCTGCGCTCAAGGCCACGCCGGGGACTCAAGACCGTCTGCAGGGAACCAGAACATGCGAGCCCGTCTGACCATCGAACTCATTATTCCGTCTTGGAACTGAACGGCAACAAGGAGGTGACAGCGTCGCGCCATATTGTGGCGTAGAAGCCAAACTAAGACGACAAGTGCGCCCGGACACTGAGAATCAACCAGTGGCGGGAGCTTACAGCGCTTTGTACGCGCTTCTCATCTGACCTAGTGTGTAGATGGAAATATTATACTCCATGGTGGTTCAGTTCATAGAGCTCATCGTGTGTAACTGTCTCGAATCACAGACGCGCTGGATCATAGCAGCTTATTAAGCACGTTGACTAGAACTAACTTAACGTGTTTGATAAGCAAGTCGGACAGATAGGCATTCCGGACAACTCCACCTCGTATTCAACACTACTATCAAAACGCGTTTATTATTCCACCACCTTACGCGATGGCACCTCCAAATGAAGAAGTTATTCAATCCGCTATCCGTGATTACCTGTCAGGTCGTTTTCCAAGCGTGCGACGCGCTGCAGGCGCGTATAATGTGCCTCATTCTACCTTGAGTGACAGGCTTAATGGCAAGCTACCAAAGGCTAGCACACCACCATCAAACAGAGCCTTAACTCCAATTGAAGAAGAGCTTGTTTATCAGAAGATTCTGGATCTGGATTCACGTGGTTACTCGCCAACACAAGCTGTAATCAGAAGCTGGGCCTCCTCAATAACCAAGGCACGGAATGGACAAGAGGTTGGCCAAAGATGGGCTCATAACTTTGTTAAGCGTCATCAAGGCTTGGAAACACGGCTATCACGGAGGCTCTCAAATCAGAGGGCTAAGAATGAGGACCCAGAGGTTGTTACAGAGTGGTTTACACTGGTTCAAAACATGATAGCCTGCCATGGAATTACACAACACGACATATACAACTTTGATGAGAGTGGATTCAGGCTTGGACACTGTCAGAATACTATGGTCGTTACTGCTACAGAGCGTAGGCAACGACCTAAAGCCTTGGTTTCTGATTCAACGCAGTGGCAGACTGTTATTGCCTGTGTTAATGCAGAAGGCTGGTCAGTGCCTCCATATGTTATCTTCTCAGGCAAGGAAATGAACAGGGCCTGGTTCAAACACCTACCACTAAACTGGAAGCTTGGAGTTAGTCCTAAAGGCTGGACATCCTTTGACCATGCAGTCCAGTGGATTAAGCACTTTGACGACTATACCAAGCATAGGACTGTTGGTCAGAAGAGGCTCTTAGTTCTGGATGGCCATGATAGCCATATGACTCCAGAGTTTGAGGACTTCTGCATTGAACAAGGCATTATTACCCTCTGTATGCCAGCTCATTCAAGCCACTTACTCCAGCCCTTGGATGTTGGCTGTTTTGGTCCATTAAAGAAGGCATATTCAGCCAGAATCCAAAGGCTTGGCAATGTTGGATATCACTACCTGATTAAGGAAGACTTCCTACCACAACTCAAGCCTGCCTATGAGGCTGCATTTACTCCAAACACGATCAGAGGTGCCTTCAGAGGCTCAGGCTTGCTACCACTGGATCCACAGGCTGTGTTGTCTAAGCTGACACTCCGTTACAAGACACCAACTCCACCACCACCTTGTTCATCAGATACTCAGAATACCCCTCAGAATCCAAGGCAGATTGAGAGGCATACTAGCAAGATCAAGGCTAGGGTTGCTAGGCATCAAAACAGCTCACCAACCTCAATTATTGAGGCAGTGGACAGGCTGTCAAAAGGGTTCAAAAGGTCACAGACTGCTATGACATTACTGCAGGCTGAACATGACAACATGAAGACTATTATTGAGGAATTACAGTCTCACAGAGCCCCAAGGAAGAAGATTAAGCTTACACTTGGCCTTGACACTGATGAATTAGCACTCAGAGACAATCAACAAGCACAGGCTCGACAGGCAATGGAGTTAGTTGGTCAGATTGAGAGACAGCCAAGAGCCAAACCAACCTGCAGCAAGTGTGGCATTCAAGGTCACAACTCAAGAGGTTGTCAATCAGATAGAGTGACTTCTGAGCATTCAATTGATCCAAGTTTAGTGTAATCCTGACTCCTATAGCCTAAGTAATTAAGTGTCAAAGTTGATCCACCTGGTGGAGTTGTCCGGAATGCCTATCTGTCCGACTTGCTTATCAAACACGTTAGTTAGCGCACGGGCGCAGCCGCACGTTCAGATCAATCGCCCCAAAGTCGTCCGCTCAATCGTGTGTCCTCATCGCGGGACCTCCACTATGCTTCGAAACGGCCGACGTATGGCGCACTCATTGACCAAACAGGGCCCAGACTGTGTGGGCAGCTCTGGCTTGACATATTCCTTCCACAAGCTGCTGCAGCGGCGCCCCGAGACGGGGAGCGTGTGGATCGCAGAGTGCGTGATCATCTGTCAAGTCGCTTCCCCGTGCAGCGGCGATACTAACGGAACTCCACGATCAGGGCCGGAGGGAAGCATTACATCCTGAAAAATATCCCCGAGAGCTATTACCTGAACTTCACCGAGGACATCTGGCCGCGACTTCGCCGCCACCAGCATCCGAATATCCGTCTGCCATGTGATACCGTTCCCCATGAACGTGTCTTCGTCTACCGTTACCTGTCTCATGACCTTCTCGAGCTAGCTAGAGCCAAAATCGGCGCTGTGCCGAGGAAGAGGATACTCAAGGGTGCTCTTCAGGGCCTGGCCGAAATGCACGACCATGACATCGTACATCTCGATGTCAAGCCCGACAATTTCGTCGTCGAATGCCATGATGGAGCGGACGGGACGGCAGAATTGGATGCCGTACAAATCACAGACTTGGAGAACGCGGTGTGGCTTCAACCAGGCAAGAGCGTCTTTGGCTTGTTGGCGGGCAATGACAATTGGCGCAGCCCGGAGGCCCATTTGCGCGCGAAGCTCAATAAACCGTCCGACATGTTCTCGTTCGGCGCCATGGTACGTCCTGTCGATGCTAACTCGCGCAATGGCGAATTGCTGACCGGGGGCCGTCGTTCGTAGTGCATCTATGTCATGCTCGGGCGCATCATCTTTGGGCGCGACGAAGACTTCGAGCATCATGAGTCTCAGGGTATCGAACCGGGCCTGATTCGCCTACAGCGTCAAACCTCCTACTTTGGAGACCAGGCAGGCTACCAAGGTCTGCGTCGTCATTTCGAACATGACGAACAACTCTGCCAGCTTCTCGATGCCATGTGGGAGGACCGCGCCGCTTCGTATATCCCCTACAAGCACTTCTCCACCTGGCCAGATGTGGAGGACGAGAATTTCAGAGATCTCGTGCTGAAGCTGATGAGTCTGGATCCGAGAAGCAGGATTGCGGCGAGGGAGGCGTTGCGCCATCCGTGGTTCGCTGATCTGGAAATACCATGAGCGGTGTCAGGATGTTTTGCTATCGGGTAGCACGTGGCACTGGTCGGCATGCGACAAACCACGGACGCCGCCAGATCTCAGTACGAACTCGGATGGTGCTGTGCCGCTTCGCCCTCCGTCCCAGGCTCTGGAACAGCAAGATGTCGAGTAGTGAGCGCCACTACATAACCTGTTGGCAGACAATGGGTAGGTATGGATGATTGGGAGCTGGAGCATCGTCGGTGGGCTCTTGCCGATTACAGATCTCGCTCCAGCCTCCCGTCCACATTGTGCCTTCCCAGAGAAATAGACAGCTGACTCTCCACACTTCACTTTATTGTCTGATCCACGTCAACCGCGGACAATCAATTCCCTACGAACGGAACTTCTGCCATCCGGCTACGCTCGGCGCCTCTGCCCGTCACCCACGTGCCGATGTATGGTATCGCACCTTCCGGTCCGAGAAACCTACCGAAGACGTGCTTGACCGCCGCAAACTTTGCAAAATCCTCGTCCTCGCGAACATCCCGCCCCGAGCACTGACTTCCTGACGATATCCCAACTTCGACGATCATTCCACCTGCAGTCGGAACTTCGTTCATTGCGAGCGACGGCGCTGCACGACCAGCTCCCGCAAACATCACCTTCCTGTGCTGCTGCTGCACTTCACGAACGCGGGAAGGCGCCCGTGGGCCAAGAGCTTTCGAAATTGCCTCGCTACTTGCAGCTGGCGTGTTGGAGATGAAGCACAGTGACACACCCTCAAGACATACCACACACACGAGCTGTATAGACTCAAGTCCTGGCGGTTCTTCGGGTCCTCCGACCAAGGCCCTTTCAAAGCAATCTACCAGCAGAATTACGGCATTTAAAAGATACCCGTGATGGACTGTATACGCGGCGCGTGGAAGAAATTGACAACTTTACCAAGACCCTTCCGCTCCTCCACCTTCTACATCACCTTCGTCATCGCCTTTGCCGTCTTCACAGAGCAATTTGTGTACGCGGCAATTGTCCCAGTCGTGCCCTTTACGCTCAAAGAACGCACACACGTCAATGAAGATGAGACTCAGAAGTGGACAACGGTTCTCTTGGCAGTATCGGGAGCAGGCTGCTTCGCCAGCTCCCCTCTGTGGGCTTGGTACACCGATCGCACGCAAAATCGGCGGATACCCTTCCTCTTTGGAATGTCGGTGATGCTGGGAGCGACGGTACTGCTATGGCTTGCGCCGAATATGGCGGCACAGATCTGTGGCCGCGTGTTTCAGGGTATGTCGAGTACAGTAGTGTGGACTACAGGCTTGGCTTTGCTGGCGGAGAGCGTTTCACCTGAGCACATTGGAGAAGTAAGATGACCTCGTTTCGCTGCTGCTATGAAAGCTGACTTTGAGCTTCAGACTGCTGGTTATCTCGGCATTTCGTTGAACGCTGGAACTGTTGCTGCCCCGTCCCTCGGCGGAACCATCTTCAAGCATCGTGGCTACAATGCTGTCTTCGCTGTGATCCTCGCGGTGATCGGCTTGAGCATGGCATTTCTCCTGATCATGAAGGAGCGAGAGTCTATTGTTGGCTTGGGCCAGCGTGACTGGGACCAAACTGGAGACACAGCACTTCTACAGACAGCAGGCCGCAAGATGAAGACTGAGATGCCGGAGGCGAAAGCTGATGAAGTTTCCTCATCGGAAGTCCCTTCGACAATTTATTCCTTCCCTGCGCACTTCAACACACCTACCATGATCAGAATCCTTTGCTCAGGCCGCTTCTTGGTCGCTCTGTGGGGCGTCTTCACTCTCGCAGCAGTCTTCGCCGGCTTCGAGACTGTCCTCCCGATCACTGTCCACGAACTCTTTGGCTGGGATGCCGAGGGCTCCGGAGCGGTCTTTTTGCCCCTCTCATTACCAGCAATCGCAGGGCCGCTCATCGGCAAACTCACGGACAAGTACGGCGGACGCTGGTTCATTGCGGGAGCTTACCTGGCATTGTGTCCTGCTCTCATCCTACTGAGAGTCGTTGAGCACAACACATCACCTCAGAAAGCAGTACTCATCCTTCTGCTGCTGATCATTGGATGCTGTCTGGCCATCATTCTGGAGCCTCTCTTCGGAGAAATCGCGCACCGATCTCGAGAGCTATCGCAGCAGGATCGTAATGCGGGGGTCGTCGAGTCTCGAATTGGATACTATGGTCAGGCTTATGGCTTTTTCAACATGGCCTGGGCGCTCGGCGATACTCTCGGACCAATTCTATGTGGGTTCGTGGTCGAGGCACGAGGCTGGGCGATGGGCACTCTGGCTTTGGGAGTCCTCTGCGGGGTCACGGCTGTGCCTGTTGTCATGTTCTGTGATGGGTGGCTTCTTGCGAAGACGAAAAATGAGGGCATCTGCCATCAGGGGGGGGGATGTGATACATCGATGAGGCATTTGAAATTTGAAACTGCTGGCCAGTAGAAACTAACCCACATTCGATTGATTAATATCTATCGTCCATTCGATTTCTTTTTTTTTTTTTCCATCGTGCTCGTCTAAGATTTAAAAAAGCTGCAAAAGCAAACTAGCTACACAACGGTAAAGTAAAGAGTGATGTGATGATGATTGACCTCAGCTATGCATTTCATCAACACACACATCATCATCAAAAAAGTCATCAATTCATGAGTTAGAGACAAGTACCAACAGAACTATTTATGCGATGGCGAAGAGCAAAGCGATAATGACAAGCCACCGCTGGCCTAAAGTCGATTTCCTCCATCCTGCCCACCCTTCGCCTCCTATCCCAGTCTGAGTCACAGTCACAGTCACAGTGACGTTTCCGCTGCTACTACTACTACTACTGCTGCTGTTGTTGTTGGTGTTGGGACTGCCACTGCCACTGCTAGTATTAGTACTATTGCTTCCAGTTCCAGTTCCAGTCCCAGTTCCAGTCCCAGTTGCAGTTGGCTCCAGCAGTGCATCCGGCGGCGCAGTGGTGGTAGTGGTAGGGCCTCCCAGGCTGACGAGACCCGAGAGGAGCGCAGCGAGGGATTCTTGCGGAAGGGCGCTGATGTCTGCTGTTCGCAGGGAGGAGATCTCTTGGAGGAGGCGTTGTTGGTTTGGGGGAGGTACCATGCTGTAGTAGACGGTGTCGGTTGTCACGAGGACGAGCATTGTGCCGCCGGAGATGATGTTCTCGGTGCTGCTTCTTTCGCCCGGTTCTTCGGTGAGGCTGGGTGGGGGTGCTGCTGCTGCTGTAGCGGCGGTGGGGGAGTCGTCTGGACTGGATGGCGCAGCGGCGTTGGGTGCTGTAGGGGTGAGTTGTGGTGGAGCGTTATCCGGCGGGGGTGAAGGCGATGCTGATGGCGCACTTTGTGAGACGACGGGGTTGGTTGGTGGTGTAGATTCAGCAGGAGCGCTGACTGGAGCATCATCATCATCCGTAGAAGGAAGGTTCGCAGACTGAGCTCCTCCGACGGTGAAGACCTGCTGAGGAATGAAATCGGGCGCTCCCTTCCAGAGGTCGAGCTTGGCATTGGGTGCTCCTTGTCGCTGTCTCTTGCGAAGCATTGACTGTACGCCGTAGCCAGCGAGCGAGTTGAGTGTCGCAGTCTCACATGCTCCAAACGGATCTCCTGGTGGAAAATACTCTCCAATCTGCGGTAAGAGGTAAGCTGTTGGCACGGCGTTGCTGTCGTTTTGAGCAATGACATCTCCGATGTAGATCAGAGGTGTTTCGAGGGCGCGCGATGTAGCGGTGACGCATTGAGGTACTCCACCACCGCAAAGTCCCACATCGTTCGCCGTAGCTGTTGGACCTAATCTCAAGTTCCAGCCAGAAGACCCGATTTGAGTCACGAAAGTAGTCGAGTTGTCTGGTAGGACGAGAGGACCCACGACAATTTCGCATTCATGGTTGAGCGAGTTGGAAGGACATGGCCGACGAAGGCAAGATACCTGGCTGCTGGAATAGGACCGGGTAAAGAGTTCGGAATTGCATGATGTGGTGATGCATGTCTGGCGCCGTTCGGTATTGATGAATGTAATGGCCGCGCGCAGTGGCGGCGCTTCCGATGAGGAATAGTTCGACCAGTGGACAGCTGCCTCTTCTTCGAACTCGATCTGACAGTTTCGTCCTCCACAGCCAGCGGAATCTGAGACCGGGACCAGGCCAGTCTGCGAGCACTCTGGCGTAGGCGGGGGCAAGGTGATGGTCTCTGGTGGCGCCGCGACCGTGACGGTCACAGTCTGTGTAGGAGGAGCAGGCCCGTCGATGATCTGCGGCGGAGGCGCTGGCTGCGTGACTAACGAGGTTTGCACGACGACACTCGGTGCTTGTGTGATCACCGTTGTGATAGTTGTGCCGCTCTGGACGGAGATTGTCGTGATCGTGCTTACTGGTAATGTGACTGGATCAGGTATCTGCGTCACTGTATCTGCAGATTGGGTGATAAAGATGGTCGTAGATCGAATAAAGGTCTCGCCATCTTCTGTGACCGTGACCTCAATGGTAGACGCTGGAGGAGCATCCTGAGATACTGTACGCGTCGAAAAGATGATTTCGGTGTCGGTGACACGATCAGTAACAATATCTGTGGTACGACTGATGATAGTATCCGTGAAGTTATTCGTGACTGTCGCAGTCTCCGTGTAGGTCACGGGCTTGTAAATGGTCTTCTTGTACACTTCCGTGGTAGTGGTGTTGTATGTCGATGTCACTGTACGCGTCTCTGCTGGCAGAGTCTTCGTTTTCGTCACCGTTCTTGAGAATACATTGTCAGCGAAGCAACGTGTCTGGTAATTAATTTCTATTTTGCTCACTTGTATTTCTTTATCGTCTTGCCAGGTTCGGTGTAGGTCTCGGTGACGGTTTCTGTTTCATATGTGGGCGGCTCGGGATATTCGAGCTCAGTGGTACATGGTTTTTCGTATGCAGTTGTATACTCTATCACCGAGGGCTCCTCGGTGGTGTATGTTCTGACCACGTAGTCGTCGGCAGCGACAAGCAAGCTGCCGTGCAAGGCCGCAGCAGCAACAACAACCAAAGCTTTGGAAGTGAGCTTCATAGCTGCTTGTCCGCGGTATGAGAAAATGACTCAAGGGAAGACGAGATTTGAACACCAGGCGACAGCTACATGTGCAGTCAGGTCGCAGGATACCCTGGTCCAGGCCTGATAGCAATCCGGACGCAGAAGAGGACAGCGGGCAGCGGTGCGTCCAGGCACGGAGGGATCTCTTAAGGCGGAGTCGGAACAGGCTGAGTCTCTGGCCTCGTCATGCCTCCAGAACATTAGCGTTGGCAACCGGCTGCGCATCACATTTGCGGCCGTGCAGACTACGGCAGATGTGGAAAGATGCCAGATTCATGCAGTCCAGACATGGCAGGAGAGCTACATCTTGCGCACAAGCGTGGTATTGTGGCTCGATCGCTTATGTTGGGACAGGTCTGTCTTTGCTTCTGGCCCAGCTCGATTGCCAATCGTGGACATGGAGACGGCTGGCCTGGCGATGACCCTGCCAGTAGCAGCTGCTTGAGGCGGCACAGTGCGTTGTCGTCCTGCACGTCTGCATACAGCTTGGCAATGTGTGCGATTCAATTGGACTTTCGAGGCTGAGCGACGCCAAGTAGGGCCGTACTGGAAGATAGTGTGTTGCCCGTCGCAAAGTTCGTGCTATTGGTGTATACTGTGCGGCTGCATGCTTCGGGTGGACGGCCCTCGCGGATTCGTGGAAGTCGAGAGTTTACTGATCCTACAAAACTTTTATTCCGATTCTAGGGATAGATGTTGCTCGCCTCTACGGAACCTTCCCATAGAGTCGCGGCCGCGAAACTCGATGCACAGACAAAGGTCTCTGCGTTGCATACATTGCAGCGCTTATTGTGAGCCAACATGCAATTGGCGATAGAGAAACGCAAAAATACGCGCTTGGCCTTGTGCAATGTTGTCGACAAGGCTGTGGTGGGGCTCAAAGTTGCTTGTCACTGATGCAGAATCCTGTCTCCCATGCGTCTGGCTGCTGTGGCATATGCAAGCCAGGCTCGTCCGCTCAACATGGCCGCTTGCGCCACGATGCGATCTACGCGGCCTTCTCTTGACATTCAAGAGTGATCTAAACAGTTTGAACGGTATGCTGCAAGTAGTGCATCAATTACTGCATAGTGAAGATTGCCAGCCGGATGGAGAGCGATGGTATCGCACGTCCGCCCGAAAGGTACCCACGATCGCTCAGCCTGTCGCCGTGCATGATCTCGACGCGACAGGGAGGCGAGGTGCATGTACTGGGCGGGTGCTGTTCTAGCTCAACCGAGCTGTGCGCCATGTGTGTGTCGTGCCGTGATGGGCTCGGCCTGGACAAGATCGCGTTCAAGAGCCGCACGTTTGGCATCCGGCTGCGCATGGTGTTGCACCTTTGTATTACCGTTCCAGTTGAAACCGCGACCATCTGGTCCGGCAGATCTCGTTACGATGCCTGGAGTTTTATCGATCCAGCCGAGTTACTATTGGGAAGGAAACGATGGCAATTGGTCAACTTTCGCCTTCCGGGTAACGCTTGATGGTCCACGATGAGGCGACTGCCGCAGTTAACGAGTTCCGCCAGGTAGGGAGTGAACAACGGGTGGTAAATTTACTGCCAGCGACCATCGGGACGACCTTCTGGCCCGTCAACAGCGCGGCCTGCTTCCCACCCTTCGCACCCGTCGGCGTTGCGGCAGAGCTGAGAGACTGTATGGATTACAGAGGTGGGATGTTCACGCCCAACGCCTCGACCAGCTTCCAACGTATCTCCTGCGACGGCCAAGACTTTTGCTATCTTCCGTACAATGATGTTGAGGATGCCCTCGGCTACTCTGCATTGGCAGAGGTTGGTCGGGATACGGTCTTCCTGGGTACTGGTGCCGAGTCAACGAAGGCAGACGACCAGGTGGTCGCCGCCTACGCCGATTACAAACCACTCATCGGCTCTTTTGGTTTGAGCGCCTACAGCACCAGCGTGAATAGCACCTTCCCAGATGACGCTCAATCGTCAATGCTGCAGACGCTGCAGCAAAATGACGTGATCTCGAGTCAGTATTTTGCGTACACCGCAGGAGCATACTATCGCGGCGAACCCAGGCAATGGGGCAGTCTGACACTTGGTGGCTATGACAGACTCCGTGGGAATGGACCGGACATGATATCAGTTAATATCAGCGCCGACAGCTCCTCCGACTTGATTGCCAGTATTCGGAGTATCAGAATCGGGACTGCGCCGGCTAAAACGTTCTCAGTTCCAGCGCAAATCAATTCGCTAATTCCAGAAATTTGGTTGCCGGAGACCGCGTGCAGTGTTTTCGAGATGGCATTCGGACTGGTATGGAACAGCACGATGGGCTACTACCTCGTCAATGAAACTCAGCATCAGGAGCTGCTCAACGATCCCCGAACAGTCACGTTCGCTGTGGCGGGGGACGACAATTCCCGCGCGACTTCGATTGAGATGCCATATGCTGCTTTCGATCAGGAGCTGACTTGGCCTCTGGCGAACATTACGGATATGGGCACCAGACTACGATACTTTCCGCTGAGGCGTACACCTCAGGGCGGAACGAGTGTATTGGGCCGGGTGTTCTTGCAGGAAGCGTAAGTTGCCCGATACCATTCGCATCTCGCTCCTGGGCACGAGCTTCATGCCACAGTGCGCGGTGCTTTATCCCTCAGTTGTGTTTGCAGTGACGATCGAAAACAAATGCTGACTGCCATGCAGGTACCTTGCCGTGGATTATGACAAGCGCGAGTTTCACCTGTCAAAAGCGTATTTCCCTGAGACGCCGTCGGATACCGAGCTCGTCTCCCCAGATGGGAACCCCGTCGACGGCTCAGGTGGTCTCAGTGTTGGTGCGAGAGTCGGGATCGCAGTGGGTGCTGCTGTTGTTGTCGTCATACTGCTCGCGGTTGCCTTCTGGTTTTGGCGTCGCCGGCGTCGTGCGCAGCGAGAGGAGCGTGAGCTACAGTACGCTGCATCCGGCGCCTTCTCGCGCAACTCGATTGCAGGAACAACCATCAACGACACACCGAATAACATGGAGTTCTACAAAGCCGATCCACAACCGGGAATGGCAGAGCACAAGCCCGAACTCGATGCAACCGGGACCGCTCGAGGCACCAATGCATACCACCGGCACGAGCTTCCCGCGGGAAGTGTACGAAGGACTTCGCAGCAGACGGGCATCTCTCGATCGGCCATTTCGCCAGTTTCGAATCGCCATACGCGCAACATGTCGTATGGAAGTTCTCTGAGTCAGCCGAGTCCGAGTGTGGAGCAGTCGCCATCGCCTGGGCATGCGTCGCCAGCCTCGGATCACGTGAGCACGGCGTGGTTCGGTGGCTCCGGGCCATTCCATGAGTTGCATGCAAATGAGATGGCCATGCGAGAAGAGCAAGCGCACTCTGGTCGTCCGGTCTCTGGTAAAACAGTTGGTGCGGCGCCTGCAAGAGAAGCGAGTCCTGTTCCATCACCATCAGTGCCTGCCGCAGCGGGCGTCTCACAGCAACAACCAGCTCGCCAGCGGAGGTGAGAAGTCCCGTTTCTCCCGAGGAAAGGCGGGCGATCGATTAGTGTTCCGGATGCCATGGTTTTCGCACTGCTCGGCATTCTTCGCCATTGGTTTTGTACAGGTCAATCATTCTTTCTTAGAGGAAGTCCTCGGAAGGACACGCGCTTTGCAAGCTGTAGTTTAGCCATCCTCAGTTGCGATTGAGAAGTTTTGTCAATGCAGACGCGTGCACTTCGCTCCGATGCCTCCTCACGATGCGGTGGTTCATGCTTCTCCTTGCAGCGAATGGCAGGTGGCAGATGCTCCCTCGTCGCTGCATCACCGAGAGCGAGGAGATGAAGGGATGGTGAGTATCGTGAGGGTCGGGAAGGGTAGAGCGGCAAGTGGAGAGGGCGCGCGTTGTTGAGTGAGACGTGAATGGCGGGGTGAACAGGAGCGTGAAGGTGGACGCGACTCGCGGCACGGGAGTGGCCGCGGCACATGACTCGGAGTGTTTGGGGCTGGCTGTTTCTTGTTTTCGCCCTTGTATCCCGAACGTGAAACCATCACCGCGCATCCCAAAACAGCAAGTTCCATCGACGCACGACCACATCTCAGCTGCGCCCGAATCGATCGCCCTTGGCCACTGATGGTCTTGTCATGTGAGAGCGCCGGACTCGGGCCTAACGGGCCGCTTAACAAGCACGAGAAACGCGTCTACCAGCACTACGCGTGGGCGCCGCAAGCAGCAGACAAGTCGCCCGCGCGCTATGTCTACCACCAAATCTTCCATTCCGACTCTCTCGGCTTCCCCCGCGTCGCCGACTTCCCGTCGCCTACGGTGCCTGAGCCTATGGAGATTGACTCCACGCCCGCTCCGCAGATGGCCCGGCCAGACAACAGCGACATTGACATGGAAGACGCGCCCGCCGTGCGCCGTGTCCAGTGGACCCCGCCAGCAGACTACAGCCGGCCCTCGCGCGCTGCCAGCGGCAATATGCTGCCACGCACCGCCCTCTCCAAGCGCATCCACCTCATCAACCACCTCGAGACGTATGTGCCGCAAAAGCCGTACCCCCTCAACCTCGACGTCGACGTCTCCCATCCGTCCATCTACGACAAGACCTTCAGCGACACCCCTCCCGTCAAGCCATTGCCGGTCAGCACTGCGGGCAAGACACCACCAGCGAAGAAGGTCCGCGCCAGCAACCACTTCTCCCCTCCCGACGACTCCTCCTTCAGCGAACTGTCGCCAGAGCACGCGTCCACCCCATTCCCATTCTCGCCCAGGCAGGCGAAATCGTGGCGCATTTCTCCTCCCAAGCAACGCGTGACCCCCGAAGGACGACCCATATTGTCGGCAGTGTCTCCTCGAGAGTCCACGACCTCGAAGTCACCACCGCGTCACCAGACCACCCTCTCGCCAGACGTCCTATACCCGAGCCTCCAGGTTGCGAGGCACAGTCCACCACAGATTGCGGGGCAGAAGCGTCGATTCGAAGACGCCATCGAGGACGTGCATGAGGAGGATGACGAGAGGCCCCAGACGGTGACTGCTTGCTTCTTCGGTGTTCTGAGAACTGTCGTGTTCACAGTGGTCGGCTGGTTCGCGCGCGTCATCCCGGGCCGAAAGCCAAAGCGCACTACACAAGAGCAAGAGATTTTCGCATTGCGCCTGTCATCGCGCGAAGGCAACAAGAGACGCGCTATTAGAAAGGAGGACATCGAGGCTGATCCAATGCCGGGCTACTACCCCGGCAGTGCAGGGCCGATGAAGGACATGATTGTGCCAGCCCACAGATCGGCACCAAATGCCACCGCACTTGCCACACCACCAGATTCACGGCCAGGCAGCATGGAGAAGACATCTCCCGAGCCCACGCGCACGGCCTCGCAGTCACGCAGTATGCCGAATATGTCACAAGAATACACCAGGACAGAGATACAACTGCCATCTCCAACAGAAGAGCCTGGCAGCATGGACAGGAGCGCTGCACCGTCAGCCGGCCTGATCGACCTGAGGCCGAACACCCCAGCTGCATTACAGACACAACATCAGACTTTCCGCAGAGCAGCAAGCATGAAGCAGCCATTGCAGCCATCAACGCACACCATAACCATTGCAGCTGGCAAAGCAGAAGACAAACCTCAGAAACCGAAACTGAATGTCCCTTTCCGCATGCGAGGCGCAAACTACTCGAAGGCGAAATTTCCGCCAATGAAGACGAAGGCGGAACTCGGGCTCCTACCACCACGCAACCCACCAGATCGGGCCACACACAACAAGGAGGCGAATCAGAGAGTTGATGCGCTCGTCGAGAAGGCGCAACGCATCACTATTGAACCATCGGAGCAGAAAGCATTGCGTGAGACTGTGCGTGCACGCAAGCAGAAAGATGCCCGTCAGCAGCAAGTTGCAAAGGCCCGCCAAGCCGAAGAGGAGGCACGACTGCAAGCTGAACGCGAAGCGGAAGAGGCCAAGCGGAAGGCCGAAGAGGAACGCAAACAAGCAGAGCAAGCTGCCGCAGCTGAAGCAGCACGACGCAAGGAAGCGCTAAAGAATTTTGTGCCAGCAATCTCGCAAGATTGGCAACAGACAATTGCCAGAGAGCTGGCTACGACAGACCCAGCCAAGACGGTGGCTCACAGTACACGCGGAGTCGAACTGACACGCAAAACATTCGGTTGCATCTTGCCACAACAGAACGAGCACCAGATTAAGGCTGCTCAAGACCCCAGTGTCCGCAGAGGACCTTCAGGTTGGCTCAACGACGAGGGTGTCGATGGCTTTATTGGCGCCATCGTCGACCGCAGGCGCGAGCAAGAAGGCTACGTCAAGGGAAAGGGAACTCCCAGTTACGCTGCCTTCGGCTGTGCTTGGTACACCACCGTCAAAAAGGGCACAATCAAGTCCATTAGCAGATGGGCTCGGCGCCAACAGATCGGCGACCAAAAGCTTCTCGAGTGTGAGAAGATATTCTTTCCCGTTAACACCGGAGCACATTGGGTCCTCCTCATCATTTCTCCCAAAAGTCGCGCGCTGGAATTCCTCGACAGCGCTGGGGGAAGCGGTCGTTCCTTCTTCCGCCTTGCACGTGAGTGGCTTGCAATGGAACTGGGAACCAAATATGTCGAAGACGAATGGAGTGAGCTCGAATCAAAGAGCCAACAGCAATTGAATATGGACGACTGCGGTGTTTTTACCTGCATGAACGCGCTAGCTAGCGCGAAGGGATTGGACTTTGAGGCTGTCAAGCCTGTTCGAGATATGAAGCGGGCGAGAGAGTACATTACGTGCGTTTTGCTGGATGGCGGGTTTGGAAAAAGTTTTGAGCTGTGAGCATTGCTCGCTCGATGGGTTGCTTCTGGGGTGCATTTTGCATTTTGCATTGCATGGGAAAATGGCGTTTTTTTTTGGGGCTTGGGTGGTGGCTGCTGTCATGTCATGCATTATTGAGATACCCCCATCCGTTCGCTCGCCCGCGCGCGCGGGGGGCGAGCCTGTTTTGCTTTGCTTTTATTAAAGCGTAGACGGCCGCGATAATGATAGAATTGAGTCTGAATGAATGATTAATGACTGTCTGTGTGTGACTTTATATATTGTTTAACTGTTCTCTGCTTTTTTTTTCTTCTGAACTTTGTTAATAGACTAACTACTACGCTGGGCAGTTAGTGGTTGATGAGCGGGCTAGCGAATGTGTGTACCACCTACCGACTAAGACTTAGACTGACTATTAGCTGATGGCTCGCAGGTCCGAGCCGTGGCTCTCCCCCCATACAACGCATGTATATGGCCGACTCATTGCTTGCTTGCCTGCCTGCCTGCCTGCCTGCTGCTGTCCATCGAGTCGAGTCGAGATCAGCATAATAGAGGGAAGGGAGGGGAGATTATGAAGATCGTCTCCCAATACAATAATAATAGTGCGGCTGGAACGGAACGGAACGGAACGGAACGGAAAAAGGGTCGTTGTCGTCCGTCAACAAGACGACGTTATGTTGTGGTGTGAAGTTCGACTGTCGAACTTTCTTATAGACTAATAAAGACGACGACGCGACGGAGCTGTGGCCGGTCGGTGGTTATTTAGTTCTAGTTCTAGTTCTACGACTCATTAAGCTCACTACTACAGTGTTTCACTAGAACTAGAACTAGTCTAACTTAGTCTGAGGAGCTTGGAAAGCACAACCGACCAACCAGGTTGCGGGGAGTGGGCGAGTCATGTCATGTCATGTCATGTCATGTCATTGCCAGCTGGATATTATATCGTTGTTCCGCCAGACTTGGCAACTGGGATCCCTTTCTTTACTATTCTATAGATGAGCGCCGCCGCCATATATGCATATGCAAGCGATTTTCGGAGAAATTCTGCAAGGCAAGGCAACTGTGGAGCGATTGCTCATCAAGATCGATCTGATCTGGTGGAGCCTCTTCGCTGCAGAATGATGCTGGAATGGAATTGAGTGGCGTCATGTGAATGCGCGCAATGTGTTCTCTCTGGTTCCTCGACCAGACTCGGGCGGGCACCACGACTGCTGTGCTATTCTATCGATCAACCATGACATCTGTACGCGGGGGGGTTGGCGCATCGAATACGTAGTCCCCGCATCGGTGAATAGAGATGTGTTGCAGATAATGAGACATTATTATCTTGCCGTGGAGAATTGATATGGTTTGAGGATCATCAGTACAGTTACTACTGTGAAGGTCGCGCATGTCATCCTCTTCGCCCTCCACTAGCCCAAGAACACGGCGGCGAGGGCAACGCACGATCGCTATAACTCCGAACTTCGAGCCGCCTGCGTTCTTCCCATCCCGGATGACATTGTGCGCTCGCTTCCTGTAACACAGGCAGCTGATATCGCTGCAAAGCCTGCTGCTGCGAGCGCCTCGCCCAGGACAGGATCTCGTCCGATGTCACAGACATCTCTTGACTGTCGTCAGACATTGGCGAGTGCATGGCGGGAGGCAAGGCAGTCCAAACGCCATTGTTCGACTCGAGTGCTCCATAACGCTGGCTTGCGCTTGGTATCTGTAAGGCGATCCTGCTGCCGCGGCGGCTGTTGTGAGATGACGGAGGGACAGGAGAAGGAGAAGGCAGCGTCTCAGCCCTCGGACGGCCAGGCCTTGGAGGACGGCTGGGGTGGTCTGCGCCTGCAGCTCTGTCGACATAATTGGAGAATGCACCCTGTCGAGCTCCTGTTGCTGGAAACGAGGGCGCGCCGGGCTCTATCCTCGATATTCGAGATTTCATGTCTTCATGGGGCGAAGATAAGGACATGATGTTTTGCTCCCGGTGCGGAAGAGAGTAGCCTCGCTGGCGTGTGCGCGACTTTGACCTCACAGGGTGCTCCTTTTGGTAGAGCTCCCACTGCTGCTGACGCATCGTGCTATCCCGGTTGCGGGTGGTGGACAGCGAACGTGGATCATTTGATGTCACTGCTGTGATTGCGACGCTCAATGCGGAGATGTGGCCATCTCTGGTCGGCTGGGCACCTTCCGGGTGATCTCCAATGCTGTCTCCGACGCTCCGAGTACTGTTGTTCCTCAGCTCGACACTCTGTTCCGAAGCAGGTGTGTTGTCAGATTTCAAGTGCAACCACGAGCTGTTTAATCCCAGACTTCCAGTGAGCGTGACATTGGCAGTCAGTTTAGGGTCCATTTTGCTCGTGGAGGATGTTGTTGTTGTCGTCATGGTCATGAGTTTCTTCGTCTTGCTCCACATTTCGCTGACGGTGCTTGGAAAGCTCACTGCTTGTGAAGCGCGCTGCACACTTCGCTTGACCAAGCCTGCGATCATCGGCATGCAGCAGCAGACTACACCAAGGTACATCTCCGCGATGCGCCAGACCGCGATGTCGAAATAGTCCCAGGTTGGATTTTGGGTGCTGTTGAGCCTGATGACGAGGTAGTAGAACTGAATGATACTTGTCGCTGTGGTGACAAAGCCGACCAAGAACGTGAAGAGAAGCCCGATCTTCTTTGGCCAAGTCATTCGTAACTGGAGGATTTTGCGCACGGGCAATAGCAGCACTATGACATCCATGACGATGTTGACCGCAGAGTTTGAATACAGCTGAGCATTGCGGTTTACACATGTGCCTTTGAGGCCGGATAAGGCTTTCCAGGGGTAGGATACAGGCTGGCATAAGAAGATCGTTGAGGATGTGAAGCCGATAGTAGCCATGGCGAGTAGAGTGAGAATGACCTGGCATATGCGACGGAATAAGATTGTCGAGTCCTTCCAGATTCGGAGGTAGAGGAGGACAAAGGCCATCTTCGTGCCAAATACTACGGGCGAGTAGAACGTGTTTCCGATGTAGAAGAGCTACATGGCGTCAGCTAATCACCAACGTCAAAAAGAATACACCGGGTCTTACCTTGAGCACATTCTCAATCTGCTCGAACTCCAGTTCCCATATGTCTCTGCCCAGTCCGGCCATCTGCTCCATGTACCCGACTACCGTCAGGCCAAGCATTGGAAGGCACGACGCGAACAGCATCGCGTCGTCCCAGCCATATCCAGCTCCCCCGAAGGTCTTGCCTCTGGCGAGTAGGCGTAGGATTGCGCACACGCTCGCAAGCGTGAATAGGACAGTCTGGAAAACGACAAGGACCATGACGCGATTGCGCTTGGGAAAACCACAGGTCTCGGCCTGGACTTTCCGCCCTTGCAGAGCTTCTTTGATCGAGCATCCGCTCTCGATGGCGCATTGCCGTAAAGCAGCGGCGACTGCCTTGTCGTGGCATACACATTGGAGTAAATCCGGGCAATCGAAGTGCGGCAAGACTTTTGTGAAGCAGTTGAGTGTGCACGAGCCCGCTTGCTGTCTTTTGGAGAGAAAGTCGTGGAGTTTGTTGCGACTGTGCGCCCGGGTTTCCACATCCTCGTCCGCGGACCTTCCCCGACCAAAGGGCAAGAGCAGAAGGAAAAGAAACAACAATCTATTGCAAACCATGATGAAGGTCGCACAAGTGGTCAGGGAAAATGCACAACTGGTCTCGGGCAACGGCAGCCCCATCACTTTTGGACTTGGTGAACCGCTTCAGGCTATACTCGTGCCTGCCAACGGCGAGGTCCCGTGAGCAAGGTCGGAGCTACCGCCACAACGTCCAGCCCCAAGGGTCTGGCGTAGGATTCAGTGGCGAGTACATGGAGAAGAGTGTTGCAGAGAGCTGGTTGGACATGAGTGGCGGTATGTCTGCCGGTGCCCGACGAGAATGGAACTGTCAAGCATGTGGTGGCTCTTGTCCATGATAGCGGTGAGTGCAGCGCGAGTCTCGAGTGGCCACGGGGAAGTGCAAGCGGCGAAGAGCGATGGAGTCTTCGTTTCGATTGCGCTGAGTGCAAGCCGTGTCCTGCCGCTGACTCGCACAGCTGCAGGTCATATGCGGCGGACCTGCGAGTCTGTAACACCACCGTGCCCATCTTCGCGCGAGGAAACTGCGAGCAAGAGATGTGTCGGTTTCCTCCGGATCAACAGGTACCTGTGGCTTCGTTTTGGACTTGTTCATACCGCGAAAACCTGGTGCTGATACTCTCCAACCTGGTTGGAGACGGAAATAGTTCCACGTAGGCCCGATGCATCTTCGAAGGCACATGACTCAGCCATTGCAGTCACTATGGGGTCGGCAAGGAAGTCGTATGTCGCTGCAGTGTCCCTCCAAAGATACCGCCGCTGTTCACGCTCGCGCAATGCGGCCATTTGCGGTGATAGCAAGGGGTCAACGGGGGGTCGTCGACGGCAGATTCACTGTCATTCACAGTAGAGCTGCGTGGTGATGTCTGGTACTCGGCCGGTGATAACGGGTCGTGTGTGGCGGTGTTTCGAGTCGTTCGGGAGGAATGAGTTCCCAGTCGCGGTGCAGTATATAGAGAGGAGGTGGAGAAGGGGAATGAATGAAACAGACTCCGAGCTACGCGGGCCGTGCTGTCGGCTACTTCCTCGTCAATATCGCCCCTCCACGCCGCTTTCGTCTCTTGGAACTCGAGTGCACCCTCCCTCCCTTCGCGCCATGTCGCCCCTTCGAGCTGCCATTCTCATCGTATCCGAGACCGCCAGCCACGACGCCCGCACCGACCACGGCATTCCCGCCCTGCAAGAAGTCTTCGCCCGGAATGGCGGCGACCAATGGACCGCCCATGACTCGCGAATCGTGCCGGACAGTGTCGTCGACATTCAGCGGGCCATCACCGAATGGACCGATGGGCCGGAAGCCGTCCATCTGATCCTGACCAGCGGCGGGACGGGTTTCGCGCAGAAAGATGTGACCCCCGAGGTCAGTCGGGGCAATGCCATCCTTCCCACGTGCGACTCCGCAGAGCTTCCCGCTTCTTGCTCGTGCCACAGCGTGTTGTCGCTGCGGCAACAGGCATGGTGTGCCGGCAACTGACCGATGAGCAGGCCGTCTCCCCACTGATCCACAAGCATGCCTCGGGACTCGTGCATACCATGCTGGCTTCTTCCTTGGCAATCACTCCGTGTACGTCGCTCAACACGTCAATAGGCGGGGACATTGCTGACTCTGCAGTCGCCGCCATGGCTCGTCCCGTAGCAGGTGTGCGGAACACGACCCTGATACTCACGCTCCCGGGATCCCCCCAAGGCGCCAAGGAGAACCTCGAAGCCGTGCTGAAACTCTTGCCACACGCATGCCAGCAGGCGGCGGGAGCGGACTCACGCAGCTTACATGTCGGAGGCGTGAAGAAGCTGGAGGCGGAAGCCGGCATCCGCAGTGCAGCTCCAAGCACCGCTGGCCATCACGACCATTCGCATTCCCACTCACACTCACATTCCCATGCTCACGGACCTGGACATCATCATGGCCCTCGCGCTCACACGAGACCGGAGGACCGCCCTGTGACCAACGACCCCAGCGCAGGTGCATCCCGTCGCTATCGAGAGTCACCCTATCCGATGCTGCCCGTCCCGGACGCTCTCGCCCAGATCGCGACCAACACACCAGGACCCAAGGTCATCAGGGCACCGGTCAATGAATCGCTGATTGGCTCGGTTCTTGCCGACGACGTAGTGGCGGCAGAATCTGTTCCTGCCTTCCGCGCGAGTATCGTCGACGGATACGCAATCCTCGCTTCGGATCATCCTCTCGTGCCATCCTCCAAAGGCGTCTTCCCCGTTGTCAGCATCTCGCATGCCCAAGCAGGAAAGGAGATACCGAAACTGGACATGGGAGAAGTCGCTCGCATCACCACTGGCGCACCTCTGCCTCCAGGAGCAACAGCTGTGGTCATGGTCGAGGATACTGTCCTGCGCAAGATGACCGATGATGGAAAGGAAGAAGCGGAAATCGAAATCCTCACAGACGCCATCAAACCTGGCGAAAATGTGCGCGAGCCCGGATCAGATGTCACAGCGGGTGCAACTATCTTGCGCAAGGACGAAGCCATCACCGCCATCGGTGGCGAATTTGGCCTCCTCGCGTCGGTAGGCACGAGAGAAGTCTCCATATACACTCGTCCCGTCGTGGGAGTCCTCAGCACCGGCGACGAAATCATTCCACACGACACCCCACGCCCACTCCGACTCGGCGAAGTCCGCGACACGAACCGTCCCACTCTCCTCACCGCCATTCGAGGCCAAGGCTACGAAGCAATTGATCTCGGAATCGCATCGGATCAACCCGGCTCCCTGGAAGAATCGCTCCGCTCTGCCATGCGAAAATGCGACGTCATCATCACCAGCGGAGGCGTCAGTATGGGCGAACTCGACCTCCTCAAACCGACCATCGAACGCCAACTCGGAGGCACCATCCACTTTGGCCGCGTGAGCATGAAACCGGGCAAACCGACCACGTTCGCCACCGTCCCTTTCAAATCCCACACCGGCCAAGACGAAACGAAAGTCATCTTCTCCTTACCCGGGAATCCCGCGAGCGCAGTCGTCACGTTCCATCTTTTCGTTCTGCCCGCTTTACACCAAATGAGTGGGATCTCTCCCGTGGGTTTGCCGACGGTCATGGTTTCGCTGGAGCAGGACGTGAGACCTGATCCGAAGAGAGCGGAGTATCATCGCGTTGTGGTGAGAGCGAGGAAGGCTGATGGGCAGTTATGGGCGACGAGTACGGGGTTTCAGAGGAGTAGTGCGATTGGGAGTTTCAAGGGGGCGAATGCTTTGCTTTGTTTGCCCATGAGGGATGAGGTGGTGAAGAAAGGGGAGAAGTGTGAAGCGTTGTTGATGGGAAGGATTGTTGGGGAGGTGTAAGCATGGGGTCAATGACGAATAAGTACGAAGAGATCATTTGAGCTGTTATGGCAAACTCTAAGCCCCTGTACCCCTTGTTTTTTTTTTTCAAATGCTTCGCTTCCTCAGTTCTCTCCCATCGATTTTCTCCCAACAAGGACTACTAGTCTTGCAATTTTGGTATGGACAGACAGACAGATTTGACGGCAAATGTTATCAGATTCAGATTCAGATTTCCAGAGCTATATGAGTCTCTCTTTACTCGCGTTTTTTTTAAACACAATTTCTCCCCTTCCCCCCCTATGTCTGTCTCACTTGATGAGTTGGTTTTTACTTCCCATTCGCAATCTCTAGCAAAACTTTCGCGAGCTCGTCCGGAACTGATAACATGGGGCTATGTCCCGTGTTCATCGTCACGGTCTGAAACACCACACATAAACTGTCAGCTTCTATTTATTCATTCAATGTCGAGAGCCCCCAACCCAACCCAACCCTCTCTCTCACATTTTTGTTCCCTTCCTCAGGAGACACAGAAGAGTAAAAACCAAAAAAAAAAAATCAGAAATCAGAAAGAAAGAAATATTATTACTCACCTTCCAATTCCTTTTTTCCTCCTCACTGCTCATCGCCTCTAACATCGCCTGTTGCGAAGCATACGGCAGACATAAATCCTCTGTCGTGAAAATATAGGTGGAAGAAAATTCTTTCCACGCTGCGTGCTGCGTCGGTTCGAGCGCTGCGGCGATCGACATGGGAACGAGATGGTTGACCGCTTCAGCTATGAGCTTCGGGTCGGTGACGTCTGGGCCGTAGAGACAGGAGGTACAGAGGAGGAGGTCGGCGATGTGGCCCTAGTTGGGAGTTATATATATATAAGGAAGGAAGGAAAGACCCAATGTGTTGTGTTGCAGAGTGCACCGGAGATGGATATTGATGGGGGTTTTAGGAGATAGCGGCTGCTTAGCTTAACTTGACTTAAGTTACTTGGACGTTGATGTTCATCCCTTCTCCATTCGGAATCCCAGCGACTGTTCCTCCGGGTTGCGCGGCAATGGCAGTCAAATACACCAGTTGCTCAATTTTGGATTTTGCCGCGGAGCTCAATTCTGCGACGGCGCCGCCGCCTGGTGCGCCGCTGTAGCTGTGAAAGACGGGGATGATCCTCCTCCTCCTCCGATCGGATTCCTCCTCCTCGCTCTCGCTGCTCTTGCTGAGCTGCTCGAGAAGGGTTTTGATGGCTTCGATGTCTGACCGTAACGCCCCGGAGACGACGAGCTGGTCTGTGTCGGCATTACATGATGGGAGGTCCAGGGTCGATACCGCGCAGCCGGAGGCTTTCAAGCTTGCTTCGAGGAGATGCCAATGCCAGGCTCGATGGCAGGCGCCGTGGATGAGGACGAAGTGAGGTTGATTGTTGTTGGACATGTCTGGTTGGTCTGCTTTGCTCGATATACCCACACCAAGGACAATAGAATGCAGTCGAATTTACCTTTGCCGGGGAACTAGGCGTTTGTTATTAGAATATTAGAGATCACCCCCCGGCTCTCACTGGTACCATGAGTCCCTGATAGTGGCCGCAGCCATGGCGTAGTTCCCGGCACCCCAGCGTGACAATTTGGCCAATGTTAGCTCGTGTCCGGTCAGAGGAGGTGATGATCAGAAGTTCGAGAGGCTTTCGACCATGTGGGAGTGGAACCGGTGGGCAAAACAAGCGAGATTCGGTATTTCTGTTTCCGGCATGGTCGGAACTCTGTTTGGCCAAAGAGGTCTGGGTCTATAGAACGCTAGCAAAAACTAGTTGCCCTCTTGGCACCTGGGGCAGACGTAGTCTACCTATAGAAACGCGTCGTTCTTGTCCCTTATTACCATGCACCTTGTATTCCAGCCGCCAGCGTGTCTCGCGATTCTGAGGTTTCATTGTCCACGGTTCGTGATATAGCGCTGATTCTAGGGGAAGTTGTCGCGTTGTTGTCTACCATAATTCTAGCGTTCGATATAATAAAGGCCGTTCGACCCTGTCAAACTAGTCTACGTCTTGGCTAAATTCAGACCCAGCTGCGTATTTGAGCCCTAGTGAAGAAAATGACTTTTGTTTGTTAACTTTGCAGCACTCAAATCGATTCCGATAGGTCTTTTCAACAACGAGAGCAACCAGGTAGATGATTGGCTTGATGAGTTGTGCATTGACAACGGCAAACATATTCTTATGCCGCAGGACACACTAACCTTTCATAGTACGACTTTATTACGGTTCCTTGCCCGTATGTTCTGCGGCTTTTCCTCCTTCCGTTGCGCTATTATTTTTCCAAGCCACCCGACGAGTCGGCCCTCTTTTCTGCCCAGATGAGACATCCGCGTAAGCCGCGCACATACGATTGGAGATCACGGCAAATCTGTAGGCCCCGAGAGCATTTCCTCTACAGAGCACCTAAGCAAGGGAGCGGGGGTGATCTCTGAGAGAGACCGGAAGCTGGGTCATCATCTGCGTTCAGCGTAGGTGTAAAAAAGCTGCTCACTAGATGGATAGTCTCTGTCGTCTCGCACGAGATGCAGCGTAGATGTGCAAGGTTTACACAACCGGCTTTTCCACAAGCCATGATGCCATGCTTGATTTCTTAGCTATTTGATATAATAGCTCTGTCCAGGAATCTTACGTGTGCATACCGTCGGTCCTTTCTTTGCCAAACGTTAAAATTCAGTAGCTTGATATAGTACTAGTTAGCCCATCGGGGAATTAGGTTATACACTTGTAGGAGCAGCGATATACGAGCGAAGCCACGAGTACATGATTTTCGTGCTCCTGACATTTTCGTAGGACAATCTTCGGCATTATAGGACAATTTGCAGCATCATAGGTCGTTACCGTTTGATTTGGCTGGACCATTATCCTCGGACGCGGTCGTTTTTGCCATTCTATGACCAATTCCCCTTGCTGGGTTCCGGCGAAGCTCACTTTTGCAGTGCGCCCAATCCGCAAACCAAGGTGTATGAGCAAGCACAAAGGTCTGGCGGCTTCGCACAATCGTATCGGGTGAGGTAGTCAAGTTAGTGAGTCATCGAGTTGATTTGATGCTTGGCTCCGTGGGCACAGGAGTTCTCCCAAAGTCCAGAACGAGAATACTCCTTCGTTTATGTAGAACTCCTCCCTTGTAGCAGCTTCGCTCGATGCGATTGTTTTGCCCCTTCTCTTGATCCTTTGCCGCCATTTTGCTCCATTCTCGTCAAGTTTCCTCAAAGTCTGAGTGATTTCTCAGCTGCAGGGAGAGTTTATTGCATGTCGTGCGGTCGTGGGTATTATATACTTCGAAGAATCTAAGGTCTTCAACGATCGTGCTTGGTCTGGTGGTATCGTCAATAAGTCATTACAGTTATCGTGATGCTTGACTTACGGTGCGCTGGTGTTGTCCACATAGGTTGTTGAAAACCTACAGGTGGGAGTTCATCTTCCGGCCTCGAGCCCAAGCGCGATTGTTTTGCCTTATTCGATTGTCCTGAGAGGTTGGGTGTGCAACATAAGTCTTTGCGAATGCCGAGCCTCCAGAATGGCAGAATCGGGTCTCATTACACGTCTTACGGAGCGCAGTTACCTACTCTTACTTTTGCCCTTGTTCTTGCCCTTCAGCCTCGCCACAAGGCCCTTCACATCGTCATCAGCACCATTGGCACTCTGCTTCTGTGCCGACTTGGCTTTCTTTCTGTTCTCTCTTGGTGGATCGTCATCGTCCTCTTCATTATGCCTACCCTTTCTCTTTTTCCTGCCCTCTTCCAGTAGAGTCTCCATGCCCTTCGTCTTCTTGAACTTCGGGTTCGTAGGATCAATTGCATATTCATGACTTTCGAACAACGCAGCGAATCGGGGATCGTTGGTCTCGACTTTGAAATCATCTTCAACCAGATCCTTCTTGTTCTTCTTGGCATGCTTGCCTTTCTTCTTCGCTTGCTTCTCAGCCTTCTCGATATCTCGCATGTCGAAATGCTCGGCGCCGTCTTCGCCTGCCATGAGGAGCTCGAGTTCTGCTTTACGGCCTTCGGCTTCTGCTGCGGCTTTCTCCCTTTCCGCACGTTTGGCATCTCGCTCTGCTTTCTTGGCTGCCTTTTCTTGCTTGGCGGCGAGCGCAGGATCGTTGAAGAATGGGTCGTTGAACGGATCTTCGTCATCTGAATCGGCATCAGCGCCATTCGTTGTAGTCTCCGCGGGCTGCTCTTCGGCCTCCGAGTCCTCAGCTTGACCATTGCCTCGAGCCTTCATCCTCTCTTTTCGCTTCTGCTTTCGCTCCTTCTCCTTGCGAATGTATCGCTGCTTCGTCGACTCCTCGTCTTGCGGCTCGTTCTCAAACACGCTACCCTTGTCCTTGCTGTTGCTCAGACCTGAAGTAAACGTAATTTGCATGTCGCCCACGACCGCCTTCTCGTTGCCGCTAGTCTTCTCGGGTTCAGCACCCAGGCCAAGTTTTGCCCGCAGAACCGCCGCTTTGGCCTTCTTCTTCTTTTCCGCCACTGACATGCGAGACGAAGTGCTGTCTGCATCACTGTCATCTGACCCGATGTACGCCTGGAGATCATTCTCATCCAGCTCTGCGCGAGAGAAAGCACGCTTCTGCACTTCCTTTCGTGTCGCGTCGTCTTGATCCCAGGTCAACTGCACTTTTGAGTGTGTCAAAGCCTCTGTCCGGAAGTCATTCGGCGTGTATCCTTGCGTGAGCTGCATGCAATCGTCGTGTACTTCATCGTCCTCAAACGATGTGTCGTCTGGAACGAAGCGCAGATCGAAGAAGTTAGACGTCGACAGATATTCTCGTCCATCCATGGCATCGTATAGCGTCTTGGCAGTGTGCTCGTCCGAACACTCAATCACAGCATAGTAGTAGCGCAGACGCTCCAGCTGATATTGCCTCAACTTGGCGGAGTCGAATTCCTCTCCTTCACTGGCCTGCTGCTTCAACAGCCTCTCCTTGATCTTCTCGTCATCCTCACTCTCGCTGTCATCCTCCTCTTCCTGCTGAGTCTTCCGTTTTGAAGACGCAAAGATTTCTCTTGGCGGCCCTTCCACCTCTTCCCTCGCCAGGCGTTCTCTCCCATACTCGCTAGGATAGATGACAACACTCTCCACCTTGCCACTCGCAGGTAAGAAGCTTTGCGCCACGGCCATGATATCTGCAGCTCTTATATTGTCCCAGTCCAAGTTGACGCAAGCTATTCGTTTTGTGACTTCGCCCATGGGGATCTCCTCCGTCTGCTCGTGCCCCGCTGTCGCATCTGCGAGCTCGGCCTCCTCATCCTCTTCCTCATCCTCGTCGCTGTCCTCCTCCTCGTCTGACGTCTCTTCTTCACTCGAAGAGCTCTCGTCGAAGCCTCCATCACGTGCAGGATCGTGCTTCTTCGCAGTGACATCTTCTTCCTCTCCCTCGCTTTGCGCTTCACTGTCCTCCTCGCTACTACCCACGACCTCTCGCTCGTGCTTCTTCGGCTTCTTCTCTAGTCGATACAGCCTCTCAAGCTCTTTCTTTCCGGCATCGGGCTTGATCTTTCGTCCATAGCGATCGACAGTCGCCTTCTTTCTGAAATCCTGATCTGTAAAAAGAGTTTTGAAGCGAGGGTCCACCGAGGTGCGCGCTTCTTTCCGCGAAGGCAATCGGTATCGCGGATCCTTCTGGAGAGCTTCGAAGCGACTGTCAGACATGGTGGAAGACGTTGTAGTGGTGTGGATGAGAAGTTGTCAAGCTTGTGGACTTTTTTCGAGGTTGCGATTCGGAGCGGAATTGGCTCCGCTGAACTTTTTCTCGCGACGCGACGTCAGCTCTTGGAAACGTGACGACAACGACACAGCGATATGTGAACAACCTTCAGACGGGCAGGAAGTACTATGCTTAGCTCTCCGGATACCGAATACTATAGGATTCTACCTGAAGGAGGTTGAGATCGCTCAAGATGGTCCGCATCAAGCACCGATATCTGCTACTGAACATCCTCTATCCGAACGAGGAGAAGGTCAAATCAACAGCCGCGAGCAAACCGGGCGATGAGCTGCCGTGGGCAATCCAATTTCGACGACCAAGCTCAGACCAATTCAATGGCGGCACGCTGCACAAGATGATCAAGAATGGAGTTTCCGAGCTTTTTGGAGACTATGGAACCGGCATGATCGCCGGTAGCCTGCAGAGTGCGTAAATTCATATTCCCAGGTCACCATCTGGCCCTTTGTGAGCGGTAGACTAATATCCATACAGTCAAATACTGCTCGCCCGCCACGTCAACCGCCATCGTGCGAGTGGCAAGAGAGCACTACAGACTCGTATGGGCAGCTTTGTCTTTCGCGACCAGATTGCCGAAGCCGCTGGACCAGCCCTGTGTCATACAAGTCGTGCGAGTCAGTGGGACGATCAAAAAGGCGGAGGAGGAAGCTATCAGAAGGGCGAGGCTGGTGATTTTGCGAGCTCAAAAGTCGAAGAATGGTCCGAATTCTGCTCTGCTGGGCACGGCCGGAGATGATGACGACAGAATGGAGGGTCTGGCCATGGCTGATGGAATCGAGGACCGAGATGATGGTATGGATGAAGATGATGAGAATGAATGAATCATGGCTTTGTGCATGTTGCTGCCTGCTCCTGCAACGCCGCCCCAAAAGCCCAGACCTGTGCACAAGTAAGACAAGACAAGACGACCCCATCGGCTTGTCTTGTCTTGGTGTGAGAGCGCCTGTCTTGTCTTGACAAGCCAAGTATCTCATTGGTCTTGTCTTGTCTTGTCTTGTCTTGATTAGAGCACGTGACTGAAGTGAATATAGTTCTATTCGATCAATATAGACTCTGCTGGATCCGCACGTGTTCTGGAGGCCTTAGAGATGCTTGGAGGTGATGCAGGACGTATTCCAAGGCTCGTGAAGTAGCTCCTGATTGGCTAATTAGCCATCGTAGCTGCAGTAGCTGCAGCAGATGTGAATACGTACCTGTCCAATTTGATTAAACCAGCCTTCAACCACTGCTTAGTAACCATCAATTCATTGACTGTGCAGTCCAACAGGCTTCTTCTACGAGTTGTAAATGCAGCTTCAGTGGTGCTAAACACCCTTTCCGGCTCGTCAGACATGACTGCAATTGAATAGACATCTAGCGCTAAGGCGGCCAATTGGGGCCAATCAGATCGTTTGTTAAGCCAGTAATTGATTGGTGAAGTATGACGATTGGCGCAGAGCTGGTAGAAGTGAATGTCCTTAAGATATTCAACCAATTGCGAGTCAATATTGGCTACAGCTACAGCCTCATATTGAGCCCAAGGAGTCTCTTCCGCCTCCGTAGCTTCCTGGTCCAGTTTCGCTCGCTTCGGAGGTGAATGGACGTCGTCGAGTCGCTCCTCTAGGGGCTCGTAGTCTCGATATTCATTCAGTAGTCCTTCGAGTTGAACACGTGCTTGGCTCCGCCAATCAGGTCGCTCCTTCCACTTCCAATCAAACCAGGCCCATTTGTACACCGGATGAAGGACAGTTGAAGCAATGTAGACAGAGGTATTGTCCAATTTGAGGTAGTATTCATTAAGCTTCTTCCAAGCAAGGTCAATATTGATTGAGAAGTGCTCTTCTGCAGTCAATTGGTCGTTCGGAAGGGCCTCTAGCGCTTGAATGACGTCGATTGCTGCTTCAGGCTTGTTTGTGAATCCACGGGGCGGTTGCTGGCTCAAATCCGGCTGCCTAAGGCTCTCATTTACTGGATTGCTCATAGCGTAAGACTCGAAGTGAGTAAGAAGATCCTCTAATACTGGAAGAACCTTCCATATTGAGCCAGTCTTGCCACTACCAATATGGCCTTGCAATTGAAGGGTAGCGTGCTTCAGAGGTCTCAATAGCTCTATGTATTGATTGATAACGGACCAATCAGAGCTCGACAACCGGTCGTCAACGATCGCAGGCTGCTTCGGTCTGTGAGTAGAGCCTCGGAGCTCCGCCTTCCGGACTGCTTTGTCGTGAATGCTTCCTTCCTCTTCCAGTAAGGCATCAATTACTGGCTGCAAATAGACAGCTCGCTCCGCACTGTCGTAGAAGCTGTTCCACCGCGTAGTGACGTCATTGATCAATTGGTACGAGTCCTTCTTGTCTTCCGGCTTGATGGGCTTAATAAGCAGCTCCTGGTGCTTCAGAAACCGCTCGATACGCTGCGGCGATCGGTTGATCCACACTATTACATTGTGTAAGCGACCAATTGGACCTCGTCGTCGCCAGAGTGTAAGCTCGGTTTCTAGCTCGTCACATGACTCTACCTGGTTGGCAAATAGCTGTTGTGAGTGACCAAACAAGGCGGCTTGGCCAACCAAATTAAAAATATGGCCGCAGCATCGTATCCATCGTTGGTCACGGTCGAATCCATACTCGTTGGCCAGCTGGTCCATACAAGAGCCGTTGTTTGACGCGTTATCTGTGGTTATGTAGCCGATCTTGTCCTTCAAGCCGTAGTAGTCGATGATGTTACTAACTGTGTCAGCTATTCTCACACCGGAGTGTCTTCCTTCCTGTTTTGGCAGCGCTAGCAATGATGTCACAGGCTTTCCAGTCCTGTGAATAAAGTGCACACAGAGACCTAATAAGGCTAGCTTGTTGCCGGACGTCCAGAGGTCAAATGAAAGGTTGATCTTCGATATGGAGCCGGCCAATTGCTCTGTAACGTCGCCAATAGACTTGTCGTATATACGAGTCACTACACGAGATGCGGACGTCCGGTGAGGCAGTATACAGCGTTGATTGGCATATTGAAGAAGTTGTTGGAACCTTGGTGACTGCAACTGATTAAAAGACACGTTATCTTGAATGATCCAGTCGTATAGTAGCGCTTCAAATTGAAAGGGATCGAATGAAGCTGCAGTAGTGTTGTGAACAGCAGCCGCTGGACTATTTCCACGTAAGGCCCAGGCGTCAATGGGTCGTTTGAAGCCATGAGTCTTCGTATCCTTGCCATGTTGATCATGGTTATGCACCTTCTTAAGGTGTTTGATTGGTCCGGTGGAGGCTGCAGTCGTGAATAGCGCTTCCTTCAAGGTCCCTTGTAGTGTACGCTTCTTGATATGGCAATTGCGGCAGAGCCAGTAGAACTCGTCGGGTTGAGGCTTCCACAACCTCCAGCCATAAATCCATATGCCGCTCTCAGCTTTGAAGGAGTCTTGTGGTACGAGATAACCCTTTAAACGTGTCCAGTCCACCTCTTCATAGCCCTTTAGTGGCCGGGACGGAGGTGTCTTCTCAGGCTCGTTGCGCAGGCTCTGGAAGTCGTTTGGGGTTGATTGTTCGTGCGGAACTTGGAGTTCTGAGGTAGCTACAGTCGATGTGAGATCGCTGGAGCCATTAGAGTCCATGGCGGTTAGTACTGGTGTGGGTAGTAGACTTATAATCCCGTAGTGAACGCGTTAGGGCTAGCCAGGCGTAGGTGGTACGCGTCAGATAAACGCGTTGATTGGCTGAAGATCTGAGGGTAGATCCGTAAAGATTAAATTTACTGTACTCTCTCAGGAAGGTGACGCTTCGTAAAAGTGTAGCTCGGAGGTGGGAATACATCAATATACGGCTATATACTACGTCAAGACGGTCAAGTAAGACAAGTAAGACGACAGCTCTGTCTTGTCTTGCCAAGCCAAGTAAGACAACAGCTCTGTCTTGTCTTGACAAGCAAGACAAGACAAGACATCAAGACAGGCTTACTTGTGCACAGGTCTGCAAAAGCCTGCGACCATGCGGGACCCGTGCTTACATCTGACCGCTGTGGCATCGGGACGTCTGGACTGAATAGGGCACCGAAATGCGGATATCCACGATGTTGAAAGGCGCACAGACCTACAACCAATGGTGGTGGTTGGCAACACCAACCACTGCATTAGTGGCTACATAGCACTGTCGATAGCCGCTCAATTGACAACCTCATGGATCTCAATATCACTTACAACAGGTTATGAGCCCGGGTTGCTGTGTCAACCCCGTCGTCGCGGCCATACCAACTCACAACAACACCACCGTTTGGCTTCATTTTTCTCGATTTGGACAGCCACCTTACCCGATTAGGCATAGCGGACGCCATAACCGAGCTTTGCCGGTGCGGAGAAGACCCTGAGGACACTTCTCACCGACACCATTTCATCTAACACCACGACCACGACGACGACCACACACCTTCCGCCTGAACGCGCGCACGCAATCAAACGAGCTCCACAAGAACTGCATACAGAAAGAAAAACGACCTCGCTACGACCATACCCGACCGAGTACTCGCCGCGCGCGTATCCACAAGATCTATCACATTTCCGACATACTGGAAGCGACATAACACGAAACATCAATGCACTCTATGGCACTTGAACATGGCAGATACGACGGCGATGATGGTCGGCGACGATGCTGACACTCTGAGGATATAGACCAGCCAATATGGAGTTCCTCAGACCAACACAACGACCTCACCGCCGCCACGAACCTCTGCACAAAGTCCCCATTTGTACTCTCTATTTTCACGCTTTCTCGCACAATCTGCGCTACTTACTACCACTACTATGTCTGACAACACCAAGACTCCTCCATTGAAGCGCCTCGACAGCCCTAACGACTGGACACTGTGGCGCTCACGCATCTTCAACAAGATCATCCTCTGCGGCTATGGTGTCACTGTCTCGACTGGCAAGCACGCACCTATTCGAAAGGTCGCTGTCGCGGCCGTGCCAGCCATCGATGACACCCCTGCAGTCGCAGCTGTCAATGGCGAAAGTGATGAAGCTTACGAGCGACGTCTCAACGACTGGCAAGACAAACAGCTCGCTGCCTATGCCCTCGTCGACGAGTACTGCGGACCCATCGCACGTGCCCTCCTCGCCGACGCCGCCACCGCTCAGCTACCTATCCACGACGCCATCGACACCAAGCTCCGTGCAGAGTTTGAGCACTCAGGCTCCGGCCGCTATCAAGAGCTGTGCTACCTGTACCACAACCTCAGACTCAGTGGCTGTTCCACCGTGTCGGAATACAGCGCCAAGTTCGTGCAGTACCACGACGAAATGATGGCTATCAACACCAACCTCCAACTGCCAGAGCCATTCTTGGTGCAAGCCTACCTCGGCGGCCTCGGCAGTGAGTTCAAGGAGTTCATCACTGCATTCAATCTGCAACACTCACTTGTCTCGACAGCCATCAATGGCGTGCCTCAGGTTGCCGTCACGTTGGCTACTACTCGCCGCAAGGTTGAGGAACACGCCAGCCGCATCAAGACAGACGACACAGTGCTGTATGCACAACAACGTCGTGACCACAACGGCCGTCAAGACTCACCAAAGAAGTACGACTACGACGTCTGCAAGGACTGTCACAAGCGCCACAAAGGCAAGTGCTGGACCATCGACTCAAGCAAGGCTCCAAAGGGCTGGATTGAACGCAACGGCGAACGATCACCACAAAAGAAGCGCAAGCTATCGTCCAGTGCAGACGACAAGCCTGATGCTATCTTCGGCGACAGCAACAACCACGACAGCTCTGAACAACGGCACGACATGATCTTGGCAGACCACAGCTTCAAGAACGAGTCACTGTACTACACCTCACACGACAACACGCGTGAGCTTATGGCTATCCACCGAGGCATCAACCTCTTCGACAGCTTCATCCTCGACAGCGGTGCCACCGGCTCACTAGTCGGCCGCATTGACCTGTTCATGCCAGGCACTTACCGACCTATCGCTGGTGCTGTTTCCAATGGCATTGGTGGCGCCAAGCTGTCACCAATTGGCAAAGGCACACTGCGCCTCAAGTGCCGCAATGGTCGCTGGATTCAGATAACAAACGTCCAGTACTCACCACAAGCTGGCGTCAACCTGTTGTCACTCAATGCAATGTGGCCTTTCATTCAGAGCATCGCCAAGACTGCCAACGGCCTCACGTTCACACAGAACAACGACCAATACACTGCCTCTATCCAAGGCGGCTTACTCATGCTGGACATAGACCAGAAGTGACTACAACAACGGTCTAAGACTGGCTTCTTCGGTGCCTCTTACAGCGTTGAGGATCAGTCACTGCGGCTGTGGCACGAACGTATGGCTCACCTTGGTGAACAAAACCTTGTGAAGCTGCGTGGTATGTCCAAGGGCATGGAAGCCTCACGCAACGATGGTCACTGCATCTGTGAGAGCTGCGTACTTGGTCGACAAGTTGCCAAGCCGCACAACAGACACCTACCAAGAGGTCGCCACAAAATGGACGTGCTGCACACAGACGTCGTCTACGCACCAACTGAGTCATACGACGGCTGCAAGTACGTTGTGACCATTGTCGACGACTGCACGCAATGGGGTGTAAGCAAGCCGATAAAGCGTCGCTCTGATGCACCACTGGTTGTTCAAGACTTCATCACAGTCAACAGTACCCCTGAGTGCTTTACAACCCTTGTCATACAAGACAGAGGAGGTGAAAACCTCGGCAAAGATCACGTTCAATGGCTTCGAAGCCGTGGCATTGTCCTACATCTATCGGACACAGAACAACACCAACAAAACGGTGTTGCAGAAGCATACAACAAGACAATTGAACACAAGACACAGTCCTCACTGCACGGCAGTGGTATCGACAAACGCTACTGGTCTTGGATCATTGAACATGGTGTGACGTACGTACGCAATCGTTCACCTTGCCGCAGGCTACCATGCACACCATACGAAGCTTGGACTGGCCACAAACCGAACCTTGCCAACATACGCATATTAGGCAGTAAGGTGCATGTTCACAAGCTCTCAAAAGACCAAGAAAAGCTGCTTGGCACCAAGGCAAAGACTCAGATCTTACTCGGC